>JAFBMS010000006.1:6210312-7455625 GCA_019788955.1 Albula glossodonta | reverse complement strand
TTGGCGGCAGTACTTGCAGTGGAGGGAGGGAAGAACGGGGGACTGAGTAGGGGCTGCAGTGTGATTCAGTGTAAAGGCCGCAGTGCAGTGCAGTGCAGTTTAAGGGTGGAAGTGCAGCAAAGGGGGGCAGTGCAACTGAATGATGAGTGCAGTGTAGCTTCTGAAAAATGCCCAAAAGTAAATGCAAACTCAATTCCTGGGGGGCTGCAGTGTGTGTGCAGATACTTGCTCCAACCACACAATACACTACCCTATTTCATGAATTAGCTCCCCTCATGGGGTGGGGGTAGTTTGCAGTTGGGGGGAAATACCTGCAGACACAGTGGCCCTCCAGGACTGGAGTTGACTAGCCCTGGTGTGGAGGGTTAGCTCAGTTTACAGCCAGCAGTATAGAATGGTTCATGGTATGGCACTGCAGATTTAATTTTAAATTTGCATTCTCTTTTAATCGGTTTCTAGGCCAACCAAATTGTACACCCATAGCATAAGTAGCAGAAGTCTAAGACTAGGTAATGACTGGCAAACTGCCTAGGTGCCATCTGGGAAAAGATGCTGCACGCTGTATAACCTTCACTGCAGTGTAACCTTCAGCAGCATGTGGACACAGGGTTTTGCACGCAGCGGGAGGTCCCACGGGCGGCGGTACAGAGTGGCGCTCCATCAGTTACATGCTCACAAGCACTTCAGACACAGCGATGGATTCACTCACCTGGAAGAGCTTTTGTGTGGCTCCCAGAACCTGGACTCCTTCACTTTAAACCAGGGGAAGACACGCTCCATTTGCTGAAAGAGATAGCCACAGGGTGGGGCTAAATAAGCAAGTGTTTTTGAAGGGGAGATGGGGGGGGGCAGGATGGTAAGGAGCTTTCCCTGTGTACTTACCCGGATGAAGAAAGTCTTGACCATGCTGTTGGCCTTCTTGTTCTCTGGCTGACCTCCGTCAGAGTTGATAGCCGTCTGTATGATTTTCACAATGTCGTCGCTGAATTCCAGCTGTTTAAAGTTACAAATGACATGCACGAATCATAAACAGAGCAGCAAAGGAGACACACGGACACACACACGGACACACACACGGACACACACAGCTGTGAATGGCCACATTCACACAATGCTACCTACGGAGTCCTACCTTCAGCATAAAACTACCATTGGTCTGTTGTCCAAGACGCAGTCAAACTGTGCTTTCACACAGACCTTCCTGTTATGTGACAACAGGAAGTTTACACCCATGCATTTTGAGTGTGTGTTTATGTGTGTCTGAGTGTGAATATGTGTCAATGTGCCTCTGTGTGTGAGTACAGCAGAGAATAAGACAGGACAGCAGCCAGGTGGTGGACAAACTCACCACTGCCTTGTATCTGCCCATCTCCATTTTCTTCTTCACCGACTCCAGGTCCAGAGGGGAGTCACTAGGAGGGGTCACCTCGGTCAGGACGGGTGGGTCAGGCCCTTCAGGGGAGCGTCTGGAAGGCAGGCTCTCCTCAGGCTCTGGGTTCAACTCGGGGGGTTTCATTACAGCCTGGGAAATGACAGGACAGGAGGGGCAAGGGTTAAAAACATTGCTGCTCCATGTCAGGGCACAGGCGTACGACAGCAGGCACCTGCAGAGGTCACTCACCTGTCTGTAGCGCAGCAGGTGGGTGGAGGTGCGGGAGTTGAGTAGTGCAGTTAGAACCTGCCTCACTGACCCCTGCAGCTCCTTCTCCAGCGCAGTCCTCCACTCTGCCGGGGGGCGCTCTGTGCAGTTAATGCAGGTATAGGCCACGCTCTCTGGCAGGTTGGACAGGATTTCGTACATCTCGTCTGCAAATGACACAGGAAATGTGCAGAAACATTTCTCTTAAGCACGTAATCACATTTCCATGTGATTAGCTGACAGGCCAAGCAACAAATATAGAGCTCTCAAGCAGGTATTTATCCCACTACAAGGAGTATTCATGCAGTTTTGTTAAATAACAGGCGGATCATGTTTTGCACTTTGGGCCTTCCAAAGTTGTCTGTTTATTTCAAAGTAATGCAAATGGGACTTACTGCTCTTGTTATTCGAACTAGTCCTCCAGTTGTGTGGTTACTCACCTGATAACTGCTCACACTTGGCGTGGACCCAGCGATCACACTTCCCACACTGCATCATCTTGCTCTCATAATCATCATCATCGTAGCACTTGTTGCAGAGGGGACAAAAATTACCTGGGGGAGAAAAGATGTGATTTGCACTCCTGGGATGCTGCTTTTACAAGGAGGCACTGCCTGCCTGCCCATTTATTGGCTTCCCACACCCTGCTCACTTCCCCCATGGCCCCAACCCCAATCTCACCTTTATCAAAGAGTTTGGCACAATCGTGGCACAGGGAGAAGTCATGTGACCACTGGGCATTCCAGGCCTTGCCCGGAGTAGTGGTGCCACAGCTCTTGCAGCGTACGCACTTGGTGCAGATCTAAAAGTTTAAGGGGGCACAGGAAGATACAGTTAACAGTGACCTCTCCAGACTGTCATAAAAAATACTTGTCTACCCAGGCAGTGATCACCTGCTATTCTCCAGGTACAAAAACTCCTGCCCATCTGTCCAGCACAATTCACAAAATGGACATGCACTGTAATCCATTCAAATCACCTGCTGCTCTGCAATGTCACAAAAAAAACCAAGTCTCCTACCCAGACTCTCTTCTTCTTGGTCGGTCTGGTCGGGTGGTTGGGTCCCAGGCACTCTGGGTGATAGCTGTTTCGGCACTTGTCACACTCCAGCAGTTGCTGCTTAGGGGAGAAAGTTAAAGGAGTTAAGAAGTAAAAGCATAACTATGCTTCTGGATGGTTCATGAGTTACAGGCACATGCCCATGGTGCAACTATAAGCCCTGCAACTGAATGCCTGCATTACTGTTGAAGCATTTCCTGAGGTCTGCGTAAGTGAGACAACATCTGGCTAAGCCTCATTGCTGAAAGACAGGGGTTAAGCTAATAAGAAGTCATCATCCTCATCACTCCTCAGCTCAGCTCCTCCTGGCTGGCTGGACACCTGAGTGCACAAATCAAATGCATGCTCTCTCATACAACAGAGCAGATATGTGACTGGTGACAAAGCTACAGATTGGCAGTTCAGGCTATTCATCACATGACAGAGCTGAGGGCTATTTGTAATGTGAATCAGACGAGTTACGTGAGTACAGCATCCTCCGCCTGAGTGGGAGAGGGTCACTGCAGAGGGCTAGTAAGTTTGGCTCAGGTGGGTAAGGGGGGCCAGATTCTGAAGTTTTAAGCACTTGGAACACCGGACTTCAACTCTCATCAACACTTTTGCATATCATTCTGACAAACTTCTGAATACAACCCACGTCCCTACAAAAGCCAGTCTTCCTAAGTCAATTTCAGGCAATTTGATTGTATTCCACTAATGTAAAAGTCCAAGGAACAGGATGGAGGAGAATCTCCTACCTTGCTGTTCTGGTGCTGCCGTCCACACACGTGGCAGTACCGACAGCGCCGACAGCACCAGTTTTCCCACTGCTCCTGCAGGGGGCGCTCTGTCTCTTCAAGGCAGAAAAGATGGAAAGGCTCACAGCACACCTGGCAGAAAACAAACTGGGGTGGAGGGTCGAGGTGGGGGACAGGAATCAAGGGTCAAGTCTGGTTCAGGAAGATTTCTCGAAAGGCACAAGCAGAGATTCCACTAACGATTCACAATATCAGAAAGTGAACTGCTGGGTTTCACATTTCACACACAGAGCTCACCTCGACCTGGCCGCTGCTGGCACACAGGAAGCAGATGACACGTGGGGTGATTGGCACAGTGGTGAGAACACTGAGCCCACCCATCTCCCACACGTTCCCAATATCATGGTCCTCTTTGAAGTCCACTCTGATCCGATGCACTCCATCACAGGGAGCCTTCTGTTTCCCGTTCCCTCCACTAGAGGGAGTGCTCAGCAAGTTTAAAGTACTGCTCTCTGGTCTGGAGGGAGCCAACTTTTCCTGAGAGCAGAGAGAGAGTAAGAGAGAGGCAGGTGGAAGAGAGAGAGATGGAAGGAATCCAGCAGGAGTTAAAGATTTAACAAATAAATGAGGGAAGCAAGACAGTTAATGCAAGGGACATGACAAGACAAAGAAAAAGAATGACCAGAAAAAATAAGAGATGAAAGGAGAAAAGGGAAGAAAGTTAAGTCATGAAACATGCAGCAGGTGAGAGAGAAAGAGAGATGGAGAAACAGAATGACAGGCGAGAGACAGGGATGGAGAGAAAATGATACAGGGTTTACTAGAAACACTACACTGGTCCGACTAAGGTCAATACTTTCCAGAAAGAGGCGATAGTGTTGAAAGCAAGTTATCCTGACAGAGGCAAAGACACTGAGCACTAAGGATGCAGGGGCCTACCTTTTCTTTGGGTTTCTGTTTAAGGGCCAGTGCACACCTAGGAGGCTGTTTCTTCTGTTTGGCTTCTGTGGTTGAAAGACCAAACACACACTTATCTACAGCCCAGTGAACACATGTTCCCTGCTTCAATTCCAGCAGCAAAATTAACTGGGTGTAACTGTAGTTACGATTTACAAAGTGATGAAACAAAAGCAATCTGTAAACCGCTCTGTAGTGGGCGGAAAGGTTGGTTCTTACCTGTCTCTGTCCCAAGCGTTGCCACGCCCTTCTGTGGAGGCTTTGTCTTTGACTCGGTGGGGGGGTGGGTTGTGACCACTTCCTTTTTTGAGGTTGTCTGGCTCTGCTGGAGAAGATGTGACTGATTGGGTGGTTGGGGTTGGGGAGGGGTGGAGTTGGGTGAAGAGGAGGGTGGGGCAGGCTGCTGCACTTTTCGCTCTTTCCGAGACACAGTGCTAGGGGGTGCTGAGGACTGCTTGGGTTCCTGCCCCGGAGCCGAGCTGGGAGCCTGAGTGAGGTCCTTTGGGGTGGGGCTGGGTGTTGAGGGGGTAGACTGCTGCTGCTTCTGTTTCTCCTCATTGTGCTTTGGGGGCGGGGCTTCGTTTTTCTTGCGAGCAGGCTCCTCCTTCTGAGGAGGCGGGACTGGCTTTGGTTCACTCTCTGAAGGCTGGCTCTTGGCTGAGGGATGCGCCTCTTTTTTTTCTCCCACTCTGTTTTTCTTCTTATCTTTTTTAGATACTAAAACAAAACAAGAAAGGAAAAGAAAAGAAAGACAGTTAAGCACTTTAAAGTGGTTAAAGTGGTTTTGCACATGCGCACTGTCAAACAGAATCCCTGCCAGCAGCCATACCACACTGCACCTTTAAATGTCAAACTTCTGAAGCTAAGAAGGTGTGAGCTTGGTTAAAATGTCAATGAGAGGCCTCCTGGGAAAACTATGTTGCAGCTATTAGAGGTGCCGATGGGCCAGTAGGGGGTACTCTTCCCTCTGGACCAAACATAACTTCAAAGCCCCAGCAAAGTAATGGGGGCCACTGTGCTGTACAAGGTTCTGTCCAATAGATGACATGTTAAACTGAGGTCCTGACTTGTGGTCTTTAAAGATCCCATGGCGCTTTTTGAAAAGGTAGGGGTTGACCCTGGTGTATTAGTCAATTGCTCATTACAATTGTTTGTCTACCTATCTGGCCACCTACAAAACCACTATATCGTATTGGCTAACTATTCCTAGCAATACCTTTCCATGTTGATACCACAGGTTGTCACTGCAAAAGAGAAATAGAAAAACTCCTCACCTTTTGCTTGTTTCTGTAGAACCACCTTTGAGGGCATCCACTGCAAGTTCTGACACTTCCTCACCCTGCAAGACAAAAGGACACGGCATGTTTCATTTCATATGGATCCACCCAGAAACAATAAAACAAGCTGCATTTTGTAAAGGCTAACCAAAAGCTTGCAATTCACATCCTAAAACTAAAAGTATGCATTTTAACACTTCCCAAAGGTTTGGCACTGATATAAAAACTGAGACCCAGAAGCACTCTGCTCTGACTCACTTGCAGCACTGCTTCTTGATGTTACGCCCCCCAAATTTAGGCTTGTCCAGGCAGTTGGTGCACACACCACAGTCATCGGGTATTTGGCAGCCAGGGCACTGCCCACAGCGACGTGACCGCCGCCCCTTCCTGGCTGGGGGCTCCTGTAGCGTACGATGTCGTGTGATTGGCTTGATGGGCTTAATGGGTGGGGCAGTGGGCTCAGCCTCCTCGGAACCCGCCACAGACGACTTGTCTGTTGATATTGGACAGCAGAGGAGACAGGGTGGACAAACATTTCTTTTACATATTAATTAATGAAAAAATTAGTTCATAAATTGATACCTGTGAGTTAGCAAAGTAGCCCAATCCACTATTACATACATTCAACGTGATAGCTATTTGCTTTAAAAATGCTCTGTATTAGTGAGGTAGCTAACAAATGAGCTAGTAAGAAGTCTTTGTTTTTTATCTTATTAGCCAACTCGGGAGGTAATAACATTAGCTGGTGAACTGTACCAAGCCAGTTAACACATTGTTTATAAAAATCATCACTGTATAACACGTTTTGCACACAGGGATTATCATCCATTGTAAATTTAACATAGAACATAAAATGGGTGAAGCTGCTTCTGATCAATGATTAATTGATTACATCTGATGGCTTCCCCCCCATTTTGGGATTTATAGAGCCTAGTTCTGGTGTTCCAACACATTGCTACCTCAAGGCAAAATTAATTTCAAGTAGCACTTAGGTAATAATGGGTCAATGACTTAAGCATGATGGTCCTGCTCTCACCATCATTCCCCATGGAAGACAGGATCTTCTCCCTCTCCTCCCAGGGCAAGGCACTGAGGGTGGGCATGTCGTCGGGGAACACAGCCCGGTGGCGCCCCAAAGCCACGGCGGCTCGACGGCAAACATGCTTGATGCGTGGACCTCTGGCCACACCCTCTGCACCAGTGCTCTCTTGGTTCTGCTACCCGAAAAACAAGACACAACCCACCCACTTAGAAAACCGTGGGCCTTTGGAATCTCAAGCTCACGAGTGCCATGGACACATGTACCACAACTGTCAGCTTTATTGTCTTGAGTTAAACAATCAAAAACAGATACTGAAATACAGTTTGAGTATCCCTTATTCAAAATGCTTGGGACCAGAAGTATTTTTTGGATTTTAGAAATTTTTCAGATTTTGGAATATTTGCATATACAGCCATTCCCCAACATACGTCCAAGTTTCGTTCTGAACAACCGGTTGTATCTCAAAACGAATGTTAGCATGGCATGCAGAAGTACAGGTATGCATTGCTTAATGTCCACAACATGTTCTGTGAAATAGGACATTATGTGATTTGGACATTGTGCAAACACCATATTATATAGGCCTGTGTGCTTAGCAAAGCTGTATGGGATACTGTAGTGTACCTATATTGACTAAATAGCCAAGATACTGTATGCATACAATACTTCAACTAATGTATCTGGGAAGGTAATATATGGGGTAAAAAGGTTACATCCCCTACGTCCTGTTCTCCGATCGGGATTTCTGAACTCTATTATAACCTTATTGTTTAAACTTAAAAGTGTTTTAACTTTTAATATGTACACATGGTATAGGCACCTTGAGACTAAGAACAAAAATAGACTGTCCAGAACTGCAAACATGGCCAGTAAAACTACTGGGAAAGAGCAAAAACAACTGGAATGTATAGACAAAATTATTATTATTATGGGACCACTGTCATATATGCGGTCGGACATTGCCCGAATGGACGTTATGTGGTGCAAATATGTACACGTCGCATGTATAAGATGTACACAATGCCGGGATATCGTCTGACTTTCACTATTGTACACACACAGCTGTTAGCATTGACAGACATACGACCAAGCGCAATTATTATGTTTACATATATATTTTTTAAAAATCATACAGTACGGTATTTTTTCAGTTGTATGTAAGCTATGGATGGTCATAAGTTGCATAGGTAAGATGCAGAATTTTCCACTGTGGCATCATGTCTGTGCTAAAAAAGTTTCGAACTTTGGAGCATTTCAGATCAGGGACACTCAACCTGTAACACTATTAATACCGGTTTTGGACCCTTTGTAGGTCTTGCCCTAAGCAGGCTTTTGCACCAGAGCTTGCACCAACAAGCATTTTTCACTCAGCAATCCAACTTGCGTCTTGTAACACTGGGGTTGGCTCCAAAGCTATGCATTATCAGTTTCATTAAAAGTCCATCTAGTTGTCTGTAAAATAACTCATTCCAGGACTGTTACATTTCTGTTTTTAAAGAACGAGGTATTTCATGGCTGTTTTTAGCACATTAACTTTTTCCAAAATGACTGGGTTGCATAGGCTAAGGCAAACACCTCCTGAACACTTACTCATCAATGAGGAGGAGTCTTACACCTGGAAACAGCAACTCACCCATGAGCAAAAATTTCTCTTAACATTTCCTCATTTCACAACTATGGGTTGTGATTATTCCCATTATAACCCATTATATATTACAACCCATTATAAGTTACAACACTATTCAACGAAGTTATTTACTTGTATATTTACTTACTTAGTTGCACTTAGCTCACATTTTGAACCAATGTTTATTTATATAGCTGGACATTTAGGCAACTTTTGTTTTTATTTGAGGCAGTTCTGATTATGTGCATCACTGTGCAACAATGAAGTCCCAAAAGGTGGAATCAAACCTTCATCCCATTCTTCTCAACTACTCCCCACAAGAGAAGGCTACTGTACTGACCTGTGCTTTGGGCAGCTCTGCGGTCTTCAGGGACTTCTTGTTCTCAATCTTACTGAGCTGGGCTTTTGCCGCCTTCAGCAGCCCCGCAACCCGAGTGTCAGCCCCCTGCTGCTTCTCGGCCTGGGCCAACATGGAGCCAAGTGAGGCTCCCAGTGAGGGGGGCTGCTTCTTCTGGGGCCCCTCCTGTATGGGCTGAGGGGCCACACCTGCAGGCCGCTCCTTCTCCCTCTCCTTTTCCCGTTCCTTCTCAGTTGGCTCTGCCTCTTGGCCCCTGTCTACTGGCCGAACTTTTTTGGCAGGGCGGCCCTTGGGTGTTGTGACAGTGGCGGTGGCCTGGATGGTGGTCCCATCCACTGATCCTGGGGCAGGGGTGACCTCTGCGCCTGGGTCAACAGACAAAGACTTCTTGCGGCCAGGAGTCTTTTTAGGGGCAAGGGGTACCAGTGGGTCATCACCCTCTTTCCCATCAGCTGTGAAGAGTCCAGGCATCGTTCCAGATGTGCCCTCCGGGGCAGCACCCTTACCTCTCCGTTCTTTCCGTCCATCCTTCTTGTTTTCCTTTTCTCGCTCTCTGGCTCTCTCTGGCTCCCTGTCCTTTTCCTTGAGGCCTATTTCTCTCGAGGCTGAAGCTGACCTCTCCCTCCCTCCTCTGGCCGTAGCAAAAAGAGGGAAGAGCGGGGAGGAGGACGCAGAGGAGTCTCCGCCTGCTCCAAGACTGGCCGGGGCCCTGCGACCACTGCCGCTGGGCTGGTAGGAGTCCGCTGGGCCCTCTGTGGGGAAGCCCAAAGACCCAGGCGAGAAGGTGCTGAAGGGGGGTGGAGTTAAGGCACTGACTGCCACGCCTGGCAGGGGGCTGGAGCCAGCAGAGGCATTGGCCGACATAGGCGAGAGTTCAGAGGGGGCCTTGCATGCCTGGCTGCTCCGAGTGGTCATGGAGTGAGAGGGGGACCTGGGCTGGCCCCGGTGGGGACCAAACACCCTGCGTCTCCTGCCACTGCGCCGCGCTGTCCTGTTGCCCGCCACTGGCGAGTGCAGGGAAGACAGGGAGCCGGTGCTGGTCACCGACTGTGATGGCATGGTGACAGACTCAAAGATGCGCGAGTGTGCCTCACTGGGGGTGAACTGGGGGGCACGGAGCAGTGGGCTGCGCTTGTGGAGCGGTGCCTCAAAACGGGAGGGAAGGCGGTGTGGATGGGGGTGCGGATGCGAGGGGTGGTGGAGTGGGGAGAACAGCCTGCTGCTCGCACCAGTGCCCACACCCCCAGCTGGATTGGGGAACCCAGCTGACGTGCCTCCAGCCCCCGCCCCAGAGCCAGGACCAGGGGGTAACAGACCTACATCTTCTGCAGTGAGCGGGGGCGGGCGAAAGTTGTCGAAGACAGGCTTGCGGATGAGGCCTTCCTTGGCATACTTGGCGGAGGAGAAGCAGCGCTGTTCGGAGCGGGATGCAGAGGTCCAGCGGAAAGTGGGCTCGCGCAGGATGGAGTGGCGTTTCTCCTGCAGGGGCGAGAGCACAGGGGCAGGAATGAAGGGGGCGATGGGGTGAGGCGGGATGATCCAGGCTGAGTGGGGGTGGTGCTCACTGATGGCCGAGGCGGAAGAGGGGGCAGGCTGCGGGGGGGCAAGAGGGGGGGGGGGGCGGGGAAGAGGAGGAGGAGGCAGTGGATGAAGCCTGCTGGGACCCTGCCCTGGAGGAGGATGACAGCAGCACCCCAGTGGCTGGGCTGATTATTGACTTCTTCCGCCCATCAGTCAGCCCACCGCGGGGGGCCAGCCCACCCCTTGCTCCCCCTTGACCCCGCCTTCCCCTTCTGCCCCGGTCCATCAGTGGGGTGTGCTCAGGCTCAGAGGGTGGGGAGGGGGGTTGCGACACGTGAAGCATGCCCACATCACGCTCTCCCCGGGATGAGGGGGAGGCGTCGGGCTCATCAGAGGCAGCCTGAGTGCGCTCAGATGCCTGAGAGTCACAGGAGGAGTCCAGGCTGGGACTGCTGGAGCGGGACGAGTCACCAGAGGAGAGCTGCGAGGAATGCTGGGACAGCGCGCTTGACCCGCAGGAGGCTGCGCTGCTGCTGAAGCGCCCATTGCTGGTGCTGTTGCAGCTACCACCGTGGAGCAGGCCAGTCGCCGCGGGAGCGCCTGGAGTTGGGGGAGGTGGTAGAGGTGGGGTTCCAGGGGGCGCTGTGGGTCCCACAGTGACGGAGGCTCCAGGGGTGGCAGGTGTGGTGAGGGAGGAAGGAGGGGCAGAGGGCTGGGCTACAGTGGAGGGGGCCGCCTCCAGCCTAGGCATCTTGTGGTGGGGTGGGGGCGTGCCAAAATTTCCCTCATCATCAATGAAGCGCTTGGGAGTTTTTATGATGCGCAGAGACACGGTGCTGACTACCGGCATGATGAACTGCCGAATGTTCTTCAGTTGGGTCCGCCTCCGACGCCGTCCACCAACCTCCCCACCAGCCCCTACCTGTCCCCCACCTCCGCCCCCTGCTGTCACACCCTCTTTCTCCAGGAGCTTCTTCTTCTGTGCCCCTTTCTTGGCGCGCTGCAGCAGCTGCTTGGCGATAGTGGCATCGGTCCTTTTGGAGGGCGGAACCACACGCACTGGTTTGATGCGCCGTGGGCTCTGCCGCACTCCCACAGGCCGCCCAGACCGGACAGGGGTGGGGTCAGGCAAAGTGGTGGGTGGGGACAGGTGGGAGTCGGGGTTGGCAATAGCATCATCCGCAGCATGTGAAACCCTGTCCTGGACTGGTTGTGCAGCCACGGGGTCTCTGTCCCGCCTGAGCCTGAAGGTCTTTTGCTTTGCCTCCACAGTAGAGGCTACGGCTACTAAGGAGGCTGAGGCTTGACCAGTAGCAGCAGCAGCAGCAGCAGCTTCCGCTTTGAGCCGCTCAACCGACGGAGGGCGCCCTCTCCTACGTCTCTGCCCGAGGGGGCCTGGAATCACCTTTCGTGCTGCTGCTGCTGCGGCTGCCTTGAGCCGGGACTTCAGTGGGCTCATCTTGACTGCTCGCAGACGCTTGACTTTGGTGAGCTTTGAGACACGGCTTGCCCTAGGCCCTCTGGGGAGCTTGGTCACACCTTGTGTCTGCTGCTGTACAGATCCCAGCAGCGTCCGCCGAGCCACCTTCCTGCCCTTGTCCTCCTCACCTGCCCCCGACCCAGGCTGCAGCACCACGTCCCTGGCCTCCTCCGGCCCCGTCTGGCTTCTCTGTCCAGCTGAGGCTGGGGGGCGGCCTCTCCTCTTAGGAGACCCCGGAGGCCTCCCGGGGGGCCGCTTGACTTTCTCTGGGGGACAGCCCCCTCCCTCAGGTTTGCCATAGGTGGAAGTGGCAGGTGGTGTGGAAAGATGAATGCCTGCAGGTGGTCTCTGTGCCGTCAATGCCCTGGGTGGGCGTCCCCTGGGCTTCTTTTCCTGTGCAGACTTGGCTAAAAAAAAAACAACAACAATAATTAATAATAATAATAATACCAATGTTACAAAAAAAAAAGCCAGTTAATTTTTTTCATGAGGAATTCCACAACAAGTACTCATAAACACATGAAATGTGGCAAAACAATGTGCTTTGAACACCTCACACTTGCGCACAATTGATGAGTGCATGAGGCACAACAGTTACATGGTGGTGTATATGGGGTTTCTTAAGTAGAAGTTACTTGCAATCAATCAAACAAATCACTTGTCTTGTGGATTTCATTTCCTGACGACTGAAAGAGACCTGGGCTGGGAAACAGGATTAAAGTACAGCCCCATACCTGCTGAGGGCCTTGTGGAGCTCTGCGATCTTCGGTTTCCACTGTGTGCTCTGAATCCACAGAACGGCTCCTCCTACACAAGTCAAAACAAAACAGGGAAAGAAATAAAGATGAAAAATCAATCATACAAAAAACCCCAACTTGCACACAAAGCACTGATTCAAAAGAGAAAAACAAAAATCTGACCACAAAAAATTCCAGTCACCACCCCTCCCCCAAAACTCAAGTTGTGGTAAATGTTGGTTGCAGACGCTGTTTGGTTTCTTGAGCCTGTGTCTGAGTCACCTACTGACCGAAAACACTCATTCGAAAGAGCAGGGAACTAGATCCCCTGGCGACAGCTTGCGGGAGACCGGCCTCCTGGCCTACCGCTGACTCACCCACATATTTTTATGACAATTTCCTGAAGACCTGACGTAAGCTGTCTGAGGTGCTGTGGGGATCCGAGTGTACTGAGAGGAGCTCTTTATATATGGAAACGCTGCCCACTGCCCTGTTGACCACTGCCGCGGGGCCTTGCAGTCTGAGGAGCTTTTGTTCCAGTAATCTGTCCTCCAGTCTTAGGAGATAGCTGATCCTCCCCACTCAAGACCGGCCCGGCCCTGGTGGCCGCACATCAAAATAACCCAGTCTAAAGCTGCTGATAGCAGATACAAAGATGGACATAAATGGACATTTTTTGGGGGGTTCCCCAAGAAGATTGAGATGACTGGAGTGAGAGATTAGAAGCAGTAGGGACATCAGCTCATTGTCCACCATCTCCCCCCACCACCATAAACCATCTAGTGGCACTTTTTTTTTTTTTTTTTTTTTTTTTTTTTTGGAGTAGGTTCTTCTTTTCATAGAAATATACAGGACTGAGCAAAAACTTATTTAAAACACAAATGTAATCGTTCAGAAAGCAGGAATTGTTTAAAAAGGCAAATGGTACAGCAGGGCTGTGCATGGTAGTTGAACAATTAATATCACTGCTGTCATCCAAGGATGTTCGCTACTGCAATTCCTATTCTCAAACTGTGTGGGTGGGTGTGGCACATCTCAAAACCACTAACATGAAACCACTAGCATCCACCATGTTCTACATGACCTGCCATTTTTATCCATTTTACTGGCCCATTAGCAGCATCAGTGCTAGGCTCCTTCCTTTATATTCCCAATTTTGTTTTTTTCCATAGTTTTGGTGTGCCAAATAAAACTGTCCAAACCCTCCCATCCCATGCATTGCAAGGGCAAATTGCGCATGTCCCATTCACAGTCAAACAGTTTGATTCACTTAGAACCACATTAGATTCCAGACTGCACAAAAGACAAGTGCTTAGGCTCAATGTCCTACCAGGGAGCTGAGTTATATGGCATATATGTAAAACTACGGACCTCCCACCTAACGTCTTATGGCGCCTATTGCATCTTTACAGCTGAAAGTGCAACAATTAAGTTGGAAGAGGAACTGACAAGGAATCCTCCTACTTAAAATGCGGACACATTTTCCAAACCCTGAATACTGCACGTCCAGCATAGATCAGCCAAGGTCCCAGAGCAGTAGCAGTGAGCCTCTGAGATCTGACACGCCAAGCCAGCTTGCCTCAAAGCTGCAGCTCAATGCTTCACCACATGTGACTGATCCATGCGGAGTATCAGATCGGCATACGGCAGAAAGCTAATGTCAGCCACTGTTTTCACCAGTGAGCCTGTGTCCTAATGCAACCCTGCCTGCTCGGAGAAACCCCACTGAGCTCCTCACTAAAACCGAGTGAGGACATGCTGCCACCGTGCTTCTGTGAAGGTGAGGGTTTTCACTCGCATTTGATCAAGTCCTTATCCTGTATTGAGCAGTACATCCTAGTATTGAGTGGGCAAACCTGAGCATCCTTTAGATGATACGGTTTTTGGCCAGTTGATTCATAGCATGCAGAAGGCAGTAGAGATTTCAGCAAAAGAACCGTGCAAAGTTCCAAACCTTATTTATGATTATTTGTAGTCTGTTACCAAGTTTTTTTTTTTTTTTTTTTAACTTTTAAATAAACTAAGTAATACATTACAACATCCCATAAAAATAGTTTTAAAATGTACGGAAATAATTATATCACCAAGCTAAAAAAGTATGGTCTTTCCAAGCTGAAAAATTCCTGCAACACTGAAAAACCTACATTTTCATCAATATAACCAACTGTAGTTTATATTCAATTAATGATTGGCTAAGTCATGCAAAGTCATGTAAAACAAATAACCACTAAAAGTGCCTTATTATAATTAACTGACAAAGGGCACCTGATTCCACCGTACAAAATATGTCCTTGCAACATCGCTCTTCAGACCCAGTTGGAACAGATGCCCAAGGCGTGACATCATCAATGATATCACACAGCCTAGCAACAGCTGCAGCTGAGGATGGAGGGGGGTAGGGAGGCTCATTGCTCTTGCTCACTTCCAAGATTAACCAAATTTAGAAGAAAAAAAAAAAAAAGAAAACTAAGCAACTTGCTAAACCCTGCTGTGAGGATCAAAGGCAGCTCATCCCTGTGGCCTGTGACCACCAGCTCCAGCTGATTAGAGCAAACAAAAGGCTTCAATCGAGCACACGGCCCCCAAAGAGTCACACCAGCCCTCCGCACCCCTCCCCTCAGACTCCACAGAGAGTTTTACAAATGTGCGGCAAGCCTTCTGGCACCGCCTTCTGTTGCATGGCAGTGTTGAGCTTAGTGCTGCCTGTATGAAAAAAACACATGGCTAGACGCTAGAGTTTAATGCTCAGTGTCTGTGTGTGGATGTATTGTTATGGGAAAAGTCTCTGTGGCCAGACAGAACAATAATATCACCACACTGCTTGCTGATTCACATCATTTTAATTAGATACTGTACCAAAAGCTACCCATTTAAGTTTTACTCATTTCTACATCCTTACACCAAATAACAAATCTACTGGTTTATTACTATACTATGCCAAAAACAAAAAATACATACTACAACATAATTAAAACCCAAAAACAAATTCTTCCATTCCACCATGACACTAACCCAATGGCGAACAAGCTACTATTACACTAAACGCCCTACCAAACCACCAACCACAGCTACACTCACAACTTACAAAAATACACTTGCATTCAAGCAATTAGCAGACACTCTAATCCAGGCATTGGTACTTTTACAATCCACTAATTCAGCTGGATGTTTACTAATGCAATTCCGCTGAACTACCTTGCTCAAGGGTACTTCGGCAGGGCGCCACCTGAGAATTGAGTGTCAAATCTGTGTAACGAGCTAAACTCTCCAACTGTTACATCAGTGCAGCCCTACCACGACATATACTACTCAACACTGCTATACTAACCCCAATGCCATCCACCACCACATAGCCAAATTATCAATGACAAAAAAGAGCCACTACACTTCCTAATGCTGCTCTAGATCTGACTCCAAACAAATGTAGGGAACACACATTTTTGCACATACATTCACACTGTAAATTAACATGAACACAGGGTACACCTGTCTGCCCTCAGGACCACTGGCTCTGGCTCTTAAATGAGCCAAGCACTTCCCCACACTTCTCTTACATCTACTACAACAGCTATATCACACAAGGGGGGGGGGGGTTGATCTGAGCTCCAATCCAATCAATGTATCAGATTAAAGCAATTAAAGATCAGGCTGGCTGCGAAGGAGACCAGAAACCTATAGTGGGTATCTGTGCCTTAGGGCACTACATTGTTGGGGGGAGGGGGGGGGGGGGGCAAGCCCACAGGGTGTGGTTGCAGAAGCAGTCTCAAAACAAGCAGCAGCCTATGCAGGGAGAGGTTTTCTTTTTTTTTTTTTTTTAAGGTTCCTTCACAGTAAGCAGGTGTTCAATCATTACTGGTGCACTCTAGTGCACGCCTCCTCAGACGGCTAACCTGCTCCTCTGATGATACACCATTTTCTTCTAGGCAAAGTGCTTCACCCCTGTGGGCAGACAGGGTGCACCGTACAACTGCCTAATACTAGAAAGTGAAGCACAGGGGGCAAGTGCTTCATCCTCTGAGGTGAGTTTTTTTTCTTTCCTGTTGTTGTGCTGACGTATGCCTCACTAGTCGAAACTGTCCCGCTTTCTCCTTTTATCTTGTGAAAAAAAGATTATTACTGACTTGATTAATTTGCTGCTGCTTTCTGTCCTCCTACAGGTATTTCCATTGCTGCTACTTTTGTCAGTTGCTGCTAAATTCAATTTGTCAAAGGACTAAAAATATGCACCCTCAAAAAAAAAAACAAAAAAAAACACACACACACACACACACACACACACACACACACACACACACACACATAAGGTTGTTCTCTTTGGGATTTCATTTTTAATAAGCCTGAATGTAAAGTTGCTTTTCCCTTCATTCCACCCATCCCCCATGTTGGAGGGGAATTATAATAAATGCAGACGTTCAGATTCGCTCTGTGACTGTATGCATCGATTTCAAAAGCCTGCCTCTGCCATAGGATTCGGATCCACCGGTCACATCGCTAAGTCTCACTTCATTCTCTGATAAGCCCTGAGCTTGTTACAGCCCCAGAATTAAACGGTAGCATGTCAGATAGTGATGCATCATTTTCATGCAGATGCACAACTGCGACCAGGGGATTACAATCCCCCACGGTGAAAGCTCGGCTTAAATCCAAATGACCCTGGTACTGTAGGAAAAAATAAATAAATAAAAGAATGATAATGATACATACATACACATACATCTAAACTTAGTGCCATTTCCCTGCATTTCTAGAGCAGCACAGGAAATATCAAGGGACAGTCAAATGACCTACTATTTACTGTGGTGATTAATCTGAAATGATTTGACTCTTCCCAGTCTCAAGAAGGCAAAGCTGTGGAGTGGCTTCCTCATCAAACATGATGGTATTTAACTAAATTATGACAGACTTCACTGCATTAAATCACAGTGCAGGGCTGCCAGAATAATATTCTAATGAAATACAGTATGAGAATGTCCCAAATGTTCTGTTGCAGATCCAATCATGCTGATGATACCTATAGACTGGGGTAGTGGGGGGAGGGGGTGACACTTGAAAATAAACCTCAAAATGGGGGGAGTTCTAATGCACAATTGATGACTATCACGTTTCATTTAGTCATATCATGGATTGGGAGCGCATGGCAGCTGCCCCAATTTTGGCCAAACTTCACCCTCCAAGAGCTTAAGGTTTGAGTTAGGGTGGGGCACGGCAAGCATGCAGTTCTCAAGGATGCATCCTCCAGTACCCTTGAAAACACCCAGGTCAATGACTGGATTCTAAACCCCTTCTCACTTAAGACACTCAGATATGCAGGTCTCTGGTCAGTCTTGAAGGCAAAATTCAACAAGCTCTCACTTCCACTACTGATCAGAGATCAGAACAGAGATGTGGACTGAGGCTGTGGGGCAGCCAGCATCCTCCTTCATGCTTCAGAAACTGAGGACTGATCTTGCAATGACCCTGATTCCCCACTTTTACAAGGCAAAGCAGAACATTAAAGCATTGGGCTATGGGTGAGCCCTACTGTCACACACCCAGATTGATACCAGCAGTTTCTACTCTCACAAGTAGGGTGAATCACACTTCACCCACACCACCATTCCTCACCCCCCGTAGCACAGCCCCATACACACACACACTTGTCTATACACACACCCAAGCCACCCACTCATCTACCCACAGTCCCATAATGCAACAGACTCAGAAGAAAGTCTTGTGGGTGGCTGTCCTCTGTCTGGCTGACTGCTGAATTTTATTCCCCTTCCACATTAAATGTTGGAAGCTGACCAGGGTCTTCACCTTCACGGTACAGACTTTTGGCAGGGCAGCCACGAGGAGTTCTGAATCAGTCTTTAGCCACTGCAGTTCTAAATATGCAGCTAATGGGGGTGGGGGGTGGGGGGCAGGGTGCCCACCCGCAGTATGGTTGATGGGAAAGATGGCAGCAAAAAGATTATAAAAACAACTCAAAGAACGCAGACGGGCTTCACGGTGCCAAGTGGTTTCTGACTGCAGTCACCCTGCATTCCGGTGGGCTGCACCACTGTGGTGGGGAGAGTAGGGCTTCAGCTGGAGGTAATTGGAGCCATACTAGGCTTCTGGAGCAAAGGAAGAGCAACAGACAGGCCCCCGTCCAACCACTCCCCTTTGGTGAAACTCACCGAGTCTCAGCCTACAGCTTTACCTTGGCCTGCCCATACTCTTCCTTAACTCACTCCTCATCTATAAGCCCCACCCATCTATAGCACTGCCCCACCTCTTTTTCCTCCTTTTCTACCATTACAACTAGGACTGACTGATCCCAGTAACGCAAGATGGTAGAACTGGATTAGAGCAATCCTAAGCATCACCTCCAAAGGTACTAAAGGCCAGAGAACGTGCTGTGGCCTAGCCTGGCTCACCTCGCCTTCAGTGACCGCAGCTTCTTTCCCCCCCCCAAGTGGGATGACTTACCACTCCAATTTTTGCCTCTCTTAAATAACTCATTCTCACATTAAAAGTACTCCCAAACAGTACTGGCTCACAAAGATCATAGGAATAACAGATGTCCAACCGACACGGATGGTGCAATATTACAAGAGAAAGTGTTTGATTCCCTCCGGTCACTGATAGGAGGATAGGCCAGAGCTGACCTCTAAAGCGATTTGGCACTCCATGAGCCAGATCTGCAGGTCATCAGCTGCCTCTCGCGTGCAGGCCGAGCTGGATGCCCAAGTTAACACGATGATGTCACACTGGCACCTGCACTCCCAGCTCATCAAAGTGACATGGTTGTTTCTTTCCAATAGATTAAAGGGGAGGGAGGGAGGCAGGGAAGGCATAAGAGTGCGGGGCGGGGGAGAGTGCGTGTGAGTGAGGGGGAGTGTGAGAGAGAGGGAGAGGGAGCGAGAGAGAGGCTTTTGTTGCTCATACAGTGACAGCCTGGCAGCTTGTCCTTTTATTCTCAAATTCAACTGCTTCATGATTTATTTATAGAGCTCCCAGCAGCTGCCCAAAACTAGTGCAGGTATGACAGCTACACTGCATACACTGCATGTACATATGCAGTACAGCACATAAACATGGTGGTCTCAACACACAACCAGTACATGCACACACAGGGCCTGCACAAACAAACCGGGCCAAAACATAATTAATACATAATTCACACCCACAAAAACATAGGCTGGAACACTTTCAATGCAGAGACAAATACTAAGGACTCAACATAGGCACCAACAGGCACACTCACAGCCAACGCATTCATTATGGGCACACAGAAACTCAGAGTCTAAGTATAAAAAGCTTGCGAAAATGACAAAGCAGGCTGGGCTGAACAGCCTGTTCTTGTTATTATGCATTGGTTGTATTTGATGAACTAACTCCCACAGGGAAGAGAAATATAATGTTTAGGGATCAGGTCTTGTAACTCAAATGTTCCAGGTTCCCAGCTAAAGCAGTGTTATTGTGCCATAAAGCAAGGTGCTTCAACCAAACTGCTTCAGCAAATATTCAGCTGTATACATGGATAGGATGTAAGGTGTAAACAATGTTGCTCTCGATAACAGCGTCTGCTAAATGCCTTATGTCAATTTGTGTCCACATGCACAAACTCATGCACACCTGGAGACACGTGAAAACACGTGGGAAAACAAATAAATGCCCTTAAAGCCACTGCATTTAAGGCATGAGACCAGAGCACACAACACCGCCAAAATCCTAACAGGAAGCTCAAACAGGTTTAATCATGTAGGGATCTACAGCCTGAAAGCAAAAGTCAGCCTGTAACGCAAAAGCATTACATCAAAAACTGAGCACCAAGCGCAATGACTCGCATGCGCACGCATGCAGACATGGGCTGAACCATACTTTGGTAGTCATGATCAGGGGCAAAAAAGGTCCTGCTAATGCAGACAGCAACAAGTATACACAAGTCATTTTTTTCAAAAAGGGGAAAAACCATTTCTTGCAGAAATTCCACAACCTGTCAGTCCCATGCATCTTTCAGTGTACTATTGATTCAGGTTCAGAAAGGAGAATCTCAATACACAAATAATCTCCACAATCTAAAAGAAATGGTAAATGCAACCCTGGATGTCCTTTTTCAGATGTGACACTGGGGAATTAATGAATAGAGCATCTCAGATTAGGAGTGCTGATCTAGGATCAGGTTTCCCCTGTTCACATCTTAACTTTATGATCTAAAAAATTCAAAAACTGATTATAATCAGGTGGTTAAAAAACTGATCCTTGATCAGCAGTCTTACACTAGGATGCTAAGAATATGACCCCAGGCCTTCAAGCAGACCCAGACATGACCTTTATCCTAGCTATGGACTGATGAATCACAGAGATCACAGTGACTTATTCAGAAAGGGCTGGGATAACAGAGATCCACTGTGAGGTGATTATGATCACAGTGATCCACAATAAGGGCTATCAAACAAAATTCAAACATTTTAAATTCTCTGATCCAGTCTGAGCCATCTGGAATGAAAGCGATACATTCATACCTGCAATGCAACTTGGATTTTCCAGATTTTTCTGGTGTTAAACGATTCATTCTGATCCACTCTGATTATCATTCAGGTCGGATAAAAGGTGATTGATCAATCTTAATGGTGATCCACATAAATTTCAGGGACATTCTGAAGTGCCGTGGTTCTGAACGAACTTGTCAAATTATTATGAATTTCACAGTCATGTTCCTTTCACACACATCCTGAAACTTCAAATCTGACTAAAACATTCTTTGTTGTGGTGTCACTTATGGTATTATGTTACTTATTTCACAAATTCCATTGGTTAAAAGAGGAAAAACGGGGGAAGAACAATGCCTCTTTTAAGGTACAGACACACCTTTATCCTCCTCTTAGCAGAACAGATCCCCAGGTCTATTTTGCAAGAGATTTTTATCTCTGTGATATTTTCTGGTTAAATATAAGCTAGTTATATTCATTTTTATCAGATTTTTCTGTGCGTGTCTACAATGAGTGCCATAATGAAATTAACTTAAATTTACATTAGCAGCTACAATGAGACAGACCTAATACCAAGACTTCTATTTCTTAGAGAAATGTGGAATGAGGAGTGCTATAAACAATAATAATTGACTGTTCAATATCTGAAAAAGTGCCAGTGCATACTGGGGTAGTAGTTGCCTCTCCCCACACAGGAGGCAGCATTTCTCTTCCTTTTGGGCCAAAGTAGGTGGAAAGCCAATTCATTAACACTACCTGCCTTTGGAGTGGCAGTATTGTATTTGAGTTGATGCCCCACTCTGGTCCTAACAAGAACCCCTTTCACACATGCACTGCAACCCTGAATTTTTGAAGAATTTAACCGGAGGAGCTGTATGTTTGAACGCAAATGTCCGAATCAGTTGCTCCAGCCATTATACAGACTTTATCTTTCTAGCTTCCAAGTACAAAGTCCGGTTAATGTCCAGTTGAGCCGATGTTTGAATACAGCAGGTAATTGTGTGGAGAAATCACATTAAGCAAGTGGGTGTGTTGATGTCATTTCTATCATGAGATTGGCGCGAAACCGGAAAAATACAAGCATCCAAGGGTACTTGCTTCATACTCTTTTCTGCTTGACTGTATATTGCTTTCCACACTTTCGCTGATATTGTGGATATGTCCAAATACAGGTAGTATTGATATCAACACAAAAAGAATCATCATTACGGATGAGTCTGTATTCTTGCCCCCGTCTTCGATGAGCTGTAAATAAAACACTGCGATTCACGCAATATACTTTTTGCATCATGTCCTGCCTCTTCCACACTCTACCCAGGTGCAAACCCTTGCCTAAACCAAACGGATGATTTCCAGCAAGTGAGAACGTGTCTGTCACGGAAAATCTCCAGTTGTGTGCTACATGTGTGAAAGAGCAGCTCCGTTAAAATGTCCAGACCTGATTCTCCAGAAATTGTCCGGAGTTCATATGTGAAAACGGCTAAGGTGGGTTGTGTTAATCTGCAGCACTTGAGGCAGGAGTATGGAGCAGTGGGTGAGCCCGTGTTAATCCAGTATGTTTAACACAGACTGAAGGATTGTGGGCTAAGCTGGGAGGCATTGAGGAGAAAATGTGATGAAGGGAAATCTCACACTACATCTTTAAAAAGTCAAGATGAGCATGAAAACCTGCACACTCATGCGATCTGCAAAAGCTTGACACTCATAAGTAGCCTGCTCTATAAGATTGTTTAAGAGATATCACACAAGATATGATAGTCCTGTCATGATTAAACTTCCACAAGATAGAGGTCCAAACATAATAGCATTACAGTACAAGTAAATGGCAGAGGTCTTCAGATGTTTTGCCAGTTTCTGTGAGACTCTCTTTCTCATTGTACAGGATTATAAATATTACTAAACATTCCACGATGGTTGACATTCTGTGGAAAGACTTCTCAGAGACACCACAACTAAAAGGGAAAGTCATGCATTAAGACAGGGTTTATTATGACTCATCCATCTTCACACCAAAATGTAAGTTGCAGGGGAAATTCCAGGATCTAGACGGTTATTTTAACCAGTGAAAGGTAACAGTCAAGATGACAAAGTGCTCTCTCACTCTCTCTCACTCAGCAAAGTTCAACTGTCCAGTGAGGGATGGCTGGGTATCTTGCATGGCTGCTAATCCATCCATTTGCCACCCACAAATATGAATAATATCGAAGTTATGTAGCAAAAGTATATGCAGACTTTATAAATGATAATCCCAAAAGACAGCATAACTAGCCTTGATTGGTGCACCACACTCCCATCACAAGATGCCACGTTCAACATCTCAATGAATCTAACCATTCCCAGTAACAGGTCACAGACCCAATAGCAAAGTGAAAACTGACACATTAAAAAAATAGGCAAAAATCCCCCTGGTATTGGCGTCTCTTGCTGTATATCCCTGCTGCTAAGGGACAACATTTTCTGAACATAGAGAAACATGCAGCACCCACCACATCAACCAGTCACATGTAACAGAGGGACCTTGATTTACGATATCACCATAGCTGGGGCAATTCTTTCCTGGAATTTCAATAAGGGATGAAGTCATTCATACCAGCAAATGATGTCATCATCAGTATCAAATATGAGGCCATTTGATTGGAGGTAATGCCACCCAGCGGAATAACAGCAGGATAGCAAAATAGTGAACCCCCCGCCACGAAGACCCCTTTCCTGCTGTGCCACGTTGAGCATGTTGCTATGGCGATCTCACTCTACTCACTTTACAGTGGTGCCAGAATCATCAGCAACTCCAAGCAAATGGCAAATATGAACCCTGGGAGTGTGGTGCTTGACACCCAGTTCCCACACAAACATTACACCACCACCAGCAGCTGAAAGCGCCCAGAACCCTGCACTCTTGTGTTCCTCCACACATTACTTAAAGCTACACTTCAGGCATTTTGCAGACATCCTTACCCAAAGTTACAGCTTGGATTTTTACATGCTGGATGTTTACAGAGGTACTTCATGGGAAGCTCCTCAAAGGTACAACAGCAGTGCCTGTCTGGGAATTGAACATGCAGCCTTTGAAGAACAGGCCACAACACAGTGGACTCTTCACACAGCACGAATAACAATTGGCCTGTTGAAAATTATCATTATTCAAGAGCATTCTTTCTGTTGATGTTATTGAACATTATTAAAGCACCTGATGTGTATTTGTGCCATGTGCCAAAAGTGTTTGTGGTCATTTGGAAGCACAATGGAGAAGAACTGTGAGGAAAAGGAATTGTGATCTGAAACCTCACTTTCTGGCAGAAGACACCTTTGATATCATGCTGACATCAGCCACATGCCACTGACTCATGCGCACAATAAAATTAATTCAACCTAAGCCTGATACACATAACAAGACATTTACTGTAGCAACTCAACTCTAAGAAGCCAAACACAAATCATTTCTAAGTTCCTTTATCTTGTAAATACAGCAACATCAACAAGACAGCACTAATCATGCCAAAATAGTAACAAACAGCAGCAATAATAAAAATAAATGAGGCCAATGTTAATATTGCTATTATGGTTATCATTACTATGCTTTTGTAATAATGATATTTTTATAACTGCACTACACTTCCCAAAACAAAGTCTATATAAAAAAAAAGGGCGAAACTCTCACATGGCCTATAGTGAGAGACACAGCTCAGGCCTAAGCCCTGTAGGTTTGGGCCGACAGCTGCCACAGCACAGGTGACACTTCACCACACCACCAAAGACAGTGGGGGAGGGAGAGGAACAGAGAATGTTGGGGAGGGTAGAGGGACAGACAGAAAAAGTAAGTGCCCAGATAGAGAGAGGGAAAGAGCAGAGAGAGAGAGAGGAGAAAGAGAGAGTGCAGAATAAAGCCATGGGACAGGCAGGCGTGTGACTAATTGTTCTCCCAGCATAGACCCCCGCGGGCGCGGGGTCCCCTCCTCACCCTTTGATATCCACGCCTGTGTGCGTTCAGACGCCTGCTCTTCCTGAAAGCAGACACAAAGCTTCCCGCTAAGATCCACATGCTGTCTGGGGAGGGAGGGGGACGGGGCGGGAACAGGGGAGTGGAGGGTGGGAGTGGGAAGGGCTGGGGGGCTCCCCTGCTGCATAAATAAGGCTAGCACCTGCTGGACTGCTTCCTTTTCATTTACCACAGCATGTATGGAAAAAGGCAAAGGAAAAAAAAATCAGTGTAGCAAAGCATTAATTGTTATGCAATTTATTCAGCTGTCAATTGATTGGGCCCTTTTCCACTTGAGTAGGTGGGGATATTTTCTAACATAAAGAGGAATACATAGTTGCTTTCCTTAACACAATGGCCTGTCTGCACCTCTGCTCCCACTCTCTCCTTCACAACAGAAGATATGGGTTACTCTAATCATCTAATTAAAACCTGCAAATATAATCAGCTGAAGCTTTCCTCATTAAACAGACAGTGCTGTTACTGTAATTGCATGGAGAAGAGAAAAATGGTTTTCAGGAGGCAGATTGCTTATCGAAGGCTGAACACAGTTTATTACAGTTTCCCTGAAAGCTTATCTCACTTTCAGACCATCTGCAACAACTTTGAAGTAGGGCTTCTGACTTATAAAATGCAGAAACCAAATACCAAAACATCAATTCTGCTGTTCATAGCTCACCAGACCTCAAGCTGAAACTACCAAAGCTCTCGCATTCTTATCTTTTATGTCAAAACCATCTTAAAACTGAGAAATTAAAAGATATTTGCTTGGTTTACCAACTAAAACTAATAAATCATGAAGCTGAGAGTTGGGCCATTTACTTTGCGTTGGCTCTAGTGACCTGCTCTGGCCATTAGAGTTCTGTGCCAAAATGTTTGCGGGGCACACAAACGCACACAGCTACCCTGGCAGCTGAGCAGGTCGCCAGGAGCCCAGATGATCCTGTCCTGGCGAAGCATCGCCTCTGAATGACATCACAATGCTGTGTCCGCAACTTCCCCTGGCTGCCAGCTCCACTGGGAAATTTGGAATGCTGGCCCCTGTGAGCAGAGTATGTGCATTCATGATAGTGTGCAAGTGTGGTTTTTTCCTCCCTGAACTGTGGTGTTTCTTCAAAGGCAAATACAGATGGGAGAAAAATCCTTCTGCCTAGCCCTGTCCCTTGCCTTTGGGAGAAGCTAACGATACACTGCCACCATACAAAACCTCCGTGCTTCCACCATAGTTCACCTGGCTGTTAACTGCACGTCACCCTTCCCATCTGCCGCTCAGTGGAGGTGAGGTGTGACTCGACAGCACAACCCGCAGGTCAACGTGAGGCACTGCACTTTTCGACCTAAGCTTTGACATTTTGAAACTTCACTCAAAACATATTTTGGAAACATTCTCAACATGCAATTTAATGTATGAACAATGCATGAAAAATCAAGTTCCGTTTTCACAGCGAACTATAATAAAACACTTTCAGCACTGAACATCTTTCCTCAAGCAGATAATTGTTCCATGAAAATTATATTATCTGTACTTAAATAATTTGCTCATATACACCACTGTAATAATATTTACATTGGTATCGTAATACATTGAATTCAAAGACTGGAGATATCATCTATCACAAAAGCTGCATTATAAATATGCATTAGCTACATTCTCTGTAGGCAAACCTCGCTTCCTTGAGCATCTCTGGTCAAATAGACTATTGAATAGATGCGAGTGCATGCCTCTAATCTGATTAACCCAGTGCTGTATATTAATTAGTTCTACTGAAAACACGGTTCTAAAAATGTTCCCATCCAGTTTAAATCACATTTTCGCGCCTCTGCAGTCACCACACATTCGAAAGCCAATGGTAAATTTCCCGTATTTTTCCACTAGTATAAAAGTTCTTTAAATATGCTTTACTACATGAGAATTCGATCTAACTCATGGTATATGGTTTGCTTTTTTTTAATTCGGTGAGGCCTGAAACAAAAACAGACCATGTCGTGTTCGCGATTTACTCTGCCTTGTACGCGTGCTTAAGAACAGTAGCTACAGTATTATGAAATGGAGAGACGAATGTACCTTCCCCGCCCCCTTTCGAGCTTGTCATAAGATGCGCTGTTATTATAGCAAAAGCTGTAGCTTATGACTTCGCTTTCACACGTAATCTTGTGTCGATTAAACCTAAACTGCTCGTTACACTTTATATGCGAATGCATAGATTTAAATCTGGCCACAATTTCATTTTAATTTTGGTGCTACGCACTGTATTATGAAGGGGAAAAATGTCCACCTCCAATTTCACATGCGTTAATATCGTACTACGTAGCTCGTGAAGCAGAGGGAAGTAGGCGTGCTGCGCTAAAACAGGGAGTGTAGCATGAGGTACATAAGCCGTCCTGCTACCCAGCGAAAATGTGATATTTTCAGTGTTAAGATAGTTGGCTAGCTAGATAAAAACAGTTACCCAGAATAATATGCATATTCGGAGGGGAACGCAAATATTTAATTACATTTACGTGTTTTTCCGGAAACGCAACTGGATAGCCCAGGAGCAAAAGGATTACAAAATCACCACCTCTCTGTTAGTATATCTTAAGTACAAAGAATTTCATATTAGCTAGTTAGCTAAATTGCTGGCTACGTAGCTACTTAGCCAGCTAGCGAGCAACTATGCACTAATTTCATGTGGACAGGCACACTCAATTCACTGCCCCTTTCGCTAGTAGTACGTACTATTTAATGCTACGTATTTTCAAGTGCTGTTTCCATAAACCTTCAGAAGTGGCAATGGGCTTGAATTACTGCGCGAGTCCGACGCTGACATGGTTTGTTTTCAATCAGTCACCAATACTGCTGCTGGGAACGAGCTCACTGCGAAAACTGGCGACACGCAGTTACAAATAGAAAATAGCAACATCATTCCGAGCACACAGAGGAAATCGGAATCACTGTAACTTTCAGTTATCCCGACACAACACCTCTTTACTACACTTATGTTTGCAAACGTTTTGCTTGCGAGCTTGAGTTACATTATAACTGTGAAATGTGCAACGCTAATGCACCCTACCAGTCAGTAGTTAGCGCGCTACATCTCAATAAGCTAGCTAGCAAACTAGCTTGCTAGCAACCCACCTTGTTCAGGCACTGATTAAACTTATACTGCGCGCATTTTATTCCGACGAGAAACATTTTAGTGACAGTTGTAAATATTGCCAATTAATATGGGGTTCTTATCATAACTTCTATATAGCTACATTTTAGATATTTTGCCCGTAGAATGGCCAAACTAGCTACATCCCAGCATGAATCACGGTCGGGAAAATAGTGGCAAGTGAGCTACACTGATAGAAACTATAACTGCTCATGTATGACCAACCACTCGATGAAAGTTAGCTGGCTATCGCAAATGCTTGCTAGTTGGTGTTTACAGTGAAACCCCGTTACGCCACCTATAACTCGCCCATCATGCCACTGTCTCTAGTGGTTATCTTACCTCCCCGCTGCTAGAGCCACTTTCCTCCCCAAAAACATCCCGAAATTTCTGCAGGTTGTTGCCGATGGCAGCGGAGACTTGCAACGCAGCATCAAAACCCGGCCCAAGACTATATGTGTTCGGGTGGGACCCGTTGCCAGTTCGGAGAGAAGCAGTGACCCGTATCCGGCCCGCTCTTCTCCCGCTGCCCGCGTTGTTGATCCCACCGGGCCGAGCGGGGAACCGCCACCGACAGCTGTGCGCCATTTTACACTGTGCTTGCTTGCCCTGAGATCAGAGTGCTGAGGGGGCGCGGCCCTAAACCTGTATTTTCAACAAACAACAATTAGCCACTCACGGGTAAGTTATGACGTATTCATGCTGCGGGGCTGGGAATACATAGAACCCGGATACAGCATTTTGTACAATATCATCATCCAGATCGTATGAGTTATTTGTAACCCAGAGTCCGGGGCTGGACCCGGGAATAAAGCTAAACGATTAGGTACAAACACTACCTCCAAACAGACCACATTCCAGATTTGCAACCAGGGAGACAAGACAGAAGAGAGAACGTGGACTTTAGTGGTGTACGGAAACGGAAAATGACTCATTGTCGTTTTTTTCATACGAAACGTGCTAGGAGGCTAACGGAGCTACTAAACCTAAATCCGTCCCATAGCTAGCATACAAAATAGAAAATAAAATCTAATTTTAGCATAGATCGCCTTACAAGTATTGTTAAACGATTACGCACTATTAGTCTATTGGGTAGTGTTTCGACTCTGCATGCTCTATAGTAGTATGACAGAATTGTAACGTTACACAAATGTTTTTCTATCTGTCTTGTATATTTCAGTCTCTGAAACTACCCCAATGCACCACATATCCTAGGTCACATAATCGATCTATTAAATGTTTACTCTTTATGTTGTTGTAACCAAAATTACAACCCCACACAAAGTATTACATTTTCTCTAATCATTGGGTTTTGTCTTTACTGGTGTAATTTTCTATTGTGCTTGATAATTCATTTACTACACTTAACGTTAGTTACGTATTCTATACGGTCGGATACAATTATATGAGCGTGCTGTGATTTTGGAAGTTGCATATCGAAGCATTTTTTTTTAACTTCATAATCAACAGAAAACAGGACAGAGTGTAACAACAACCTGGGGGAATACAAATACAGACTATAGAAATACATTGCATAGTATGTATTTGTAAGATTTACTTTAATTCAGTATAAGGCAAGTTCCAAGCACATAAAAGTAGCAATTAGGAGGGACTGCCACTAATCTGTGCTTGTGTTTTTAAATTATTGATTCACTGTCTCAGTCTATGGTCGCAGTTGTTTTTAATCCTTCTTTACATTTGTTGTCAGAAATGGGTGACCACCTTTAGATATCTTTTTAATGAATTTGTTTTATGCTGAATTTTAATTGGATTTGAAGATATTTTACACAAGCCAACCCCCAGAAGAAAGGACTGTTGATCATGTCTAAAGGAGGCTCCAGGTGGGGCTAAATGTTGACCAGTGGAAGCCCAGACGGACCATCCAGAACCAGAAGTGGGAGCAGCTGGTATACCTATTAATTTGGATGGGGAGCTGCAGCTGGCTCTGGGAGGGGTAACAGTCTCGTGCCCAGGACGAAAGCAACTCTGGAAGCGAGTATGAGGAACCTATCGTCTGTTGGGTGGTGATGTCCTGTCCCTGTGGTGCTGTGGAATTATTTTATTTTATTCTTTTTTCTGAAGACTTTGGTTTTTGCCTGAGTCTTGTATCTCTGGGTATTCAAGATTGGAGAAGGGGAAGGAAGTGTGAAGGAGTGGCCTGTCCCTAATTTTTTTAAATGAATTTACTGAAGCTTGAGTTGATTGGTCATAACCTGGAACTAATTTGAACCAGGTGTCATTAGAGATGTTCCAAGCAGGCAGGTGGAATGAAGGAAAATTGGAGTGCTGCTAATCTCTGCATGTTTTTCATTTTCCCCAGTTAAACCACCCTTACACTGTTAAACTTTTTGCAAGGTGCTCCCAACTATGGGGACCTTGCAGAAGTGATGGTAGAATTCTCACTTTTAAACTATGTTTGCATCTACAGTCCATGTCTGAGGTCAGCATAAAGGTAGCCAAGGAAACTTTAAATGGTAAACAAGAGCTAACAAGACCGACAAATTGCTGCAGGTTAAAACTGGCTGTCTCAGGTCTGGGTCAGGCCATTATGTCTCATCAACGTCACACATTGTGTTTGCTCTTGCCAGGTAGCATGGGGAAAGATGCCCTTGTTTGCCTTATCCAACCCTGGATTGACTCAACAGACACATCACCACAGACGTCCACCATTGCCTCCAGGTTTTGCTATGTGTAGGGGTTGCGGTCATTCCACATGCTGAGGAAAAATTCCTCAATTGGATTCAAAAATGGGGAATATTCTGGCAAAAAAATAACAATGAACCTGGGTGGTCATTGAACCAGAGCAGCCCGATGGAAACTCACGTTATCCCAAATAACATAAGTAATATCCACTTACTGACCTATGGTCATCCATTACAGTGGTACAGTAAAAACTACACTAAGAACAAAGTGGAGACTCAGTCTATATGCAAGACACTACTACATGTATCAAAGTAACAACAAGGCAGATTACCAGTTTTCCCTTCTGAAAGCACAGGCAATAGATGCAACCATGTAATGGCTTAGATTAGGTTGCACTAGCTGTTCAGCTTCTCTCATAGTCCTCCCATGTATGAGCACATGATGAACTAGGGCAGCACAGATTTCATCTGAAATTACTTGTCTTTGTTGTTGTCATCATCATCCTCTTGTTGTTGTTGTTTAGGTCATCATGACTTTAATTATATTGAGAGCATGCGCATGAAACAGGTGAATAGTGTTTATGGTTATGGGAAATGTCTTTTTTGGGAATGATGTAAGGGTATGGGTTTTTGGGCTACAGGAACCAGTTTTTTAGTTTAAGCAATCAAGAAAAACTATAATGTCAATGTTTAATTCACAGCTTGGCAAAGTGTCAACTTTTGGTAAGCATAGTTTGTACCATTGCGTTCTTCAATGAAAAATTCTGAATCAGCCTATTTTCTATAGCCTTGCTTCCCAATGATTAACTTGTGGCCATGTTCATACTGTGCCCACTGAAATGGCATAATTTTGTTGATTAGTTGTTAATATTTTATTTATTTTACAAATTCAATTGTAAATATTCACATTCTGAAGGTGTTAGCTGCCATGCTTATTTCAATTTTGAATCCACAGCATGTTTGGCCCAACTGAAACTTGTGTGAGGAATTCTGTATTTCAGATATCTCGCAAGCAATTTCACTGAATATTTAAACATTTTTGTCATTTTTAATGTGATGTCCACAAGCAATCTGTGAACTGTTGTTCATCAGTTTTAATGGAATTATTTATTTTTATTCACACTCATTACCAATGATCAGTTATCTTGGTTATGCTCTGCTATGACTCTCTTACATCACATTATTTGCCTGCAATTGTTTTGCAGAGTGGTCGGCAACTGTGCACACTCCTGGTGTGTCTCAGCATTAACCCTGATACTACAATCAGATGATCTGTGACCTTTCTTGTGGGTTTGGATTAAAGTGGTTTCCCCCATTATAACAGGGTCGGTGAAAAGACCTTGTAATCTTTTACCAAATTGATAGCCACTTGAAAGTCAGCATAACTATAACAAAGCCACCAAGTGGATGGAACCACTCTGACCTTAGATGATAAAACCTAAACCAATCATAGTGTTCTGTTGAGAGAAGAGTGTTTTGATTGGTTTGAATAAATCACTGACTAGCTAATTCTACCTCTGTCTACTTATGGGGGTCAAGAAGCCTCAAGCTGAAACCCTACCTCTGCCTAGACCCTAAAATGTTGAGTGGTGCATTCATGTATGACCCTGTCAAATTCAAGGATGTCTCAAAGTAAAGTGATTAAATATCAGCAAGGGCTTAGATACTACCCCTACCATTTACCACCCATTTTGGCAAACCTGCAACTCCCATGTATCATGGCTTAAAGGCCCACTCCAACTGAACTTCCTGAGTTTACCAAAATTCTCATGTAACAGAAGCAGGGAGTGTGATGCAGGAATTTGCTCAACCAGTTGGAAATGTAAAACCCCTCCATTTGCTCAGTAATTTTATAAACAGGATCACTGTGTCATATGTGTAATATATGTGCAACACACATCACAACATGTTTGAAATTGTTTCTGGAGGAAGAAAATTGTTTTACAGCACAAGAACATTTTAACTTACATGTTAATTTTCTGAATGGGATATTCTAAAAGCACTATGCATGGGTATACTAAACACGATATACTATACAGCCCATAAAAAACAATAGTATGAGTCAAATAGGTATTTAATACATAGCATCTGCATGTTGATCACAAAGAGAGGGCATGGCTTGCACAATAAGAATGGCTGCATCCATATCCATTCTAACATATAACAAAAGTAAGGTAATGAGATGAGGACCAGGCAGAAACATGCTGGTAGAAGATGAGCAAGACAACACAATGCTTGCTTATTATATGGAACACACTTTTGTTTGAGATTTACCAAATGGGGTACAAAACATTACCACCTTTTATATCCCATTCACAGTTTACAACCACAGTTGTATGTATGTCAAAAGTGTCAACATCAGTGCCACTCCTGCAGGCAGCTGTTATAGTGGATATTAATGGGCTGGACCTCAACATCACCCTTTCATCCACTACTTTTTAAGTCTCACTGCAAAATCCCAACCAATCACAAAATTGGACTCCAGTCATATGCTCACATGAAAACCAACTTCTGCAATTACGGCAGCGTGGAACCTGAAATGAGATGGTGAGGTTAAAATGCATTATTGTATTGTGCACCTTTTATAATCATACTCCTAAAGGTGTCTATTTTCAACCCAGCTCTAATAATAGAAACTTACACCTCACACAGTTGCAACATTCTTTATTTTGAAATATAGGTCACTCAATATGTGCAACAAAAAGAAAATTTGACACTTGCCACAAGCCTCCTTGATGTTACTTTAATTCAAGATTTACATAACTGTACCTGTAGCCTACACTGCCTGAATTCATAAGCTTTGTCAGAGACATTGATAAATACCGCTTTCCACAATGGGCCAACACAATTTGGAACCAAAGGTGATGTATTTTATGAAGTAATTTAAACCATCACACAGTGTTACTCTTAAACAAAAGAAATTTATTGGATCCTGAAAGAGGTTTGGAACACGAGGTATTGAACCTTAACAGAGGAGCTCAGTGGAGCGGAAACATCACAGGACAGTCCATGATTTACACATTGTATCCAACGATGCTTCCTTTCCCGATGATCTCTCCAATGTAAAACCACATAAGTACTTCTGTGGCCACGAGGCCATTCCTCAACGCATCCTGGGGAGAATCACGCAAAAAGTAGTGTTTTTATCAACGTTAAAAATTGGTACCGATTCTCATAATTGTACACCTCTTGACTCATCAATATGTAATTCAGACATAGCTACCAGTTTAATAATACTTGGTTAATGTAAAGCAATCAATTTGTTATGAACACTTAAAATGTACATAATTTATAAGCATGCATTTGATTTAGTACCTACCCGAACCGTAGTCTGACCAACACGACTCATCTGGAAGGCTTTGAGCAATCCCACGGCTCCCTCGATGGCTTTAGGAATCTCGGCTGGGGAGGGTGGCACCAGCTCTACGCGAGCATAGCGCCAGAACGTGGCGAGCCGGGGTTTGGAGTAAGTGACGGCAGCTGTAACACAAAACATACATCAGTTCTACCAGTTTCTACTTAAGATTTTTGAGATGGCAGACATTGCGGATCATGAACATACACAGTGCCTCGAAAACCTAATCAGTACCTGCACCATGTAACGTTAGTGACAGACGTGGTAATCGTTCACCAGTCAAGTATTATAAATTACGCCTAATTACTTTTGGTATTATTACTGCAAATATGCATTACGACAACGATTGTTGTTGGCCTCAATTGGAGCTAACTAGTAATTTTATCAATCAGCTTAGGAAAAATACGATTTTGTTTTTTTTTTATAAAGGCTATATCTAACGTTCGCGGAGAAAATTGCAGCTAGTGTAATCAACAGTTCGGATTCATGTGCAGAAAGTGACATTGTGTGCGGCGTTCACTGCCATTGAAAGGTTAGCTAGCAAGTTATTTAGAGAATAAAGGCAATGGGAGTCTAAGTACTTAGTGTATATTCAAGCAAACCATGTACTCGATGCATAACACTTCCTAAAACCTAAAGAATACACTAATTTCACACAACTGTTTTTATTCCATTTACAACAAAATACGGCCTAGCTCGCTCACTCCTGCGGAGGTAGCTAGCTGGTTCGATAGGAAGATTGCTAGCTTAGGACACATTTAAATTCAACCTCCCCAAAAAAGAAATCTGTGTGCTTGTATTAACAGCATACTTAAATTTGGACGAGGCAAAAAGTCTTACCACCGGCTAATTGTGGGACTTTGGCCACCAGTTTCTGCACTGCCTGTGCCATGTTTCCTTGATTATTTTTCTGTCAGCTCCAGTGGACTTCTCCGATTCGGCTCGCTTGAATGTCACCTCCGCTGAAGAGGACCCACACGGTTTGCAATCTAATGGACTGCCTGACTTAAAATAAACGACATGTCACATGGAACATTTGATATTACCATGATTAACAATAGCAAATAGCTTAAACTCTTAAACGTAACAGTATTGTGCTAAAATTTGGCGAATTTATTTTATAAAATCTACGATCTATCAGACTCGAATTTGATAGTGCAGAATACAAGGCTTCAGCACGGCCAACCAATGTTAACCAGCATACTTCAGCGAACAAGCAAGTAACCATATTGTGCAGTTTTTAGAGTGCAGTATATTGTTTGCGAATGCATGACTTGATTACTTTTGTACTGTTTTTAGTCCAGAGAACTTGATAGGTGTATTGAATGGAAATTTATGTACCAATTGTAGTGTTACAGAGCAGCTGGTACACGTCCTGGTATTTACCAAAACATAATTCTTTAACATTTGAGGTTAAGACAGTAGCAAGGGACTGTAACAGTACCATTGCCATTTCTTAGTTAGAGCATAGAGTGTATTCAATAACTTAGCCCTATGACAGCAGGAGTTGAGTTCCAGCGTGTTGGCCCAAAACATTCCTACTAAAATTAAGTAATCCCAAATTGGTGACAATCACATTGTAATTCTTATCGTGCTATTGTTACAGTATTAACAGAAAAATGCATAACGCTTTTTCTTGTGTTGCTGTTCTGTGAAAAGGCTATAAAATTATACACATTAAATAATGTTGATTGATCGGCGACATCCAATACACTTTTTGCAAAAATTTTCCTTTTTCCTATCTCAAACTGAATTACATTGTCAGATCAACCTATCATAAACATTCCCCTAAAGATTCAGGAGCAAGTGGCCACACATGACATGGCAACCTGCCTTTACTATTTGGTGCCCAGTTGGCTAAGAGAAGTCCCACTGAGCCAGAGCAAATTGAATTGCTTCCAATACAGGTGAGGCTACTGAAGTGTCAAGTGTGTTTGGAGTTGGACTAATTGAAAATCTCATGGGAAAATATCAATACCTTTCATTTGAGTTTATTTGGTTGGTAGAGCCAATCAATTACAACAAAGCAACAATTTTTGTTTGCCTGTTTTTTTATTATTTATTTATTTTCTGGTGTGGCTGTGGCCATAGCATATGTCATGTATGGTTTTTGTCGATCTTGATTTTTTTTTTGTCAATTGTCTTGTTTTGTTATGGGGTTAATCACATGTTATTTTAACATTTACACATAGTAGAGATACACACAGTAGCGGGTCTAGGGGAAGGAGCTGAGTGCATACTGATCTGTACCCATCGCTATTGGAGAATATACACTTTTCTGTCCAAGTGGGCTTTGTATTGTGCTGTGTTTCCCTGTGCGTACCAGAAATAAAAATATTACATATGAAGAACAAAAGATGAAATCACATTCCAAAAGAGTCACAAGTCTGACTGCTGAAGAATGGGAAATGAAATGTTTCTCAATTGCTCAACAATTAATGTACTGAGAGAGCACACTTCAGTGGTCTCTGATGACTTGCCATAAATACAAAAGAAAAATTGCATGTTATATTAGTAGAGTGTGTTAAACATGGCTGTGTCCTCATATTTGTGAATGGAGATGTGTTTGAGCTGAAAAACTCATTGACTCAGAGTGTTTCCCAAGAGGTATAATGCAGCTGGTGTTGATGTACAGTACTCTTTTGGACTGCATTCCAGTAAATCACTAGTTCAGATCCCCAGGCTCTTCCAGGGCATAGAGTTCCAGCCATCCTGCTGCCAGATATGACCAGAGGTCCACATTGATGAGGCAACAAATGGCTTACTCTCACCTGGGTAGATATTGAGTCAGTTTGGTTAAATTAATCAATTTCATTATTCTCTCATGATCCCCTGGCCTACCAAGGTTTGTGAACTGAACATATGTTGATTCCTCATTCTTGTGATTACAAAGGCAATGTGTGAAAATCAATGAAAGTTATGGCAGAAAAAATGGAATTTTGTGAATTGGAAGAGTAACATATGTGGCCACTTCCGCCTATATCTGTGGGGATTATTTGCATTTAAAGATAGAAATAAAAAAACATGCTCATGGTGAGGGTTGACCCTCAAACCACAAGGTTACTGAGCCAGTATATTGGTAGGTGAAGCTCAATACATTTTGTATTTTGAGAGCCCAGTTTATTCATTTTGTTTTCTAGCCAACCTACCTCGCCCATTGTAATACAGTTTTATGATGATAAGGACACTGAACACAAAGAATACACCCATGTGTTTGGCATTCTTCTTACATATGTTTGTCTGAAGAGGAAATCATGGCCACATGCAAAGTTTGACATCAAACTGAAGATAGGGAGCAATTCATTTGTGTGATCTGTTTTTCATGGACCTCCTATGTAGCACAAATGCCAATAGAGACATCACAAACATGACTTTTTCAGATTTATGATCAGTGGGCATAGGATTGACAGGCTCTGAAAGACAGGCGTTACTTCAGCTGAGTCTTAATTATGATAAAGAGCAAAGGAACCCCTTTCCTTTGATATGCTTTTTATACATATAGCACCTTGCCCACCTGCCAATACCAGCTCCCAATAAAAACAAAAAATTGCATTGATTTCAGATGTACATAATCAAAGAAAAAACTCCACAAACTTGTAGGTTTAATCCTCAGTCTGATGAATTTGATAAGCAAACTTACAAAGCACAAAAGTTTATACTTATGAAGAATATATAGGAAAAAAAAGTTATATAAATAAGTCAGATTTTATTGATGTACTATGTATATATATTCATATAGTAATTCCAAACCAACATATAAACATATAAACAATTTATGATTAATACTGGATATTAGGCGCTGTTATTATTAAAGTAAGCTGTTGCCAGGTGTAGAAGTTAAATGTGTACTGCATCTGCTCCGACTGGTGTTACTTGGAGTTTAAGCTGCGACGGACATAAATTGTTATTATCTTTCTGGTATTTCTGCGAGAAGTCTGTCTCTCATATAAACATTCATGTATATGCAATCTGTGGGAATGTCTCAGCTGAAACGCAAGAGTTTCAGGGCACAGTCCAGGAGCATGAGCAGTCTCTCTATGTGCTGTCTGAGTCAATTGAACACTTCCCTGCTACAGTTGAAGGCATGCACAGGATCAAAAATACTGTCTGGGGATAATCAAGTGGAAAGCAACACATACTTTCTCTCATACATTTACATATGCATACACAGGGGCTTACAAAATCATACATGACCCTCCAATCCCTTGAAGATCCTTAGCAGCACAGAACGTACAGTTCCTGGTCTCTTCACAGGTGAAATATTTCCTCTGCCACTCATTCGAAATGGGCCTCTTACAGTTTCTGCAGGACTGGAGATGTCATGTCCACAGGAGTTCCTGTGCATCCATTCTCAGTACCACATGAATGATTAATGTGGCATTGATTATCACAGCTTATAAAATAAATGGGTCACTGTGAGATCTCTGATGTTCTGTCACATTATGGAATTATCTGCACTTTCTTCAGTCTACAAAGAAAAGAGGGAACAATCCATTAATTCAGTGAATAAATGATTAACATTATAAAACAAATTTGACTACTATTTGGGATTATTATGTTTCTGTTGGAGCCAGTTTAAAATCATCTGCCATGCACAACTGAAGCTTTGTTTTTGTGCTGATTCTAATTAGTGAAAGTCTTCAGCCAGGTAGATGAGCTAATTAGTGGAACCACCTTTTTTAATGCAAGGTAAAACAAATTCATGGAAGCACTTTTTCATTTTCTCAAGCCAGAGTTTTCCACCATTGTGTGTGTGAGTGTGTGCATGTGAGTGCATTGTTACCTTTATATTATGAGGTATGAGACTGGGTGTAATGGGCTTGTTGCTCTGTTTCAGTTTCTCATATCCAGGCCTGTCCACCACTAACATACGGAGAGAACACCCTCCCTCCTTTACCAGCATCACCACATCCTCTATGTATTGCTCCTCCACATTCTGTCCATTCACCTCCACCAACACATCTCCCTCAGACAGACCAGCCTTCTGTCCTGGGCCACCTAATGCCACCTATTGGAGAAAGGATTCAACTGCATCACACTCCTTTGCTTCACAGCACACTGCAAACAGTCATTTGTAACCATAAGTTCTTCAATGACTTCTTCCTTGGTGCCACATTATTTTCAAAATTATGCATGTGAAAAAATCTCTCCTGCATATGATTGATGCAGTATTGCATGAATAACGTTTATTGTACATGTGGTTGCACAACATGTGTTCCTTCTTAAAATATGAACAGTCATTATTTGTCATGATATTATACAGACTGAGAGCTGTAACTAATTTCAATTAATGCATCTGAATGATTCTTTTTGTCCTCAATGATCAGAGGGCTAAGAGTACATACATGTTTCTTGTTGTGGAGAAAGACATTGGAACATGGACATTACAGTCATTTACATTGGACACACACCTGGCCTATGAAGGTTCCTGTCTCTCCCTGGATGCAGCCCAAGTGGAAGCCAAAGCCAGTAGGCCCTCTCTCAAGGAAGCACAGGCGTGGACAGGGGAGTTTGACCTGCACTTCCTTTGGGGAATCAGTAGAGGGAGCTGTTGCATTCTTCTGTTCCTTCTTATGAGGATGATCCTCACAGAAAAGCAGAGGGGACAGTCCCAGCTTTGGAGGATAATGAAAGGAATGAACCTCTAAAAATAAAATACTGTAGCAAAGCTGCACTGCTGCCGCAGATATCAGAGATGTAATACATTTATATTGTATTAACATGCAACTTCACTCTTCATATACAATTTAAACACATTGACCTGTAACCTTTTGTAATAGCCCCTTTTTGCATTGAAAGCCGTTCATTTATTTGCATAAGAAAAAAGCTTAATCTCCCAATGATGTTTTCTAACAGCCCCTTCATTTAAGTCATTCTTGCCAACAAGATTAGTCCCATTAACAAGGTCACCTCATTGTACTGGCTTCATTGTTAAAGTCTAGATTCTTTAATTAATTACACTTCACAGCCCAATGTACTGTTTATGTCCTTTTTTTGCAAGCTTGTGAATGATATAAAGAAACAGGTGTGTCTACAGTGACAGCTGTTCCTTCATCCCTAATAATAACTGGTTAGACATATTTGTTTATCGGCTGTTTGCTTGATTTCACTGTTGCTTAATCCCATTAGGGCATTGTGTGTTTCTTTATGTTTTGTGCAATTTGTCATGCCAATAAAACTCACTGGATTAAAAATTGATTTGACTGAGGTAAACACTATGGATTTGATGTGATTGTGCTCCTACAGACCATTTGTCCCCTCACCTTGGTGAAGAAGTCCCTTCCCTGGGTGTGGATGGCAGTGAGGGTAACCTGTTGCCCACTTTGCCGGATTCTGAGGACGATATCCTCATGCTCCAGACTTTCCACTGCCTCCCCGTTCACAGCCAATAGCGTATCTCCATCTTGCATCCCCGCCTTCTCTGCTGGGCTGCCAGCATCCACCTCACGCAGCCTGTGGTCTATACACGGGCATTGACAATGAGTGCACCCATGCATTTGCATGCACATAGAGAAGTACAGTGAGCCATACAGTGCAGGTGTGTGCGCTTGTATGTTTATGTGTGCATTCCTCACCCATGCGCCCTGATCCACTCTTCTCTTGCCTGAGAAGGAAACCATACCCATCAGACCCCTGCACCAGGTGTAGTCTCTTGGTGCAGTGTGGCAGGTTGTGAGTGTCCGCCAAGGTAGGCAGGATTGGCATCCGCCGACGAGCATAGCTCCTCTCACTCTCTTTGTCGATCACCAGCACAGTCAAATGGTCCATACACTTCTTCACCTGTAGGCAGAAGTAAGGTGAAGAGAACATAAACACTAAGGAAATGGACTCACACCAAGAAGTTGGCATTTTGGATTCCTTGGTGGATTTGTACTGTCATGCTCAAAAGTTAAGAAGTTGTTTTGTGTCTGTAAAAGAAGCTTATCGCTGAATTTCAGTTCAGTTCTACCTTTTGTTGTTATACATTGCCATGCACACAGTTGTTGCTATTGCAGCATCCTTTAGCCAGCACCTTTGCTTCTCTTCTGTAGCCAATACACTAGTGCTATACATGAAGAGAACGATCTTTGCATACTTCACTCTCAAGTTGTAGTCTCATTTAAGATAAGTATTTTAGGGTATGACTTGCTTCTGGTTCACAAATCTTGACTCATTTCCTCTCTTTTCTTGGAATGTGTTCAGAGAATAAAGAAAAGGAATAACTGGAAAGGAAAGTTGGGAAACTTAATAGTGTTCTAATGCGTTCAAAGACTTAACCTTAGGATGTCCTTCACTGAGGACATAAGGATCATATTGCTTCACCCCAGTCTATAATTTGATCAGGTATAAAAACATACTCTTTTTGTGTATTTGTTTGGAAATACACAAAAGCTTTTTCCTTCATGACATGCATAGCTATAATGGAAAATTATATCTCTAATCATGAAAAGCATGAACAATTGAATAATTATGACTAATTGAGAGCTTGTTAAGATTCTGGGGTTGCAGCTGTGTTTGGAATAAAAACTAGAATGCACAGTGGGTCCCCAGGACCAACACTGGGAACCACTGCTATAGGTAAATAGCACAGGATGCAGCCACGGTCACATATAAGACATTGATCTCATTTGAAAAAGAATCTGTACAGTGAGTAAAACTAATCAGATGTTAAAAAATCTGGATTCTGACTACATTGTAAGCATCCCTAAGTTCACACCTCAGCAAATTGAAGAGGTTTATGTGGTTCTTGCCTACCATTTTGTTGATTGTGGACTGCGTGAGCTCTGATGCCATGGCACCATTGATCCACACAAGGCGATCTCCCCTCCGCACCCCCGCCTGTTCCGCTGGGCCATCGGCTACAGTGCTTACGGAGTACTTTCCCTTCTCTCCTGTGGACCACACCCATACAGTACTGTCACATGCCATCAGTCCATACATCTATTTATTTTTTTATTTCACTGTCCTTTGGGATTGTCATTGAGTGTGTCATGTAGTGGGTAATATTTTCATGGCAGCAAATTGAACCACTCAACTAAACTCAAATACTCCCCATGCACCATTTGAAAAATTCATATCTGCAACTGGAAATAGTACAATGAAACATATTTATAAAACATAGCACAGCCACCAAACTTTTGTTTTTACATGCAACAATGTGGAAAAATTATATATAACACATAAGCATGTTACATGAAAGAAGTGGTCAAATATGGCCCAACTTGTTGTATAGAGACCATGCTAATCATAGCAGAAGGAAGGTACAGTGATGGTGTTAGAATCCCCTTGCGGGCTATATTTAACTACTTTTTATTCCCCATTAAAATATTTTTCTAGCATAGAATATATGGATTATATGGCCTGTGACATGTTTTGCAATGTCTTCTGTCAGTTCAGGCGGGCAAACATTAGCAGGGTGCACTCAGCCACATTCATATTGTAAAAATGGGTGCTTTTCTTGTATCTAGTCTTATACCCTCAACAGCGACGATGCTGATGCCCATGCCAACACTGGAGTCCCTGGTAATATGGCAGAGTCGGGGCCGGGCACAGTCCTGCCCACGGTGACCTCTGGCAAGGGCCCGGAGATTGCGACCCACCGCCACGGCCTGGTCATACTCCTCACCTCCCAGCACCAGCAGACACAGGTGAGGCCCGCCCACCTGGATTCTCTGAGCAACCTTAGGCAAAGATAGCAGCATCCAGTCAGCACACAGTCAAAATGCAGGATGGCCTCATTCTGTCAGGATCATAAAAATGCTTCTGACTAGTTTCTCTTCCCAACGTGGAATAACTGCCAAACATTTGGGGGATCTGCTCTGCTTAATAAACTAACAGTCAGCAACTTTGTGTAGGTCTGGCTCCGATTCCTGGGAAGTGTCTCAGAGCTTTAACATTTTCTGGTACCGATTTGGTAACCACCATGAGCGCACTAGCCATACTTTCCAGGTTCATAACTGTCCAATTCCAGTGAAATCTGGTATGCCTAAAAAGCCAATAGGATAGTGACCTGAATACCTAGCAGAGTAAGAATCCTGAACATCAGTGAACCTTTTTGTCAAACAATACATACCACTGAACCACTATGTACATTTCATTGACAGCCATGCAAAACACGTTAGCTAAACACTGTTGTCTATAACAATTTCCTGGTGAGCCAAACATTATTGGAAAGATTTCCAATAGAAATATGTTCACCAAGGTTTTCCATTTTCACAAAAATATGCAACAAACAAACCCTTATTTAAACATTTCTATTGTGGTATAGCAAGAAAAATGTTTAAATAGGGGATTGAGAGCTGCATATTCAAGTGAAAAAGGCACAGCTAGGTTATAACAGCTCTTTAACAACAACAACCTGTATTCCATTTGATACAAACAAAGGCATTGCAGTCGTTTCAAGAGAGGGATGCAATGAACATTGCAAAATTGTGTGTTTTTGGACTTGAAATGAGTTGCAATACGTAAGGTTATTATCATCTGGTGATGCAAGGATTTGAGCTGCGAGGGTGCTAGCCATGCCAAGTGGGCAGGACAGACAGAGAAGAGGAAGTAGTCAGGGGGAGGGGTGGGTCCAGAGTCCAGGATAAGGGAGTAGTGTGTGTGTGAAGTAATAAATCACCAACCAGCAAACGCCAACCAGTCTGATCATTTGAAGACTAGGCCAAACAAGCTAACAAAGGTATCCAGATACGCTATCGAAGATCTGAGAAAGAAAGACATAGAGACAGGAGAGTCAAACACAAAGACTGACACAAGGGACAGAGAAGGTCAGAAGCAGGTACCAATACAGAGTCAAAGACAGAGGGGTTCTCTCCCACCTCAAGGTGTCCAATGTCGTCCACAAAGTTTTCGTTCACCTCCAGCAGCCTGTCGCCATCCCTCAGCCCACTACGCTCGGCCACACCCCATGGCTCCACCTGCCTGATCACATGACCCAGGCAGCCCCTCTCAATGCGTAAGTGGAACCCAAAACTCTCACCCTCCTCACGCCTCAGGATGCAGAGGCGAGGCTCGAGCCCTGAAACAGGAGCTAGGGGTACAGGGGCAAGAGGAAGCAATACACCTTGGTCATTCACGTGTCAGACAGAAATTACGAAAGATGATCCACCATCTAGATTTGCTACAGAAGAGACAATGCTGCTGTGTTTTTGTGCTCTTCTCAGCCTAAAATAAATTGTTTGATTCAGTTCAGTTATACTAAGCGAAAGCTGACCTTATTCCTATAAGACTATCCTACCCAAAAAGTTTCAGTAACCACAAAATGATATTACAACAAAAACAGAAACAAAGCAATTGTTGGGGGAAAAACAAAAAGGGAATAGTACATTTCCATCAGATTTAAAAAAATCATTGAAGTTTTAAATGGAGGATTGATTTTCATTTATAAATACATTTCTAAACAAGAGAGAGAGAGCACTACCTGTGTCATCAGAGATTATTAGAGTTGGATTGTCAATTCCCTCTTTTGGATTGAAAGTGAACTTCCTGTAAAATAAAATGACAAAAATTAACAAGCATCCCTCTCTGCAAAATGCACACTGGATATGTTTCTACAATTTTCTTTCTGAGAAACTATATATTGTATGTCAATATGCAAGAAAAAAATATGAAATTATAATCAAAACTAATATGCATGGTTTATCAAAATAAATACAATAAGTAAAAAGGCAATATTGACACTTCATAATTTTAGTGGTGTAAAATATTGTTGCAACTTTTACCACGTTATGTATTTGTACAATGTATATGTGCAATAAATGTGTTTCAAATATAGGAAAGTGTCAGAGCTCACATGGCATACTGCTTTTTTCTAACAATATGTTCTTCACAGTTTGGACATGTAACATTTCTGTGAGGGCATGCCTGGAAATGATGTAATTATATTTTTCTATGGAAAATGACAGCTTGTCAAGCCACGTGAAATCTTATCAATGCAAAGCAAATCACATCGCTCTCTCATAAACTTTAGTATCACATCTGTGACCAAGGTACTGCGTACGCTACTGTTACTGCCTCAGCTTGTTATCTGTGCACAACAACTGATTACTTTAATGAAGAGGGAGAGGGGGAGAGGGAGGTTGTCTTCCAAAGCTGACTACAGAGAGATGACAAAAGACAAGTCAAGCCATAACATAACGTTTACTTACTCTGTTAGTTCCATGGCATCCCCCAGTCCTGCAAAAGTAAGAGTGAATGGTGAGATGATAGGTCTTGTAGGTTTACGTCACTGTGAAGGCTATCAACATATGTTTCATGAACTCTCTCAGACAAGTGTATTGCCTTTAATAACATGCCCTTAAGACCCTGTCATGGGAGAACACGCATGCCGATCATAAAAGGAGAGGAAAACCTGGCATCAGACTCTAAATGTGCCCACCCTCTTATCTTGTTGTCATGGTCAATGCAATATGGTTCCAGTGCAAAATCATTGTTTGTCATAAAATTTAAAAAATAATTAATCATCAACATCATTTACATTTTTCTATTTGTCTCATGCTTTGTGCAAAGTGATCCACATTCACTAATAACATGGTAAAAAAAAAATCCTTGAAGTTCAAATAATTATAACACCTACATGTCCCAGAATGAAGTTGACATTAAGATGTTTGCTATTTTGTATAAACCTAAAAACTACAGTAAATGAAGTAGTGAACACCCTATGAATTGGTTGCCTAACACCAAATAGGAAGAATCTTACAGACTTGCAGTTATATATATATACATAGACTGTTCATTATCATGTAATCATCAGGTGAATTATGAATGGTCCAAAGTACAACACAAGGAACTTTTTGCATGTACCAAGGTCATCTGTGGCTAGCAGCCACCCTCTGTACCTTGTGTAATGCAGTACCAAATGTGTGATAACTGTAACAACTATCGGTAATTTCACATAATTGTGTGGGAATGCCTTTTGATTAAAGTGTTATTCTAGCCATTCTCGAGTCATTGGATGGTTGGCTATTAAATCGTTTTGGTTCCACAAATGTGTAACATGGGGGGTGGGGTGGAGTGGGAACCAATCAAAAGAATCAAGAAACGTCCTCACCTGACCTTCTCTCTCTATTTTCCTGGTTTTAATTATGTTGTTATTCATAGAGCTGGCAGTCTTGCTACCAACAAAATTAAATCAGGATATAAACTTCGGTATGAAACTGAAAGCAAAAAGAAAATCTTTGATCTGATATATATTTTAGGGATATACACCCTGTCCACATGCAGATAGATTCCCCAAACATTGTATTTTATTGATTTTTGATGCGTGGGCTTTCGTTTGATAGGATTCTTATGGCAGAAAGGACCTCAGCTAGGTTAGTTTCCACCGATTAAATGTATCAAAATTTGATTATTATAAGTATGGTAAATCCTGTGATCTTAAAAAGTGAAGCATGCATACTGTTAAAACTCATGACTTTGGCTTCACATATTGAAAAGATGGTTACACAAAAAGACATAAGAAAAAAGATGATAATGCTTGGACCTTAGTATTTTGCATTGTGTCATCACAGGTATTTGCAGCTCTACACAAAAGATTCATTAAAATAATATTTCACCACAACCAGGACATTCAACAATGCAGGTCTGATCTGACTAATCAGAGGTCCATTCTGTAACCACTTCTCCAGTTTCATGTCTACATTATTCTCAATAAGGAACACCCACTACAGCCCACAAATAAATCCAGAATGCAACCTGCCTGGAAAATAATGAGCATAACTCGGGGATAGTTTTTGACCTAGAAGTTTGATTTCCTAAATGACAGCAGGACTATTCAGCCAAATTGTTGCTAGAAGAATGAATAAGTGTTAGAGCCTGCCAGAGGTTTCTCAGTGATTGTATGTTGACCCTGCTCCTAGAACAACATTCCAGGTGTCATGTTTGATACCAGGGGGTGAGCAGAGTTATAAAATAAAATAAATAAAAAAAACAGGCAACAGTTGCATCATTTTTGTTGTTGTTCCTCTTCTTCTTGTTCTCTTCTTCCTTTAAATCACTTGTCAAAGCTCAACTTGTAGATTGCAGTGCAACGTCATGTTGCTGATCGCTGACATAATGTTTTCAGAGTACAGTATATATTAGTAATTAGGAATATAGTAACTAATTTAGCAGAGTAATGGCTCAGATTAGCTCATTGTCTGCTTTGTCATATAATGTGTGTTTGTCTGCTGTGTGTTTTGTGATGTAGATCTGGAATGCTGATCTTCATTGCAGGAAAGTGGTTAGTTTCCCATGCACCTGTGCACACTATGCATTATCCTCTCCGTTCTGAGATGAGGCTTTCAAACTACTACATGAGTCAACAAGGATTTGATTAAAATTCTCATATGCTGTTTACTTATCTATGCAATAAATGTTACAGCCCCTGTCGGAGCTGAGATGGCCGCAACATCTGAGCCCTACAACTGCTCCCTCTGCTTAGAAACTGTGGAACTCAGCAAACAGCACCAAGGTTGCCACATAATTATTAGATATTTCATAAACCGACAAGACATTCAACTCCATGTTCTGAAAATTAAAAGCTTTTTGAAGCTTAGGTTTGCTGAAATTTGTTCTGTTTTACTTGCTCGTTGTGTATATTTATGAAGGAGTACCTATCAAAGAACATCCTCAGCTAGTTTAGCAACATAGATAGCAGAGGGACATGCTGTTACCTACTTGAACATTCTAGATGAGGAAGAATAAGGAATGTAAGAATCAGAGCGGCTGAATTTCTGGTCAATAACAGACAGTTTTTCCATGTAGTGATGTATGCATTAGTCTGGTATGGAATCCTGACCAAAGACAAAACCTTTCCAGCATATTCAAAGTCATGTATAATTGTCTGTAGCATCACCGAGTGAAGGAGAGACTCAAATAACAGGATTTTTCTTCACTGATTTCACAAGTTGAACTATGGGTCATTAGTCATCTGCAGGGTATCTGCATCTTAAGGCTTCTGCTGTAGCAACCAACATACAGCTTAGGAGGAAGTGGGGAGAAAGAAGCTGGTAGAAGTCGAAAGGAAAAACACAGGAGTAACCAACTCAACATACCACAATTAGCAAATCCACAAACAAAACTGACTGATATGCCATTTTTGATACACAAAACATTTCAAGATAAGTGTGAAAATGTTTTTGGCATTATGTTTTCCAAATATACAGTTGTACAATTTTTATTTCTTCCCCAGTGACGCTAATGTTTAACATTTCTGAATAGAGACACTTCTGGTCAGACAAGGACAAATTGAATGTAAAAGTCTGAGAGGAGAGGGGAGAAGGTGAGAAGGAGTCAGGGACCCTGGTATGGAGAAATAAGGGCAGTACTGAAAGAGTTACCTGTGTTCTGTTTCATGTTCCACCTTGGTCCGAGGTTCCTGGAAAGACAAGGCCGTGTGGAGGTGTGAGGTGCACTGCAGAGACGGATTTGCAGTGTGTTTTATCTGTCTTTTTCAACTCCTCCTTCCCTCCTTTGTGAGGTGTTTTATCTGTCTTTTTCAACTCCTCCTTCCCTCCTTTGTGAGGGATGGCATTCAAGCTTAATGTTTAATCTGAAGTGTGAGATACCCTGTCCTCAGTCAGTTCACCCTCTTGTAAAATTTTACTGTTGTGTATAATTGTATTATCAACGGAGGGTGTATCAAGGGTGCATTATGAAACTGAGTGAGCGCTCAGCTGGTTAGCTCACACACCTACACAATACATTAACAACATAAGAAAACTTTGTGCTCCCCTTTGATAATCTGATACATGCACTTGCACGTATGCATGTAGACATACACACATATGCATAGACTCAAAAGGTAGCCTATAACTGGAGTACAGGCTGCATGCGCCCATGATTCCAGACATTGTAACTGACCAATGATTTATTAGCAGTCGTCTCTGAATTTGGGGGGCATTATGTTAAAATGTAGTTATGACTCTGACAAGTGAGATTACAGGGTATATCACAGTCTCACTGTGTATCATCAGCTCCTCTGCTGAATTGGGTGAGTGGCCCCATGTCACCCGGGCAGAAAATTTTGTCCTGTGTTTCAAACTGTTGCAATTCCCATGCTACTATTAGGCAATGTTGAATGTATTTTCTTTTCAGATTATAGCTGGTCATCTTTGGTCAATCCAAAGTCAGATTAATAAAAAATTCAGACCCATAAGAGCAGTATAAATATTTTTAATAGGGTCATTTACACAGAATATCATACCATGTGAAAAGTCTACCTGGAGGGAAATTACAATATTGAGAGAACTATGGGGATGCAAATCTACACACATACATACATATATACAGGCACGCAATCACATATTTGCACACTTACATTCTCAAACACATGTACATACACTCTCTCTTTCACACACAAACATGCTAACACATAAACTCTCTCATATATATGAATACCTGCACTCTTTCTCTCTCTTACTCATGCATACACACTATCATACACAGAGTATAACATAAAATATGAAATCCAAAATATTAGGCAAATATGTTTAATATATGTAAAAATATACTGCATATGCTTCACAATATATCAGTTATTCCCAGTATCATATAAGCAATTTCATGCAATACATTGTCATACAAATATTTGAATATGTATACTGTAATATTTGCTAAATATTCTTACATATACTAAAACAGTATTTCTTTTATTTTGGATTTTAGACTTTAACATAGATTAATATTTTTGATGAGAGCTGTCCCAAGAATATCAGATTAACAAACCTATTTACCACTTGCATCTACCATCTCATATATACAAAATCTTTATGGAGTTTACTCTGAATTGGTCAATGGCACAACCACTTCAGTTTATCATAAACAGTCCTCATACAAATCATTATAGGAAGGTGGTTGCCTGGCAGTAGAGGTTAGAGTGATTCAGAGGCTTTTTGGAAACGCCCTCAGATTCCTCTATTAACATTACCCTTCCGTTAATTCAAAATGAAGTGATAACAGTGATACCAAAAAGATTTTGGTTAAAAATTTTAAAGAGAATTTAGGCAGTAAATGCAGAAAGGGTGGGTGCTTAGTGGGTGCGGTAGTTGCAAATAAATTTTCCAAAATGTACTGACTACTGTTCTGATTTGCATGGTACATAATAAAAACCCTGCAATACTGACCAGGGAAGGGTCCGATATACAAAGGTCTTCTTAGTCTTTATATGTCTTAATTATTAAAAAAAATTACAGATGGTATATGTTCCAAACATGTCTTTCATTGATTTCATATTTGAATCTATTTTAAGTCTGAAGTGGGAAAATTGTCCATGCATCAACCAGACCCACCTTCGAAAATCACTCCAAGGATAATATATGTGTAAAAGGTAAATCTAGATGCAATATTTATCAGAATATGGTAGGTATTGACACAATGTTAAATAATATAAATTGTCTATATTTCTAAGCTCTAAATAATGTTAAGTCTAGAGGCCTCTCAATATTGACTTTTTTCACCCAGGGTACTGGCCTCTTAGTCTGAATACCACAGCAATAGTGTAACATATCTGTACAATATGGCTGCACGCAGCTTCTGCAGAGTCTAATTGGGTGGTGAACAATGATGCAACTCATCTATTTTCATTCCATATTCAGTAAACTTAAATGAAGCTGACTGGCTGGGTATCTTGATACATTAAACCTAATAGTTGTTTTGTCACTTTGCAAAGTAAATGGAAAGTAACTTGGGCATTAAGAGGCCCTTACTAGGCTGTAACAACAGTGGGGCACAGGTGGATAAAACACCTGTATATGCACTTTCCACTGAAAGTTGACTGCACAAGGTTATGGAGCCTGCAGCTTTCACTGCTGTCATTATTCCAACTGCATTTGGGCTGTGTTGTCCCATCCTGACAGGATGTCCAGAAAAGTAAAAAAAAGTCTAAGTTCATAATCACATCTACCCTCACATGCCCAAGAACACCGTCTTCACTCTCCACATGCCTAATACACTTTTTTTTTTCAAAATCTTTCCAGTTTTAGTAGTGAGTGTTCGGAAAACTGAAGGGTTCATTTGTTTTACACTGAACAATACCAGCCATTAACTTGTCCATGGCTCAGAAAGACAGTGTAAGATCACATGGAAAAAGCAAATTAAGTTAGTTAATTAATGCTATATCCTTGACACATCTGACCTTGACACATTTTGGTGAAATATTTAATATCAAATAAGGCAGGGCTTTGTAAACCAGGGCCAAGGGCTTGTTATTTTCAGTTTCAGAATTTTTTAAACATTTGCTTTACTCATCACAGAAAATTAAAGCATTAATAATCCCTGATCTGACCAATTATGCCACATCAATGTTTACAATTCATCAGCTGTATATCTTCACTGATGTGAATGTGATGTGAATACCTTTCTGATTTATGTTTCCCTTGAAATCTTCATAATATTGACCTATATCCACTTTGTGCTACAATTATTTAAACTTGACTTCATTAGCCATCGAGTGCATAAACTTGAGATCATTAGGCCCCGTTAAGCCCTCAGATATTGAACATTTTTGAAAAAAATATTTAGGTGAGTGACCACAGTGAGGACACATGGTCAGGCATCCAAAAATCATTTTCTGATTTTTAAATGACAATTTTAAGTCACATTTTAGCTGCATTTTCAGTTTTAGTAATTCCTAAAAATATATATGTTGATGCATATGACCTTGCCCTTTTCACCATAGCTAGTAGTCACCTACACCTGGGTGTTTTTTAAAATAATTTCCCTTCAATGTTAATAATTTCTTTCCTCATTAAAACATCTCCACATGAAGCATTTCATGATGTCCCTAACGTTTATTGTCAGGATGCCAAGCCAGCCATTTTATTTAAAATAATAGAGAGATCAGCTCCCCAGAATGCACACTAGTGGGTGAAGCACACTCTTTTGGATGTGACAACAAGGTATACAGACAGGGAGTTAGAGCACCGCAGTATACTGATCTTTCATGACATTTTCTTCAATATGATTCCTTTTCCATGACAGAAAATCGATCCCACCTTTGCCATCACATTTCCTTTCTGCCTGAAACATGGCAATTTGCAAATTTCAGACCATTACCCACACACAAATGCATTTATACACAAGTATGATGTGTATGTGTATGTGTCTGAAATTGGCAATGTCCGTTGCAGCACTATTTCTAAAAATTAAAAGGAAGAGCTCCCAAAAAACACTAACCTTGTTTATTGGAGGCTCTCCAGAGAAACAAGCTTTTCTATTTACATTATGGTACAGGATACAAATGAGATGGGATCGAGCATGTAATTGCTTAAATGAGCACAAGAGAATGCAGCATAATGGAGAGAAAAGTATTGTTTGTGATGTATCACAATGTGCATACACTGTTGCAACAAAATGACAGGGGACATTGTGTAATGCCCTTATAATGCATCCAGGCTTTTCAACTACACAAACTGACCTTCTGCACAAGTATTTACCAGCCTTGTCATGGGGCATACAATAAGTGCAGTTGGCTCAGCTACTATTTATTATATTTGACTGAACTGAGCAAACATGGGCATGATATGAGCAGGTATTCACAGTCTATCTACTGGAAAATACCTGCAAAATACCTGCTCTGTAGAGAATATGGATGTGCTACAGCACATGCTGCAAAGGGGGTCAGTCAACATACATCTGCTAATTAAACTGGCTGTTAATAAAATATATTAAGAGTAAAGACAAAAAGTCTCAGTGGAGATGAATGGTTTGCTACAAAATTCATTGCACTGGGCTCTACCTGAACAATCCATTAGCAAGTATGTTGAAAAGTGATCTGTATTACAAAGTTACCTAGGGGACACAAACTGTTACTTCTTTCTTTCTGGTAGCACTGATTTGCTACCACCCACCCATGTGTTTTACAGAGGAATGCAGCTAAATATGTAAACCAGACATCAATTCAATTAACAGCCAAATCAAAATGCTATAACTAAGGCTGGCATATAGTACATAGTACACCCTCAGGTATTCGGGCTGTGAAGCTCTTCATAATTTTGTCTCCTCAGGTATAAATCATATTGGATCACAGTGCAAACACCTACATTTCACATTTAACCAGGCTAAGTAATGAAAAGGTCATATGTACGGTTTTTTTTTTTTTTTTTTTAAAAACTAAGATTTGAAAACATGACCTTGCAGCTTTTGTGCGACAGTGATACTAAGTGATATCACACTGCGTACACAGCAACAATGGCTACACTCTCACTTTTATTGCACAAGCAAAGACATATTTTGAGGAGATAACAAGCCAACATAGGGTTGCCAACCTTACAGGTTTCATATAGACAGTCTGGTATGCAGTTTCTGTGTACAGGTGAGATTTCAGTGTATGTGTGTACAGTCCAGTTTTCAAACAGATCCAAAGATGAATCATTAGTGCAAACCAGTAGTGCAATAATTTGATTTGTGAGATATCAGGTCTGATTGCCTGCTGGTCAGATTAAGTGAAACAGGGTTAGAAAAATCAGTGACATACTTACATACTTACACATTTGTATAAACATCAATTTTTTCCCAACTTTGTTTATTTAATCCCATCTAGCAAGTAAATTAGCTGACTACCTTCAAGGTTAGAGGAAAGGTTCACATTAAACCCAAATGGGAAGGTGGTTCAAGGTAATGAACATGTAGTTTGTTAAACTAGGTTGAGAGGGCCTATGACTGTTGTATTTAGAAATACATGGTTTTGGTCTACTATAAGGTGGCAACCCTGAACTGAAAAAATTGGAAAAGCAGACTGATGTCTACTGCTCCTTGTTTTTGCATTTATGATGGGACAACAGAGACCATGAGATAACTACAAATAAATAAAATATAAATAAAAGAAAAAATCTAATAAAAACACAAATGAATAAATAAATTGAACGCTTCCTTCACACTCTCATTTCCACAAAGTGAGGGAAAAATTATTACATTTCAACTGAATAGTAGCCATACACTGCTCATTAATGAAAAGAGACAACATTATTTTGCCTCACATCATACAGCATTTCCCATTTAGTTACTTAGCTTTCCAAGCATCGGGAGGCCATATTTATGAAAGAAAAAAAAACACAAAATGCAATCTCCTTCAGTGAATATTTCATCACCATCTCATATATTGGTACATTATGGCAAACTGACCTTTGTCATTTGAACACTCCATTTTCCCCAAAAAACATAATAAAAAACCTGAGAAGAAAACAAAATAATCCAAGAAACATATGTCAACAAAAATAGTGCCGGTGTACATTTTTTACAGCGTAACACGACCACTGTACAATCGTATATTCTGATTAATTGCTTGAAATATAATAAGGAAGAGTAAATAGCATAGTTTGAATCAGACTTTTCCCATAGCAATAATGTTTACTGGAACCAAGGATGTGGTGAGTACACTGTAGTACAGAGGAATTTAGCAAAGGGTTAATGTGCAAACAGTAAAGGATTGAGTGTAAAACAATGCATGTCCAGGATTTCTATAGTTAACAGTAGTGGCACACAATCTGTCATAACTTATTTGTTTCAGGCAACATTTGCTGTTCTCCATATATATATATGTACATCTGTCAGTATTTGCAATTGAGCACAGTCACACAAAATCAAAAAAAAAAAAACTTCAATACAGGCTGACAAGCTTACATTCCTTTACAGAACCTTCAGTTCTTTGAGTCATAAGTCACTGTTCTTCAGTCTGAGTACAGGTGGAACAAAGAGTCCAGGGTTTTGTTGCCACTGGGAAGTAAATGTTCACAGGACACCCACTTCTACCACATCTGAGTCTATAGTTTGACACAATCTGCAGTTGGTCCTGTCTACTGCTCTACTGCAACTTTACTTTTTTGACAAAAGCATGTCTACCTCTAAGACCGATCTATTACAATGCAATCTAACAGTCTATTACGGGTGGCTATTCATTGTTGTTTCTTTATTAAGCAAATGAGATGTTGAGTTTATATGTAAGGTTTTAGGTATGCACAAACATTTATGTCATTCCAAGATGTCTCCCCAGACTGTGAGTGGTATCCTCTCAGATACAGAGGCCATCTTGATTTGCCAAAGAACAAAATGTTCAAAAACAAGACACACATTCCCAAGGCCACAACGAAATAGCTTTCATTACCCATATTTGGTAAGTGTGGTCTCTTTTCCAAGCCTCATCACTCTGATTCAGCTCTGCGGATGTCAATACAAGAAGCATCAAGAATCTTCAGAAATCAGCCAAAAAAGTATCAATACAACGAAGGGCAAGAGAAAGAGTTTTCTGGTTCAGAAAAGACTGTCCTGTCTCTTCTGGGCATAACAAAGTGTTGGTGACAGAGGCTTTGCCTCAGGAGGATCCTCAGCAAAGGCGGAACTCCTGTATTAGTTACATTTCAGGGGAGATTCCATGTTTTCAGACATGGAAGAGATGAGTGTAAAGCATGCTGGGAAGACTCTGTTCAAGCAAGTGAAAGGAACAGTGCCAAATGTCTGTTTTTTCCTTCCAGTTTGTACTTATTTTCCCAAACTTTAGTAAAAGCATAGTCTTTACAATAGTAAAGTTATTTTCTTCACCATCTGAAAGGTCAACACTGCACAGCAAACAGCAAAAAGCCGTATTTCCTTGATCGGTTCAGGATCCAGTTTGTTGTTTTGTAGGAACCACACCTGCACCCCTGTGCAGCAGCATAGAAGCCAGCACTGAGTTTTCACTGCTGAGGCCAATCACAGTTTTCTTTTTCAATTCTTTTTTTGTAAAGTAGCAGTGATCAACCTCTGAAAGGCTTGTCTGACACAGGCAGCTGTGGATCCCAGATCAACGGTGATCTGCTGAGATATTTTTAGGGTGATTCTGTGCTCCTGTTTGGAGAGTATTTTTTGGGGTATATGGGAGAGAAGAGTGGCAGACTGCAGTACTGGTGAATGGGGACACAAGCCTGGACTTCCCCCTCACCGCAGCCAGGTTTAGGAATGTCAAGCATTTTGGGTTGTCTCTTTGGGAACTAATGTACAGCATTCTAGCTATATGGAATATTATATTAATAATGGCAATCATTTGTAGAGTTTGTAGAGATGCAAACATAATGCAAAACAAAAAAAATCTAAATTATGAAACGTACAAAAATTCTACACTATAGATAAAAAAAAACTAATTTAAAGGGACTATGAAAGATAAGATTTAGAAAATAGATCTCAATATTTTTAAAAATCACTTTTGCTTTCAAGGAAATGAAACAAAGCCAACATAGATAACACTTGCTGTTCTAACAATGCATATAACACGGAGACCTGGAAGTTGAAGATCGAGTTCAAGTACGGTATGCTTTCCCTCCATCTCGACGATGAAGTACGGAATGAAAGGGACATACAGGGTGGTGCAGGTAATACAGAGCCTGACGTTTTGGAGGAAAATTCTAAATGGCCAATTACAGGGGCCAATCATTGCTTATTTTGACATCCATGTGATCCTCCAAGTGTTAGACTTTTTATCTTTTTGTTTAGATCATTGTAACATTCTGTGTAAACATTCTATTTGATATCAGTTTTCAATGCGATACTCAGTATGATATCAACACTCTATGTAAACAATGGAACATTCTGCTTGGGCTTTCCCATTTCTTTAATCTATTTTCTCCTTGTTCCATGGAGTTTCTACTCCTTTCCTGCAGCCCAACATGCAGTGATTCTAGGATTTTTTTTTTTTTGTTGTCATCTTAGGACTCAGAGGCCCATCCTTGAGGTTACAATCCATTTCTATTGCTACATACAGGAAAACCCTTTATACTGGCTGTTTCAAGATCTGCAATCCTAAAATTAAACCACCAAAAGGGAATTCACCCTTTTGATGTCTCCTTTGATGTATTTTGTAATAAGAGATATGAAGTTGTATCAGAAACATGTGTGTTTTGTGCAGGCTAAAAGTGTCTGCATTTGTGTGTGAGTGTGTGTGTGTTTACATGTTGGGGAGAGGGAAGGGGCGGTTTGACTGAGGAGGTCAAGTGGGGGAAGTGGGAAACTATCGCTCTGACTTGACCTTGTAGCGGAGGACCAGGTAAGTAGCCAGCCGCAAAATGAGGAAGAAGATGCCCAGGATGATGAAGTCCATGTAGAGTTTAGCATCCTCAACATCAAGGAGTTGCAGGACCTCCTCTGGCTTTTGGAACTTGCACACCTCAATTGGACACTCCAGTTCTGAGCGATTCATTCCATAAATGGACAGGATCACACCCTCAAACCCATACCTTGAGGAGGAGAAGGACAAGCAGCATTTACAGCAATGGATTTGCAAAGGTGTGAGTCCTGTTGCATGGAACCCCAGTAGAACAAACTGTAATCTAGCAAACAAACACTGATTTTTACCAGGAAGGTACCCGACCCTGTAATATGACAATTCCTGAACAATGTAGCCCAACTATCCAGATCATTTGGCAATTGACCAAGGAGCCAGTTGGCATTTTGAGGAAGGCAGGTTCTGGTCAGCAAATTTCCAAATTATCAGAGGCTATTGTACTGATGAAATTGACTTACAAAATAAGTTCAGCATTCCAAACTGGAAAAAGTAATGAAAAATAACAATATTTTAAAAATGTGGATTATAAAGTAAACAACTAATAACAATATGTTTTTGTTTTTTTTTTTGACTGAAACATCTACTTGATGTACTAGTTCTTATAAAGACCTTGTTTGGTAAGACCCACCTGACATAGGAGACATAGGAGCTCCACTGCAGATACTTGGGAATGGTGTCGAAGTTGACAAAGAAGCCAGAGAACAGGAGCACGGGAATGGCAGTGACAGGGCCCACAAAGGTGGCCACCTGCAGGACACGCCCATGACAAGAGGAAGATGGACAGGTCAGCACCATCAATCAAACACGCACACATTAAAGCAGATAGCAACCATTAAAGAGGGAGAAAAAGAGCGACCAATTCAAGGTCAAATGATATGAATTCTACTTTTGCTGTCCAATTTTGATATTACAGTAGAGGACATTGCTCTAAATGTTTTAAATGGCTATATTGCATGACCAACAATATTTTTTACCATCTACACCTTATATTTTTAAACTTTATTACACTTTATTTACACTTAATTTTTACACTTCGTATTTAAAACTTTGCACTTTTTGTTTTTTCTTTTATACTTCTTGCATCACTTTTAATATAGCTTTCAATGTCATGCTGGAGATTGTTTACTGTTCCACGAGACAAGAATAAGCTTTTTTGTTATGCTGTACACCTTTGTACTGATTTAATGTTTTAATTGATTAAAAGCATCCTGCTCTGTCAGTGGTACTGATATTCATTCTTCAAAACTGCTGCAAACTCACTGGTATTTCTGTTCACTCTTAAATATTGCTGCTCATAATTTAACCCCCAAACGTATAGTCATAGAGTCACTATTCCTTAGGTTTAATATCTTTTCCCAGTATTCCTTTCTTAAACTTTTTATTTTTTAATTCTTAGCTTTTGATCTAAGTTTTGATAATGAAACCATATCAAAAATATTTGCTGTAGGTCATTAATGGCACTCTTTAAATTATATTGTAATTACATTTAATTACACATGTATGAATCCATTGCCATTTTAATATTGCTGTAATTGCCACAGGATTGTAATGCACATATCAGTGCTGTAATGCTGTCTTAATCAGGCACAGAATAATAAAAACCTCATGATCATTGTAATGCCTTTTATTAGAGCCATTACAGTGATATAGTTGTAATGGGTCTGTATTGGAGCCTGTGAGGAGCCTGTCTGTACCTGGAGGGAGGTGGAGGCTGCCCCGATCAGGAGGCCCAGGGATTGGGCCACAAGGGCAGTGGAGGTGGACAAGGCCATGAAAAGCAGGTAGCGCCCAGCCTCGGGGGGTTGCTCTGTCATCCAGTACACAATACTGCAGTACATGATTGGACAGATGACCTGGAAGAAGGAGGAAGAGAGGGGAATCCCAGTTCAGGACCCCATTATGCTAACACGATACATTCCTATACACATGTCAATACACATATCCATTCATACATACCACTAAACATAGTAAACATTGTATATATCAAATACAATAGCAGATGTTGTCATATTTAGCTTATTTGGAATGATAGATATGTAGTGTCATGTTCACCCATGTAGGTTTATTTTATAATACACATGTTTGCATGAACTCAGGCATGCACACTCTAACAGGGCCCTCCAAATCTCACGGATGTGTTCCTATGTATGTCTCTGCAAGCCCCTGCTCCACACGCATGCAAACAAGTATTCATGAAAGCAAGCACATACAAGTAGATATGGATACGCATTTCACATACTCATGTCAAATACAAGTTGTCTAGAAGTACAACAACAACAAACTATATTTTCAACAATATGTTTCTCAATTTATCTATGGCATCATCCCAAAATATAATGTTCTCTGGTTTAACATGGTGTACACTTCTTTCGGTTTGCCCCACACTGTCTATAAGGGCAAGAAGCCATTTTTAATGAAGAGTGAGTGAGGGGGATTTCCAATGACATGGCAGTGTTCATGCCCAAAGGTATATTAATTTACCCAGGAGGTCTAGTTCTGAGCCAATTCAGCAGTAAGACAGTGGGACAATGTGAAATGTGCTTTTAAATGAAAGGAGACAGTCAGAGGGCAACCTTCTCCAGAAATATGATCCTTTAGGAGAATCTCGCATTGCATTCATGAAAGTTCTTTGTTTTGTGAGTAAAGAGTGCACTTAGGTGAGAGTGCTTAATTTGAAATAATTCCAGCGTAAAGTAGGTTCAGTGCAAAGTTTTGATGATACATCAGATGATATGGCTTTTTAGAGGAGAGAGATATTGTGCTAGATTGTGTACCAGTTTAATATGTTCCATATACAGGAAGTGGCTTTACTGATTCTTTAACTAAATAGGGTGTAATGTTCTAATGTGATACCTCTAGCTTTTAGCAATATTTTGTTGAATGGGTGGTTGGTCAGTGTAGCTTCCCAGGGTACCCCGTAACTTTACATGGCTTGTTGTTCACATGATGTTGAACTGAACCTGAAGTTGTTTGTGATTGTCATGCAGTTCAGAATATTTGTCTGACAAGTCAGATATTCCCAGGTAAATAATGAATCTGAGAGACTATGGTTCAAACTGTGCAGAGTAACTCTGATTTATGTCCTGAATTTTTACAAAAATCTTTGAATTTTGACTAAAAAGATCCAGTAGGTAGGGAAAAAGACAAGGAGACTTCCTTGACGAACAGATCAAGATCATCAGTATGAAGGGATTTTGTTTCGTGTCATTCATTGTGACTGGATAATGGATTTTGTACTGTTGAACTGTCTGAGCCATAGACTCCAGGAGCATGGAAAACAACACACCTAATTTAACCAATGACAATGAAACAAGCATGGATTCGCAATAGCTGTGACAAGGCCACTCCCACTGCCACACCCCCTTTTAGCCAATTGGCATGAACAGAAACACACAATTTCACACACACACACACACACACACACACACACCCACTTGACCTCCATGCCAAATTTCAGCCTCCTAGGGCAAAAACTGTGGCCGCCAAAGGGTGGGGAAATTTTTGTGGACTGACCGACCAACCGACAGAGCAAGCTATAGAGCTGCTGGCTGCAGCTAAAAATTGCACAACAATGTACAACAATACCAGCATGCATCCATGTCCATGCTGACATCCAAGATTTACTGTAAATAAGTGGTCATGACATATAACAAAGAACATAGTAATGGAATGTTACAAATAACCAGTTTTTTTATCTTTTCAAAGGCATTTAACAAAGCTCATAAAACTCTTTTACTGCATATTGAGCATTAACACTATGGTAACATTACATTGCAGCTGCAATGTGGTAGGAATGAATGCATTTGGTACTCAGCACCCAATGTAAAGTTTGCGTTTGCATTATTAATGTATATGATCACTGAGCATGCCAATGCTTTTATCATACCTCATGTACCGCTGACTGCCCAGCAGCCAAAACACACTTGCATCAGTCTGCATATTTGGTCAGTAAACCAATGTCCACGTGGTGTTTACATGAAGGCCTCATCTTCGCTAATAACACTCACAGGACTGACAATAGACCCACTCACCTGGAAGGGAATATCAGCCATGGTCTTGGCCAGGTAGTAGGCCTTCAGGCTGTACCAGTAGTTCAGATGTTCCCTCAGAAATACCGACATCTCCAGAGGGACTGCAGGACACAGAGCAATGCTTAAAGCACAGCCAATGAGCAATCATGCCTCAACATTTCCAAGCAATGTAATAACATTATATGCAACTCACAACTCAATAGCATAAGTGACTTATTCTGACATAAGCAAGTTTATCATCATAACATAGAGAAAATGCCTTCCAGAAAATATTCCAAAAATGATGGATTTTGTGCATTTTTTCATAATTTGACTTTTTCAGTCTTTAATATGAAAAAAAGGTAGTGCATATAATATATATACATTAAAATTGTCATTTCTGTTTATTTAACAGTGAAAGTGCTTTCTCTTTTCTGTTGCTAAAATAATCTAATTTGATTCATTGTAAATATTAATCAGGGGCATGACTAGGTTCAATATTGCAAAGGATGTTCTGGTCTTTTGCACATCTCTTCACTAATCTTTGTAAACCATAAAATAACACCAGAAACTCTGTGGGCTATCAGAAACTTCTGGATTAAGGAAATAAACAGACTCAAAGGAATACAGGAGTATTCAATCCCCCCACGCACCTGCACACATGCAAATGTGCATGCACATGCACAAACACACACACACACACTCCTTACAGGTAAGGACAGTGGGCATCATGGCAGCAAACATGAGGAAAAGCATGGAGAAGAAGAGAAAGCCAGTGTTGTTGAAGACCTTGCTGGCATCATTGCCAATATTGAGGTACAGGAGGCCGATCAAAACCCCAATACAGATGTGTGACATCACTCTGAGGTGTGTCAGCACCTGGAAGGAAGAGAGGACACATATACACACTATCAAAGAGGAGCAAATTTATTCATTCATTCATCTATCCATCCTTTGATCTATTCCTCTAATATTCCTCCTATTACCTAATAGTCTATTCAATGTAACCTTTAGTCCATTCAATCTCTCATAAATTAATTCATTAACTTATTGTCATTCAGCAATGCAGCAATGATTTCTTATCAATACTTTCAAGAATGAGCTGCTCTGAACAATCTTTAGGGTAATTTGTAAAAAGTCTAGCCATTGCTGTGAGACAGGACTCCATAAGCCATGTCATTACTCATCTTTCACAGGACCTCCACAGCAGTGGATCTCTGCGGGTGTCATTCACCCTCAGGCATGATGGTATGATGGGCCAGGGATCTGCCCAGTAGGTTTGCCCAGTGAAGCACCAGGTAGCTTTAGGAAATCAACTAACATCATAGTGAAATGCCCCTCTCTAGGTCTCCTGTGGTATGATGTGGACTGTAGGGACCTATTGTGTGGTTGCAGGTTGTATAACAGTGAATCAATTGGCACAACTGGTAAATCCAAATAGGAAAGAACCTATTTGGGCTGCATGGGCTGATTCTGTCATTATATGTTTTCATGTGCTTATTATTTCAGGCAAATCTATCTCTTTCTTGAGACTCGGTAAGAACAAACATGAATCTTGGCTGGCATACCATGTCCCTGCATATGGTGATAAAGGTTCTCTTAAACAGGATGCAGAATTGGGTGAAGGTGCTGGTGGCAAAGGTATGTTTCTCAATATGCCCAGAGTCCTGTAAAGACAGAGACAGATGGTCACACAGACACACAAAAAGTATAAGTAAGGGGGCTCTGGTTTGACTAATCCTGCTAAAGCACTGTGTTATTTTATGTGGGTTGGCCCCACAATTCAGCATTGAATCCAGACCATTCCAGGGTGGTTCATAATTGTCCAAGACTGCAATAATTGGCAAGATTCCAATGCCTCACATAGCAGGAGTGACCTCTCTGGTCAATTGAAGTGCAAGTCTGCTTACACAAGCTATACATAGACTGTACACTTCTGACGTATTGTGCTGTATGTGCAGGCTTACACTGTAGACTGTGGAGTGAAAGGAAGCAGCAGCTTGACCTCACAAGCTTCAGGGGTGTATATGTTAATGCTTTCTTCCCTGGTAACTTGCAAGAGCACAAGAAAGCACGCTCTCTCCCAAACTGACAGAGAAGGTTGCAGCAGTGGGTGAAAACACACATAAATTGGACATTTAAAATTACATAATCATGTGTGTGCTTATTATTTGATATTGACTAACGTCAATTAATGGTGACATTTAACAACATCGACTTTGAGAGGTTTCAGATTTGAGTGTTCCTCTATCGCTCAAACTTGCCAAAAAGTCCATCTCTTTTAGGTCCCTAATTGGAATCCAAAGGCTCTGATCGTTTTATTTCCATCTCTTAAATGTCAACAATTATATCGATCTGGGTGACAGATATTCTTTGACATTTTTGCAAAGAGGATTATGAGAATGAGGCTGACATGTTTCTCTTTATTGTAGCACTAGGGGGCGCCATTTTAACTCTTTCTTTAAAGCTTTCATCAGGCAATATTTGCACTTCTTTGGACAAGAAAGGGCAGTGAAAGTCTGCATTTTCTAATTTATGCGTTTCTGCTGCGCACATGTCTATATGTGTGTGCATGATGTGTGTGCAGGTGTGCATGTTTTTGTATGACACTTACGCTGTGGCGCTGAGATGGACAAGAGGAGGTGGGGTCACTCTTGCCGCTTGAGTTTTTTTTGCACTCTACGGCGCACATGCCACCCTGTACGGCCTCAAACAGAACGGGGTTGAGGTCTCCATACTCCCCAGATGCTATTTCAATGACTAGGAGAGCACAAGGAGAGATGTCATTATTATATTACACTAATCAATCTAATTCAGATTTACATAAAACTGTATTCACAACATTTACAGGAATATAAATAGTAAAGGAAATTATAACAAACACTCTTAAAGCTAGTAACACACTCACATAAAGCATTAATATCAATTATATTGTTAGAATTGTATTGTCAAAGTAAGAAACTTATTCAAAATAAATATCAGTATTAAATTAAAATTTGGTGTTGAGATTTGGAAATTTTTTCTCAAAGGTAACTCACTGAAATCAGCAGGGTTGTGGTAGGTGGGACAGTGCAGACCCAGATTCTTAAGGTAAGGGATGAGGTATGGGACGGTCCCCTTGTAGATACACTGGCCCTGGCTGAGGATGTACAGCTGGCAGGGAATGCAATGGCCACAGTGAGACACAAGCACTTTCCCCTACGCCGAGTCACCACAGACTGCTTAATATCCAGTGAGATTAGTCTCACTTATCAACTGCATGTCAGGCTTGAAAGCACATTTGGTGATAAAATTGCTCCAAAATGAGGTAATGTATACACCACGGATCAAACAATCAGAAACAGTGGATGATTCAACCACTTGGCTTACAGAAGTCATCTTCAGCAGGGAGTTTTAATTTGTGTATGTGTGTATCTTGAATGTAAGCTTACCTAAGCTTATACCTAAATTTGTCTTTAGGTTCAGTCAGTCAAGGAGTCATGGAGGAGGCTCTGAGACAAGCCCAGAGGCCTAACTCTAACACTAACCATATTCCTATTACCAACAAGGCAAGGAATGGTGTCTGTATCCATTTAGTTAACTAACACATCATGACCAGCCCATTGAAAGGTGAAGACTTAAGCATGGATCATAATTTTATACTTGGGGTAAATCCTCAACTCCTCAGTCTTTTTTAAGAGTTTCCATGCTCTACTTTTGGATACAGAAAATATCTGCTCATACAGGACTGGGACTTGTTTTGGTTTTGAACAGCTGACCAATACAAAGTCTCCATGTGACTATAATGTGACTGTCTTGAGGTTCCAAGATTAATGTCTGTACACATACAGTAATCGCAGATATATATCATGCTTCTTCACATCAAGCATTTGGTAAACAACAAAAAAGGTATTCTGAAAAATATGAAAAATAGCACACCGCACTAAAATAAAATTGGCTATTTTGCTACTGAAGTGCAATTGAAAATCTGGGTGGAAAAGTACTTAGGACACATAATAACATTTGAGATATTGAGGCTGAAATCTTTGTAAATCGACTACAAATCCCAGGACAATACTGATAGTGAAAGTGTTGACAATGAGGCAGTTTCTTGTATTGTGTGCCCATCATATGCTAATAGTACAATGGTTATCTGTGTACTCCCAGCTAATACACCCATAAAACAGAACAGCGTGGGTACTTTTCTGTACATTTTGTATTGTTTCCACCCAGGTCTTCCATTCTAAATTCAATGGGCACTACCACTTCAGCACTCAATGTAGTTGACTTGTAGAGGTCATTTTTATCAGTAGCAGTTCTCTCAAAGCCTTCTTAAAAATAAAATAAAACTTTAATATAAGTATGTATCTGTGTGGATGTGACTAGTACTCTTTATTCTCAAGATTTTCATAAACTTTTCAATTTAACTGAATAAAATTAGTTATCCATACTAGCATTAAATGTAAGCATTAAATGTGTGTGTTTTAAAATGAAGTACCATTTTCATTCTTTGAAAAAAAGTGTCCCCTGTAGGAATTTAACATGCAACCATTTGGTTTAGCTTGGCACCTTGACCACAGAATTAAGCTGAAGCACCCCTGCCAGTTCCTGGGCCATTCTGAACATGCTGGCCCCCCACAGTCAGAGGAAGAGGAAGAGATGAGGCAGGATGGTGCTTCACCTTGTCAAACATCTCAAAGAGCTTGGCGCTGGGCTGATGGATGGTGCAGATGATGGTCCTCCCACCCTGAGCCAAAGACTTCATGAGGGAGACCACCTGGAAGCAGGAGGCACTGTCCAGACCACTGCCACACCCCAGGGACACAGGGACAGAGGGCAAGGAACACAGATCATAAGTCACAGGCCAAGTACTTCCATTTTTCATACAGGCATCCAAACAAGGAACTTCATCTAGAAGTAAAGTAGCTTCTTTTGGTACCTATGGCACTATGATGCAGCTGCTCACATGTTGTTTGGTGTTCATTGTCCCTTTTAACTGAATTAAATAAAAATAAATAGGTGAATCTTTTTCACTGATTTCAGTTTACCATCAGTCAATAAAATCAAAGAAAATGTAACATTTTTGAAAAGGAGTAACTTGCTAAGTACATTACAGAAAATTACTGTCTGGGAACTGATTTGACTGATTAAAAGTCAAATTACCCATTTAAGACCAAAAGTCTAACATTGTTTAAGAAAATTCAGGCACTAAATGTAATCCCACTGTGTGATATTGTCCAGGCTTCTCTAAGTTGTCTCCTGCAGCCAATTCTTCTGACAGTTAAACAAAAATGGCTTGGTCCTAAAATAAACAAATAATCCCATTTAAAGTTAGAGAAGATAAATTATAAATCATTTAAGGTTTTTTTTTAAGTTAACCCAACCTTTCTTTTAAATGTAAGAGACCAGCCATTTCTTCATTTTAGTTCTAGGTTTGGCTTCCCCCTCTGTCTCAGATGCCTCTACCTTGTTTTCTTCTACACAAAAGAATCAATTCCCTTACAAGACAGGGAGTTTCTCACCTGGTGGGCTCATCAAAAAACATGACAGGAGGGTTGTTGACGAGCTCCTGAGCGATAGCAAGGCGCTTGCACTGCCCTCCTGACAGGGAGAGGGTTCGAGTGTGAGCACATTCCAGGAGTCCTAGGGCTGTGAGGATCTCATTCACCTAAAAAAAAGCACACAAATGTACAAATGCATCCACCAAAACAAAAACAAACACAGAGAGAGACAGACAATGATATTTCATGAGTAGTATGTGTCTCATTAGTGTATCACATTTTTGTGGTAATTGTTGTACATCTGTGTGTGCTGTCCACTCACCAGCTCTTTCTTTACATCAATGTTCTCACTCAGCTTCAGGTTGGCAGAGACCTGCATAACAATGGACAGGCCAACAACACACTTAGCTGAGTCCATAACTTACAGCACAGCACCATTTTCTGCTTTCCCAACCATCACTGAATACCAATGCCAATGTTTTCTCACTAGATCAATTGTCAAATTAAGCCTCACAAGTTACAAAAACAACCCAGATTTACAGTTTCTTGAAACAAATGTGAATGGAGAAGATTTTCACAGGCAGTATTTTATGTCAGTATGCGGGCACTCTTCTTCCAGTTTTTCTTCATTATTTCTTTTTTCATTATCATTTTCCTTGATCATCTTTGTTCCTCGGCATTTTGTTTGAAAGCTTCAACACATCCAGCATTTAAACAACAAGTAAGCCCATACAACATGAACTAATAAATTGCCTGGATGGTGTACTAGCCTGGACATACAAAAACTTTTAACACACCTTCAGTGCAAACAACACTGTTGTTAATCTAAATTACAAATTATATGAAAAGGGATGTACTCTATTTCTATAATGGCCTATTTTTATATGTTTGTATTTACTTTTAATCTCAGTGTGTGATCACAAAATTTACATCACTGGTAGGTCTTTCAGGGAGTTGTCAAAGAAGAGAGAAGCAGAGCTCCAGGGACACACTCCCCCTTTTTCCAGCAGTGACCTTCGACCTTACCATCATGGCCTCCCGTGTAGTGAGGTGCGGCAGCAGCATGTCATCCTGCATGATATAGCAGGACATTTTCCGGAAAGTGCGGAGGTCCCGGGGTTTCCCGTTCACCAAGATCTGGCCCTTCATCCCCGTCTCCCTGTCACAGGGTAAAGAGCACAAGCCTGTCTGTAATTCTGCCCCTTCCTAACAAAGCACATTAGATTACACTATATAGTCTTTGGTTTCCATAGAAACATCTCTGTGTTCATATTGTACCAGGGCCTCCTTTTTCCTCAGTGTTGTCTCTGTTGTCTTTCCTAACCAGAAAATATACCCTTCAACCATTTTCTGTTTTCCTCCCTCACATTACCCCCTGCCCCATCCACCTTCCTTCATAGTGACCTTCACTTCACAGTGGACTCTACACACTGACAACAATAACAGAAAAAAGAGTGGGCAGCCAAGGTAAGTTGAGGTTTGACATAACAAAAGTGTGGGGGTACGTGCTGCTGATTCTGATGTTTACAGCACATTCCCTTCTTCTCAATCTCCCCCCCCCCCCCTCCTCTCAGAATCAGATTTTCTTTATTGGCATGAAAAGAATATTCTCATACCACCAAAGCATTACAATATTATTCATCAATCATTCATAACATGTATTACAAACATAAAATGGAGACAAACACAAAGAAACTCAACATGGCTGGGTGAGCTGATCCGGGGTGTGCCTATGCATTCTCATCCATTGTCTCTCATTCTGTGGCAGTCTGCTACATATTTTGCAACTTATCTGGAACATTCAGCTTTCTTACCTAATAGCAAGGGGGTTGTACTTGAGGAAGTATTCTTTTTTAAGTGTTTTATGTTTTTACAGCTGGTTAAAAAGTGGAGCTCTGTCTCTACCATTCCCTGTCTGCAGTGACAGTACAGATTGTCCTCTCAAGGCTGCTAGGTCTGTCTGTGCCTGCCACTCTCTATGGCCAGACTGTGCTCACCGAGTCTGCACATCATCAAGGTTTTTCTCACATTGTTATCATTCACTGCGGTCAAATATCCTGCCATGGTGTACTGTCTATTTAGGGCCAAATAGCATTGAACTTCACTTTGATTTTTTCTCCTGCAGTCCAGTAGGATTCATAATTTTGTTTTGGTTGCTTGGATATTTGGCTGGGTCGGAACCTTTGAGGAATGATGTCACTGTCCTGAGGCTGGTAATTGCTAGAGGTGTTAGAAGGGTCTATTGTTAGTGTGTTGAATGTCAAAATCAGATGACTGGTGATACTCTTCTCTTAGGTCATTTTTTTGGCTTTTGAGGGATTTAAAATGATAGGAGATTTTAGATATTTCCAGATTTTTTCTCTGGACATTATTAAAGGGTATTGACCTAATTCTGCTCTGCATGCATTAGGCATCTTGATCTAGACCACTACATTCAGGATTTCGAATGGATGGTTTTCCATTTTCCAAATTTATGTTTTGCGAGAGGATTCTACAGCTCATCGCCATACAGAGCAATGGGCTCACAGTAACTGATAATAATGCTTTAACCCAGGTACCAGCTGGTATGTCAATACCAATTGATCTCTTAATGGCATAAAAAGCCCTTCTTTCCTTCTCTTTCAGTTCAACTGCCTGATTGAGTAGAACTGACCTTCAGATGTAGGTATGTGTAGTTAGTTGACTGTTGGATTTTCATTGCTCCTTGGGTGAGGTTGTACTTACTTCCCTGAAATCAATACTGTTTTAAGAGAAGTTTTTAAAAAACAAGTTTTTCCAACTTTTTTGAAAGCTACTGGTCAGAGCCCAAGTCTGACATGACCTTTCTAACAGAGTCAGGTTCTGCTGTAGACCTTCTTCTTTTGGTCATAGCAGATCATCTGAGTAAAGAAGGCAAATATTTCTACTTGTTCTGGCTGGTATGTTTGTCAGTTTGGATGTATAGGGTGAAAATACTGTCTGATGTCTTGCAGTCTGAATCCAGATTGAAATTCAATACACTGTGCACAATAATGAAGTCCTGTGTTCAAAATGTTTAAGAATACCTTCCCAGGTTACTGCTCAGATGGATGCCTCATTAGTTATTAGGATCAAATCTGTCCTCACTCTTCAGTACAGGTATGATGAACCCTTTGTTTCAGAAGTCAGAGCTGTATCCAACATTCAAAATCAAGTTAGTTTTATTGTGCCCAGTCTTAATTTGAGTGTCTGTATTTTTAATATTTCATTTTCGATTCTTTCTGCTCATATGCCTTTTTGGGTTGCAGAGCCTGTAACTTTGTGATCTTTCCATACTTGGAATGGTAACTCAGCATAGTGTGTTTATTGTGTTCTAATTGCCCCAGAAGTGGCTTGAGTTAATTAAATCTAGAATAGTATTAGCTGATTTCATGTAACTGTTCTCTCTTCATTCTATTTCTGTTCTTGTACTTTTTCAGTGCATCATAATAACCAAGTAAGAAATCTTGGTTCTATGGATGTGTGTTTTATTTTTCAGTGAATTTCAGTCTTCAGATTGGATATAGATGGTAATTGAACAAATATTGAATTTATATTTAATAATTATTTTCTTCAGCATGAAGATAATTGTGCTCAAGAAAATTGAATTATATTTTTAGGTTCTCTAATTGCTTTCTGTGTTGTTTCATTATACAATACATCTAACATGGCTTTTCTTGTGTCTTTATTGCTGTTGTTTTAAGATACAGAGTGCCTTGGAAAACTGTCTGACAGAGGTGTTAGTGGCTTGACTGTGAATACCCTGAAAGAGAATGCGCCCAAATCTGTGATTACACAGTACACATTATTACATCCAATAGGGGAAGTATAGGTGTATTGTCCTGAAGAGTAGCAGTATTGTCGTAAAACCGACTAACAAATTAGCTGATCAGTTTTGCTGCTATGAGGCTGAGAATCTCCCAGAGGCTGGTTCTACTGCTACTAACAGGGCTTTTAAGTGTGGCAGCATAGCCCTGCTGTAACTGGATGGGGCTGAGGGTGTGTGTGGTACTGGGCTGTAGGCTTGTGGGGAGAGATCCAGTCTTCACTGGCTGGGTCCAGTATAAGAGCATTGTGGTCTGGGCTGGTGACAGGAATGATGCACTGTGGGTCATTTTAGTGGCAAATGGGGGGATTTATAAGAAAAAAAGGGTCTGTGGACATGGGGTCAGTGAGGTCTTCAGTTACTCCTGGAAGGGCTGCTGGTGAGGCAGCATCCAAGGGTGACATCCTCCAGTGTTTTAGCAAAGACACTGACAATGTCTTTGCAAAAGTGGACATGGCGATATATCCCATAGACCCTGAAGGTGGAGTGGTGAGCAGGTGGACATCCACAGGAGATCTCTGCATAAATCCTCTGGATAGTTATCGGGTGAAACTCTTTTTAGGGCAGAATGTTTAAGAATGTAATTTTGCTGTTATTGAAGGTGTTTGTTTCTTTCTGGGCCATCCTCCTGGCTGACTAGGCCACTCTCTCTCACTGTGCCCTCAGATCTTTGGAGCCAGTGTGTAGGTTGTTGTTACCACCTAAACTGGTTTCTGTCAGCAGCCACAGGGAAACATCTGTCTTTGCATACCCAAATTTATCAACTCTATGGTCAGTAAAAAGAGGCTGAGACATCAATGAGGGTGACTGTATCAGCCTTTTGATGCAAATTTGTCTTGTCCTTTGCTTTTACCCTTGGTGTCTGACTCTGTAGGCAGTGATGATTATAATGATGAATATTGGTGTGTTTAGTGTTATAGTGGCAGAAGGGCCTGGTGTAGAGTGAGCAGTGGGTGGGAAGACGTGGGCTGTAATGGTGGTGCTTGCAGTAGAGGTGCTTGGCTATAGAGCAGGGAGCTAGGCGTGGTGGCTGCTGGAGACCTGGAGGTGGCTTAGCTGCTTTCTTGGGCAGTGGACATTTCTGTCACTAAGAAGCAGCTCCTATCCAGACATTACCATCTCTCTCCTCAGGTAGCCTTTTTCTGTTTCTGCAGTCCATACACCTCCTCAGCTCCTTCAGGGAGGTGTTGAATTCCTGCTGTAGTTGGCTGAGCTGGTATCTCAACTGTTGTGTGGATTCACATGTTGTTAAGTGGATATGGACAAGCTCTGTGAGCTCTACTTCCTGTATGCACACTCTGCTTCAATAGAGACATTGCACTCCCCAGCTCACTGATCTGTTTAGAGGTCTGTATAGTCCTCTGTGGTGTTAAGAGTGTCTCTCTTGTTGATGTGTCCACCACCCTGCTCAGTACCTTTGCTTTAATATAATATAATGCTATATAGATTTCCCAGTCTGAGCTAGGGCTGTGATGTTGAAGTTAACTGAGATGTGAAAACAGTCTCACTGCCATTAAAAATCAGCAGTTCTTGCAGATTGCTCTGTGCCAGGCATTAGCTTAGTCAGTATACAGCAGTCAGTTGGTCATAACATGTTTCTCATCAGAGTATAATCTGCTTTCAGTGTCTCTAGGTTTCCCCTTAAAAGCTTATGTTTCTGCTCTGCTTTAGCCTGTGTATCTTCCCACTCTTACGGATAGGGAGGGAGAAGAGGACAGGCGTGGGGCTGCTCATTCCCCAATGCTGCTGCTGCCCCATCAGGAAATGTATTCAGGCCCAACTGTCACTCTGTCACTATGCTAGTCAGTTAGCTTGCTACCCTCAACTTTGCAAATGCACTTTAAAATTAGATGGAAATATTGCAGAAATCTACACTTCTAAAGAAACAGCCTACCTATGCTGTTGGTTATCTGGTGTTGATATTTCAGTTGTTACATTTCTCTCCCTCCTAGATGTTTTGCTGTCCTGCTATCCTGCTCCTCTTAAATCTCCTAGCTAGCAGTGACTGACAGATAATAATAATAGTGTTCTGTTTCTCTTAGAGATAAATTTGATGTTTTTAAAAACTTGATTCCAACCATTAAGCATTCCTCAGTGTTCCTGGGGGGGGGGCTGTTGACTATATTTTTTCGATGTGTATTAAAAAAGTTAGATGTGACTGCATTCATTTCAAGAGCTCTCCCGCCCCCCCACCCCCTTTTCAATTCTTTTCTATTCAATTTGTTTCATTGGCATGTAATACATATACACATATACTCTGTCTCTTACCTGTATCCTGCCAGGATATTCATTAGAGTCGACTTCCCAGCCCCAGAGGGCCCCATGATGCCAATCAGCTCCCGGCTGCAGAACTTCCCCGACAGACACTTCAGCAAGGCCTTATACCCTGTGCAGAGTACACATACTAATGCACCATGCTGACTCAACCCACACACACACATACATACTGATAGACAATCCTGACCTAGAAAACATAAATATACACACATGCACAGAAATATACTATACTAATCCAACTGGACAAACATACATACACTGATGGGACTCTCATCCTACATACAGACAAAATGTTCTCATGACAAAGACACAAAAATCCTATCAAAAATATGTCTTGATTTACCACGTTTTTCAAATGTACAGACAGTATTTTCCCCAACATATACAACCACCCTAACACAAAATACTGTCCCAATATAAACATACACAACAATGTTCTCAAAATGAAAAGAGCAACAGTGTGTAATGTGAGTGTACAATAGCACTGATCACAATCGAAATGATAACCTAAAAAGACATAAATGTAGAAACACCCTGAAAATGCATCACTAAGTGATCACTATGTTTGCTAAGTGCAATAACTAATTAAGAGTAAAATCCATGCTGGTTAAACATACAAAAACATTGGAGGTTAAATTATACAGTATGAGGTAGGTTTATTGATGAGTTTATTTAGTCTAACAGATTATAATTTTGTTTTGGAAAATAACAACTGTACCTAAATATTTGTTTCTTTTTTCCATTGTACATTATAGTAGGAGTATGAATGAATGAAACATGATATATTAATTTGCAGCTAGGTTTAGCTTGCAAGATCTTCAACAGCTTTCTGGATACATTTTTATTCAAGAAATCAGTTGAGATCTGTGCTGTATGTGTTACCTGTTTGGCAATTACATTTTTGTGGATTGAGCATGTTTAATAACCATAGTAAGAAGCCATGCTTATTGTTTCTACAAATACTATTAGGACTGGATAGTACAGATATGCAAACACTCTCCAGCAAAATATATCTCCTCCAAGAGGTCGGCCCCACCTCCGAACTGAAGGAAGACACTTTTTATGTAGCTTTGCGCTGGCAGAGTGAGGGCAATTGACTGATAGCCAAAGAGGATAGCCATAAAACTCAGACATCCCTGCAGACTTATTTCCCTCCCTTCCTGGGCAACGCTAAGGTCAATTCTGCATCACCCTGTAAGGCTGCCAACCACGGTTGACACCAGTATGGTCCGAATCCATGAGCAGTGCCTTAACAGGATGAGCCACCAAAACAAAATGTAAGCCTTAATTCAATCATATAACAATATCATACTTAAAAATTGCAGTTTCTTTTCTTTATCATGACACTCTCAGGAGATATTTTTTCCATCAACAACAGTAGACATCAAATGAGCGAGTGTCTGTGTTACAAGCTAATATTTTAAAAATACCAATTCTGGATATAAAACACATCATCCCCCGCCCTCAACTCTTTCAAAATCCTACTGACAAAACACACAAACATAATTACACAAATACATGAAAATAACATTTGACCAGATCTTGACACAAGCTTATGTTTCTGTGTGTCTATCATTCTGCAATCATTATTTTGATTTGTTGTGGAAAGGGACTGAACTCAAACACATATTCAGAGGCCACTAAAGAAATACATGGTCACTGGTGAATTTTGTGCATTTATTATAATACATTTAAAACATTATGTGCATTGTTCCTTTAATGAATGAAAGGAAAAGAGATAGACAGCAAGAGAGACAGAGAAAGAAAAATAGAGAGAGTAGCAGGATGGAAAGAAAGAGGAGGAGAAGGGATCAATATGAGGAGAGGAATTGTAATGCTGAAATCTCCAGAGCCCTACAAGGGGAGATGGGTGAACATTAAACAGCATTTTTACACATGCCGTCATTAAGGCTGTAAAGACCTTCAGATTTACATTCACTAGAACCTTGCTCACATTTACTTATGTGTTTATAAAGTGTAATTAACGTCCCAGTAGACAACAACAGTATTGGATATGATATCCAACATTTTACCAATACAACTAAATACCAAATACTGACAGACTTTACTCATATTCAGTGTATGGAGAACAACACCCACACAAAAATATACTCCAAATACACTCAGATACAAAATACTGTCACAAGAGACACTGATATTAAATAGTCTCCAACCAGAGACAGACTGCTTTCCCAAAACATACACAAACTATCCCACAATACTTTGACGACACCTTGGTTTAAAATGATATCTTCAGCATAAATTTACAATTCAAATACAGACTCGCTCTTACAGCAGATGGTAAAGCATTTTTAGATGATCAGTCATTCTGCCATGTTGGCTAAGTTTGCATTGCATATTTGCACTTGTAGATTTTTGTGCATATATGAGTGTATTAGTGCATGTGCGAGTCTGTGCGCTCATTTCAGTGTCCTGGCCTGCATGGGGGTGTGCATGCAGTGGAATGTGCACCACATTCAGCATGATTTTAATGTGCGCCCCCAGACAGGAAAGGATGCTGGCTGTCGACAGTTCCTAAGTACTCAAGTTTCCTAATTACAGTGGGCTCCCTGTCAGCCTGCCAGTTTCTCCTCATTGCAAAGTCATTACTGGGATGTTCCTGAGGCCCCTTCCTGCTATAACATAGCACAAAGAAGGAGAAACTCTGCCCCCCTGCTCCGTAACTCCTGGATGCTGCAGGCTGGTCTACTGCCTGTACATGCAGAGTTGTGCTGCAGCCTGGCTTTGAGATGTAGAAGCCTGCCTGTTTGCAGTTTACTTTCCCTGGTGGTTAATTGTTCTGCCATCCGCATGCCTTCTATTTCAGTATATATCCAACTTGGCAGTATGTATATGCCAAACATTATATGCAAAAATGCAATTTGATTTGATTAAGGGGATCGCTAAAGCAAATACATGTCTATCCCTTGTGTATACTGTGAGTAGTTCTATGAATAAAAATGACTGCAGGCAAAATTTGTCTGATATTTCCTCATTATGAATTTCACAAAGATAGCTCCACGGCAGACACACCCATGAAATGGTTGACATGCAGATAGGCTGTCTGCGCCGTGAAAAGAAAGAGACGGGAGTGAGAATGTTGGCGTAGGTATGAATCACTTCAGTGATGTCAGTGGCCCACCCTGCCGGGGAGATTTACCACCCCTGTGCACCGTGCCAGCCTTCAGAGTGACCTAACGCTCCCAGTAAGCATAGCAACAGCCTCACTGAACTCCCATGGACACTCTGACAGGACCACACCCACCATTAATCTCCATGAAATCAACGCACACACTACATCCCTTCTGCGCTCAGACACAGAACATTCTACACTGAACATATGAATGAAATAAGAGGCTGTGCATTTAAGATTTCCAATGAGAAGGATGGAATGTTCAGTGTAAAGAATCTGAGAATTTAGCTGCATGGATCATGAAGCTAAATTTAATCATTGACCAAGATGTGTTGCTCCCACTGCTTGTCTGTCTCTTCCCTTTTCCCCAAATGATCCTTGATCACATCGAAGGGGTGTGAAGCTAAAATGTCTAAACAGCATTATAAAATAGTTAAGGATTTTTCTAAACCTAGCTTAATTGTTTAAATGAAAAAGAAAAAAATGTAAATCCGAACTGAGAAAGTAACTGTAATTAAATTATAATGAACAATTTAGTAAAATTTAGTGAAAAATCACTTAGACACTATTGTGCACTGTAAAAGAAAGAGATTATAAACATTGTAGATGGTAAGCACAGGCAGCATATCAGATCACCCCAGTTTCTTGGCAATATACCATTGGCTTGGTAAGACATGAGTCTAAATCCTGCATGACTCATATCCCTGTGCAGGCCATTTTGGGGGGAAATTTCCCACATATGTATTTTAATAAAGACTTTCCTAATCTCACAGATGAGTCATTGTTTTTGCAGGGAACTGTGAAGCAGTTTCCCATACCTGAAGGACCAAAATCCTGCTGATCACCATTCAATTAGCAGTTGATTTTCACCTGGTGGCTACAAACACTTAAAACACCTTTCTGATTCAACATTTGGCCCAACCTTGAGGGAGAAAGATGGGGGTAAGCCCACTACTTCAATTGGTGTTGTTGCTCTCTAGCGACCATGCCTGGTAAGGCTGGACACCGGCAGATGCACAAACAGAGAATATGCTGGCTTCTTAGTCCTCCAACGACGTTGGTAGTATGTGATTGGACGAGTGTCTGCAATGTGTAAAGAAATAAGGGCTTGTCAGCAGGTATGGTTACTGCTTGAGATAAACTGGTTTGGTTAAAATTTTGGTTGTAAATTTTAAAATAAAGTTCAGGTTACAGAGTGCCCTTTGGGTTAAAGTATTCTCAGGTCAAAGATTTTATACATTCTGAGACTCTAAGAAATACTACAGCTTTTACAGCACTCTTTTAGCACAGGCAAGCATTAACCTGCACCCATGCCTGGCTAGGGTATACCCTGTGCCATATCACCACAATATTCTCAGTCAAGCAGAGCAGTGCACTAACTCTATCACTAACCCCAGTAACTGCTAAAATTTCCATATTTTGGTCCTCCACTTGAGAAAGCACCCTCAAGACACATTTTAAGATTGCACAGTTATTGTCATCTGAGAGGATTTCTTCTGCATTGCAGATGACTCTTCTTTTTTCACTTTGCTGGTTTACCCCACAGACAATAAAATCAAATACGAATAAAGAACTGCATTGAACTTGTGTTAGTCTTTCCCCTTGCCTTCAGTATCCAGAGCACTCAGATGTACCCTTGCTTGTGAAAGCAGCGTGTGTCATCTCATACCTCAGCCCGGCAGCACACAGAAGATCAAGGGACAGGCAGCGAGTCCCAGCCCCACTTGCAGCTCCAGTTCCAGCGTGGCACTTGGTAGTCAGAAAAGCACAGGCCCTCCCATCCATTAAGCTCTCTTTCCTGCACGATTCATTTTATCTGTTCCATTATTGATGACCTCAGCCATCTCCCTGCATTTACTGGCAGTCTGCTTGCCATGACGGCCTTGGGAGCCACCTGGCCCCCGACCCCCTTCATTACCAGCCCAAGGCTGGCCCCCACCCCTACCATGCTCCCCATCCACGCCCCCAGAGCCATCCCCAAGCTTTAAATGGATTTGTTTAGAATCCCACTATGTGTCGAATGCAAGTACCCACAAGGGGCAAGCAGGTGACCAAACTTACAGGGAAAAAAACACTGTCTGATTTTGGAACTTTGCATAAACCTTCCAGCCGCCAGTGCACTAATAAAAACACTTGATGACATCAACAAGCTCTGGCTTTATGTCAGTTGATGTGGTAAAAAAAAAAAAGGTCAACTACTCTCTGTCAAGCATATACAGGATGTACACACCATTGCTCCAGTGTGGCCAAACAGAAACAATCAAGCACAGATTGGCAACCACAAAGAAGTGTAGCATCTTGTTCCAATCAAAATGTTTGACTGCGCTCATTGGCAGGCTGTGTGAGTAAATTTACCCACAACTTTTGAACTTCATGCTGCTCAACACCAGGTGTGTATAGTACTGATACTCGAGTTAGAGTTTTTTTACCCACACCCACCCAACCCATTATTATAGCCTGCACCCAACCAACCCGCTCTCAACCTGGCCCAAAACATTAAAAAATGACTACAGTACATATTACAAAGTTCATCATTGTTCATTGCTATTCCTTATTATTTATTGAAAGACAACTTTAAAATGGCATTTAGACTATGGGTAAACATATCTCTGATACTGAACTTCTGCTGCAACAGGCATAATAGGCACATTTCCAATTAATGTACTGAATTTTCACAAAAACTAGTTTTTGGAGACATGCTTTAAAAAACATGCTTTAAAAAGACGTCTGCTGCATCCCATATACAATATCGGCAGCAACACACACGGATAGAATATAACACATTCATATACAATAACCGAGAATCTAGAAATACCACAGCTCCTCTTTTACCCTGCAAAAATAAACCAGAGAAAAGCAGTTTTTGGGTATTCTTCTAAGTAAAAGGATATCAATACTGTTAGACATAAAGATATAGACAAAAAAACTGGTGCAAGGCACTCAACCTTGCTCCATCCACTGTTTGCACAATCTTATAAAACACCAGATGGATCAACAAGTGCTTTGATTACTGCAGCATAAAACGCCAAGATCAGGGTATCATTTTAGATGGTATGACAGCCAACAATTTTTTCATACATTTCATTCTTGGGGTAGAAAATATCATATTTCATTGATTGTCATAACATTTCCAGAATTTTTTTATGTTGCTGATCTTAAGTAAGTCACTTGTTTGACCCTGGAATGGTTGGCTATTGAGTCAAGGCTAACAGCTCTCCATTCATTGACTTTTCCTTTTACAAGCAGTACAAGAATGTAGTGCAGCCGCTCTCTATATTCCTTAACCAAACCTCAGCACAGTATTAAAAAAAGAGTCAAACTAGAGCAAAGTAACCATCAAAGAAACACCGGCTACTGATAGCAGCTAATGACAGGCTACATATGATTAGTGTGGACCTTCATGTTTATCTTGCTAAGAAAGACTATAGAATCTGACAAAAAGATTCTGATAGAACAACACATTTATGGAAAATGAAATCATTTTTGCCAGTTACTACAGTATGTGGGTATTCACAGCCAGCATTTCCTGACCATTAACTACGTGCTGTTGTTTTATATCTAGTAGGCTAGTACAATATATATGCTTTAGAAAGCTGACCTTCTGGCATTAACCCAATGTCATATGTGCCAAGAAGTAACATTGGTATGCAGAGCTTTCACAACTAAGTGAAAATACATTGGGCTTTTTATTGCACCACTCAACAAAATCAGCACGAGTCGGTCCAAAATTAGGATCTATTTATTTATACAGAAGGAAAGCAAGTCTGGTGATTAGGGTAAAGAGTTTTTGTGACTACGGTGATGCTGGTATTATATTACACTGGTAAGTTAAAACACCGTCTTGTGTTCTAATTGCCATTTCTTGAAACATATATGTGTGTGTGTGTGTGTGTGTGTGTGTGTCTGTGTGTTAGGGAGGTTCCTCTTTCCAGTACCAACTCATCCCCAAGGGAGGACAGGGTCTGGTTTCAAGATATTCACTTTGAAATGGAACTTCCCTGTGTCTGCCACTCCTTTATTGAAGCACTCATAAACATGAGGTAGGCAGATGCATTAACACTGTGTGCCAATGAGAGGCATTAAAAGCACCTGAGATATTGATGGTGGCATGAGGAGCGGTTCGATATCTGCAAACCTAAAGATTAGGCCATTTGGCTTGGTGGGTTCTGTCCTGTGGCAGATTGATCCTCCTTCTGACATCGACCTACATTTATGGATTCCTGTCAAAGCGATGACCTCTCCTCATCTGACAGGGAAGGATTAGCTTGTCTAATGGTATAATATGGACATGCACACAATGACATGACATTTCTGTTACGCACTTACAGGATATTTACTTCACTATGGCCCTGCACCCAAATCCTACCTCATACATAGGAATAACTTCTGGCATTGATCATTATGGCACTCATGAGCTGCGCTCTTGAAATCAGTAGATTGCCAGAAATAAAAATATAATCCTAATGTGTCTTCATCACAATCATTACACTGGTTATGTCTCTTTAAAATTTAGGAGATAGAGCTGTTCAGTGGCTGGGGTTTGTTTTTGACTGAGATATGACCTCCAGTAACTATACTATGTAGACCTGCTGCAAGAGGCGGGGAAAAGCAGTCCTTCAGTCACTGGGCCAGGGAGGGGTTAATGAGAACACGTGCCATTGAGCTGTCAAGGTGACCTCGTAGACCAGAGACAGAGAGGGCTCTGCTCGCAAGCAAGGGGGCTCTCTCACACTGTGAGTGGAAGTGAGTGAGCGTTTACATCAAAAGAGAGAGAGAGAGAGAGAGAGAGAGAAATAAAAACAAATGATGAGAGATGAGGGACATCGGGAAACTATGGGAGGACAGTAAGAAATAGCTGCTGCATTGAGGACGAGGAAAGAGTCAGTCAGTCGACTCTGTTTCAAACACATCTGTTTTTTTTCATTCGCTTTGCAGATGAAAGGAAACTGAGCTTCAAAGCTCTCATCCTCAGTGCCCCACAGTCTGCCCACCTACATAACCCACACTGGAACATGAAGCTGGAACTCTCAAGAAAGTGATGATGAAACGCAATCCTGCCATAACTAATGTCTACGGAGGGTACGTACTCCACAATCTCTGACTCGCCTCAGCACTAATGTGTTGGCTGGAGGGGAGGGAGTCATGATGATGTAATGTTTCCATGGAACCAGGCTCCTGTTTGCACTCAAGGTTATGATGTCACAAAGGAAAACAAGTGCATTAGCAAAAGAGGTGGAGCTGAGAGGGGTCACTGCAGGTCAAAGAAATAAGTTATGTACATGATGAATCTATGATCCAACATACAATGTGCATATGTACTAGAAGCAGGGCTTGAGTTGAGGGGGGATGTAGGGGTATGCCATCCTCCTTGGAAAAAATCTTGACCACGACCATCCCCCTTGTAAAATTGTCTTCTCCCTTCCCATCCCCTGGAATTAGCTATGCTATTTATCGCCAAATCACAACAAGATCCTCAGCGATATTTAAATGTTAATCTTCCATTATCTCCGCTCCAGTTTTTGTTATTTTGCATCCTCTGTGCCTTCGTGGCTTTTCATTGCTTATTGCAATTTGACTGGAGCTTGCAAATGCATACTTCTCCTTGGCCAATGCAACTTCACCTTGAGTTTTGCTTTGGAGGAGAATTGCGGATGCTACAGGATAAAATGACTAAGCGACCTGTTCAGCAGGACCTTAGAAGTTTTTTAGTAAAGAAGAAGAAAACTACAGGTGAGATTATAACTAGTCTCATGTATTATTAACACATAATATGTCCCTTATGTAACAAAACTTTGGTAACAGCTCAGCCAATGTTTAATCTTGAATGAGACCGTCGCAGATAATAACATGTTGTCGTGTTCCCGAACATGTTATATATATATTGCTTGGCAGCTAACCTGTTCTCTTGTGAGCAAACAAACATGTGAACTATGTAATGTATTTATTTGTTTGAAATAAAATGACCGATTTTAGATTGTAATGAGAGGGTGACCTATTGAACATAAAAGGTATATTAAGCAGTAACTTTTATGCAGTTATGATAGTGTAGAGGACTGTTTTTGAAATCCTGAGCTAGTAATATCATTGTTGTTATTATATAAACAAAATAATATTGTAAATAACTGGATAGTTTTTGTATTAATAATACAAGTACATTGTCTGTCTTTTTTTCTTATGATTATGCATGAATACAAAAAATGTAGGCATATACCACCATCCTTCCATGCCGAGGCTAACCATCCACTTTCAATTTTTTTTACAGATCAACCACCAACTAGAAAAAATGTTGACATTTAACATCTTGCATATTTTTATTTCATGTTTTACATGAGAGCAGGCGCACACTCCTTTGATTTTAAATTTTGCTTTTAAACTGAGAGAAGCTATATAAAGTGAAAGAATTGCACACAGGATTCCCTGATGGGGAGGTGTTCAAGGCTACATTTAGACTGAGACCTGGAAACTGACATGGATTCAGCACTCTTCAGTAAACCATACTCTGATTTGCTTGGCTTTAACTATGAATGTTTTCTATTAGGTACTGTTCTAACTATTCCTTCACCAACATTTCAGCCAGTCAAAATGCAAAACAGTGAATAAGAAGAATGCTTTTGCTGAACAATGTGTTTTCAAGAGGCTATTAAACAACTATAACGCCTTCTAATAAATATTGTATGTATACTGGATATATAATTTTCATTAAAAAAAATGTCTTTTGCAAATGTGGGGCATAAGGTCATCTTTTGAATAAAAACATAAGATAAAATAGCAATTACCCAAAAACACTTCAGACTCACACAGGTCCCAAGGGAGAAACATAATCTTGTTTGAATCAAACTGAATACTGTCAGGAGTATTAATGAAAGAAGAAAGAAATCATAAGAGAGAGAGACAAACAGTGAGTGAGAGCGATATGGTAGGCAGTCATAGTCTCATTTTTTAATTAAGTTGAAGAGTTTTGGATGACGTATGCAGTGCACTACACAAAGGGTCTTGGTAATATGGCGGATAATAAATCACATGACACGTGCCTGGTCTTTTCAAAGCTTGTTCCATCACCAGCATATAGCAGGGTGGGGGTATGGCATGCAGTACTGGTGGTAAATTATTTACCATGTTTTCAGCTTGCAGGTTGCAGCAGGGACCAAACAGAGGTTGGTAAGTTTCAATCATATAAAAATGTAAACAAAGAAAACGAATGTAGCACACTGTGGGTGGCACATGTCTAATCATCATCTCATTGACTCTGAAATCAAATCTTGTCTTCTTTGACCCTCGGCCAAACAGCCAGCTACATTTCATTCAAACCCATCTGTGACTTCAGTTATCCTGCTTATAAGCAGTGAGAAAAACTGACAGACAGATTATACAAGGACAACCAGATAATCCCTGATCTATCAATCAGTGGTAATATAAACTACATTTCCCAATGGATAGCCTCTTGTGTGCATATCAAGTCCTCTGTTTCAACCTAGATCAGGCACAAATGCTTGTACGTGCGCACATGTGAGTGTTTGTTTGTTCGTGCATGTGTATGTCTGTGAGTTCACATGCATGTAAATCTATGACCATATTTGTGTGAGTGAGTGTGTGTATGTGTGTGAGTGAGTGAGTGTGTGTGTGTGTGTGTGTGTGTGTGTATGTGTGTGAGTGAGTGTGTGGATGTGTGTTTAGCTTATTTTATTTGTACAGGCAAAATAAGGCTTTCAAAATAAGTGATACTGATAAAATCACACAAGGTAAGAGTAATAACAGAACAGAACCAAAAAAAATTATTTGAATAAATAAAGGAAACCCCTTTGGGGATTGTCAGTGCTTCATTATTCAGTATTAGATTCATTTATAAAACTCCCAATTCAACACATCAAATAGCCAGTGTTGGAAAATATTAGTACTGTTGTGAAAAACATAAGAAATGGGTTTCATCACTGATTTAGTCACTTTGAGTTATGGCACTTTAAGCTTTTCTTCCTTATTTAGTTCATTGCTGCCTCTGATGGTGGGCAAGGCTGCCCATTGAATCAGGCCCTAATTCAAACACCCCCAGGACAACCACTCCCCTGCTGGCAGCAATTACTGATTGTAGGGTTCACACAGGACTAGGGGTGGAGATGAAGTGGAAGGAGAGGAAAGAGAAAGATAAGGAGAGGAGGGGAGAAGGATGAGGAGTAGAGGAGAGCATGAGAGAAATAAATCAGAATAAAGTGAAAAGAAACAATTCTTGTAGACTGTCCCAAAAGAGGGTGAGATTTTGACGCTGATTTTCTGTGATGCCATGATTGCGCGTGGCGTTTCCTCTGGGCGAGAGGCTTATGACGGATGGAGGCGCACAGGCAACTGCACTGCAGTATGAATCACTCTGTGAGCTGCTGTTGTTAGGGGCTCTGTTAACAGCTTTGACGCCTCCAGTACGCTGAGCTGGGAGGAGGAATGTAAAGGGTACAAGATGCTGGGCGGGGCCCAGGGTGCCAGTGAGGGGTGGGGGTAGGTGGGAGGGAGTGTGTCCTACCTCTCCTCCTCCAGCAGGGGCCCTCGCGGATGGTGTAGGAGAGCTCAGTGAACTCCAGGTCCACCGTGGAGCGCCGGGGGAGGTGGGAGAAGCGCTGGGCCTCCGTGATGTGGTTCTCCACCTTCTTCAGGTGTGTCAGCAGAGGTGGCTCCTGTGCACCCCCATTTCGGATGGTTTCTTCCATGGGGATGCTGACAGATCCGGGTTCCAAGGCCTTCTCGGCCATGCCAACGTCCTGGAAAGGAGAGGAGGAGTGGATAACATTGTTAACAAGTTTTTTTCTTCATTTTCACATTTTGCTGTACTGTGTCACAGTGGGTTTTATTTATTTCCCATTTAAATCAAACAAGAAATTCAAGTAAAACATTCATCTGAACAATGGACCAGATTCTAACTAACTAGCATACTCTTTCCTTAAACATTGAGAGAAAGTATTTATATGGGTTTAATATATGTTTTTTGGATACGTATAGTATATACATATATTTGCCTTTGGGAATTTATACAATTTTAAGATCATTATGTTGCAAAAGTAACAAAAGACAAAAACATTTGCTCAATGCTCCAGACAAACTTACTTCCTGGCTGTACTTATAAAATTCAAAAATGGAAGATAGCTACAGCACATTTGTATCATATGCAAAAATATATATAAAAGTGTGTGGGAAATTATTGTAGAGGGGAATCAGAAAGTATACTTTTATGGCAAAAATAACCATACTTTCACTGCTATGTCAATTTGAGAACTCATAAGTATTTTATAGTTAAAAATATCACCATGAGTCAAGCTGGGCTTTAAGGTCATCCAAAGTTATGGACAAGCAATGTTAAATTCCAGTTGCTCTGTTGACTTTAATATCTGAATGTGAATTAAAAAGACAAAAACAACATGAATAATGAAACAGGCCCATTACTGCTGTCAGTGAGTCAGATTTGAAGTCATGATTAATTAAGAGGGACACACAGAACAGGGATAAGGCACCAATTACAGGAAGTTTCACAGAAATCAGGACCAGAGTATTTCTTCAAAAATAACCTTGATTTGAACTATTACTGATACAAACGCAAAAAACCTGCACAAAAATTATCTTTCAAGTATTCCCTTGACAGACACATCCAAGCTTCTGTGCAGTGCTGTGGAACCCATTCAGCTCTATAAAACCAATAGTTAACAACACTGTGATACACCAGTTACACCTATAGGATTTTAAATTGGATTACATTTTATGTACTATGTAATTATGAATCCTGGCAAGTGAAGAAGTCTATTCTTGATTCCAATGGCATGGTATGAAAAAGCAATCTGTCATATATAACACACATAAACACAAAAGTACAAGTATTTCAGTACATATCAATATATAGAATAATGTGAATATTTTCATAAAAAATAATGGTTATTTATTTGTATGATTTGTAATTAATTTACAATATTTTTGGAAAAATTGAAAGATGTAGTAGAGTAGTACAGCAGGCAAAATGACAAGCGTAAATGGGCTGAATGACCTGTTCTCATCAGCAAACCCTCCAGTGTTTTATGCTCATATGATTCTTTTAGATGTTATTACTATAATCCATAAATTGAAAGTATTCAATCCATTTGCCAGACATTCTTATCCAGACCTTCTGCCAAGTCAGTAATGGCAAAATATGTACAGCCTCCAGAGCAAAATCTGCCAGAACAAGGGCACTGGCTCAGAACAAGAAGTAACACATCAGCGATAAAGTGTCAAGATAAACCAAAACAGTGCCAAGATAAGCATACAACCAAGCCTACACTAGTGAATGAATGATGTGTTAAAATGAGGGGTACCTTTATAATGATGAAAGAAAGTCTTGCCTAACCCCTGGGTATTGACAGTGAGGAACAAATAACTACTAGACAACCCTACAGTAGGACCAACATAGACATACGACAGCTACAGAGTCAAGTATAATAACCTTACTCCATATATACTACACATAGACACCACTGTACATCTAGCAACAAACAAAAAGAGTAGCAGCCTTTCATAGAGTGGCCATGCATTTGCATGTCAGGGCTTTCAGGTTTGATTCCGAGCTAAATCACTGTTGTTGTGACCTAAAACATGATAGTTCACCCGGATTGCATCAGAAAATATCTACCTGCAAAAATGGACTATGTGTACATATATTTACATAAATATAGGCTGTGTAAATATCTCTGAATAAGTGTGTCAACAAAATGCCTGCATGTTAATGCACAATGAAAATGTAAGGCCATGATGAGTTTCAGTGGAGTTTGACAAATATGAATGGAGTCAGACAGTGAGCTATGGCTGTAGCGGAAGTGATGCCAATCATCTGCGGAGGCTTAGCAAGGCCAATACAGTTAAATAGATTATTTGTTTTGCTAATTGTCCATGAACATAAAATGACACTGTATTTGATTACCAGCACCAACTCACATATCTGGAAATCATTCTTCAAGAATTAGTATTACTGTATAAATGTTTTTTACAACAAGAGAGTCAGAAATGACAATAATTAATATAATTATCTGTAGAATATTCTCAAATTTGTGCCCATTTCTCATATTTAGTTTTTGGGATTAACATATCATTAGACATGCTTAATGAAAAGTAAAATATTAGCTGATAAGACGAGTTATGGTTTGAGAAATTAATTATTACATATTCTGAATATCTTTCCATTTGTTACCTTTGCAGCTTTCCTTAGGACTTACATCCACACAACGCCCAGACAACATCAACACAACCTCCATCATCCAAAAAGACATTTATTGTGAGTGGCAGGAGCATGCCAGTTCAGCTTAGATGCTGCAGGTAGCATCTGATGATCAAAACAAAGATCTGTGTCTAAAATGGGCACAGTCTGGGTGTCTCAGACAGGCGCCAAGGGCACAGACGCCAGCCGGACACAGGGGGGCACAAACGCCCCCACTGCGGTCAAACATCGCTCCGCACCAAGGGGAAATCACTGACCGACACAGCATCATATCAGGGACAACTTGATGCTCTGTTGAGCAAACATCACAGCTTTGAACAGCCAGCTATTTAGCCCCTGTGAAGCATCAAAGTCTATAACTCACTAAGGGAACATCCTAAAAGTGCCTTGTGGGTGCTGAACTGACAAAAAGGCAGCTGCTGCCCAGTTCAGTCAGCAGAGGGTGGGTGTGTCATGTTCATCGCTCACAGAGAGCTGCCTCCCTGCAGTTCATGCTATGACCATCCAAGTTATCGATCTGTACTCAAAAACAAGGGGCAATTACAGGAGCAATAGGCAGAGGAAAACTAAACTTTGACTGATATCTCATATTCTGAATGTTTCACCAGAATAAAGGATACTGCCAGGGCAAGCATCTAATTGGCTGCAAGCTTGCTGAGGGAGAAAGCATTTCTGTTTGAAGAGTGGATCCTGTTTCATCGCGTGACTTCCCTGGTGCTTGAGAGCCTGTAGCCCACTTGTGCCAGCTGTGCATATACTCCACCAACAGAATGACTGTACATCTCAGCCAAAGAATTACATCAGCAAAGGCTGGCTTTAGAGAACATGTGACTGTGAAGGACAATACAGTGTGGTGATAGGCCAATTGATATAACTGGACACTCCAAGCTGGGAGAAAAAATCTGGTCCAAAAATAGTTTTTAAAAAAGAGAGATAGTCAACAGCACTCCATACATCACGCATACATAAGAATTGATAATCAAAGTAATGTAAACAGATACGCAAAAGCAGTCAACACTTCTGCTGCTCTTATATCTCAATTTTGAAAGGAGCCATCGCTTAGCACATATTTAAGTGTCATAGTATGCCACACAATCCAATGATAAATCCTGTAGAGTGTGGTGGAATTCCCTACTGAATTGACATTTGAATCTGTTTGCCTGTCTCTGAAATATCTCTCCACCATTGTCAGTCTCTCCAACAAATTCTAAGAGGGTAAAGATTCATTTAATTTTGGCAGATGAAATCAGATTCATGAGTCAAGATTGTTTACATTCCACTCAACGTACCAGCCTTATGTCTGCCCACAACTACAAGTGAGACACATTATGCTAACAGTGAGCCTACAAGTGGGGGCAGTATGATCACATAATTTTGCTGTGTGTATGCACTTTTTATAACATTTTTGAAGTAATCCTTATAGACTTTGCTGGCCCATACATTCAGGAAGGTGTCTGATGACAGTGTGGGCTGTGTGATCTCCATTCAGTGAATGTCATTTATCACATATTGATTTACAAATTTGGTGGATGATTAGAAAAAGCAGTGACAGTTATTAATAACACTAGCACACCTAATTTAACATACACAACATCTTACTAATCACTACATAACAAATACCAATCATTAATTGTTAATAAATACCAAGTAAATAACAATAAGTTAAGCAGGTTTTACATTTTTTCATAGGGCATGTGGTATATTCCAATATGCCACAAGTCTAACCAGCTAACATGCTTTTGGTTCCCTGAAAATATGAGTAAATGTTTCCAGCATGTCAATTTCTATCCTGGATGTCCCTTGAATGTCAATTTTCTCTAAGCATTAGCTTGGAGTCTGAGGAAGGGTCCATTATTGCACTGGAATGCTGTATATTTTTATATAATGTCAATTATTACGATAAGCATGCTTACTCCTGCCCCAAAATTCATCAATCTCTCTCTCTCCGACAATGCTCTCTCTCATTCTCCCTCTCTCTCACACAAATATTCATGCTCTCTCTCGCTCTCCCTCTCTCATCCTTTTAAATCTGGACTTAAAGCTCAAACAAAAACTCCCAGAAGAAAGCAGACAGGCTTCCCGGCACCACCATGTTGCCTGTGTGCACTCCCCTGTCTGGCTGCGTGATCACTAGCTGTTGCCAGGAAGACAGAAACGGTACGCTCAATGATCTCCAGTGAATTCCCCAACAGAAATGGGCTCAGCAGCTATCCAGATATATGTACTCAAACCCAGGGATGTCCTGGGTTTGAGTACATATATATTCCTTCTCTCAGGCCACACGTTAGTGAAGACCACATACACATAGATCTCAGAAAACACCTCCCTGTGACGGGCAGGGGGATCAGAACATGCTGTCTGGCACAGACATGCATAACAGCACAGCAGATGTGTAGTACCAGTGGAATTGCTATTATCAGAGGGCAAAGCACCAAAGTTCTGCAAACCTCCTATTGTCATTGCACAGACTTTTTTTTTTCTTCCTATCTCTTTTCAATTGCACATAGAGGCTGACAAACCATATCTGATGAGGCCTAGTAGACACTCATACATGACAAGATTTGGCTTCAAACCCAAGTCAGTAAATGAATTATTGGTGGGGGTGGCCTAAATCAAGGCCCAGTTATCTGAATTTCCATTCTTTACATATCTTTTTATGATTTATATATGCTAGTTTCTACATATTATTTCCAGATAGTTTTTTTTTACGTATGTGACATTTTTTGCAAAAGGACATGATCTTAAAAGTACTACTCTGGGTCAAATGGGGGTCCCCCATTTTTCTGAGGTGGATTGAGCCCGGGTTCAGTGTCAACCCTACCAAGTGACCTTCTCACAGAGACTGGACTGTGGCAAAACATGCAACTCACATGGTAATAAACTCCTTCATTATTTTAAGGGTGGTATTATTGTGACCTCACCTGGAGGAAGATAAGGAGTTGTAAAGACTGGAAGTTTTAGAGTAATGGTGTAAAGCTGAAGAAATATGTTTAGTGCAAGGCCAATGGAAGTGGACTGTAGACTGAGCTGGCACAGGTGAGCCTGCCATATTTCCTTCTTAGATTATGGAAATTGGCTGGTATGTGTTTTGGTTTGTTTTGAAAATACTCCATAAACATACAGTTCACTGGGACCACTAGTGCATACAATTTGAGGCCATAAAAAAGTGTTGTTGTGATTAAAGGGTGATGATGATGATGATGATGATGATGATGATGATGATGATGATGATGATGATGATGACGATGATAGTTATTCGAAGTAGACATATCACTATTGTTGTTGTAATTATTATTATTATTAGAAATAGTTGTAATGACTGTAGTACCAGAAGCAGCAATAGAAGCTTTACTACAAGTGGTAGTTGAGGCAAGTACAAATTGGCCACAGCTTACCTTTAATTCATTTCTACAGCTGCACTTTATGTCAAACTTATATTTTTAAAATCAACCATATTTTTTTTTTCAGCCAGGCCACCTCTACAGAGAGGAGAATATGAGCTACATTGTCTGTGGCGCTAATGTTTTTTTCGGAGGCAGATCCTGTTTCATCCGAGATGCGCCATTGTGCTGAATCAGAGAAATGTCTGGATAACGGAGAATCCCCCCGAGCCGGAGAGAAGGAAGCCACACAAATTACTGCAGAAGGAGGAAACATGAGCAGGATTACAGGGTGGTTGGCAGCATACATGACCGAGGTGATTTGTCTCCTTCCCTCTGACAAGACCATCCTTATCCCAAAACGTATCCCACTGTTGCCGCATATGACATATGGCTTGTCCAAGTCTGATCTGGAAACACATATTGGCAAGTCCACTATTGCCACAATACTAGCAACCAAATAACTGAAATGCATTTTATTGTAAGCGTATTGTTTTACTGTAAGTATACTGTAAACTGGTCATGTTAAGTGATATGTAAAGAAAAAAGGACCAAGGATGATTAAGCGCTAAGTTTGATAGTGACCTCACTGTGGTTGGTGTCTTCATGAAACACCACATAAACACACAAATTCTGACCCCCAAAATGTTAATCAGGAAAGAAATGTTACATTTCCTCTAAGTCCTCTTTTGGCGACCAAAGACTACATTTATTTTACCAGTTGTTAGATAATAGAATTTATCTAGCAGAAGAGGAAGCTAAGCTGAAACAGATGCACTAACCCCCCTGGCATTTTGTCTCAAGCTGGCAGTAACACTACTGTAGTAAAACAGAGAGAAAACTGTACTGTACTATACTGTGAGTATTGACAGGTTAATGTCCACCATGTAGCAAACAAGAAGCGGAAGGGCATTTTTTAGCATCAAGGACTTCCAGTAACCAAGCCTCCTTATGCTAATAAGGCTTATAGCTACAACGTAAGAAAGAATTCTGGCCCTATTAAATGATGGCATTTCACATGCTATATAGGCCGTGCATAGATATTCAGTTAAAATTCCATCACTCAAAAAACCCAGACTAATTTAAAAAACCTACTACATCAAGTAAGTTACTCTAACATTGTGTCAAGAAAGGTGTATTAATCTATCTTCTTTGTTAATACAATTCCTTGACTCAGCTGTGTGTCCACTAATATGGCCCATTTCACCCACTGACATCCTCAAATTGTTACAACAGTGCAGCGTGACAGATAGCAGACAGGGACACTCTTCTGCTGTCCCTGGCTCTCTTATGCTTACGTTATACTGGCACTGTCAGGTCTTACAAATCTAACAAGCCCATGACATGCCTGCTGGTGAATAAATCTCACAGAACATGAGTGATATGCATTAGGCACTGTGTATGTTGTGGACGCAGAATAACAATTTTGAATGGAGCCTGCTTGCCACATTTTGCATGCATCAAACCTCAAAAACCAACCATGTACAGTTGAAGATTTTTAACTGAGATGGGACCAGAACAGACCATTTCAAGACAGCTGCACATCTTTCTTAAAATCATCCAAACGGACCTCCAGAAAATAGTAAGTGTTCTCAGTCTTTACTCTGGAAGACTGTAAGGCCTACTCAGTAACTCATGCCTGCAAACTCAGTGAGGGACCCTGGTGGAGGAGGACACGGGGTCCCTCACACACACACACACACACACACACACACACACACACAAATGCTCTTCATACCCACAAGAGAACTCAAAACTCTGTAAACTCTAGAATATCCACTGCAGGACAGGGAAAAAACAGGAGCATAAATCAATCTCCACAGCAAAACAATTCAATGCACATGGCCACTATAAAGAGCCATGACATCATCTCTTTTTCATATGGCTTCAAATTCATATCCATCAATCTCAGTTTTACTTGTGAGGTAGATGTATTTCTGTCCATAGATAGCAACCACATTATTTAATTATATGTTCCCACACAGTATAATCTGCATCAATGGAGTTATGACAACAAATAGTAGATATAATCCAGATTACCATGACAGTCTTTGCATGGCAAAGCTTTTCAAAATGTTACATTTACCACTAGATAAATTTAACACCCGTGTAAACATTTGCATAATTTGTATAATTTCATTATAGCAATCCCAAATTAAGCACATTCCGAGGAACCCACCCATTGCATGTGTTAGGACGATGGACTACTATGCGGGAAAGGAAATGTAAACTGAACTGAAAGCCAGCAGGGAGGGGATAAAGGCGGGGGCCGTTTCATTACAGCACGAGCCGCATGCAAACTGAATGATCCAGGTCTATTTATTTAATCACGCGCCAGGAGTGGTAGTAAGGAAACAAATCACCTCCCGCCCCTGCAATTACCCAATCCAGGTCCACTGGTACATCAGACATTTGACATAGAGTGCAAATAATTCGTTTTTTTCGCAATCACTACGTTTGATATGGAAAAGAAACGTCCTTGGCGTGATTTGAAAGCTGGAAAAGTAGCGGACCAGTTGTGAATTCTTAACAGGTTATCGAAATGTTTACGTAAAAAACAACATTAAAATGTATTTTATCAGGAAAATTACATCCTGCACTATTTCAAGGATCATGCTCGTATTTTCAACGTCATTTCTAAGACAAAAAAGAGACCCACGTCATAATAGCAATACGTAACATGAAATACATAAACATACTTTTGATTGTATCTTGATGATCAACCGAGATACTCCGACTGCCGTTAGCTGTGTTCCCTTCTCACGGCGAAGTCCGATTCATTCCTCCGCACTTGATAGGGCGACGCAGTAGAGTACAATGAAGACACACAAAAAGCGGAACTACACGGGTCCTGTGGGAAGCCGAAGTATTCACTGAGCGTGGGGATCTATGTCTACGAGGCTCCGCGCGAGAGTGATGGGGAAAGCGTATGCTCTTCCTCCCGAGGGTCTTCGACCATAAGGTGCATATCCCTGTACACCGACATACGGTGAGTTTTGGGAATACAAAAAAAAAAAAAAAAAAAATAGAAGAGGAGAATTTGCTGTAATTAATAATTCAATAAATGCAGCATCCTCGTGACATTCTCTTACTTCAATCTATTTCCAGAAAACCTGGGCAAATAAATGGAAGTGATAGGTTTCGTCAAACAAAACAGCTGTATTAAAGTCAATTCAATCACGTCTTCAACAACACAGTTTGTCATTCAGTCTGATATCTGATTAAACCTGGTTAATACTCGGTCAAGTTATCCTAGTGGCTCACAGTAACATGTAGCGCATCAGCCCGTCTCCCGTCCAGGGCGTAACTAGCCGGTTTTTTTTTTTTTTAAAGAGATGTGTCTGCAGGAGACTCATTCGGAATATGGACATTAAAGAGCCAGTGCTTGTTTTTATTTATAGTCTCTGCATTCTGGCAGAGCACCTGGTACTGTAAATAATGTAACATTCATATATCAGACACCAACAATAAATAATACAATAAACATCCTAACTTGTCCCTCTCTCACATACTCTCCTCACGTGACGATGCTTAAATTGCCCCATACTTGCCTCGCCGCAATACACTGCAGTGGTAAGCAGAGGTGAAAGAGTTAACGCAGATTCCTTCCAGTTCATACAGTACATGCCGATATAAACATGGGGGGGACTGAGGGGGTTTGTCGAAAGCCGGGGATTTTGTAGGAGCTGGACCGCGAGGTCATTCGTCTCTTGTCAAAAAGGCTCTTGGGCTGGTAACAGTGGAAGTTGTATTTCAGAGGATAATTAACGGGTTTTGACGAGGGGCTCTCCATTGTACAATCAGGGTTAGTATCTGTCAAATCAGGGTTAAGATTTAGTAGAGTTTGGGACTTACGAGGTGGTTACATATGAATAACCAACAGGCAATGTAGGAGAGCAGGGAGGTGTAATTGTAAAAGAAATCAAAGTAAAATAATACTCGGAAATTAATTCAGTGATTCAGAACGGGACACACTGAAATGCAGGAGAGAATATTGCAAAATCAAGCAGTCAAATATTGCTCTGCAGGCACACGCGAGCGCGCCAAGGCCACAAATAATGCTCATGGCAAATGAAGAGTGACAAGAAGACTAGTTGCTTTCATCAGAAACGGCATAGTACCAGTGAAGATGTTTCTCGCCAAATCTACCTCCCCTCCGCCCTGTAACGAATATAAGATATGGACTATATCCACAGTGAGGGTCTCCAGCAAACAGAGCACTTTGTAACAACAGTACCCGGCTGGTTTCTTGTATATAACTATTTATTAGACTATATCTACATATTAGACATATGGAGACATGTCAAATGTAATGCAGAACAGTACCCTGGACGGTACCTGTGGATATTGGAGAGTATTATGGCTTTGTCAAAGCATGTTGTTTATATGATTTAAACGTCAGCATAATTTCCATGTGCAGCGAAAACCAATTGCGAAAAGATTTATCACGCACTTCCCAATAAATTTTTTTTTTCAGCGGTGTTGTGCATATTTTTCAAAAGCGCGCGTTTTAAGGTGCACTTTCACTTTAAGGCCTGCACCTGGGTCGCGCGCGCCTCTGCGCTGATGCTGATGCTGCAGTGGTAGGGTTATTTTCGGTGAAACGTTCGGGGTTACTAGCGTTCAAGTGACGCCCTGCATCACTTGTGAGAAAAGCCCAAAGCATTTTTGTGCAACAAAGCCCATCTAAACTTTAACTGCTGTAATGTAAAGGAATTTTCTTTTGTAGACATACATTAACATGTTTGGTGAAGGTTATGTCGCAGAAAAAACGGCGATGACAAGTCTATCGCTTTTCAAGTAGCTTACAGAACAGGTACGAAAACATTTAAATACAGCCTGCGGAGGGATGATGGACCGTTGGTAGATATTAACAATAGTGAACGATAACTGCAGCTGTTTAAACCCTGAATACTACTTTAGTAGAATAATGTTAATTCGATTAATATATTAGTCAGGTAGATAAGTACGTCTTAAAGTGAAAAGTGCATACATGTTGATGTGTATAAGCTATATGTAAGATAAAACACTGATTTATTCATAAACTAATTGTACCTTATCAGTGGCAATAGTTCAAATGTAAATTGTTTGACAGAGTAGGTACCCTCCACAGTGCTCTAAACCCAATCATGTCATCGCAAGTGTGACGGACTTCACGTGTGCCACACCCGAAGACGACATATCTGCCTAAAATAGCTATGTTCTTGACAAGATAACACTCCGGTGAGAGGCTGGGTTGCCTCATTTAAAACTACAGTCGTTAATGTAACGTGTGCGGAATCTGACATGTGGACAGCACCTTTACGTTCAAAGCGGTTCTTGGGAAGCGATGACATACCCATGCGTGGTCTGATGTTGGTCATTTACATCTATTAATAATGTTAATTGCGCAGAAGCATGCACTGAAATGGTGTTGAGGCACTAGGACTATGATAAACTCATTTTTCTCGACGAGCTTTTAAGATGTGTGAGAGTGAGGATATCTAAGCTGTCATCTCTAGGTTAACGACTGTGGAGTTCCACAGGGAAAACCTGGTCTCAGTCGTACAACTCAGCAAGTATGTCGTTCATTTATTTTTTACCACACCAAGCCAAGGCTCCGAGGCAATGTTTTGAAGGGAATTTCAATAGTTTGTGCGTACAATTCTGCGACGGTCCGTTTTATAAGCGTCAGATAACTATTCCACTGCTAGGAATCTGAAATATTTGTAAAATAGCAAAATAGGGACATCTCGCGGAGGTTTCATTTCAAAAATATTCACCACTGGTACAATAAAACAATGCGACTTATCAAGGATGTCCGTGGTAATTGTATGAATACAAGAGAAAAGTGAAACTGTTTTCCAGTTTTAATTAAACCACTAAATGAAAGCATACTTGTGGAACGCTCCGTTTTGTGACAAGGAAATACTAACTGCGTTTGAAAGTTACTTACATCTGGTATTTTGTATAATACACATATATCAATCTAAATATGCTTGTGTACTGCTCTTTACGAACTCCCCCATACACTTTATTCTACGTACTAGCTTGCGACAACTGATGTAAAAAAAAAAAAAAAAAGGCATGTTCATATAGCATTGCCATTCGTTTTTCTCTGAATAGTTTTTTCAAAATCGTATGACTTAGCGGACCCCTTTCAAGATTATTCTAATAATGAGTAAATCACATGTTTCATATATGTCATTTTTTATGTAAAATGTAATGCCTCTCCAAGACAACATCCCTGCCATGTGATTAATCTTTTCCATTTAACGAAACTAATGTCAATATTACCAAATAGCATAGTATGTGCTTTTACTCAGATACTAACTCAGATACTACTGTTTGTATTTCACGTATGTCAAGGTTCAGCTGAAAACAGATTAAAAGGCTGAAAATCAGAAAAATCACTTTAGTGTTCCTGAATACAAGAACATCAAAAAGGGGTTGATAACATTCTTCATTTATCACGGTGAGTTGTTGTGCAGCTTTTCACACCTAATTCACAGAATATGAAATAATATTTATTTTGATGCAGTGATAGGACAGAACAATGACTCCCTGCACCTGTCATGCTCTGGAATGTGTCCACTGTAGATCATTCTGCCAGTAAAACATGAAGATAAACGACCACCCATCCCACCTCACTTTCAAAGTAATTTGGGATTTTTTAGAGGCACGGTACAAATGTGATTTATTGTTGTCGTTATTAGATGAATGTGATATAAGCTGCAGGGATTGGGGGTCTGGACTGAAACTGCAGGCACAATGACTGTAAAAGTGACAGCTCTTTTTTCTACACTTTTGCTGCTGCTGGACTCAGGGCTCCTAATTGATGGAGGTAAGGCATCCTAGCTTTGGCATTTTATGCTTTCTCTTTATATTATCAGGGACTATATCACCATTCTGTCTCATATGTATGTGGCACTACTGTATATTTTTAACAGTCCCTACCATGTAACTTTATCACTGTCTGACTGTTTTCAGGATTTTAAAGATACAACTGTTATTTACAGCTGTATATTCTGTTTAATTTCAAAATAATGTAAATGTAAACAAAAATGCATTTATATTTGTGTAAGAGCTGGCAAAGACCCCCAAAAGTGGGAAATTTGTGAAATCATCTTAGCATTATGTTGATCTTTGCAATAACGATGCATTTCAGCAAATTTAGTTAATGAATATCATGATTTTAGTATGTTGGCCTTCTCCACACAAAATGTGTTCACCTCAGAGTGAAGAAAATTCAAATATTCTCTTCAACAGCTAGACAGACACTCTTTAGAGGAGTAAAAGGTATAACTATACCAATTTTACCTACTGATGTATCAGTGCATCAGTAAGTACATGCACATTTACAGTGTAGTGTAGAAACTGAGAGATATATCTTGGACTCTGTTATTTGAAGTAATGAAATGTACTTAAGCCATTAACATAAAGCTTTATCTATACTTTTTATGCATGGCTCAGTCTTTTGTGGGAAGTCGGAGCAGTGCATGTAGCCCGTTTTTAATCAAATCAGACAAGCTTTGACCATGAAGAAAAGGTGTGTGATTATACCTTATGACAGCATTAGTAAGGAATGTGGTAGCTAGCCAGCAAACAACCATTACATTTACAATTCAGTTTTAACTTAAAGGCCCGCTTGACACATCCTGATGTTCTATAGTATTATATTTCATCCTGTTCTTTGAAAATGGTGTTGACCAATTATCCAAGTACAAAAATTCATATATGAAAGTAATAGCAACTGGGCAGTAAAAATCTATTTTCTGATTTCCGCCTAAAATACTTTCCATGATGTAAGTTCTTGCAGACACTTCAGTGCTTACTTAATGAGGTACACTTGTATCCTTTCCATAAAACAGACTGTCCAATGAGTGACAGCATCACATGATCAGACTGCCTCTGAAAGTGGCCAGTGACATTCCACTAGCTCAGTGAGGGCCCAAATACAGCTGGACCCCCTGGATTTCCCGTGGATACATTACCTTTAAGCTTTTAGGATTGCCACACACTTCTCTACAACAGCCACCTGACACACTGTGAGATTCATGTTGGTTTTCTCTGCAGATCCTATTCGGGCATGTCCTGTCACACTCTCTGTGGTCAGCACCATCTCTGACACTCCTTTCCTGACATACCACACCACTATGGTGGAGGGAGGTGTCCTCCTAGGAGCCATGCGAAGACTGCAGCAGACCCAGAATGACTTCAAGTAAGTGCTGCTTAGTATATCAGTGCCCTGTGCTTTGTGTTCAGCTGTGGAAAAATATGAAGACATTATGGAGTCCCATAGAGGTGATTTGGACTGAATGGATGGAGGTATGTCTCTTCCAAGGTTGTAAATCCCTACTAGAAATGGCCCTAGGACTAGCTGAAACAATGGAACCCTTTGCTAAAAAGTTTGCCATGAAAAAGAGAACACAAACAATAACAAATATAGTTATGTCAAACTGCTTGTGACAGACACTTAACCAGCATAATACTACACTTTGGAATAGGCTATACAGTAGACCACCATATACTGCATAGTGTTTATTGCATAGAATTTACTCTATGTTCCACAGTACATGCTGCTTGTTTAAAATTAAAAGCACAGTGGCTAGAAGCAAAGTGATGATAAGTATTACATTTGATAATCTTTGCAATACATTTATTATGTAGACAAATGATTTTTGTGTTATACAACAGGCTGTATTTGCATTTTTTCTCTGGGCATGCAAGCGTTCAATCATCTTCACAACACAGCATGCCATTTTAAATAAGGAGATACCCACAAGCAGGGGGCCCACTCCCTCATAACAGGGCTTTGTTGCAAAAGTAATGAATTGAAATGAAGTGAATGGCTTTAGTACCTGTGTGTATGTGTGCTGGGGTGGTGGGGGAGCTTAGTGATCTGATGAAGGATGAACTTCTACAACGAATAGCACTATTGCACGGTTGATGTTTGACATGTTGCATGCCTCTTCAGGTTTATGGTCAGTGAAGATCCAGACTATGGCCTTTTCCTCAAGAGCGTGAACGGAGTGGCAGAGAAGGACCCAGACCAAGCATACTGGCAGGTGCTCGTGGAATCTTTGGGCACAACAGTCAGAATTACAGAGGGTTAGTAATCAAATCAAAATTTAAAGCAGTTTAATTGTTTTACCATAGTGTAAGTGAACACAATCTGGAAATGAAAGAATGGTTTAAAAAAATATGAACATGAGTTCACCTTGGATATTTGGCTTAATCCAGCATATTATTTAGACTGTTTTATTGTGGGTGTAACAGTTTTGAATTTATCTATTCAGAAATAATATTACATATTTTTCTTTCCACAGGCGTTGGGTGCTATGTCCCAAAAATGAATGACCACATAATCCTGAAATTTACCTCAAGGGGCACTGAATAATAAATACATTCTATTGACCATTACAGAGAAATTGTGAGTTTTTCCAAAGATCTTCAAAGTTAGGCAGCACTTCTTTGTTACGGTATAATTAGAGGGCTGTAAGTTGAAAGTATCTAACCCAGAAAGACCAAACATACTTATTTGCATGTACAAAAATGGAGCCATTTTAAATAATTGTGTAAGGATAAACTTCTGTCACAAACCAATCATAGATGCCCTGTTACAGAATAAATAAAAGTCCTGCCTTTGTAAGACATGGCTGTTTTTTTCTGTCTGACTGACCACCAGAGTTGGGGAGTAGTGAACTACATGTTAACTACATAATTAAACTAGTAGTTTAACTACATTTTGCAGTAGCTTGCTGGTGGTTCAATTACATTCATATTTGCATAGTGGTTCAAGTAGTTAAGTTACTTTTTTGCTATTTTTTGTTTAGTTTACTACTGAAACAAACAATTTTGGGCCATAAAAGGAAAGGAATATTTTTTTATTTTACCATTGCTTCTCTGCTTTAATTGAACCCTCTTTGACCATTCCTGTGTCCTTTTTCTTTCATGTTGACCACTATGTAGGCATGCCAAGTCAATGTAGGCATTCATCAGGCAGCCACCATCACACACTTTACCCTTGTGTAGTGCAATTGTAAAAAAGAGAGAAGAAGTTGTTGCATGCTGTTTTAGAAGTGGCCTGGCTAACTGAGTAATCCTGCTTGGTGTAATACCCCCACTTGGACACTAGATTCTGGAGGACAGGTGTCTGACTGATGGACATTGTATACAAAACCAAAGCTGACTTTCCTTACACTTCACCCATGAAAAATGGGGTATTTTATTTTTTTGGTTTATGTATGACCTGTGAACAATTGGGCACTTTTTGCAATAAACTCAACTGAGTGGCATGTTTTGCAGGCAGGTGACTTTTTTGTATCGTATTATCGTATCACATGTATATTGTGAATTTGAGTATTTTGAACTACTTTTCCTTAGTAGCCTTAGTTATCCAAACTAGATTTCTCCAAAGGGTAGATTTGCTGTAGTTTAACTTCTTCAAGTGTCAAGTAATTAGTAGCTTACAAAGCTATACTTTCGAAGTAGTTTCCTCAACATTGCTAACCACACATTCCAGGACATGGGGTTTTAGCTTGTTTTTTTTATCACACACACACACACACACACACACACACACACACACACACACATATATACACACACAAACACAAACACGCATACATCATCGGGTATGGCATTAGTCGGATATTCATTTCTATACATTCAACCCTTTCATAACACCTAAACATTCAATTCCAAAGGCCAAGGAGCGGCATTAGTTATGTCAACCACATTAAGGACTCACAGCTTCTTGATCACCAGCTATGTCAACCATATCTACCCTCAGCTAGGGTTCTTATGTGCATTAATATTGGCATGTCACTCCAGTAAGGGATTTAACATACATGAAAAAATCTATGTTTATATAGCTGACAAAACACTTGATTAGTTGTACTAATTAATTCTAACATATTCAGTACCCAAAATTGTTTTCCTTATGCAAGTAATTAGTTTCAGAACATGGAGCTGTGAAGTTATAATAATATACATTTCATATTGCAATGTGGAAATCAATACTTTCTTGTGTCCAAAACCATCAGATCTTTATGTCAAAGTTCTTTAAAGTCTGTATTTGGATAACATCCAAAAGGACAGAGGAACTCAGGACAATCTGAATTTGTCTCAATGATCATTTATGATCAAAACTGACAAAAAGATCACCTGACATTATCGTATTCAATAATCTTAGAAGGGAGTCAACAATCTCAACAAAATACAAAAAATTATTGATAATTGAAATGTATTCTTTTTGAATGTTACAATGTGTGCTTAATAGTACAAGCAAAATATGTAAAAATGGGAATCTTTTGTAACATATGTGATCTAACAAAATTTTAATTTTGCTTTTAATGCATATGTATTTATCTTTCATATGGGTCCTACCCTTCTAAATAGATGCTGCACTGCAGATCCACTGACTCCAGGGTGTTTAATGTTCATAGGATGTGTAATGTATTAGTTAGGCCCCGCCCCTTGCCATGCTTATACATTTGTTAAGGCGATTTAAGTTTAAGCCATAGCCTGGTCATCCAGACCAGAGGCCTTGAGCAGGTGTATAGAGGTAAGCACTTAATTCTAAAAGATTCCCTTCTGCACGGCCTACTCTCTCCCTCAACCACAAAAGTCTTCATACACAGAAAGATAAGAGACAAGAAACCATTCACAACCCTGGTGAAAAACACCTGTACCCATGATAAAGCAGTGTTCTGTGGATCCTGAAAATCTGTGTCATGGATTGGTTGTATTTTTTCCATCGTTGTATTTCCCTTTATTGAGGAGTCCGCTTGTGGTGTACCACACTATTCTTAGCCTGTCGATGCTGGAAGAGAGAGGGGAGATGAGAGGAGAGAATGAAAATGTGAGGAGTTATATATTGTATCACAGACTTCTTAAGGGCCTGTTCATCTATATGCACATACACACTCTGTTGATATTTGATATACATATACGACATATCATATAGTAAATGTTTTTTAATGATTGCAAGTAAGCAAATAAAATGTGACCAAACTATGTCACTTGAACCTACCTTTTTAATGGGGAAAAATGAACCAATGAAACCACAAATAAATATTCAATTATCTGCTACAAACTGAATCTATTAATTAGTAAAAAGTTGAGTCTTATCAATCAAGATGTGCTTTTCCTAGTATTTAAAACAATTACACTTCATAATTATTACATTCATAATTCACAGACAGCAAATCTTAATACATATAAAATTTACTTATTAATGCTTCCACATAAATACTATAGATAGTTCATATTTCAAAATGAATTTGAGAATACAGCTTTTGAAAGCTTGCAATAACATTAGCTAGGGGCAGCTGGGTCATCCACGTGGGCAGGTGAGTGGCATTAAGAGGTAAGGGGTGACTCATTGTCACAGGTCTCTCACCACAGGGGACAAAGCAGTCACACTCGCAGTATTCACAGCGCTCAAACCAGCCCTTCCAGCCTGACTGCTTGGTCACACAATTTTTGATCCAGGTACAGCCATGGTTGGGTGGGCCAATGTAAGATTTCAATGGGCAGGTAGATGAGCAGGTTCCATCAATCGCCCTTTCATTGATCTCCACTCGTCGCTGCAGACACACCCCTGATAGGGACAGAGAGAGAGGAAGCAAGACAGACAGACATGCTTCAAGTCACAGTACCACAAACAACACCCTGTGTAATTGCCTGTAAAGCTTATCACCTCTTGGTTTAATTGCACTACGGTAAGTGCTCACATTAAAGAGCAGATGATGCCTGATCATCAACCTGTTACAAGTATCCCACACAGGTACAACTACAATAAGAAGTATAGCTGGGTCAGCATACACCTAGGATTTTCATCGATACCTTACAGTGAATATACTCACTGAGGCAGCTGGGTTTTGGTGTCCACTTTCCGCTGGACAGACAGGCTCTGGCTGGGTCGCCCATGAGGATGAAGCCGGTGCGACAAGCATATCTCACCACCGACCCCACCCACCAATCGTTCCCATAGACCACACTGTTGAAGTCAGCTTCCGGCTTCCCACAGTTCACTGTCAATTCAGATGTACTTTGGTCATCACTTGGGGGGGGGGGGGGTGGGACAATAACTCACTTATCCATACACTTGTCACCAGATGTGCATAGCAAAACAAGACATAGTATTGTATGTCAAATAATAAGTGATGATGAAACATCTCCAATATATCACATTTTTTTTTTTATTTTAACAAACCATCCATTGTTCAGAGTGAGAACCACCCTGCTGGTCACTGTACAAAGACAGACAGATATGGGGACACACTGACTCAACACTGTGAGGCTGAGATGATGGAAAGGAAAAAGGAGAGGAACATACACACAAGGTCAATGTCCTAAAATACCTCTGCAGAGAGACTTGTACCCCCACCAGCAGCAGTCAGAGTCCCCACAGCTGTCCCTCTTCAGCTCTTTGTGTTTCCCCCAGCAGCCCCCAGAGCAGATGGGGGCTGTCCCAGACCAGTAAGTATCCGGGACAACCTCCTCCGAACCTGATGCATTCCAGACTGTTATTTTATGATGCCATAGCTCACTGAAGTTACTGATTACATCTTTTTAAAAAAATACACAATGATTTAGTACAACACTTAAATAGGAGTGGGAAATGAGATTTTGTTCATTTTCAAAAAGTTACAAGTAATATTAAAACTGAATATGAAGATGAAAGCTGTAAAGACTCCCTTGATGTCCTCAAAATTAATAGAACTTAGTACGTATGGTCATTTTTTTTTTTTTTTTTAAAGCGACCATTAAATTGCTCAATAAAAGGCTTGGCACACTGGTCAAAGCTGATACGGTTGATGCAGTGTTCAGAAATGATAACTGAATTGGTAATAATGGCATCCGTCTTACCAACGGGGTCTTCCTCCGTTTCCTCCTGTACAGGCACCTGTGTGAATGCCGCAGTTGAGGACCCCAGCAGCAGCAGCAGCAGCGTGCCCAGCCTCATGGTGCCTTCCGTATCATCGATTAGGCAAAGACGTCAAATAACATCTCCTCTTCCTCATCCTCTCAGCCAGGATTATACATTTAATCAAGGTCTTACGCCAGCAAAACCCAATCTTTCCCCAGGACCAGATGGACCATCAAGTCCCCCTCTGCATTTCTTATTCAGGCTGCTCTGCATTCACATTGCTCATTTCCCAAACAGCAGGAGAAGGCACTCCAGCTTGTCCTTGTTTCTGGATCCTTTGTGTAAATCTGTCTGCCTCTTCCAGGGAAACCTTGGTGACAGCACACTAAGCCGCAAATACAGCTAATCTTCTAAATCCACCTCATAACAGAAGTTCGAGAAAGCAGGGGGAATGAACAAACAAAAAACAATTCATTGTGCACCCTGGAAAGGTAGAAAAATCTTGATTCTTTTCCTGATACACTACGTGCTTAACATTTACCTTTTCTCTGTTATAGAGATGTTATATAGTTCAAGTCAGTCACAAAGTAAACTAGGTTACACCGCTGCAGCTAAAGTCAAACTTGTGGTGCCCCTTGAGGTCAAAATCAGAAATCTCTATGGATGACAATCATACTGGATGACATGTTAATGGCCACAGTGGGACCCAGAAGAGTGTTTTAGTCAACAGTTCTCCACTGCTCCCACCTGTGGCCAGTAAAGCTCCTGTGATATGCATGTAGTAGCTGCCCAGTCCTTTACCAGTTGCTTTGCAGTTTGAAAAGTCACACCAAACTTTGCTTGCATCTTCTACATGTCATTACAGATGGCTTGGGATATGGCAGTGATATCTAGCTTCCACAACATCCCCTCCCCCAAAAAAGGAACACAAACTGTATAAGAGTAATGATTTATTAGATTTATAAAATTCCAGACAGCAACATGGGGAATGGTTGAACACTCACTACTGCCTGGGAAAATACCCAGCAAGCCCATTTGCAAATTGGCAAAGTTTCACTGTCTCTGATATATAGTTCAGATTATAGGATCCAATTCCATCAGACACCAGTTTCAGTTGACAAATAATGACTTCTAGTGGCTGTCAGTTGCAAGCGCAATATCAAGTCACCGCAGGGCTGCACCAATTACTGTCCAAACTACAGCATTTACCATGTTCATTTGAAGAGCCAATCACCTTCTTGAAAAAAAAAAAAAATCGGTTATTGGTGTTCAAAGTATGTGTCGCCTAAAAGCTGCAAAGTCCATAGAGCAATATAACTACGGCTTGATTAGAGCATGGAAAAACAAAACATAAAAACTAGGCAGAATTAAGGGGTCAAATATTTATGTGTGTGTATATATACATATACAACATACATATATGTGTGTGTGTATATATATATAAATATGTACACACACAAGCCGCATAATGTCCATTTGGGCAACGTCCAACTGCATATCCGTCCATGGTCCCATAAGGTTATGAATATGGTTAAGGTTTAGCAGATGTAACCTATTTAACCCATATATTGCCTTGGAAGACACATAAGCTGAAACACAGTACTGTATGTGTACATGTATCTTGGCTATTTAGTCCATACAGGTACACTACAGTATCCCACATAGCTTTGATAATATGGTGTGCGCACAATGTCCAAATCACATAACATCCTATTTCACAGAACGTATTGTGGACGTTTCGTGGTGCAAGACTGTATATATAATGACAGAACCATAAAGTAAAACAATGATTCTATCATTATACATGAGGCACCACTCATTCAGGTCAGTCTGTGGATGTGGGATACTACCATTTCAGTCAGTACAGCAGGAAGATCAAGACTGATGAAAAGATTTTCACATAGGATGAAGGGTTTCCCTACACATGCCTAACCGGATACAGAGAGTCTACAGAGATTGGCCTTTTACAGTTTTTTGTTTGTACAGCAGAAATATTTTATCAAGACTTACAATAGCACTGTATTTCAGACACTTCAAATAAAAACCTTTATTTTAGGAATGATTTCAGCATTTAAAATGTACAAAGTTTGCCATGTTTTGAACTTGACAGACCTGATTGACATTCACTCAGTGGTTTTACAGCACGAAGACAGGCTGCCTCACAAAAATAGTTCCTCAAAAGAAACATTCTTAGTGCAAAATAAACTAAAATCTGCACATCTATATGCAAGTCACCACCTACTACTTCTGTACATCCAGTCATAACCTGTACAATACCATTTCTGTACCATATTGTTTATGACCCAAACATGAAAGGCAGAATGTGATGTGGCTGAACACAAAGCTTGTTTACTATGGTTTCACGAGGAGGACACAGCCCCAAAATGAGCAGTACTGTTTGCGGGGACACACACATTATAAAGCTGGTCTCAAAACGGACATCAGCTGGGAAGGAAAGATTGTCCCAGCGGCCTCTGTTCTGGCAGGGTCACGCAGAATATACCTGAACTCTGTGGGCTCTGACTAATACATCTTGTGGCTATGTACTCACACACTGGAAAAAATTAAAACGAACTAAGTGTGAATGAGATATTGACACTGAAATAACAGAAATGTGTTTGTGCAAAACAGTGCATCATCTATACTAATAGGGGTCTAATGACCCAAAACATTTTCATGACTACTGTTGACACATGCCAGATCAGAGCAATTAATCTGTCCTTTTTTTAGGGTTTAGACAATATTTTATGTATGACTGCAAGTGGGACTACGGTGCTTCAAAAGTAAACTGTTAAAAACAGAAGTACGTATCAAATGCATCCTGCGCCACACTGAGAATCTGACCAAAACTTAACCTGACACATCAGATCAACAGCTGATGCTACTCCCATTAACAAAGGCAAACATGTCTGGTTCCTAAGATGACATTTAACAGTATTTTGCATTAGCACATTTTTACCTTGTGGGTTTTTGAAATATCAATATAAAAATGCACACATATAGTTTTACCTCCTTTTTAGCAATGTTTGAGTAAATTACAACAGGACAGTCACTACCAGTCTATAGGTCTATTCATTACCCTATGCAGTGGTCTAATTATATATTTGTGGACTACATCTGAAATGTAGTGAGCTCTCTACTAACCATTGTCTGGAATAGCCAGCAGAGTAACATCAGAGACAGCACACCACTTTCTCCCAGAAGCATACCCCCTACTTTGTAATGCCTTTCAGGACAGACTGTAGTTTAGCTTGCATGTGTTTAAAGATTTCCAGCTGGGTTGTGAGTGTAGGCAAAGGTTCAAAGTGATTTTCAAGTCTGCAGTTTCACCTCCCTGGTGTTCCTCCGTTCACATGAGAGAAACCTGAAGCACCCACGTGTATCAACGTTTAAAGTGAAATATGGGAGCCATGTAAATCATGATCTGCCTTGGATGAGAATAAATAACTGAATTTAGAAGGAGCTCTCCCATTTTTGATTGCTCATCATTCCTAGTGCTGGACAACAGTTCCTGAGGATCTGCGTATTCAACTGACCTTCCAGTACGGTGCGATGGACCATTTCCTGTTCCTGTTTCATACTGGCATGAGGTGGGTATTGGGCAAATGGTCCAGTTCAGGGCTACACCACCTCCATGCCCAACTGTTGGGCAGTGTCCTGCAACTGCATCATCACACTGTCCCCCCCGCCTCCCTCACCCTCCCCCTCGGGAACGCAAGGGAGGATCACGGCCTGGGATGGGCTGGCGCTGGTCAGGAGGTAGAACACATTCTCGCCCTGCTCAATGGTCCCACTCTGTAACTGGATGACAGGGCTATGGCTGTCACCCTCATGCCCCGTCCCATTAGCCTGTACACCGTCAAGCACAATCCCTCTCAGCTCAGCCACGCCCACCTCCATTCCACCCTCATCGGCTGACCCCATCCCCTGCATGGGACAGTCACTCTGGATGGACTCTGTGTCCCCACCTGCACTTCTGTCCCCACCCACTCCCCGGTCACCACCCTCTTGCCTCTCCTTCATTAGCTGCTCAGTCAGCTCCACACTCTCATAACGAATCAGCTGCAGCCTCATAAAGCCATCCTCATGCTCCTTATACCTGAGAGAAAAAGTAACAAAGACAATGAACATACTTGAACCTGAAATGCATAGCATAAATGTAACTGAATCTGGGGTGCACAGTGTGATCTTGCCTGAATCTGGGATGCCCTGAGGGCCATTTAAAGTGGTGCTTCTTGCGAAGGTGGGAGGTGAGATTGTTGCCCCTTGTGAAGCACTGGTCACACACATGGCACTTATAGCGGGGAATGAAATCTCCCTGAAGATAAACAACAATTATAATAATGTTATCATAACAATATAATGCAGAACCAGAAATGTGATGGACACAGTCGCAGCCAGAACGGAGAATGACTGAACTCAGGCAAATGAGTGCACTCTCACCTCATGAATCCTCTTGTAATGGGTCTTGATTGAGTGAAGGGAGCGTGTTGAGTAATCGCAACCAGACACGTCACAGCGGTACGCCGGCTCACTGCTGTGGGTGTCCAAGTGTTTGCGCAGGTCGATGAGGTTTTTGCAGCTGAAAGGCAAGATACACAAACATCAGAACTCAACACTCTGAGGACAGTGGGATATTTCACCATTTCCCATAACCTTCCAAGAAATAACCATTTTAAAGATTTTTCAAGGATTATGGCAACGTGATCAATGAAAAAGAAATCTGGTTGTACCCCAGTGTTGAGGATAAGCCTGATAGGTAGCTGAAAGATACCCCTTGTACCCCTCAGACTAACTTGTACTGACACTATTCACTCCTGTACCACAGTAGCCCTACAGTACTCACAACAACATATCCATGCCCGACGCCTATCCTACCTGTACTCGCAGTATTCACAGCTGTAGGGCTTCTCGTTGCTGTGGCGGAACTTGATGTGGTTTCGCAGGGAGGAAGGAGACGGACAGGTCATATCGCAAAGTGGACATTTATAATGGTTCACTGTGGCAGAGAGACAAGAGAGACACTGAGGTCAACTACTATTCTGTTTATTGCAGGCCATCAGCCAGTAGCAGAAAGTAAGGTGGTTCTATGAGCACCATACCCCAAAACCAGTTGAACCAGGGAAACCAGCTGAATGAACAAAGCAATCATAAATCCACCTCAACTATTTCACAAGGTGCCTGTGTGTAATGAGCACTTTCTCCAGGATACTTTCAAAATTTTTAACTGGTTCTTCAGAAAGGATAAATATTAATGATGTGCAGACAAGGAAAATGAATTTCTCTGATAAGATTTCAAGCCATCATCTGACATAACAATTAAAATTAAATTAAAGCATTCAAAAAGATACAATAACGATGGTAGAATGTTACAATAATCACCCTTCAATAAACTCTGACCTTGTGAATCAACTGTTCAATCAGCTTTCAGAAACTAACTAACCACCATAACATGCGTCAAACCATTGATACTGCTGCAAATTTTACATAAGAAGATTGTAATGTGGATAAATAAAATGTATTATTATTAACACCCATGTCTCAGGAACTTTGCCCCAAGTACCCAGAGATGTTCTGTGCTCTTTAATAACCCCCAGACTAAGAGTTTAAAATACATTTTTTGGTTCTGTCCTGCCATCACTGCACACTATGCTTTTACATCGAGACACTGAGAATCAAAGGCATACATTGCTGTTCTGGTGGATGGGACCAGGGCTTCAGTAGAGAAGAAGAGAACTCACCATGGTTCCTCATATGGTCCCGCAGCAGCCGCTCGGTGGCAAATCGCTTGGAACAGTGAGAGCACTGGAACCGCTGACCTAACTCAGAAATACAGACACACACCAGAGTGAATCAATCAGAGATCCATACAGAAGACAGCTGAACCAAGGAGTTTGCTCATTTGGCAAAAGTGAGTAAAAACCTTTAGAACAGGGGCCAGTGGGAGACAGAATTTGAAGCTTGTTAAATAAACTTCAAAATCTCAATCTCTGGACATTTCATGCTGTGCTCTTCTGAGTTTTGTGGTACTCTTCAATCCATTTGAATCCATCTTTAGTTTCATTATTCCTTCTGTCTTTGCATTAGATCTTGTTTGTCTATCCATCCCTTTCACCAATAATTAAATACTGCCTATCTATCTTTATTTCCATCAACATTAAGTGGATTGGTCTTAGACACACAAACTGAAATGATTGCACACACACATAAAGCTCTGCAGGCACCCCACACAATCTGTCCCTCTCTCACCCTCAATAGTTGTCTGTCGGCGGATGTGGTCGAAGAACTTGGTGTTGTTGGCAAACATGCCCCCACATGTGGGGCAGGCCACCACTTTCTCCTGTGTGTGGCTGCGCAGATGCTCGCGCAGCTTGAACCTGGCCTTGAAGGTCGCCTCACAGTCTAGGAAACACACAAGCTTTACTACTTCACCACATCATTTCTTTTGTCTTTTATTTTCTCTCCCTCTGCAGAAAAGCTGGACCTTTTCTGCTTACACTACATCAGATATTTAAAATCTACAGGATATACCCAACAAAAGGGTATACTACACCTTTACTTCCTGTGATTTTGCATGAAATTGAATTAATTCCTACAACTGTCTAATTCCCTCAATTTACACTTCCCACATGGTGCATTCTGTTACCATCACCCCCAAACCTTAGCTGCACCACAACTTCTCTTCACCACTTAAGCAAAATGCATATCTGTTTGGCTACCCCACTTCTGATTTAGAGCACTGTATTTTCACTCTTCCCTTACCCTTCCATCCACAGTGCAGCACACTCTCCTCTTTCCCACTGGACTTCATCTCCATGCACATGGCATGCATCTCTACATGTCGGTAAAACCACTCCGGATTGACCAATGAAGCCTGTTCCTCAAACAGAGAGGAAAGAAAAATTCCCATGACAACGTCACTGACATTACACATTTGATTATAGTGTATGTAAATATCACAAAGCGGTGTATTGCAGTATACCAAAGAGGGGCAACAGATTTTTCAAACATTACTTTGATAAGATAAGCATCTGGTATAAGACAATAAAAATCGACAAATGCAAAAAATTTTCCAACGCTGTGATGGTCACGAAATCTCATGGTTGCCTTCTCCACTGCTCACCTCACAATGTTCCCACTGGCAGACGAAGTTGTCTGTGATGTCGGGGACGATGTTCCGGTTCTGAAGGCCAAGCGCACATGAGCCTAGCTCTGGCTGACCCTGCAGCACGTTCTGCCCCCATTGTTTCAGCTTGGTGTGGTAGCAGTGGAAGTAGACATGTCGCAACAGTTCCCCTCGACTCTCCACTGCGCAGAAACCACACTCCCGCCATAGGCAACTCTGCTCCTCCGCTTTAAGAATGCACACAAACACAGTCATGCTACACATCAGGCGTACGAACCATCACCAGACATGGATCACAGCGAAGCCCATCTGCTAAGGTTAATGATAACATTACAAGGTTTCTTGCTTTACCATAAACCAAGACAAAAAAAAAACAGCACAAGTTAAACAATGGAGCACTTTTATCCTTTCACGAATGTAAAAAGCAAAGGTTTAAATACGGTAACAATTTAAAGAACTGATAAAAGTGTGGAGATATTCCCTGCCCACACCTAGGGTATCGGGCTCCTCGTCCTCAAGTCGCATTGCTTGAAGATGTTTTTCCACATGTTCGCAGAAGTCCTGCATCTTACTGAAAGAATCCTGACATGATCCCCACTCACAAACGAGCTCCACCGTGACATCCTCTCTACGCGACCGTTTGCTTGGAGCCATTGCTCTTTTACAAGCACAGCATATCACAATAATGACATCTGCTATGTATACAAGAGAATAACAGCATATAAGCCACAATAAAATGTTACCATTTGGTCTGAAGTAAAGGAAACAACTGCGACACACTACTTTCCTGGTTGCTCTTGCGGACACAAATCCAGCATTGCAAACCTATCACTTCTCACTTGGTTGGCCAGTTGGCTAGCTTTGCGTTAATTCGAAGATTATGTGATATTCTGCATGACGGTTAAAATAGTTATTTCATCTTATTCCACAATGAAAAGTATCGTTAATTCTACAAGTTAGCAAACCAACTGGATATTTAACATATTTTACGCTCTTAACTTTAACGACCATGTACTCAGTCATCTCATAACATACTAGTTTCGTTGTTGTACTTCTAACAGGCCACAAGGCAATGGTGCAGTATTACAGCTATTCGGAAGAGATCCATTAACTTGAACTTATGTATTAAAGCTCGCCAATAAAGCATCTCCATTCAGCTTGGCTTCGGGTTAGCAACACCTGTGTTCCGACCGGAGATACTCTCCAGCTGCTGCAGGACTAAAATAAATACTTCCGGGTCAAACCAGTCATAATAAAAGTATCCCACAAAATGTACAGTTTACAGTAAAGCGATATCATAATGAATTTAACATAACATTGCAACAAATTATTAACATTTATCAGAACAAGTTTATATATAGACATTCTAATGTGCCAAATAAAAAAAACTATGACATGTCTCAAAGAAAATGGTGTTCAGAATACTCAAGAATATCATCATAGTAATAAAAACAAGTTATTTTGACAGAGATGTTATGATTTTCTGCTGGTCTCATACACTGGTCACATACAATCTAATTCATTACGAATTAGACTGTATGTGAGAAACAACTGATTCTGTAATTACACATATACAGTACATTCAGATTTTACATGACAGAAGAATGAATTTAAAAGGAATCATTATCAAGTTCATTATTTTTTAATACAAATTATAAATGCATGTTTATTCTGAGGAACTGGTGCAACACTATCGGCCAGATTTTTTTTCCGTCAGACGTTTCCCTCCAAAATTCTCTGACGTATAAAACCGCAATTCCTTATGGGTTACAGTAGGCGAGACCGGTCATACTAGCAATATTTTCTAAATCAGTATATTATCCGTGTATCTTTGGCATACTGAACTCTTAATTTTGTATGCATACTGTTACACACTACATAGTACATTTCAGTCAAAATCTATACGTACTTGTCGAATTTTATGCGGTTTCGTACACAGTAAACCGGAAGTTCTTGAGTTAGTGTTGCTGTTGTTTGCTATCTGGCAGCTCGTGCTATCTGGTTTTAGCTGCGTTTGGTCTCGCGCGTGTCGGTATCTTCACGCTGAGCATTGCCTCTCCTGTGTCGAGCCCTGTCATTGGACCCTCCCCTGCTTAATTGTTTGTATAGATTCAGATTTCATTTATTCGCTAACTCAATACCAACCGCAACTAACGGATAAGCATGGTGGCCATTTTTGTAACGAATCCAGCAAGTAAAATTACAGTTGTTTTAACGTCATTTTAAGGTGTTGTCTTGCATTTTTAGGATACCAGATGACCGTAAAAACTGGATACTCCGGGAAACCAGTAAACTAGCTTTAGTCAATTCTCCTTGTAGCCAGTCATAGCGAGCAAGCTACATGATGCTAGTTGTACAGTGAAGAGCAACCTACTTCAGTGCTTTATTTGTCAGTGTTGGTGGGTATAGCGATCTTGTATTTATTTCCGCTTTCTATGTTCCTCCGAGAAAGGAAGTGGTGAGTAAGATTTAATCTGTATTATGAGGCATCATCAGGATTTTACACTTGTCATTTGGAGTTTACAAGATTGAAATGACAGAAGTCTCTGCTATATTGGCAGGGCATCCGTTATAGCACCAAATGTCTGGCACTTATCATGTTCCTATAATGCCCAAAGAGACTCAGTCCTTTCAGACATTAACTTCTGTAGCCTTTGACCAGATGTAATCAAACTCAGATTACGTTTCACACAATTACACAATTAAGCCTCAAATTTGAATTATTTTATGTTTTTTTCTCCTTCTGCTGCTTCTTGCATTGTCTTGCAAATTCTATATTTTGATACTGCAAAGGCCCAAAATGATTAATTATCCCATTGGAATTTATCTGCTTTAGCTAATAATAACCTGTGTTGATAATAGCCAGTTACAGAATTGCAACCAATTGGCAAAATACATATTTTTGAATATAGGCTAAGTTGCATGCTTTTTCAGAAAGAAAAAATACTTGGACAGCAGCTTGTCTTTTATGTGAAATCTAGTTTGTATTCTGACTCTGAAAACAAACAGAGTAAAGGCTCTATTTTGACAGTCCAGGCCTGCAGTGATAAGAAGGATAACAGAAACCTTTCCTCTGTTCTTTTCTTCATTTTAGAAAAGCAGGAGAATCCACTAACTTAGTCTTACAGCCATTTAGAATCTGTGCTTGACTCAAGAAGCTCCACGTCTTCACAGAGGATGACAGGGTACAGGGTGAACAAGGAGGAAAAAGAAATATCCAACATAAAAGAGGAAGAAGAACACTTTGAGGTGTGCCAGAAGGAGGATGGTGTTAGAGATGACAACTTCAAGCAACCTTGGGGGGAAAATGAAGAACATGCAGAAGAGAAGAGGGAGAGGGATACAACTTATCAACCACAAGAAACTGACAGACGTCTGGAGAATGAAGGTCAATCAGACTGTGTGAAACAGGAAGAGGAGGACCAGTCACCGCAGGTTACTTCCTGTCAGATCAAACAGCACAGAACACAGAAGTACAGAGTACAGAGCAACAAATTTGAAATCACAGACACTTCAGTTTCTGTATTTTTACCTCCCAATCCCTTTCCTAGCGTTGGGGCCCAGACTTTGACATCTGCCTGGAAACAGGAAGAGGGCTCACCAGCAAAGGCAGAGAAGACACTGGGGCAGAAGGGAAACATCAAAACCAAGAAAAGGAAGATGATTGGCAGCTTGGAGAGCCCTCTGAAACAGCTGCTAGATTCATCAGATAAAGAGTAAGAGTGAAGGGGTAAACTGAATGTGGGTCAGTCTGCTGTTTCTCCCCATCAGTTTGTGCTGAAAATAATGTGGCTTTAATGTCATTTTCTTACAGTACTTCTCCTGAATCTTGCATTTGTCTTCCTGTCCTGTCATCCTGTACCCAAACATCAGGTAAATACTAAAGTTTTAGGTAGGTCTGAAAAGTGTCTCTATGTCATCATTTCATACCATATAGGCTATAGCTAGCTTGCTGACATAAATATTTTACAGCTTTTAGGACCATGGAACCAAATGACAAACTGAGCTGTAAATAGCAGAAATTATTTTTTTGAGTTGTTTGTGTGTGAAGTCACAGGAATATACATTTCAACTGGAAAACATGGTGCTGGAATAATGTTCAAGTGAGAACTTTACAGCTGATAAATCAAATAAAATGTGGTGTATCTACTCTGCATATCATGCCCATAATTATTGAAGAGGACATTCTATGTTAGCTTACTCTGAATACCGCATTCCAAAGATGTTTATAGCAACAATGTCAGGTTTGTCAGCATGTACATTATCCATTCATCGTATTCTAATTCTTATGAAATAAAGAGTGAGAATCAATGGTATTGCTCTGAACTAAGTTGAGATATCCAGGCATTCTATATGCAGTATCAAAATGAGTATGTCTAAAGCATACCTGAATATCTGTTGGATAACTACTTTTGGCATTTTGAATGGAGAAGGAATATCTGAACTGTTTTTCTCTCTGCATGGCTCATGACCAGTACAAGATAAGAAGGGGGCTCTGCTGTTTTTAAGTTTGGTTTGTGCTGTTAACACAACCTTTTTAGAGAGCATAGTTTCTTCTGTTGTTAATTTGGTCTTCTGTTTTTTTTCCTGTTTTGGTTGCTCTGATGAGTAATTATCTTTATTGTTTGGTCTTATTCATCTCCTTTTCCTGTCCTTTACTGCTTAACCTATGTCCATGTCTTGTGTAATGTATTCCTCTGTTTTAATATTTAGCGGTGGGCCTACATCCATTGAACATACGGTTTTTTTTTCTAGTTTTCTCCATTGATATATTTTGTTTGTCATTTAAAATAAGCTTATTTAACCTTGAATTGAACTGGGAGGTAGTTTTCCCTTGTTGGTTGATTCCATCCATTACTCTGATTGATGAACCTAAATTAGAAGGACTACCCTTAATAATCATGAGTAATTTAAATTTGTTATTGTTCAGAGATATATCCTGTTAAGAGACGGTAATTAATAGTACTCCTCAGCTGATTTCACAGTTGCAGCAGTCTAAATGTATTACAATACTATCTGCCTGACATTAAAGTAGTCAAAGCGATGCACAAGAACTATAAATGAGTGGAGAATGAGCCATGTAGAACATGCATTGTAATTGCAGGTAAGTTCTGCATTGACTCCAATTCATTGGTCATATTTAAGGGCAGGACGCTGTGGTGAGCGGTCACTGTACTGATGGAGGAGAAAATTCAGACATTACCTTCTGCCCACCAGGAATTAACATGCACAAGGACACTTCTGCTCCAATGTCCTCCTCCACAGTGTCCCAACACCACAGCGCCTTGCAGCCCGATGAAAGCCGGCGGAAGTATCAGCAGTACTGGCGCAGGGATTACCTGATGGACTTCAACCCAGAGCAGCGGCGGATGATCTGCATGGTGTGTGGCAGCTCGCTGGCCACACTCAAGGTCAGCACCATCAAACGACACATCCGACAGAAGCACCCGCACTCCCTGCTGCTGAGCACTGCTGAAAGGCAGGGAATCTGTACAGACTGGGAGAGACGCATGTGTACGAATGGAGAGTCAGAATCCAGTGACACACCCAGTAGTGCGACCCAAGCGACAGACCCCAATCTCACACACATTCACATGCCAAACAGGGAGACCCAGGGAGAAGAGGAGGATCTGGATACCCCAAGGCATTTCATAGGTGTGTCACAGCTTATTGTGGTATGGGTCTGACAGTGTGTTTCATTGTTGATCTTTTCAATTCAGGATATCACAGCCTCTAAGCCTTTGCTTTTAAGCTGGCAACAGTTGGCTCTTGCATGATCAAGATTCCTAAATGGAAGTGAAATGTACTGTAATACATTGTATTTTTTTTTTTTTTACTTTTCCAGTTATTTTACTTTTTGGAAAATAAAAGATTAATAGATTTTTAGTAAATGGTGTTATACCTGCAATATCCAGTAGTCATACATACTTTGTATATTGTCTATTCCCGTAAGTGTTGCAGTATCTATCCTAGGTCAATATGTTCAATGTTCATATTATTTCCTGCTACTGAACGTATCATTTCAGCAGGATAAGCTACCTGGAAGATATTCATATTCAGTTTGACACTTTTTCTTATTAAGGATATCAAACGATTGATTTGGTGTCATCAAACTCTTGAACATCTGTTCATTTGAATTTCCGTGTTTACTAAATGTCTTCCTTTTCCTCAGGGCAATCAGAGAAGGTGTCATCTCAGGTGTTTGCATGCTCCCAGTGCCCATTTGTTCACATGGAGGAAGTAACCTTTCACCAGCACATTGAGGAGGTACATCCAGAGGAGTACAGCAGGATTGTTTCATCTGCAGGAAACAGAGCTCACAACCCAATGCCTCCAAGTAGCTCAGATCAGCATTTCTCTCCCCTCAAGACACACTCTACCCCAACACAGTCCCATACTGGCACTCCAGAGGCCCACACATGCCTCCAGTGTGGAAAGCGTTTCCAATATCCATCATACCTGAAAAAACACCAGCGAATTCACACAAGGAAACACCAACACATCTGCTCCCTGTGTGGGAAGAGTTTTGAACTTGACTCTAACTTAAGAGAACACCTGAAAACTCATAAAGAAGAGCTGTCATTCTCCTGCTCTTTATGTGGGAAGAGCTATGGATGTACATCAGATCTAAAAAGACACCAACATATTCATTCAGGGGAGAGACCATACCATTGCTCCCAGTGTGGGAAGACCTTCAGTTTGTTGTTTACCTTGAAACAACACCAGGGAATTCACACAGGGGAGCGTCCATTCCAGTGCTCCTACTGTGGGAAGAGTTTCAGGCAAGTAATTCAGCTAACACGTCATGAGAGAATTCATACAGGGGAATGCCCATACCACTGTTCCCAGTGTGAGAAGAGCTTCAAATCTCCCTCTGACCTTACACGGCACAAAAGAATTCACACAGGGGAACGGCCATACCTTTGCTACCAGTGTGGGAAGAGTTTCCGCCAGTCAAGCAACCTGATACAGCACCAACACAGCCATGCAGGAGAGCGCCCATTCCATTGCCCCCAATGTGGGAAGAGCTACAGTCGATCAAGTACTCTGACAATACATTTGCGAACTCATACAGGGGAGCGCCCATTCCTTTGCTCTCAATGTGGGAAGAGTTTTACTAAATTATTTAATCTAAAACAACACAAGCGAACCCACAGATAAGGAAACTCATTCCAGTAAGCTCTTTTGATTTGATAGTTCCAAGATTTGAAAATTTGAAGAAAAAAAAACATTGTGTATTCTTTACCTTGGGTAATGTAGAGATATACTTGAGTATGTGATTCATATGGATATTAATAGTGTTCTTTTCATTTGCTCAACTTTTTCCATTTGCTAGTAGTCACAATTTCTGAATGCTGCTACTGTTGGTAAATACTTACACTCTTGTCAATCTACTGTATTCATATTCAATGGCATAAATTAATAGCTCTTCAATATAAACTATCATGAACTGATTAAGCAAAATTTTGAATATTGTTGCTCATGTGTTTTTGCCTGATGTTGACAAAAGTCAACTATGTCAATGACTCTCACAATCGATACCGAAAGATTTTAGAGTTCTATCTGCAAAAAGTATAACTCTAAAATTTTAAGCCTTAAAATCTTCTCATACCAGACATTTGCACTGTTTTATAATGGATTTTTTTTCTCTTACGCTTTTCATTATCTAAAATGTACTAAATAGGCTGCTTTAGGTCTGCTTTAGACCATGAAGTTATTGGGTGCACCCACAGATAGAACTTTGCAAATGTCTTTGAAGTGGATGTTTGAGCCAGTTCAGCACATTTCTGTCTGTATGAAATTGAATTCTGTGGGAATTTTGAGTTGTTAAATAAAGCCATGCCCATTTTGAGCTCTTAATAAAAACACAAATTTGTCAGCTTATATATTTTTTTAAATATAACACTTATTTCTGACAGTAATACAAAGTAATGTGTTAATGACCATTTTTATGGTGAAAAACAATTAGTTGATAGTATGCTGACTGATTAACTAAAAGGGTCTGTCTTTTAACTTGTTTTATAACTAGATTCAACAGTAGTTGGTCGATTTGTAAGATACAACATTTTTTTTATCATTTTAATCAGAACATAGAAACCTGCATTGACCTGCTCAATTACATGTATTTGCATTTGCTGATTATATTGTACATAACCACTCATCTTAGGATTTTTTTTGGCATAGATCATTTGTTACATGTAGAAAATTATTGTATTTGGAACTCTTTGCATGTGCATTACAAGGGTAAAACCTTTATTTGTAAACATCAGACTTAAAATCACAGAATAATGGCAGAGTAGATGTCTTTAAAACAGTGATGAATCACTCTTCAAACATATGTATCTGCAGACCAATATACTGAAGAACATCCCAAAGGAATACTTAAATCGAGTGATTCAAGAACTAAGTTTGATTCATCCATTTGTTTTGGTTCCATTTTGTGATGGGAGAACTGGTAAATGACAAAGTTTCCTTCATTGCAGAAACAAGACCAAGGCAATGGTGACTGTTTACAGTACAAAACAGTGAAACAAAAAAATTACACCAAAATGTAAAACATGTTTTAATTCTTTAAGTATAAATTTTTTGGGCTGATGGGCCCAAACAGTCAAATAAGCCTGAACATTGCAGTTGTTCATAATCCAAATAAACATGTCATGTTTTTTTTTTTCATAATGACAATTAATGCCTTATATCTTCATAGATACAAATGACACCAGAAAATGTTAATTTTTTTTCAAGGGCTTCAAACAAGAAAATGTTTACCATTGTTAAATTGTTACCATTAAAGCCACATCACTTTCCTTCTTCTCACAGCAAGACCACTAACAAGAATGTTGTATTATTAGGGCAGCAATCATTTCACATGCTCAAAACTTCAATGTAACATGTTTGCTTAAACATAAACCAGATTTCATAATTTATGTAGTTAATAAATTAATTGCAGTTTTGGACTTTTCCATGGTTTCACAACCCCACTGTTACTGTTACCATGCTGTGGTACCTTCTTATACAAGAGGTAAAAAAAAAAAATGCAAGAGACTGAACTGGCCAAGCTTTCATATTTGCTCTGCTATTTAATGGCTATTTTGATAAAACTAGAATATCAGACTAAATGTACCAGCCAGAGTTGTTTTTTATTCCAAACTGCTATGTAGCTATTGGCTGTTATCTGAATGATTTGCAGGCAAATTATATTGGGTATCTTACATTTTGCACAACAGTTGGGTAACCCCACTATCAGGCTAAAAAAATTAATTATCCAAAGATAGCTTTAGCTTGATGGCTTATGGTATGACCTTCATGTGCAAAGTAACTTTAAGATGTCAAACAAACATTTTAGATTTCAAAAATCACACAGTATCAAAATGGCTTAAGTGCATTTTCTGATGTTGCTTAAAATGGTTTTGATCAATGTAACCCTTTCCACACCAAACACAAGAGTGGATCTTTTTAACAGTATGAATTCTCAGGTGCTGCTTCAAATAAGATTGTTTATTAAAGCACTTCCCACACTGACTACATTCAATTGGCCAATCACCAGGATGAGTTCTCAGGTGCTGATTTAAGTAAGACGATGCACTGAAAGATTTCCCACAGTGAACACATTTGTAGGGTCTTTCTCCAGTATGACTTCTAATGTGTTTGTGTAAATTAGCTGGTTGATTGAAGCTTTTGTCACACTCATTACATTTGAATGGCCTTTCGAGCGAATGTATTCTCAAGTGTTGCTTTAAATTAGATGAACGACTGAAGCAGCTCCCACAATGAGTACACTTGTAAGGCTTCTCACCTGTATGAATTCTCTCATGCTCATTTAAACTAGACTTGCGACTGAAGGACTTCGCACAATACAAACATGAGAAGGGCTTTTCCCCTGTATGAATTCTCAAATGTTTATTTAAATGACATGACTGGGTGAAACACTTCCCACACTGGGCACACTTGTATGGTTTTTCACCTGTATGAGTTCTCGTGTGTTTAATTAAATTAGAGGACTGTTTAAAACTTCTAGTACATTCAGTACAATTATATTTTCTGTCTTCTGTTCCAATCCCCTTCAGATGCACTGAACTATTCATTGCTGGGTTCTTAAGGTTCTTCACGCTCTGGGCAACACTGTATGGTGTAGCTCCTGAATGAAGACTCTGGTGCCTATTTAGACTATATGCACTATTGAAACGTTTCCCACAAGGAGAACATTTGTAAGGCTTTTTTGATAACTGGTTAAAATGCTTCACACTCCAAGTACATTTGAGGGTCTTTTTATCCCTTAAAAGACTGACACTAGATGGTGCATTACAATCATACAGTCTTTCATTCGAATGAATTCGTACATGCCTACTTAAACTGGAAGAGTGGTTGAAGGTCTTCCCACAATGAACACATATGTAGGGCTTTTCACCTGTATGGATTCTCCAGTGATTATTTAATTGAATTTTGTCAATAAAACATCTTCCACATTGGTTACATTCATATTGTTCCCCATGCCTTATGGGTTTGCTTCCGACAGTCTGCTCATTCATTTTCATCTTGCGGTGTTCATTTATGTCACCATGTCTTGTCTGCAGATCATCAGTTACTTCATTTTGACTCTTGGGAATAAGCTCTCCATCACAGTCTGATTCAGTCCTTTCAGTCTGATCTACACCAACTCCAACCTCAGTGATATTCATGAAATCATTCACTAAACATTCACTAGACTCATACTTCATTTGATCACACCTCATTTTCACATATTCAACATTGATCAAGTCACTGCCTTTTTCTGCCTTGATGTAACCTCCATTATCAGGCTCAATTTTGATTTGGTAAGGTTGGAGATGGCTTTCATATCCTAGCTCAATATGGTCTAGGCACTCAGTCTTAAAATTCCAATTGTGGTTAGAGTCCTCTTCAGTTTCTATTTTTATCAATGGTGTATCAGTGTGGTGCAGCTCACTGACCGAGCTGTGTGTTGTCACATACATTGACTTAAGTATTGAGGGTCCTGGTGCACACCCTGTCTCTGAATCTTCCATTTGGGCATACCCTGGTCCACTGAGTCCCTCTTCTTTTGGTATGATCTTGTGCTGCTGCATTAGCTTTGGTGGTTTTGGTTCAGTGCTCCCCCTCGAATGGGCTGCAGCATGCATGATACTGCTGCTCAAAGCTGTGCAGATGTTCAGCTCCTGTAGAGAAACAAGGGAGAGGATATAGCCTTAAACTACTCCCACAGCATTACTCAAGCGCATTTGTAACCAACTGTTTTTGCTGAATTTGTTATTTTCCCACAATTCAAAGTGTCCAACAGTATTTGTCATCCCATTTCTTTTATTTACCTCTCCCCTGTGGCAGAGCACAGAGCACTCTTCTGAAGCACATGTCATCATCAGCCAACAACACTGTGACCAATAGCATGTCACCATCCCAGATTGCTACTGGCATTGGTGGCATTTGAAACAGACTGTTGGGTGTATCACTGCAAAAAAAATGCCCATGTTTTATGTGAATGTATATGCAAAGCCAAAAGTGCCAAAAACCCTGGCTTTAGAGAACATTTACCATCTCCACTGTCATTGTCTTTGAAGTTAAAGAAACTAACACACATTAGGAGATCCATTTCTTTAATAGTAGGACTAGGAAGTGAAATCATGCTCTGTATCAAGAATGGGTGCGATTGGCTGGTTCATGAGCATTTAAGAAACAATGCAGCCAAAACTATCCTGTCATTCTTATGTTATTTCACTAAACATTATAGAACAGTTGTAACAATGTGAGACATTTCTTATATTACTTTGGTATAGTAAATGAAATGTTGGCATCAGTTAAGAAATGGTATTATTGTCTAACTATACTATGTGACCTATTTGTTTCACAACAATATCTACTGAATACCTGTTGCCTTCCATTTCAAACATACCCACAACTGCACTCAAAATGCAATTGGTTCATGAAGTTGCAAAGTTTCCAATGTCTACACTTTGAAAAGCAGTACCAACAGTGTTAAGTCAGGGCCACACCAAGCCACAACTGCAATGCAGCTTGCCAAGTCAAATGTAAATAAATCATTGCTTTACATCATGAGCCCTTAAACATTGCCTACACCTTTCACACATCATCGACGGAAGATGGTATCATCCATCGGACCAAACCAAAATAGATTTCACTTGACTCCGCTCAAAAAAAATAAAACAAATAAAAGATGTGTTGTGCACCTCCCATACAAGACAATTTCAAACGTAGGTGTCAGCTCTAACCAAGCAAGGGGAGATAAAGGTACTCTGTACCACCTAATTAACTATGAAGCAGAACATACCCCCTTCTTTCCATTTAGTTGGTAAACTGTTGCCATAATTAAAAATCAGCCCACAAGTACAGAGAAATTCTGACCTTAACTGGCCATAAAATTGTGAGAAATATTGTTGGTACTACCAACTCTCTTCCAGGTTTTAAAGTATAGAGCCAGAATATATCTGTTTAAGATACAATGACTGTGACTTAGGATAATGACTATTTAATTAGTCTGTATCCTATTCCATCAGCTACATGAGAATGCAGAATTGCCCTGGATTGAGATTTAACATGCCAATATCAAGTTTGCAAAATAAAACTTAGGCAGACTTTCTATGACTTGGATATACTTTGGATGTCAGGTGAAAGAAAATGTATATATATGCATGCTGTTGGCTGAGCTAAAAATACAAAATGCATGACATTCAAAACACTACCATTTTAATTAGCTGTCATACAGCTGTTACCAGGTTGTGCATATCTGTATAGAAAGGAGACCTTGAATTGTAGTTATTGCTACTTCATTCACAATGGGTCAGTTAAGTGTGCAGATAGTAGTCTGATGAAAGATTGGGGCTAGCGGATGTTCTATATTATTACCACCTCAGAAATCACTGAGCAATGCTGTAAAAATCAGTGTTGCAGACATGCGGACGTGTCTCTTGGACTTGGTAGGGTCCACCATTCAAGTTTTCTTTAAGGGAAGGGCGGAGGGAGGAGTAGTTTGTGTCCCTCAAAATCATGTTGAAACCAAATTCGACTTGGATTGCCGTACAAAATCTACTTGTCTGTCTACTCAATAGAACAGTAAGCAGAGAATACACTGAGCAGTTGAGAATGAGTAGAATAATCGAGAACATTTTTCACACCTCCAAGTTTTCTACCTGACAGTCCCACACTGAAAGGATTTTCGCCTGGATGGGTTGTCAGAGTTGCAACTATACAACTTGCTGCTACAACTTCGTTCGGACATGGTAAGTGGCATTTTACCAATACAGCATATAGATTAAACAATTAAGATTAAACAAAGTGCAATTTTCAGAAGAGATTCAAACATGTAACTACTTGCAAACATTGGTGCAAACATTAGTGCAAAAATGAATATCAGTAGGTCGCTAGATACTGCCAGGCGCATTACTTTATAACTTACCTGTAGTTGGATCACTTTGCTTTCTCCGTCCAATCGCTCCGTGACTTCTTTAACTTCATGGAACTGTTGTTTTCACATTTGTGACAACACATGCGTGTTTGCAACGAAGCTCAGGGGTGTAAAATTACCAGCAGCTACGGAGCTCATGAAAATGAATTTGCCGCCAACAGCTGGCTATGCAAGTATTGTGTGAAAATTATTTCCGGTGGTCACGAGAGCGGGTACTTTCAAAATAAAAGCTTTATGTGTTCACAAATTGGATCCGACTGTGATTAACTGTGATTAACATTTACATTTATAGACCGCCTCCAAAGGGACAATTAATGGAGTGAGATTATGCCTACGTTATAAATACATATATAACTATTCAAAAATGTTGAATGTAATACAATTCACAAATATTAAGCAGTAATTTAATAAAATTAGCTAAATAATTAAAAAATAATAATTAAAATTAGCATATTATCCATTCCTGCAATTACATTTGTACTAGCATTTTGCAGATCTAGGTAAGTTTGTGAGTTCGGGGATGTAGTCCTATTTAAGAAGTATCATGAGACCTTTGGCAGCAATTCAGTGTATTCTCCCTTGTGCATTCACCAATGAACATAAAACATAATAACAACATGAATAAACACTAATCTGATAATTTGTGTATAAAAAAGACACACTGATTAAATTTGGGCAGTTATGTTGAAGTTTACAGAAGAATTATAGTACTGCAGTGAACAATAAATCATTGTTAATATATAACAAACTGCTGATTAAGCACAGAATGTTTAAATAAATATCTTAAGAAATATCTAAATATTTAAGAAATATAGCAATGTTTTATTATGTTCTGCTATTTATTTATTTTATTGCTTATTTTCACAAGGGCAGTGCACAATTAAAAGTAACTGCATGAGAGCTGGGTATCAGTTAATTTTCACTTGTTGTCCCTGGGCTGGTAAAAATAAGTAACTAAAAATAACATACAAGCAAAAAAAAAAAAAACATAAAATACTACACAAAACAACACGAATCATAAAAATCCAACAATGGGTAACCATGTCAGAAAATAGATATCAGGCAATCATTCGTTGATAGTGATGCGTTTGAGCTGGCTTCAGCCAACGCTTGAGGCTGGGTTTAAACATTGCAACATATTAAACTTAACAATCTTCTTAACTCTCTAATATCTGAGAGCATAGAGTTCCACTTCCCCACAACTGTATCTGGGAAGGGAGATTTTCCAAAGGCTGTCCTTCTAAATTGTGGTACCCAGCTGCCCCTAACTGATGTTAAAGTCCTGCTGGCACTGCAACTGCACTGTTTAAGAGGAGGGGTGCAAGGTTATAAATATTTGTACACATTAGGCATACATCTGAATAAAATATGAAATTATCAAAATTGAAGAAATTACATTTTTTAAGAATGTTACTGTGATGATAATCCAGAGGGGATTTTTTTATCTATCACTTAGAGGATTTGTTTGTAAAGACAGTACACAGGCTTGAGAGAAGTCACACCTTCCTGTGACCAGGTTGTTTTGCAGTACAGAGACAACTGATGCCTGATGCTCATAAAATTACTCAGATCAAGCTTAATTTTGCTGATGTGATGACTTCACCATTAAACAATACATTAGAACTAACTGAATTATTGCTCCTTGATGTGAAATACATGCAAACTGTTTTACTAACATTGAGGGTCAAACATGAATTAGCCAATCTAACACCTTGGTCATGGCAGCTGTCAGTTTATCAGCAGTAAGGTCTTTACACTTTACACTCTGGGTAAAAATCACTGTATCAACAGCATACATTTGAATATTGAAATCTGGACATACTTGTGGAAGATCATGAATATATATGATAAATACAATTTTTCGTAAAATGGATTCCTGTGGGACCTCAACTGTACAGTTAACAAATGAGGAACATTTATCTACTCTTGTACACTGCTTCCTCACAATTAGATAAGATTCCATCCAGGCCAGGGTATTAATATTTTGACAGTTATGGTTTACTGTAAGTAAAGTTATAAACATGACATTAGGAAACAGGCTACTTTTCACTTTGGTATCTCTAACCATTTTTTTCCCAACATAATGATACAATTTAACATAGCCTTTGTTTTTCCATGATTCCATAAAGACCTGAATTTTTCACATAACGAGAAAAAGTACCTCTACTAAATGACTTGTTCCTTGATAGTACTTAATGAACCTATTGATGACCCACAGCTATACCACAAACAGGCAATTTCACATTGTGAGGCACCAGAAGGCTACCACATAGACATGTTTAACATTGAAAGTTTGTCCCCCAACCACTGAAGCTGAAACATTCAGTTTTGATAAATCTTATGAAAATCCTTTTGGGGAAGCGAGTACAATACTGTGGCAGCTGCATTATGTAGGCTACTATTATTGCACATGAATCTCAGATTACCAATTAAAACGGGTTCTGTTACAAAATTGTACATGAATTTCAAATATGGACATTAAAATGAATTCAAGTACCATAAAAAGGACCTTTTGTTGACTTATTTTAGCATAATTTAGCTGGCTAGGGAAAACAGTTTTTGATTGGATATATGGAATTGTGTGTATGACATGGAATACTGACTTTTTACATTGCTCTTTTGTTCTTTGTCAAAAAATAATTGTATCCCATGCTTACTATACAACTTTATTAACATCTCAACATGACAGAATAACTTTGGATATGCTTATACTGCTGGAAGAGGTGTTGTAAGACCAGTCAGGGGGTGCTGTTTCCTCTGGACCAAAGACAACTTTAAAGGCCAAGTACAATTGTAGGAGTTCTATACTGGAGAAGGTGCTGTTCTTCAGATGAAATGTTAACCCGAGGTCCTAAATCTCAGTGGTCATCAATGATCCCATGTCAAAAAGCAAGGGTGATAACACTGCATTATGTTTAAATTCCCATACAATGGCTCTCTACATCTGGTCACCTAGACAACCCCTATATCTAATTGGCTATATAATGCCTTGCAATCCCTCCACACATTGATGCCCTAGGTTGTCACTGGAAGAGAGAACTTAGTTCTCAGTTAACTTTCCTAGTTAAATAAAACATTAAAAAATAAGTCTGCTTCTTACTTCAGTACATTGCTTCCTTTATTTCCTCCTTGTACATTCTCAAACACCAGGCCAATAACACAATAACCACTTAATAATGTAGTAACTGTTCACCGCCACTGAAGTGAGTATTTGTACTCTTCATCCTCCGTCAGCTCTTTGATTGACTCACCCTTATATACACAACAAAAAACCACTACTGAGAATGTCCGTTCCTAAACAAAACTTGCCAAAAACAGAGATCATTATTGACCTGCTGTAACCTTTGGGTGTATCTGATATGCAATTTTCTACTTCCTCACTAGAATTCTTTCAGTCAGTATGTCCTAAAATAGAATTCTTCAGCCATTATGTTTATATTCTGGTATCCAGTTCATGTAATTAAGGTAAACAGTTCTTGTCATAACTATTAGCCATTTCAGAGCCTTCAAGGAGTGAATCTCAGGGTCCGTTTTTAAGATCTATTTCAGGATGGGGGATAATTTAAATACTCCTAAATTCCAGAATTTTGAAAAGAGGATTCATAACATTGACAAGATGAGTAGAAACGTTCCTAAGAAAACCTAAGTACAGGAGCCTTCTTTTCAGATGCATGTGGAACATAGAGGCTGAAGACAGTAACAACATAGTGAGATTCATAGTTTCACAGTTCATTAACAGAATATGAATTTAAAAAGAAAAAAAAACAGTTCCAGAATGAATATCCCTGCAGTCTTTTTCAGCATTCTTTTCACTGTCGGTGTCTACACATCATAGAAGAGGCGCACCAGATGATAGCGGATCCCAAACGCAATAGTACTCCCCAATATCTGTAAGGGAGTCCAAATTTAAGAAGGTGGTTGTTAGAGAAAGGAAATGGACAATCTTATTGACATAAATCCCTTTTCAATAAATGAAAGATTGCTTCAACAGTTTTAAAAACATATGGTTAATATAACCATGCTATACCTGTATTAAAAGCATGATAGCAGTGAGGTTTCGCTCATGAGTCGGTCCCAGAATCTTCAGTACAAAATTGATGAGGGTCATGTTGTTGCACTCCATAAACTCATCATCTCCTTCCTGGCCTCTTTGAACCTCCACAAGCCACAATGTTTCAGCCACCTGTAAGGCAAACAATAAACTAAAGTGAAAACTACTCAAACCCCTTGGTCCACCTTGACAGTATTCTAAAGCAGGGAGAGGGAAGCAAACTGTGACTATAGGCCAGCTTGGCTTCCCACTTGAGTCCAAGTAGCCCATATATAAAACAACCAATTATATGTATCAATTCCTCCCTGATACTTCTTGTTATGACCAGGGTGGTAAACACACATTTATATAGTGATGTGGTGCTTTGAATGTATTGGGCTGAATTATTCTGTGAATGTGGTTGCTAGGGACTTGTTCAAGCTCTAAGGTGATTGTCCGACTTAATTTGTTTTGAGGGAATTTTGAAAAAACATTTTTTTTACCCCTTCTGTTTCAGTAAAATGATATATAAAAAAACATGTTCAGAAAATAAGTGCATTCCAAAGATCCTCATTTAATTTAATCTGGTCAACACTGTATTAGATTAATTTCAGAAAGTAACCTATACTGAACAGAAACAAACTGGTGTTGACATGTAAAAGAAGGCTCCAAATAACAAATTAGGTGGACAGTAACCATTATTAGCTAACTAATTACTGATTTTCTGCAGTGGGTATCAAAAATTTATTTGAAATTTGGGTAAAACTCTCAGGTAAAATTTTATTTGGATATACCATTCATATAAATCCTGTAAATGCAGTTTCAGTTTTAAAATAACCAGTTCTTCCAACCACTTTCCCAAGGTTTACTTCTACACAGAGCAGACAACGGGTGCCTTTGAAAAAAAAAAAAAAAAAACAGCAAAACCTGAACAGCAGTAGTTGCATGAATTAATTTAGGAGAAAGAATTCTATAGGCATGAAAGTATACAGTTTACCTTTAAAATAACATTTCCAAGTTTTGAAAGGTCCTTGCTTTTGAACTTTGAGTAGCTCATTCCCAGCTTCCCTGTTTCCGGATTCAGTCTTTGCACATCAGGTAAAAAGAAAAACGACAAAATTAATACAGTTTCCCTTTAAATGAGCTCGACATTCTTAAGGGTGTTTGGAGAAGATGAAGAGACAAAAAACAACACCTGGGCAAGCGATGACGGGGGCAGGGCACCACGTGGAACAGCTGAGGGAGTGAGTACAGGAAGTTGAGAACCTGGGGGATGAAGAAGAGCAGCATGGTCTTGCTGAAGTGTCCCAGAATCCCCACCACAGCAAATGTCATCCCCGCAAAGTAGCAGAATGTGTCACCCACAAACACTGAAGAGGGGTACCTGGGGTGAATTGGCAGAAAACATACTATTTCACATAGGCAATGATAATTACCGATGTGTTTCTGCTATAAAAACCATTTCAAAAGCATGCACATCCAGTTTACATTCAACTGAGATTTATCGTCTGAATAGAAGGTTTGCTCATGTTCCATGAATCCCAAGTTGATTTTTCACAGAAACATTTCTTAAAAACAAAAGTAAGAATTTAAAGAAAGTTCTGTGGATAAGGTCCATTGTTTCCTAAAGATGGTCCCACATTCCAAGAAAGAAGTGACCCTATACACACTGCTTAAAGGCTGCGCGAGTGGATTCATGAACACCAGGAAAAATCATTCACAAATGATGTAGAAACATTCGTGAGAGATTTTATAAAGCATTATTGAACAGTCTTCTCATTTGTAAAACAAACAGTCATACATGTAAAACAAAATGTCACATGGCAAGAGATAATAGCAACTACAAAAATACCTATAGCTATAAGTAGGTTTTTAAACTTTTTTGGACATTATCTCCTGTAGTGTGACATTCTATTGCACAAATCAGAACATTGAATAAATCCTTTATCAATTTATGAATTATATGTTTCAATAAACTTCATTACCTACTGCCTATTTAGGTAAAGTGTTAATGAAGGCTCAAAATAATGACAAAGCTGAGAAACCCACCAGTTGTGGTAGAAGAGTGCTAAAGTTGTGAAAAAAAATGGGATCATGAAGTAAAGGGAAAACACGTGGTCATCTCTGAAGTCTCCTACAACAAACAAAAGAGAGATAAGAGGTGAATGAATACATTCCTAATCACAATCAGCTACATTTAATGACACAGAACACTTTTCAGAACAAGAGCTTGGAACTAGGCATAAACAAGCAGCGACAATAAATATATTTTTAACCTAAGTAAGTAGTTCCTAAAGTGGTTGGGAGTTTTGTGTTGCAAGATAAATGTGTGGAAAAGTAAAACATTATTCTATATTATACACAATACATAAAATAAATGAATTTTATGCATTTGTTTTGACATACCAAAGGCAATTTCTGCAAACTGGCAAAGGTTTGCTCCTCTCTCTGACCAAAAGCATCAAATACAGGAGTTTAATCTGTAAAAGCAATAATTGTTGGTAAAGGCCAATGACTGTTGGAACAGAAAGAAACTACTGCACTCACCACTCAGCTCCAATAGGTTGAAGGTTATAATGGAGGCAGAAATGAAAAGAGCCTGTCCAGACTCAATGCCGTTGATTCCCGCCAAGATGTTGATGGCATTGGTGCAGAACACAGCTAACATTCCCATGTAAACGTAGTACAGGATCCCTACAGGAAAACATACCTAAGTCACTTTGCAATACAGCTTTGTCTCTATAAACCAAAAAATAATATATCCTGTATAAAAGTCTTGCAAATTCATTTTCGGCATAACAATCTGTAAGGGGTGGGAATGATCTGTTGCCATGTCAAACTCACCCAAGTCAAGGTGCATTCCGAGCAAGACCCGGAAAGGCTTGGGCACTACAATGACAGTGTTGCCAAAGTTGGTGAAGTAGACCATCAGCAGGGGCAGGGAAGCCACAGTGGGCAGCAGCAGCTTGTGACGCCAGCGTAAGTTCAGCACGTCATCAGCAAAGCCGAGGAAGATCATGCAGCAAATAGCCAACAGGGCACCAATCAGCTGCACAAACTGCCAGAATGCAACGACAGAACCAGGGGGGTTAACCACAGATAAGATAGTAAGTAAACATTAGCCACAATTGAACAGAACTGGAGGAGCACACTACAGTCCATGACAAAAACTGGAGGGCTGGTGAAGTGAATCATTAGTCATCAGGAATATCTTCAGAAAGAGATTAGCAAATCAAAGAATATTTATAATAATTTGCTCACTCAGGCTAAGGGAACATCTGGCTTTGCAAATTCTATGATTCACCACTGTACAAATGTGGGACAGGAGTACAGTTCAACTCTGTGAGGCTGATCTCACCTCGTCATGTGGGAAGCCCTTGCATTGCTCCCCCATAAAGCAACTGAGAAAAGGCACGGGGATGAAGAAGAAGAGGATGATGAGGAAGACAGTGCCGCATATCACACCCTGAGACTCGGGGCTGAGAGGAGGGACAAAAAAAAAAAAAGCAGTGTACACATCAGCCGCAGTCATGCACCGTTATTACCCCGCTAGCATCACTACGTTAGACACAACGTTTCAGAAGGGTTGGTCTTTATTCTAAATAAGTGAATATGTGTAGCCGCTTTCAGCTGACAACAATTTAAGTGGTAGGAGGTATGTTAGCATTATAACCACCACAACAAATCTTGTGAGCAAACTACTGCTATAATGGGATGACACGTTAAAAGTGTTAAAACTCACATCTCCTTCTTATTGGTTTTATTCAGGTCCATGCCGTACAGTCTGGCCGTAATGAAATGTTCTTTGAAAGCTGGAATGAGTTTTGCAGTGGCCGCACATCCCAGGACTGACATGCAGAGGTTGATTAGAAGTGGGAAGACTGGAATGGGTGACATTTTCTTATTTAACTGGGGCGTATCCTTAAACATAAACTGACTTTCAGCAGTCTGGCTGGCTCATAGGAATGACAAACTAAACGCGAAAATATTCGCAAACTAGCTGGCAAAACTACTGAACATGTAGCCTATTACAGTCTTGAACAAACTTCATGCTACCTCTTACAATGCTAACTAGTATGTACTTGAGCCATTGTGGTCCGCCAACTGACGTTATTGAAATGCTTTACCTAAAAGCTACAATGTAAGCCATCCTCCAAATATTAAAGCATTGAGGCTGTAAATCTAAACCACAAGATAGCTGTACCTGGCAAACTGAATCAGATTAGTAACCAAACACTAAACCAAACTAGTGTTATATTAAGTTAGCTACAGCATGAAGCGAGTTTAGCTAAGTTAGCTGAATCAATAACCGTTCATAAACCAAACAACTAACAATATTTTTTTCCGTTTTAACTGCCAAGTTACAGCCGATTTAGCTGTCAAAACTACATGTTTATCAGATTACGACCAAAAAGGTATCTTCGATAGGTAGAGATAAATGAGAAGAACTGTCACTATATCCTCGAAACTTTATCCAGCCGACTATCGTCAACTGACGCTAGCAGTTGTACTGCAGCGGTGTCAAAATGTAATGCTAATGCTGATAGATAAACAAGTTGGAAGCTACTAAGCAAAGACCCCTCAGCTAGGTATTATTTCACCATGTCACATATTCTCGGTTTAACAACATAACCACCCAACTGGCCATATTGTCATGAAAGCAAATACATGTGTCCTTGTTCCTAGTCGAGCAGTAGCACTTCTCCTAGTTCCACGTCAACTTCCGTCGTTGTCAACGTAAGTCAATTGGCAGGTTTTTTGGGGAAAAACCGAAACATCCGAAATACGTGTACCTTGATTACAAACGTAATGTTATTAGTAATCGCAATTAATATGTCGAAATTTCATGCCATCGGTTAACGAACATGCTTGATGGTGTTCTATCAGACGGAAGTATAAAGTGGATGGACTGTAACGGAAGTTGTCATCCTGTTGTGATCCACGCCAGAAATAGGACTTTAGAACCTTCAAACATTCACGTTTTAATTGGCCACTTGACACAGCTTATGCTTCTGCAGTTTAATGTAACTACATTGTGGAAGGTTTTTTGGACAGTGACAGCTGCATAGATTAACCCCATGTGTTGTCGCAGGAATTAGAAACATAAAGTTCAAAATGTGGAATTAAATTAGAAGACATCCAGATATTATCACATATCATTTTGACAAATTATCACGCAAAAAATCGAACACATGTTAATTTTAGAAGAGGTCAACAAATTATACCTTTTGATATTTAAAAAGTGCAAGACCGTTGCCGAGAAACTGTATCTAGATTCATTAAATATTACTTTATAATATAACATTTTTTTGTCTTTAAATGTACTTGTCAGACAATGCTATGACGCCCATAAACATGGTTGAGAAGGTAGTCTTCAAGATCAGAACTAAAATTGTGTGAATAAAAACATAACATGGTGTGCTGTGTCGTTTGAGTGGACACAAAATCAATAAGAGCTCAAGCTACTTTTAAGTGATTGGAAATCAAAAGATGGCAACATTTGATATTTTTATTTAATATCATTAATAGCAGATAAAAATGTTATATTTGCACAAATTAAGTAGAAAATGATACATTCTGCAAGTGGCAATGGACCTCATTTGTAATACATTTACACATGCATTTCTCTGTGTTATGAAACATAAAATGTTCGCTTAAAAAAACAACACATACAACTACAACTCATAAATGGTGAAAGAATTCCCTGGTCAGATCATAAACATTACCTTTTATTAACATGAGAGAGAAATATGCATACATTCACATGTGTAAGTGCTTGGTAAATTATGCCAAGTGTATAGATGTTTTTGATTTTATGGATGTTCTTTTGATTTTAAAGCTTATTTGTTTCTGGAAATGAGTAACCAGAAGTAGTCTGTTTTTTTTTTTTTTTTTTTTTTTTTTTTTTGTGTGCTGCTTGGAGAGTCATATTTTAAAATGGGAATATATTAAGTATTTAAAATTATAGAGAATGTAAATTAAGATTGCAGTTGACGCAATATCCAAAAATGATTCATTCTGCAACAAGACACCCAATAAATATGTACATAGAATTACAATTTTGTGCATTCTAGATAGCATTAATTCATCTTTGCAAAGGGAAAACTCAGTCCAAATTTTACTTCTGGTATTTTCGTGTGGCCAAGAAAAATAAAAAAAAATAACATTTTCTATCGAGGTTATATCAGCTAACATTGGTAGGGTTTGCTAAAGCTGGTTAGGTAGACAGAATCTACTTGCACACATGGCTAATGTATTATGTAACTATTTAGTTGATCTTAGCTTTTTAGATCCCCTCTCGATGATGGAACTGCATCAGGCATCTGGTCCATCCTGGAGGTAAGGCCCAATGACTGTAGTCCCATGTTGGCAGTGTAATTTAGTATTGGGTTGGATTCCTAAGATCCCAAATAGCAGGTGTTATTTTGCTTATGCACCCAAAGTATTTGCATGTCTTATCATTTCACTCTTTGTAGGTGATCAACAAGTCATTATGTAAAACAAATCCAGCTCCAAACAACCACATTTAAATAAGGGAGTTTGTGTCCTTGGAAGGGATCCCAATCTTTATTTACTATGAACTGTTGCACTGGAGGTCTGCAAGTTCCAGCCTGGAGAAAAACATTTGTCAAGACTGAAATGATAGCACTATATGATAGCACTATACTTGCTCTGTTAGTTGCACATAAAATCATATTCACATCAGATGCTGGCTTTTGTCTTGAGTTAATTTTCATTTGCTTTACTATTCACATTGTGTTGTTTGTGTTATTCAAGTTCTTGTTACTGTTACATGAAACACACACAATTTGTTTCATAATTATAATTCAGAATGTATGTACAACAAAATCGACTTCTTCACTACAACCTGGCCGTCTGTTCCTACCATTGCATTGTATTGTTTGGTCAGTGTTCTCAGCATTACATTTCAAGGTATGAAGAGAGGTACACATGTTACCTTGCAAACAGTCATCCATTAGTTAGGCTATAATAATCTCCTTATTTTTCCCTCTGGCAATGGACAGACAGACACAGGAGATATTAATTTAATGTAATACCTCCATTGTAAGCCAATGATAGAAAGTCAGCTGGTCAACTTTTCGCATAAGATGTCAAGGCTATTATAAAATTAGCCATCTACGTTCCAATCTCCTGTGTGAACAAGAAGTATCTCATTCCATGGTGAGCTAAGCCTGTTTTTTAGCTGAGGTACTGGGTTGAGTACATGCATGTTTGGAGTCTAACCAAGCGTTCATATAGCTAACTCAGTTTCTTAACACTGAACTGAACACTGATCTGGATTTGGCAAAGATAGTAATCTGCTGTATGAGCTTTGTGTTAGTTAGAGGGAAGGGCTTGTAGAAGACACAAGTAAATTACTTGTTTAGCTCTCTGTTAAACCCCTCAATCCTTTTATACCCGTTGTCATCTTAGCATGATTCTATACATGAATATATAGCTGGTGATATGATGTTGAGAGTAGAAAGGTGTTAAAGGAATATAGGAATATAGGTTTATTTCAAATTGTTTAACACAATCTGTCGTTCAATGTACGGCTGGCTGACTGAATCCTTCAAAAGGAGAGGTATTGACACAATATGGTGAGTAAACATTGTTTCATCTTCCAAAAAGGATTTATGTCATGAAAAAATGAAATATTACATGTGGAAATGGCAAAATAAATTTATTTCAGCATTTAAGTATCCACATAATCAAATACACATACATTTTACAGCGGCATACAGAAACCACAATCCATAGTGGGGGTCGAGAAACACTGAGCAGGATTAAATTACATGTATGACAATACTTTTTACAATTGTGGTTCTAAATGGTGAACCTGCATTTTTAAAGATTTCTATCCCAATTTTCTATTACCAATTTTTTTCTGCCAACTTGGAATGTGCAATTATAACTAGAGGAGAAATCATAACCCTTTGAAATCATAACCCATAATACTTTGAGTAATTCTAACAAAACAAGTTCTCCAATGTACATGACAAAGATCTCCATGGGATCAAAATGCCTTACTTCCCATGTATTTAAAATAAACTCTCTGGGAGCATTGCATAGTGTGCTGACTCTTTTTGTCTTTTTTCAAACAGTTTGTATTCAATCCAACACCAACATGAAGACTTTTTGCATAAGTGTGCTTTTTAGCAATTTCTGCAATGTTAGAGTGCAAGCAAGTACTTGGATCAACTGAAGCTTCTTTTCACTCTTCACTCCTGCAGCGGTGTTATGAAGGTACTGAATTAAAGGATTATGCAACTAGTGTTGGCACATGATTGACCAACGATTCCAGTATGACATGATAAAGCAGGAAATAACCAGCTGTGTGAAACTAGTAATTGAAGAGTGAGATTTCATAAAACACAACTTGTAGAACGTCCATAAAATATCAGTGATTTGACTCTTTGTTGCTTGTGAAAAGAACAGTCATTTGGTTTAATGGCAAGTGATTGATTGACAGCTCATTGTAGCTCCACCCATTTACAGGATTCATGAAGCCTAAGTCTTACTTAGAGAACTGAAGTCCTCTATCTCAGGGGAAGGCTGCAAGCAATTACAGACTCACAGTTATTTAAAACCCTGTAACAATAACCTGGGAGAAAAAACTGCATCATTGCACTGCTGTTCACACAAGTTGAATACATTTGATATTAATTATCACGTGTCAAAACACACATTAATATAACAGTTAAAAAAGTGATCTGAAATCTGACATGAAATTCCAGCCAGCTGATGTCTGTTAGTAAAGATGGATGCACAGCACATACACTGGTGTCAGTGATTTATAAAAGTTATTTAAAAATACACAATTTCGACCACATTGCTCTTGTCATTTTAGCTGCACTTAAATTTGACATAACTCAAATATATACGTGGAAAAAAAAAAATATATAGGCTATATATATGCATGCAAAAAAAAAAAAAAAAATATATATATATATATATGTATATATATAAACACACACACACTCATATAGCGTGTCTCTTTAACAGTATGTATAATGTGCGCGCTGTTCAGCGATTTGACAGTTCGCTTGTCTTGCGCATTACCGACTATGGCGCTGTGCAGGGAAGGGAGTGCAGTCGCTATTCCGGGACAAGTGTTGACAGGGATGAACAACCGATAGTAGGCTAGCAAGAATTCTTTTCGCACATTGTAATATAGCATTTCGGAGAATATAGAGACACGTATACCTAAATTAACAGCACCGAGGAAGCATTCGGAGGATGCACGGATCATAAAAACAACGTTTTTCTAATTTATAATACAATGTAGTCTGGTAGCTAGCTAGCTATCAATAGCTAGCTAAATTTTTAGCTAGCTAGCTACAGCTACCAATGTCTACATGTCAGTGCTAGCTATACCCCCAACTTATGGTAGTGGAGTGGATCTTTCAAGAAGACCTGGTAATATTCAATTTTTAAAATGCTTATTAGGTAGACAGCCATTTACGTAGCAGTGTTGCTGTTGAAGATGTCATTGGTTATACGTCAATTGAATAACGACAAATAGCGATATTCAGCTTTGAGCGATTTTATTACTTGGCTTTAACTTATTTATCGTAATACGTCTTAGCAAGCTAAATTTATGAATATGAAGCATGAAAAATTATAGAACATCATTGGGTAGTTATAACATGCAAAAATATTAGCACTGGATACCCAGTGACCCAATATGACAGTAGCGCGGTTTTTTGACAGGTGCAAATGTTGATAAACGAACGTTATTAATGCTGGACTGATTCACCCACATTGTTTCACCAATCGTACTGACAAAAATCTCAGGGTGATGTTTACCATAAATTCTTGCGTATGGTTTAGACGGTGGCACGATGACAGCTGGGGACAGAAGAGGGAAGATGGGGGTCTTTTCTTTCTTAGTATCTGTTTCGAGCGGAGTGCACTCGTACACCACTGCCATACGGGCTATGCAGGACGCTAAACTAGTCAAATGCAAATTAGGAGTGAACTGAATTTTGATCACATTTCATAAGGCAGAAACAAAGTCATCCTATGTCATGTTTAATTAACTTTTGATAAACTGGAAAATTGTGAAGTAGATAGCCCAGTATATCCGAATTGCACAGATAAAGTCGTCGAAAGAATGGTAGCGGTAATTGTGCGTCAGAATGCGTCAGTTTAATCTTATATCAGAATAAGTGATGATGCTTGATTAATCTGAACTTTACAGATAAACCTGTTAAGTTTACTCTAGGTTTACTAGCATGCTAACCATATGTGTTTTGCAAGTAGCAGTTTAATTAACGTGACATTCTAATACTGAACTTGCTCTTCGTTTTCATCTATTGTCACACAACGACCAGGAACTTTGGTAAATTGGATAAACCCAGATGGCGGGGATGACTCTACAAGACATTAATTGGATGCTTCTGGTCGTCCTCTTCCTCGTCTCTCTGCTCATTGTCCTCGCCTGGCTGGTGCAGTACTCGCGAGCCATACTGCGCGCCCGGAGCCATAGGCTGAGCCGTCAGGAGTACGATGAGGCCACTCGGTCGCTGCAGGAGAACTTGCCTTACCAGATCCGAGCCGGAGGCGTTTGGGGAACCTTGTTGAAACTTCGGTTCGGACGCGATGGGGGCGGAGGTGACACTGAGGCGGGGGTGAAGGGATTACTGTCGTCGCTTTTCTCCTTCCGGTCATTCAGAGAGAACTGGCTGCGTGCATGGGTTCGGGCGCTCAACGAGCAAGCTTATAGAGATGGGGTGAGTAATTTGACATATACATGCGAGAGAATAGTTAATATAGCCTTCAAATGGGAAAATATTATTAATTGAACGTAACATATTATAAGAAAATAACAAATATAGTGTGCATATTAGCTAATTTACATGCTCTATTTGAAAATGGAACAATTATTAGCTGACCAAACTGACATCCTGTTGTAATTTGGCTTTGTCAAGTAAAATAGAATGTGACTGTCATTTTGTTTGCGTACTAGAATAATCTGAGTAAGGCATTTGACAGTGGTGGTGATGTGGAGGTTGGAGCACTATGATAAGATGGTCTGAGGCAGGTTCTTTTGTAACCACCAAATAGCTTACCCATCATTACAACAGGTCATTGATCTCTCAAGAATAATCATTGAATGTATCATAGTCTGCAGAAAGAATAACAAATAACTGCATCGTCATTAGTAATTCACATTGAAGAAAATTTGGTAGATACCTTCTTACAAAACGGTTTTGGTTTCTGTGCTCTGTAGAAAGTTAAACTATGGTCATGATGTTTAGCCCTAATGCACGCTGTATGCTGCTCCAATTCTACAAAATGAATTGCTGACATTAGCTACCAAGGGGTTTCGTTCTGCTTAGGTATTACATTTGTAGAATAAAAATGCAACCTGCATGTGAGACTGGCCAACAAATACAATTGGACATTAAAATGACGAGGAAAAGAAAAATGTATATATGTGTGTGTGTGTGTGTATGTCTATCATGCATACTTTAATACATTAGCACTTTATTCAGACTGTGGCATATTCCTGGAGTCACATTTCATGCTACATTACTAAGTAATCATTTGCTTTGCTAGAATTTAGCAGTCTCATCCAGGCCAACTTGCAACATGGGAGTTCTGCTCATTTTGTGACCCATTTCACTCAGGATTTGGGCCAGAGCATTTGGAGAACCTGGCTCATGTTGAGTTTTCAGGGTTACCTTGACTGCTAATGTTGCTTGTGTGATTAGCATGTGAGCTCAGGGGAAAGGCATCAGAGATTCGGTGTGTGTGTGCACTGCTACAAAAGAACTGCCCGTCATGCTGAGTTTATCATCAGTAGTCAACATTACTGCTTTGGGGAGATCTTGTGATGTTACTGTCAAAGAGAAAGAGTCCATTAAATCAGTCACTGATGAATGACACTTGTCACCTTGGGCACATGTGGTAGGGTGAACATTGTCATGTTACTAAAACTACATTATAGTTCTCTCCATGTGACACAAATATAGTAGATGTCAGTTGGTAGACCAGTTGAAAACCCAGATACAATATTGCTCAGACTGTCAAGAGGTAGAGACCACTGGCCTGGCATTGGTTGTTCTACCTGCAGTGTCAGCTTGCATATTAGGCAGGACCTGATTTAATAACGATATGGATGGATAAGCAGTTTGCTAGTGTGATGTTTCATTTAAGGTGTGAATCAGTGCCAAACTCACTAAGCAGAAGAGACACCCAATGTTCCCATGTAGTTTACACAAACCTCACAGACAAATACAAATATACACACTCAGACTCATGACCTTACTCACACAGGCAGAAACCTTTTGTGTTTGTGACAGATCTCACTTAATTGTGGTTTGCGGGCAGTCCCACACCCTCTGGATTGTTTGCCCGCTGCAAAAACATGGGTGGTAATTTCACTGTGGGTCAGTGTTTTGTTGTGTCACTATGAGCAAGTGGTTTCCCTGATTTAGGATTGATGACACAGTCACATGGCCCTCCTGTCAAATATGTCTGACTTGAAAAACTGGGTCTGCCTGTTGGCTCTGGAATGTTATTTGCTATGTTACCCAATGGCACCCCCCACCCCGCCACAACCACAACATGCTCTCTGTATCACAGATGTCAGACGTGTGCTTCCAGCGTTGCCGTGGCCACATGAAAGTAGATACCTTAGCAACAGGCTGGACAACAACATTTACTTCTTGTTTTCTTTTCTGTCTGTCTCACCATGTTTCATGTATGGCTCATGTTTATCGTTGCTTCTGCTATCTTTGTCTTCTACAAGGCAGTGACAATGATGTCATGAACCAGTTAGCTGTGCTGATTGCATGATGTCAGCATAAAGGAAAACCAGGAAAGAAACGTTGTCTTACTGTATCCTCACAAATAGATACATTAATCCCAAAACATCCAATGCTTTTTAATCTTCACATTTTTATTCACATTTTTTCATTAGTCAACTGTATACCAGTTTTAGCTATACAGGTTACTTAAAGAAATACCCTTCACCTATTTCTCTTACTTTTGCATGTGTGTATTTGCCTGTGTACTACTTTTTCTCTCTCATTTAACCACCATTGCTCACATTTTAAAAAGACCCCACATCTTTAGAAAATATACAGTACTGCTAAATCAATGACTGCAGAATTTTCAAAATGCCAGAGTGCACACTACTTTCAAACATGCTAAAACACAGTGAAACAACTTTGTTCCCAACCCAATAACAGACCATGCCAGGGAGGAAACTGTGGTGTGCAGTGTACAAACACAGCCCGGCATACTAAAACACAGAATCAGGGAGCACCCTGCAGGTTGGCATTACGGTGTTCTGAGCTCTGCTGCTGTGCTGTGTGTTTACACCCCTTCACTGTGTCTCCTTTAGCTGTGAATGTGGTACTGCCCCCCTGCCGCTTTGCTTGCTAGCTGCTGTTTTGGCCAAGGATAAAGGGCCTCCTGAGGCCACAGGCTATAAAGAGATGCGTATTGACAGGGGTGAGAGGAGTTTGGCGGAGATGTGAAGTCAAGCCTGAGCGCTGTGACTGGCGGCCTGGAGCTCAGAGACCCATGCTGGTTGTAGAAATCTGGATGTGGCGTTAGGGCCTGTATGGGTATGGGTACAAGAGGCCTCAAGCGACAAATTTCCAGCATCAGACTGGGTAACTAGTGCTATGGATTCAAGGCATAGTAGTTTAGGCCGGCAGCCACAGCATAAAACTGCTGCTTGCTTCGGGAAGTGGTAAAAATAGAGCTGTTTGGACACATGTTAATCCTAACCGCATAAATCTGTGTGGGCTTTTTAATCATATTGCACTGGGAAAGAGGGTGAAAAAGTGCCTGATTTGGATCTATGTTAAGGCTTAGTTGACAGTGTGCTTTTCAGGGAAAAGGAGTGCTAGGATTGGACCAGAAATGCAAAATATTTGGTAAGGTAAACTCTCCATCCTCCCCCCCACCCCATTCTACCACCTACTACCCGTGAAAGAGCACCGGGAAAGGATGATCCAGCTGAGCCTTTAATTGCTGTTATTATCTTCCAATGTTATCAATATGGTCACAGGCTGTCGGGACGTCTTTATGCTCAGGAGCGTGCCCTCCAGCTGTGACCCCCCCCCCCACACACACACACAAATACACAAGGCCTCCATCTGCAAGGCCGACTTCTTGCACACAGCCAGTGACTGGCTGGCTGCTAAGGAGATTTCTGTCCCTGTAATCCAGGATTTGGCAGAAGGCAGTGTGGCACAGCTGGTTTACGTGTGTGATGTCAGGGAAAGGACACGTTCTGAGGTCATGCAGATGCACGGCCCCAGTCTGCATAAATGTGCGCAAGGGTGCATGCACACACACAGAGTCTGACTGAAGCACTTAAGATGCTCGCACGCACCCCACACTGACTCACGTGATTGCAGTGTAGGCGTAGATGCCTGTATTCTCTTATCATCAAATGCAAACACCTTTCCTGTGCTGATACACCCACTGTATGGTGCTCCATGTTAATAGGCAGGATTTAAAAGAATGTAAACAGAGGCTTATATATGCACTTATCCACAGGCAGGACTTGCGTAGGGTTTGTAGAATGTACGTGGATTTCTCAACACACGCACTCACGCACAGACACACACACTATAATTTAATCGTGCAGGGAATCATTTAGTCTTTTTGGCTGGTGCTGAATGAGGCAGCTTCAGGAACACTGCCCATGCCTGCCAGCTGTAGCAAGCCCAGCATACGTTGGATGGTAGCTGTGTCCTTAAGTGAGATAATTCACAGACCACCCCTAACTCCAACCTGTCCCCTTATATAATAGGAAAGGCTTGCTGGTCATTGGGCATGTGCATCAGCAGATACTTTTAATGGCTCTGATGTTGTGCATATCTTATCGCAATTTAGAGTAGAGTTGTCACTAGCAGGGTTGTTAGTCATGCATTTCTGTAGCTTGTGATAATAAGGAAATAATATTGTCCCTCACTCAATCAGTGACTGGTTCACTTCATCATTGTCTTCACAGTGAATTCTAGCAGAGTAGTCCTGTGTTTGAATTGCTCCTCCATAACCAAAATTGAAAAGCATGATTGCTGACGTACGGCTAATGGAGATTGATGTTCAAGGCTATTGAGTGTGTGTATATGAACGTATTTATTTTTGTGTGTGAATATGAAATATATGAAAATTCCCTGCAGATGTGCCTGGCTGTCTTAACATGTTTTTATTGCTGAACTAAATAATAGACTTAAAAAAAGGACAAACATAAGTTTTATATATTCTATATATATATATCTCTATCTTTTTATATCTCATAAAAATTTGATTATAAATCACCTGATGACACACAAGCAAAAGAAATGTTTTTTTTCAGTGTTTATTAGGAAGCTCAGAGTCCCACTCTCCATGCAATTGCCACTGCAAATCAAAAGTTCAATTAGAATGTTTTGTGCAAACATGTGGTTAGCTGTGAATTAAAATTGTATGTAAACAGGTTTTGATCAGGTAGGTAGGTAGGTAGGTAGACGAATGTGTTGAAAGATTTTTTGTATTTGTCATAACTTTTGTTTTGATTCTGCCAAATCACAAAATCTTGTGAAAATCCACTGAAGGTCTGAATTGGACTGTGTCCTTACGGTCGTCTTGGCCAGGTATAGATTGATGTATTTTTTTTGTTCCAGATACACAGAAATGAAAATGGCTCCCTTGCCAACCATTATTTAAGGATACAGTGTAATGTGGTTGGAAAACAGATTCGATATTCCGTTTACGTAATGCTTTGGTGAAGTAAAAAGTTCACAGCTGAAGAAAACTGGAAAAAAATGTCAATAAACATCTGTAATCTGTTGCTATGAACAGAAAATGGATACGCTAAATCAAGTTCATATGTATTTATTAGCAAATTTAGTTTTGTCAGACAAGGAATACTTTGTGTTTTGTCATCAAAAATTGTTTTGATAAGTTAGCAGACCATGTAGAGCGTAGGGAGGTGGCTTTTTGTCTGCATTCATTTTTACATTATTTACGTTTATTCATTTGCCATTTGCAGACCCTTGAAAAGTGACTTACAAAGCCATTATGGCAAATGGCACCAAATTGGAAAGGCAAACATCACAACAGATAGTAATTCTGTTGATATTAAAGCAGCTGTTTGTAATTTTGGAACAGCAGAGGAATATATTGTTGTTAAAACAATATCAATAGGTCATTGCCATTCCTTTAAGAATATTATAATAATAGACAATTTCCACCACTTGAGTTTCTCTACAGGAGTCTTAAAGAAATCTCTTCAACAACATGATATGACAGTACAATGAAATAATGTATATCTTGGTAAATATCTTATCCTATTTGCATCTACTTGATATTCATATTTTTGTTTACTAAATAATGTTTATTTTTATGTATATATTAACTCACTTATTTTACAATACTATACCTAACAAGATAAAATGTCATTTTGAACTCGTAGCAATCCATGTTCCCACACTGTAATATCTTCTATATAGCTACACAGTGTGCTTCGGAGAGCTACAATAAAGAATATTGGCAGAATTTGCTCCCAGACAAACCACATTTAGAATGGGAAGGCAGTCTCTGGGTGTTTCATTCGGAAGCAAGCATTTGCCCTGAACCTGGGTGCTGGAGTCCCATTCTTGCCATTACCTGCTGTAGCCGGAGGTCGTCTTTAGGTAGGAAACAATTGGCCCAGCCTTGCTGGGGAAAAGTAGGAGGTTAAAATGATTGTGTTCAGTGTCTCACACCGCACTCATTTGCTTTAATAGCTATTGAGAAAACATTACAAAGCTTCCCTTTTTTGGGTTCACTAATACAGCATTCTCACAGTTTCAGTGGTAGTATGCAGTTGTGTCATCTTCTGCCTTGTAGCCATTTTTTTGTACTGCATGGGGGCATCAAACACTTCTCCCAGGAGATTTAAGCACAAAGAGAAGGAAATCACGATGGCATTCGAATTTTATGACGATGATTTGTTTCTTTATTCATGGCCAGTTACTCTCAGATATGCAAATGAAATGTGTCTATGCATCATTCAGTCATGATATTATAGTTGTGGTTACTTTTCGTGAATCCGATTTTAACTATGGTAAAAAGCTTCAGGTGAATTCTTGTACTTAACATTGAATTCCACAACCAGAAAATGGTGATGCTTGTCTAGTTAAGCTGCTGCTGATGTAACTAACTCCCATACGTTTTTCTTTTAATGCTGCACTTATTTGGGTATAAATTGAGCAACCAGTGAGATTTTAAGGAGGTAGCTTGTTTAGTTTTCAAGAACAGTATGTAATTGCTTTAAACTATAAGAGAGAAAACACTGTTTTATTTGCTCTCAAATTCCACTGTGAAACATTCCCAAGCATGAGACATTCCCTAATGTGACATGTTGCTTTTTCAAACCTCACTATTGTATACTTTAACAAATGAGTATTAGTGACGTAGAGGGGTTGCCCTTGGGTATGTGAAGGCATGCATGAGGGGTTCAACTGTCTTTCCACTGGTCATCTTTTTGCATCCTAATATTTTAATGCCTGTTGTGTTCTTATGGAAAGGTTGGTTGTGTAATTCACATTTACAGACTTTAAGAGCTTTTGTAGGAAAATTGATTTGCATGCATGATGCCCATATTAAATGAAACATTTCATACTAAATACAGTCTATTTATGTAGCTTGTTATTACATGAGGTAGTTCAGGATAATGTGCCTTATTCGAGGGTGCAGCTGATGTGTCCCCGCTGGGAACTGACCCAGCAAAATTCAGGTGCATATTATTGAACTGCTACGGCATTTTGGGACAGACAATACTATGGCTTTGCTAATTAACCAAACAGCATTAAAACATCACATAAGACTGTACTTTATATGCATAGAATGGGAAAGTTTCCATTTGATGCAAGTATTGTGCAAAGTCAGCTGTATAGTCTGGGTAGTCTAAAATGCTTTTTGTTTTCAAGACATATCCTTACATGCTCTGTGTATCAGTTTTACCACTGTGTGCTGCAGTGGGGTTGATTTTTCAATTTTCAAATGTATTAGAGCTGTCAGAATTAACAGATAATGAATTGAAAATGAATGATGTGTTAATGCTATTTTATGTAGTTTATCGCGTTTCTCTATTTCAGCCCTCTTGAACTTGTAGTCTTAAATATATAAGTGAAAAAACAAATTACTTTGACTAACTGGCTCAGTGAATACTTAACCTGCATCATTTTTTTAGCTCCTGTATTGAGTCTGTGTCTTTAAAAGTCTATCTAGAAGCAGTGCAGATTTTCTTTGAACTTGATAAATGTTTTTGATACACACATGAATTGGTCATGCCATAGGAAATCATCGAATATCCCCTAATGCCACCCTCAGATTTGCACAATTTTTTGTGTTCAGCTACTAACTACACATCTCAGCTACTAGCTACTATATTTGTTATGGAATAGCACATCATTGCTGAAATGTTGATTCAGTAGGCATTCAAATAGAGTAGTTGTGCAAGCACCTGAATCAAACCTTGGGGTTATGTACAACAGAGTCGGGTAACAGACATAGTCTAACCTGAAATTAGTTGACAAGGAGGTCTTAAAAATGTTTTGAATCCATAGACAGATGCCTTTTATTTTGCTGTCCATTTCTGGTGCAGCATAGTTTCTACCTGTGGTGCTTGTTCTGCTATCTGCTTGCAGAAAGACATGCAGTCATGATCCCTTTGTTCACAGTGAACAGGTGGTGAAACAGTTTCACCGCCACAACAGTTTCATCTTCTTGAGCAATGTTCTCCCTGGCATTCCTCTTCCTCTAGCTGTTCCTAGAAATCCTTCAGCCCCCTGCTGTAAACTTGGTAGATATACCAGGTGGTGGGGGGTAGAGGAGGGATGGGAATGGGGCCTTTGACTCCCCTCTCCCCAGGGGCTCTGTAGTGAATCCAATCCACTTGATCCAATCTTATTTGAATAAGACTGGACTAAGAAGATGAGAACTGCATGTTGTGACTGGGGGTTTGGAGTGCCTCACCACCCCATCCATTTAAAACTGCCCAGTGAACCTGACCTGCAAATCCTGTGGCTGAGATGCAGTGAGATGAGAACAACACAGCCAACCATACTCACTAATCCACTGACCAATCTGCAGTGAGACAGGGAATCATCAAATGAACTTGACCTGTTTAACCAATGACCCTTTGTGTAATGTAATCAGAAACAAAACAATTAACGAGACAAGCTAACCCACTGACCCAAGTGTGATGAATCCCAGAGGGGAGGTTAATAGAGAGTGATGAGTTCAATTCACTCACCTGCTAAATTTCCCCAGTGAGGCTTAGTCAGATGTTTCCTAGCTAATGTGGAGCAAGATGGTAAGAGTGTGGTTAGCACTTATGTTCTAACAGATTATATTTCACCTTATTTTACAGAGCTCAATCCAAATAACATTTGATGATAGCCTGCAACTCCCATCAACTGCTTCAATCAGTCACGTGACCTGCGCAGACCAATCAACACACAGCATGGTAAGTGTTCTGTGTAATATGACATGTTAATTAGTCTGAGTCAGAGTTAGTCTGTCAGTACTTCATATAAGGTCTTAAAGATCCACAGTCTTTCTTCTTCAGGGGTTCATAAATGTTTGGGTTTGATTAATTGGACACTCCTTCTTTTCCAGGCTCCACTCAACTGATCACTTTTAATCACTAAAATTGAAAACCCTGATTATAAAACAATATTATATTTGTGTTGCCAGTTAGACAGCCATGTCTATCTTGTTGCATTATTATTACTGGCTAGCTACCAAGCTAACTAAATAGTGTTTCATTGAAATGACCAGATACCTAGCTAGCTAGCTTCCAACAGATCACTGAAAATGAAACTACTGAGGTGTAGCTACAAGTCAGCAAGCCAGTGACATCCTATCGTTAACCTTTGCTGGATGTCTGTCGAGCTCCCTGGTGAATTAGCCAGCTAACTATTTTTAATAATTTGATTCATTATCAGAGGCCAAGCTAGCTTTCCACTGATATTGTTTCCACTGATGTATGTTTACAGTTAGCAAGCTAGTTGTGTTTTATTAACAGCATGCTCGTTAAAAAGAACAATAGTCTGCTCAACAGCACCCCCCCCCCCCCCCACAACACACACACACACACACATACATATTCTGTGTTAATAGCTGAGCTGTTTTCCTGCTAAAAACAGAGAGTAGGTCCTACAGTGACATTGTGGAGGAGTCATTTTCATTTGCATGTATCTGATCTTGGGATCCCCCCCAGCTCGCACGTAGAGATATTCATTCAACAGCTCAATAAACCTGATCAAAGGAGAGCTAGTCAGAAGTGAAAATCAGTATATGCAGCAGTTCCCAAGGACTGCAAAATTGTGTTTTTATTTAATATTATGCAGAGTACACATGTAAATCCTTCCTGTGATTTTGAATTGATGCTTAATATTGCAGCTTTCACATTAGTGGGAATTTCAGTTATTGGCTTGAGCACCAGCAAATATTTAATATAATTTACATTTTGAAGTTTATGTCATTCTTTTAACTGCATTGTTCAAAGGACCAATCATCCATAACACATTGTTAGTATCTGTGCCTCCAGCACCATCATTCCTCTGTAGAAATAACAAATATATATTTTTAATTCATTGTTGTTTTCCAGTTAGTACACCATTTTGGATATTTGATACCTTTTGATGTCTTTTAATAAGCATATTTATTTATGTATCCACTTTGGCTATTATTATGTGTAATATTGTTACTACACAGTAACAGAACTGATTGCAAATGGAAATACAATACACTGGTGGAATGAGAAATGCACTTGCTTCCTCTTTCCATAAGCCACAACACAAACCTGCTGCATCATATGTGACAAGAAATTGCAGATTTTGTTGTAAAAAAAAAAATAGGGTATAAGTATAAAACATTTCCATACATTACTACAAGCACTTCTTCAGACATTCATCAGTTTCAGCTGATACTAGCCATATTGTAAATGAAGACCTCATTCTTTTGAAATGGTAAGATAAATGAACAAAGGACCAGGATATGTCCTTTGCAAATACTGCGAGAGAATAGAGCTGGCTTAGTTTCCTTGAAACATGCTAGTGAACGGTTATTCCATTACATAGACCAATTTTTAGAAACTGTGATGTGCACACATATAGAGTATATTCTTTGTATATGTAAGTAACTTTGCTTTTGACCATTGAAAACATCTTTGTTGAGATCTAAATTACTGTCACTTATCTCAGTATGAGAGCTATCTAGTTTTGCACCAACCTCATTAGATTTCTTAATTAAATCTATCAAGCAATGAATAAATGGAATGCCTGTACAGTATTTTATAGTTTTATCTGAGTATTATTCTATGCAATTCTGTCATGTTACTCTGCTCTACCCGTTATTTATTACAGGGCAGCTTTAGCAGCAGGTTGTAATGTGCTTGTTCCCTTAAGTTCAACTGCATTTCCAAACAAACTATATTTGCAAAAAATAACAAATGTGTTACTTGTTAAGTGAGGTCACATTCAGATTGAACTTTTTTCTTTACATCTTCGAGAGGAAGGAGTCTTTGTTTTTTAGGGTCCTGGTTCTTAAACAGTTGCAACATCACCTCTCCACACACACATATTCTGTGTTAATAGCTGGGCTGTTCTCTTGCTGAAAACAGAGAGTAGATCCTGCAGTCACATTGTGGAGGAGCCATTTGCACTTGCATGCATCTTAAAGGGACCCCCCAGCTCACACACAGGGGTGAAACAGTAGTAGTTAGTCATAGATTGGGTGATCTAATGTGCCTCCAGACTCTAGTCAGGCACACCATGATTTCATGACAAATCAGTATTCATTCAACAGTGCAATGAATCCTGATTAAAGGAGAGCTCATCTGGAGTGCAAATCAGTACATACAGCATGTCCCAAGGACAGCGAACGTAATAAGGCAATGAAGAATTTTGATTCAGATGAGAGTTGCACCTTATTAACAGAATCACTTTTGTTTATCGAGCATTATTATTATTATTATTATTATTATTATTAATTACAGTTCTTTCGTGTGATTGTGTCCTTCTCTGCAGGTTTTGCAGTGCAGTTGTGAGGTTGACACTGTAACATTCCCAGTGAGTGTCACTCAGCAGTCACCTGCAGCTGTTTCCATGGATACATACCAAGTTACCATTGAACCAATGCAGGTGCAGGTAAGACAAATGAACAGGATTTGCATTTGAGTGTTTGCATCCATGTGACACTCCAGCAACCGCAAAGAACACAAAGTTTCAGGCCTTTGTTTTTAATAGAATCTGCCTGCTTTTACTTTTTTTGTTTGTTCCTGTGGAGCATAAAGCTGCAACATTGCAGATGTTCATTTCTCTGCCTCATCCAATAGCAGTTCCTAGGCATACCTTACAGTCTGAAATAAATGTAAAAAAATGTACTTTAAGATTAATCATGTATTGCATTGACTTTAATCATCAATATGTATTGATGTATGTACTAGCTATGTACGATGTACATATGTACAAAAATATCTTGCATATCAGAGATATTGACTTCTGTTTTGATTTTTCTTTAACATTCCCAGTGAACAATGTCACACAAAATAACATCATCAGTAAAAAGTTTGTAGTGGGTTAAATGTGAGAGGGAGTGGGTGTGGAGGCTGATAGGGGCATGTGCAGTGGAAAGGGTGAAACTGTGGAAGTAGGGTGAGGCTGGTGCCTTAGAGAGATACTGTATAAGCAGGCATATAAATTAACGATGCAGACAGTAATTTGGCTGACTCATTCCCTCTCCCTCTCTCTCTCTCTCTTCAGTTGGTGGTGTGCCTGGAGGAGGTAGAGGAAGAGGGTCTGCTTGTATCCTGGACGTTCTCCCAGCAGCCCTTGCTGAACCTGACCGTTTCACCCCGCAGAATCCAAAGAGAGGTGAGAAACAGACCTAAAGTCCAGCACAGAACTCAAGCACTAGGATGGAATGAAATGCTGCTGAATGTGACAATCATCCACTGTGTAATTATTATTGTTTTTTACTGCCGTCAAGTATTTCACCTTTTTGCCAGTATTATTGGGGCTTGGGTACTTGTCAGTCAAATCAATAAACAGAACGGTATCAGATTTAATGGCATAGCTTCTGAGCATCTGATGTCTTGACTTTTATCCCCTTAATGTACTGTCCAGATGGATGATGGGAGTGATGACCAAGTGGATGTGAACACAATCACGGAGCTGGTGGAGGACACTCTGTTTAGCACACAGCCAGCCATGATCATCAACCTGAAGGCCTGTGTGTCCAGCCCCGGGGTGAGGGAGTGATGTTAAATGTCTCACAAACTTAGTCAATCAATCAATCAATCAGTGGACCAATCAACAATTTAATAAATAAAGCAGTTTATTTTTGCATGATTCTCTTTCCAAAAAAATCCATGCAGATTGCTTTGGAGATTGTGTTCCATATGACCAATCTGAGAACTTTAACAGAATCATCTTGAATTCTACAAAGGGAAAAACTGAAAAAACACCCCCTAGTGGTGACCAGTGGTAATGCTATGAAACGATAAATAGATACTGTAAATACATAAAATGAAGGATATTAATTTGTTTTGTAACTATGGGGAATGTTTTTTGACTTGATAGTGATTGACAGTCTCTTCACCACACTGTCTGTGTCCAGATTCAAGTAGTCCATTAACCAGGCCTCATTTCAAAACTAATGGAAGTCCATGGATGATGCATGTGCTGCATATAAGCTGTCTGCCTCTCTCCCACCCCAGAGCTCTGGAGAGAGGCTGATCCGTGGCGTGGGTCCCACTTCCCGAGGTACCCCTGTACGGCTCCTGTTACGACAGCTCCGAGCAGCTGAGGTCAGAGGAGGTGAGTGTCTGGTTTTGGGCATCTCTGTGTTTCGTTCTATTCACATGAATGCTTAGGTGCTAATGGTGACTGAATTTCCCCTCAGGTGTCCAGTGTGGGTGGGCAGAGCTGTGCTGTGCCCTTGACCTGACCCCACCCACTCAGGAGAAGAGGACACGCTTCTTGCCCCCACCTTCCAGCCCTGGGGTGGCGCTTGAATGGAATGAGGATATCACACTGTAAGAGCCCAGTAGTACTTGCTCGTTGTGATTGGTCGTCTGTGGTATAGGGATCCAGACCTCCTTACCAATGCTTTATATGTTTTTCAGGGAATTGGGCCAGGACACTAAGGAGCTCAGAATTAGACTGGTGGAGCGCAACAGCAAAGGAGAACGTAAGGCATCACTTTGTTTCATGAATAGCTCTTAGCTGATTTGGCCAGACCTCTGATCTTGGTTTATCTTTGATTAACTTTGCAATCTTTTTTGTTTTGTTTTGGTTTGTGTTCTTGTTGGCAGAATTTCTCCCTGGCCAAGCATCCTTACCCCTGGATCTCACACGAAGGAGTCCTACTGGCAAGCATATGCTTTCAGTTAGTCCAGGACAGGCCTTGTCATCTTCTGGCACTGTAACCTTTGAGGTGAGTGACAAATGAGACACAAGGGGCAAACCGGCATTTGAGGCAGAGAATTGCTTCCTTATGAAAGATGCATATTTTTCACCTAGATCATGTACATCTAACTTCTGATAGCCTAATTTGGATCCACAAATACAATTTGATAATTAAAACTGGGCAGATAAGATTTAAAATTGAGGATAAATAGTTTCATCCCCCATCTACTGAGTGGCAAAATCCTTTTTGTGTATTGGTTAGTAGGATCCCCCTGCCACCTTACAAATTGATGATGTTTTGCATGAAGAGAGAAAGGTTGGTTCATAATAAATTAATGTAGAGAAAATAAAATGTGGTCTTGGCATCCCCTTATTGTATGGAAAGTAAAAAGCTGGTCCCTATCAATCCCTCCCCCCTTCATACACAGCTGCTGTTCCTGGAGCCAGGTGACCCCCGCGGGGGCCAGGGCACACATGCACTGCGACCTTCGCTCACCCCCACCAAGAAGGTAGAGATGGATCGCACCATCATGCCTGATGGCACCATCGTCACCACGGTGACCACCATTCAGTCAAGACCAAAACTAGACCGCAAACTAGGTCAGAACTGAGCTATGCTCTGTGAGGATTCTGATTGGTTAAACATGGTTTTAGGGGTGTGTGGTTTAAATCCCTCTGTCTGTGTCACTCCCCACCCCACCCCCATCTTGCAGAGTCCCCTACTCGCTCTCCATCCAAGGTAGAGGTGACGGAGAAGAAACCCACCCTCCTTGCAGATGGTTACCGTGAAGGTGTCAGTCCTACTTCCAGTTGTAAGTCCAAGAATGTGCATACAGATATATTGGTCACACTGAAATTCAGCTGAAGCGTTAAACACTCAAATTCCAATCAAAATTGCATAAAAGGACATGTCGTAGCACCATTCCTACAGAATAGGGAAAACTAGAAAGCTAGCAAACAACACAAATAGATAACGTTTGATGATTCTACAACTTCATTTTATGAGAGAAACAAGTGGAAATTTCTAAAACAAGCAACATTGTGTACCCATAACTAAACTTCTCATGGTAATGATTCAGTAAAAATGACAAATATTTAAACGGGCACATTTCGACATCCACTCAGTGTTACACAACTGTCAAGGTTTGTTAATGATGTGATATCTCTGAGGTTCTTACTGCCCCTTTTCGAATCCAGTGTAGAGCTTTCAGATTTGAAAGTATGTTCTAAGAAGGTTTGGCAAGTTAATCCAGGCTGGACTTTTTCCTGATCAAGTTTGTTGGAATAGCCCAGGTCAGAATTAGCATTTAGCTTACATTATTAAGGAAGAACAGTCTTTGTCAAGGTCATCGACATGAAGGAAATATTAGGTAACATTTTGTAAAATAACTGATATTCATTTTTTCAACAACTTCTCAGCCATCCGTAACTTTGCATATCTGTGCTTATCTCATCTTGTTTTTCTTTTAATTGGTTGGCATCTGCATGGTTGCGTTTGTCTCTGGAGTGATGTCATAGATAAACACCTCTCCCGTCTACGGTTTTTACCAGATTTCACCATACCTGGTCACTATGAATAGGAAGTATCTTAGTATCTGCTGTATTTACTGTGTCTTAACAGCCTTTGTATTATGGACAATTTTTTTATGTGCCTTTTTTCTCACAGCGGACAGTCATCTTTCTAACGGGCTGGACCCTGTGGCTGAGACTGCCATTAGACAGTTGACAGAGTCCGCCAGCAAGGCAGCCAAGAAAACGCCAACCAAGAGGAGCACGCTCATAATCTCTGGGGTGTCAAAGGTCAGATAAAATATCAGACCAGTATTATACCACAATAAAATATCAGACTAGTATTATACCACAATAAAATATCAGTGTTCACTGCTCAGCAGAATGTGTTGCCCCACCTCAGTTCTACCAGTATGTGTAGGAATTTCCATTTTTACTTGTATACTCCATATATACATGCAGGCTTGCACTGCCACTTGGCACACCTAATGCGTAGCAGTTTGTAAATCCAGACTTTGCTACAAGCAGGTTAGCATTCTCCACCGGTTGGTGGCTACCACTCAGAACACGAACCTGGGATGGATCAAAGTGCATTACAGTTGTGAGTCACCATTGCCTTGTGACGGCAAAATGCTAATAATTGTTCACTAGAATAAATACTCATAATTTACGGGGGAAAAGACTAAACATGCACAGTTTGGGCATATCGTAACAAATAGTAATTGTAATTTGTAAAAATGCACAATTGTTGGAATAGCCAGAAAGCACAGGGAAATGGCCAAGTCAATGGCACAGCAGTGTTTTGAGACGTCAGTCAGTGGATGGAAAATCAGGGCTTACATACACATGGCTTATCTCCCTCCAGGTTGGCTTACTGAAGCTCACTTGTAAATCAATGAGCTTGTTATTCGTTACTCTTAGGTTCCTATAGCAGAGGATGACACGGCACTTTCAATCGGCTATGCTGCGTCCATGGATGCTGCCCTGCTTGGGGACTGCTCCCCAGGATCCCTCAATCACTATGCCAGCAGCTCCCATGGGGCCGTGCAGCAGGACCCAGATGAAACCACACCCTCTGATATCTCAGAGAGGCCCTCTGTGGATGATGTGGAGTCAGAAACCGGCTCTACGGGAGCATTGGAAACCCGCAGCCTCAAAGATCATAAAGGTACTTTTAACCAGAAGGTTCTGCTTCCTGCCCATTGCGTTATTACTGGTCTGTCAGTGTAGGAAGCAGATGTGTTCATCCAGTGTTTTGTAGAGTGTGGTGAGCAATTTGATCAAAAAGTAATAATGGAGCTTTACTTTTTTCTAGGAGTGATGTGAGTCTGTACAAAAGTATTACCTCCAAATAGTACCTCACCTCTGTACTCTGGCCCTGCCTCTCTCTTTGTTGTCGCTTTACTCTTAAGTACGTGTGATTTCCTTCCTCTGTCTTCTAACCCACCTCCCTCTCTGCCACAGTGGGTTTCCTCCGTAGTGGAACCAAGCTGCTCTTTCGCCGGCGGCACCGCCAGAAAGACCCTAGTCTCAGCCAATCACACGAGGACGTCTCCAACCTGGGCAATGGGTCCACCATGCGCAAGAAGTCCGGCAGCTTCTCTCGGCGCCTCATCAAACGCTTTTCCTTCCGCTCCAAGTCCAAAGGGAAAGCAAGCACTAATGGAGGAGCGGGAGCAACCGAGAACTGAAGATGCAACTGTGGGGTCTGCCTGCAGCTGCAACCAGATTTGGTGTCTTGAGCCCACAGAACACATCAACCCTGCCTGGCCTCGCTGTGCGAAAGCTTCAGGCCGAGCACATCAGAGCTGTGAGAACTGATGTGCAGAGATGTGCACCTACTGCAGGAAGACATCTGTGTTAAAGTCCTGTTCACATTGCACCTATCAAATTGCTTTTGTTAAAATCAAAATTGCTTCTGGCAAATTCAGAATGGCAACCTTCCTTGTACTCATATTTTTTGTACGCACTATTTTCCTCCATGGTTCTTTGTCAACCATTATACCAGCAGCTATGATAGAGTAGGAGGATACCCACTACTAAACATTTGTTGGCTTTATTTGCATGCTAAGAATAGCTAGCAATTGGTATCAATTTAATATTTACCCATCATATTTGGATACTTTTATTATTTTAACAATGGTATTTTAGCTATCATGGCATGTCGTTGCCAGCCTGCTAATAGTTTTATATGGTTTCTGTCCATTAATATGAGCAAATTTCAAATTATATTCAGCTACATCATAGGAAAGGTAAATACTGAGAAAAAATCATAATTCAAGATAAACATACCATTATGTAGTAATTATATCCAACCAAAACAACACTGAAATACCTCTGAAATCTGATGCTATTCTTGTTTTGCTAAAATGTTAAACACCTCCAAGTCACTGCTGTTTTCAAAATAATCAAATACAGTTAATACAAATTCCATAGCTTTTTGCTGGTGCAGTGTGATTTGACAATACCAACATCAATTTTTGGCACTGTTCTGTGGTACAAATATGTACAGAGGACAATGTTGGCCTGTTTTTGAGTGAAAGTGTGACAGAATATGAGGGATTTTAGGAGACGCTCATTGAATCGCACTAAAGTCAGATGGGAGGAGGAAGGGGTACAGCAGAGCAACTGAGCACTTTTTAATCTGCAGGTTGCCCTGAATTTCTTCTATTACATTCAGCATGGTTAAAAAGAAAGCACCATACAATATTATGAGGGAAAAATCTGCTTTAAAAGCATTGCTTTAATAACACAGAAAAGCCTTGTTTTTCCCCTCTCTCCCCTGTCAGTCCCTATTAGGCAGCCTTACTCTGACACAAATCAGTGCTGTTCTTGGCTGAATCTGCGAGCCTCCAATGGCGCAGAGTGTCAACGTAGGCAAGGAAACAGGGCACATGATCCTGACATCCTGGATAAGCACATAGCAGCCAGCCTATAGGTGATGCCACTTTAGGTCTGTCAGTCTTTGCAGAGGAACATACAAGTTTTTAAGAATGAGGATGAATATGAGGCTTTTGTGGAGTACACTTCTTAATGATGGGGTGTGTGGAATACATGCAGATGCACTGTAGGTGTGAGTTGTTGATGAACTTCTGAGCACTAGGGGGCGTTGATGGGACTGCTTTAAACCCCCAATTTAATTTTTCTGTGATTGCTGCACTTTGGAACTTTATCTGATTGTTTACTGTGCTGGAAAACCCAATTTTTATTTATATGATTATTTTAATGTACAGTATAGGTCCCTTGTATACTAAATTATATCCTCAGTATGTCATCAGTGTGGTTCATACATGCTTTGTACTTCTGCCTGTTTAACTTTGGTAATGCACAGCTCTGACCAGTCTTCATGGTTAAACAATATTAGGACTAGTTACTTTCTTTATGAAGTCATCCTATGGTAATGGTGAAGGTTTACTTATTATTTCCATTATATAAAACCAGCTTTGTGTTGGTTTATACATACTTACACACACACACTCACACACACACACACATATATATATTTGAGTGAAACAGACACAAATGGAATAACTGGAAACTCCTTGCACATTGTTAATTGTCCAGTCTTTTGAATACCTCTGACAGAAACTGCTGAGTGAAATAAGTATAAATTACTTCGCAATGTTGCATATCAAACGTCTTATAGAGAATTGCTGTAAAATAAGATGCTTTTATTCCTATTTGAGTAAATGGAAACAGTAAATAATAAAACAAAACTATTTCTTTCTGCGCCTATATACATATATTTTATAAGTTGTAGGTCTGACCATGTTGCCCTTGTCTCTGGTGACCTTATGTTATTTTCTTACATAAATAACCTCATTAGAATATCAGATTCAACAGCCTGTTCATAGTCAATATAGAAGCCCCTGTTTACATCTGCTGTTTCTCCTGTGAAGGAGCTACTTCAAATGTGTACCTAAGTTACATCAAAATAACGGAAGGCTGGTTACCTACACATATACAGATACATGTATGTTTGCAGTATTAATTATTGTTTTTAAATCAAAAATTTTCTTGAATGTGGTGCTTCATTCATTTATTTTTGGGCTTTGAACTTTGCCATCTCTATCGACCCAATCCCTCTACCTGTCTATAAGCACTCTCTCTCCAGACTTTGTGTATTTAATAAAAATTCAGATAAGAACTTGAATATGTTGGAAACAAATTATTAAAAAAAAAACATGCAAAAAAGAGAAAAATGTTAATTATGACTCTATGGATTCCATCATTGAATTTTCTGCAGTGCTAATGGGAAGGGAGGTCTGGTTTGAAGCACACTGCTATTTAGGTTTGGCCTGCAAGATGCCAGGTTAAATATATATATTACCATAGATGGTCCCTATTTGTTGTCTGCATTCTTGCTGTCACCAAAGGAGAGTACTGTGATGTTCCTCATCCCAAGATTTTGAGTCCCTTTTGTCAGTAAGCGGTCTCCATACCCTTGTTGCTTTGCCCCCAGTGAATTCTACCACATTCCATCCTTGTTTCCTCTGTCTTTGCTGGTGGGGGATGGGGTTGAGGCCTTGCTTAAGGATTCCAGAGAAACATGTTTGAGATCTGCTTCATGTTAGGTTTTGATTCTCTGGTTTGGAGCTTGTCTTATTGCTGCTGGCAACTTCTAACAGGAAAACAGTGTAGTAGCGTATGTAGTAAGCTTTATGCGATCTTGTAAAAGAATACCCTTTTAAAAAGATTTGCTTCAACAATTGTAAAACAAAAAATGTTCTCTCCTTTTCAAATGTTTGGAACCAGCTTTATATTATATTATTATGTAACAAATTTTCTTGTTAATTTATTTGAAAATAAATTTTTTCTCAAAAGTGTACTGTTTTTCTTTCTCTTGGATTTATTTAATCGTTATGAAATCTTAATGTAGTTAGCTTCCACGTTCATGTGCCATTTGACTGCTTCAGTCCGAGCGTATACACAAACTCTGTGACTGGCTGCTATACGTTTATAATCAATAAAACTATTTTATTTTGGGATCGTTTTGCACAGATAAGCACATGGTCCGCCATGATTATGTTCTTATCTACAGGCACTTTCCGGTTACATAGTTTTATTTGGTGCAACAAGCCGGAAAAACATTGGTTAAGTCTTAAATTCACTTCATGCTCGTCACGGTTTGAGGAGTCTGAAGTGACTCGACTAAAAATCTAACTTGACACAAATATAGTTGGCTAACGGCACATTTAGTTTCTATTTGCAGATAAAATAGGCTGCCAACCACTGTTTTCTGCCTGTGAATAAACATTTACTGCTACAGTTACATGTGAAGATTACACGTCTAAACCGTTTGAAAACAAGAACAGCTATTTTGGCTGTTGCTGTACATTCACAAGACATCCAAAATCACACCTCCGATCTGTAACTTTATTAAATAAACGTGAATTTCCTTAACCGAAACTAAAATCTTTTATCAGTTCTTCCACTTAAATGCAACAATGTATGAGCTCAGCACGGTTCACTTGGCGCCGAAAATTTGCTTTCAAATATTTTGAGGGAATGATTGTCATTGGCCGACATGCGCCACTCAAGTGTGATAGACGGACCTATACTCCATCCACTGTTGAGATTTTGGTCTTACTAAGGGCACCTCTGATTGGTTTGTGTTTTACCTAATTATGCATGGTAGTTAGGAACCAATGATTCAAAAAAATGCTTGAGAACCAGGCTGATACAGCCAATAGAATGCCTGTAGTCAGTCCGGTGTCCAATGAAAATTAAAGGCGGGTTGAGACGCGTATGGTGACGACGAGAAAATATAAACTCCAGTTCCAGCATAACTAGACATACTGCTAAACGTAGACGTGCGTTTTACAGGTGAAGAATACAACAACCAAATCATGTCTGGACGAGGCAAAACCGGAGGAAAAGCTCGTGCCAAGGCCAAAACTCGCAGCTCCCGCGCTGGTTTGCAGTTTCCCGTTGGCCGAGTTCACCGACTGCTGAGAAAAGGTAACTATGCTGAACGAGTAGGAGCTGGGGCCCCTGTTTATCTGGCTGCTGTTCTGGAGTACCTCACCGCCGAAATTCTTGAATTGGCTGGCAACGCGGCAAGGGACAACAAGAAGACCCGCATCATTCCCCGTCATCTGCAGCTTGCTGTCCGCAACGACGAGGAGCTGAACAAACTGCTCGGTGGCGTGACTATCGCTCAGGGAGGCGTCCTCCCTAACATCCAGGCCGTATTGCTGCCGAAGAAAACCGGCCAGGCTGCTCCTAGTGGTGGCAAGGCGGGAAAGAAGGGATCTCAGCAGTCTCAAGAGTACTGAGTCTTCAATAAACCATACTTTCCTTGCTGACCCCGATCCAGCGACTTCCTCTAATCAACCAAAGGCCCTTTTAAGGGCCGCCCAGACGTTCGTTTTAAAAGGCAAAATTCGTAGGCGTACTTGCTCATTTAGAGTTTTAAACATTTTGATGTGATAAGTGTGGTTTATCGAAATAAAGAGCGATTTCCTGTTCTCATGTAATTGCTATATCATTGGGTTGTAAACGTTTAAGACTTCTAACGCACCACTTTCCGGAGTTAAGTTTTCGCCAAGTGGCCTGTCGATCATGTCTGTTTTTTGCGGCTTTTAACTGCACACTTGATTTAGCATAATGAACGTCAGTCTCGATGCAAGTTGTTGCACTGGGTTCCCCTCCGCCCCCCCCCTCTCCATACCTAGACACAAGATCTAGCGAGGGTCTTGAGCAAGTAACCGATTCGGACCACATCCGCTAGTGTATAGCCAATCCGACGTTTTCTTCTGCCATCCCGTAACGCGTCAGTGTAGGGCTTGCGGATTGACTCCGTTAAACCCACTGTCAACAGCAGTAAAGCTAGAATTCACGTCTAGTTCAGTCGTTGCAGCGCCGAGTTTTCAAAATTGCAAATTAAATATCTTCCAGAAGTGCCATGGAGCACTTTAGTAAATAAGAATTTTGAACAACCACTTAAGTTAGGCCTACATAAGTTTTCAAACGTAAACCAGGGATGCGTTTAAAAGAAGTAATGTTGCAAACGGTGTTGAAGTGCCGTCTTATTTTGCACAGCCTTTAACTTTGGCATCTGCTTTGGCGTTTGTATTAGGTGTGCCAGTCTACTCCTGCATGTTTTGCTACTTCAGGATGAATCCGAGGACACTGATTCCACGGAGCAAAGTGGTTTGGTCACGTTTCGAGTCAGTGTACCGTTCAGTGCGGGTTATTGCAGAACTTGCAATGTTCATGAAGCTCAGGCATCATATCGGAGATGACCATATAGTTTCCTTGCATATGTACTAAACAGTTAACGCTAGAATCCTGAATGCGACCAGTGTTTTATCTTTGCAAAAACTAAGATTGTATGGGTTAAATTGAACTAATGGCACATGAATAGGAAAATAAGTATTGGAGGACATCCACCTGGAAAGATCTAATTGCAACCTTTAGTGCTGAATTTCCCGCAATAAAACATAAATACTGGAAAATATGACACGACTAATTTACACCGGAAGTTAAGAACGGTGTGTCAGGGCTATATTCATTGCGGTTCCTATAGTGCAATTAATCCACTATAGGCTGGGTTATCGCGTGGAAGCTGATTTCTCCATGTACATTTAAACAATGCTCTCCATTTCCGAAAGTCAGCATTTATTAGGAAACCTAAATAGTTCCCCCGTTTGTGGGGGGGGAAAAAAGTCGATTCATGGTTTAAAACTCTTATGTCGTCTTAACGTAATTACAAATTCACTGAGTGTACTACTTTTGTGGTGGTGGTGGTAGAACCGCCGAATTTGCAGGTGTGTAACGACCCGCCCCCAGTGCCAGTCTTACTGCATCTGTCAGCTGTCAAAAGTTTTGTAGGTTATGCATAATGTATTCACTTAAAATACTAATTTTCATAGTAACTAAAGGCCACAATTGGGAATACTTGTGTAAATTTTATTTCGAAACACAGAGACAACACCTCTCAATAACAATGGCAGTGCTTATTTAAAATTAATCCCCGTAAAACCGAGCAACTGTTTATTTGAAAAAGCATAGGTTTTTAAGGCACAGAGTACCATCTTCTAAGTGATCTGGGGATCAAGCTGTAAAAACCCTTGATTGATAATCGCAGATATTTACAAATTTTCTCAATTGATTAACACATAATGAAGTTGCTCCATAATGAATGTTTAACTCTTACATTCCTCAGTCACAACCCTCAATACTTCTGACAATATGAGGGATGAATTTTGATCTGTTATTTATCAAAACTTCCATAAGCAAAGATGCATCAAGTCTTTGAGAGCTGCACATTTATCAGTCAATACGATTTATCTAAGGTTTCAAATGCATACATTTGTTGAACTTAAATCCTAACAAACAGAAAAACACAGAATATAAATATAAATCAACGGTAAGTATTCCAGTGTTTTAAACAACTTTTGTTACAAGTCTTTACCATTATTGACCTGAAAATGTTATGGAAACTGCTGGTTTGTTTTTAATTCTGCTATAGCATGACAATATTTTATACAATTCCTATAATAAATATCAGAGAATACTCTATCATCCATCTATAACTTTTAGATATGTTCCCAAAAAACAGCTGGTGACTAAAATCCACTCCTCTATAACATTTAAATAGCTATAGTACCCATAGTGTCTTCTGATCAGCTTATACAATTCCATATGTATTATTCCTGTATTTGGAGAGGGATCATTGGTTAGACAGTAGTCAATTGCTGATACCACAAATTCCAGCATTTCCAGTTCCCTCTAAGAATGACTGAGGGAGAACTTGAGATACCATTTGGTATCTTTTTTATTTGATCACAGGTAATCAGTGTTTTGACAGTAATGCGTTTGGCAAATCAGAAGAGGGGTCAGTGTCAGAGAGGGTGTCAGTGTGTACGATCATGCAGGTGGGTGACGGAGATCAAAGTTAGCAGCCCCCCCTCCGCCAACCCCTGCTTTGGGTGGGACATTCTGTGGGCACATGTCAGAACTTGACCCCAGACACAATGGTCTGGAATTACCGGGCATCGTTGAGCTGGCGGGCCATTGTCAGGATCTCCTTGGCTCCCTTGCTCAGCAGCAGTGTGGCAAGATCCACCCCCAGCTTCTCCGCCGTGTCCTGGGCTGCGCCCGGAACATTGTGAGCAGTAACCCCAACATGCTGTACCCCCTCACCCACCATCTCTTCCACCTGACAGGAAAAGATACTTAAATTCACCAAGCAACTACTCAGGTTAAAGTGCTATTCAAAGCTCTACCATGGAGGTTAGCTGTAGGTGACCAGCATTTCTGTGAAGAGCTTACAAATTGTGAAAGCACTTAAAAGTACTGTTTATAAGTCGTGCCATCCATCTTATCTGGTACCTCTATTGAAACATCATTTCTTGAGTATCTCATCGCAATCATCTTACTTTCCAACCCCTTTTTCATGGGCTGTCTCATTTGTAAAGCAGCTGCCTGTAAAGGTAGCTTTTGCGTGCTTTTGTCTATTTGTCTAAAGTTATGTCCTTCCATTAAGTCATCAAAAAGCTTTTTTGTTCCCTAAATCTGAAAGTAGAATCCTATGCATCTTTTGCCTGGTAATTTCAGAGCCGACTGAAATTGCCAGAAGGTGCTTTAGCAGTTTAACAGTAATTTACTATGATGTATAAAAATAAGTATTGATTATTGGAAACACAGATGGAGGTTTCTGCAACTTGCTAAGCTTTCCAAACTTGCTAGTAATGACCACATTAGCACAAAGTGCTACCTATCATTTTTAACCAGGAAAAGGATTTTAGAGTTTGACCAAAAAATGTGCACTTATTAGTTTTATTTGACAAAGTAGCTAGATAGAGATTATTGAAAAATTAATCGACCATAAGCTTTCAGCTGTCAGCAGTATACACTGATCTAATAGCCTTAGCAGAATTCCTCCTTTCAAAGTATGTTACTTTCTAAAGTGCATTTTCCATTTCTGTGCTGCTTTGGGATAGAGCTGACTTGTGATTGAGATGTAGTTCTTCTCCTGATGTATCATTTAATGTAGATATTCATAGAGGAAAACAAGGCTCAGCTCAAGCATCCAGTAGTATTAATCCCAGTTCTTCACTCATCCCCTTTCATAGCAACAGAATCAGTGTCATCAGGACCTCACCTGACTAGCTGGAGTTATACTGGTCCACATGGTCTCCATCAGACTTTCTGAACCATCCAGGCTATACACGGCTCCAGTGAGGTAGAGCTGAAATAGAGCACAACCCAGTCTGACACAAAGTACACACTTAAACATAGGGAGAGTGCAACATACAACACTGCCTGACATGTAGGCAACTCTTGTGTTCCCTTCATCCTCTCCTGGTCCATTTTTTGCACTTTCATAAAGAGCAATATGGCTTTTAACAGTGTATTACCTTAAAGTCCTTAACATCAGTGTGGACAGCAACTGGTACACTGCAGCCCCCTTCCTGAAAAAGAAAGCTGAATTTTAACAAACCTTTATTCATTTATTTAGCTAATCTGCACACTACATAAATACCTGGGCCTGACTTAAATAGTCTCTGGTACTCTAGGGAGTACCAGGCATTATATAACTAGCTGAATAAAGTAATATTAAAATATCACTGATGTAACTCCTGGTTCAACAATAGAATGGGTCAGAATTAGACAGGGCCATGTATCTTGGTATTGCAACTAATCTGGACTATTGACTACACTGCTGAATGTCTTATGTGTTTTTGTGTGCACATTAGCATGGGAGAGGGTGCCTGTTTGAGTGTGAGTGTCTGGACCTGTGTTTGTGCTTGTGCATGTCAGTATGTGAGTACACGTGCCTGTATTAGTGTGTGTGAGGGTAACTCTGCGACAGGGGCCGGCAGGGAACCGTTGGACTAGCCAGTTAGACTCACCAGGTGTCGGAGGAAGGCCCTCTCGGCTATGCAGCGCAACACAGTGTCCAGGTCATGCAGCACGGACACCATTTCCAGGATGTCCTGGTCTCGTGCCCTCACCTCCACTGCAAGCGCTCCCTGAGACAGACACCAGCATCATCACACCACACCACACCACACCTCAACATAGCTGGCTCAGGTGCCTTCACAGCGAAAGACAGCAATGACATACATGTATCTGAGCCATTGTCCAACTTCAGTTTCAGTTCCTTGTTAACAGTGAGGAAGTTTAACTGAACATTTATCATCAGGGGTAACATTGGAACACGGTGGGTACACCTGAGTACATAAGCAGAGTCACTGTATGCTTGATTATTTTAGGAGATTATCAGCAGTCAGCTTTTGAGCATATCAAAACACATCTACTTTTTTGCAACTGTATTGTCTCTCCACCATCTCTTTCCATTTTATGCACCTCTTAGGCAGAGTTTTTGTGACAACCTATTGAAGTCTTTTTTCACAGCTGAAATTGGCATTGATTCCCAGTAATGTCCCCAGCACTGTGCCTCTGGGTTATAGGTTTTCTTTTTGCCCAACATTCCCTTTCAGAATCAAACTAGAACTGTATATGAATATACCCACCTGCCCAACAGCATACAGACACTCATCAGGGCCCAGAACCTGCAAAAGCACAGCAAAAACAGAGAGGGCTAAGTACCTGACAGTCAAAACAAAGCTATTCAGTTTATGCACTCCATGCACAACCAGTTCAAGTAGACTGACATGAATGGTCATTCAAAAGATGAAAGCTTTTGCAACACCCCACCATGGGAAATACAGCCACGGTCAGTGGTCAGCACTGTGTTGGTCTGTATTTGTATTGCAACTTTCGTTACTCTATTTTCGGTAGTTTAAATGTAGAGGTGGGGGTACCTGACTGATTCGGTTCTCCCAGCCCATGCGGTGCAGTCCGGCTGCAGCCAGGATGATGGCAGCAAATTCATCCTTCTCATCTAATTTCTTCAGCCGGGTGTTGAGGTTCCCCCTCTGAGTCACGTTAAGAAACAACACTGCATATGCAAACAAACTGAGACAAAAACGTTATACATATGGACACACATTCATAAATGTTGTGCATATGACCACACATGTAGAACTGAATTTGAAGCAATACAAACCTCAAAGGTATTGACCGACTATGTGAGAGTCCGGAACTAGCAAAAGCAATTACATTTTATCTTTGTTCGATCCCTTTATTACCACTGACACAAAGAGGTGAGCATTAAAAAAAACAATGACATTTGCATTAATGAAAAACTCAAAGCAGCCTTCTATACAAATAAGCAAATCAGAAATAATGGACCAGGTTAAAATCACACATATAACAAAATAAGCCAAAAACAGCAGGTCACTATACTGGTCATGCCAATACCTGATACACATAGACAAAACATAGGATGTTATGCACACACAGAGAAATGCATGTGGAAATGTGCACACAGACAGGAAACCCATCAATGTGTTTGTTTTAACGGTCCACAGCCCTTAACATTGGTTTTGCTCAACCACAGAAAGACAGGCTTGTTTGGGCACTGAACGGCAGAAGATACAATAGGGGCCCAGGTGGCAAACAGCTGCAGAAAGCTATACCCCAAATCCAGCAAACAGCTTCAAAACCCTCAACCCACAGAAGCTGACATTTTACTCCTTACCAGAGCCCACAGACCATGTCAGAAACACATCAGGGTTTTTAAATATGGGACAACACATGTAAATTAGCTATCTAACTAACTGTAATGTGTATATTTAGTTGTAAATAGTCCCTGGTAACTACAGCAATAAAATATAATAAAGGATACAATGTCTTTAAATTCCAGGTGAGGGAATCTTTTCTTCAACTGAGCTGCACGGCGGAGAGAACTGGTGCCGATCACACTGTAGGGAGACAGAGGGAAATTGAGCTGGGAATCATGGATCTATTGTCTCTCTTAAAAACTTCCTCCATTCCTGAAGGGTCAGTGTGTACGCAGGTTTTTGTTTCCACCAATAACCATAGCTCAGTTAAGATAATTATCTGTACACAACAATGCCTGTTCTCAGATTACACCACAGTAAAATGTTCCATTTTATCTTTAGCTGTCATTTGTGGACCCATACAGCAACATCTGATCATGTAAATGATGGTTCTATTTAGATAATTAAGAATAGAAGTTGAAATCCAGGGAAATACCTTACATACCCTTGTACTACCAACATACGTCTATGATAGCCACTGGCCCCTATGACATCCCCACAGATCAACTGACCTCTTCTCTGGCAGCGTGTCCAGGGTTTGTCCTGTGTTCTTTGGGTGTAGGACCACTGCATCATGAGGGTTTTCACGCCTAAGACATGCATGTAAAAAGAATTCCAAATTGAAATACAAATCAAATGCAGGCGGTTCCTTAGGGTAAGGTATAACTCTTAACAATTAAAGGTGTCTACGATATATAGTTAAAATATATGGTTCTCAAGTTTAATGTATACAAAAATCACCATAAAACATGATACATTTAACTCTAATTTGTGTTGAAGAGTACGGTAATCACATGTGGTAGCCCATGATATCTTGGACAAAACCTGACCCCTTGTGGTCAAAAATTATTACTGCACTCTTTTGATCTATAAAACAACATAAACAAGCTGGGTCAGAACAAAAAGCAATATTGAGGGTAGTTTCACACCTAATTTTACAAACTTATGTTCTACATCTACTTATCTTGAGGGACAAGTTGAGGTACAGGTCATTGTGCATGTGGATCACTGTGCAACACAATTTTCAATCTACAAGTTATGGCTTGTATCTGAAAAATGGCAGGATGAGTTAAGTGGGCTTCAATCACAAATTAACAGAGAATCAGACTTTTCCTGTGTTCAGCTGAAAATTCATTGTAACCTCAAAGCGAGGTTGTTCCCAGATAGGACTGAATTTGTCATCAATTTTGAATATCCTATGCAAAAGGATTGCTTTATTTGCTAATTTATGTGCTAACATTATCAAATCTGTGTATAAGATCTTTGTGCTGATGTCAAGTTCCGAAGTACCGATAGCAAAAGTTTTACTTCAGTAAAAAATGTTAAGGATGAGGCTCACCACTGTCATAATTATAGGCAGGGAGAGATGGAATAAGAATAGATGAACTCCAAAATGATGGAGCCTACATCACTGAAATACTCACTTGAGCACAGCTCCAATGGTGAAGCCTTCTGGGAGTGCAGTGGGAAGATCCTTGAGGGAATGTACTACAAGATCAACCCTGTATAACACACAAAAGCACACACATACACACATTTTTTTCTAACAGTATCGCATAGTTGAAAGATTGTCTGCAAGTAAAAATGGTTTCAAAGTAATGATGCTATTATAGTCTATAAACACTAGAGGGTGCTGTTCAATGAGGATGCATACATCAGTGTAGCGTCTCTGCCAACATTGTGAGATGTGTGATGCTGGATTATGGCTAGATAGTGTCAATTTCTAAAAGCTTTCAGCACAAATATTCTATATACCAAACAGATATTTATCTCTAATAAATTTTACAAGGAGTGTTTGGATGAAAATACCATCCTTGCTGCGATCTGTAAATCAGTAAATAGAATTTGTGTTGATTTCCACATAACCTGATACAAGCTGGTAGAAAGCATAGTGCTGGGGATTGAACAACATACTCATTTCTTTCTAGAGCATTCTCCAGCTCTTTTGTGAAAAGATTTTTCTCTCCAATCTGAAAAGAGTGAAACAAACCTGTCAGACAGGGAAACATGACAGCGGAGTATCATGGTTTACTCTTGTCACCACAATGATTCATTAGCCACTGTCAAAATACATCTATGTTCAGAATGAGCACAAATACACATGCTGTCACTGTTACTAAATTGGCACTGGGTATCTTATATAATATTCTGACAGAAGCTGTGACCAAGAGTTCAAACATAAACTTGTCTTAAACTTACATAATCAAACACAGCCATTTTGTTGTTAACAGTGTACATAAAATGTATAGATTAATGAGACTTGGGACAAATGACAATTATTTTTATCTTTTAAATAAATACATTACATATAATGTGTACCTTATCTTTACAGACCTACCTTTGACAAAGCTGTGTCCAAGATTTTGTCACCTATCGTAGACATGGCAACTGGGAAAAGAAATCGTGAAGATTTTAAAATGCTGTTTCACAAAACCTGAGTCCTCCATTTGTTAATTTTGCCCGTTCAACCCCCCACACAGACTTGCACAACACAAGACTGGTCTCTAGAGGGAGCACAAGTGAAAACTGAGGCTCCAAGTACAAAAGCAGTCTTTATTTTTGAGAGTATCCCATTCACTTCTTTTCAGTGGGAGCAGCTACAGAGTGGATGACACAGACAGTCACACACAATGACACAGGGAAGTACATAACACTGCAATGAACACATTTTCTCTTGTTAACTGAAATGGATGGAGAAACAGAGAGAAATATCACTGAGAGACAAATATAGCTTGTATCAACCAAGCACCGCTCACAATCTAAAGCCATTTTCACATATGAACTCTGGACAATGTCCGGAGAATCAGGTCCAGACATTTTCTGGAGGTGCCCTTTCACACATGTGGCATACAATCAGAGATTTTCCATGTCACACGCATTCTCACCTACAGGGAATGATCTGTTAGGGTGGCGCCTAGCTAGAGTGTGCAGGAGGCAGGATATGGCGCAAAAAGTAAGCTGCAGAAATTGCAGTGTTTTGTTTACAGCACATCGAAGACAGTGAATGACGCTACCGACTCATCCATAATGATGATTGTGTTCACGTTGATATCAATAGTGCATGTATATGGACGTATCCGCAATATCAACGAAAGAGTGGAAAGCAATATACAGGCAAACAGAAAAGAGTAGGAAGCAAGTACCCTCGGATGCTTGTGTTCTTCAGGTTTCGGGCCAGTCTCATGATAGAAATGTCATCAACACTCACACTCGCTCAATGTGAATTTTCCGGACAATTATCTGCTGCATTCACACATGGGCTGAACTGGACATTACCTGGACTTTGTACTAGGGAGCTAGAAAGATAAAGTCTGTATAATGGCTGGAGCAACTAATTCGGACATTTGCGTTCAAACATACAGCTCCTCTGGATAATTTGTAGAAAAGGGGTTGCAGTGCATGTGTGAAAGGGGCTTAATACTCAAGCTAACATGACAAATGCTCACACTGAACAACCTTTGTGTTTTTCATTTGCATTTTACTGTCACATTGGACGCTCTCGAGTGCTGGGTACTCTGATTCTTACCTATCTCCAGGATCACATCAGGATACAGTTCCTGGAGTTTTTTAGCAACGCTGTCTGTCTGAATGCGAGCAAGCTGGAAGAGATTATTGAATGGACAGATTCATTAATTTATTCATTAATAATCTGACAAATATAGCAACCATGGACGAGTGCTGTTTTGGTGGCGTGGCCAACCAAGAATCATGCCAGAATCATAGCCTGACCATGCCAGTGCCAACTGTTCCACAAACAAAGGTTTTCATGATGCAAGGACATCTGGTCAGTCTGGCACCTTGAATCTGTATGTGCCAGCTGCAGAACATGTGTAATTCTATGGTTCAATTACTATGCAGCAAATCTAGTAGTGAAAAGTTAATTATAATGGGGACTACCAACTTTGGTAGGACATGTTATCCCATGCTGACTTTGGAGGACATGTTACACTGGTATCCCATACTTGACAAAAGACACTAAAGTAAAGACACAAGACAACACATGTGAAAGGATTCTCCAATTGGGGGAAAAATTGGTGGGTTTAAATTAAGCCACGAACAGACTCTGACAAAGCTCATAACTGCAGAGTTAAACAGATCATTGTTTAAAGTTTGTGTGTATTATCTGCAGCAGATGAGTGCGCTCTTGACTATCTCCTCAGAGACACAGCAAGAAAGTGTCCTAATCTGATCTTTACACATTACCACTCCCTCTAATGTCTCCCTGTACTATACACATTGTTTTCTAAACTATGTTTATCTACAGGGAGGTGTCCAAGTAAGCCCAACAGTTTTTTGTGAAACTGAATGAAATATCATGCAGTCCAGACCTTCAGGTGGAATGTACGAAATCAATTATAATAACTGCTGCTAAAGCTGCAAGGAAACCTCTCAAACATTATTTTTTAAAGAATATGTCATTTTTTTCTGAGGTATTTGAAATCAAACTGTCAGACCAATCAATAATAATATAAATGTTAAAACCAAATTAGCAGGAAGGTATTACATATTTCTAATAATTTAAAATATTTATTGCAGTATTTTTATCCAAGTTCCAAGACAATTATCTATCATATGTGCGCATTCACACTTCATTGTCTCCTTATGGCCCCTGCATAGAAGATCTACAGGGTCGTAGAGCATTCTCACCACATGGATCAACTAAAATCAACCGAAAACCATACCTGGCTCTTCCTGGTTCCAATTCGAATGACCCGGCGGACTATTCCATTCCCGTCCTGTAACAAACACACCAAATGATTAAAAATGCATAAAAAATCTGCTCATTGGCGCTGTCTGGCACAAAAAACAGCTCTTTTTAGACACAAAAGAACCACAATAGTGACCTAACTTGCTTACCCTAATGTATTTGTAAGGCCCGTCCTCCATAGCGCCCTATTAGTAAATGGCTTCTTTAACGCTGGAAATTGCACTTGGCTGTGCCAGAGGCCGAGCTGTGAGAGACTGCAGTGTGTGAGAAAAAGGGCAGTAGGCACTTGTCTACAACGCAGTTGTCTTGCCATGTGTCCTTACAGTTATCCTCCCCCCCTACCCATAGTCCCCTGGCTGAAGCTGATAAATGAGGAGTGCCCCTTCATTATACTGTGTCAGTTGGAGAGAGTCATCATGATGGGACATCTTTACTGTAATAAACAAAAATCTTTTTAATTAAAAACTGTTTTACTACCACAGTTCTACAAATTTAAGAATCACTAATTGTGATTGCAGTAATATTCTATTTCTATACCTCCATCTAAAAATATAACTACAGTATTACTAACATACTAGACCTGCATCTTTTAATCAGTAGCTGTAGTAAAGCTGCAGTTTAAAAACCAAATATAACATCCAAAACATTACACATACATAATAACACAGACCACAAGAAACATTAACAGAAACATATATGACATAAAACTGAATATGGAAAAAGTATTCTCAAAGAACATATCATTGAAAAAATACAGAGAATTGATCAAATACATTGGGGAAAATGTTTATAAACATTGTGGCAATACAGTATGCGCTACAGTTCTAAATCCCTTTAAACGTAAGACAGGACAAACACTCACACTTAAGGGATTCAGAATAATGGTATACATTTCACCTCATGCCCTTTTTATAACCACAATGATTTTGACAGGTGCAAATTGCTCTCTTGACTGTAGCCAGCAGCAACTGACAGTTTTACAGAAACCACTGAAAGCACTGTTTTTGTCAAGTGACCTCATTCAGTCATCACATGTACCATGTTTAACCTCATGCAGTATCCCCACTGGACTGGTGATGGAATGATTTATGGTCATGTGATTATTGTCAAACCTTCTATTAATGCCAAATTTTCCAACCTTTTTCCATTTTCGTTACAACAAAAATATCAGTCATGCTGTAGAAAACGTAAAGTTTCCTCAGAAATGCATAGATAAAAGTCCTCATGTTACACTAAACCAACAATGCACGCACATGAATACACAAACGTACATAAAAATCAATACTGCATAATCGTAGAACTGTTTTCTTGAAACTACTCTCAAAATGCAGAGAGTGGTAATGTTTATTACAAAAAAGAAGAGTTCAAATACTTCTCTGTGTGAGACAAGGTTCAATTCAATTTAGCATTTTTCTTCCTAATAATTTAGGGTATGGGTAGATTTACCTGGTCCTGGATCAGCAGGGCCAACTGCCATCTCAAGTGAAGGTATACATTTATGTTAAGGCGTTTTACAATTTACTGATTATAGTTAAAGTCGAGCAGTACAACTTTCAAATTGCATTCGTTGCCTAGCAGCTCATTTACAAACACTTGTTCCAATAGCTGTACTAATATGCGATGACAAAATATAGATAATGATGGGAAACAAACTTAAGAATATCTTCGAGTATGCTTGCTAAGTGTGGATAGTGGAAAGCCGCATAATTTAGCCTCCATTTCATTCAATGTTGATAAGTAGCGAGTCAATACTCAACAAGATCAACAATTTGAAATTTGCACTGCTTGAAAAATATAAATGATAGAAATGACAGTATACTAACCTTACAGTATATACACTTAAGCAGCTCAATCGCGAGTCGTCTTAAGACAGAATCTGCCTCATTGCTAACTAGCCTTAATAGTTTGACAAGCTTTACGAACTTAAAATGGCTAAAGTTAGCCGACACATCTTACTTCTCAGTGCTAAATCTGTATTGTACAGACACTGTTTTCTCCAAGAAAGGATAGACGCATCTTCTAGCGTTGAAGGTGAAGTGACCACAACATTATCAAGGCTACCTCATACGACTTGCAATGTCCCTATAAGTAGTCGCTGACTCTATTCACTTACCTGTCATACCCTCGCCTGCACCTTCCGGTATTCATTTCTGCAATATCCAACGTTACCTGTATATTGGTGGTCGTTCTGGACATGTCTTCGCCTGGTTGAATTCAATAGCAACAGAGTATGGTAAGTCTGGAATTTCATTCAGAGTTCCCGCTCCTGAATGCCACGAAAGCACAACATAAAATTTGGGAAGAAGCAAAGTACAGCCACCTTCTGGTTGCAGGCTGCTAGGTGAATATCACCTTCGGTTCGGTATTGAATAACTGTGGAAACAAGCTTGTTCTCTGCGCATGGCAGACAGACCACGTGTTCCGTCTTGTTATTTTCAATGGCAAATTTCTTGGCATGATGGAACAACGAGGAAATCCATAAATGAATGAATGAATACATACATAAATACACACATAAACAATTCAAAAAATAAAAAATTCCCTATGAAACAATCACTAAAAGGGTAGAAAATACAACAACAACTACTACTACTACTCCTCCTCCTACTACTACTATTACTAGTACTACTACTACTACTACTACTACGAATAATAGTAATAATAATAATAACAATAATAATAATAATAATAATAATAATAATAATAATAATAATAATAATAATAATAATAATAATAATAATAATAATGGAGGAAACATCATCTGCACCACAGCATGTGCCTGGTCATATAAAATGTGTTTTCAACTAGTTGGCTATGATTCTTCTCTACCATGCACAGTAAAATGTGTACACATGTAAAGTGAGATTTTTTTTTGCATAATCTCATCTCCCTCCTCTTTCCTGATGCAGTTTTTTCTTGTGTAGTGTATGTGCTGTCACGATTTTCACCACTGCTCCCCTTGACACATTAAATAGTTTCCTGTGACTCAAATAATATTGTGAAAATATATATATATATATATATATATATATATATATATATAAAGGGGTCATATATATGATATATATTCAAAAATTTTAGATCTCTCATTTTTCCTTTATAAAACTGCACTTTAAATGTGGAATTTAAAACATCTTTTCTAGCAGACAGCAAACATATACAGGATATACAGGCTTTTCAAAATGCAAGACCATTTTCAGTTTTGTACTTCCATGATTTTGTCAACCTGCTATACTTTGCCTGCGCCAGAGTTAGGGACCAGTGGATATCTGACAGTGCTAAAACACTTTATTTTCTTGTTTATATTTGTGCAGAGGGAAAAATCCTTATGTTTATTTAGCAGAAAGTAAGACTTGAGATATGTAGCTTGGTATTGGTTTCTGTTATAATGAATATTCTAATAAAAGCAGAATGTCTGAACCCAAGTTGCATTGTAACAAACTTCCTTTGTCTGCCACTGCTCTGGTGCCAGAAGTAAGATTGTGAATCTATGAATAAAACAACAAGACTATTAATCTGTGGTATGGAGTGGCAACAAGATGGTGGCAATGCCCAAACACAGGGAGATCCCTACTTACGAAAACTTTACCTACGGAAATCCGCAGATACGAAAAAAATAATTTTCAGGGGGAAAAAAAAAGTAATTTTAGTAAGATTTAGACTCGTGAATTAATGTGTGGTTTTCCTATACAGTACTGTACAGTATACATAAATATATCATAGCCTTTGAATTTGTGCTTGTTTATATTAACCGTACACGCATGAAAATAAGAGCTACGGAAACTGATAGGCATTTGAGGGGAGGGGTTCATCTTGGTGAAAGATATGAAGTGTCTGCAAGAGAAAATATGGACTTACAACAAAAAACAAGTTACGAAAGACCCTCAAGAAACACTTATTTTTGTAAGTTGGGGGCTCCCTGCAGTGGGAAACCATTCCACAGGGAGATAACAATCTCCTTGCCAGCTTGAACCCTATACTGTGGGTGATTAGCCATCAGCTAGTTCAACTGATTTAGCAGATCTTCTGGCTGCCTGAGGCAAGTGAGCAGCCCCTGGCCTCTCCACTGGAACCACTGGTCATTGCCAAGCCAAAGGGGCAACTCTCCATCAGCCTCTGGAACAATTTTCACTGCCCCTCTGTTCACCCTGGCTAACTGAAACAAGATTTTGTGCGGTCCACTCATAGCCCACTGTTGAGGGAGAGAGAAAGTTGTGCCCTGCTACAGCCACTTCCTGCACAAAGCAGAGCTGCAGACTTTGGTGTTGGCAGAGTACTACTTCCAGGCTTACCTCCATGGGTGACACCTCTTCCAGCACAAATAACTGGACTGGCAAGTGGTTCACAGGCTGCAGCTGCTGCAAAGGTTAGATCTTGACTCAAATCATCACCCTGAAAAGAAACACAACAATACTTTGTCTTCCTGCTGCTTACTCATCCTCCCAACCGTGAGTTAGCAGAAGAAAAAAATTAGGAGAAGCATCTGTGGGGAGAACATACACATCCTCAGTGTGCTTCAGCTCATGCCACTACTCTGCTTCCTGCTATCCTTGAGCTGAGCTGAGACCAGTAGATGTCCTACTGGGGAAGGTGCATCATCAACAGCTCCAAAAGACCAGGACAAGGCTTGGGGTAACTCTGCAACAGTCGGTCAGTTGGGGCTTCGCTACCCCCCATTCTCCAGTTCTCAGAAGTCATTATTTCTGCTATCAAATCCACCACTTTCTGGCACCAACTCTCTATTACATCACTGAGTTCTCCATCAGTGGTTCCTGTGAGGGTCCTGGGTAGCTGTGGTATTTTAAATGGAAACATTGTAATATGGTTAGCGAGGCACCTAACTTTTTTAAGAATGGAGCTCTAACCATAGAGCACTGCTATAGTTGTCATTTTATAATTCCTGTGGTCCTGATTTTGCATATCAGTTGAAGGTTTCCCTAATTTCATTTTAAGTCAGTAATGATGAGTATGAGCACTGGCCACGGAATGGCTTCTTGCCAGCTGGCTAGTGTCCGGTAGTGCTGAAATCTATTGCTTTTTGTTAATTTTGATGCAATCAATGCAGAATGTCTAAACTTAAGCAACATATTGATGAACCGTCTTGCAACCACATTATAGAAGCACTTGCTTTTCCTGCATTAATGTAATTCTGAAGACGTACTCACTTAGTATGAATATTAAGTGATTACTTTATTATGGCATTATTCAAAATACATGACTGCATTGTAACAATGGCAGCTGCAAATCTGGTCATTTTCTTACAATCAGGACTGAAAGTTAATAATGAAAATGTAAAAGTGCTTTGTAGAAAGTAAGACTAGCTTAGTCTTCCACTCACTTGTAGTTTGCTAATCTAATTTCTAAATTTATGTAACATTGCATATAAATCCAAGCCTTATTGGACAATGTTAGAGAAGTGAGCGTTGTTACAATGTTTCTTAATCGGGAGAGTCCTTGAAACAGCAATAATTCCCAGAGGTTCCCATTCAGTGAGCCGCTGATGAGGTTGAATGTTCCACATGTTCAAATTATACGTCCTGCCCTTTGACTCGCTGAGTAGCTACTTCCGGTTGGAGACGTGGCTGTACCTTGCTGCCATATTGAAGCTACGGTCAGGGAAACGCTCGAGAGAGACAGCTTAGTCATTTGAAAAAACTGGGATAAAGAAACTGATACATAACAGGACAACCCAACTCGGAATCTTAATCACGTAAACGACCACCCAGTCCGAAAATGGTGAGCGCTGATTTATTTTGCTTGATTGTGTAAGTCGTGCAAAAAGACCAGTCGAGCTCTCTTGTTCCGGTTACTGTGTTGGACGTTCAATCGAAGTGAAATAAAAACAAATCTTCCACTGCTTGAATATGCTGTTATTGCGATCGTTTGCTATACTTTATTACATTGTTAAAGTACATTGTTGTTGTACTATATTATTCACTGGTCTTCTTTTGATCAAAGTTCCTCCGTGGTTGTCTGGCGTATAGTATATTGGGTGCGAGTAGATTTGTGTTCTGAGAGAATGTAGCTAGCTTGCAAGCTAATGACGTTAGCCGACCAGTCAGTTCGAGGTATTATCAACTAGCACTGTTAGCGTAGCCACAGGCCTTGCTGCAAATGTAAACTTTAAAGGTGTTTATTTATCTTGCCAGCTCCATGAGGGATTTCTGTTATTGGTGGTCTGACCAAATCTTTTTTGCTTTCGTTGCAAATAGGAATCAGTTTTCTGCAATGAATGATTGGCGAGCTAGCGAAAGCTAGCTAGTATTTGGATGAGGTCGTAAGACGTGTCCCCGTCCAGTGTGGTTAGCCAGTAGGTTAACAAACGTCTGTTGCTAGCTTGCTAGTGAAAGGCACCCAGTCAACCTTAGCAGTTTTATTGAAAATGTTTGAGTACGATTATATCGATTATATCAAATAAAACTCATAGCTCTTTACGTAGGTAGCGAGTTTGAGCTAAAGTGGTTTAGCCAGTTGCTTGCAGTTTAAGCTGTCACAGTTTAAGCAATGACATTGTCTGTTTATTTAGCGAATGAATTTTCTTGTTGCTAAATTATCATTGTGAATTCTGTCTTTTGTGCGTAGTACCTTACTACAACAATTAATAATCTATCATAGTGGGTATCTATCAAGCTGCCTGTGAAATCACGATAACATAGTACTCAAAACCTGCTTACACCAACAGCCTAAACTTCAAAAACTGTCTGCAAAAGTGTTAGGGCCCTCTGATACGGAAAAAAACAACTTTACACCCGATTTGCTGGTAATGATAATGGTTATGATGATGAGAATAATAATGGTATGAGTAAGAGCAGTACGAATTGTACTCATAATATTACAAGCAGCAACAGTGAATAAGATGGTTTACTTTTTATATTTTTGGTGCCTAAAAGTGTTGAACATGGCCCCTCGTTATGTTTAGGCTGTTTGCATCAGGTGTGTGAATATCCTGAAGCAAATACCTTCAGGATATTCTGGTCGGCCTAAATCCGAGGGTTATAATTCGAGTCCTGCACACAGTCCTGTTTTTTAAATTGTATTGAGTGTGTGGTGGTGTTTGTATCTTTCTCTGTTGAATAACAGCTTTACTCTATGGTTTCATCTCCATTGTATAATGTGTCATAGAAACAAATATTTGTTTTTTTTGAACAGCAATTTTGCCTCTGTTGCTTGATCTCCGTTGCTTGCCGGCATCCTATATGTATTTGTATTTTGTTACAGTTCTTGTTAGGGAATTCAGTTTTATTTAGGCTATTTGAAAGCAAATAGCAAAAAAAAAATATATATATATATTGAATTTTGAGGATGTTTGTAATTTCAGTGAAGTCAGTAATATGCATTGTGTATGAAGAGTTTCCTATAAGTGTATTAGATAAATACTGTTGGCCACACAAGCGTACACGCATATTTGCCATCACTGCCCTTGACCTTTATACAAGAAGAAAAGTGAAGATAATTTTTTGGTATTTTAATGGCACTTTGTTTTAAAATGTACATCAGCTGTACAAGATAAAGTAAAAGTGGAGCCCTCATTTATCACAACAAACCTCATAATCCTGCTTGTTTTAGGATTGTGGAATGCAGAAATGAAATGGGAGTGCTTGCATATGTTTCTTGTCCGAAGGTATTTGCCCAAATTGATCAGTTGTGCAATTTCATCAGGGTATACTAAAGTGTCTCAATAAAAAAGGTCATTAGTCACAAAGTTTACTCGGTCATAACCAAATTGATGTCTGAAGCATCATTCATAATGATTTAGGGGTTGTGTCCACCAAAGCTGATTTGTCTTCGGCTGGCCAATTTTTTCCATTGTTTTCAAATAGGAACTGAGCGTTTTTGCACGCCTATAATGTATCATTTTTGCTGTTGCAATTTTATATGGTTCCAAGTGCAGTGAAACATGACACACTTACTGACTATAATTGGTTAACTGTTATTTTCAAACAAATATGTATAACAGTTGTCAAACCCGTTCCTGAGGGACCTCTGTTTGTGCATATTTTTGTTCCAACTATACTTGCAATACGTTATTTGTCTCTTAACATTTCAGTATTCTTAATTAGATATGTTGTATAATAATGCAAGTCTATGATTTATTCTCCTATGTTAAATGTCAGACATATGTTAGATACCTGACAGTGTTTGTGAAGTAGACCCAAAATAAGAAGACACAGTCCTGATAAAATCAGATGTAGCCTATTATGAAATGTAACATACATAAGCTTTAATTTTGCTATGCTGAATCAATTTTGCATAGCTGGCCTGTGCTATCACAGCACGATAGGCTACATTAAAACACCTGTTGTGTCACATATTGTCCAGTCTTTTAAAGAGTAAATTTGTGTGGTATCGTAACCTGGCATGTTAATATTGTACTTGAAACATACATTTGCTGTTAAATGTTTTGATTGGTAAAGTAGAAACCTGTTGAGCAAGTTAAATCTGGCTCTAACAAAAATGACAGAAAGTGGTCCTGATCACAGTGGAGCGATGACAAGTGAGATGCATGTAATGTACAGGAAACTGTTAGAATCAACACAAGGTGACAACAATACACTATTTCAACACAAATTCTAACAAGGAATAGCCCATACATTTCTTAGAGGACAAGGAGCAAAAAATATTATGTAAAAAAAAAAAAAAAAAAAAAAAAAAAAAAAGCACTTAGTGATACAAGTCTGTTAAGGTTCAGGTATATTGTAAGTTTTGGTCAAGTACATTGCAAGTACTGTAGCACCCAGTTGTTGTGGGTCATCAGGTTTAAATAAAGTTTGAACTGAATGTCATTTCTAGTTTTAACAATAAATTGGATGTTTGAGCATGTAATTTAGCAACATTCGCATTTTACCTTTATGTTATGTCAAGTCATGCACAGTATTTATTTAATAGATTTACTGGTAAAGTGTATTGATGTATGGAAGAAAATACATTTGTTAGCTTATTGCATTGCCATTTTTTCAACCTTTGTTGTAAAAGCAAGGTATGAAAATGAACTCTGTCTCCAGTTATATTCTGTCCTGGACATAGAGCACATAAGAGTCTAAAAAGGACACAGCGTATTGGACTTCACAGTAAATGTCAACATTTATGTATATTTGGTAGTTAATAGTCAGATTTGTTTTAATTTGTGCAATTTGTAGGTAATTAAGATCTCAAATTTTTATCGCTAATATCCAGACAGGAAGTCACAACAGACAAGGGTGAAACTCCCAGTCACTCATATGAGTAAAACCCATGGTGACTAAGGAAATTGAACCATCAGTGGTCTGCCAGTATCTGCCATAGGTGTTTGTTCTGGTGGACCAGCAGCTGGTCAAGATTTTGTCTGTCACTATAGTGACGGCCAGTGGTTTGGATTGAAGTCTTTGTGAGCTTGTGTACAAACAGTTTAGACAAAGCATGCATTATTAGTGAAGAGGATAGTTTACTGAATGGGCAATGAAATAATAATCTAAAGTATAAGGGGACTACCCTTATAGACAGCAACCCAAAGACTGATATAGTAAGAACTTCGTAGATGTGTACTTACCCAGTTGGTCGCTTCAACTGCATACAGAGTGGAATAGTGTCAATAGCAAGAATCCAGTAAGACATACAATTATTTAATGAAATAAGTAATATAGCCATTGGTGGCTATTTGGTGTGCAAATGTATTTGTGGATGTAAATGTGGATGTTGCTTACAGTATTGACTTTCAAGATTTTTGCAAAGTTTGATGAAATCTAAGCTTGTTTTATATGCTATGACTTCTAGGTAAAAATAGCTTTCAATGCAGAATATTGGTTCACTTGTGGCAGCCATATGTTTTTATCCATTCATGCTCATACATGGTGCACATCTATGTTGTAGCACTATCTTGAGGCACATTAATTCAGACTTCAGCAAAATGATAGAAGGCAGAATGATACAAAAAGAAATGTACAAATATGCAATAGTATTGACACCATGTAGGGCTTGTTCCCTAAAAATGAAAATGAGCTGTGACTGATTGCAAGTTTATATTGTGTGAATTTATTGTTTTTAAAGTCCTGTTTAAGTGAGGGAACTCCATACTAGTCTGTTTTGTCTTTGCACATCTCACCCACCCAGGTGCTGTTGGCAGCGGCCGTGTGCACCAAGGCGGGCAAGGCCATCGTATCGCGGCAGTTTGTGGAGATGACCCGCACACGCATCGAGGGGCTTCTGGCTGCCTTCCCCAAACTGATGAACACGGGCAAGCAACACACGTTTGTGGAGACTGAGAGCGTGCGCTATGTGTACCAGCCCCTGGAGAAGCTCTACATGGTGCTGATCACCACCAAGAACAGCAACATCCTGGAGGACCTTGAGACCTTGCGACTGTTCTCCCGTGTGGTACGATCTGAGGGAGTGGGTTTGCTTTAGGGTCCTAACTTCCTTGTCCTAATGTAATTGATTAAATGCTAGCACAGCAGCCATACCACACTCTACTGCATTGCTCAGTCTGGGTAGGGTTTTCCTAGGTTCCAGGGTCAGGAGACTGCCTGGGAAAAATAATGATGTAAGAAATTTTGGTAGTCTAGTTGAGGGCAGTCTTCTCTCTGTACAAAACAGAAATCCAGCATGCTTGTAGAGACACTAATTATTTCCAAATGTTTGTGTGCTTGTGTCCTTGTGGAAATGAAGAGGTTTTTTTATTATTTTTTGAGTTCGTCTTAGTTACTAATTGTAGTTACTAAAGAGGACTGGCAATGGCTGTACAAATCCCCTAAAAATCAATTCACTTTGAATTAATGTGGACAAATGCAGCATTTTGTCCCCTATGAAAATGTAAGATTCATAGATTGGTTTGTCATGTATTGGAAAATGGTTCCATAATGACCATTCTTGTCCCACACGTTGTATATAAGTCACTATATATTCACACCAGCCATTTGTAGCCCTTGCATCTGTCCAATTGTTTTGCCACTGCATTGCCATTGTTTTAAAGATGTTTGTTGTTCAACAAATTAGGGGACCATAGCTGACATTTTTGATTTGATTTACTTCTCAGACATGGCTTCCATGTTATTTGAAACTCCTTAAAGTTCCTCAAATTCTAAAAAAAAAAAAAAAAAAAAAACTTAAAAATGTATTTACATTTTTTAAATTATAGTTAAATCACTGTCAGAAACTGTCAGAGTGTTAGTGTCAGAAACTGATGGTTGTGGTTTTAAGTGTAGGAGAAAGACTGCTGCTATAGCCTATTGCAGTTTGTCTGTGTTTTTAAATTTGGTTGAATTGTACCTTGATGGGTTTTGAAAAGTTGTTGAATTCTTATGGCTCTAAATGAAATAAATTAGGGGGGTTAAGAGACTATGTTTATTTTCACAGATCCCGGAGTACTGCCGTGTGCTGGAGGAGAGTGAGATCTCAGAGCACTGCTTTGATCTTATCTTTGCCTTTGACGAAATCGTGGCTCTGGGCTACAGGGAGAACGTCAACCTGGCCCAGATCCGCACCTTCACAGAGATGGACTCTCACGAGGAGAAGGTGTTCCGTGCTGTCAGAGAGGTGAGGCCTCTGGGGACCACACCCTGTAAAAATGTGTAGGATCATGCTGTGGTTGAATGTGGTCAATCTTTTGCTTGAGCTCTATGTTGTTTTTCCTCATGTTATGTATTAGAGTAGTGGTGATATTAATCAGCTGCAGGAGAATCAACAAATGACTAAAGAAGCATTAAACATAGCTGACACTACCGATGAAGGTCACTTATTCATCTCATGACCTCAAAATGTTATTTTACTTATACTTAAATAAAGACCTTACAGCATCTGATTCCATTTTCAGTCGGTCATTAGTTAATAATTGAAATGTTTGAATGAGTTTCTGCCAGCTAAATTTCTGTGGCAGGGCGTTTTATTTGTGGAATAAAAGGGACAATATTGAGGAAAGATATTAAATGAATAACAATTGTCTTTAGGGAAGACTAACCATTTGAAAATGACTCTGAAAGTGATTTGAAAAAGCACCAAAGTAAACAACACAAAAGTTTAATCCAAAAGGTACTCATGCTGCATCCACAAGAAGGATGGTAGATGGCTATCGCCACACAGCATTTTTTTTTCAGTGAGAGTATAATTTTACATTCTGTTGAGGCTTGATGAGTGTGAAATAAATGGAAATTGCTCTCCAAAGGTCAATTTTTTGGCAACCAACATCTTGGTGTAGCTAAAGTGGACGTTCATTTCTTGAGAAAACAGTTAAGAATGCGTCACTTGGTAACATCACGTAGCAACTGGACGCAATCATGATGTACTGATTTGCAATATACCTTCCTATTCTGCTGTCTTTTTTGAAATGGGACAAAGGCTGCCAACATCAGCTTATGAAGATTAATTTTTTAACTGTCCACACTTCTGTGAACTGCTTCTACTGCATTTCCTTATACCGTTTATAATATTGAATGAGTACAAATTCTGTCTCCGTTGAGGTATTGGCAGTGGTGGAAAAAAAAGCATCATTTTAAAATCCCCTCTTTATTAGCATTGATCATTGAGCTCTATTCCACCCCTGCCCCCCTTAGACCCAGGAACGTGAGGCGAAGGCGGAAATGCGACGGAAGGCTAAGGAGCTGCAGCAGGCACGCCGTGATGCGGAACGTTCCGGAAAGAAAGCGCCAGGCTTTGGGGGATTCGGCAGCTCTGGAATGACCAGCAGCAACTCGGCCACCATCATCACAGACGCTCTCATTGAGCCCGAGAAGCCCAAGGTGGCACCTGCACCAACCAGGTACGCTGGCAGTTGTGGAATCTGTAACAGTGATGTGGAAAGTCACTTTCCCATGACCTACTACAGACAGCCTAATTCCCCTGACACTATGATATATTGGAAAACTTGTCCTGGAAAGCTGGGGAAAATGTCCCAAAAATAAAATAATTAGGGTAGGTCCTCTTTTATTGGTTTGAAAATGTTGGCCATCTGTCTATATGAAATTAGTTTCAGAATATTAAAAATATTGATTGGAATAGTAACAGTAAAAAATAATAGTAATACAAGTCGTTTAATATGTAATGCAGCACATATCAAGCTGCAATAAGATAAAAGGTACAAAATATAACTATTTTCACTGTTAAGACAGGAAATATTGATGAATGTTAGTGCAGCCAAACAAGTCTGGTTCTTTTTTTTTTTTTTCCCCCAAGAATAAGGTTAGTTAATTTACAGAGGGTACACTGTTTATTGTACACAGGAGGCATGATGCGAGTGCTGAAAAATGTTCTGGATGGTATAATGGTTTGTAGTATCTTGGCTCAAGTGCACAGAATAGATGTACTTATGAACATTTTCCTTTGTTTATCCTTCCTCTGTCTATTATGCAATAGAATATTACGACCAGTGTTTATTTTCCACTGATGAAAATGGTGAATTTAGGTTTTGGGTTCTGTCTCAGTATTGGGACAGGCTACATTTGCTGCCAGATATGTAACTTGTTGAATTAATGAATATGCTGAAGAAAGTCATGTTATGAAACATGTTGTATATGAAATCTTTTGATTTATACTTTGAATTGCCAGCTCTGTTCAGTACAATTTAGCAGGTTACAGTTTTTGCAAGTCTTGTTGCACGACAAAATAATTTGCCTTGAAAATGTATTATGTTAATGAAAGTGTTATGAACTCAGTCCTCAACCTCAGAAGCTCCTCACTCAGAACCTCCACATTCTTTCAAAGATAATAATAGAGCATCTATTACTAGCATGCGTGGTCATTATTTCAACACTTTTAGTTTTATACCAAGAAATATATGAGTTAGTGTTGACACCATTGGTAGATGTAGCCGTGTGAATTAACCAAGGTTTAGGGTGGGAGGAAGTTCAACTTGAAATGACTATATTATCTAAATGCATACTTTCATACTATTCCCAGCTATCATAGCGGCAATGTTACTATCTTTATCAATGAAAGAAGATACTGAAGCAAGTGTGATATATACTTATTTTTTGCTGAGGTATACCATGAATAAATAGCTGGGATGCTGTATTTAGCAGTCAGCAATCAGAACATATGCAGAACAAGCATCAGTAAATTGTGTTGTTGTCTATCAAAATGTCAGGTGACTTTAGACATTCTCAGCTAACTGTCATAAAAAATTAAGTCAGTAGATGTGTACCTTCCCTTGGTACTCCTATCTGGCACCGTCAAGTGTGAACACACTCCACATGGAAATCTGATGGATAGTCATCTTATGGATATCCACTATAGTTCCTGGAAAAGTTACTGACAATATTCATTTTAAAGTGGCCACTGTCACCTCATTCTCTCTAATAAAGTAATTACAGGCTATTAAGTCAAAGTGTACATGGCTTCCTATATTTTTAGCTGTGACCAGCAGCTTTATAGCTTAGTCTGTCAGTCTGTTGGTCGGTCAGTTGGCCAGACAGTCGTTTGACAAAAATTTTCCCAACCTTTGGTGGCCACAGTTTTCCCCCTAGGAGGCTTAAATTTGGCTTGGCGGTTAAGTGTGTGTCTGTGTGTCTGTGTGTCTGTGTGTCTGTGTGTCTGTGTGTCTGTGTATCTGTGTGTCTGTGTATCTGTGTATCTGTGTATCTGTGTGTCTGTGTATCTGTGTGTCTGTGTGTCTGTGTGTCTGTGTGTCTGTGTGTGTGTGTGTGTGTGTCTGTGCGTGTGTGTCTGTGCGTGTCTGTGTGCGTGTCTGTGTGTGTGTGAAGGAAGGTGTGTGTGTTTCTGTTCATGCCTATTGGCTAAAATGGGGTGTGGAAGTGGCCTGGTCGTAGCTATTGTGAATTCATGCTTGCTATGGTATTTGCGCACATATGTGTTAAATGAACACGAAATGGGCATTGTGTTTTGCTGCAAGGCTCAGCAGGCTGCTTTACAAGATTTTTGAAATCAGCCCCAGCTGTGACATCACACCTGGATATATTTAACATATTATTTGAATGCCCCTGCCTCATGATCTGACAGTCAGCTCGAGTAGTTGGCTGTGTGAGTTATGACTGTACCATTCTGCATACTTGACCAGAGGCTTTATCATACTGGAATGCATTTATCATCTTTAGGGCCTGAGAGGGCTGGGCAAACACCAGCACTGTCAGCCACTCAGAACTGTGATTCAGTAATATGAATGCATAAATGTGATATGCCCTCTCAAATGAGCTGTGCATTTAAAGGACAGCGATAACTGCGGGGAGATAATTGATTAAAATATGTCTCTGCAATTTTTATTCAAATAGACTGTACAGGAATGGTACCCAGGAATTTTAACATTGAAAATGAAATAACCATAAGGGGATGTGATACCTGGGTGGGAAGTACATTTCACATGACTTGGCACAGTACTGTGCCTGTAATACTGTTAAGTCAATATTGTAGAGTTCCTACCTTGTTGGTTGTGGGAATGTTGTGTTTTTTCCCGTCTAACATTTTGTGGTTTGTTCCCTCTCAAAGGCCGAGTGGTCCCAGTAAGGCTCTGAAGCTTGGTGCCAGGGGGAAGGAGGTGGATGACTTTGTGGACAAGCTGAAGTCAGAAGGGGAAAACATCATCCTGCCCAGCACAGGGAAGCGGCCCTCAGAGGCATCTAAAGCCCTTCCTCCCCCCATTAACATGGAGAGGTACTTTAAACTATATTTACTACTCTTAATTACAAAGCTTCTCATTTATTTTCTTACAGTAGCATTTCTTTATGTTAGATTTCAGTGATGGGAATAGCATTCTCAAATAATATTTGAGTCCATTCCATGTTTTATTAGATGCAGGTCTGTCTGACCACTTCTGTTTGGCATGCTTGCTTTTGTTTGTAGTAAAACCTGAACTGAATGACTCTCTGATGGGAGTTTTGATGACCCACGTAGTTTGATTGTTTTGACGTTGCTTGGCTGTATGGATATGACGTCCTCCTCCTCTCGTTCCAGTGTGCACATGCGAGTGGAGGAGAAGATCTCGCTGACCTGTGGGCGGGATGGTGGCCTGCAGAACATGGAGGTGCTGGGCATGATCACCCTCAGGGTGTCTGACGACAAGAACGGCCGGATCCGTGTGCACGTCAACAACAATGACAAGAAGGGTGTCCAGCTCCAGGTGGGGATGGGAAAGGGGACAGAGGACAGGGACTTGTGGGACAGGATTGTGGCAACTGTTTTTGGAGTCCACCTCAAGGGAGTGGTTTTTTTCCACTCTGGTTTGTTTTAACATTTTATGTTCTGTGCATGTTACTGGCTCTCACGTTTTCTCATTTGTCATCTGCTCTTCCTTTCTGTTGGTGTTTCTTCTCACTAATCTGAACAGACTCATCCCAATGTGGACAAGAAGCTCTTCACTGCCGAGTCTGTGATTGGACTGAAGAACCCTGACAAGTCCTTCCCTCTGAACAATGATGTGGGCGTTCTCAAATGGAGGCTACAGACCACTGATGAGTCCCTCATACCACTCACAAGTGAGCTCTCCTCTCACTAACACCAGGCTTGCGTGTGTGTGTGCGCACATGTGTCTGTGTCAGTGCATTTTTACTTGCATATGCAGACAGGAGACATGATTCTGATTGTCAAAGGACAGAACTACACACTTACAGAGTCAACTTGTTTCAAACAACACACACAAACTACAGATAGTTTTGTTCATAGTTCGACACACAATTTGAATGTGGAAAATATGAAAAATTCTAACAAATGATATGCTGATTTACGAATTTGGAGTTTTTTATTAATTTTCTTCCCTTTAATAATGTGTTTTATGTAGGCAGACGCACAAGGCAGGAGTACAGGCTACTTGTCTGTAATTCTGTTGCATTTTTGGGGCCCATATCATTGGCAATCTTTATATGCTGCATCTTCTTGCTGTACTTATCAGTTGGTTGTAATCGATCTGTACAGTGAGTAAAGGACTGCAGAGGGGGAGTGGCAGTTGTATGCATAACTAGTTTTCATGTGTTTTGTTACCATCTGTTTTACCAAGTCTGAACAAAATTTAATCTCACTTTGCGTGCATTCAGACTTGATTTTAGAAAAAGTGGGAGCCATAACATGTACATACAAACACATGTGTTGTCTTAGGTACTCTATTCAAGGTTGAGCCAGCTGGCACATCTGGGACTCAAACACCCAGCAGTGGGATCCACTGCTGCACCATGAACAGGCACTTCTACCTCATGAACCACCCAGAATGTATTTTTCTGATCACCCAGTGCCTGCTGTAACTGGCTGCACTGGTTTGGTTCACCAGGCTTCTCCAAAAAATACACCCTCTACACAGGAATGGCTTCTCAGGGCAGAACTAACCACATACAGCTTCGCTGAAATAACTTGGACATTAAGCAGAATTAGCCATGCACGCAAACACATGCGCGCGCACACACACACACACACACACTCAACACAAACACGCATACATGCATGCTTGCACTCACTCGGGCCCAGAGGGATTAGGACGCTGGACGTTTTTGGATTCCATGGATGGACGGCAAACAACAGCTGATGCAAATCAAAACAGATTCATCAAAAATGTCTGTCAGGAGTTGTGTCCTCCTGATATTATGTACTAATAAAACTTATTTATAATAAGGCCAGGGTATTTAGAGCAGACATTTTAGCAAATTATCCAGCTTGATATTTCCTAAATTTATTGAGGTGGAGAACCTTGTTCTGGTATGATACAAGATATGAATACCCATCCACTTAAATGAAGTCAGTTCTATTGGTGGAGCTCAAAGTTGCTCTGGTGGATCAGGTTAGTGTGCAGTGTGCAGTGTCTGTGCTGCTGCAATCACATATCACTTCCAGGCTACAGATACTGTATTATCTAAGCTAGCTCTGTACATACAAGACCATGACAGTGGACCACATTAATTTCATGTGGTATTTCAACATAGCTTGTGAAGTTCACATTCCAGATCCTATAAAAAACTGTTAGACCCAGGGTGTTGTGTATATAATGTTTAATGTGAGTGTAAAGGTGTCTGTTGAACAAGGTGGGTTACCCAGTGGAGTTATGCATTGCTGTAACAGAAAATAACAGCTTTTGCTTTCATTTTTGCGTAGACCTGGAGGGCTTCATAGCTTCACATTGGCCATCTTCACCATATGTTTTTCATAGCTAGCTGATTGAAAAAGATATATCAGTATGACTTTCTGAAGCTGTATTTTTTGGTCAAATTACAGTTCAACAAGCCAGTTTGCTAGCAACAGTCATCTCCATGGATAAACATGTTTTGATTTTGATTTTGTTTTTTGAATGAAAAGAGGTAGGAAAGAAATTAGTTTGATATTAAATGACACATATAGATGATCACATAGAACACTATCCACTGTCTTGTCTCAAGGCCATGCAGATACTTGGGATCTGTCATGCCTTGTCTCTTGGTTTTCCCACTGAAGTTGATCTGTGCCTTCCGGCCTGCACATTATGAAATAGTTTTTCTGCCCCTCTGTAGTAAACTGCTGGCCTTCAGAGAGCAGCAATGGCTGTGATGTGAACATAGAATACGAGCTGCAGGAGGAGGGACTGGAACTCAATGATGTCATCATCGCCATTCCCATTCCGTAAGTGTATGCAAACAACAACAAAAAAATTATATTTTCATGCCATCAGTTATCAGTTAAGAAGACATTTTGATAGTATTCTGTAACTTTAACAAATGGAAAATGTGGTCGTTTTTTAAAATTTTTTTAGTTATAGTCAACATTTTTTGAAAAGATGTACTAAGAATGTTGCCTGCAGGTTTATGGATTGCTCAGTTGACCTTATTGTCCCAGAGTCTTGAGTTTTGTATGTGTGAGGGACTACTGTATTGCATTGTCTTAAAAAGTATCCATAAATACCTGTATTTATGCTGAAGAATGCAGTGTTTAATATGGGGATAGCATCTGTTTACACATGCATCTAGTAAACATGGCCCATCAGTTTTGGTTACTTCTGAATTTGTGTGATATTTTATTTACTGGCTGAGTGCCTTAGCTGCAGGTTAACCCACAGGCTTTCGTATGACATGTGTCTTACCAAATTTTCCCATCCTCTGCAGTTCGGGAGTCGGTGCTCCAGTGATAGGGGATCTAGATGGGGATTATCGCCATGACAGCCGGCGGAATATTCTGGAGTGGTGCCTGCCAGTCATTGATCTCAAGAACAAGACGGGCAGCTTGGAGTTCAGCGTGGCTGGCCAGCCCAATGATTTCTTCCCCGTCAATGTCTCCTTCGTTTCCAAGGCTAACTACTGCGACATACAGGCAAGTTTTTCCAGGCTGAGAGGCAGGGATCCACGCTACAGTATATAAAAAACTTTCTGTTGTGCTCTGAGACCAAACTATTTTAGTCAAACCACATGGCAGCTGAACATATCAATCTGACTAATGATGTTCATCTACTGTGAACCAGTATAGTGTTGAATAATTTCAGCTGACAAACTGATGACATTTTTTTCCTTAACTGTTAAAGTGAGACCTGTCTGTCTGTGATATATTATATTATGCTCTATATCTTGGCATTGCATATTATCATTGATCGGCCAGGTTTTGCATAACCCTATATGATACATTTTGTCTCACGTGGGTATGTGTCTCAGTTTCACAGAATGCCATGCGTCCCATAAAGTTGAAAGCATTGCCCTCAGATTTGCTTGGGACTGGTATTTACAGTCACCTTTATAGCCATTCTCTTCATGCATGCATGTGCGCAGGGAGGTACATTCACATGTTTTTAGGTAAAAAAAATTATTTTTTGTTTTTTTTTTTTTTCCCCCCCCCCCTCCTACCCAGGTCACCAAAGTGTCTCAGGTGGATGGGGACAGCCCTGTGAGGTTCTCCATGGAGACATCGCTTGTGGTTGACAAGTATGAGATTCTATAAAGGGAAAAAAAACACAACGAAAGCAACATGGGGAAAAAAGAAATCAGTGGATTTAAAAATAAAAAGAAAAGCAAAAAGCAAAAAAAGAAGAAATTGCTACTAGCCTGTCCGCCTGTTCTGATACAGTTACATCAATGGGACACTCTGCCCATCAAAGGCCCCTTGTCACCATGGCGTGCAGTATTTGGCGTATTTATACCTTTATATGAGAAAAGAAAACTATAAATATATACATGTATAAAGAATGAAACAGAACAGGATTGTGTGAAGATGTGCTGCATCAGCAAAGGGGAATTACAAAGCTAAACATAGAATGATAACTATTGGGAAGGGTGGGGGGTCAGGGAGGGGTGTGGCTGGGGGTGCATCACTTCAATCTCATATGTCGTCTTTCCTAGTCAAAAAATGGACATTTGAAAACACACAGCACTGTATTTCAAATACTCAGCAGGTCCTGTGTTTTGGCACATTTCCCCCGTTTTTAGTAAAAGAAATAAATTTGCTTCTTGTCAAAAACCATAAAAAATGCAAATTTTATACAAAAGCCCTTAGGAAAAACAGTCAGGGCTGGTGAGGGGAAATTTCAGATGAGAGGAAATTTTTAAATCCTGCTGTTAGAACGCTACCAAAAATGGGCCTTGTGCCAAAATGCTTTCTCATTCACCCCAGTTGCCCTATGATTGATATTATGGCAGGATTTTGTTGTTCTCTGGACCAAGGCTGTGGAGGAGATCTTACGATATGAGTCAAGCTTTTGTTTAATGGTCTTTTTCAGTGCTTTGTAGGGGATAGGAACGAATCCTTATACCTTAATGCCGCTGGTTTGGCTGAAGGTGTTGTTCTTGAAATTCTCCTGTGTGTGTTGATGTCACTCTGAACTGCATCTCCAACTGTTCCATCATAATTAGAGGTCTGCTTGCCCCATTAGTTTGTCTGGGAGTGATAATTAGTCGGACGTCTTCTTTATACGTTAATAGTGATGGCAGTAAAATTTAAAAAAATGGTCATTTATAACCAGATTCTTTTTCCATAAACCCCTAAAGCCAAGAGTCTTAAGATTTCACTCAAACTCTGCTTTGACCTGTTGGCTCTGTGTTACGGTACCCACAGTCTGCTTTTTTATATTTAATCGTACCCTAATTAACATGACAGATCAGACTTCTCCAAACACTCACTTGTGCTCAGTGAAACCCATTTTCCAAAAGTTCCAAAGTTGAATTTTGTGAGCTCAGGTTAGAGAGATCTGGCCCATTAAAGCTCTGTTACTTGCTTGAATGCCAAAATTGTATGGCTTTAGAAATTCAGCTGTGTGGCCTATTCATGTGGTTTGATGGGTCAGAAGATGAATGGTAGGATCTTGTGATTTAGGGTATTTAAGATCATGTTTTACAGATTGAGCAAAATGTAACTCTGGTACAGAGATTATATAGCCACAACTTCAGTTCAAGAATTTGGAAAAAGCAGGGAGCTTTGAGCAAGAAAATGTTTGCTCTGCTTGCACTTGCCTTTAGTGAAGCAAAATGGTTTTTCTTTTTCCATAAGAACTTTCAGTTTCTGTTACTGTGCAAGTACAGTGTGTGAGCATTTTTAATTAAGGAACTGTTTGCACCCCTTTCTCACCTGCCCCATAACCTCCCTCAAGGTTGATTGGCAGGTTTTCAGTCCTTGTCCAGAGATTGGATCACTGTGCTCTTCAAAGAACAAACCAGTCATGTCTTGTCCCTTTGTACGCTAAGCCTGTTGCAGGGTATACTGTTAACATGGAAAGATGATGTAATGAAGCAAGGAGCAATGAAAGCAATCTGATTGGAGGAAAATCATGAGAGATCCCTGACTCTCCAGTAGCCAAGGCACATCCTGGGAAGCCATGCCCCCTTCCCCCAACATGTACACCTCCTGAGCCACACCCCCTGCCTGCCAGAGAATGTCTGTGGCCTTCAGGCCAGAATCATTTGGTCTGTGTGTGTGTGTAGAAATGACTTACTTTAGGCCTGAATGTCAATCTAGATTGAAAGAGAAGCACGGAAAAAAACAAAATATTAGTTTTTTTTGTTTGTATTCAAAATTTTGTGGGGTTTGGATTGTGGGTGGGGGAGAAGAGGGGAGGTGGAAAGTAAATTTGAAACTTTTGTAACCCTGTATGAAAATACACCAGAGGTGATTACAGATAACATTCCAGTGTAAACTTTAATCAATTAAAGTGTATTATAAAACTTGTCCAAGTCATGAAGCCTATTTTTTAATGTTACATTTGTCAAATCTCATTTTCCAATGCAGAGGAAAGTGCATTTCTAATTGCCATAGGTCATGTGACTCTGGCATTCAGCATTTGACTGCTGAGCCCTTATGCAACCTTATGATGACCTGCTACATTTTTACACATCTGTCCTTGTTCATGGATATGTAATGATATCTACAAGAATACATTTTGTCGTGTAGTATTATTTTACCAACTTCTTGCCTTCTATAAAGTGAATCACTGACTTTTCTTTACGTTCACCACTGTCACCCAAGAAAGATAGTCAGGCAATGTTCTTGCACCACATGGAAAGGAAGCCATTTTGTGTTTTACTTGCGGCCACTGCCCCATACCCTTCCTTTTGGCTTCCATTTTTCCTTCCAGTTTAGAAAGCCTGCTTATATCTGTATGCCCTTGCTGCAACACTGTGCCACAGTAATTTGTGGGAGCGTAGACTAGCATCACTGAAATGCATGCAGACGGCCTGGCAGCTGAGCTGTGCAGTCACATCATGCAATGCTAGCATTCTAATCTTAATCATGGCAGGGAGCGAAAGTTTCTCCAGCGTCATCATGCATAAGTAACTTTTGTTGATCAGTTGCCTTTAGCCTGTCCGCACAAGTTGCCTACATAGTGCTGTCCTCCAGTGTAATGTGATGAGCTGCCTGGTAAAAATATAAGCAATAGCTGACAGTACATGCCCTGGGCAAAGTTTGTACTCTTGTGAATTGATGGACAGTATTGCAACATTGAGACAAGTATAAAAATAAAGGTATAAAAATAGGTTCCATTTCAATTTGGAAGTACTTGAGAAGACAGGGATAACATTATGTTTCAAATTCTGCCAGGCACACAATAAGTAGTAAAGGATAGAATTATATACATGTATAAAACTATTCCTGTCAGATTTTGAATCCAGAAGTGAATGGACAGGCAGAATACATTGTAGCCTTTGTCATACTTGTGGGCCTGACAAACCCCTATCTCCATTTTGGAGAAACATGGTTCAACGTCACGAATGTACTATTCTGAGGAACCCGAATGGTTAGTATACTTCTGAGGAATTACACTAGAATTTTACAATGAAATTGTTTGTGGGTGTCCAGCTGGAAGTTATTTTTTAAAGCCAGGAAATTCTCTGGTGATTCTTCTGTAATAAATAATGCATGGCGTAGACACACATTTACTGTCCAGCCACAATAAAATATGTTTCAGTCTAAAAGCCAATAGGATTAATTACAAAAGGTAATAAACTATTTAAATTAAGGTTTCCATCGTGTTAACACCAGTGTGTGAAAGGTATCCTCACGATAACTGCATGTGGACTTGGATAAAGGCCAAAGATCCATGAATAGCAAGATAGCAGACAATAGAAGGTTCATTGCCAGCAATGCAAGTTAATTCCTGTCACCATAACTCATTTAGCCATTGATGAAAATTGTCGTTTTTTTTTTTTTTTTTTTTTTTTTTCCCCTCCCTGATGTAGTCGCATGCCACATGCATTCAACTGATCATAGAGAAGAACCATTCAGGTAACACCAAGCATTCCAAGGTTTGTCCGATACAAGGAAGCATTCCATCATCTTGAACTAACTAATGTGGTCTGTTTTTTCTTTTTTTGTACTGAGGCCAAATTACATAAACATGCACACAAGCTAAATACAGTATGAAAAAATGTAAAAGAACTAAAAGAAATAACATTAAAGAGGAAAAACTTTATCAAAACAGTAATGGCATGCCACAAAATTTGAACAAAATCCAAACAAATCTTGTCAGAAAGTAGCGGAAATAGCCCATGGATGGACAGCAGGGGTCAGACCTAGATCTCTTAAGAGTCCCCTTTCTCAAGCATTGGAGCTGTCATGAGCCTGGCCCTCATGTGTTCCAAATGCACTGTGCCTGAATCTGGGGTAGTCCACAATAGTTCCCTTTATTTCAGCCCAATTCACAGAGCTGGTTCAGGGCTGTTCTTGTTATTAGTGTCATAATTATGACTGTTTGCATACTTGCCAAGAGGGGGATGGCTGGGTGAACCTCAGCCCTGTTTTCACTCAGACTGAATGGGCTGACCTGCCATTATTTGGAGGACTTGGCCAATGTGGTGATAAGCAGTTGCTTGGGGCAGCAGCAACCTTGCCCAACTCATCTTTTTGAGGGATGTGGCTTTCAGGCCCTTCTCTAGGAATGCAATCAAGGTTAAGGTTGAGGATTTATGTTCAGGTTAGTATAGGAGGATTTTGGGTTTGGGGACATGAGTTGCATTAGGGTTATGACAGGGTTTAGCCTTAGCTGTGAAAGGGGGTAATATTTGATTTGGGATTAAAATTGGCATTTTGATAGTGTTTAGGGTGGAGGATGAAGTTGTGAAATGCTGTCATATTAACTGTTGAAATACAGTTTTCATCTACTATATTTTATAACATTTCATTCAATTCCATCAGGGTTTGTCCTGGGACAGAAATTAGGGTTTGTATAATGAAATTTAGGTTTGATGATCTCTTTCGCCACCTGCTGGTTTTTTAATGCATGTTCGGTCACATCCATAGTGCAACTAAACCTGTCTCAGAGTGGTTAAACTGGGTGGTTCAGACACCAGTAACATGATTCAGTGTACTTTACAAAAAATATCACATATTGCCACATAAATTCAGTGTTTTTACAAGTTTGTAAGTCATGATCAGTCACATGTGTATGTGTGTCATTCTGATACATTTAATGTGTATACCATGTAGCTTGATGTATTTTCTTATAAAACATACACATTTTTGAAGAGCTTCTTCTAATATTTCTTGTAAATTTTAAGGGTATCCTATTTTAACAGACAATTATCAATACAGATAGAAACATTGTTTCTGATATCATGAATGTTCAGGGTATTTAGCATTTATGGTGTTCTGTTTTTATGTAGTATTTTATGGTAGCTATCCTTATGGTGATCCTGCATACTTAGCAATATCAACACTGAAATGTGGCCTTTTAAATTGAACACAAATGGCTGAAATGAAGACCCAGATACCAGCGAGCTGGCACTATGGCAATTCAGCTCCTCTTACCTGAGTCTGAGTCAGTGTTTTGGAACACTGGCCTGTTGGCAATGTTCTGTTGTACTGCTCCTCCCCACCTCCAGAAACAATATGTGGGTCATGTTTCTGCTGGGAACATCTCTCTGGGAAATACATTTCAGACCTGATTGAATCTGGAAGATCATTTTTTTTTTCATAAGTACAATCTATAAAGGATTTCTGTGCTGACATCCAGGGTAAGGGGGTGGGGGTGGGGGGGGGGGGGGGCTGTGGGGGCGAGGGATAGAAATGGGAATTTTATATGTGCGGGGTGATGTTGGGTGTGGGGAGGAACTGAGGAAAGGGTGGGTGCAAGATTAATTCTACCCTGACCTGGTTTGCATTTCGATTGTTTGTGGTGTGTGTGCAAGCAGGAAATAAGTTTATGTGTGCATGTGTGTTTTGTTGGGGGGGGGGGGGTGTTAAGAGTGGATTGGTAAAAAAAAAAAAACTAGAGATGAAGAGAAAATAAAAAAAGGAGGTGTATTTGGAGATCATAATGCAGTAGATTGAAAATACAATGAAATGTAAATTACTATAAAAACAGCCAGAGCACCCAAAAAAACAGATGGACCATCTATTGTAGTGAGGAGATTTTGATAGCACAGCATCCTGTTGGAAGTGGGACGTCCTTATTTTGGGTGGGAGTGAGAGGGGGAAGGGTTGGGCCTGCGAGAAACGGGTGTGTCTTTTTTAACGAATGAATGGACAGACACTGAGGTACTGAGCTGAATGTGCGAGAGAGGGGACAGAGTAGCATGTGGGTAACAGATTCACCAGGCCACTTCATTGCTTTTACTGCTGTGCTGGACTTTGGCCTTGTTGCTCATTCAGTTCAGTGGAAAAAGAGTTGGATTTGGCCTCCCTACACAGTAATGTTGGAGAGGACTGTCTGAAGCAACAGTCTTGATTCTGAAGACCTGTTAACCAAGAGGGTAATGGGACAGAGAATGTCAGAAACTGATGGATACGTCTCTTATCTGTGACACACGAATACATGCCAGTTCACTGGAATTCTGTGGCAAAAGAAGAGAGGCCAGCAAGAGTAACTCAAAATGACACTTAAGAAGGTCAGATTTAAGGTAGGTTTTCTCTGATGTGTATTTTTTAAGTTGCATCTTTGGATATCTGAACAAAACATTTTTAAATCATATTACTACTTCCAGTGCATGTCAAAATTTTTCAATAACGAAATATCACAGACCCAAATGGAAAATTTCAATGTTGAACATTTTCCCTCTCCTTACTCTGTCAAGATACAAAACTAATATCTTTACATTGAACATAATTTTTGGAGTTTTTTTGTGCATTTCCTTATCAATATGCAAAGAAAGTTTTTCAATCTTTCCTCATCCTCAGGACAAATCTGACCAGCAGTTCCAAGATTTGATCTGCTATCACCTGTCTCTCTTTGTACTCGACATTAGTATGAATGTCCCAACATTAGTTATGCTTCCTGTTTTATCATCCCTGAGTCACACACGAATGCCCCGCTTGTTGGAGAATGTAGACAGCCTGGCCTGGGTCCACCACTCACACAACCCAGACTCTGTAGCGCTGTTTGTTTTGGTGATAGATTTCATCAAACGCCGTATTCATGGGGCTATTTTACCCATGGAGAGACCGGCTCTGGAGAAATGTTTTCCTGGGAACGCGATGGTGGGGGGGCGGGGGCAGGGGGGGTGGGGGGGGGTGTTGTGTGTGGGTGTGGTTATGCAGTTATGCTGTAGAGCCTGGCTTTCATAAAGGCCTCATTGACTGGAGCAGATGCTGTCCCCTGAAATGGGTCTCTGGCTGGGCCCCCTGGCCCTGCCCGTGCGGCTGCTGTGCGAGAGGAGGGGTGTGACGGAGGTGATAGGAGCCATGATAGCTCCTCTTCTGTCTTGGCCGTTCTGTGTTTGTGCAGCGGCCTAATTTTGTGTTTTGGAAAATATGGGGGTTGAAGAGGGTGGTTGAGGGTGCAATGAACCAGGGAACCATAATTGTCAGGGGTGGGAGGGGGTTGTTCTGTGGCTCACTTACCAGCTCATGGAGGTCAGGGTGGGGCAGGGAACATGGTTTACATGTTTTTCAACTCCAGTTGATGTCTGTCAGTTTTCTCTGACCTAAAACTCGTTACTGTTAGGCTGATCTACAGAACTGTGTATCTAAGCCATGAAAACAAACTGATATACTTAGATGTCCTGCAGGGTGACTTAAACATAAATTTTCCCAGTTAGTGAGTGACATGTGTCCCTTTGGTTGGTATTCAGTATTCTGTACAGCAAAATGGTTATTGTTTTCCAGCATAAATACTTGTAATATACCTGTGAGATGACCTTCATTTTGGAACAAACTGCCATTGCTTTCCTACAGCTCACCTATGTGTGAAAGACAAAGTGTGGAAACAAACAGGATATTATCTTCAAAGGCCCTGTATACACAAGGGACTGTGGTGAAATTCCTGCCCTCCTGTCTCCAGTCTGACCAGTTGCCCTATTGCCCCCCCCATAAAGCTATTTGTTTCTTGAAGGATGACCCCTGTCTTGGTCATCAAAGGCCATTTTAGAGGAAATTGGCAGCATTCAGAGCCATCCTGTAGAATTTCTGCTTCTCGAATCTGAAAACAGTGGCCTGGTTTGGGTATGAGAAACCTACTTTTGTAAAGACCTTTCAGCTTACTTATTTGATAAACAAAAACCCCCAAAATGTCATGTTGGAGCCCTTCATTACAGTACTGCCCTCTAAAACATCAACACGTATGAGGTGTGGTGTTTTAAAAGTTGATAGTAGATGTAATGTTTCAGTGACTTGATCATATTTTACTAAATAATGGACAACAATTTGATTGATTGATTTTGTTTAACTATATATATATTAGCCTTTGTTTGCCAATACTCTTTGACATTCAAATTAAAGATTCATAAAGGGGTTGGTCAGCATATCATATTGTAATTTAAGTTATAAATAGAAGTTATTTGTTTTCTCTTAGGTAGTGTTTACATTCTTGTAAATTTTAAAGGGCCACAATCAACTGCAAATCATCTATACATACAAGTGTCCACACACCTACCATAAACAATTTCTACTGAGCTTTTTCAGATGCTTCTGCATGATTTGGTGGTAAAAGCTTGGACCAGAAATAGTTGTTATATTCTTCTGTCTCAGAACCTCAAATGCAGAGCTCCATTTAACTGAGAAGTTTTTATGTTGCTCCTTCTGAGAAACCCTAGTCTGTGTGTTACCTATCGTTTCCCTCACTAATGAAGCAAACAGAGAACCATTCAAGCCATCACTGAGGCGTTATTCGTCTTCTGTCCACAAGAGGCCAGTAAAGTTGCATTGTGCATTCTGACAGCAGGTGTCCACAAGCCAGGAGCAACGTTAGAAAAAAAAGCGCTTTTATAGCCAAATGAGATTCACCACAGAAAAATCACTAAAAGGAAGTCCTGAAACAAATTATGGTATTTAACATAGCACACCTTACTGAGGTGATTATTCTATTAAAAGAAAAGAATTCATGTAACATAAGAAATGATATTGTGCAAAACATTACACAATTCAGTTCATTTTAGTTCAGACATTATTATACGTTATTACACTGATACAATATGACTTAAGTCGAATGCTGCATAATATACATGATTCTTAATAGGTATATAATAGCTTTTTCATTGTATGCTATCAGTAGGCACCTAATCCCTGACCCCAAGTTAATTGCTAATGTTACCATAAAGTTTTACTGTATTATATTCATTCTAATACTGCTCAGTAGTTTTATTGAGCACCATTCAAATATTACAGCCAGGGCTAGGAATCCCCCTTTACTTCAGCCAGTGTGGGTGTCCAAGTCCTTTTTATTAATGTCAGACTCAGTCTGTTAGATTTATTGGCTCAATTTAGCCATTATATCACCACTGTTACTGGTATGGAAAACAGAAACAGCTGAGGTGATTGAAAACCTCAATCCCTCCCACCAAAGTGGCATACTTTTTGTCAAGTAAGTTATATAACATGATAAGATGTTTACTTAAGTAGAATATTCTCTCGCAGTCCCTTTACACACACAGCAATATTTCCAGAAACGGTATCCCTTCTGCTTCCTAAAAATCCTAATCCTTTGTTGGGTTGCCATGGCTACATGTGCCTAGGCATTTTGCGCATACACACAAAAATGCACAGTTACACAGACACACCTAACTCATGAGCATGCACACACGAACAGGCATGCAGTGTACTCACACACAATATGCGTGCATTGTAATACCACAGCTTAATCCAGGAACTGTTTTAGGCTCTGCAGAGAGATTTACTTACACTTCAAAGGGTTGGCTCTGAACCAAAAGGCACAATAACTGCATAAGGTAAATCAAGCGTCTATTGTGCCTATATGAACAGAAATATGGAGCCCTTTATCCTTTGCTTGTGAAGCACTGCTGTCAATTCTTGTCTCTGAACACAGTACTGATTATGTATTAGGGCAGTAAATCAGTGCTGATCCTTTCCTTTATGTTCTCAGAATTACTGTCATGTCTTAATCTAACCGCTTTCCATGTCTTCATTTGTCTCCAGCACTGCCCAATATAGCCTTTCCAGTTGGCCACTGCTTTGTTTGAATGTGATATTTATTTCTGCTCTGAAACAGCCTGTGCTACAGTATTTTTTTTACCCTCAATGTTACATTATGAATGGGTATTTTCATTTTTTTTTAGCCCCTGAGATTTTTAGCTGCTAAAAATTTGGGTTGGAGGTTGAGGGAAAAGGGGGATGGGGAGGAATGTGCTTCCCGTTAAAGATGAAAGAGATGCAGAGAAGCAGCAGTAGCTTTCCTGTCACGGCCCCCCCTGCCCCCACCCTAGCCTATTTGCTGCAGTTTGCTGATGAAGCTCTGCTCGGCTTTGGGAAAGTGCAGATATGACTGAAAGCCCCAGTGCTGAAGAGGGCTTATTTCATTAAATGGTAGGAACAGCAGTTCTTCCCCCAGTGCTGTTAAAATTTTACAATCCCCTAACAGTTCTGTAAGAGAATTTATTCTGTACTCCGAAGTACAGAAAATTGATTCTGCCATTACATGTTATCCAAACAGAATTGATACATACAATTAATTTTCTTCTTCTCACTATTCTGCATATGCTGATATGATATGTAATGCATTACAAAATACAGAACACATCTCAAACAGGAAAGTGGTGGAGTACATGTGTGTTGTAACTACCTAACCAGCTACCAAACACTTACGTGCCTCTTATCCATTTAAAACCCAAAATCCTGAGTCATGTATTGGACAAATGAATCATTTATAATTATAACCAGTTATCTCACTTGGGTATCCTATCAGGTGTGCTTTCATGTGTGCTGCAAGTATGACTTTCAGATTTCAGTCCATTCTGTCAGGTGTGTAAGATGGTTTTGTGGGCAGAGGACAGAACTTAAGAAAAAAATTTCCAGCTGTCCGACACAGAAAAAACCACAAAGGACTACAGTATGCGAATACTTATAGTATCAATACTAGACACATAACCATGAATACCTGTTTGATATATATCAGAGGCAGAACCATAGAAGGCAATTGATAGATAACACTGTCTCCAGATCCTCTTTTTTAGTTATTAGTAACATGACCAGTTTCCACACAATGATGTTTGTGACTTCCTGAATTCGTATGGGTATTTTAACTTTAATGCAGTGTAATGTATCCTTGGACTTTGAAAAAATTTATGTGAAAACATAAGGAATAACAACAATTCATCAGAAACCGTCTGCTGGACCAGAACTACACAACAATTGGTTAGCTAGCTAACCGTGACTCTGTAGAAATTAACTCGCCAGCCAAGTGCACACATTCCACCTGTAAAAAGAAGCATCCTGCAATCGATACAGAATAAGGGGGACCATGGTGTCATGATTTCAATTCCAGACTTCAGTCTTGAAATGTAATATTGTCCTGCATTCTCACATGGTATGTGCTGCTTCATGATTGAATAATGATCATTACACCCTGAAAATGTACTGTGTGGTTGTATGTGTATCCAGCCTACCATCTGTTACATAAACGCTATATATAGTAAATCTCAAGGACATAATAGGGAATTTAGTTTTTTTGTGAAAAAAAAAAAAAAAAATACCATGCTGGAAAAGGGATAGATGCAGATCTGTGTAGGGAAACACTAACAGGATGAGCTAATACATGTGCGTGGTACGTGTGTTTCATTTATTTTATTAACAGATTTTATAGCACATGCATTCTTGATGGCCAAAAACATACACCATATAAGAAATTTGTTTGATTTTATTTCTGATGACTAATTTATGTATGCCTACTTCAATATACCTCCCAACTATATCAACTGTAATTTAATTAAATGTACTCAATCATTTTAACTGTGTAATCTACAATAACTGTAATCTCATGCTCTGGATATAGAAAAATAAAACTGTTAAATCTGTTCTGAGCATTGTTCTCCAGTGTTGTATCAAAAATGTGATGAGTACCTTCAGTACATGATATTTTGTTCAATAAATCATGCCATATTTTCTCATTTTGGAGAAAAGTTACAGCCTATAACAACTTGGACAGTGGAAGATACATGGCCATACAAAGCAGCCAGCAATTTCCTCTTTTACAGAAAATTACAACATTAATAGCAATAATCCAGAGAATCCCTGAGCTGCATCACAAAACAGTGGTTCTGTCCTTAATATTGAATGTCATCAGAGACACTATAGATTTGTTTTAGATTAGTTACATTATTGGTTTAGTGGGTGGGTGAGAGATGCCTTGGGAGAGAGCGAGAGAGATTGAGTGAGTGAGTGTGAGAAAGAGTTTTTGTAACCAAGAGCTGAATTTGAAGCAGGTACATAGATTAAACAGAACCTGCCACTGTGGATTCTAAAGCTGCATGATTCAAACACTTAACAGCTTTTCTAATACTTGTCATGGATTGACTGTAAACATCAAGGATAGCTAAGACAGACAGAGGAATACATGCTGGAGAGGCCACATTAAAGACACCCATGAGACTTTCTGAGGGACAGAAAAATGAGGTGTGGCAGGAAGTCTTGTCTGACATGTTGCCACAGAAAAAAATCATTTCCCCCCTTGTCTGTTTGGCATTTTCTGTGGATCTGAAGATATTACATATTCAGTATTCTGTTCTTTTCTAAATGAGTAATGTTCTACTAGCATAGGTTGGAGGTTGTGCTTTGCTTCTAGTAAGAACCTCTTCAGCTGGGAATAAAGCATGCCTTGTGTTCAGTGAGGAGGAGGAGGAGGAGGGGGAGAGAGAGAGAGAAACAGAGAGGAAGCGTGAAAGGGTTAGAGGGGGAGAGAGAAAGTTCTGGATGTGAAGCACATCTGGCTCTCCCCATTCTATCCTCCCAAAAACAATTTTTTGCTGGATTGTAAGTGAATGAAAAACCCCCATTTCTTTAACTTTGGATATCAGCCTTTTATTTCTGACATCTTCAGTGGTGAATGGGAGTTGTGTGCTGTCTCTTTTTTCCAAGGATTAGACACATATCTGCAGGTAATGTGCACTTTCATTGTATTTTCATTACAAGAGGTAAATTTACCTCAGCCTGTTCACATGATTCTGTTTGTTACAAACAGCACCACCTGCTGGTCACAGGTAGTAAATGTCAAATTGAGGCCTACTTTGGGAGTGGTAGAAAATTCATGATCTGCTTTTATTTTGAAATTCAATCAGTTTATGACAGGCAGAATCAAACATAGATGAATGATGGATTTCTCTGCAATTTCAGAATTACATTTTAAGTCTGCAGTCAAAGGTAATTTTATGCCTGCTGTGTTTGAACCAGTCATTCATCTCTGCTAAACCACGCATGCTGTCTGTCAATAAGGACATTCAATACATGCCATATCGCAATGCAGTGGACCAAATCAAAACAAACCAGTAGGTATCAGAAATGTACCACAGGCTAGGTTATATTTAGATGATACTCAGAATTTTATATTGTCTTTCTGGTTCTCTATATCAAAATAATTTTAGAATACTGTATATAGCTAATGTTTTACATTTTAAGTTGATATTTAATGCATTACAGATGCTTGCATTAGACATGAATATATACTCATTATATTTTATATAAAATCAAACATGTGTTCCATATATTACAGTATAATGTAGTTCTGCATTTGTTGATATGTATTAAATATTTTACAGTACATGTAGTACATATGATGACACCTATTCAGGTTGGAGCTAGGAGTGGCAACATGGGGAGGGATACACCTGCATCTTCACTCTGAGGGTTTCCCTACAATGAGAGAGGGAAAGACAGAGCAAAGAGAAAGAGAGAGAGAGAGGGAGGAGGGAGAGAGAGGGAAAGCTCTGTGATCAGATGAATTTTTGAGGCCCAGCTGCGAATGAGCGTCCCCATGACCTCAGTCTCCATAATGGACTTTTGTTCCCAGCGGGCTCGGCCTTTATTCCCAAAGCTGAGGGGACAGCTCTGGAGACACTCAGCCTTTGAGCTCTGTACCAGGGGTCCCACTTTACCCCCTGCACCACATCCTCCCCTGTTCCCTGCATCACAGACCATTGCGCTAAAAACTGAGCTCTGCTCTCCATCAGGAATAAAACATCCCACCCTCTGCAAAGTCACTCACTGCCTGTTTGACCTTTCAGTATTGCAGATATATATTATTCCCTTATGTGAGAATATGACATAGGCCTACAATTACAATGCCCACTTTGTGTTGATAGGCCAGTCTCAAAGCTACCAGCGCTGTGTAACTGTTAATTTGGCAGAGTACCATGCACTGACTAGAGGCTTTGCTACTATGCAATGAGACAAGGACAGACCCACCAAATGAAACTTTCGAGGGTGAACCCTCCCTCCCTGACTGATACTGCAGTTATGCTCCACCCTGCAGGGCACAGTTCACTGTCTATCCACTCTTTTTTCATGTACATGCATCTTGAGACAGTTATGTAGCCTGAAATATCCTGAGACAGGTGTAATTATTGCTGAAACATAGAAAGTACTGGATTTCTGTGCTTTGGCATGCATTAGTTACTCATGCTTTGATGGTAATGGTCCTTACTAGCTGGCTCTACTGTGTACATGTATCAAACTGAAGGTGACTTTGCCAGCTTAAAGAGAAGGGAGCAGAGAGAATCAGCAGGGGATTAAACAGTGAGACAAGCTTCAGACTTGATGCTGTGAACCAATGAACACTCACATAGTGGATGCCCTTTTTATTCATCCTTCTACTGTAGCTTCCCCATAAATACAGGAAAGTGCACATTAGTGCACATGTACTCTAAGACATGTGCAGTCAGCTGGGCAGCTGAGCAGGCTCAGCTACTGCACAAGGACTGTAGACGAATTGCAGAATAAACAGGAGGATCATAGGAAACCAAGCCATCTAGTGACTCACTGTTGATGTTCTAGCTGATGATACCCTGTCCTTGAAACCCTCCTTCCCTGAGAAATGCACCATTTAACCATATAACTTATTGTGGGTCTTCCATCCACAGGCAGTTCTGGTAAAGTCCAGATTTCACCCACAGAATTAAGCACACATAGATTCAACATTTGAGAACTCTCAGTTATTACATCTTTCAAGATACCACTTGTGTTGGATTTCCTCTATGGAAAACCTAATTGTAAGCAAAAGTGCCAAAAGTGGGATACTGAGAAGTATGAGGTGATTATGGGTCTAACAAAGAAATCTCTTTTAAACTGACACTTTTGTGTGTTTTCTCTGTGGCTTGGAGCCAAATCATTAACCCATAAGCACTTTGGCTAATTTGTACCAGCTTTTTTAATGAATTGATTCCCAGGCTGTGTGTATGTGTGAGAAAAAGAGCTAGTGTGGCAATGTGTTTGTGTGGGTTTCCCAAACTGTTATGAAAGCCTGTCTGGCTTCAAAAACTTGGGACAGCTGCACCATCTACAGCTGCACCGTTACCAGGCACCATCTGCATGATTACAGATATAGATGACAACATCTCCCTTTCCATTCCTGTCCATTCTCCGATAATATATTTTGAAAAATATAAACCCAGTCTTTTTCTCCCTGAGAGCAGTTTTCAGAAAAGTTTTATTTCCTGTGTCTTTTTGGATGGTTCCTGTATTTGTTTAATTTGCTACATAGCTAGACATCAGTCAGCTGAAGCATTTCTCCATCATCAGCATCTGTGGCTGGGTACCCATATCAGTCCAGACAGACCAATGTTGTTTCCAGATGTGTTGTCATAGCAACATATCAGTGGCAGCCGTGTGAGGTGATGACATCATCTCTATCAGCAGAAGGTGGGGCTGTACATCAATGCTCTGGTCTTCTTTCAGAAATCAAAGTTGTCCTCTACCCATTGATTTGGATACAATGAACAAAGCTTACATTATACTGTACACAAGACATTCACCAGTTGAGAGACAGAGAAAGAGAGAGACAAAGAAAGAGCTAGACAGGCAGAGAGAGACAGAGACAGAGGGACAAATTTATGGTCTACAGATAGAAGAGAGAGGTTGGAACATTCTGTGGGAGGGGGGAGGTCGTTGGACTGATTTGCATTTGGAATTTCCACAGCTTCCTTCCCAGCCTCTGTCTCATCTCTGTACGCACACTAACACATACACATACACACAGACGTGCCCTATTCTTTTTGTGCTGTGCAACAAAAAGATTACTGACAAATCAGCGCTCTCTGTCAGAATACCTCTGGCCCGGGGGCCAGAAGTGACACATTTGTCCTGGTGGCAGGAAGTCTGTAAGACCGTGTGGTGACAGCGGCCAGTGAAAGTGTTAAATATCGACACTTGCTCCGTTCAGATGACAGAAGACTGGAACAAAGAGACAGAGGAAAACAGCTGGCTCCTTGGGGCATGGGTCACCAGGACACTGCTGTTAGAGAGTGAAAATAAGGACACTAAAAATCCTGGAACTGGGAGGAGGGGGAAAAATCAGTCTGGTGTTCATTTTTGTGTTTGGTGACGCTTGGGGTTGCCTCCCCCGCCTCCCTACTGCTTGGCCGATTCTAGCTGTACTTTTTCCAAAAACTTGCCACTTTCTCAGTCTCGACATCGGATATTGTGAAAGAAGCAGGAGATTAGCGTGTCGGACCTCAGATTTAGCACAGACCTTCAGTCAGTGCCTCTTCCCTTGCAATAGAACACTGAAGAAGAGGGACTTTGGTACTGCTTGGCACCCTTGCCCAGTGTCACCTGACACCAAAAGGGATGCTAAGATTGGCTGCTTGATTTTGCTTGTATGGGAGCTGCTCCAATCTCAGTGAGGTGAAAGATTTTTTTTTTCAAAATCTGGATTTCACTCCACTCTGAGAAAAACAGCAGGCTTCCTCTAGTTGTTGGATGATCGTGGGTGACAAAAGCATGCCTCCTGCTAAATCACCTGGAAAAGACTGACCCACAAGATGGACATACCCCTCTGTCCTGCCCAGACCGACCCCATTGTGAGGCTGCTTCTGAGAACCAAGGTTCAAGTCATCAGAGAGGTAAAGGGGAAAGACACTAAAACACAAGAGAGGTGGATGGTTCTGAAATCCTCCCCCTCAAAAAGAACAAAAAAATCAAAAGAACAAAAGAAAATGGTTCACTGTCATTGTTGAATCTGAATCTTTATTTAGTTTTACTGCCTGTATTTTTCACCACTGGTCTGATCAGGGCAATGTTAACCTTCTGCTTGGGTGAGTGGGGCAATGGAGGCTCAGTTACTGCCTTCAAGTGTGATTTTGCAGTGCCTTTCAGTTGTTGCTAAACTGGACCAATTATGTTTCATTTCAACAGGCATCTGATTAAATTATCAATATGTCAAGCAGCAATATTGTTATTCAAATCCAAGGTAAGAGTAAGGAAAGATTTTGGAAAGAAGCAAAACTTTGAATGTGGAAAAAAGTTGATACTATCAGTGCATTTAGTGCATTTTGATATGGCAGTAAGTTTATGGTGTATGTGCAAGCAGCACTCTGGACTTCAAGATATTTGCTGTTGTTGTTATTCATTGAAAAAGACTACATTTCCACTGTAATCTTTCGGCATCAACAACAAAACACAGCAAAATGCCCACACTAAAAAAAAGAAAGTGTTAGCTTCAACAGTAACATCAGTGTTATTACTTTGATACTTTATTTCAATAAATAAACTATCAATATATTTGTGTGCTCCTTTGGCAAATCAGCTTTTATCTCTGAAATGTGTCAGCTTGGTTCCTAAGAAATTCTTGTTCTTTGTCTTCTTTTTTTCTAAACATAATAATATTGTGAATATGTTTCTTCTCTGCTGAACTCAAGGAATGGATTTTTTTCTTACGGGTTTAATGGCATGATAGACTGATGGATATGTATTGTTTTTTTATCTCAGAGGCTTGAGGAGGAAGATAGTGTGTGGGGATCTGGTTGCTGTGTCAGAGCATGTCAGTCTATTGGGATGGGTGGGCAGCTGTAGTCCAGGAGAGGTATTTGAAAGTGGTACGGGTAGCAGATTTCCCCTCAGCTGAGGAGAAGAGGATTCTGGGTAATAGTCCAGCCCTCCCCTCCTCCCTCCCGCAAACACACTTCTCTTCTGGGATTATTGGCGCTGAAAAGAATTCTTTGTCCTGCTGGGGGCTGGAATTCGTGTTGAATTCTGCATCTTTAGGAAAGAAACAGCCAAAGACAACGGAACATTTGAGTAAAACATGAACCGGAATATTTTGTTCACAGCATCCCCCACTCACCCCAACCCCAACCCCCCAAACCCCCCCCCCCCCCCCCCCCCCCCCAAAACCCTTATACACATGTTCTTGTACACTCCATTGCCAACGGCTGTTCTACTGACGATAGCAAGTAGTGTTTATGCCAGAGAAAGAATGACTCATCCCACAGAGAGATTTTAGGCCTGGGAGTGCAGTATTTACAAAAGCTGGCTGAATAGCTGTTGCGGTAGGCTCGTGTTTTATGTAGTAAATCAGCGAACAAGAGAGAATTAGTGATATTATGATGATTGGAGATGTGTGTATTGCAGAAAGGTTTTGAGCTGATCCATGTTACCTTAGTGACTTAGTCCAACACAAACTAAGTTACAGACATCCATTCAGCTTGGGACATGGAAACGTTGGTGGTTTTTGAGCATCCCAAGAGAGTTAGCGGTCAGCTTTTTAGTGCTTAGCAGATACTTTATGTATGAATTAGTGTCTGGATGAACATTCTGGGCACCCAGAGCAATCACTCATTAATAAGCTCAGTTTGGTTGATGTTTAATTCTACAAGAATGTATTCCTTCTTATTTCCTTCTTCCTAACAGTGGTTTCAATGAGTTTCAAAGGAAAGACCTGTGACGTGTTTTCATGATTGTATCAAATAGCTATCTGCTGCTAGCACTGACTCTACTGTTAGTCTAATCTATCCCCCATAAGATTGCTCAAAAAGGTGTTACAAGGGGAGAAGGAACACTCTGTATTTATTGGGAATTGTACTTTCTGTGTGCCCCTCCACCCACTCAAGTTCTCATAAGGCTGTGATATCATTCATGTCTATGCAAAGTCAATGTACTAAGTGGAGGCCAGGGAGCTCACCTATGTGTAGTAATACCTGGATAGCTTCAAATGCTACATGTTTGGGTTGCTATTTACAGCCCTGCAGTCAGTCACATTGACTTTGACTGAAGTTCCTTTAGACTCAAGCCAAAGTGTCTGTGGTTTGTCTACCCCAAAAGAGAGACTCTTTCATGTGATTTGTCTTCCTGTGAAGGCCAGCTGCAGTCACTTGTCCCACAGCTTCAGTGAAGTTGACACAGGGTCAATGTCAACACTTGCCTCTGCTGTTCTGGACAAAAGCAAGTGAAGAGTGTTAGGCCACTGACACATTTTCAGCCCCTCTGTGTGGGTGAAAGCAATGTGGGTGTTTCATTGTGATTCCCAATTATTCAGAATTGCACTGATCCATGACCTAAGAGCCACAGGACAGCTTGTTTTTTTCCATTAATTGAAAGGAGAGATCATTGTTTTTTGGGTCTCTGTCCGGCTGACAGCCAGTTTGTTTGTGGTTTTAGTCCCCTTTGTAGTATTTGTCAGCCTGTCAGGATTCCTTGGACCCATTTCCTGGAATGCTGACAAAGAGCTGAAAGTTGTTTCCAACATGGCCAGGAGAGCTTTCCCTGCCCAGGGAGGCCCGCCTGAGTCTAGGTCTCATCCAAAGGAAAACCCCCTGCTTTCTAGGCCTTGTGGGACACTCCGATACAGTCAAAAAAACATCCTGTGATCCAGCCCTTAGTTAATGTCTCTTTTTATTTGGTAGTCATCTGTTTCCCACTCCCCTACCCGCCTCTCTCTCTGTTTTCTCACAATTCGTTCTGGAACACCATGCATGTTTCCCTGTCATGCAATGTTACAATAATAAATGAACTGTTTTCTTCTCTAGTGTAATATGGTTAAGCTCCCAATTCCAGAGCATTTCTGCCTGTCAATTAGGACTCCACTCTGTGAAAATGAGCAGCAAGCCAAAATGACAAAATGTCATTACAAAATTCTATACAAAATACAAATGACAAAGTTCTTTGATAGTGAATATTTAACAACAATATAATAGCCATTTGTGTGCAATTATTTAATTTTCTTTAAATTGTTTAAGCATACAAAATCTGAATGCTATCTGCCAATTAGAAGTGGAAATATTCTGCTCTGAATTTTTCTTGTAATTGCAGTTGAGACCATAGTCTCCACTGAGTTTGCAGTTTCAGTCCTCTGCATAAATAGAATTTGTTAGAATAAAACTGCTGCTGTGTAAGAGGATGTTATAAATAGCACCCATATATCCCCATGCTCACACCTCGCCCCCTATTGCTTACAAATTATAAAAAAGAAATGCAGTTCGGAAAACACCTTTTGTTTTGGTCACAATGTCAAGTCTGGGCAGGAAGTGTCTCACACTGTGCTGGGCCTCTCCTCTTCCACTCCTCCATCGCAAATGAGGTGTTTCCACTCCAGACCTCAAAAACAGAAATATCCCTGTAAGGCACGTCATACTGACATTATTTACTGCTTGATTACTGAACCCCACAAAATGGCAACTGTTTCATGTACATGCAGTACACTCCAAGAGTGGTGAACAGCTCATTTGGATGGTTTGAGTGTGAGTATTTGTGTATGTGTGGATGGTTGCCTTTGTCATTCAAAAGTGAATAAGATACATGGTTTTGTAAGTGACAGAAAATAAATTGCTTAAGCTGTCAACCTTATTTGTAATCACTGTAAGAAACTGAAAAGGAAAGAACTTTAAAGATTTCAAAACCAACTTAGAGTTCACAAGTTACACTTGCATTTTAAACCACAAATTTGCATATACTGTATGTCATGTGCTACACATAATCCTATGTTTCAAAACAGGCTTTTTTGTTTGTGTGTGTTTGAGTGTTTCTATGTATGTGCAAGAATAAAGCATTTATACACAAATACTTCATATTATTAATTAGTATTATATGTATATGTATTAGTAATATGCATTATCCAAGAGAAAGCAATGTTTTGTTATATGTTGCCTTAAGTAGACAGTGGAGATCAGACAGACCAGAGAGCAGCTGGGCTCTGAAGTCATGTTTTTAAGAGCCCCCTGGTGTCTCAGGTCTGCGACTCTAATTGAAAGCTTCTTTTTGTTCCCCCCATCCTGTAATAAATGCCTAAACCTGCACATCTCAATGGAGTTTGGATGGGCAATGAGCGTGGGGGCAGGCGGGCCTTCACATGGTGTTCCTTTGACCTTTGTCTCCCGGAGGGTGGGAGGGGCCCAGAGATGGTTAGCCTAACGATAGGGAAGGCCCACGGCTTGCTCTATCATCAGCAGCTTACTAGGCTGTAGAGTTGAGGCACGCAAGCTCAGAGGCCCAACGAGACTTGCTGTCTCACCCAGAGGCACAGGGAGACATGATGTTGTATCATTTCTCACCCTCTAACAGCATGCAGCAAAGGAAGCCAAATGTAAACCTGGGTTGTATTAATTGATTATTGACAGTAAGTAAAGATTTACTTTCATGGTTATTTTTGAAAACGTGTTATTGCTTGTTGATGGGAGTTTTGTGAGAAACATGGAAGAAGACAAGTAACAGCAATTAGATGCTGTTGTTTGATTGCTGGTTTTTTTGTTTATGGTTGGCGGTAGGTGAACGGCCTTTGTAAATGATGAAGACCTCAGTAAAAGTCTAGTAATTATTAATTATTAATTAATTATTAATTACATTAGCTAATTTTGAGTTGAGTTTGTGTATTAAGTTAAGAGCACAGTTAGTAACGAAGAACATTTTTGTCAAAGGGTTTCAGTCAGTGACCAAATGGCAGGGCTTCACACAACGAGTGGGAGCAACTACACATTGTCAATCAATATGCTTATCTCAATGGCTATAAAGACTACTTTTCACATCAAAACACTATGGTTGGTTTATATAAGTGTATTAATATTATAATAACTGATATCATTACTCAGCACAGAGAGCATGAGAGAGTCTGGAGTCCTCTGTTGACTTTTCAGTAGATGGTGTTGTTTCACAGGCAATGAAGTGTCCATATTCTATATGTGTCAGCTCAATGTTCTCAGAGAAACAGCATCAGAGCCATGCAGTTTAGCAATGTGTGTGTCAAGGTTAGCTCTCAGGAAATGTAATATGACCAAGCGATGCTACCTAAGACTGTCATTCCTCTGTAGCCACTGGTACAGCATGGAAATACAAAAATGGAAATATGAGGAATACAAACATAACAAAGCAACTGTCAGCTTGTGGACATAATAATAATGCAGCTGCTGCTGTTATTACTACTGCTGCAGCTAAAACTACAACAAGTGATGAAAGCTTACTTTAAGTCTGTTGCATGGTGGGAATGTTTGTATTGAGTTTAAGAAAAACATTACAGGATTCAAGAGCAGATAAGATGGTGTTTTCTTGTTTTTATAAAGTTTGAAACTGCATACTGTATTGCATCAACACATTCTGATCATGGAATGTAATGGTATCTTTAAGTGGAAAAAACACCTGAAGCTTTCTTAGGCAGTTAAAAGCATTTTAACTTTAATTCTGGAAAGGTAAACACAGCTGTTGTATCACAGCTGCATGATGCATAGACTCACTATATATTTTTCTCATAATTCCACATGTAATGGCTTTCTATTTCCTTCTCTTTTATTTAATGTTACATCTCTTGACAGGTCACTGGTATTTATCTTGAGAATGTGTTTATATTGGCTGCTCCAATGGGTTTCTAAAACATGTCAGTGGGGAAGACCATAACTAGCCTGACATAGTGGCATTAGCACAGTGTGAATATCGTATTAATACACCTGAAAAACAAGAGTTTTTCCCATTTTCCCAATAGCCAAATGATTCAGTAAATGAATTTGTATATAGAATAAAGTTTGGTAATGTGAATGCATATGTTTAAAAAAAGTTTAAGCTTTCGAGACAGATGACAGTGAGTCCATGTTAGTGTAGTGCCCTCAGAAATTTATGTACGGCAACCTAAACATTTTTAACCCTATGTTTTTGCGACTAACTTAGTTACTTGGAAGTTTTACGGTGTATATATATTCAGGTGACAGTAAGTAAGAGTTTATGTTGATTCACTCACCACCTTAGAAATATGAGATATACTCTCTGTCTTACTTATAAGATAGCTCTCACCACCACCAGGGGTCATGTGGTTCAATGCATTCATAAGATTTAGTTGGAAAAAGGTAACGGTCACAGTATCCACCTGGTCATGTCTATTTCTGCCACCAATAGCAATACCAAGGATTGGGGGGGGCCCTAACGTCTTGGAAGGTAGAAGCTGGGGTATTAGTTTTAGAGCATGCAACTGTTCTGAGTGGAACCATGCTGGTTTGGAATGGTTTGGGATAAAATGTGTACTTAAGCTATTTTGAGAAACAATATGTAAGAAACTTGCCTGCCCTTTTGTTTTGTTGCACTTTTGTGTCATGTTCTCCTCTTTTCTGAATCTCTCTCCCTCCATCCTCCTGTTTCTTTCTTCAGAATATGCAAGGATAACACCAGGAATCATTTCTGTGTCTGTGAATGTGAATGTGTCAGGGAGTGTTGAGATGACTGCTGAATCACTGCAGTCTGCTAGGAAAAAGGTGTATGTTTTACTGTCTGTTTGTATATAGTCCACCCTCACTGTGTTTGTGTTTGTGTGTGTGTGTGTGTGTGTGTGTGTGTGTGTGTGTGTGTGTGTGTGTGTGTGTGGTTTTTTTTTTGTGTGAGTGCGCGCGAGTGCATGCTGACTCAGTATGGGTCCTGCAGATACTCAATATTTTCTGTAGCACCAAACTGCTGACACACGAACACAATGTCAAAACAACTCAAGTTAATACTGACCATGAAAATCTGCCTGGGTGATCATGATGTTAAATCTTAATTACTGTATGTTACTTCTTAAATTATACAAAATATATAGTTACTATTGTATATGCTTTTAAAACCCATGGTTGTATGTCACCTTAGGAAAGTTAGTCATCAACCATCTGAAGATTTTATACAAGAGGCATATTACCATCTGTTGTTGAGATTAGTGATGAGATGGTGTATTCCTGATAGATATCAGCTGATAATGTGTGATTTTGAATGGCTGATGGGTGTGCTGAGTGATTCCGTGTGGAGGTGTCACACAGATGTCCAATAGGAGCACAGATGAGCTTCCTCTGTGAACAGAGCAGATCTGTCTAATCTGGTCCTGACAGCAGCAGCTATCTGCCAGACAACCCATTAGGTGGCATTCAGCCTCTCACTGCAAATATTTGTGTGCAGTCTGTTAAAAAAGCAAATTACTTGTTTAACTGCTTTTCAAATATTTTTCTCTTTTATAGACTCTAAATTATAAGTTCTGTAATTAAGGAACACAGACACCAAAAAATATATGACCCTGGAATAACAAAATTTATGTTGAACCACAGAACTGAAACAGGCAAGAATAAAGTGAAATGATGGTTTGTTCTGCTATGTAAAATGAGAGCAGAATCAATGATGACTGATGACAGTCTTGACAACAGTGGAAATATACATTTATGACCAATTAGCACTAAAAAAGATAATTTTGTGTATGCTTTATATTGATACATGTCATTGATAAAGAGTGACATGTATCAGTTAGCCATACACACTCACACACAGACATACAGTACAAAAGAGTGATGTGTGTATTGATTGGCCAGTGCAGATTTGATACCAACATACCAGTTGAGAAGAGTTGTTTAAGTAGGTGTGCTCTGTCTCTTGCAGGATCTTCATGTGTCAGAGAGTTTGATTGACAACGTGGCAGACATGGACAGTTTGAACAGGAATCTGCTGGAGCGTGGACGACAGAACCATCAAGTGTTACAGGTGATCCATGAGGCTGTGAAACATCATCTCTGTGCTTTTTATATGCCACATTCCCATCCCTCACAATCTAAGTTCAAAATTTCATACTCTGGAAATGAGAAATGAGCAAGTTTTTTCTGAACATTCTACTGTGACAGAGGAAAGTTGGCATCCAGGTTTGCAGTTGGTTAATAAAAACAACGCTTTCTCAGAACTCACTTGAAATCATCTTCCCCTGTAGTTTTTTGGTTTTGAAATTAAGTAAATTAATTCTTGATTTTTTTCAAAAAGCTTTTTCTCTGTAGTTCAAAGCTCTGAGTTCTTCTAAATGTATTATTTCACCCCATTTACTCCCTTGTCAGTTGTGTCAGCAGTTTGCACATTTCAAAGTCCTCCTATTACACTGGAACTCCAGCAGCAGTATTCACAAAATCCACAAATATGGGATCCAGAGAGAGTGCTGCACCATAAACGTTCATTGAATTTGGGCAAGATTCCCTCTGCAGACCTGCAGGAAATTTAGAAAATGTCAGAGGTTTTAAAAATGTGCAGCAACAATTCAGGGAAGAGGGACAATGTGGAACTCTATGGTAAAAGGTTAGAAGCCAGCAATGAGGGATACAGACTACAAATGCTAACAGATGCCAAATGACGATAAGCAGGCTGAAGTAAAGGGCAGTGGTACTGGAGCATGTCCCCGTGGAACCTACAGCCACAATAAACACACTCCAACTGTGAAACTACCACCACGTGGTAATCCTGCAGATTACCCATTTATGAAATAATGTGGATTTCAAAAGAAAAAAAGGCAATTATTATATCAGTGTATTGCTTAGATTTCCAATAATATTATGTCAGTAGTTCCGACAACTTTTGTTACACACATTATTGTTTCAATTTTAAAATCTATGTACAGCTGATATATCATTAAATTATAGCTACACATTTTGTCATGTATCAGTAGATATTTAATTTGCTGGTTGGTGTCCAGTTGTGTAAATGAAAAATGTAAAAATGCAAGATGTCAAATCTGTAATTTTCCACATGACATTGTTTCAGTCACCTCAATCACACCTCTGAGTGCACATGTGAAATGCCATCTGGACAGTGGTGGACACTCTTGCTTGGGCAGCTGGTACATGAATTAGGTTTGAAAAAAAAAAAAAACTACCAAGAACTTAAAAACAACAGGACACAAATTCCTTTGTAAATCTGGTGTTACAGATATCTACTTGTGGTGAGAGGTCAAAGGTCAGCTTGTGGATCTGTTCTAGTCATCTCATCCAACATCCTCCACCTACCCACAAAATGGGGTAATAGACTCACAGCAAGTTTCCTAAAGCTTCTAATATATTGCACAGTTAAACACTGTGCAACATAGTAGGGCCTTAAAACTGAATTCAATCCTCCTACATCCCTCCCACTACTAACTTATTGGCCTAATGTGATCTCTGTAATCCTATTTGTTGAGGGTTGACGGGGGAGTTGCACAGGCATCCAACCACAGGACAGCTTGCTTTAAAGATCTGGACTCCTCATCATAAAGATGAGTGAGAGGAGTTTATGGGTGTCAGTTATAGAAGGGGCACAGTCAGCATGCTTATTTTAAGAGGAAGACTGGTCATGTAGTGCATGCATATGCCCCTCACATGGATGGACCACATTGCCTGTCTGCGTGTCTGGATAACTGGTGCACCCCAAATGCAATGGAGGTACATCGCAGAACAGAGTTGAAAGTGCATTCCCTAATGATGTCCTATTGTGTCACTGGGCAAGGTCATCACCCTGCGTCTGGCTGTATAAATGGATATTACATGAAAAATGAAAAGTTGCTCTGATTTTTAGACTTTTTGGGAAAATAAATAGTATAATATAACAGTATTGGGAAAAAGAAGAACAAGCTTATTTTAGAATTTACTCAAGAATAATGCTGCAAAAATGCAAAAAAAGGAGAGTCTTACTCACACTCACACACGCACACACACACACACACACACACACACACACACACACACATACTGCACATTTGACATTATCTTGTGGGCACATTCCAAATTCTCTGTGATTACACAACTCTTCTGTGCTAATCTTCCCAAGGTGCTTAAACACAAGTCTGGCAGGCATATTCAGACTATTGCTCACCTCCATGCTAAAAAATCCCACGTTATAAGGAACAGCCCCTGGGGCCGGGGATCGCCAAAGGTCCATATTAGAAGGCAAGGTTGAAACTGAGGGAAATGGGCCATGAAATGGCCATTGTGTTCGTGCAGTGAGAAAGCGGTAGCCATTAACTACAGGCGCAAAATGAATGGCTTCTGCCTAAATGATTCTCAATAATAAACTGCCGATAGGGGCTCCTCCACCACTGGAATTGTTCATAACAAAGTATTCACAAGGTTCTACGGCTTTGTTTATCTGCTTACTTTGCACTTTTCATTTTGACACAAGTCACATACTTTATAACTGTAAAAGACTACAGAAATTGAAAAGGCCAATCTTTTAACAAATGGAAAGCTTTTGTTCAGTAAGTATTTTTTGTTTAGGTGTGGGTTATGTCTTTGCATATTAGAGAAAGTTTTTCAAAGGTATGTTGATGGAGCTGGTGAATGAAGAAACTTGATTTTACATGGTCACTTTCTTCACCTGTTTTGTCTTTTATCACTTTGTTTTTTTTTTTAGCCAGACAGGCACACAAATACATTGCATTCATTACAAAATAAAAAACATGTACTTTTCTGCCACATGACACAAGTTTACTGTTATCATCTTGGTCAGCTTGTGACCTGATTTACAGACCTTTACAACATCCTCTGGAGATTTGCACACAAGTAGTTGCATTCCACTGTCTTCCCAAGTAACATGCATTATCTACAAAAATATTATTTTGCAGGGCAATATTCAAACTTTTTAATTTGAAGAAACAACACTGCAAGTGGGCAAGCCACATCATAGGAATGTATAGCGGGGAGTGAAACACTGAGGTTGGTAACTTTTCCCCACTGCAGAGCACCCCACTGGATCTGATTGAGACAGGTAAGGGGCTGAAGGTCCAAGCAGAGCGCCCCCACCTGGTCAGCCTGGGAAGTGGCCGTCTCAGCACAGCCATCACCCTTTTGCCCCTTCCTGAAGGTGGGTAAAGACCTTATATAAAAAGAAAAACCGTTATGTCAGTCATTAATAAAAACAATCATATATTTATATACACACCTATATATATATATATATATATATGTGTGTGTGTGTGTGTATGTGTGTGTCAGGGAAAAGATGCGAATGATATCCAAGTCGGTAGGGAGAGAAAGGGTGAAATGAAAATGCGTGAGCGGGCATTAGCTGAGTGCTTTGTCCGTATGCTGCCACATCTCATCAGCCTAAGAATGACAAACAGAGGGCACTCAGATATAGTGCTTTGTCCGTATGCTGCCACATCTCATCAGCCTAAGAATGACAAACAGAGGGCACTCAGATATAGAGTGAAAAAAATATATACGCTAATACGTCAGCTCTGGAAACATTGAATACAGAGTTGCACTTAAGAGCATGACATCATCTCTCTGCAGCAGTATTGGTTTTCAGCAGTGGCCTTGCACTGTGTGGGTGTGGCCATTCTTAGTGAGCGTCTGCCCGTGAGCTGCTACAGCGTGGTGCAGTGACACAGTACAGTCCCTGACCCCTGCACTGTGAGTGTAAAAGGCTGCGACCTGACCTTGTCATCACCCCTATTTCTGTACTGGAGACAGCAGGGGATATTTTACGATCTCTGGCAACCACAACCCCCCTACAGAGCCATCAGAACAGACCCCCCCCTTCTTCTGCCCAACATACACACATACATGACCTCTGTGACGTTAGTAGCATTATCTATTTATTATCATTCAAGGGGAATCCTTTATTCAAGCAGTCATAGGTATGAGAGAGAGTTAGATGTTCTCAGCTGTGAATTGCGTGTTTATGTATGTGTATACATCCATGTGTGTAAGTGTGTATATGTAGGGAAGGAAGGGTCATCTTAAGGTTATTTAGATTAAAAAAATGTAAAAAGCTACAGGAATCTCCCTTTCCCCTGCTGAGACATTCCACAAGGTATTTAATTCCTGTAATCTTGGGTTTCAGCTATAATGATGAATGATATTGGATGCAGACAGGGGCAGTCATGTCCCTTTGTATTTTTGTCCTACTCTGGTCATTCATGGTGGTTACACAGAAGACTTACTGCTCCACTGCTATACTCTTTATGGTACAGCGCTAAACTGCATTCAGTCATTCAGAGGCTCTGCCTTCCCTTAAATAACATGATTATAGGAGAAGAGCAGCATATGTTGCTTGCACACACACACACGCACACACACACATATATATATATATATATATATATATATATATATATATATATATATATATATATATATATATATACGACCGGTCAAAAGCTAATAGCACCTCAGGACAGAATCTTGATACCTTTAGGTATCACAGTAGTGTGTAATAACAGTGAAACACAGAACTTCCTTTGGGCTAAGAGGACTCCACAGGATGTTAATTAGGTGAGTTGGGACCATATTTAGAATTTGATTTCAGGAGAGCACGACACTCATCTGAGGTCACTGCACATAATGCGGCAGGCACATGAAGCTGCTAATGCTTTTGTTTCAGGAAGGACCACTCTGGGCCACAGCAACACAGACATCAGCGTGCAGGGCCCTGGCGTGGCAGCCCAGCATTGCTACATCGAGAACCAGGGTGGCACCATTACCCTGCACCCCTGCAGGAACCTCTGCTCCATTGATGGTCTCCCTGTCACAAAACCAGTCCGGCTGTCACAAGGTACACAACTCTCCTTTGCCCCTTTCCTTCTTTACCTGAAATTGTAAGAGGGTAAACATATGCCAAGGCCATATTGAATGTTGTTATTTCTGATGTAATGGCCAACAGCCCATTCTGTGTTCAAAGACACAAATCTTTTGTGTTGCCCGTGTGATCATGTGATGCTGCCACTGATTGAATGGTTTCTTTCATAGAAAAGGAGGTGTACCTAATAAAGTACTCTCTCTCTGTATTTAATTTAATTAATCTGCGAAGGCATATACACTACATTAAAATATATTCTTTGTAATTACACTATATTATAGGTGACTAAAATAAAATTCAGGTTTTTGCTTGTAATTTCTAAAACTTTTCCCAAACACAGTCCCTTACTTGCAGTAATACTTTTCAGAACAAGTGTTGTTTTATACACACAAAATGACATTCATCAGCTATTATGGAATGGAGAATACAATCTAGTGAGATTCAATACATCTAGTGTGACTCATATGAAATTGAAACTTCATAAATATAGCACTGCAGAGGTGCAATGACATTGATGTGTGAGGTACTTCCAAAAAAATTCATAGTAATGTTGTTGTTTAAATCATTAAATTCAAACTATGACATTCCTGAATTATTTAGTTTAAAATTAAGCACCATAGTGCAGAATGCTGAGCATGTTTTGCTTTTTATGGGGGGAGGGGTGTCTAAGTGAAATTCTGCTATATGAACATGCACATTCAACAAAACACACTAAAACATGAATTGAGTTGCATAATAAATCATGGCAAGAGGGGCAGTGACTCCCTTACCATAAATCTAATTACAATTACCCCAGTGAACCAGGAAGAGTGTCCTTCTTTTAAAGGGTGACTTATTAAACTCTGTGATGGAAAACAGAAAGGTTCACCTCTTTGTTCCTTGAACATGAGGGTTGGAGGCCAGAACTGAGCATGCTCAGAATTCCCTAGGATATGATCCACCCAGCTATATTGGACACTATAGCTTTGACACTGTACAGTTGATTATTATATCAAAAAATTGGGGGGGTATCTGTTAAAATGTATAAAAGACTGGATGTATTACCATATTCATCAGTGTCAACATGTATAAGTAATAATATAATTAATGTATTTTACAGTATATTTTATAATAACATTTTTATTCATACTTCTTAATGTGATAACTGGTGTCACCATATCCTCTGCTGCGTATTCCTTTTTAAATGTGTGTGTGTGTTTGATATTAAGGAGAGGAACATAGCACAATTACAGTTTAGTCATCCAAAATGAAACTGTAAAATAAGGAGGTCAATGTGACTCCAGAAGTGGTGTGCTAATATTTGGCTATGACACCAAAGCCAATATCCTAGAGTCGCTGGGGTTTAGACCATATATGGAAAAGAGTCATTGTATTGCCCCATATGGACCATTTTGGGATCACCAGGTCTGGATCTGCAATGTGTAATGATGCATACTTCAGAGGTTTTGAGCTATGAATGCTCTCAAACTCCATCAGGACAGTCCATAGGACATGTACTCTTTTTTTTACCATTGATGACATGAAGGATATCTTTAGCTGATCAGATTTCACATACAAATATTGAATACCTTAACAAACATTCCTTACTGAAAGAAAAATATCAACAGTGAATTGATTATTATACTATTATTATAAAGGAGACCAGGTGTGGGTGAACATGTGAAAACAAAAACTTGGTTTATGCAAAGTGAAATTTATGAGCGCAAACCTAATTCCTCATATTCTTCCTAATATGCTTGGCCATACAGGATGACTTTTCATGTGTGCCAATGTAAAGCACCACATACTCACCCAGTAACCCATGTCAAATCCAGGAGACAGCCCATATTCCCTGCTCTTGAGCCTGGATTCTCCCCGAAATCCGAGTGGCCAGCCCCACTATTTTTATTTCCCTCACAAAAATATCCCAGTCTCACTGTTGCTACCCTTGGGTTTAACAGTTGCATGAGAACAGGGCTGATTTTAGATGTGATGTGGCAGCTGGTTCGAGGGGCATCACCCACTTTGGCTTGCACTATCTGACATGGACAAGCAGAGAAAAAAAAACACAAGCAAGGATACACACTCAAACTTTTTCATTAGAGTTTTTATTTACGTTTTCATAATCCATGTAATCAAGATTAGTTTTATGTTTTATTTAGTACAACCCTGGCTTGTAAAAACATTATAAGGGCTCCTCTCTGAAAAACCTACAGAGGAATATTTTTATTTGAACTTTGATGGGGCTTGGCTTGCCAAGTACAAAAATGTAAGACAATGTATTAGATTATGACAATGAAACAATGTGTTGAATTTTTTTAAAGACACAAATCCAAATTGACTTTGAAACAAATTTAATGCAAGACATTATAAGCACTACTGTAATGCTTTCTTGTCTAGTCCCTGAAGCTTCTTCATGTCTCCAGTATAGGGTGAGATCTAGGTTAACTTGTGAAATTTACTCAGTCTGCCCATCTAATCTTTGGATGGCACACAGAGTAGAGACACATGATTGTGATGCAGCTCTGCATCTCCTCTGCTTATTAGCTGTGGCAGAAGGTCCACACTGGCATTGTGCTACAGCATCAGTTCAATTATGAAAGAAAATGAATGCCAAAATAATTATGGAAATGTCTGCATATGCAGTTTAAGAAGTTAACTATTTGATTGTATATACTTTATGCATGAGGCAAATTGGGTTTACATAATGTAGTTACATGTCATCAATATATTACACTAACAGGTGTTTCAAATGGAACACAAATCCATTTCTTTTTTTAATTATTCTAACAGGTAGAAGAGAATGGTAAAAATCAACTGAACTGAAAACTGTGACATGACTGCATGACAGAGACTTAGGCCTACCCAAAGCCAGTGAAGAATAGGGTTGCCATGGTAACTAGGCCTGTTGTCTGAATTTCCCAAGGGAAATCAACTTGCTCCTCCTCTCTCTCCAATCCCATTGGCTCCAGAAAAAGGTGCCTGTGGCCCTCATCGCCTTGTTTAATCAAAGGTGCAAAGTGATTTGATACAGATAATCGTGTATATTTATTGTACATTTGATTACCCCAACTATTTTGAGTAATGCGTGGCGGATTCACGTCATATTTATACGGTTGGAGTATAAATATGTAAGAGAAGTAAAAATATAAACGGATGCTGGAGTGTTTTGCAGCGCAAAATATTCTTTAAAATTCAAATCAATCAAATAGCAAACGATTTAGAGGAAGACTGGACTATTATGGAGTGTCTCGTCTTGTGGATATTTTACCAGGTGAAATTAAGAAGTTTGCTTGCCGTGGTAAATATTTTAAATTGGGTAAAACTGAACCTGTTTTCCAAAACATTTAAGCCATAAGACTACGCTGATTTACAAATCTTTTACCATGTTTCGTAGTAGGTCTGTCGTATAATAACCTTGTCTTTGTCCGAACACCTATATTCTCCTCCCTGGGGAAACTATGCCTGCCCCTGTCTGTATTTGGATAGCAAACAGGTAGTTTATTTGGGTGAACATTTGATTTGAGTCTAAATTCCCACAGAATTTAACAAAATACGATGCAGTTTATTTACAGCCATTCACCCAGATCTCATAACTTGCAATGGAAGAGGAAACAGATAGGCTACAGATACCAATGTTGTCTGTGGGACACATTGAATATACTAAATACGAAGAGGGGCGTGTTGACTGGAAGCGAACTGAAACCCAATCCCTCACTCAACCCTCCTTCCCGGTTCGCCTGCGCTTTCCGTACAGCAAAAGGCTGTTCATGGAAGCCATGTCTCCAGAACCGGCTGCCGGTGTCTGCCCAGCTCGAGCCCGGCTGTATCACCCCCGCTTGCAGAGAGATAATTCAGAGCACGATACCGTAGTGATTTTACCGTAGTGACACCACAGCGAGGCCAATGGTGTTCTGAACTACTGTAGGCTACTTTTGCTTACAGTTCACAATGGTCTTGGTTACATGTCTTTAACTGTTTCAGCGAACGGATTCAAGTAGGCTACATTTTTTATTCGCATTTACATGGCTATGCGTGGATTAGGCTAAACCTTTACATCGGTTGAGGAAACAGCTGATCTATCAGTTCTTACAGCATTTGGTACATTTTAAAAAAGTTTATTTGTTTCTATCGTTTGGGCGTTTCATTGCATTATTTAAACCAAAGAAGTCAATATTGCAGTTGGAGGGTGCTTTCAGGGGGTGTATTACAATTAGCCAGGTGGACATCTGCTCACTTTTGTGCAACAACAGAGTGTCCGCGAGTAGTTCGTGAGAGAATAGTGAATAACGTTATTATCATCACAAAGACATCTACAGGGCACGCACAGCCGGCACGGAGCTACCCGCAACAATTAGTATCTAATAAGGAAAACAGACGACGCTCTCGACATTGAAAGGACAAATGCAATGATAACAGTGACGACCCGAAAGCCCAGGATTTGAACGTAAGTGTCTTAGTATTAATTGCCATTTCTTTATCATTTAATCCTCAAGGTTAAAAACCGTTCTAGGCTATTTTGGCGACAGTTATTAAAAGCTAGTCAGACACCCAGCACAAAGAGGCATTCTAACAGCACGCCGCAACCGGCTCACGCTCATGTTTAAGGAAAGTACAGTAATTGTCCCACTGTTCTGATTTTCGCTGTCATTTGTCTAATTTCAGGAGCTATAAGTGGCAAAAATCCGTTATAAATATATAAATTTAGTGAAGAGGTTTAGAGAAAAGGATACAAAGAAGTCGACGCTTTTGAGTAGGCGAACCTTAGGTTGAAAAATGTGTTTGTTGAACGTTCATAGAGAAAAACGGACAAACATAAAAAGGCACACATATGAAGAAGATTAATTTAGGGTTATAAGGACTCATTCACAACTGAAATTAAACTGATCTACAGACTGACGTTTCGATTGTTCATAACCCAAGATGATCCCGAGTAGCCTATGTGATAGCCTATTAAATCGGAAGTTCTTATGTCCCGTGAGGGCAGGACTCCTTGGTTATTTATTTGACAGATAGACGTGTAGCCTAATATAGAGAAGCTTTCCGAGCGAGATGGAAGCAAATATGCTTCTATTGACACGGCACGAGTTGTTTTAAATAAATGTGATTTTGAACGAAATGAAGGGAAAGCAAACAAACTGACTGCGATTAAAATCAAAGTATTAGCCCTGCTTTAAATGTCAGCTTCTTCAGCTAATTGTCACCCTCCTCCTACTAGTCTTTCTGTCGTTGTTAACTCTCTGGATGACATTTTTCATGGTGGATGCCAAATCTTAATCTTGACTATGACAGATCGGTGTTCTTTTTTCAGCTGCATGGTCGTAGGCTACCCGTGTTTTATTACACTTCTATTCCCGGCCAGTAGCATGACCAGGAGCTGCTGTTAACCTAGTCAGTCTTCAGCCTACAGTATTTCATGCGGTTCAGCCCACAGTTTGTATGTTTGTACGACCTCTTGTTTGGTTTTATTCGGTCTTTGTCTTTGATGTTCAAGAATTAAATAAACGTATGCGTTTTATTTCCAATCGTTGTATCATTATCAGGTACCTCATAACACTCAATTTATGCTGAAGTGCCCGTCAGTGTAAGTTCAGGAGTTTGACGATTTTCTTGTTCTTGCGGTTAGAGAGGGCCGTAGTGTCCACATGTGAGCTTCATATTTAAAAACTGCCATCTGTTTTAGAGACTCATATCTGTCTCGTGGGTCTTCCAAAGGGGTAAATATTTCCATCAAAAACGTATTGAGATTGAAATTTGATATGTATCCATAAATCATAAACATTCTTTATTACAGCATGCATAACAGTTGGAGGGTGTTATTGATTAGGTAAGGGATTTTGTTTAATTAAGTGCGATTGAGGAAAGTGCATATGACACTTGACACCTGGTGGTTTTAGGCTGCTGGAGCTGAAGGCCAGATTCATACTTAATTACTCTTTTTGTCTTTGGGTGAGATTTACGAAGACCACATGCTGTCAACATTGTCATTCCACAATGGGTTTTGATGAAATCATCATTAAATAGGATACTGATTGTCCATACTCACAAGCATAAGTGGCTATAGCTGGCCTATAATTGATTTATGACTTAATAAGTATTTTGTAGTTTTTTTAGTCCAAAAGAGTTTTACAGTTGGATAAACAGGCCTGTCCTTCTCAGTCATTCCAACCTGTATGTCAAACAATAACCTTTTATTTCAAAAGAGAATTTGGATGGTCTGCTTTGACTTTTTTGTAGTTTCACATGGGTCTGAATGATGCCTCAGATTTGGTCTATAGTATTATCCATCATCTTTAATAAGGGAGGATTTCAGATACTGTAACAGATTAACAGGAAGCAGACAGCAGTGCACTGTTATTGCTACTCGTCTCCATTTCCTGCACGATCAGTAAATGATAAGGTGGGAGTCAACCGCAAAGTATTAAACATGCAAATGAAACAACCTGGCTCTCCTGTGCAAACTTACTTATAATTTGCATTTTGCAATTTTAGGATCTTTTTTATGTCTTGATTATATTGGCTGTAATGATCAAGGTATGATCATTGTGTTTGTATTAAACGCAAAGTTGTATTTAGTGCATTTAGTTGTTTTTTAGTTGTGAGCTGTGATACATGTCTGATAACTGAAAGTTGTATCAATTGTTTTAAGTATTTGATTTGTCTACTCTATTCTACTTTACAAACCTGTGCAGGGAAAACTAATTTGCTTTCAAGAACATTTGTTAATTGGAGGTTTTCATTACGTGCCATTTGGCAGGCACTCAATGAATGTGCTTTCTATTACAATGTGGTCTTAAAGATGTAAAGCCCACAGACTACCGCAGTGGCTAAGTGGTAGAAACGCTAGAAGCAGGAAATGTTGAAAGGGACGGCTCGTGCACCGCTGAGTCTCTTGGCAACGTTGTGCCTGCCCCAATGGATGGAAGCCACTGTTTTGAAGGTGGGGTTATGAAATGGCTCTCCTCCCTGTCAGGCCCCTTTCATAGCAGCAAAACACAGAAACGCCCAGGCAACTGACTTCATACCTTTAGGCATCCCTTTGTTTTATAAATTTCCTGCTTTTGAGGGTGCCAGCTCATGGGCACAATGCTGTGAGCGTTTTTTGTTTTACTTCCTTCTTTTCAGTTTTTTCTCCTCTTTTACCAACTCTGGCTAAAGTTGACTTACTGCAGCAACTATCCTACCGACTTCAGGAGGAGAGCTGTAGGCACGTGACTCGACTTGCTTGCCACTAGTCATACACTGCCTGTGTCTTCAGAGAACGATAACATTAGCATACACTAGTTCATGCTGCTACAGGCCAACAGCCTGACCAAAAGTGGCCATGAAAGAGTGGCAAAGCTAACTAACTTAGCTGACTTAACCCCCTATTATCCCTGGTGAGGTTGGGGCAATTGTTAAAACCCAGTCACAGGGCTCCCATGAGTGTTTTTCATGCTCCTGCACTAAGACTTAGAGCAACAGAGAATGGGATGACAGTCCACCTGCAATAAGCCAGCATATAATGTACAGAAGTCTTGTTTTGATTGTTTGTTTTAATGATTTATTTGACAAATTAAAAGTACATGCACAAATACACATCAGTCCAAACTGAATCACTAATGTAATAAAAAAGGCTCCTGAGTATAAAGACGAGGTCTCATTTGTCAGAGTCTGAAATAGATGTAACTCGATAAGTGCAGGTCTTGTTCTGAGCTGTTGTACTGTAAACTGTTGTAAAATCTTGAATTTCTCCACTGAGAGCCAGTTTAGACCTATGCATGAGTTATCAATCTACCTTGGCTCTCAGATAAAATTTAAAATGCTGCAACCTGTGACCTCTGTGTCTCCCACAGTTGTATTACTGTGGCACTCGATACTGAAAAAGTCGAATTTTTCAATAACTTGGCCAATATTTTGGGAAACTATTGTTGCAGCTTTACAATCCATCCATTTATGCAGCTGGGTATTTGCCAGAGCAATGCAGATGAATACATTGCTCATCAGAAAAATGACAGTGCCCTACCTGAGAAGTAAAGTTGTAACCTTTGGATTGCAAATCACTGCTCCTCCCCAATTACTCTGAAGCACAATGCAGAGTCAGCCTTTGTCCAGGCTTCTCAGTATGCTGCCATTCCTTTTAAGTTAATTAGTGCTTAAGTGCCACTTGGGGTTGCTGGACACTAGGCAGTAATTTGTGGTCATTTTGTCTGTGCTTAGCCTACATGTTGCAAGCCTGTAGCCATTTTTGTGTTCAAGTCATTGACTGTAGACATTGACTAGAGGAGATCCAATATACAGTCTGCTTTGTAGTCTGCTTTGTCTCAGTATATTCATTGTAAGACTCATTTCTTCATTATAAATATTGACACAGAGTCCTACACCATTGACCTCATATCGAAATCTGTATCATTGTTACTGCTAAAAGATAAATTTCTCCCATTGCTTGTTTCTTTCATCATATCTCCCTTACTGGGGACATTGTGTAAATCCCATACACCTATATATGTAACATACATAATTACATGTATTTATTATAGAACATATACACTGTACACTGGGAGGCTACTTTAATATTACCTAAGGGGTTATGCATACAGTATGTGGCAGATGCATATGCACATACATGGTAGTCTGTGATTTTCTGTCCTTTGTGGGCAGAACAGTAGCAAGTGGTGTACAGTGCCAAGTGTTACACAGAATTGCAGAGAAATAAATGCAACATTTTCCTGCTGGAAAAGTCCATTCACAATTGGGTACACTGCTGCCATGGAGGGATGCACCTGAACAGCAAAGTGTTCAGTTATTCTGAAGCAGTTGAATGTTGCTGTTCTCATATCAAGGTACACAATTTTTGTCAGGAAAACGCACACTTTAGACCACCACTGCAATCAGTGTGGCTTGGTGACATCTGGCATGGTACAACCGTTGACTCATGTCATTTTTTCTCTTTCTATCCTGGTCCTCCCATCAGCATAACACAGTAGAAACTGGGAATCATCAGACCAGGCAATGTTTTGTTCCAATCTTCCACTATCCAGCTTTTGTCCTCCTCAGCCCACTGCAACTGCAGCTTCTTGTTTTTCGCTGACAGGAGGGAACTTGTTTAGGTTGTTGGCTGCTATACCCCATCATTGACAAGGAATAATAAGTTGTGCATTCCAATATGCATCTTTCAGCACCACAGTTATAATCAGCTGTCAGCTGAAAGATTTCATCCTGTCTCTTACTGTGCACATGTTGTGTGAGCATTTGCTGGCTTGTTTCATCAAAGAAGTGCTTCTGACCACAGAACTGCTGTTGGCTTGTTCATTTTTGGCTGGTAGACCATTCTGGATGCAGGTCACTTTTGAACATGAAACCCTAGCAGAGATAATGTTTCTACCGTACTCCTGCTGGAGCATCTGGCACTTAAGGATGCATTCAAAGACACTTAAATCTTGCCCATTGTCCCTCTGATTTGTACTCACACACACACACACACACACACACACACACACATACACCACTGGGAGGTACTTGCCTCCCTGCTTTAAAAAGCATAATCTGAGTATGTCTTGCTGTCACTGACTGAGAAGTCTATTTCATAGAAATGGGAGGTGTACATGATAAAGTGACTTCTCAGTATAAATTATAAATAATGAATCCAAATGAATCCTTATTCTCAGTTTCATTAATAAGGTGGAACTCCTATTCTGACTAGGACTGACTTTTGCAACACCTCAGCTTTTTAATGCAAATTACTCTCATTGACAAATGAATTAACTAATTAACACAGGAGCTGCTGGGCTGTGTGTGTTTGGGGCTAGCCCTGACTCTCCAGAGGTTAACTCCTGATTGATGTTCCCTGCTGAACCCTTTTGTTTTTCCCCGCTTAAACTCATCCTCTCGTAAATGGCCTCATGAATTTTAATTATGAAATGGGCTTGGTGGCATATTTCATTCACACAGTGGCTGATATCCCCCCTGTAAAGGACCAGGAGTTGATTGAAACAGTGGCCCTTCCTGCCGAGTCAAGCTTAGATCCTGTCTGTATGCGAATAACATATCATGTAATAAACATATCAGAATATATGTCATTTCAAATTAATGAGTTCAAAACATGTAACCTAAAGAACACACACATATTTCTTTTGTATATCTGTGGTAATAGAGAGCTCAGTTGAGACGTTGCAGAGAAGGTAGACAGATGATAGCACAGGTGGAGAGAGACTTTAAAATACCAGGTCATTTCATTCAATTAGACATTTATGTAACACAGAGCCAGTGCTGAAATACACTCACTCACAAGGTTTGTGTTCAAGTATGAACATACAAACATTGCAAGTGCTTTTCTGACTAATTTTTCAACACTCAGGATAATGCCTCAATGAAAAACAAGCCCATTATATGGACCCTCATTATAATGTCTCTCATCCCCCTATGCTGGCATATATATTGTTAAGATGAGTGTGTGTGTTTACATATATATATATATATATATATATATATATATATATATATATATGTATATATGTATATATTACATATTTAAAGTAACATATTTAAAGTAATAGATTCTGTGCTTTACAATGGTAACAATTGATATGGTACATGTACCAGTGTATGTTTCTGATTTATGCATTCCTGGTGACCCGCGGAACATTTTATAGACATTCTCTGTATTACTAATATATTTGGCAACCCTTTTCTTATCAAGAGCCAGCTGCATTGGAGAGTGTTACTGAGGGTCACAGAGGAAACAGTACAGGGTAGTGTCAGCCTGACAGTGCAGCCCACACACAGCCCACACTTTGGTTCTGCTGCCTGTCCCCTGACCGGATGAGCTGCTGAAGTTTCCTTCTAAATAAAGAGATAAAGATGCCCCCTAGGGGATAAATAAATAGATCGGAGATTGGGGGGGAGGGGGTAACAATCCCTCCAACCCCCTGGCACCATTCCCCCTTTCCCTCTGACTCGATCACAATGTCATCTTCCTGACTCAGCATGTTTCCTTTCTGAGATGATATCTGAAGACTCAGGGGACTGGGTGCGTCAGAGTGCTGTGCTCAGAAGTGGTTTGTTTCAGTGCATGGTGGGGCGGGGGGTGGCCAAGAGATTTTGCTTGTCACTGTGCTGGTGGTGGTGGGGGGTGGGTGTCCTTGGCCTGGCCAAAGCTTCTATGAGCTGCCAGGCCTGGGTGGGGTGTACGGGTGGGGACGAAGCACAGCTTTATATTGCCGATGAGAGATAGCCTCTACTCTCAACTGACCCCAGGAGACAAAAACCAGACGGATGATAATCACATCACAGTTGTGGGATGTCTGCTGACTGCTAACCAGCCTGCCTGGAGGTCCGCGAAGCTGCGTTTTTCAGTTTCAGGTCAAGATGCGACTGTTGTAAGCTGTCAATATGGGGCAGTTATTGAGGCGGTTGCATGGGAACAGCAGAATCGATTAGACTAGCTGTTATGGAAGTGCGACATCACACAGCAGAACACTCTAGGGGAAATGGTCTTTATGAAAGGGAGAAACAGAGAAATAAATTGGATGAAGTAGGCGTGTCTAAACCATCAATTGTGTCAGTAAAGAGAGTCATGCTTTGTAAAATGTTATTTTTATTGCTCTGAATTGCTCTTTTGTTCTCAGAGCATGATGTAGCACAAGGTCCTCCATTACCCTGGGCTATAGATTTACAGTGCATCTCTGTGTAGCCCTTGAGTCCTTGTGAGCTGGAAAAGTTGGGTGTGATTTATAGCGGAGAGTGAATTATTTCCCATAACTTGGCAAGGAGGTTTTTGAAATTTGTTACAGTGTCATCTCTGGAAGTCCATTGATTTTTTTACATCAAAAATGTAATGTTCAGTCTGATGATTTCTGTGGTGTTTATAGTCTGTGGCAGTCGGTTGGAATTGTATTTAATCATTGAGGAATCTTAATATTCTCAAACTCAAAAGGTCCTTCATCATAAAAATATCTCTGTGCTGTAGGTGGGAAGTCACCTGTCTGTGAGAGGGAATTTTCTGCTGGCTTTAGGGGAATAAACACTTAATGTCTGCACTGTGAAAGACCCAGTATACCTCACAAGAGGAGACTGTGTACATAAGCAAAGTAAATAGGGCCCCTGTAAAGTTCAAAGTCTTGAAAGACATTTGTAATTATTTTTAGAATGGAAACAGACTATCATACTAAAGGCCTCTCTGAATGGAGTGTTGCTCAAAAGTGGACACAAATACAAACAAGTGTAATAGTACACAGCCATTCATAAAGTCAAAATATTTCAGGTGTCCCACTGACCTCACCCCACCCACAAGTTTCTTCAGCCCTTGACTATGTACCATGATGCCGTACAGCAACCTCTGAACGTGACCTCCACAAACTAAACCATAAATTCTTTAGGTAGTATTATCTTGTCTTAAAATTCATAAAACATGGCAGTGTCTTAACCACTATTTTTAAATTAAAGAAGAATTTCTTAAAGCTAATCTATATGGGGTCAACACAGTAATAGATACACCTAGTTGCTAATAAGTTACTAATAAAGAGTTGACCCATTCCTTGCCCTCAGAAACACATCAGTCTTTCTTGAAATGCTGTTCTAAAACTTTTGCTTTGTTCTTAGTGTTATTCTAGAAAGGAATGAAAAGTAAAAGCTCTGTTTTTCATCCTCTCTTTGGAGGATGAAAAACTGAAGAGTACTGTACACTCTAGAACTTTCCTGAAGGTTCCAGTGAAATTTTAATTTGCTCATTGTGGAGGCCATTGAAAGTGTTTGACTTCATGTTATTAATGACACAACACATTCTGTTCATGATACCATTCATAAATACATTTAGTGTGTAATGGGGTGTTATCATCTTGCTATATGGGAACATCTTGGGGAATTGTTTGCACCGTAGAATAGAATGCAATGGAATTGAATAGGGTGTACTTGGTTGTGGAAAATGACTTCCTTGGGTAAAATTTTACCATGCTGCGTAACAGTTTAACAGTGTTTAACAGTTGGAAACAAGTACTGTGGATTAAGGATTTCCTTTAACTCATCATGTAAATTCATCCTAATATTGTAAAAACAGTAAAAGTTTCATAAGACCATATTATTTTGTTCCAGTGTTTGGTTGGTCGAAATTTAGTGCATTTTATGCCAGATTATGATTTGTTTTGATTTGGCCTTGGCTACAGGTTTCTAAATGGCAGCCCTACCATAAAAAATAGGTTTGTATATCTCAATGTCCTTTTTTTGTTAATGCTGGGTCACAGATGTTTACATTCACTTTTGTGGTAATTTTTAGGGACGTTGTTAAATGGTTTCAGCAACTGTCTTGTTAAGCAAGTTCTGACTTTCAAATACTGGTCTCTTTTCCTGATAAGGTTTTCCCTTGTTTAATGTGTGGCTTCATGCCTTTGACACTGTTTCCCATTTCTCCATGTTCTCTATGACTGACACAACTTCAGGCTTTTTCATTTGTTTCCATTAATTTGTTTGCATTATTTTATCTACCCCTTGTAATGGTTGATAAAAAGTTGTGATAAAGTTGTGTCAACAAAAGAGAAACACTCATTACAGATCTACTATAGTGTTGAAAGTCTCAACATTCTATGAACATGAAGTTAAGTGGCAAAAACATGCACTCTCAACATCCTGTGAATCCCGTTGATGACAGACTTTTATTGCAACATAATAAAATATAATAAAAAATATGTACTGATGAACATTTCTTGTCTTTTCTATAAAATAGAGCTTTCTATATATAGAATACGATTTATATTTTTGTATGGCCTGTCTATTTTCTTGGGAGCGCTGACCACAAGACCGTACAAATGCCACATGGCATTTCTGTCAGGTTTCCACATGTGTGAGCCTTAGCTGTTGTGAGAAGCTATCATGGTGAGTATATAGGGTAGTGTATATAAGCAGTCCTGAGCATCTAGGCTTGTCAGGTGATGGGATGTCAGAAAACTTATAATTGTCCTCCAGTCGTGTTGGATAAAATATAAACAAGTGTGAATTTGTAATAGCTGCGACCATGTGCACTAATGTATCTATGTTGTCTTTCTCATATGGTAGCCAATCACAGATTACACTCCCTGAAAGGCATGCTGTGGCTCCACCTATTTGTGTAAATTATTCTAACATACTGGTGGCATACAATTATACACGTGTGTGAAACCAGCATTTCAATGGTTGTTATTTGCGGCAACTATGTGGATTGCTATTCTTATGTAGTCTCCCTTCATTATTTTGGTGCATAATGACAAAACTAATAATTGGAAAAAATAAAAATCAACAATAAAAAACAACCCAAATCAGTCAGCCTTACAAACCAAACTGGTCTCATCCAGACAGGTGCTTAATTTAAGGAAGCCTTCCTTTCCCAGTAGCTCCAGTGTTCAGCTGCAGAATAGGTTCTTTGTCAAAGCTGGTGTAAAAATAGCAAGGTCTCTCTGTCCGTGGTGGGGGCAGCGGCGATGTTGCCCGGTGATACAGCCATGCCCGGCCGTGTGTTCAGTACACACCGTCTCCAGCCAGGACCCGTGATGTAATCATGGTCTTCGTATGCAGAGAGAAGAAAAGGGCATCTGGTGCTTTGTTTTCACAACACAGCTGATCTGACCGAGAATTTTCCATGTGACCTTTCCCAGAGCTATGGACTGAGTGCGTGTGAGACAACACGCTTTCCTGGAGTCAGGGATATGATTGCTCCCATCCTTTGCACAATCAGCAAAGCAGTAGTGATGCTGGTCATGTTCAGAAAGCCACATATAGAAAACAAATAGCATATTTGTGATATTATATATTTGTAAAATTTGTAATATTATAACTATAACTTTTTGTTAAATTATGTTTGATAAGTACCACTTTCATAATTCTCATGAAAGTATCTTTCCCTGTCTAAAATGGGATGCTCTTTTGACACAGAAGAAAGTCAGCTTCTTTCTGTTTGAAGGTCATGGTGTAAGCAGCCCATCAGAACAGAAGCAAACTTTCCTGTTAAGTTAAAGCTCAGCTCAGATCCAAATGCAGGGTGCATGAAGTAGCCTCTAGCTGCCTCTTCTCCCCTGAGCCCAGCAGGGCTTTTACTGAGCAGACAGTGTTGTGAAAAATGGTCTTGACCTTTTGCATGGATCTCCATAACCTCAGGCCTACAGGTTTGATACAGGGATCATATGAGGCAAAATAAGCCAGGATTTCCCTTAGGAAATTCCTCTACCTGCATCCGCCTGTACCTGCATCCGCAACCCCATCAACTACTACATTACACTCTTAACATCCACATCCATACTTCAGTTCTGCTGTCATGTAATTTTCAGTACAGGTGAGGATATCTACTGATGCACACTTCTAATTTTCTTAGCATGAGCTTCCAAGAATATGGATTGTGATATAGTACCTGCCAGAATTGGGGTCAATGCCATTTTCAATTCAGTCAGACTCAAGGTGTGAATGAATCATTTTTGTTTTGGAATGGATTTCATTTCCTTCAGTAAATGTGTTGATCTCTCTGAAAAACTGAATTCATGGAACAGCTCACAAAGAGATGCTCAATGAATATATTCTATTACAAATGTAAAATAATGTCATAGTGATGGAGCGCTCATTTTTCATTTTGCGTATTATGACTTAATGTCCATTTCATCTCGGATTGTGCGTTGACATGCATTTCCTTATGAACCATGAGGTCAGCAGTGGTATCCACGGTGCTCAGTGTGGTTAGATACAGGATGTTTTGTGCTTGCCGTGTGGAACGTGGGATGTGGGTTCCTGTGTGGGCTCTGTCAATCATGGGTGAAGGTCAATGACCTCATGGCAGCGTGGATTCCGGGTGGAATACACATCACCCAGGCATCCCGCACAGGGCCTCTTTTCTTCTCCCCTTCTCCCTGTCCCGCCTGTCCCACTGCTGTCAAACAGATCTATGAGAGGGAAGAGAGGGGCAAGGAGGAATGCTCACAGGGATTTTTTTTTATTTGTACTTACCACTTTTTTCGCAATGTATATTTTTTTCCCGTAAAATACAATTTATAAGTCTACTTTATTACAGTAAGGTAAAAGCACACAATGCTATTAATGTCATATGCAGAGTGAATGTTTTAAGCTGAAAATGGGAACATTCCTTCTTGGGTCATGGATCATGTCTGACCTTTGAAAATGATTGCGTCATCCTGTATGATGCCTAAACATCTCAATGTAGGAACTGTGATATCCGGCAGAAGCCAAAGATAATGTATGTTCAGAATGAAACATCAGTCTGGATTTAACAAGTTTCAGGTTCTGTTGTATATTGACAAAACTGCAAGTATGCTTCATGACTTTTTATCATATCAAAAACATGTCAACACAGAGGCAGTTGTATAGACCCATTTCCCTGTTTGGGAAGAATCAGAGGAGAGGTGAACCTTTATATTACCTGCTGTTATTTCCTCTTCTCCATGAGCCTTTGTGGTCCCTGGTGTTAACCCAAAGACACTCCAGCAAACTTAACATAGCTCCTCTTTTTCCTTAGGGTGCATGCTTTGCTTTGGCCAGTCGGCCTTTTTCCGCTTCAACCACCCCGAAGAGGCTCTTAGGATGAAAAGCATGATGGGAGGAAGCCAGGGCCCCAGCGGCACGTATAGGCTTCATACAGGTACTGTAACCATATACACACTTACCACACAAACATCCCTACATACATATTAATAGAATTTCAACACTCCATACAGGAAACCATAAATTCAGGCTTTACATAGGTATTGCAACTATATCACACATTGGTGCTTGATGTGCCTTTAGTTTAGGTAATTAATGCAAACATAATAAAATGGTCCACAACTACTGCACTGAACAACAGTAAAAAAATTTGCAGGGAAGGGCTAATCTAAAGTGAAAGTCTGCATGAAAAATAAAATTCACAGTGCGGTTTGATGCTATATTAAGAGTAAGAAAATACTGTAGTGTGTAACATGTGCATACATACACAGACACGCACACTGTATATATTTAAATGATTAATTCGTACTCTTGTGTAGTATAAAAACACTAACAAAGACCGACATATATATATATATATATACTTTACATAGCATTAAAGGCTCTGTTAGTTAAAGGGTCAGGGTTTTTATGTAGTTGCAGTGTAACTCTGTTATTGTGCGGCCTTGCCCAGTAGGATTTTTTTCATTTGTTGTCAATAATATTGGCCTACGTAACTTGTTCATGGCAGGGAGCCTTCTGAGTCTTTGGGTTCCTCCATCTGCTCACAGACTCAACACTCCTGCTCCAACAGAGGCCATTTTATGTCATTGCATTTGAATTCTGCATTTCCCTCTGAGTGATGAATTTCCTCCGCCATTTATAAAGTCTGTCTTCCCATGGTGATTCAAACATCTTCACACATCGCATACATTAAAAATGATGGCCTGGAGCAAGACTCAGTCTCTGAGCTGAAACCTGCTTCACTGCCTCCTGCTGCTGTACAAACTTCAAGCATTTGAACTTATAAAGTATTTGACAAGTGATCATTTGATTGTATATGCTATATGCCAGTGTAGTTTAAAGGCTTTAAAAATGGGTCTGAAATTTCCCTGAACAATTACAAGGTGAATAGTGACCTTTTTCTCTTTGAAAAGAAGGCAAGTGACTATTAAATAGTTTAATTATACATTACTTTTCAGAAGCATGCTCATATATTGATGGGCTTTAAAAGGTAGTATTTTTCCAGTATGGTTGTCACAACTTGTAGGGTTATTGTTTACTTTAAATCAATGAACAAATGAGAATGCTGGGTGGAATACTTGACTTTGCTATTTGAATTGATGATCGAGCGCAGTGAGCACGGCTGCTTTGGTACATACCTTCAAAGCCATTTTGTGTGTATCAGTCTCAAGCCTCCTTCCTTTTTTATACCCCTTCACAAGAGCAATCTCATATAAAACTACTGTTAGTCTGCAGAAAAAAAGGAAAAAAAACCTAGCTTTTGACATCCTGTTTAATTACAGGTCATCCTGCAGTGTGTGCACCCCTGGTATCTGCAATTAAGAGGAGCCTTGTTTTTATGTGAGGGGGGAAAGGTGGAAGGTGTGTGTGTGTGTGTGAGAGAGAGCAAGAGAGAGAGATAGTGAGTTCAGTCCAGTAGAGGGCAGACACGGGGTAGTGCAAACCAGATGAGAAAGGGAGTTTGTAGTTGCATATGCACATACATGGGATTGTGTAATGGAATTAAATGAACCCATCTCATTACACTTTGTGTCCGGAATCCTGCACCCCAAAAATTGTACATAGCTGCAGTGCGTATCAATACTGTAAAAAAAGTAAGAAATCTTAGCCTTAATTTTAAGGCTTCCTTAAAATAAACAGAGATTAGAATAACTGATATGCATTTCAGTGCACTTTTCCATTTACGATTCGTTTTATGGGAAACAATCCCTTGGTACCTAGTCCTAAATTATGTGCTTTATTATAACAGCATGTGCTCTGGAAAGTGCTAGAATTTGTGAACATTAACACCATCTCCCTTCATATTCCAGGCAGTTTTGTAGGCCACACCACCAGTGTGTATTTGACAAGGCAGTATCTTTTCTCGTCGCTATTTTTAACACCCCCTTACCATCTCATATTTCGCCTTTCATTTTATAAACCTCAATTTCTCTCAGTCAAGTCTTATATTGTTTCCTCACTCTTACTGGGTAATCTCACATCTCCCAAACATTAATTTCCCTCGCACTCTTCCACGATTGTAGGCTGCTTCAGCCTTGGCTTTTGTATAATAAAACAGAACCGTTCCGAAATGTTCAGAAATAAAGAATGCAGCGCATAACTGTTTCCATTCTGGAGTTGTGAATATCAGTGGATGTAATAGGGGTGCACGTACAGCCAACAGTATGCTTGTTTTTTGTTTTTTTTTTAAAGACAACTGTGCACACAGACACCATCAACCCGAACCTTTTCACAGTTACGCGTGTAGACGGTGTATTTCCACTGTGTACGTTCACTTTGGCTCGTTGTCGTCGCGTCAATAGTGTAAAATATACAAGGGTAAATTTTATCGCTTGGCTCTTTAAAGAAGAAACGGAGAATTCAGAATTTGTCCCCGCCCCCAAGAAGGTCGAGGTCCGTCAAAGCAGCACCGTGGACAGAGTAGGGAGGAGGATTTGCGAGCGGGCAGCGGCGCCTGGCACACGGAAAGCAGCTGGACGTCCACGGTGGCAGCGCTGTTGAGCCGCGCCTGGAGATGCCAAGTGGTGGATACGACTCAGCCGGTCATTGAGGTCGGAATGCTAAACTCAGGCGTCTCCCTCTGAGCTCGCGCGTAAGCCTTTTCAAACCTGCTTTTTCTAAAGCTTATCCTCATCTGTAAGAACCGATTATAATTGGCGCTTTTCGACGTGGCCAAATCAAAAACAGTGTGATTGACACGAACATCAGGACAGTCCTTTTATTGTTTTTGGTGGTCTCGTTTTTGCATTTCGGAAAGACGCTTCAAACGTGCATTATAAATGCATGCCATCTAGTAATCTATCTATCGTATGTAGCATACGCATGGTATAAAATAAGGGTATCGTAAATTGCTCAAAATAAGTCGTTGACCACAGAACCCGAATGTTAAGAGAACACGTTTTATATCTGAAATATAATGGGTTTATAAACGACAGTTAACTAAAATATTTGTTATACTGAAGATGTCACTAATTTGACTCTTAGTGAAATTGACAAATATCCTTAACAAATGCAACCCCATGAATCGTAATATAGCATATTGTTGATTTACTGGAAGAGGAGAGACGTTAGCCTACTTCTCATCTCAGCTGAACAGCGTATGAATTATTTGTGAATCCCGTTTTGTAACTGGGGCACTGTTTTCAAGGTTGTGAGAATCAGATTTGAACGCAGTATTTGGAATTAAATGTTAAAATATTAAGCTTTTTCAAGAATATTTATCTTCTTGTGTTTCCTGAAAACGCACGTCAGGCAACGTTTGGTATGAAAAGATGGTGGCTGATATTGAAGTGTGACATACCATAGTATTGAAATACTGTCCTCTGTAGGGACACGTGGAAACGTCGTTGTTTACCAGGTAGTTGTGCACAGGTGACACTTTTATTGAAACTCCCCTATATGGAATTTAAGAGTGGCACTTTGACTTTGACTGTTTGCATTCCTTCCTGGTGACCTTAAAGGTTCCCTCGTATTAATTGATTAAAGTGGTCATGCTCGTTGTGTTCCAAAATGAGAGGGGTTTAATCGGTGGCAACAATTTATAGATTATTTTGCGTGGTAATCCCAGAACATGGTTGCATGTTGTTTCAAAGTGTGTAGCACATATTGATCTGTTGACTGACTGCCCATATGGATAAACACTATGGATGTGGTGAAGGAAACTAGTGATTCAGTCAACATTGACAATATTGTTGGTTGCCTTTTATGATTATTTTTGCATCATCTGACATAAAGCTTCAAATGACATTTAATCTCGATAGTTTTCTGGGATAAACTTGTTTGTTTGTTTGTTTCATACACTGATGGCTTTATTAAATAGTTAATTGATTAATTTATTTATTGGACAATAATTTTTGGAGCAGCACTGGTATTTTTTGTCTCCACTCATTGCCAGCTGTAGACCAATGTCTGACAGTGCAAAGGGTTAGAGACTGAACCCGCTAATAACATCCTGTTTTTGCTTGGATGTGAGTCATGTTGTAACTGGGTTAAGCTACTGTGTTTGATTTTCACTCTTATCTGTGCAAGGCCTGATCTCCCAGCTCCTTGGCCCCTCATTCCTTCCATTATTTCGTTTACCAGCCTGGCTTTCTGGAAGGGAAGTGTACTGGGTATAATTGGAAGTGGTTGAAAGTTGGGCTGCGGTTTTAATTTTACCTCCAGATTGAAAAACAACTGAGAAAGAAGACAAATACCTGTGGCCTTTAATAGCTTTTTAGATCAGTCATGGGAGAAAATGTATAACACAGCAGCAGAAAAAATATTTTTTGGAATTTGCCAAATAATGTATTTTTGTTGATTTTAATTCTTGTGATTTACAATATGAAGGATGTTTGACCTTGCTTTGAACAATGCACTGTTAACTCCACTGTCTGCATATCTGTGTGTAATTGTGTGTATGTCAGTTATAATGTCCATGTGAATGATGTGTGTATCTGTGTGTTTGAAAGGGGGCATAATATTATGTGTACTGTATGTCCTTGTGCGTGCATGCGCAATTGCATATATGTGCCTAGTTTGGTGTGTGTCTGTGCATATGTGAATTCATGGGTAAGTATGTGTAATTGTGCATATATGTGTGTGCAGGATTATTTATGTCTACATGTGTCATTGAGCATGCACTTTTATATGTTTGGGTCTGAGGTCGTGTATTTGTCTTTGTGTAATTATGTATATACATGTGTGTGTCCACGATCATTTATATGTGTGTTTGAAATGAACATTGATAACCTGCCCATCTTCTTCACAGACTCAGACAGCCTCGTCAATGGGAACCACCAGACGGGGCTAGCTGAGACACACCCAGCATCCCGCCCTGAGCACAGTGTGCTGGTCAGCTCCATAGAGAAGGACCTGCAGGACATCATGGACTCCCTGGTGATGGATGAATCCCAGGCCTCCTCTTCTTCAGAGGCCAGGAAGCTCACTGGCCACCCCATACCCCAGTCCCCAGGGTCCCCTGTGGTGAATGGAGGCGGCGGGTACCTTCTGACCCCACCCACCAGTCCGGGGGCGATGTCTGTGGGCTCAAGCTACGAGAACGCCTCCCCTCCCTTCTCCCCTCTCTCCTCTCCCTCAGCAGCCAGCAGTGGCAGCTACACCAGCCCCTCCCCTGCCAGTGGTCTGGACCAGGGCCTATCACTGCCCCCCGTACCCACCAGATCCTCCAGCTACAACCACGCTGTGCAGCCGCCTGCTCCCCAGGCCCGGACTCCGCAGCCCATCTACTCCACAGGGGGCAGTGCACAGAAGGCATCAGAAAGCCCTAGAGTACAGCGGAAAGGCCTCCTGGAGGCACCTCAGAGCCCTACCCCAGCTTCCCGAGGACAGGACAGCACAGGGGGGAGGGGCACAAACAGTCTCAGACCAGCCCAAGGAGTGCCATCAGTCTCAGTTTTTGTTCCCCAGGGCGACGTAGTATCCTCTAGGAGCCCAAGAACAACCCAAAAATTTCCCACTACATCCCCCTCCCCAGTTACCTCCAGCCCCAGAGCAAAAGCGGGCTCCCTATTGCAGGAGCGCCCGTCCAGCCCCTTCCGAGACCTAGGCTCCGCTGACCGCTCCATGGCCTCCAGCCCATCCAGACAGCTCTCTCAGACTCCTCGAGCCTTCCAGCCCCCTTTAGACCCCATCGTTCACATTGTCCCAGGTGGGTGCCTCCCCCAGCAGCCGCCACGCTCTCTGCAGCCCCAAGAAAGCCCCCGTTTGGCTCGCAGGAACCAAGAGGGGGGTAGCAGCATGCGGGAATTGCCCCCCCTTAGCCCCTCCATGTCCCGTAGGGGTGTTCCCGTGCTCCCAGGAGCCCTCCCTGGGACCTCCCCCTCCACTGTTCGGGCGACAGACAGACCCTCGGGTAAGCTAGTCCCCGAGAGCCCACGGCTCCGACGTAGGGCCGGCTCACCGCTGGACGAATCGTTTGGGGCGAGGGGTGTGCGAGCCCGCAGCCCCTCCCCCACCTCTGGGCTGCTGGCAGACGTCAGTGGGGATGGGCGAAAGGCCGGCTACGGGAATGCCCTCTCCCCGGCCTACAGTTTGGGCTCTCTGCCAGGGTCCTCCCCTCTTGCCAGTCCCCGGGGCCACAGAAAGATGTCAGGGGCCCCAGGGGAGCCCCGACATTGCCACCCTGGCATGCGGGAGCGCAAGAATAGCATCACAGAGATCAGTGACAATGAGGATGAGCTGTTGGAGTATCATCGACGGCAGCGTGAGGAGCGCCTTAGGGAGCAGGAGATGGAGAGGCTGGTGAGTGTTACAGCCAATTAGGCATCAAGCATTGGGTCTTAGTCTGCCAGGTCCTGATGTATTCAGTCAAAGATAGTTGACTCAGAAAAGTAAAGCGTGTAGGTGAAAATCTCCAAAAAAATGGTGGATATACAAGGTTGCCCTACTCCCAACTGTTTATTGAAGCTGTTTATTTACTATAATCTGAATTATGGGTAAAAAACCACCACTCAAAAATAGGTTACCGGAAGACAAACATGCATCATCTAGGTTATAAAGAATGTTTTTATTCTCAGCCTGATACATGGTGATACACACTTGCATGTTGCTGCCAGACTTCCATTCTCAAACTAGTCCTTAAATTGTTTAATCATTATTGCTCTTTATTTTGTTGTTTGGAAGAGATACCAAATAGGATTATATTACAGAATCATTGTACACAATTACTGCTGTTGTACTTCAGTTTGCAGTGCGCCCAGAACTTTCTCAAATGTTCTCAAATTAAGTCCTTCAATGTTGCCTTTCCCAAGAGGCAAAATTAAGGCAAAGTACATGTAACTGACCTTGTGGAAATTCAGTGTTATTTCAGATGAGCTGTGGAATACAATGAGCCACCCTGTCACACTGAACCTCCAGGATTTGTTTCCTCTTTAAGCAACTGGAAACATAGCAGAAAGAGTAGAATTTAAGGGAAACTGTTAAACCAGTCGACTGTATATTTATTTGCCTTGCAACTGCAAATTCAGTAGAATGAGTCAAATTTCAACCATAAACCAAGAGACTGTCAGCTTTGTGCTTCTCTCATCTTTGCCACAGTGTTGAAGTCTTCACTGGCTGTGGGAGTTTTGGTGCTGTCCACGTTGCTGTGCCAACTATGCATGTTCAGTGTCTGGTTACGCCCCATTCATGAATATTCATAATGAGACAGATCAGGATTCTGTCAAAACTGACAGAGGCAGATTTTTTTAATTGTCAGGTGCAGCATTTGTTCAGCAAATAGGATTATTTTACTGTAATTTCACTGGATCAGAAGGTGGTGGGCTTCCATGGTAACAGATTATTTGTTATTCCTTATCCCCAGTTGTGGAATTAGATGTCATGGTCTATCTAGCTTGCCCAGTTAACACATTGGCTTTCTAGCTACTGTAGGTAAATTTTAAAAAGCAGCTTACTTTAGCTCAACAATGCTCAATCTTTGCTAATCAGCATGTACCATCAGAACCAGAGCTAAAGACCTTGCACCTGTTTTAAACTGCAGATGAAATTGGATAGAATATGTGCTGGCCCAAGTCGCTGGTCACTTTCACTGAAATCAGATGGCATGATTGTTCCTTTGCCACCAGGTAATTGTTGGTAATTTTCATGATGCACACTATGTAATTAATTATTGAAATAAATGTATTCAGTTATTCTTTTTTGAATTTATAGGTTTAATGGTAGCAGGCATGTTTTGTGTGGTGCTTCCTTTATTGTTACTCTCAGACCACTCTCCCTGATGCTGGCCTCTGGACTGGTGTGAATCTGCACTTATGCAGTAATCCCATATCAGTTTGCCGGTGTGAAAGTCCCTGATGAGCGAGACAGCAGAATGGATTCCTGTGAGAGTCAGGAGGGTCATAGTATGGAAAGTGAGTCTGTCTGGGGGGCTATATTTACCCAACGGCCTGAGAGCTTGACTCTCCTAATTGGAGCTCCACCCAGCGGCTGTCCATCATGCCGTGCCGTTTTCTCCCTGCTATTTTGGGACCAGGGAATGTGGGGGGCTGTTTGTTTTTGCACTTCCTGCCAGATCAACAAACAAACACACACAAACACACACACACACACACATGGCTTCAACAGTGCAACAGGTAGACTTATTTTTCTACATTTCTATTTTCCATTAAAATGAAAAGAGTTGAAGGTGAGACTTTTCAAGAGGAGAATGTTCAAAGTGTGTATGTCTGATTTATCAAAGCATTACTTATATTTAAATGGCTGCAAATAAATATAAATAGGGTGGACATAATAATTGAACATGATGTGTGAAAGGACTTTTTTTGGATGAACTAAATCACAATGCAGGCAGGTACACAGGTAGGTCATATTAAGGTGCATATTATCATGGCACAACTAACAAAAAGACTGACAGTCAGTGCCCAAAGGTGCATTGGTCAGAAAAACAGCAAGCTTATTTTGTCTGACAAGGGTAGCATTGTTGAAAATTATATTAAAAAATGTCAGACACAAACAAACTGCATCTGCTAAGAGGAACAGAAGTTAACAAGACATTTAACAAGACAGTCGCATAACACTCCAAACCTAAGACCTCAAAAATTGCTAAAGAATTGATTCAACTCCTCTGTATCCCAAAAAAAGCTACATGTTGTGAACAATGCTGCTATTTATGGCAGCACCATCATTTGTTAACATTTTGTGTCCAAGGCACAAAGATGTGGAAGGAGCTGGTGATTACTCTGCATGGTCATATAACCAAGGAACATGACAACAGTTTGCAAGAACAGGTACAGCTTGTGGTGCAAGGCACTGGTCTCTCATGATGTCCAGTTCAGAACAAGTGCATCAGTTTTTCAAGAGAGATTGAAGCTTTTATGAAGGTAAAGGAACCGGTAACAGATAAGCCCTTTTTTTGGTCTCATGAGCGCTTGCATCTGTTATAAAAAAGCTGTATTCCACCATTTTCCTATTTCCCACCTGCTGCCAGGCTTTGGAGTTTAGCATGGTTGCCCAGGCAATATCGTTGGCAGGCGCTGCCTGGTATAGTGTACAGTATGTGTGGAGAGTGTATGAGCTCTGTCAAACAGCATGGGGGAACGCACACATCATGTCCTCCGTGGCTGTTTCCCTCGTGGCTCTCTAGAGCTCTGACAGTGACATCATGGTTCCGTTACCTCACAGCAAGGATGTGCACAGCTGTAAGCTGGATGCTCACTCAAAGATTATACAACTCAGGAGAGAGAAATAGTCAGCCAAATCTCCCACACATATCCGTCAGGAACTAAGGAGCTTTAGGATTTCCGCACCACGCCGCATTATGCCATGGTGCGATTGCTGCTTTGTTCCGTTGAAAAGAGAAGTGGGAAAGGAGGGCTGATGCATTCTGGGTGAACTATGTCTTTTGGTATTGTGTTCAGCTGACAGACTGACAGACTGAAAGAAATATACAGAGAGAAGATTTATTTTTTCTGTGGTTTATTTTTGGGAGTGGGGAGCTGGAGAGGATTTGCTGAATGTTCTGGGGTGTGGAGGTGCATGCTTGGTTTGTGTGTGTTTGTGTGTCCATATTTGTATGTATATGCAGTGTGTGTATGTGTGTCTGGGCAAGAACATATTCATGGGTGTATGTGTGGGTGTGTTCATACATGTGCATCGTACATGTGCGTTTATGTGATGTGTGCATTTACACAAGGGTGCATGGTTCGTGTGTATGTATGGTGCATGTGTTGTCTATAGGGTAGAATACATAGCAGGACAGGGAGAGAACACTCAGGGTCACAGCAGACTTGAGAGAGGCATGTGTGCATAAATAAGAGTGTGCAGATTTGTACAGCAGGTCCCCTTCAATGCCAGTGTACTGTGCTGTGTAGTGAATTATTGCCGGGACAAGAGGATTGGAAATAAATCAATTAACAGGTGTATACAATACATTAAAAACGTGTCTTTGTTGTGGTTTCGCTCAGGTTTGGTTCAAGGCAATTTACAAGTGATGGGAAAATGTGAGACCATTAAAGCTGGGTCTGATGTAGAATTTAAAAACATTAGTATTTTTAAAATGGTTTCAGTTAACCCTACTGGCAAGTTAAACAAAAATGAAGTCTGAATGCTTTAAGACTGCAAACATCTTGCAAAGATTGTGCATGGCAGTTTTGCGATTGCTGAAATCCAAGTATCATGGCTATGGTGTGTATGAGTCTGGGTATATGGCAGAATGAGAGCAAGGGTCATTTGGTGCTCTGTCTGGCTTTGTACATTAGAAACCTGACATTTTGAAAGTGATTGAAAGTGAGTGTAGTTGATATAAAATAGGGGCCAATGGAGCTGGTTTAAAAGATGAGCCACTTTAGATGTGAGGTTTTTGATTCACATGGATGAACATGGTGGTCTTGGACCAGACTGATGTTTTTCTTTCTGAACAGCTAAACATCTGGAGTACATCAGCAATAGTTTTAACTAATCTTGACTGTGACAAGGTTAATTTTAGACATTAGGTGTGATACCTGCACACCTGCAATAGGCAGATAGAGATCAGTTAAGTTTTCCTTTCTATTTTCTTGTTGATTTTCTTTCATTCCAGTTTCACTGGATCGATGATCCATGTTCATTCTGCTATGTATCTCCTCCTACTTTTACATATCACACAGCCGGCTGCTGTACTAACCATTTAGGCTTCTCGTTTCAAATAGATAAAACTAAGCATCTTAGTGCTTCAATGACTAACTGTTGAAAAAACTGTTGGTGGCCCAGCAGGGGACACTTTTCCCTTTGGCCCAAATCTTTTCCTAAAAGTTAAATCCTGCAGTTGTGTTGATGAGTAATTAAACTGTGGTTCTGCTTCAATCTAGTGATTAAAGTTGCCATGAAACTTTCTCAATGAATGGGTTTTAACCACACTGTCCTTTGCAAATGCACAAAAAGCTAGCTGTCTACATCTGGTCATCTAGACACTCCCCCTACATCTGATTGGCTATGAAATTTCTTGCAATCCCCACCCACCTCACTGTTAATGAGGAAGTTCTCATGTGAACAGTTTAAATTATGGTAAATTATTTGGAATCTCAAAGTGGTTAAAGCCTTTTCTCTGAAGCTGTGTAAAGAGGGCCTGTAAACCTACATAATGGATTTTTTAAAGGAAATTTGAGTTGCCCTCATTTGATTCAGTTTAGCACTGACTGATGGTGTCAGTTTGAGGCGGCGATTTGTGTGCGTATCTGTGTATGTATGTGCCTGTGTTGCTGTGTGTGTCTGAGTCTTATAAATTTGTGGATTAGAGGGTGGGTGTGTGGGTGTTGAATTGACAGCTTGGGCCAGATTATACTGATCTCCACAGTGAGATTGTACAGAGCTCCAGGGAAGACAGAGAGATAATGAGAGAGAGAGAGAGAGAGAGAGCTCTTCCTTGCAAACTGTGTTCACTTTTGCACATATAATCTAGCACATTTCTCTCTGACTCAGTTTGTGAAAGGCTGTTTCGTGATTGTTGATGAGAACAAACAAATGCTCATCAATTCTATTTCTGCACTGCGTCTTGACACAGTCCTACACAGCGGTTGCCACGTGTCTGTCTTATCAGTAACGCCCCAGATTCTGTCCATACAGTTTGACATGCAGCTGAGATACCAGCAGAATAAACAACTTAATCCTTCATCTGGGCTCAGACTTAGATGTTTGCACTCTGCTATTTTGATAACTGGCAGAGCAGAGTTCTGCTTCCAAGTGCCTGGTCATATCTAAATGTGAGTTTAGATAAATAAAGAACTAGGTAAATGGCAGTGTTTCAGTGAGACATGGCAGTGGTTACTTTATCGCGTCAACTCTGGAAAGTCCTTCCCATGTTTGCCACTATATAAAACTCCTCTTTTTGCTGCAGTTTTGGTTCATGTCCACTAGAGGGGGCATTATCATCACTTACTTTGATCTTTACCCTTCATGTAGAAGCATTTAAAAATTGGTTGAATATACTTTCATTGTGTGCACTCTTTTGTAAATGGCACATAGTACAACATTTTTCTAAATATATGCCCAGGCAATTTATATATTTTAGAACTTTTTGAAGTTGTCCAATATTTAGTGTAGATCATTTGCCAATGCACCCATTAATCTACATTACCGCCTCATTAACAAGATTCTCTTTAATTTTGAGTTTGTAATTTATTGTATTTTAACACTTCCTGGGATTTCTTTTGTCTTAGCAATAATGAGCTATGGTTGTCTGTTCTGAAAGACTTTCTTGGTTGAGAACCAGTTAAAAGAGGACCCTCTTCCACAGGAGCTGCCCTATCCAGTTAGGAAAGTTTCATTCTGTACTGACTGTACTTCTCCACCCCATGCTGGTGAAGCCCCTCCCTTTGTAGGCAGAGGACCGAACTGTGGGGGAATGTGTGAGTGAGTTGGAAATAGCAAAGACTAAGGGAAGGTGTGCCCAAATACAAAATAGACCAGAAAACAATAACAAACTGAAAACAAGTTGAGAGAGAGAGAGAGAGAGAGAGAGAGAGAGAGAGAGAGAGAGGAGAGAGAGAGAGAGAGAGAGAGAGAGAGAGAGAGAGAGAGAGAGGGAGAGAGAGAGAGAGAGAGAGAGAGAGAGAGAGTGAGAGAGAGAGAGAGAGAGACTGAGACTTGTAAAGGACCATCTGTAGCAGACAGAACAAGGTTAAAGTCAAGGACTGTAGCTCACTGTACTGCTGGATGGAGTCAGTTCATCTCAGGATGGAAGACTCGAGGGACCAGGCTGCCTGGAGATTTTACCTCCAGCGCCCACTGCAGAGGAAACCACCATCCCTAAGCAACATGGCTGCCCTCCAGAAGGTAACAAGGGGACATTATTGCATTTACAAATGTGACAACAAAGTGTCAGTTGTGTACCATACTATTAGTGTACTTTAGACTACTTTTCTACCATTACTAAGCATTTGGTAACAAAGTCTTGTCTACCATCACAAAGCCTATGTCACCATATTTGACTGGCTTTTTCTGTCCTTTTGGACTTGTACAGTAAACGGTTAGATGAACACTATAGCTCCAGGGGCTACCTGCAGCTTTCAGATGTGTGAGTGACAGGAAGAGAGAGCTGCTGCCCGAGTTAGGTGGGGCTTTGCTTGTTCTAAGCTAGTTGGATGGCCTGCTGTCCTGTCTTCAAAGTAAATGGCTTATAGTGATGACACAAAAATATGGTCCGTACTATGTTCAGTTATCCAATTTTAATTCAGCATGTTTATAAGTCATCAGTTGTAATGGTCTAATAGATATATACATATACCTACACAGAGGTTTCTGAAACTCTCTTAAATGTATGGTTTGCAGGCTTCTAGTGCCAGAGGTGATCAGAGAAAATATCACAGCACAGAGCTGAATAAATTAATTGTTTAATAATTTGAAATAGGAAGTGCAAGAAGAGTTGAACACGCTTACTATGAAAAATAACATTGAGTTCTCAAGAAGAAATCATGCGGACCCCAGCATTGTCCCATGGGCTTCCCTCTTTGTGAAATTCCCTTCATTCCTGTCCCCTTGTACATGCGCCCAGTTCCCACCGAACTTTTCCCCTTTCACCCAGTGAGGCAGTGTACTGAAAACCTAAGAGTATGAGTGCAAAAGGTCAGAGGTCACTTTCCTTCCTCCAGAGGTTCTGCTTGTGTATGAGCGTAAAATTCGAAGTGGGAGGTGGTTTGTTTATCTTCAGATTCTGTTGTGTATGTGATCATCAAATTGTGACAAGGAGTAGGGGAAATTAAATAACTTACCCTCTTTCAGAGGGAGGTGTAGCATCTGCATGTGTGTCCCCTCCTCCTGCTTATTCTCTCAGTCAATACTGACATCAGTTACACTGCCTCCCTTGGACCAAGCTGCACTTGGTGCACATGGCACCATTGCTCTGCTTTTTGCTTCTGTTTAAGTGCATTCTGCAGATTATATGAGCATCTTCAGAAGTGTTGTGTGAACATTGTTGTATTTTTCTGTTTTATTTAGCTTTTGTGTCTGTGTTGCAGAGTCTTTGTTTTTTCCTGTTTTTCAAGTGCTGTCCAAACTTGAATCCTTTTTCTGAAGGCAGGTGACTTTACAATCATTAATGTCAATGTCAGGTGGCTCTGGTAGGGTCATTTTATCGTTTATGGGATACTTCAGGCACACTCAAGATATATACTTACAGCTCTGATACACAATGCTACAAACACACACATACACACATACAAGCACACCCAAATATTCACTCAGACCTAAAGACATATTCTGATTAGATAATAATTTAGTTGTGAGGTAACATTGTGATGAGAACATTGCCCAAACAATTGCTTCTGTTGTTCCAAACAAGTTATGTCAATGCCTTAGAAAAGCAGTTTGAAAAACACTGCTTATAACAATTGTTGCAAGAATTGTTGTTATAAGAAGTATTTACATAATATGAACATGAGTACCTTTTGTGATAAACGAACATGAACATGGCTAGGGACAATCCAAATCATATTTTTAACTGGAATAACAAAACAGATTTATATGTTGGGAAGAACACACGCATGCATGCATGCAGGCAGGCAGGCATGCACGCACGCACGTACAAACACACACACACACAAACACACATACACTCACACCCATTCATGCTGGCACACATTTAGCAGGCTGGGATACTGGAGGGCTTCTCTTGCATCTTGCTAGTTATGTTTGAAGCTTGTGTTCCAACTTCTCAGAAGTGTTTTTGTTTTCTGCAGTACTTGCCCTCTTGAGATTTGAGAACAAGGTCTCAGGGATTAGAGGATGAATTAAACATTTGTTTACAAAGTCTGTCTGAATTACAAAGCAGAATGAGGCAGATGATGCAGGGTTTCTCAGAGCTGCACATTAAAGAGGAGGAAACAGAAGAAACAAACCCTGAGTTTCAGGGCTTATACACACTCCGTAAGGCCAAGCGGGACGCATTTAGTTCCATGCCATGTGGAAGTCAGGCCTTCTGCTAACAGGTCACTGTATCTCTACGAGCACAATGCACACATAACATTAATGGCAGAGAGTTAATTGCTGCTAGAGAGAGAGAGAGAGAGAGAGAGATTACCTAGGTGCACTGCAAAGGCCAGTTCAGACTAGAAGAGTGTGTCATTTCCTGGGGGTTTGGCCTGTGGACCTTTGCTCTCTGATCAATGACAACTAGGTGTTTATGGACTACCTGACAGGAAGTGATTGTAAATGATGCCTCCAATCTAGATCAGGGAATAATCCAATCCAATAACTCTGAAAGCATTTCTGCCATTGCATTTGCTGCATGTCACCAGATTGATACCACTCTTGTGTTTCTTTTAAATTCATCCTCTCGATGCAATCATGTGATCAGGCAGGCTCATTAAATAAATCCATTTTGGATATTGATAATGCCGAATGGGAATTGATCATGTTAAGAGCTTGTTAGAGGGCTCTCCTGGTGAGTGCCCTGTTAAAAATTGGTCCTCCAAAACTCTTGTCTTCATAGGAACAGCATCAATGTACAACTATTGCGATGACAACCACAGCTGAATGGTTTAAAAAGGGAACATAGGCATTATTGACTAAATGCATGGAGGGTCCTCCTCCTCTAGTGCTACTCTCAGTAACATGTGAGGAGAAGGAGAAGGACCATGTCTACAGATACAGCAAAACATGCTCAGGTCATCAATAGAAGTTTCTTGGTGCTTATGTCCAGTAACATTCCTTGTGTAACAAAATAACTGCCCAAAAGCAATATATTAGGAGACAGTGAGAAGATTCACACATGGACATTTTGGCACACACTCATTTCAGGATGTATATTAAAAAATATAGAAAGTAATATTTAGCTTGTCACTTAGCTTAGTGCAATACTTAACAATTTAGAGAGGCTTTTCACAGGAACTGGTGTCTAAAAAAGATAAGTATGGTGTCTTTGAAAGATGAATTTGTAAATTCCTTTTGCTGCATCCTCAACATGCCCATGGGATTGGTACTGTGTGCCTGACTGAGGGCTATGGAGCAGGAGGATGAAGTGCATATGCCATAGTAGTCTGCGTTCCTGTTTGTTCTTGTGCTCGCATGTTAGAATTTTGCAGTTTGTCTTATGACCAGGGTCTCACCCTGTTGCTGCTGTGTCTCAACCACATGAGAATAACCAAGATGCTCAAACAGAGTTATTCTCTTTTTTAGTCTTAGTCTGAGCAATGGTACAAAGTCTTCTCCAAGTAGCGCTAATATTTAAAGTTGCTGTGATCACGTTGCATCCATAACATTAACAAATCCTAAATAACACATGAACTATACAGACTAAACTATAACATATTTTATAAGCATTAAGACATGCATTGTACTATAAGTTATATGTGTTTTCTTAAGCTGTAAATAATAACTGCATGCTCATGACAAGGGCTATTTCCATGGTTGTGAGCTGAGAAAAGCATTATGAAGTATTATGGAAGTTGTGCTCTCCATTGAGTGAAAATGAGAAATTACTTTTGAGAGGGGATAAGATATCTTTAGATTTTAGCAAAGACAAGGGGAAAGCGTGACATGAAAACTGACTTGAAATATTTGTCAGGGAAGATAAGAGGCTTTGCCTCAATCGCCAAACATATAAAAGAAATACGCTAATAATGGAAGTTCTAAACTTCTGTATTGTTTTCATTATCCAAATTCAATTTGTTTAACAAAGTCAGATATTATGAAATTGTATTTTTAGTTTTTTTTCCAAAGTTTTAGTTTTTATTTATTATTGCCAGTTTTTCAAAATAGTTCAAATAAATGTATTAAATAAATCAGGCTATACATTTGTAAAAAAAGAAGCCCTCTTTTGCCATGTTGAGGCTGCTAACTTTAATGGAAAAATACCATTTTGGAATTTTCTCCATTTTCCATGGTCAGTTTTGCATTTTAAAACCATTCTGCCCAGTTGTCGGATTTGCTCCTGACAACAAAATGCAGTCGGCCCTCTGAATCCGTGGGTTCCTTATTCGCGGATTCAACCAACCATGGGTTGAAAATATTTGGAAAAAAAATTCCAGTTCCACTATGCTGAATCCACGTGAGTGAAGTGATGTTAACATGGTGTTTGTGTGCGAGAAAGAATTAATTTATATTTTTTCTATTTATAATTATATTTTGTACTTCTGATGTACTTGAATTTTAAATGTTCAGTGTTTTATTCTATGTATTTCCTTTCAGGTCATTAAACGAAATCAGTCTGTAAGTGTTGAAAGAAAGAAAATGTTATGTTGTTGCTAATATGTGCTATGATGTTTATGATGGTTGCGTCTATACTGAACATGTATTCTTGTCATTATTCCCTAAACAATAAAGTATAACAACTATTTACATAGTATTTATATTGTATTAGGTATTATAAGTAATCTACAGATGATTTAAAGTATATGGGAGGATGTGTGTAGGTTATATGGATACTGAGGGGCAACTGTATGTCCTTCCTTGTGTTCTTAATCATAAAACTTTTTCTTTCACTTTTAGAATGTCATATTTTACCATGTAATTTATATTGAATATATATGGCGTTCTGCTTCAGAAATGAATGAAATCTTAACTAAAAGCCTCTTACAAAATATGACCTACAAGCCTCTCTGTAAGAGACTGATGAATATTCTAGCAGTGCAGGAAGTGAATAATTCAGGAAGGTGTGGGGGATTTATAATGGGGAATCTAAGATAAGGCACATTGGCTATTTACCTTTCTCTCCCTCTTGAATTGTTTCAGGGGGCGGAGAGGGAGTGGACAAGAAGTGAAATAGGGCAGGGACTGTCACATGCTTGTCTTTATTCATTTCTTACTGCTTTAGAGTGACTGTGTCAGTGTCCAGCATTTGCTGTTAATGCCCAGTCTCTGTTTGATGGAAATTTCCTTCCTACATTTTGGAAGCCAAAATGCATGTGAGTGTGAGACTTGTAACCTAAACCCTTCTCAAAATTGTATTACTAATGGCTTATTTTTGATGGTCAGTGTTCAGTTTTCTCTATGAGTTGAGCAAAGTTAGTGTTCAGTAATATTTTGACTGCAAAAGTATTAAGTCTCTGTAGTCTGTTGAATAAAAAAAGTTTCATTCTGCTGTGGTGTGTTGAGTAGGTCACTACTTGTGTGATGAGTGGATCAATTATCATTGTAGTTTTTTGAGTTGGTCAGTGATAGATTGCTGTGTCTGTTTTGTAGGTCAGTATTGGTTTGCTGAGATGTGCAGAGTGTGTCATTGTTAATATCTGGCATTTTGTTAACTCAAGGACAATCAGAATTACAGTGGTACAGGGTGGGGATACAGAATGGAAAAGCAGCACCTGTTATTTCCTCAGATTAAGTTTTAGAGTGCCAGAATTATACAATCATGTACATTTTCAAAGGCACTGCATATAATGTAGTGTGTGTGTGTGTATGTGTGTGTGTGTGTGTGCGCGCACGTGTGTGTGTGTGAAGGTGCCTGGAGAGAGACTGAAGAGGATGAAAGCAAGGTACATGTGTGGACGTCTCTAATTTCAGATGTGTAATTTTGTGCTGCCCCGGGGGGTGAGTGTTGTTAGATCTTGTCACAACAGGATAATCAGCGAAGATTGACTCATAATTCAGATCCCAGAGATAAATTGCTGGGTTGGGAGCAGGGCTGTGATGTGGTTGGGTGCTGCTCATGTGCAGGTATTTTGCTGGGCTGTCTTGTCTTGCTGGGACACACTAGGACTTGTGCGTCTTGGTGTGGTTCACTGTGTCCCTGTCCCCATTTAATGAAATGTGAATCCTCTCACACAATCCATGTTTTGCATACAACTGCAGAGTCAAGTTTTATTGTCAGTGTTCTATAGGTGTGCTGTGAACATAGATGTGATGCTCTAAGTAACACCAAGAAGAGAGTTTCTGCATGCATGAGAGAGTTCATGTGAATGTGCATGTGTTTGTGTATGTTTATGTTTTGGCTTGTGTGTGTGTAAGTGTGTGTGTGTGTGGGCAAAAGGAAGATCAACTCATAAACTTACTGTTAGGTACCCAATAAAGTTGAATCTCACTTTGTGTGTATGTGTGTGTGTGTTTGTGCTATATCAGGGACCTGATAATCTCCTTTAATGGATAAGGTGAATCACAGGAATCCAGTGAGTTTGATGACAGGGTAGACTGGTTGGAGGTACTCAGTGCCACACACATGGCAGACTCATACAGAGTCAGCACAGTTTGCATTATTTTGTGATGTGTTACACAAAATTCTATCAAAATGATCCATTCATTCACAACTAAGATATTGATACTTAACTTAGAATCAACATGTCAATATATGTGAAACTTGATACATTTTGTATACCATACAAAATGTAACAGTTATTTTGTCTTTCATATGCCACGTTGGTCGTGGAATATGTTTTGTAATGTCATTTTGCAATTAGCATGCTTTACAGTCAATTAACTATCCTGCATGTGTATGATAGTTGCAATATTCTGCATATTTTCTTAACTACTATGCATGAAGATTTGATATGTAAAAATACATTTCTCATATTTTGGACTCAAAAACTGATGTCATGTGCATAATTTTTGAACAAGAGGCCCAGCCTTTGTGTAGGTCAATGGCAGCTGTGGGGTACTGGCAGCAGTTGCAGTTGGCTGGATCATGGGGCCAGTGCATTTTCAGGCATTGGGCAAGAGCAGACTGTAGCTGGCATGCAAGGATGTGGGGTCAACAAGGGTCGAAGTAACGTCTGTGTTTTGTGGTGGGTGTGGGGGGGTTCCTTTGATTTGGAGTGGTCAGACAGACAGCTGCTGCTTTTGTTTGCATGTGTGTATGTGTGAGAGGAGATAATGGTAGACAAGCTGGAACAAATGGACACTTCTGTTAGAGGCATGTTGCTGTTTCAGACCCTGCTGTTTCAGGGTGCTGTAGAGGACCCATCTACAGTCTATTGATGCTAAAGGTCCCTCTGGACTGTTGGACACCCCTGTGTTTTCAGTCCTTCACCCATAATCACACTCTGGACCCTGAATCAATCCCATCAACACTGCGATGTCAGAGGTGAATTAGCTTTGCAGGAACAGACTACAATGGTAACATGAAGCCCAGACGCACCTTAGTATACATAGTGTGGACAGGAGGCTACGTGACATCACAGAAGCTCCCATGTGCTCCTTTCAAAGAGCCATAGGGGTCATTAGTGACTTTATTTTTAGCTGAGCTATGTGACTGGGGACTGTCTTTTGGGGCCGATGTGAGGCTTCAACAGTTGGCTCAGTGTTGAGAGTACAGTGCTCGGAGAGAGCGATGCATTCCGAGACTTCCTCTGTAAGGTCCCCACGGGCAGAAGGGGCGTCTGCATGGGGCAGCAGTTTTGGCAGACTTTGGTTCCTCCGTGTCAGCCCTGTTTACTCAGTCACTCCTGTTAGTACATGATGCTCTGGGACTCTGTGCCCACTTAGGCAGGCCCTGGGGACAGAGCAAAATCACCCTTAACTTCCTGCCCCATGTTTCACTGCCACTCATTGCCACTCGATTACTTCTACTGAAATCTGACTGGTTCTCAATATTACCTAGTTTTTAATGCCATCTGATTGGTTCACACTGTGGTCTAATTGATTCAAACTGTAATCTGGTTATTGCCTTTCATTGTGTTTCTCAGGAGCGACAGAGACTGGAGACCATCCTGAGCCTGTGTGCGGAGTACAACAAGGGAGACCTGCCCGGTGGGGGAGAAGGCAGCCGTCTGGGTTTCCCTGGGATAGGACGGGGTGAAGGAAGTGGCAGGAGAGCCAATATGGAGACAGCTGGGGCCTCCGCATCTCTCCGCAGAGCACAGAGACAGAGGGAGAGTGATGAGGAGAACCTGAAGGAGGAGTGCAGCAGCACGGAGAGCACACATCAGGAGGTGGGCATTCGCTACATTGTACAACAATCCTAGACCACCTCAGTGTATATGTGCAAAATATATACTGTAACTTAGTACATATATTGTTTTTTTCTTCTTTAAGTGTGCTCTATGTGCTGAAATAGAAAATGTTTGATATAATGTGTAATTACACAGTTGCCCGTATTTGATTATTTATAATATATGCAACATATTAAAAATACTTAATATATTAAAATACATTCCCTAAGATGTGCATTTAATCATTTTATGTGAGTTGGCTTGTTATGAGGGAAGATTCCTGTGGAAAATGTATGTTTTGTAGCACGTTCATTCTGAATGTTAAAACTGTGCAGCTCTCAAACTTGGCACTCTCATACCCTAGCACGAGGACTCATCTGGTCCTGGAACTGCTTGTCGACAGGAGCTGGCTTACCTTGAGGAAGAGAGGGTGAGAGTCCTGGCCCGTGTCGATGAACTGAAAACCCGCGTCTCTGAGCTGGAGCAGCAGCTGCAGGAGTCCAGGCAGGAGGTGAGTTTGGACCAGGAACAACAAAGACTATCCCACCCCAGGAGAGGGCAGGGAAAACCAGGCAGGACCAGGAAGTGGGAGGAGAAATCTGCAGTGGAGGGGCTGGAGAGTGGAGGTTGGGCTGTGGGCATGGGGCTGGAGTGTGACCTAAGTCCCCTGTGTAGGCTGAGATGGAGCGGGCACTGCTGCAGGGGGAGAGGCAGGCGGAGCTGGAGCAGATGGAGGCAGAGATGGAGATCATCACTCAGCTGCAGGACAAGCTCACGGAGCTGGAGAGCGCCATCCAGAGGAAGAAAGACAAGGTGACTGACTCACAATTTATATAGGTGTACTACATTAGAGCATTACATGTAAGAAATCAAGAGTGTGGAAGTGTATACACATGCACACACACACACACGCACACACACACACACATGCTTTCAAGAACGAATCTCACAGATACACATTCTTAACCACATTGAGCATGGCCCTCTTATGGTATGGCAGATGTCAGGCAAACATGGATACTGCTAACATGCAGCGCTTTCCATGAGTTCTCAAAACTTACCTTCAAGTCAAGAAAATTTCAAAGGAAACATCAGTGATGTCTCTGTTGTGGACATTTCATGTTCATAAATCTACCTCTAGTTTATAGACTTCTAGTTACATAATTTAGTTAGCTCTTTTGAACCAGGGCTATATGTACAAAAAACTTACAGGTACTAGGGTTTGGGCAGAATACTATGTATCCATGGTGGAGGTACCTTGAGGTTTGCCATGGCAATGGTTCATAGTACAATCAGACACATAATGAACTTATGGGTAAAATGGTGTCTCAAAAGAAATTATTACCACTGTTCTCTGCAAACAAAATTGAAGCTACAGGTTCCTCTGCATTTTGATTCATGTCAAGGACAAAGGATAATTGATTAAAGGAACCCAATGAAATTCACAACGTTTCATTGATAATGTTGTAATGAAAATGTTTTCTCTTCATGTTAAGCTCAGTTATCCATGTCTGGTCTGATCTTGAGAAATCCTTAGGAAACTAGCTTCTGTCCCGTTTTCCTGAACATGGTGTATTAGTCTGGATCCAGTTTAAGCAAATGGGCTGTTTTTGTTTGATTGTTGTTCATTGTTAAGGATTTGACCTTCTTGAAATCTAATGCTGCATTGAACATTTTGAATGTAAAAATTGAGACCACTTTATAGTGTTAGTTTGATGTCCCAGGGTGAAAATACATAGCAGTACCAGGATCCAATACTTTCACTATTCATTGCTCTTCTATCTGTCTGCTTTCAATCTGTATGTTAGGGACTCTGCAGTGGTTGTGTTTGCATTTGTGTTTTGATTGTATTTCTGATCTAAATGCAAGGTAAGTGGTGTTATTGTGGGTGAAGCTGGATGTCACAGGTGGCCTAGCAGTAGCTTTGTGTGAGCTGTATTTTTGGGGTTGTATCTTCTTCCTTCGATGTCCTTTCCTGGAATTGTTTGTAGTGTGGCTTAGCTTTACTAACTGGTTCCTCACTAATGCATATACCAACATCACCTTTCACAGTTATACTGTAAGGCTCACTTTGGCCTGGTGGACTCTCCTTACTTTTTTGAGTAGAGGGTAGCCTGAGCTCTGTCTAAGGAGTGGGAGATGTTGAAACCATGACAGCCATGCAGATGTAACCAGCTCTCATCCAATAACAATCAAGGCTGCTGTTGTTAGACTTTTTATTAGCTCCTCACGGCAGCTCCCCCATGTGCCAGCACCCTGTGGCATCGTGGATTCCTGCCACCTGTCCTCCATGTTTCTCATACCTGTCAGTATCCCTGAGATCTCAACATGCCTGAAGTTACCTTCCCTGAAGGCACGTGTCCACCATTAATGTTAGCGGATTGTTTAAAAATAATTAAGTACATTAAAGTCTCTTGGCTGGAGTGGTAAGTTGTTTTAGAACATAAATGCAAACTGATGTTTCTTACCATACCAACAAAGTCAAGTTAAATGAGATGGAAGTGCTTGTAATGTTTAGAAAATATGTAAATATTCTATTCTGTCTTCCTGATGCAGTTAACAAGGATTTCAGAAAAATAAAAGCTGGATAACTGTAAAATTTGAAGATGCTCAAAAGGACAAAATAAGGCAAAGAACATGATATTGGAAATGCATGTGGTCTTCAACACACTTTGATTGTCTTCTTTCTAATTCAAATAAAAGTAAACTGAATACAAAATACAACCACATACTGCAATATGTCGGGGTCTGTTTTTTTCTTTTTAAATGAAAGAAAACAGAAGGCCAGGCATCGAGTTTTGGATTCATCCTCTGAAGAGGAATATGTCATAACAGGAAATGTCCTCTTTGGCCAGATAAAATATTCAATTACTGGCAATATTTTCTCATGGAATCATTTCTTGTGTGATTGTATATTTTAGCAATAAACGGCCCTCCTGAAATTTTCCTGGGAATAAAAAATCTGCCCTGGCCTTGTTGTAAAGTGTCTGTTTAATGACCTACAGTAGTGTAGAGGGATTTCACTATGTTGAAGGGGACTAACTGAATATAAGAATGGTTTAACTGTCAGTAGATTAACTCCTGTCTTTAACATGTAGGTCTAACAAATGTTTCATATTGTGGTCAGGAGAAGTCAAATAATGTAACACAAAATACCTGGGGAAAATGTTCTAAGGTAGACATTAATTTGGATTACTGTGATTAAAAAAAATGGTGGCAAGTCATTGAACTCTATACAAAACTCATGAGTAATACGTCCAACCAGTTATTGAACTCCATACAAAACTCATGAGTAATACTTCCAACGAGACACTTTCCTTGGGTTCATTTTTCTCCTAAAATATGCATATAAGCCTCAAATAGTCAAAAAAACCCCACAACCTCCCCAATTCGTCCCTCTGTCCTAACCGACAAAGCCACTGCATGTTGTGAATTTTTGAGCTGTGTTTTTTTTTCTGTTTTTATTTTTCCCCAAACAACCTTCGCTGGATGGTGTTTTTATGTGTGCGTGTGTGTGCATCTATGTTCATGTGTATATTTGCACCTGTGTGCGTGTGTGTGTTTGTGTGTGTGCGTGTGTGCATGTGTTTTTAGGAGAGAGCAAAGGTGGTGGGTGAGCGGGAGGCCCTAACACGGCTCCTGGATGGATCCAACGAATTGAGGAGCCAGCTTCACAACTGCCCTGAATCCCTGAGAGAGCAGTTACAGGACCAGCTCAAAAGGGTCAGTCCCCAGCCAAAAAACAGCGCCTCCACCTGTCCTACTGTGTGCACAACACACTGCGTGTACTGTACATCGCAGCCTTCCTCTCTGAAGCACACTCCCCCCACCCCCTCCTGATTTCAGGGTGAAAAGCCAGCAGTCATTGGCAGACAGATATCGATATTAACGTGTATAATCTTTTTTTTATATCTTTTTATATACACTATTTTCAGTATTTGAAAAGTTGTTCACCTTTTTTTACCTCTGAGATTGAGAGGCCCGGCCCTGTGACAGCTGCATTTTCATTTAAAATGAAAATGTATCATGTTTCTTTGAGTTCTTTCATATATGACAAATCACGATTACAACTGTGTGTTGGTCATGGCAAGTACTTAAAATTGGGCCAGATGAATTGTGTTGCTGTGATCAGTTTTGAACTCAGCATGTGCACAATTATTGTCAGTTTTTTTCATTAATCAAAGTTTTTTATACACCCAATGGTGTAAAATCATGCGCGTTACCATTGATCAATCCAACTTTTCAGTTAGAACAACTGGAAAACATAATAAAAAACATTGTAATATCAGTTTTCAGGTTTCATGCACAGAGAGTATTAGTCTACTTGGTTGAGTACACACTGTAAGATAATTGCAGGTTCACAGCCATAGAAATTTTGGTTCCACTGAAATTAGTGAAAGTGAATTTTAACCAGACATATCTGTGATATGATAATATAACAAAAATTCAGATGAAGCCACAAAACTTTTGCATATGGGGCTGCTGGATTTTCTCACACCCTGTCTTCTCTCTCCTTTACCTCAAAGGGGCAAAGACAGGGGGATTGTGGGTGAAGCTCTAAGATAACAAAGCAAGTTTCTGAGTACTTTGCATGAATGTCACACACAGTTACAGTTTAGTTTTGTCTTTGTTTGTTGGGTCTTTTTTTCTGCTTAATTTATAACTGCTTTTATCACTAACAATAACTAATCTATTAACTTAGTCCCTAACTGAATCCAGTAATTGTATTCTCTTTTTCTATTCCCTCTATATTGTTCTGTCTTGGATGGAAAATCCTTTGATTTGTATTGCCTCTGGCTTGGTTGTAAACTTTGCTGTATATTTATGTATTTTGTCTTCAGGGAAATTGCTTCTATTCTGCCACAATTCTGACCATATTCATTGCGTTAAAGATGTCTTTTTCTGATATTCTCAAGCTGAAACTGTGGTGATCTGTATTGTATGCCAAATAGCTGTAGATTTTTGGGTGTAAAACATTTAGCATTTTGACAGGGTCAGTGGTTTTGTACATTCACAGCAGTCACATGCAGCTTGGTTTTATTCATGTCTTCATTTCATCGTGATTTCTATTCCATGAGGACAGGAATCCTACAGTAGCCTCGATCCCAGAACCCAGATCAATCAACGCACCCAGCCCAAATTCACAAGATCCTTTCAGATCAGGCCATTACAGATCATAATGACATAACGACAAGACTGTGATGATGAGTACAGGCCATTCAGCCCTTCTAGGTCTGTCAGTTTTGGACACAGTACAGCAGCTGAGTGTGGGTTTATATTAAGTGTGTTTTTAAAGGTGAGCATGGTCTGGGGAGGCATGTCCTCTTGCAGCACTGATTTAAGCCCATTTCTGGGCATGTATATAGGCTGGGGTTTGACCTGAATGGTTGCTGATTCTCTGCAGACCAAATTGGGGCACAGCTCCTTGGTGCAGGGCTCTGTGTGAGGGGGTGTATGAAGCTGGTGGGGCTCCATATTAACCCCTCTGTTCCTTATGTGTTGAGGTAGTGATTGTGTGTATAAGAGGTCCCCTGGTATTGAGTACTCTGTGAGGGGTGTTTGTCAGTGTTGAGCTTCATGGTTATTCACCCTGATCCTGGTCTCTATGTGCTGGGTGGGAATGTAGGAGGCAGGGATCAATAGTGACCTTTCTTGGTTCTGGGCTCTCTGTCAGGCAGGGGGGTGGTTTTAAGAGACGGGGCTTCATTGTGACCGCCCCTGGTCCTGGCCTGTTTGCAGGAGGTGGAGGCACTGGAGTCTGCCACTAAGCGGTTTGAAGATCTGGAGTTCCAGCAGCTGGAGAAAGAGAGCAGTCTTGAGGAGGAGAGAGAGACCATGAGCCAACAGTTGCTGCAGGAGCGGGCAGAGTACCACAGCAGTGTGTCTAAGAGGAAGGTGCGCTTTCCACGGCACTCTTTCAGGGATCACAAGCAGGGATTAATTCCTCCTAGTATATTTTTGTCCTGGAAAGTCACTGAAAACATCTTGGAAGATAGTAATAAAATGGTGAAAAAAGAAGTATGTGAAAACAAAGTTTACTCTTTTTTCTGTGACAGAAAAAATGTACTCATCTGTTATTCTTACTCATTTTCCTGTGAAATCTAGAAATTTGACTGTACTGACATTGCTAACAATTTGGCTACCTCCCTGAATTTTGCAAATTATAAATTCATAGGTGTACATTGTGTACATTCTTTTACATTTAGATTTTTTAAAGCTTAAATTGATGTGAAATGTATAAACATTTCCTACCATGTTGTCATAAATAGTAATCTACCATTCATTGTCTTTCTGACCCAAGTGAAACCTGAACAACCAATTATATACTGAATTTACTACCTAGCTATTACTAAACATATTTGCTATCTATTTAAAAACTAATGCATGCAGATATTCATATATTTTATATTCATTGCATATATTCTTACACGATTGGTTTTACACAAGAAGAAAACTCACATGAGCCTGATTTTTTACATGAAAAAATACTGGAATAATTCATCTTGTTTTAATGTTGTGATATCAGGAGAAAGTGGCTGCCCTGGAAAACCAGGCTAACCAGCTGGGACTACAGGCAGCACAGGAGCGTGAGAGACTGGCCAAGGACAGGAACCTCACCCTGCAGCTGCTCCAGAAGGTGCTTCCCTGGGGGCTCATCCTCCACTCCATCCTACTCCCATAGAATAAAAATACATAAAAGAAAATAATCAGAAATATTGTGCTGAGTTTTATAACATGACATGTCTCTGTCTGATGGTAAAAAAGAGAATTTCCCCTTGGGTAGTTAAAGTAATATTATTAGTATCATATTTTATTTTATTTCAGCAATAAGAAACGTAATTATGACTACTATCTATGTAATGTTGTCATATTGCATTCCTGTATTATAGAACAAGCATAAAAACTGCAGGTCAAACAATCTGATAATTCCATAATTAGTTTGTCATCATTATCTTCATATTTTTATCTTTTGTTTGTCAGGTGCTCATCTTTTATTGATGTCTCACCTTCTATGTACTGTCCCCTTTATTCCTTGATCCTCATTGATGTTTATTTCATTCCCCCCGTCCTACAGGAGAAGGAAAGGCTGGCAGCCCTGGAGAAGAGATACCTTAGCCTAACAGGGGGTAGGGGTTTCCCCAAGAGCACCACCACTATGAAAGAGGTGAGGTCTTTTCCCACTGCTGCTCCCTCTGGTCTACACCTGGGATTCTACTCATTTACAAATCAACAACCACCTACAGTATACAACTATAAAAGGTGAATTATCCAGAAATACAATGTGACAATCAAGCATACAATTACTTTTGAACATATGAGATACAAAAATATTTTAGAATTGAAATAATTCCCTCCTCCCACAGAGCAAACTTTCTGTTCTTGTGTCCAAAATCCCTGGATTTCTGTTTTGTGTGGTTTGTTAGTGTGTCCCTTTCACCGTCATCTAACCCTCCTGTATGAATTGACCTCAGTCCAAGGACTGCATGACTCAGTTTGGTTAGAGATGACCATTACTTTAGGAACCCGTTGCCATGAACATACACAAGACAGTAGTGAACTTTTCCAAAGACCAATGCTAGCCATTCCATTACGAAGGAAATGGTTATCTTCAGATAGCTCCTGACTTTGTAAACTTCAAAACAGGAAGTGCTTCACATCAGCGAGCCTGACCTGCTAGATGAAGCCTTTACCCAGAGTCCCCTCTGCCGACCCACTGCTTCCTATTTACACGCTTCCTCCCCTCAGATATATCCCATCAACCCTGAAGAGGTAATCTGTCTAACTGTCAATGCATGCAGCCTGAGCACTTACCCTCCTTTATGACTCTGCTCACAGACAGCCTTTCTGCTCCCATAAAATTGAAGCAAAATGCAAAGCAGAAACATCTCTAACCTGTGCCATTGGGCTTGTACTTAATTAACTACAATACTGCCCCATAGCCTTTACATTAGAAGGATATACTGTAATCTGTCATGTTAATCAGCTAGTGCTTGGACGAGAGGCCCCCTGGGAAAATGAGATTGCTGTTGGAAATGATTTTGAGGGGCCAGTAGGGGTCACTAAGAAAATACCAATGCCTCAGTTCACTGATGTGGACAATGCTCTGGAGAAGGTTCTGTCCATTGGACATTAAACCATGATTCTACGTATCTGTTCATTGAAGCTACTGTGGCACTTTTCAAAAGAGTAGGGTCTAAACTAATTTACAAAACATTCAATATATAGCCATCAAACCATTAATCTAGTTTCAGAACAACATTCACACACCTTTGATTTTCGAAGTCCAAACTAAAGATGAGAACAATCAATTTTGTTAATTCATACAGTAACAGTAATGTTCATAATAATTGCAATGAACACCTAAGGACTGAGGTCAGCATATTTTAAAACAGTTATTTCTTGCAGTTTTTGATAAAACATTGAAAATAATGTATATTTTCCTAGTCACAGTGAGAGCTTTATGAGTGATTTATTTGAAATTAATGTTTTTTGCTTGAATATTGGTTATTTGATGCTGGAACATTGCTCACACATTGAAACTGCCTCCCCTCTCCATTTTTTTGTTATCTATATTTGCAGTTTATAAAAGTTTATCATATTGTTTTGTTTTAGTTAATGCCAACACAGTGTGATTGTTCTCTTTCCAAAGACAAGAACAAACATTTTAATATACGTCAGGTTATTGATTTATTAAGCTGCTTCATTGCAGCACTTCACGTTGGTGTGAATTTGGTCCATTGTAGTATTGGTTCAAATACCACAGTAATGTCAACAATGGGATATGAAAGGCTCTGGTGAAATCTCTCTGATTGACAAGGTACTCAACGTAATATTGTGTCTGTTGTTAGAAACTGAAACCAATCAGTCAATCAATGATTGACCTTTAGTGTCGTAGGACACATAATGTCATTGAAGATTTAAAATTTCTAAAAATACTATTTCATGTCTTTGAGAAATATTTATACAGTATAACCTCAGAGATAAGAGAGAAGTGCAGAACTGTGGAACTGGTAAACTAAATGTGGTGTTAAAAGAGAAGCAGCTGAAGCAGTTCAGCCTCATCACTTTCAAGCTAAAAAGAGAAAACTCAAAGTAATCAAAATTAAACTAATGTCCTTGTTTTAGGAAATATACTTAAAGAATAGAATTTTGGAAACGGTTTGAAAAAAGGACAAAGATAGAAGATCTCCTGATTCCAGTTGGTTTTAAATGGCAGATGTTTGGATTATTGGTTAATTTAATCTAAGGTTTATTGTTACAAAATTGTGGTAGACTATTTAAAAAGTCAACATTAATTTAAAAAATGAGTAATTCAGCAAATTATTTTAATCAGTGTATTTTCAAATGTACAAATATCTCAGAGTTCCAAATGACCTCCATATAGTGTTCGTATCTCAGAGGTTTTACTGTAGATAAAAAAAATATGGGGGTCAGTTTTGGCGCATGCATGTGATGAAGGTGTGTCTGCATGTGTATTTACCAGTTGAGGATCAGTTTAATGCGTGCATGTGAAAGAGGTGAGTGTACTTCACTTCGGGGGCTGGGCACGGTGCATGCCAGTGGCTGTTATGGACTTGTAGTTGGGAATGAATTTACAGCCTCTTGTTCCATTTGCGCTGCTCTGGTCCTTGGCTCTCAGGAGTACTTGAAGCTCTCTGAAGTCTATAAGATGTGCGGGAATGGTTGCCTCGACAATCCAATGGCCGTCTCTGCTCCTCACTGCCTCTCGCTTGCTGTAGCTCCAGTAGCACCCAGTGAGGTACCCTGCCTCTCTTGCTCTCTTTCAAAAGATTAAAGAGTTTCTTTCATTCTGTCTTGTGCTCTCTCTTCCTCTCTCTTTTTCCATTGGTCTCTATTGCTATGTCTGCTGGTCTCTGGCATGCCTTTTCTGAAAGCGGCTGTGCTTACTAAGCCATTGCCTTGGCCTTTGGTTTTTTGCCTTGGGGTTGCTCGGCTATCCATTATTCCTCTGAACGAGAGTGAAATATTGATTTGATGTATTAGATGATATTTTGTGAAAGGACTGAAGTGCTGTATGTGAACATTATGTCAGTATTGATCACTACACATAGGTTTACATTTATGGGGTTATCCATATCAAAGTGGATATCTATGCCAGTTTTGACAATAGTATTTTTTTGGTACTGAAAAAAACGAAAACCACATCATTTACATCAAAATAGATTGTTGAATTGTCATATTGGATATTAGACAGGACTGTCAGACCTGTTTAACATTATTTGGATTGGCAGGTCTGGGAAGATTGAGAAACAAAGTGAATTTTGTGAATTAGTCAATATTCTATACCAATATACAATATGACAAGATGATGTACAAATATATACAGGATAAAAAGTATATATTCTGTAACACTGTTGACTATAATAACTACACTTGAATTAGTACTTTAGTATCATTATTAGTTTTGTGTTTTTCCATAAACTGTGATTAACATGATTTAACAGGCTTCATTTGCAGCAGCTAATCACCTTCTGTTAACAATAATGTCCCTTTTTCTCTGTCCACTATCTGCCCTGCTGTCTCTATGCTGTCCTTCCTGCCTCTTTCTCTCTCTCTCTCTGTCTGTTTCTTTCTCTATCTCTCTCTCACTGTTCTTGTGGGAAGGAGTATGTCACTGTCAGCCAATTAAACCAGATCTTCGGGATGCCGAAGGTCGACCCCTCCCCCACCTCTCCTGTCCAATCATTCCAGTCTGTAGTTGCAGACTCCGCCTTCTCCTGCCACACCACACCACATGGCTCCTCCCTCTCTCTGTCAGCTGAGGTGTGTTTCCCCCCTTCCCATCATCCCCTCCCTCTTACCTGTGAGAGATGCTTAGTCTGTGTGTGTACCCTCTCTGTGTGATGTGATAATTTCATACACCTTAACTTGCATCATCAATACATGTCCTCTGGAAAATAAATTGGAATTATGTGCCATTTTTTGTTTGCAACTCTCTATGAATTGCTTTATTTTGCCCATAAATGATTTTTACTGTCATATATGGCCTTGTCTCACACCACTAATGCTCACTAGCAAATAATCTGATAGTAGTCATTTGATAATCACATTGTCCGCTAACATATAAATAGCCAGTGCTAGTAACAAGTAAAGATGTCTTTCGTGTACCTATTTACAACAAACTTTAATTTAACCTAGAAACAGGTTTAGCAAAGTGTCTAAACTTCAGCTTGCCATCCAGTTATCGTTTTGCCATGCCTTCATTGATGGTACAATCCATCCATATAATTTTAAACAGTACAGGTAGCTCTACAGTGAGTTTAGATTAGAGCGCTCAGTTAGAAGAGGCAGGGCACAATCACAACACTATGACCTTTCACTATGGCGTCTTCAGTGGAAATGTCATAGCACAAATTTTGCTCAGCGTGATATGCTGGACATGCTTTTGTTCATTTGCTCAACAGACATACAAGACTGTCATGTGTTGCACATTTTACCAATTTGTTACTTGGGCATTTAAGAATGCTGTTTAAGACCATGGATTTGAAAACACAGGGATTCTTGTTTAGGTATTTTTTCTTAACCTTGAGTTAAGAATGAATACTTCTGTAGATGAAAATAAAAATGTTATTGTTATTTTTGTTACTGCTAAACGTGTCAATCTAAATTCATTCTGAAATAAATATTTGTATTTAATTTTGAGTGAAAGTTTAGGTCAAAAGGTACTGAATCCTATCAAAAGCTTGCATCTCACTGTTTAAAAATGGCTTGCTAAAGCATACTGTTAAGTGCAAAAAAACTATTTTTTTGGAGGAAGGGACAATGGGTTTTATTGAAGTTTTTATTTTGTGAAGTTTATGGCAAAAACTGGTATTCAGCACTCTTGTTCTTTAATACAAATCCAACAATTAATACAGTTCAGTGATTGATACATTTAGTGTTATTGGCATGAAGACCAGATGTTTGAATTATAGCAACAGTAGTATTGCTTTGGTACAAATGTTTACAAATAGTAGTCAACTATTGTCATAGCTGATAATTGTTGATAATTGTTGTCATAGCTGATAATTGTTTTTTCTAAACATTCGTGAAAATTCAACTACGTTCTGACCAAGCATATCAAGCAATTCGTAGGACTCATATGTATGATTCATGCAATACCATTCAAGACCATTTTATTTTTTATTGCATACGCAGAAATTTGGAGAGGATATGAAACTCCCACCAACTGTGAATCTTTCAGTGTGTTATTACGCTGTAGCAAAAAGCTTTGTTCAGTTTTGGTCAGTTGGCCTTCATCAGGGAATGCTCAGAATTCTCTTATTTCCAATTTGATGCATTTGAAGGAAACATTTAATTTAGTATCTATCCTTTATCACTGAACCAAAGGGGTTTTTAATTTTTCCTCTTTATTGACAATCTTGTCCTCCTCTCCTTTGCTACCTGCATCCTTTCTTCCTGCTGGCTGCACTCTTCATAATGCTCTTCCTCTGGGATGCCCTGCTCCTCTCGTATGTCAGCCTGACTGGGCTAGGCCTCAGATCCCCGCTGTGGATTTAGAGCGCTGGTACCAGGAGGTCATGGTTGCTGGGGACACCGGCCAGCCTTGTCCTCCCCCACTCCCAGCTAAATCTCTCTCTGGTCGCCAGCCGGCGCAGGTAACGAGAGAGTTTGCTCTCCTTTTCTTCCTCAGTCCTTTTCTCACACCTTTTTTTCACTTTAAACATCATATTTCTCTCAGTTGTTAGGTGTTTCAGGTCATCCTTTGGTCAGTATAGCTCTGGTCTCACATAACAGAATGTTCTGCGTGCCTTATATGTTCCTATGTGTATACCTGTTTCTCCAGTTCCTCTGCATTTTTTGTGAAAATGTTGCTGCCTTGTATCACTGTTGCTGAATTGAAACATGTGACATATTTCCTAGCTCTGCACTTTTTTAAATTCTGAATTTGATGACTATTTAATATTTTGTGTGTTTTAGCGATGAATCATACAACTTTAAAAGTGTTTAAAATATATTTGTTGATAATACAGTTGAGTGGAAAAATGTGACGTTGAACTGAAAGATGGGGCATGAGTTTTGTTCTATGAGGTGAGAGGGATATTTTCCTCTGTATGATTAGCAGTGTAATAGCTCATAAATGGACTCGGTTTGTGGCTGTATCTCAGTCACACGAGATGAATGAATAAGGCCTCATTGCTTTGGTTTGTACGCTGGGGAAATGTGATCTCTGACCCCTGCATGTAAATGTTCAGGTCTTCCGCTCCAGGCTGGACAGTGATGGTGGGCAGACAGGGCTCCGGTCCAAGGCTAGTGCCAGCTCTTCTCCTCAGTACACCACGGCAACATTGGGACGAAACACACCATCTAAGGTATGGCATACTGCTGGTGCATTTATTTCTTCTACTGCCCCCATATGCCTATCTGAATATATTTGTTTTAAGTGCACTAATTATTCAAGTGTTTTGCTTAAAATGGGGATATGTTTTGATGGATGCTTCTAGATTAGTCTACAGCTAATCTAGCATGTTGGATTCTACACAAAAATAAGAGAGATATTTCTATGATATCTTTTTGTTATAATTTTTGTAACATTAAATCAAATATCATATTAAATTGAAAACTGATTTTGGGTTATTTCATGGTCATTACCCAGTACTGTCTGTAGGGAATAAAACCAACTTTGACCTTCCAGAGTCCTTTGATGAACCACAGCAACACAGGAAGCTTGCCCCGTAACCTGGCAGCCACCCTACAGGACATTGAGACCAAGAGGCAGTTGGCCCTGCAGCAGAAAGGTAGGTCTTTCCTCTCCTTCTTCACCAAGGTTGGTCCCACTGGTCTCCCCCCCCCCCCAACATTTAGCCACATCTCCTCTGCTTTTCCCTGGCAATTTGAGGGCAGAAGTACTTAACTTTGCAGAGGTCTTTGGAGGCGATTGAGATATCAATATATTTCCCACCTGATGTCAGATGGTTCATGGGATACAGTGCTCTAGGTGAATACAAATTAATTTGCAGTCAACAACGAGATTATGAGTAGTTTTCATCTTTAAAAAAAAAAATAAAAAAATGTAAATATTCACAGAAGACAAAAATACAGATGTTTTAGCTGCTATAGTAGGCCTTCATCAGAGATATGGCTTTTTGTAAGACGTATTTAATACAAAACTAGTATTGCAATTGATATTGAGAACTGGTACAATCAAGACCATTTGTAATAGTTACTGAAATCTGCTAAGGAGCAGTGGAAATCAATAATAGCATATCAGCCTTGGAAAAGGAAGAATGAAAAAAATACAAAATATTTCTTTAATTATTTTATTCACTTGTAGCACCACACTTGTAAATGAACAGTTAATGTTTTGAGCCACCAGTCGTACAGTAAAACAATGCTTTGCTTACTGTACAAACATCTTTCCTGTGCAAGCCACTCAGAGGCCATGAGAAAGTGTTGGTTATTTACTCAGGCCTCAATTTGCTGTAGTATCTCCATAATTTGTATTTAGTTCTTTCCTTTAATTTTACCCTCTGTCCATGTCTGCTTCTCCCTTTCACCCTGCTCTGTCTCACAGAGTCTTCATCCCCAGTGTTTGAGCGTTACCGTACCAACAGCAGCCCCACAGGTAGATGCTCACACCTAGGTGCCTGACTGCTCTTTCATTTTGACTATGGAAGGAGATGAAGAGAGAATGTTGTTTCTCAATAAAAACAGCAGGGCATGCCTGACCTCCTAGAAACAGTCGCTCTCTCTTACTCACTTTCTCACTCTCACTGTCTCTCCCTCTGTCTCTCATTCAACAATCTTTTCACTAGCACTTTGATAATCTTGTCCCCAAAGAAATGCACTTTGTGTTGTAAGTCACTCTGGATAAGAGCGTCTGCCAAATGCCTGTAATGTAATGTAATCTAACAATCTCACTTGTCTGGAGTCCATATGTGTGTACATGTATACATATGATCTTCGATATATGACAAAGTTCATATTTAGCACATGAATCTAACCCTAACCTGCAACAGACAAATTCACAGTTCATGGATTTCATTGCCCTAGTTCATTTTAATGTTTGCATTGTTTTTTGTGCTCTTTACTCATTTTAGTCCATTTGGATCACCCCTGGATTTAGGTTGCTCTGCAAATGGCTATCTCACAGGGTGTTTTACAGTGAAGCCAAGTGTGTGTGCATGGATGCCTATGCATATGAGTAGGCTTGGATGCATTTGTGTGTGTGTGTGAGTACTTGCAGTGTCTCTTTTTTGAAGTTTCCTTTGTTCTCTGCCTTTGTGAGTGTCCTTTTGGGCTGATTGATAGTATGTGTCTTGCTGTTAAAGGTTTTCCTTAGCTCAGGCTTGATGATTGCTATATGTGAATTTTTTCCAAAGTATATTGGTTTGTGTTTGTGTATCTCATTGCTCTCTCCCATGACCCCACAGGTCAGCAGGTGATTGAGGAGCAGAGGCGTCGTCTGGCAGAGCTGAAGCAGAAGGCTGCAGTGGAGGCAAAGACTCAGTGGGAGGCGCTACATGGCTCCCAGACCCAGCTTCACGTCCCTTTCCCCGCCGCCGGTCCTCCCATGGTGCACCACTCCATCCTGCACCACCAGGCTCCTCCTTCAGGGGAACAACCCTATGACACCCTTAGCTTGGAGAGCTCGGACAGTATGGACACCAGTGTTTCCACTGGTAACAACTCAGCCTGTTCCCCTGACAACATGTCCAGGTGAGAGAACATGCAAAACTAAATGACTGGCATGTGCCCTGTTCCATGACAACACTTAATTGTAGTACCTGATTGAAAGCTTGTCCCACTGAATACTGGTGTTCATTGTAACAACACACCCTGCAGTCAGAGTTGTCTGAATTTTATCTATGATGGACTCCTCTTTGCCACTTCTAGACTGCCTATTCTAAATGTACTCTGGTGCCATGGCTGAACTAACCATTCAGCCTAGCTAGTGCAGTGCAGAGTAAAAACAGGAAGATATTGGCTCACAAGATTCTGCTGTGGTTATTTGAACAGCCATCTCCAGAGTTCAGTACTCAGGGTTCTCTCATTATAACTGTTTTCCAAATACCCATTTTTTCAGCATAAGTAGATAAATAATAAGTCAACAAATCGAAGGAATATAGTGATGTATGGTCCATGTGCCTGTGTGAAAAGTGTGAAAGTGTGTATGTCTGCAGTTTTGTGTCTAATTGAGTGAGAGAGAGTGTCTGTGCACAGGACTGACATATGCATGGTGTATACATACTGATGCTTCTGTTTGGGTCTGGTGGTTCTTTAGGTTGATATTGGGTTTCCAGTTTAGGGTTTTTGACCACCATGTCCATCTAAAATAAAAACATCTGCAAGAATAAAAACAGCTCAATATTTTACTGAACTAATTTATGGTAATTCCTTTGTCTGGTTCACAATGGAAACCATCACTTGTTTCTTCTTCACTTCTCTGGTGAACCCTGATGTTCTTCAGGTATAGAACCATTCATCACAGTATGGCTTAATTCAACGTGGCTCAGATCAGCTCCTTAGGATAAAATTACTGTGCCCCAGCTGGGACTCAAACCTGCAGCATTCAGGGTTGGAAGCCCAGCTCTTGTACCTTGCTGATACTGTCTGTGTGTGCAGTGCGAGTGGGATGGATGCTCTGAAGCTGGAGGAGATGGAACGGATGCTGAAGGAGGCTCAGCTGGAGAAGGCCCGGCTGATCGAGTGTCGAGTGAGTCTGAACCTGACAGTAGGTTGCTCTGAATACCTTATATTTAAATGTGCTGTGTCTGAAAGGGGAAAGTCCAGTCAAAACCAAGCATCCCCCCCATTTTGTCTGAACTGGTGTCCAACCATGAGCATACACCAGGAAGAACTGCACTGAGAAATGCATTGCAAGGCCACTTGACAGGGCAAACTCACGTCATTGTTCTGATGAATGCAACCAGATGAGGTAAATGTCATAAGTGGACAAAGCATTATTTATATGGTGGCTATGGCAACCTTCATACATAGTTACAATTGTATAAAGGGAAAACAAACTTGCTGTTTAAAGGAGGCTTTGTGTGAGAGAAAGTCCATGTTCAAGGTTATATTTTCAGGTTATATTCTCATGCATTCAATTTGCCAAGTGCCTTACATTATGTATTTTTTACTGAACACAAAATGAAAGTTTCAACACTTCAAAGATATTACTCTGTATTTAGAGCTGTATGTCTACACAGGTAGATTTATCTACTTTGATTTTGATATCTTTTTTAGTTATCAGCTTTTTTCCCATGCTGTCTGGAGCTAGCCAACCCTGCTTTGTCAATGGAAGTTAGCCTCTCTCTGACGATTTCCCCCCATTCAAGGGAGGGTGAGAGGATGATTATATCACCACCTTGTGGCTTGGATTGAAATTGCAAGATATTTGTTTGTTGAGGCCTTGAAGGCAATGTTTTGGTCATTTTAAAATTGAATAACTAATATTTTTCAAATGTACAGAGGACCATTAACTGTTTCAGCACTGAACTATTTAAACACCCCTATCTCTTGAACCCACACACAGGGTTCTACAAACTCTCCTTCCTACTCTATTTCTCTGTCTTTCTTTCTCTCTCATGCACAAACTCCCCTTTTCTTTGTGTCTGGAAATTGTATTAAAACATTCGGTTAATGTGAATACTGATATCGACTGACTCCACATATGTATTTACATAGTATTGGAGCTTATTCTGTATCTTCTGTTATAAAGTCTTGTATTTTGCGAAAATTAATCTAGTTTCAAAGGATCTCAGTGTAGGACAAATACACACAGGATACAGTGATGTTACTTGTGGCAGTTTGTGTCCCAGAATTGTGAAAACATGAAGCATGCCACATGGCTCAATAATTAAAATTATTTGAATTATTGTCAAAATAATGTAACTTGTAATATTTTTGTAATCATTTGAATCATGACTGGCCACTTGGTCAGTTGTAATCACATCACAGCATCACGTATTATCACATATTATCTTCACAGTACAGTAGGGAATAGTGAATTGGATGTTATAAAGAAAACTTGGCAATGGCCAATGGCAGTGTTGTTTCTTTTGTTATTTTGTTCTATTTAGTCATGTCATGGGTGGGGGGAATCTTAAAATGAAAGGTATGAAATGGAACATGGGTGAATTATAGGTCTGATAAAGGGTGTTGAATTTCCTCTTACAAAGCTGTTAACATTTGTAAGATTCCTCATTAATGGTCAGTCTCTGTGGGTACTGGACAACATACCCATGATTGGTCCTCGTATGTTAAATGGTCCCAGTAAGGTCACTTCAAGTGTAGGCACCTCTGCAGCATAGGGTTTATATGAATTTTTGACCAGACTTCCCCTTTATTGGTGTCTGTTTGTGATTGTTCCTGTTCTATGTGCATGTCAGATATGAAAAGTGGTGAAATTAAATGGTAAAATATGAACTTCAAACTACAAGGGCAGTCAGTGTCAACACTTCAATGCTTGCAATTAATTGAAAATGAATAATGGATGAATATTCATAACACAGTATCTTGTTTCTCTAATTTTAGCCTTCTGTGCATCTGTAGTCAGTCAGCAAATCACAGACATGATTGTGATTGAAAAGAATAGTGGATTCATGAATGGCTGTTTCTGTTATATAAAAATACTTTTGGGTGGCTCCATGGACCAAAAAGTGACGCGAAAGTAAATTTCAGTATTATAGTTATACATCAAGTTTGCGCTGCCCCCTAACACACATGAGATTGCCCATACCATTACAGATCTGCCACCATATGTAAGATTAAAATGACATGCAAATAACATTATAATCTAAATTTACATAAGATTCAAGAAAGTCTCTGTCCCAGCTGCATCAAGTGGGACATCTTTTGCTATTATAAATTTGATTTGTGAAGAGAAACAAGACCCTTGGCATGTCTAAAGCAGTAAGGAATTCAATAGCATAAGATGGAGTGACAGTTAAGATATAAAGCTGATGACAAAGATATCAGGCTACTTGGAATGTTGGGTCCTCCATTTCAGGTTTCAGCTGCAAGTGTGGACTCCTTTATGCTTATGATTTAGTTACATCAAACTGAAAAGTCCCTTTATCATATTATCATAATTTTGTCTACTACCTGTTCATTGTGTACCTAAAATACCAAATTAATTTGTGATCTGCTTTAATTACAGTTACACTGTTATTAGTGTATTTATATGTAGTGAATCATGTTGGACAGAGTGTGGTGGAAAGGATGCAACTCTCTCTGTTGCTCCCTCCCTTCCATTCCTTCCTCCTATTCTTTCCCTCCATTCCTCTCACTCCCTCCCTCCACTCATTCACCACCCCCCCCCCCCCCCTCCCCAGGAGAAGGAGGCACAGGCCCGCAAGCAGATGCTGGAGGAGGAGCGCAGGAGGCGGGAGGAGGCAGAGAAACGCCTGCTGGAGGAGACAGTGCACAGAGAGCGGCTGGTGGAGAAGGAGGTGAAGATGAGGGAGAAGCACTTTTCTCAGGTCAGTGGCACATCCAATCCCGGGGTAGCACACCATTACCATTCAGACTACCATTCAGAGTTCAGACTTTATTTCCTTCTTCTGTAAGTACCTCTTTGTTTGTGTATTGCAACTCAGTTAGTATGTGCGTGCAGAAATGCATTGTATTAAATCCACTACCTTCACCTCGTCTGGCTTCCTTAGCTATCCCCTCATTATATGTATGCTTTTCTAATTGAAGCAAATGAAACAGTTTTCTCTGGAACCTTTCATGTGTTTACTCACCCCTGTACACCTTTACAGTTGAATTTCACTCCCACCCTCATGAGGATAGTTTGTAAATAAATTATTATGTTTCCTCAAATAAGATTTGTATGGTTCCTTATTAGCTTATGACTGGGAGTTAGGATGGGGTCTTTGGAAATGGCACAAAGAAAAAAACCCTGTGGAACTTCCTGCAGGCTCGTCCTATGACCCGCTACCTGCCCATCCGGAAAGAAGAGTTTGACCTGCGTGCTCACATTGAGTCCTCTGGTCACAATGTGGAGACCTGCTACCATGTGATCCTGACGGAGAAGATGTGCAAGGGGTACCTGGTAAAGATGGGCGGTAAAATCAAGTCCTGGAAGAAGCGCTGGTTCGTCTTTGATCGCCTCAAGAGGACATTCTCCTATTACGTAGGTAGGGGCACTTTAACATGACTCTGTTAATGTTATCGTAATGGTTTATGCCCATTAAACCCCAACAAAGAGGGGGGCATTCAGTTATAACCACTGTGGCAGTTTTATCTTGCACATGCAGGTTGGGGTTACTTTATTTGGGACTGCAAGATATTTAAGTGGAAAGTTGAAACAAATCTGACCGTATTATTGTGAATATTGATGACCCTTCCTCAAGCAAAAAATATTTTCCCTCCCTGGCACACATGAGGAAAAAACACTGTCCACCAAAATTATTGAAAGAATTAAAGAAGGGAGCAGAACAATAGCCTAGTGGAGACATACCCCAGAGAGAGCAAAGAGAGCATGCTCAGTATTTAACTCTGAACCATAGACAAATATAAAATCTCAAATATCAAATATCTCATCCTTTAAAAATCACATGGCCCTTCTTTTGACTGTGTTTTCAAAAGCATGGCTCTTTTCTGGCACGGAAACAGAAAACATGTGCCCTTCCCCAAATTCCTCCATATACCCATATCATAAATATCATACAGTTTCATCTGGTATGGTTGAACCCAGCTGAGTCCTGATTGGATAGACTAATGAGACATGGACAGTTAGAAAAATGTGTAAGATACATCATTTTGCATTTGACCTTATGCTAAATCTCATCAATACATCAATACATGACATCAATACATCAATTCAAAGAATGTTCTTGGATCTTGGATCTAGGTATGAAATAAATATAACTAAAGCTCACATAATGCCAGTTAAAGAAGGCTATTAGCAATATCTGTAAAAATGAATCACAGAACAAAAGTAGTAAACATTTAGGATCATATGTCATATTTGTAGGTATAAAGCAATATTAACTAGCTTAAATACAATTACAAATCATGAATGCTGGCTACCAAAATGTAAAAGTTTTCACACGCCAATGCCATACTCTAATTCAATGGTGTGCAAATGTAATTATGTAAAAATGTATGAACATTCAATAAAATACAATTATATTTTTTAATCTCTGCTGATCATTCAATGATACATTTGAAAACAGGCAATGTTAACAAATTGTTTATAGTACCTGTCATACATAAAATTCTTTCAGAATGAAAAATAGTGTGGTAGGGAAAACCACTAGTTCATTCAGTTAGTCTCATAAGCTTTTTACCCATAAGTTGCTTTGTCTAGTCACACAGTCCAGTAGAAAAAGGCTTTTAAACAATCGCCCTTACAGAAATACAACACTATTGACTCCAGCATAGCACTGCCATTCAGTCAGTGTTGGAAATATTTCACTATGCCTTTGTGTAGACCCATTTGTACTGAAGTTCACCATTTCAGCCTTTGTAAGTGATCTCCTCTAACCGTCCCCGTTGTCCCCCTTGCCTTAGCTGGTGATGAAATAAATTGCAATGCTTTCTTGTTTTGCTGAATGAACAATGAGAAAACATCATCTGAGGCAATGCACCTCTGTAGAGTCACAACAGTGGAAAAGGATTTTTCAACATGATTTCTCTTAGGAAACAGAGAAAAAGATATACCCACAGAAAAAGTGCTCTGAAGCTCTTTGTCTGTGTTATGTATATTTGGAAATTTGGAAGAAAAGAAGATTTCTTTGATAGTATATTTACAGATCAATATACTTGATTTATTTCGGTGGGAAGAACAATATTACATTCTGATCATATTTTTAGACATTTGTCGAGGAGAGCTCAGCCGGGGGTTTGTTTTTTTTTATTAAAGGAATATCATAGTTTATAATGGTTTAAATAACTTACTAAATAACATAATAGATAAACAGGACACAAAAGCCTCGTAACTCATAATTTGTCTGCAGCTATAACTATAAAAATATATATATTTATTCTGAAAACAATAGATTTCAGGTAACAATAATTGAAATTATTCAAAGATTAAAATAAATGTGTTAAATCGGTCATGAGGTTTATCACCTGGCTTAGATCTGGGACTAGTTTATGGCCCTCCTGTGTAGTTTATTTTTAGTTAATTTATTTTACTTTCATACCTGTAATATCTTGTTATATTATAACATATTATAACTGGCTTTAGATGTGTTGATTTCTGTCCCCATTTCTTTACAGACAAACATGAGAACAAACTGAAAGGTGTTATCTACTTCCAAGCCATTGAGGAGGTTTACTATGACCACCTGCGCAGTGCAACAAAGGTACAACATTTCAGTTTAGTTTCTTTTAAAAATTCTGTTTACATGAAAGTGGTACATTTTGTATGTTGTAATGTTATTACAATACATTATTTGTATGTTTCTTCAAATGTAAAATTTTTATATTTTCTTTTTCACAAGGGTATGTTTACCCTCTTGTCAGCAGCCACAGTTGTTTCCTCATTTTACATATCCATAAATGCTTTTCCATGTGTTATGTTTTTTATGTTTATCTTTCTTTCTTTCTTTCTTTCTTTCTTTCTTTCTTTCTTTCTTTCTTTCTTTCTTTCTTTCTTTCTTTCTTTCTTTCTTTCTTTTTCTTTCTTTCTTTCTTTCTCTACATGTTGTTTTGGCCTCCTTGTCTTTTCTATCCTGTGACTGGCTGGCTTCACAGAAAGGATTATTCAACCTGAATTTGGTCAATGTATGTATCAGTGACTGGAAGCAAACAAAAAAGGCACCTATCTGCATAAAAGCCTGTATCTGCATTTGTATTTGCAACTGAACCCATCAAAGAATCAGAGAGCCTCTGGACTAGCCAGCATGCTTTTTGTTGTATTTATGGAAGCATAATTTGACAAAGACAGTCCTTTTCACAATATTATTGTCAAAGACCCTAGACTTTGATGATGTACTCTCAAAGTTGCATTAATATGCAGTAATATTGTAAGGACAGAGGTTGTACTGTCTTGGCTTTTAGTCCCTCAGCCTGGTTTGTATTTGGTAATTGATACTAAATTATTTCAATGTCCATACCACAAAGAGAGGAAACATTTGATAGGTAATAACATGGAAGCAGACACATGCATGTTTTGAGATTAAATGTTCAAGATGTTAAACAAAAGTTTGAAATGGGTGGTCCTGCTTGTTTCTCCACCTTGCATACTTGCATAGTAATTGCTTCCTACTCAAGTTCCCAATGTAAAAAGGTATCTTATACCATCTTGTTTACTTGAGCTCATGCTAGTGTGTGTGTGTTTATGAGTTCCAGTGTGCATTTGTATGTGTGTGTAAACTGAATGAGGTATTCCCTTAAAGGAGCACTTCACCAGTAATTACCTCTACATATTTTACAGATATTTGTGTCAATTCCATATGATATTTTACCAGATCAAAGAGTCCAGCGATACAAACAAGTATTCCAGATTTTGAAAGCCTTGGACCAAAAATTATTTGGGGTGAACAGGGAGAAAAAAAAACTCTTACATAAGCAATAGGACTCTACTCCCCTTTAGGCCTTCAACCCCTGCTAATTTGTGTCCCAAGATGCCAATGGAAAATGGAAATTATTTGACTTCAGATTCAATTATTGAGAATGATTCAGTTTTTCAGTTAAATTATTAAATTACTAAGATGTCAGTTATAAAGGATGCAACATGTTCCAATATGCCAGATGATGCCACGTATGATTAAAGCATATTTTTATTGCAAGCAAGACCTTGGAGCATGGTTTTGCATGGGTTACTCATGTTAATTATTTGCTAAGATTTCTCAAACTTTTATGAAAGAGTCTTACTTAAAAAAGGATCCTTCATGGTTTCTGTGATAAACCTGTCCCATGATGAAGACAATAATATTGACTTGGTGAAGTGGCTCTTTAGGTTTATAACAAACAAAATATGCAAAAGTAATTACATTGCTTAAAGCAGTACTTTTAAGTTATTCAGTGAATTTAGCAAGGATGGAGTTTTCTTCTTGGTGGTGTATGTGTCTTTGTCTTTGTGGGTGTGTGTGTGTGGGTGAGTCCTATCATTTGACTCTCTCATCCATTTTCCTCCAGCAAATCTCTGAGCTCCTGCCTCCTCAGTTTCGGAGAGAGGTCTGTCCCAAATGTTAACCAGTATGTGTATAGTGAGGTCTGGCTTTCTGCTCATGCTGTGTCCCTTAAATATGTAAGACCTTGTCAGCTTCCTGAGTGGACATTATTGGTGCAACTACTATATTAATAACTGCTTTTGGTTTTTTATTTCATATGATTGTATTTGGATTTATTATGCATTTATGAATTGAAAGGGCTTATGCAAAATTTTTATGTAGGAAAAATGCTTGATTAAAGCAAAACAAAAGCATTATTACTTACTTCTACTGCAGTTCTGCCTTGTCATGGTTCTGTAGTGCAGTTTTGTGCCATGTGTATAATATTTTCTTTGTATAAATTTATAGCTTGTGTGAACTGTAGATGATGATTCTGGCCATTTGAAAGGCATCAATAAGAGGGGCATGCATGTTTTAATCAACATCCCACGTAATTGGCCTTGATTGGTTATATTGAATTTTGCCTGGCCTGGGGATGATTTTGCTGTTCTCTGTGTCTCTGAGTTTACGTAACATGTTTTGAGCAGTAACCATGTGACGGTTAAGACTGCTGCATGCTCTCGAGCGCAAATGGCGTTGGCTTTTTATGAGAGACCTGTTTCGACAACTGTCACAGCTTTTTGGCTAATAATTTCCAAAACGAAGCATATATTGGTACATTCAACTACCCAAAATATTATCTATGGCAATTAATTAGGTCAGATGAACATTAAACGCTATGAACTGAAGCATGAGTAAATGGTCCATTGCAACAAAATGCATTTATGTTGGGAACGGTTCCTGCCTAGTGATTTAAACTAGACCTACAAACAAACCTTCCAAGACTGATCAGGAACTACTGGAGCTTGGAAACTGCCATTATTGCAGCAATATTATATTAACACAGCTAGTGTAGTGCCATACTGTTTTGATTAACTGAGCGTCTTTGAGGTTTACCATAATTCAACAGAATGATTGTAAAGAGAATATTGATACTGTTCCCATCTTCCATCTGCATACATACATGTCATTCATGGTCTTTTCATTTTTAAATTTTGTGTATATTAGGGTCTGTTCGCAATTAGCATGGCAAATTAACAAAAGAGATATGGATTCCTGTGTGAAGTGTTTGCGCATAGTTGAATGCTCCCACATGTTGGGATACTGTCACTGTTAATGTCCATGTCTCCCTCTTTGCTTTCAGAGTCCAAACCCATCCCTGACCTTCTGCGTGAAGACACATGACCGACTGTACTACATGGTGGCTCCCTCTCCCGAAGCCATGAGGGTGTGGATGGATGTCATAGTAACAGGAGCCGAGGGCTACACACAATTTATGAACTGAAAGCCAATGGTCCCTGAGCAGACCGTGCCATAAGAGAAACGACAAGACTGTGTAAAATGACTCTGGCTCCATAATTTAAGGCCCACGGTACTGGGAAACTCCAGGTCTTGGGGAAAGTTTTTATATTTAGTCAGTTTTATATCTTTTTTAACTTACACATTTATCTGTGATTTTTTTTACTTGTTTTTGCCTGGATCATTAAAAGGGAGTTCTGGAAGACAGAAAAAATTATCAGCAAAGGTTTCAGTAGATAATTTTGAGGCCAAGAGGCCTTTTTTTAATTGCCAATGCAGAGATTTTGCTGAGGTAACAGTCCTCTAAAAAAGGACCTGAGTATGATGATGTCTGAGTAACAGTATTTTCTTTTTTTATTTTCTTTGTTGTTCATGAATTATTTGAACCAGTTTTTGATATTTCAAAAAAGATATAGCTCAAATATAAATGGGCAGTTCATTTGCAGGCTGAGACATTTGATGTGGGACTGAGAGACAGTGAGTGATCTTTTTTTAAAAAACAAATCTTTGGTGCCATTTGTAAACACAGTGCAGGAACTTTACATCTTTCTGACTGCAACCAACAAATTTTTACCAACATTTCTTATTGAAAAAAAGTTTTTTTTTCTACTGGAGAAAACAAACATTTCAGTATATTGGAAAGCAGGACATTAGGATCCACCAAAGCTCAGACAACAGCTCAGGAAGAAGTCTATTACTCCTGTTTTAATTATTAAAGGTGCAGTATGTAGGTCTTGGAAATGATGTCCTCCTGTGGCTTTGAGGGTAAATTCAGTTAAGCTTGTCCAAACAGAGTTGGTCCACATTTTAAAACTGGCTCTAGGCAGAATTTCCCCTTGTGTTTGTGTGCTGCAGTGGGCCCCACTCACTTTAGTCAAGACATAGAGCATAGGAGGAGTATACGAGAGAAGACAAATAAGAGAATTTGTGTTATTGTCTCAAACAACCTCATTTGGCTTCATGTCCGTTATTTAGTAAAATATGTTTTTTAGCCAGGTAACCTGTAGCTATGTTTTTTGTTTATAGTGTATAGCTAACTGTTTTAAGTGACCATAGCTTACTAGTTATGCTCGCTAGCTAATCAAAGACCTATCAATAAATATACAAGCAAACATAATTCAGCTGTAGCTACATATCTGCTAGCTTATTGTACTGGGGAACATTATTATGAAGCAAGCTATATGATGATTTCAAACTAGCCACGTGCTGTAAGTTCCTGAATTAATATTTGCATGTCATATCTTGCTGTCACTCAACTTCATAATGCAATAAAAACTGGCAGAATTGATGTGTGTGTGTGCGTGCATGTGTGTGTGTGTGTGTGTGTGTGTACATTAATTCTGCCATTTTTATTGCATTATGAAGTTCAGTGATGGGCAAACACCACTTCCAACTACTTTGTAAATATACGGATGAACTATAGAAGCAGCACATGCATGAAGTGTTTGCAATGAATAAAATTATACACCAAAATGAAGTGAAACATGATATAGCTTGGTGATTCCTGACACACTTATGTTAGCTAGGTAGCCAACTGTCAGTAGAAGAAGTGCTAGCCTCAAGTTCATCCTCAATCCTTTCAGCTCCTGCAGTTCTTCCCACTGTGCAAAGCCAACTCAAAGGAACATTACAGTTTTCTCCAGCGCTCTACATATCTCCCTTTTCAGCACTAGCCAAGCTTCTAATTTTCCTCAGATGGTGTAGTCATTGGCTTGAAATTGTGGTCTCTTACATTGCTGTGAGTAGTCAGAACCTACACAAGTGTGCACGAATTGAAGTTGGTTTGGCTACACCTGTGGAGTCACCCCAAAGAGCTGCCTTTTTTCCCCACAGTGTAATTTCTGTCCAAGACAAGAGGTACCAGAAAACACGTAAGCAGAGCAAAATATTATTTTACAATGAAGGGCCTATCTCAGTCTAGCTGTATTACAATGCATAACATACTACATACTGCACCTTTAAATGGTCACCAATAGAAAAACATGAATAACTGAGTTCACTGTGTCATTATAAGACTTTTGCCAATGGCGTCACACATACACGTGTGCATGTGCATGGACACAATAAAGAAGCACCACATCCACTTGATTACCTATATCCCCAATCACTGCCAACCCACATCAGGACAAGACCTATAAAGGACTGAATCTAAGGGGAACAGTATAGTACATGGACATTGTTCTGAGGTATATCATGCTTGTTGAAAAGATTTTTTTTATGTGCCTTTTATGTATTTGTTTACCCCAGGGATTTGACTGTGGAACATTGTGGAACTTCTTGCTGGAATTACACATATTATCCATGCCTATGTAATACTTAAAAAAATATAAATATGTCAGTGACTCTTGGCTGAGGGTAGCACGGGGTCCTCTTTGTAAGACTGAAATATGTATTATACATTTTTGACTACTGTTAAGTAGTGGTGCAATACTGGAGGAACATGGTCACATCCTCTTTGCTGCAGCAGACTCAACCATTGTCTAATTTATCTACTCAACTTTATTACAAGATGACTGAAAGAGTTTATCAGTTCTCTGTGAGTATTTGTCTAGTGCTTGATGAAAAAAATATGTTATGTCAATAGCCCTGACTCTGATAAACCAGCACAGTACATCCACACACTGCCAGGCCCACCTGTTCAAATGTTTTTGAAGCTGCCAGTCTGTGTTTGTTTCTGTCACACCAGTCACTGAGTGCGTGAATTAAAGATTACTTATATCTTTATGAAAGCAAAAACACAATGTGTTGTCATGCTGTCTTTGTCAGGTAAAACATTACCTGCAGATCAACAACAATTATTTTCATGTACGTTTGATTAATTGGCATAATTAGGGCCTATAGAAATGCTTCACTGAGAGATGTGTGATCAGTAATTCAAGTCTTGTCCTTATTCTATCACTGTGGCCACTTAATCTTATACTCAGAAAACAGCACAGGTGAGTGACAGCTTGTAACATCAAGGATTATTAGAAACATCACAATTCAACAAAAACATCAAAAATTGAAAAAAGATTGTAGGAAAAAAAAAACAAAAGGGAAATAACAGGTTAGACATCTGGTGTCTAACCTAGTTTTGTGTTAGTTGCAATTTGACAGCTATTTATAAGTGCTAATATTTCCCTGGCATTTTATGAGCAAGAAAACATTAAAGGTCATCCTTTTAATTATTTGTCCATTAACTCCAAAAAAATATATATTTGAAAATGCAAATGCACAAAATCAATTTTTTGTTAAGCTCTTGCATAGTGATAAGAAAATTCTGGGCTAATAAAACTGGATAAAAAAATATGATGCCAATTATGTGCAGAGACCATCATGCACAATTCTGTTTTCATAGTAACATAGTTTTGCAATTTAACTATTCACTGAATACTAGCATTTAAGTCCTTAGAAAAGACATTGAGGTACTTTGTCTTTCCCTGCTGCTAGTTTTCCTCAGTAGTTTAACTGGGAAATGGAAATGGAAGTCACGTCATTATGATTTTCAAGATTTTTTTAAGATCTGTTTATTGAATTATTACAGTTTAAAAAAATAAATCTTTGGCCAGCTCACAAATGATTGTCATTAGGCATGTATGCTGTCTTTTGTTAGCTTCAATAGTAGTTTGTTTCAATGTCTGTCCCTGCTATCAAATAGAACAGAGATGTTGGCAGACATTCCATGTATAATCAATACATATGCTTATAAGCTTCATGTAGGGGTTTTACATGCTTATATGGAGAGGTTATTGTCATACCACAATGGGATGTGTGATTAATGAGAGGCACTGCTGCTTACAAGTCAGGGATTTCACAGGCTATATGAATTATGCCCAAAATGAATGAAAAACATGTTTAATGCAAAAATTTCAGAGTATCTCTTTAATGTAGATGAATTCATATCAGTGATACACTGGAAGTGCTGGAAGAATTAAGAATTGTACTAGATTCTACATCCGTTGTTCAGACTTCCTTTTTCACAGTGTGTTTGTTTCACCTGCAACATAAACACAAAAGTGTAAAATCACTACAATAAGAATTCAATTTAACCCATCCTGCTTCCCATTGTCAGGAGAGTTAAATGAATTTAATGGCCCTGGCAAAGGGGCTTCCTTTCCACTTGCACCAGCGGAGACTCAACTAGATAACCCACAAAATAGCTACGGTCATAATACAAACAAATATTTCATGTTCAGTTGAGGATATCAATTGAATTACTAAATCAAGACCAAAACTGGAGACCAATTTATGGGCCTCTAAGGCAAACAGCGTGTGTGACAAATGTATTTCTGTTTGTCCTTGCCCAAAGGATATTCTATGATATCTCACATTGTTGTTTTTGTTCTCTTGTCAATGGCAGCAATGGCTGAAGATCCCGAGGAAGAATTTTAATATTATCACTATAAACACTGAAACAACCACTCATCACTCCAAACTGAAATAACCAGTTTTATTAATTATCATTTTGCCCCTCAAGTTGATAAAAAATAAAAAATGTATAATTTTGCATTGGTTTTAAAGGGAAGTTTAAATGTTTTGGTCTCACAGGAGACACTTCTGCATCTTCACTTTTTGAATTGTACTAGGGCAAACTTTCTAGTTTCCAATTGTTCTAGAGGACCATGGCTGCAAGTCTCCAGATGCTTACTTTTCAGTGATAAATATATGGAGACTTAATAACACTTTGACAAATATAACTCAACAGGGAAGAGTACAACTATATTCACCCAGTGAAATGTATATTGGATTTTCACCAGGGGTCCTTAACCTCAGTCCTGGGGGCCCACTGAGTATTCTAAATTTTTTTACAGCATTCACATTTTGAGGAATTTTGAGGAACATTACAGAGCGATGGGCTGAATTAAAGTTTAAACAGTTAAAGATGATGCCACTTATTTCATCCAGTATGCACAGGTAAAGCATACTTGATGGAAAATTGTGCTACTAACAATATCCCAGCTAACCAAAAATGCTCCTGGAACATTAGAAAAAATATAGGTCATATTTTCACTAGGGTTTGATGTAATGTTATAATATAGATATTTTTAAAAAATTCTAAAAACATTGTCAGAACAAGTTCAACAACATTCAAGGGACACAAATAAAATTGGACAAAATGTATGTCCTTGGACAGTTGCCCTAATGTTCTGAGAATGTTCTGGCAACCAAAAATTGTTAGCTGGGGTAATACTTACTCTGAGCACAGGGGGAGGTGTATTCACTCACTGCCTCATCACCTGATGACCAAGGACAATGTAGTGTTAACCTAGGGATTTGCTTTTTCACAGTAAGAACTACTTGACACAATGAGATCAATCAAAAGCCAGTCAAAATTTAAAGTTTTCAGGCTTATATTCAAGCCCTTCAAAGTAGGGATGCTGATCTAGGATCAGCTTTGCCTTTTAACTCATCACCCTTTGACATCCATGTTAAGGTTAGGATAAGGACAGAGGAAAACTGCTTTGTATGGGTGACATTCTGATGTACACCCTAATGCTAAGGGGCCTGCCACTGAATCAGGAGCATAAATGCTGGAAAACAAGACTACACTGGGAGAGACTGGAGAGCGGGTACAGATATCTTACTTTTATCATAATAGTCGTAAACTTTCACCACAGCAGGCTTCAGGTTCCTCACCGGGACTTCCTCTTGTATCTGGAGAAGGTACGTTTTGAGCTCCATCCTCTTCAGCTGTGAACAGGGCATATTGATGAAATCTAAGCATTATCGTTATCATTTATAAAAATCATTATAACATCTGATGTAAAGGGTTCACAAATAGCTATTAAAGCAACATATAGTCACCAGGAATCAATAATCCAACATTCTGTAATTTTATTTCTGAAATGCCAATGAAAATATGGGTAAGCTGTAGTGGCTGGGGTGTGAGGGACTGTGGGGAACAGAACCATGGTGATGCAAACCCCCTTGGGCCCAGGGCTGGTTTGGAATACCCAATACTTGTAACATCCAAGTACAATTTAAATAATATGAAGCATGTACTGGGAAAACTGTTACTTAGACAGTTGCATATTTCCTGATAGCCTAGTGGCTAAGGTACTTGACTGGTTGGTGATTGGTGGTTCAAGCCTCAGTGTAGTCATAATAAGATCAGTGCAACTGTTGGGTCCCTGAGCAAGGACTTTAACCACACTTTGCCCACAGGGGGAATGGCCCTTGGTTAGTCCAATTAAGTCACTTTGGGGAAAAGTGTCAGCTAAATGACAAAAAAATATAAATACATATCTGAAGAGCATTACAGCAGCATCACACATTAGAATGGAACAGAACCTACAACCTCTTGGCTAAGAATTTGATGAATTTCTATTCCATTACAGGGAACTTTTCTGCTTTTCACATAGACTTTGTGGTTGTGGCCTTACCCTATCCAAATAGATAGTCACATGAGTATCCTCCATTTCAACTCGCCTCACAGTGGGCTCCAACTGTGTCTGCAGAAATGAATCAAAGTAATGTCAGAGGACTTCATCATTACATGGTATGTACCTTAAGGCATGCTTGTTAAATGTACATTAAATGAAGGGATTGAGATGTAATCTGCCATGCTAAGGATTTGTAAGGGCACAACCCATACTTTTTCGTTTTTCAGATTTTGCTACAGAAACAACAACATATACAATTAGTTTTGTCCCTTAACTACTACACAATTAAAACTCATACAAACACAATGTAGATTTATTTGCACATGGCCAAATAATGAGCCCAAAAATCAGTAAGAAGTGGCTTCAACAATTTTGTGGAAGTTTTTTTGGCCCAAATACTTTAGAACTCCATGATATTTTACATTATTTTTTTTCCATCCATGGTCAATAAGTTGGACATTGCAGGTCAGACTCACAGGTAGAGCCACTCTCATTATTTCCCTAGTTCTTTAATCCAGATATACTTATCAGCATTGAGAGGGTTAATTCCTGAAAAATGTAATCAGCATATTAAGATGTTCTTTTATACAGCGGGATACATCTGCACTTCTCTAATGCATTGTATCCTTACTTATCAGATTGTGCACCCCTATGCTGTAATTATCCTTGTCTTGCATCAAGCCACATCTCTGTACTCTCAACTATCAGAAATCTCCAAAAATTATGACAGACCTGGAGTTCAAAAATGCAATATCTTATGCCTGTAGAAGTGAAGAACTACTGAAACAGTTTTACTTTAATTATATTGAAGTACAAACACCTAATCACACTTTACGTTACAAGATAAATAAAAAAACAATGGCAGCTGCCTACTCCTGAGGTCTACAATAAAACAAACTGTTTACTTTTTTATTATTAATGCACCAGAAGCTACCTACTCCCCATTCACTGCTTCTTCCAACTGAAGAATCCTCACTGGGTTGCTTATCCTTCTGTCGAAGATTTACTATTTATAAAAACTATGGAGGCTTTAGATAAACAAAGTTAATCAATGATAACCAACAACAGCATATGATTACACTGAAGACATTCATGTGCAAAAGATCATTTTTCACCCCCACTGTACAAAAAAGGACCCCAAGAGAAAAAGTTTGGCATAAAAAGGTTAATCCCTCATGTGTCCTTTCTTTGCATTTAAAGACACATACCTAGAAAACTAGGCATATAAACCAAATCACTGATGTCAAACGATTGAAAGTAAGAAGCACTATTCCAAAAGAAAGCAAAGTGAAATTATATTGAAATAATCTTATAGTTTAATTTAGATTTTTATGGTATAAAATAGTTTTCCTCTGGGATACACTCACCACTATAAGATGTTTCTTGTTTGTGACAAATCCAGACAGGAGTCGGACGCTAATGATCACCATATTGGTCTCCTCCCTTTTACCATTGTAGCTGTAACATAATAATAATAATCATGATCATCATCATCAGATGATCCAGATTAGCAACTTGTGAACTTCCAGACTTATGATTATTTGGCATATGTTCCTTGGTTTTGTAATATACAATGGAAAATGGCTAGATTGAAGGTAGCAGCCATGGCTTAAGTAAGTTGCATGTTTGCTGCTCCACAAAAGTCCAGTGTGAGAAAATATCCCAGGCAGACTACGACACCTATAGTGATTTTTATTAATTCTTTTATCATTACAGGTAGATTTATAGTGTGTTGTATATTGTGTTTTCAAATTGAAGGCATGGTGGGGGTAAAGGGGATCACATGACTCCACCAACAAATTTCTAAGGGTTCCTTCCCAAAATGGTCGAGAACTACTGGTCTCAGCAACCTCTATCTAAGGCTATATCAAAGGAAACTCAGAACTGAGCCCTACCTTACGCTCACTGCCACAACTAAAGATTGCTCCTTTACACCATCACAATTCCCTGTTGCTGTGGCATTTATGGTGAAGGAGGAGGAGTCTGGGGGAGGAGGGATGTTGTAGCGCAGAGCGATCTGAAAGAAATAAACATGTCTGAGGCACACTGAATCCACTGGCATGTCATATCAACAAAGACAGACCCTAATTTTGTAGCTGTTTGTGACTAATTTGGGCCATAAATATAACCTTTAGCAGCAGTGATCTAGAGACCAATCAATACATATGAGATGAGGGTTTCCAGAGTTTTTGTCCTTATCTTCTTGATACTCCAGTGCAGCAGAAAGTAATGTGTATGTTATCAGCTGTGATAAAGGCTGGATAACATATGTAATGGAGCCACCTATTCCAATCCAATGCTGACCTGCACAAATGTGCAGGCCTCACCCTCGGCCTTAATGTTGTAGATTCCCGGCACCTCCTGCAGCTGCTCCTCCTGGTACAGCAGCCTGTTATTCTGATCCACACGGAACAGGCTTTTATACCCACCAGTGGAGGACACTGTCACTGTGCTGGCGCCTTCCTGACTGAAGGTGGCAGCAGCATACAGCGTCAGAGCCTGCAGTGCCACCACTGTGTCCTGAGGAGAAAAAGATGGAGAGAGAAAAGGGGAATCAGAGAAAGAGAGAGACAGGGAAACAAGGGAGGGATGGAGAAAGGGAAAAGGGAAATACATTTCAGAGGGATTTCCAAATGACAACCTGAGCAGCAAATTAGAAAAAGACATGTTAGGTTTCGGCAAGATGGAGGACCTGTGTGGAGGAGAACCCTCCATAAGGGTTCTGTTGTTGTATCAGCCAACGGACGATCATGGAGGAGTAGTCCAGATCAAAGCCAGGAAGGGAGGGCCCAGAGAGGAGGGACAGGAGCACATAGGAGGTCATCTCCACCTCTAAGGAATCTATCCCAGCAGCCCCAGCACGCTCCCAGTGATGACCTTGTGCTATACGAACAGACACGGGTGAGGCTATACCTGTACACCAGTCCCTTTTGCGACATATTTTAACCCATGCACTCATGTCTGTCCATTAAAACACAGCCACACACTCTATATTCACTTCGGAAGATATTATCCACTTTGAATTTTTTTCCCCTTCTGATTGCTTCCTGATTCTATTAAAGTTTTGAATTTGAGGTATTTTATAAATTGCGAAACAGTACAAATTACATTTTCTGTTTACTTTTTATATATTTATTTTTTGCTGACAGGCATTCAACATATTTCACCAAACAATTTGATAGTCACAAAAAAATTAAATACTGTACATAAATGATTAGGTTGTATAGTAATATAAATTTCATATTAAAACTTAAATGTAAATATAACTGTAAAGGTAAAACTAAAGATAAAACCTTCCTGCACCAATCAGAACTACAAACATGCAGTAGAACCTCAGAAATACAAACCAGTCCACAGAACTGCTAAATGCAGAATGCAATAGGAAGCAGAATACATAATTACCCCATATGGGTTGTGCCCACTTTACTGGTCAATAGTATTCCGGCCATGACTGAATAGTATCCTCACAATGACACAGTGACCACGCAGCTTATATGATATCTAATTCTGATAGATAATTATTTTGAATTGTTGGAGAGAGTTTCATTTATACAACAGACCTATAGATATAACTGGTCATTCATGATTGATAAAAAGAAATTAGTTAATAACAATGAAAAGAATAAATTATTAAGAGCTGCCAGATACATTTATGTGAGGTCTCCTGTGGTGTTGCAAAATATCTGCCAAGATTATCTTGAGATGATACCTGTGGTTTTGGCCAATTTGTCCAGGTGGCCAAGGAGACTGGTTCTCATATCATTGTCTCCAGCCAAGGTGAAGGTGTATGAGAGCAAGGCAGTGGCATAGGTGCTGTTTATCTGATCTGCAGCCAATTTCAGACATGACAGGCTCCTGTGCACCATGGGATCCTAACACACAAAAGACAGAAAAACCCATATCAAATGTAACAAGTAAATCTATACTAAAATATCTCTATTGTAATATAATATGTAACACTCAATACTGGAAAATATCTATATACAGTATGTCTGTTTTGCAGGAATTTTAACCTGTATGCATTAATATGAGGTTTGTTAAAATATTATCTTATTATTCCAAAGAGAATCTGTAATCAAGTTTTTTACTGATGAACTTTCTAAGCTGTTTGTATTGCAGTACCCTCTCCTGGCACAAACTGGTAATTCTTTGTTGCCAAGTTAGGTGGTTATGGCACACTTCCTGCATTTACCTTATGCTAGTTATGAGTGTGGCTAATTAAAATATTAGCTGTGTTAATTTTAATATCAAAAATGTCTTAATTGTTAATTATTATATAATTGTTGTCAGACAACATAAATAGCCCGCACACCACAAGGGTTAGCCATGGAATGTTAACTTTGATAGCTAATGAAACATGTTAAAATCAGAAGTCATTCTTTATTAACCATGCACTTGAGTTTGCACCCAAATAGTCCAGTTGTTTGTATGATCTGATTTATAAACATTTCGTACATCACATGCACATATTTTCAATTATAAATCACGGCTGCCCTACAATTTTATGCACACAAATGACAAAAGCTTCCCCAGTCCATTAGCACCTATATTTAAACATTTGCTGTGTTATAGAAGTCCAAATCAATGAGCTTAGACTTAACAGAATTCATGCAGGACAAAATAATATCATGAAGGTACAATAATGGCAAAGACAAGAACTAAAAACTCATAAAATGGGCATGTGAGAGGAATACAGCAGAGAAGCAGAGCAAAGGAAAATAGCAAGAACTTAAATTGATGATGCCCATGCTAATTGAGTTACACACTGAAAATGAAATACGCTGTTGAAATAGTACAAGGTAACTGTCAAGCTGCTTAACTGAGAACATGTCAGTGTATTGTTCTATTAAATGGTAGATTATAGTCTGTGTTTCTGGATAATTGTTGTCCAGGTTTGCCAGTGTGTACTCACAGAGCTGTTGCTTCCAAGCTCAAGGAGAGCCGCTGTGACATATGCTGTCAACATCACTTCATCACTGACTCCGCCCTGTCATGAATAGTTAGCGGATACAAAAAATGTATGTTCAAAGACATTATAGCACAAGGGATGTTGGTAGAGATGGTAAATTTAACAAAGCAGAAGGCCAACTTATGCTCACATTAACAGGAGGAGATAGTTGAAATATTTTTGTCATCTGTGTGTCTAAGACCGTATGTGTGTGTGTGTGTGTGTGTGTGTGTGTGCGTGTGTTTTTTATATTAAGTTTGATATTCTTCCAAATTAAGTTACACACAGTAAAGAAAGGACAAAATCAGGTAATCAGTCATTTTAACATGTTCTTGCCCAAAAACACTTCAACTGTGGAGTTGAGAAAGCAGAGATTTCATTATTTGGATTTGTTACACCTCATATTAATTGAAATTTAACTAAACATGTTTATTACAATACATTCTTGCAACAAATATTAATGGTGGTGGCCATTTTTAGATGTTGGGTTGGCACAAAAGCAATTCACTATACAGGTGTGCCGTGGTGTCATAAAGTTTGGTAAACACTGATATATACACATATATATTGTACGTATATTGGTCAGTGCAGTCATGTGAAACTGTATGGGTGATCACGTATGCATTATTGTGTGTGTCCATTCATTTTCTAACCTTCATCCCATTGTGGAAGAGTCTCCCCACAGACCTAATGCAGCCATCATTTTGCTGCTGAAGCCCGAGCCATTCCTTGGCTCTGGCGATGTGTTCTGGGTCAATAAAGATGTATGGCTTTGCACCTCCAAAAGACTTCATCACAAATGCAGTGAGCCTGGACATACAGATACAGTTGCTGCGGAGTAAGGTTAACCATTTCACTTTAAATGTGGGCACATTTTAACATCTAAATTCCATTGATAAATCAATGATGCCACCATTTAAACATGAGATCTTGTCTGAAACACATTCCACTTCCACAGTTGTACAGTCATTGATTTTGAGGAGAACATTTCATGTGTTCCAAGAACTGGCAGACCCAATCTCACCTGAAATCCTAGAGGAAAAGCCAGATGGAGTCTTTTTTTTAAAAGATATAGATCATTCCAACAAGAATTTGGTTCAGTGGTTGAACACGAAAAGGTAATGACCTTTTTATGAAATTACCATTGAAAACAAAAAAGTGAAGACTTCCGGTGAGTACGCAGACATGATGGCAGGCTAACCTAACGCTCTCCCCAAACCACAGAGTATTTCCCCAGATTCAAGTGTTTTAACGAGGTAATTTTGTTTGTTATACTAAGGAAGGGGACAAAACCAGCAAAGCTAAAAGAAAAATGAACACAAGATCTGGAAAACATGACAAAGTTTCTGCGGAGAGCGAGGACGATGCTAATGCTAGCTCCCCTAGCCCTGCCGGACTTGACCCGCCTGAAGCTAGTCTGCTAGCTGGTATTCATACAGAGATTAAGGCGATGCGCTCCGATGTAAAGAGTGAGCTGCAATCATTCCGATATACACTGAGAGAGGACGTGAAGAAGGAACTAACTGAACTCCGAGACGAGATTAATCAGGCCCTGGGAGATATCAGGGGGGATTTGAAAAACTCAACAACGCGAGTCGAGGAAACTGAACAGCGTGTGGCCGAGCTGGAGGAGCTCAATCTCGATCTAGTGGATTCGCTCCGACAAATGCAGCAGAAACAAGAGATCATGCAAACAAAAATGACGGACTTGGAGGCTCGGTCACGGCGAAACAATATTCGCATTTATGGAATACCTGAAGGTGAGGAAGAAAATAAAATGATGGACTTTGTGGTCAAACTTTTGAAGTCAGAGCTGGCCATCCCCGGCGAGCTCGACCTGAAAATACAGCGTTGCCATAGAGCTCTGGGTCCGCGACCACCACGAGAAGCTCCGCCGCGTTCTATTGTAATTAATTTTCATGAGTATAAAACTAAAGAACTCATTCTGTCGTTTGCTTGGAAGAAGAAAGAGGTCTTTTACAAAGACACGCGAGTTTATTTTGACCACGACTACCCGACAGAGATAGTTAAGAAAAGAAGAGAGAACGCAGGAATTAGGAGAATGCTTAAGGAGAAGGGTGTGCGGTTTCAGACCCCCCCCCGCCTGCCAAGCTCAAGGTGTTTTTGGAAGGTGGACCCAGGATCTACAATGACGCAAGAGAAGCTGCCGACGACCTGCGGAAAAGGGGATTTCCCATTGACCATAACGGATTTGATCCAGCTCCAGTACCGCGCACCTCAGCGTGGGAGAGGGTCGGGGACAAGCGTCGTCAAGGAGTGTCCCGCCACCAGATACGGGAGAAGCTGCGCGCTTTCCGCCACGATACCCAGGAGACCTGACCCTAACATCAGGGTCTGAGTGTGTCTGATCCTCCTCAGCTCCGTCAGGTGAATTGAGAAATAGCAATTGACTCGTAACAACTGTTACCCTCTCCTTCCTCCCTTTTTTTCTTTGCCCTCCCTCTTACGTTAACTTTAACACTGACTTTTAGCTTGAAATAAGCAGATTTGTTGATAAGGGGAGAGTGGGTTGGTGGAAAAACTGCCATGGTAGAAACTATGGAAATGAAAGTAACTTTAGTAACTTCAAAGAGGGGCCCTTTTGTTATATCAGGTTTTCCCCTCCGCTTTAAAGAGCATGTAAGTTCTCTTGTTGTGGAAGCCAATTTGTTGTATACACACTGTGTTCTGTACTGTTTATATGTTTATAGTTGTATCTACCCAAGTTTAAGGGTAAGGTGTTACAGGTTGCAACAGGTAATTATTGACACAAAGAAACAAAGCAAATGGATTATCAGGAATATAAGATACGAACACTTAATGTGAATGGGTTACATAATCCAGTGAAAAGGAGCAAAGTTATCGCTAAAACTAAAAGGGAGAATATTCAAGTGGCTTTTTGGCAGGAGACACATCTTTCTGACTCAGAACATGAAAAATTAAAAAAGATGGGGTTTATCAACACATTTTACTCCTCTCATAAATCTGGGCGTAAAAGGGGAGTGGCAATTTTACTTTCAAACAAGTTGCACTGTCAATTAACTGCCCAAATTAAAGATAAGGAGGGTCACTACATCTTAGTCAAAGGCAAGATTGACCACAAAGAAGTCACTCTGTTAAATGTATATATGTCACCAGGGCATGATAGATCATTTATTAAAAAAATATTTGACTTATTAACCCTAGAGTCATCAGGAATCTTAATCTGTGGGGGTGAATTGAATATGCAATTGCAACCCAAACTTGACTCAACAAACTTACACAAGAGGAGAAACCAAAACTCAGTATTCATGCGGAAAATGCTGAGGGAATTTGGTATGATAGATATATGGAGGGATCTACACCCCACAGAAAAGCAGTTTACCTACTACTCCCCTTGCCACGCAGAATATTCCAGACTGGATTACTTTTTTGTCTCAGCTGCAGATAGGCATAGAATAAGTGACTGTAGCATAGGTGTCAGAGATGTCTCAGATCATTCAGGAGTATACCTCTCTCTGCATCTAAATAGCAAAAGGAAAAATACTCTATGGAGGCTCAATACTAGCTTGTTGAATGATAGAGTTTGTAAGGAATATATAAAAGAAGAGTTAAAAGAATACTTGCAAAATAATGACAATGGAACAGTTTCATCAAATGTACTGTGGGATGCTTGGAAGGCAGTACTAAGGGGTAAACTCATAGCTTTTGCAGCCCACAGGAAAAAGGAGAAACATAAACACTTAGTGGAGTTGCAGTCAAAACTTAAGAACCTAGAAACTCAACATTTGATTCAAAGAGACCCACAAACATGGGCTCAACTAAAATGTATTAAACAAGAAATAAATCATATTTATGATGAAGAAAATGAGAAAAAAATGAGGTTTACTAAACAGAAATATTATGAATCCGGCCCAAGGACGATGAAACTTCTGTCTTGGAGACTATGTAAGCAACAAGCAGAAAGAACTATTTACAAAATAAGAAACCCAAAAAACAACAAAGTCTGCCATAAGTTAGAGGAAATTCAACAAGCCTTTGAAGCCTACTATAAGGACTTATATACTCAACCTGACAAAGCTGACAACACTGTAATTGACAAATTTTTAAACTCTCTGATGCCCCAGTCATGGAGCGAGGCAGTAATATCAATTATTCCTAAGGAAGGCAAGGACAAGGGAGAATGTAGTTCTTATAGGCCAATATCCATCCTGAATACAGACTATAAGCTATTTGCCTCAATTATGGCCAAAAGGATTGAAAACATAGTCTCTGAAATGGTAGACCCAGACCAAACAGGGTTTGTCCGAGAAAGACAAACACAGGACAATATTAGACGAACACTTCATGTGGTAGACTATGCGATTAAGGGAAAAATTAGTGCAACACTGATAAGTGTAGATGCAGAGAAAGCGTTTGACTCGGTTGGTTGGGGCTTCCTTTACCAAGTACTGCAACGTTTTGGCTTTAATGAAAAATCTGTTCAGTGTATTAGATCACTTTACTCAAACCCCACTGCCAGAATAAGAATCAATGGCCACCTAACCCAACCCATCAAGTTAGAGAGAGGTTGTCGCCAGGGCTGCCCACTAAGCCCCGCCCTCTTTGCGCTCTTCATAGAGCCCTTAGCTCAGGCAATAAGGGAGGACCTGGAGATTAAAGGCATTTTAATTGGAGGCAATGAATACAAGATAAGTCTATTTGCAGACGATATTTTGCTCACTTTGACTGACATAGAGAGAAGTGCACCTAAATTGATGTCCCTTATGAGACTGTTTGGTTCATATTCTGGGTACAAATTGAATACACATAAGACTCAGATACTCACATATAATTTCACATTGAATACCGACTTGAAAAGCAGATTTGATTTTAATTGGGACGCCCCTGCTATTAAATATCTGGGAGTTTGGATCCCAAAAGACATCTCCAAAATATATAAGGCAAATTATGATCCAGTTATTAAGACAATCAAAGCAGATCTAAATAGATGGACTGTACTGCCCCTAGATATGTCTAATAGAATTGAAACGATAAAAATGAATGTCCTTCCCCGACTTCTGTACTTATTCCAGTCACTTTCTGTAGAGATCCCCCCTAAGGATTTTAGGGAATGGAATAGAATGATATCAAGATTTGTTTGGAACAGTAAGAAGCCCCGAATTAAATATAGCATCTTGCAGTCACCCAAAGATGAGGGTGGACTTTCTCTACCATGTGTGGAGGACTATTATATTGCCGCCCAACTAAGACCTCTAGTCTGCTGGTGTAATCCAAACTATTTCGCTAAATGGAAAGATTTAGAATTGAAGCATTCTGAAATCCCAGTACAGTCTTTATTAGGTATTTGTCAACACCATGATCCTCATCTGGATAAAACAAATTGCTGGACCAGGGCTGCCCTTAAGGTGTGGTTCAACACCTGTAAAAAACTTCATCTTGAGAAACATGCAGAAATATTGAAATGGGTGGCATATGACTCAGAGTTTATACCATCAGGTTTAGACAAGCGGTTCAGGCATTGGGCACAGAATGGTATTACAGCTTACTGCACGATAGCTGATGAGGACGGCCTACAGTCTTTTACCCACATCTCTAAATCATTCAGACTAGGAAGGGAGGATATGTTCAGATATTTCCAGGTCAGAGACTATTTCAATAAGGAAATCAAGCAAGCAGACAATAGGGAGTCTAATCTGGTCACTATTTTTACTGAAGCATATAAGGCAAAAGATAGTAAACACTTAATACCTCAAATTTATAAAAGATTACAAAGCTCCAAGAACCTTTCTACTCATCATGTCAAACAGAAATGGGAGAGGGAGTCTGGCCTGGAGATAACTGAGGATGACTGGAAAACTGTTTGGGAGGGTCAAGCTAAAACCACCAACTCTAGAGCCTGGCAAGAATTCTGCTGGAAGAACTTGATAAGATTTTTTGTCACTCCTAAATTGAAATCTAAGCAGCGGGGTTCTCAGGGGCAGGACAATTGCTGGAGGCAATGTGGTCAAACTATGGCTGATCACTTTCATATATTCTGGGCCTGCCCCCTCATTCAACCATACTGGCAAGATCTTGCTGGAGAAATCCAGTCAATCTTTGGTTTAAAAGTTGATTTTTCTTTTATTACGCTGTATTTGGGTAAAATCCCAGTTGGACTTAAGGCCCAGGACAACTATCTTTTTAAAGTGCTCTTGGCTGCAAGCAACAAGGCCATTACACGGAAATGGCTGCAGACAAGTGTACCATCTAGGAATGACTGGATCACCATTATTAACGAAATACAATGTATGGAAAAACTGACCTTCATTCTAAGACTACAGTCAGAGCAGTACACAAAGAACTGGGAACGGTGGACTCTGTACTCTGTAAAGTGTAACTCATTGTCTGTGTGAATCATTACTCCATTTTGCTCTAATGTATGGCCTGTCAACCTTGTCAACCTGTCTGTTCATTAATTTTTTTTTTTTTTTGTCTATTTTTGTTCTTGTCCTTGTTCTGTTCTTTTTTTTTTTTATTTCCATATTTGTCTTTTATCGTTGGAAAACAATTGAAAACTTAAATAAAAAGAAAGTTTCAAAAAAAAGAAAACAAAAAAGTGAAGTCTGATTTGTTAAGATGCACAGACTAATGTGCTTGGGAAAAATCTTATGTGCATATATGCATAAAACACACACACACACAAACACATTGTCACACAGTGACACAAATCATTACTAGTACAAACACACACACACACACACACACACAAAGATACATAGACACAGTACTGGAATTACTCTATGTGTGTGTGTGTGTGTGTGTGTGAGAGTGAGTGTATGCACACATGCAGCCTCCAATGCATCTATGGACCAGTGAGGGGAATCTCTCCTTTGTGTGGTGCTTAGGGGAGAGGCAGAGTGGACACTCAGACTGACCAGGTGTTCCCAGAAGGGTCTGTATTCCCAAAGGCACTGTAAGATCCGTCATGGTGCTTGTAGTTCAGCTCCCGCTGGTAACCTGCATGACAGAGTGCGTATAGAGAATCAGGGACTTTCATTCACATACTGCTGGTACAGAACACATGAACCTCAATCCACATCTATGTGCCACAGGGACAGTAAAAGTCTGTTGATATAGTCACCAAACTGCCACCAAATTAGCAACACTAATGATCCAACTTTCAGCACCCATTGAGATGTTCTCTTACCGCTCTCCAGGAAGGTGATGGCCTTGCTCTTTATCTCCTGTGTCAGCTGGCCTGTGTGCTCCAGATACCTGAGGATGTAGATGTTAGGGGCAAAGAGCAGCATGTTCTGCTCTCCACAGCCGTACGGCATGGCTAAAAGCCCATCCAAGTTCTTCATAGCTCGCCCCATTATGTCTCCTGTCAGGGGGGTGGGGGGTGGGGGGTGGTTGGGGTGGGGGAGACAGGTGATCAACACATACACTTCCACACCAAACCTGTATACACACACTGTTATAAGTTGGAGTCTAAGTAGCATTCACACATGAGCTCATCTGACAAAGGAGAGGAGAGAAAAACAGGGTGGAATGTTTGAGAAAAATGGGGGAAAGTGGTGGAGTTGTGATGGGCAGACAATGGAGGCAGTTACCTGGGTTATATTTGATATAGAGTTTTGGGATTTTGTTGCTCTCCTTGGTGAAAGTTAGCTGTAATTGTACACTGTTTAAAATTAAAATTTAATGCTAAGTCCTCATTACAGATGGATGCTGTTTCTCCTCATTTATGGTTGTGGATTTTCTCCAAACATTCACCTCGTCTCTCAATTTCATTTGTTTTTCACATGCAGACAGTTTCATATGATTCTTACGAAATAATTACCTGCTTTCTTTAAGAGTCACAAATTTGTGGTACATGATTCTTCTATCATATTAAGTAGGTCCCTGAGAGATATCTAATATATGGCAGATGCAAGTTACTTATATTGCAATAATGGAATAGTGAATTAAGATGTGTTGGTCAACTGTAATAATTCTTATTCCCTAAAATTGCAACCAGATGTAGGCCTTGATTTCACATATCCAGAAAGAGAAAAATTTGCTCACCTAGCACTGACACAGAAGCTTTAGCAGAGCCTTCCACAAAAACCTCTGGAAGCTCCAAAGAAACAACCTTCTCCAGAGCAACCTCTGTAGAACAAATGGACGCATTTTTATATGTATGAACATAAGAATATATCTTATTATTATGCATACTTTAGAAAAAAACAAGGGGGGAGATTTAAAAGAAAAACACCTTTCGGACACAGCAGAGCATTGTGACTGATGGTCAGTTCTGTGCCCGCAGGCTAAAAGAGAATCAGAAACAAGTACATTCGGATGATCACAATTTCATAAAGTCACCCTGCATCATCAAAAACCTCAGCATAATAGTGTAGTATATAACATAGCCATACATGGTAGTGTATGCAGGTGACATTTTTCATATATTTCAGAATATACGCAATGTTCTTCAAATAAAACATGTATACTGTGGAGCTTCATTTATGCTGCATTAGTCTCATAGTTAGCCTTTGTGGTGATCATTACAGATTAGAATGGTGACTCTTTGCTATCCCAAAGTTTTAGCACTAGGGAAGTAGGGCTCCCCTCCTCCATTTCTCCATCTCTCCATCTCTCCCACCCTTCATTGGTTTACACAGCTGCAGGTTATTTAGCATGTTATTAAGCAGGTGAGGCCACATCCTTCTGGTGATGTCACCTGAAGAGCTCCAAGGTTTTTTTTTCATAGTCTGGTGTCTGACAAAATTCTGACAGTGCAGAAATCAGAACGGAAACATTCTAACATTCCAGGCATGTGCCTTTTTTATACCCGAACTGAAATTATTATGTTTGTGCCTCCATTTATGTCTTATCTCATTTTTTAAAACAGACACATGTCTGTGTGGTTTCTTACCTCCACCAGCAGAGTATGAACAATGGTGTCAATTTTTCCACTCTCAGGAGCAGTGACCACCTCATTGCCACACAACTCCTCTGTGTTCAGGGCCTCTGCACTTACTGTAATGTTCACTTTGCCTTCAACAGCAAAAACAGAAAATTACTTACTGAGACACGTGTCACCTTTCACTCAGTTTAAAGACACAGAGGGAATTTACAATGAGAATTATACAGCAAACACAGGAACAGTTCAATATAAAAATGTAAAAAAAAAAAAAAACGTGTAATGTAAATCATTTTCAATTAATAGTTTGTCTATAGTTATTACTATACATAGTAAGTTACTATATTACTAAATATAGTAAAAGAAATGATTAATTGTTATGCTGTGCAAGAAAATAGCCATTGATACTAGCATTCGTGGTGAAACAATTAATCATTTCAGTGTCTAAGTATATAAATGTACTTTAATATCTGTACAGAATATATATTTTTAAATCATGTTAAGAAATATTTACATTTTTATATGGAATGATTACTGCAGGCACACATTTTTATATCTCTACTGTTACTGTTGACATAACTTATAATTACATAAAACTTGAAGGCTAAAAACAAGGTCTGCAGCAGGAATGACAGTATGTGATGGTAATGACAGTGTGCCCTGGGAATGACTATATGTGCTAATCACTTACTAATGAAACATTTATTTGTAACCATGCAAACATCACATGTAAAAACAATTAAACAATTTTGGAACCAAAATGAGATGTTGAACTGAAAAATAAGAGAGGTTTGTGGAGCACAACGTTGTCACATTTGTACATGTAAATGCACACTTAGATTTAGCTTATAGCTTAAAACCTGTAGGCTGACTTATAAATGTTAAAAACAATGTACACCACCAATCCCTTTCTCTAGGATGTAACTTACAATAGAAACAACCTTAAGGACTTTAATTAAGAACTTGTAATATCAGTGTGTAGCACTGATTGTATTTTTAGAAGGTGAGTGTATTTCTGAGGATCGTTATGTGCAATATGGATGCATTGTGACACACCTAGAGAGGCTGGAGTGAGGACCCAGCTGAAGGTCTCACTTTCCTCACTGCAGAGGCATCTCTTGTACTGGCAGCCACTGCATGGCTGAGCTGTGAACTCCACTGACTCCCTTACGCTGACTTGTACCTGAGAAACATTAAACATGCATACAGTGAGAGAAGAAAGGAAATTTTTCAACACCCAGGCTTCCTATTTTTTCTCACCGTCTATACAGTGAGTAGTACAGTGTCAGTGAATAACATGATCTCTGCCTCCTTGGTGTATTGACAGATTTGAGTCTAAAATAACCATGGAGCCCATTGGGCATTGACCACTCAGTTCAGAAAATATGAAATTCTTTTTGAATTACTATTATATATCTATTTACACCACGTAAACCACTGGCTTTGATGTCCAACCACTGACTGAAAATTAAAATGTACCACCAATACATTAATCAAGGTCAAGTAAAAATATGGAACAGCATGTCCCAATACCTCAGTAGGCTCAGCTTCTTGCTCTAATGTTGAGCAAGAAGGGAGACCAAGTACATATATAGACTTGTTGTGTGTGTTTTATTGTTATCTGCACATATACATTTTTTTCTTTGATCCATGCCAAGCAATTGAAGCATGTTTTCATTATTGGAAATTCAAGTCAGGAATTCAAGCAGGCAGCTTATAATAAATTAGGCCAGCATTAAAAGTGTGTGTTTTATTGTAGAGTGGAGGAGAGTGTGGATATCATTTTCATTGAATTAAGTCTTCAAAATCTTGTTATCAGAGGACCATGTATGCATGCAAATTTATAGGAAGTGTATTTGGAACTTTCATTATTAATGTATCATTTGTTTTGATTTACTGTCTTCCTTCTTGTATTGATGATAATAATAATGATAATAAGAAGCTATATTTGGTAGGTTATTCTTACAACAAGCTAACTTCATTTTCCCTTTGTAATTGTGTATAGCTTTTTCGCAGTGAGGCTGGATAGTCAATAGATTAAATAAAATTAAATACATTTCAATTAAATTAGGTGTAAATATTTATGTCACTACAAGGCTTGAGTTTTCCAGGCAGCTTGTAAATAACCCAAAACTCTACCATTTAATACTTTTCACTAAAAGTATTCTTCTGCTAAATAAGAGCTATAAGATGGCTATTTGTCTAATTACGATCATGATTGTTTAACAATGGAACACCATTTTGTGACACCATTTTGGTTTGCTGGCATTTTGGCAGTCTTGTGTAACTGCAGCTGCCATTACCCTTTGTTATTGGAAACATATTGCAGGTGTATGTTACTGGGGGTTATTCAACATTGAGGCACACAAATGAAATTGTTATGGCTTCACCACCCAGTGTTTCAACAGGTCAGAATAATGACATGTCCATGATATGACCATAACTGTGCACCATCCTGATAGTGTCTTACCATGATGCACTTGGAGAGGTAGTTGAATACTGTTGCCTTCAATAAGAACCACTCTCCACGGATGACAGAATATGGAAGTGTCAGGCTTACAAAGAAAGGCTGGAAAGCTGTGAGGACCGTGTTGGTAGCCAAGCTGAAACCTTCTGAAGAGGTGCAAAACCCGCTTGCCACCCATTTGGTGATGGTATCTGGGACTGTCTCTTCCACCATAGCTGTGCCTGAATCTCTGCATGAAGGATGACAACATGGGACACAGTGCATCAATAAATGCTGATTACAGTCTATTCATGTAACAGGTGAACACGGGGAGGGGTTGTGTGTTGACATTGGATGTTGGTGGGTGTCACAGAGTGACCCATGAACCCTCACAGTCAATCATTTTCAAATATGCACCTGAACAGCTTGAAGAATAAATATAGTTCACTTTGATCAAAATGGAGACATTTTGATTGCTACTGAGGACGAAATCATGGCTGCAACTGAACTTTGGCATCAGACTGAAAATGAAGACCAGGTCTTTCAGGAATACTTTAAGTTTTAGGCAAAGGAACCTCAATCTCCACAAATATAAAGCACTCACTTGGGTGATTCATGGCAGCCATTTTACAAAAGAACACCTTGGCTGCGTTCCAATACTTTTTCTTGTCTCCTCCTTACCGGAAATATGTGGAGGAAAGGAGGAGAGGAAACAAGTGGAGGGAAGGAGGAAAGGAGGAGATGAATCGAAAATTGGAACAGCTAATCTGATTCGCCCGTCATCAAAGTCGACTTTGGCTATTGATGAAATAGTAATTTCGACTGACTCCGAGGACACCAAAGCCAATCACGCTTCTTTAACGCTGCCAGCCCTTTTCATGTATTAAAATACAAATGTCAGTTTCTCACATTCTGCTCATGATGAAACATAAAAATTTGTATAAGGAATAAATAAATGTACCGAAACATAAACTCACTCAATTTTACATTGGTAAAATTATCATTTCTGTCTCAAAAACGTGAATAGGGGTAGCAAAGGAGGGGAGGAAAGGAGGAGACGAGAAAAAAGTATTGGAACGCAGCCAGTGTATCCTTCGTTTGGAGGAAAGGAGGAGATGAGAAAGGAGAAAAGGAGAAGGCGAGATTTCGTTTTGGAACAGTGGAGGGAAGGAGGACACATAATCAGCTTCCGGGGCACAGAGGAAAGGAAGGGAGGAAAGGAGGAGACAAATTTGAGTATTTGAACGCAGCCCTACATGTCAGAAAAGGTGGGAGGGAATCATCAAGACAACTAATCTGCGTGAGTTGTTGAGAGAGAAGGGTGAGAGAGAATATGTGTGGCCCAGAGGTAAGACAGCCCCCTACTGACCCTCCAACACAACTTCCACCAACAATGTCACTTTTTCCAAACATCTCTCATTAATTTGTTTAGGAGCAGATGTGTAAGTGTGCATATTTTAATTGATAATGTTCGGATAGAGAAATTTTAAAGGCAGCTAATATTAAAAATAAAGAACAAAACAGTTAAATCAGAATGATAATATTATTCAATCAAGAGTGTAATAAGACTTAATAAAAGGTCTAAATGGCTCATGAGTCCACAGTATGGGTGGTAATCACATTGTCTACACTGCTGTATTTTTGTGGTTAAATGCTGTCAATGGGAGAATTATTTGGTTTAGTTCTGTGATTAGTGATACAGACCCCACTTGTACCAGCTTCCAGATCCAGGTTTCAGGGAAGAATGTACGAACAGTCTCCTTGGGTGTATCGGTGATGTAACTACTTGATTGGGCAGAAGCAATGGATGATATGTGTCCCAGGGCCACAGTGGCTGCCACAGGGTGTTCTGCCACTAGCCCTATTTGCATAACAAATGTCCCTTACGTCAAATAAAAAAAATGACACGCTTCTTAAATAAATTAATGTAAAATGTACAGATAAAAACAAGGCACTTACTAGAAAATTAAAGTCTAATTTCATAAATGCATGTGTTGTCACTCAAGAACCCTTACGACGATTCATTTAGCAATGATGTTTTGCTTCAGTACACCAGTACACCAACTTTTCAAACTGTTTAATAGGGGAATGTATATTTGCACCCTCCAAAAAGTGCAAACAACCAGCTCAAATGAGTATTAAGTGGATCAATATGCGTTGACCTGTGGGGCTAACAGCCACAACCAGCACTGAAATCAAGATATGCTCATAGCTGTGGGGTGCACAGGTTCAGCAGCTCTTTCAGCATCTCACAGAAACAAAGGCTGCGCTCCACTCTGTGAAATGTTCTGCCTTTGAGTACTTCACTTGCAAGGAAATGAGAGCCATGCTCTGTGGCATAGCAGTCCAGGACTGACTTTTCGGACCTTTGAGGGATCATATTCAGGTGTGCAGTCTGCAGTGTACTTTACTTTATCTCTACTGCTAAGCCAGGGATTTTACTCAGATTCTTTGAACGTATGTGGAGGTATTTTTTATTTGAGTCACTACCTTTAGCTTTGACTCAAAGTCACTGAGTTGATGTGATTAGTTAGAAAGTATTTGTTGGGTTGGTTTGCCAATCTGAACTCCACTGCTTTTTTCAAATTTATTGCAGAGAGGTATAAATCTAGCAAGCAAGGTTAATCCACTTATACTCCCTTGGAAAAATAATGTCTTTTAGTCACAGTAAATGTACATTGAGAAATTAAAGAGACTTACCGTATATTCACCAGATACTTGGCTCTTCATTTGGTTACCCACAAAATTAGGTAAAGAAAAACCTGATTTTAAGTTACCTCCACAAAATCAAAATGTATCATACCAAAACCACTGGATGGTGGTGCTTGACACAGTGTCCATGTTTTCATTTTGGAGTTTGTCAGAACCTTCACACCCACTCCCTTCAAGATATGAAACAGACAAAAGCAAAAGCAATGAAACCTACATTAGACATTGAGAAAAACATGGTTTGTGAGTATATCATGAAATTTTACTGGCAATTATGTTGTACATAATTCTATTAATCAGCATATTAATGTGTAATCAGTAACTGATAGATCATTACTTTCATTATACTGTAGGTCACCATGACTACAAATCTCACTCTTCAGAAGGCACTCATACATGACAGAAATGAAAAAGATCTTCAGTGAACACATTTTACATGTGTGAAGGAAGGACACATAAATTTTCCCAATTCATGGGAAACACAGAATAACACCCAATATTGCACCCCCTAACAACAAATATGCTTTACCAGTTATAAATGACTGTAATAAAGTTACAAACACCGGTGCATCAACTCTGCAGGCGACACACCTGTGGTTTTGTTATGTGCTAACAGAACATGAATGTGGACAGCTTTTCTTTGACAATGTCTCCTTTGATTTTTTTCATCTCGTCATTAAACGTTTGGCCAACCCATTCACAGAGGGGTGAAAAGGTACACATCGAATATGGTGTATTTTGTTCTTCTGCAATCAAACAGGAGGCAATGGTGCAGGTAGCACCCATTCTTCAAGTCCTCCTGAAACTATGCCAAAGCTGATGACACAGTTGATGATGCATATCTGTATTTGTGTGCTACACTTGTCCCGCAGGGCTGTTCCTTCTTGTTTTTTATATGTTGCATCTGTACCTCAGGGCTCCTAGTTTTTGTGTGTTTGTGTTTTGCACTTCAGGGCTGCTGGTTTTTGTTTTTGTGTGTTGTACTTCAGGTCTGCAAGCTTATGTTTTCTTGTTCTCAATTTGTTTTTCTGCTTTGCACTTCAGAGCCATTGTAATATTAACCCATCTAAAGATTAGCAATGATGAGGAGGAGCACAGGAGTATTTTGGTCTCAATGGTGTGATATAGCACAAATATGTGTACGATAGGTAACACAAGTTCATGTTTAATAAATAGCAACCTTTTCACGAAAATGAGCAGACATATATGCTAGAAATGTGTTTGGTACATCAACAGGATGTATAAATTCTGCCCCAGGACATACCCGAAAGGTGGTATAGGCATCCTTATAAGGAGTGTGTCCATAGCCAATATAATGAAACTCTGGCGGTTGTGGAGTTTCAGGCTCCTCATTTAAATCCATTGGGGGGACAGGTAGGCAGGGAGAGGGTTCCAAATCAGGGATATTTTCTGGATATCTAAATAATCTCTGGACAGGCAATTTTCTATAGACCTGAGGAGATGGAAAATGAAAGTTGGAATGGGAAGAAGATAAAATCATAATGCTGTATGTACAATGAAAATACAGAAAAGGCATTTTTATGCCCAAAATGTAGAAGAAAGTAGGAACCCTGCAAAAGGAGGCAGATAACCTTTTGTGATTCATCAGTGATTAGAGTCGAAGAATAGAGCAAGTCATAATAAATAGTGTATGCATGGCTCTCAAAGCACAGTGAGAATTAACACAAAATCTAGCTAGCTATTCAAACTCAACATGAAGCAATGAACTTTAAAATATCTACTATCCTGTTAAGAAATTACCATTACTTTGAAAATGCTTTCTTGGTTACCAAGCAACTCTTGCAATAAAACCATGCAATGTCAAGTTGGCTTAGAATGCCTTAAATTACCACCTTCAAGTTTGTGCCCCAACTCAGAGATGCAATATTATCTCTACTGTTATGAATTCATGAATCACAATGTGACACATTCTGAATAGGGGGTAAATTAACACACTTATAATAAACGTGTTTTGTTTCTTCAAGACCCGAGTTCTGCTTTTGAGACTCATGAAAACTAAATGTTTCTGATATTGGTTAAAACAGGGCTTTTACTGCTTAGAACCATTTCGATTGGTCTGAGCCCTGTCTTAGCAACCGAAAAGCGTTTGCTGCTTTTGGTGAGTCTGAGAAAGTTAAGTATTACATGTGATGTTCCACAGGGCATGCAAGCAGCTCATTTCAAAAAGGAAGCAGGGGAACTTCTCCCAAGAAAAGATGACATTCAAAGAATTCATGACTGAAGCACATGGCTGGTGCAATTTATGTGTAGCGTTTTGGTTGCTGATGTTTATTTTCCTTCCTCTGAGTAGAACAGAAGAGATTACCCCTGTCCTTTTGACAACATTCATACTGATTCTGTTGCATTAGCTTGGTCAACACTAACACCAAGCTAAAAGTACCTCCTATGAACCTTTTCCTGACATATGTTTTGCTGTAACTGGGCTAAGCTGTTCAGGATCAAAGCTCACCATTTCTATGTTCAGTTCATGGTCTGATTTGAGCAGGAGAAGGCTTTTGTCGATGGCCCGCAGGGAACACAGTGACCCTGGCTGGGCCTGCACCTCCAGGAATGTCTTGGCCCCAGGAAGCTCCTGTTTGGATGAAAACTGGAGAGACACCTATAACAAAATTGAACTGAGTAAGTGAAAGAGGAACACAACGCAACTTCTTATCATATACTTTAGTCAGCTAATTACCAATCTAGTGGTAAATAGTAGAAAAGGCTTACAATGGCTCACTGAATGAAAGTGAAAAACAGTCAGCTAGGGACTGTATGGTTCTGTCAGCGAAGGCACTGATTACTAGTGCAGTCTATGATGTGATGTGACAGGTTTGTCCAATCAGGAGTGGTGTAGGTCTAAGTTGGGTAGTTTATTGCTACATGAGTTGCACCCAACAATATGCTTGGTACAATCAGTTATTCTGATATAAAGTGGGGAGTGAAACAAAGCAGTCTGATTTGACTGCAATGCAACTCATAGATGTCACCCTCACTGTCCGATTAATTACGGATTTGTTATGTTCCTAGATGTGACAGGGAGTTTTCTATGCATCTGCTATTTAGTGATTGATAATTTCCACACACCTTAGAGAGCATATTCTGGTTACCTTGTTCTTAAAACACAATTGGATGGGGAAGTCATGACTGTCCACCACAATCTCTCCACTGGGCAACAGTGAGTACACCACCACCTGTGCATAAGGGGCCAAATCTCCTGTCTGCTTCAGGGAGAAAGACAGCTCCCCTCTCTTAACTGGAAGAAACAGGAAAATCACTATGTCAGCACATTGATTTGTTGTGACTTTGATAAAAAATAATATAATAAAATAGATATAACTGATAGAGTGTTACATGTGATTAACATATATGAGTTTTATGCATAGTTGTGGAATTCTGTTTAGATTGCCTCAAACACAATATGGCTCACAACAAACATTTCCAAGGGTACATTACCTTCGTCATTATCCAACGCCTCACTCAGACGCCCATTTCTTACAATGCTACCTTTGGACAGCACCTTCGTGATAGAGTGGGATTCACCAGGAGTTAGTCAGAGGTCTGAGAAACTAAATCATATAAAGCCCTTGTCTACATTGCAGCCAGGAAAACTCATTCCAGTATGTAAAATAAAAGAAAAAAGTTTTGTACTATACCCTGGTTTTAAGAATAAGCTCTCATTTATGCTATATTGCTGTTTCAGGCAACTACTTCTCTTTCTTATTCATAAAATAAAACCCATACATTTTACTTCAAACTCGAGTTCTTATGCTACACAGTTAAGCACCTATCTTGCTGTACATGGGTACTGGCACTGATGCACAGTCCACTCAAAAAGCTCAGAGTAGATAAAGCCATTTGCACATGACAGATCCTGCCTATGTGGCATCAAAGATCCAGATCTGTGAAGAAGTGACACATCAGGTAACATAAATACAAGTCTAATTAAACAAAAAGTGGCAGGATGATGATGGAATAAACTGGAATCCTCACAGGACCCTCTCCTCTAGGAATGTCTCCTGATGTTCCCAACAGGATGATCAGTTCAGCAGGGGTGGAACTCCAGAATAAGCTTGGGATCCACAACATCCTGATGATGTTGTTACCTTGAGAGGGCCGTGGGCCAGTGATGAAGTCCATGAATAAGTGAGACCATGGTGGGAGTGGGTAATGGGTGAAGGCTGTGGCACCTGGAACAGCTCAAACATTGTGGACAGAGGGTAGAGGGTACTGGTTCTTGATAATTACCTTATTGAGTACACAGTAGTCAATACAGGGGCTAAGACTTCCATTCTTCTTTGGAAGAAGAAGCCTGCACCAGCTGGAGAGGTGGAGAGACAATTACGACCAGCAGTCAGAGTGTCCCTGATATAACTTTCCATAGCTGCTGTCTTTGAAACAGGAAGGGACAAAATCCTTCCCTGAGGAGGGCAGGCATCAGGGATTAGGTCTATGGTGCTATTGTCAGGGAAAAGAGGGGAAAGGGATGTGGCTCTCTTCTTGCTGAAAACATCCTTTAGGAACCACACAGAAGGAACAGGAGGCTTGTGAGATGAAGAAGGCTTAGCAAAAAGGCAGGTGGCATGACAAGTGGGTCCCCACTCCACAGATCTGGAAGGGCAGTCAATATGTGGGTTATGCTGCACCAGCCAGGGATACCCCAGGACTATTGTGGACTTCAAAGATTGGATGAGATGAAGCTGTATGGTCTCTTGATTTTAGCCATTGAGACAGAGGTGCAGGGGGCTAGTTAGGTAGCAAATATAGCCATTACCCAGGGATTAACCATCTAGGATCCTTAGAGTGAAGAGGAGGATATGGAGATGCTTTACCCTTAGCCATGGCCATGATGTGCTCTGCAGCCCTACAATCCACCAGTGCTTGCAGGGCATGTTGTTCTTTCTCACAGGAGATGACTGTAGGGAGACTGGAACTGCATCAGAACTTCTGGAAAAGGGGAAGAGCTCACTGAAGCTTGAGAAGCCTCTGGAGGGCTATGTCTCCCCTCAGGCGATTGATGATGGAATAGACCCTAATCCTCACAGTGAAATTGTAACAGGGAAATACACTGTGCCTGTGTGGGTTCCCAGCTGCTAGTCTGTCAGAGATCTGTCTGCATATAGTATGGGGCTGGGGCTGTGGGCAGGGTTGGTTGTGCAAAGATAAGTGAATATGCGTGTGCCTGCACCTTTATCAGAATGATTTGGGAAGAGTACCTCTGTGTCTGCTTTACCTTCAACATTGATCAAGGATTCCATAACAGAACCCATGCATAATTTTCTGTGGAGGATGACTGAAACATGTAATTGCCTCGAAATCATGCTTATTACAGAATATGAGGGATAAGCTGGGTTACCTAACAGCAACATAGCATAAGTTAGAACTTGAGTTCCAAATTCAATCATGCTGTAAATGTAACGGAGACATTGTAACTTATATAGGAGCCATTTCAAATCAAAATTCACCCCCTTCCCCCCTCATCTGAAAAATGGCATCTCCAGAGTCAAATGGAAAATGAGAACTCACCAGATAGAAAAAGTCCAGGGTTTTTTTCTCCTTAAACTCCTTCCCATGGACAATGTATTTCACCTGCACTTGAGCATCCTCATGACAAGAAAATGGTTCTTTGACTGGCTTAATCTGCAGGAAGCTCTTGCTCCTTGAATAAAATGCTATGACATGATGCAGAACAGACGTGTCTCCAGCAAGACCATGATAATTTGCCTGTATTGATGATATAGCCAAAATTGAAAATGTATTTGCATAAGCTTGGTTTAATTGCCGTCACTTTCCACATAAACAGTGATTGTCCTACTCTCAGACAAAGCAATGCTACCTCTGAATACTGTGTCTTTTGAAGAGATAATACAAATTGTAATGTCAGCATGAGCTCATAATCATAGGGTTATATTTAAATGCAATATGTAGGAATAAGTACCACCTTGTGGGTTGGGACACACAACCTCTTTTGCCTGAATCCCCATCTTTCAAATGGGTGAGGGAAGCTGCATTTGCATGGCTACCAAGAAAAAAAATTTAAAGTAGAGAGAAAATGAAAGGCTCTTACCATTAAATTGTACTGGTCTTCCAACCAATTACTGGTATCCAGTGAGAAGTGGGCCACACCCTCATTGTTAGTAACCAGGTTCCAGTGTTTATGTTGCACTGACCCTCGAGCATGGAGGGTTACATTCTTGTTGGCAACAGAGGTGGAACCCAGACCTTCCAAAATTATCTGAAATATATGACATGTGACATGTATTTTTACCAAAATAGGATAGTCCATATCAGCAAGACAATAAACTGAAGATCAATGGATACTGGACATTTTCACACTTTCTTCTCTTCAGCACAAGTTGTAACCTCCTCAATGTTGAGTCAAATCCACTCATTGGATCCAGTAATCACTTCTTTCCACATTTACACGGGGAATTTTCCTCCTATGTGGAATGAACATTTTTTTTGTTAGGGGTATCCTCCCAACCCTTATAGGTTAGGATGTAAATTCAGGTTAATAAATTGGATGGCACTTGCAGCATTTATTTCTTTATATAAATGTTGAAAGTGCCATTATCCCACTATTCATATCAATTGGAATAACAAGGAGCCTACAGCTTCTTCTTCCATCAGACCCAGAAGTAGCTGCTCTTTTCAGGCTTTTACCTTGTTTTATGAATATCTATATTATCTATATTATTTTTTCTTTGCATCTGAAATTAACATTGGTCATGTGATTAACATGCCATAAAATGGGCAGCATGGTGGTTTAGTGGTTATTACTGTGGCCAGGGGTTCACTTCCCACCACAGCCAGGCCATTTCTATGTTAATGTTGCATGTGGTCCAAAGAAATGCACCTTCGGTGGATTGGCCATATTTTCCATGGGTGTGGGTGAGTGTATCTGACACCCTAGATTGAATGAAGCAGGTATAGATAATGGATAGATGCAATGAAAAGAAGTGAATTTATTTCAGGTGATTAGTCCATTGTTTTTTCCTCCCAATCAGTATTTATTTGGTACAAGTTAAATATACTGTTGCCAGTTCTGTTAATTTTAAGTTGATCAAATGTATTGAAGCATTATTTTTCAGCATTCTCAGTTGAACTGACAAATGCAGGTATTTAGTTCATGAAAATCAATTTAAAAAGGAGGTAATTACCTTTCCCTCATAGTTTATCCCGGGTCTGTAAACTGAGGGAGCATCTTCAAACTTAATGAAGATTCCACTTGTAACAAATTTTGTACTGCCTTCACCTGTTAAAACAACACCTGAGAAAGAAAAGGTCAGTTCTATTGTTAGACTGTCCCAACTGGGTACCACAGTGTCTTGGTACAGGAAACACTAAATAATTACTTAATTTGGTCAGTCTTTGACAGTGTTTCAAAAACATACTTCAGATTCCTTAAATAAATATATAGAAAATTTTAAATGTTTATGTACTGGCAAGGGATATATCTTTAACTGACAAAGAGATTTTCAAAGGATTTTTATTATACAAGTATCATGATTTGAAGAAAATGTTAGATTTTTTTGTTATGTGGTGTTCATTCACTTGGTTGCAAGCAGTTACTTGTGAAGAAACACTGTGATCTGGTAACATGTGGGTCATTCCATACAAACTCACCAAGGATCTCCCAGTTCATGTTATGGATTTTCTTGAAAAGATTAATCTGAAAACTTCTATTAAAATCCCAGGACCTTAAATAATTTGCAACATGTATAAAAGAGACCCTAAGCATAATTTGCAACATGTATTCATGTAAATAGTTGTTGCTGAATGTTTTACAGCAAGCAGATTAATAAAAAGAAATATTTTTTACCTGAACAAGGAATCTTTAATTTTCAAAAATTAATATCTCTGCTAGTTGCAACCAAATTTAGATTCTGTTGGTATTAATATAGTTCAATCACATCTCTATGTTATTTGATCCTGCATAACAAATTGAGTGCCACAGATCTTGCGAAATATAGCTTTGGAGCTGAAAACCCCACTTTTTAAGATATTTTGACTGTATATTTTCCCAAGAATGATTATTTTAATTTCCGTGAAACTTTTTATGAGAAAGTGTTACTAGGTCCCATGAATTTAATAAAAGTTTTTACATGAATGTTTTTACATGACATGAATTGGGAAATGTTCTGATCTCTGTGTGAGTTGGTATGGAATGACCCATGTTCATTTCAGTGTGAATGTAAATAAATACAAAAAGATCAAATCAAGGAAATTTTCACCTGTTCCATCTTCCTCAATCTCAGCCTCCACAGTAAATGTGTCACTGTACAGTGGTAAATGTGAATAGTTTGTCACATTGATAGTTTCTGTGGCACATCCAGTCTTATCAGTCTAGATCGAACAATGGAGGAGATCATAAAAGAAAAGATGATGACACAAAGTAAAGATACCTGTAATTAAATGCCATATAGTATGTGACACATAATAAAGCCTAGTAACTATGCCATGCCGACCTCCATAGAAAATTAATGCTATAGCATTAGTTGACTCAAGTCAATAACAATCTAGTAGTTTTTTAAATGAAACACAAAAGTTTCATCAAAATCATCCAAACATTGAGGAGATGAACCTCACTTCCTGTTGCTGTTAAATGGCACTAGAGGGTGATGAGAGATAGCTCAATGACTGTTTTCTAGCACGTGTGATTTAGAAGAACAATCATCTCAAGTTCATATCAAATAATTTTTTTGTGTGTTATGGCTTACTTTCTATTACCACTATGTAGCACTGGAGGATGGGAGAGATGTTTTTATCAGTATCTTGCAGAATTTGAGATACATAACTATTATCTCAAGTTTTATTTAAATCAAAAGAACAGCTGAGCTGATATAAACCATACTTCCTGTTTGTGCATAACTATCAACAATTAATTTGTGCACGGAAATCTTATTGTTATTGGTGGTCAAAAATATTTAGATAATTGTTTCATAGTTTCTCCCAGTGCACAGAATCTGTTTCGCTAGAGTGTTGCAGTCAAAGTTAAAACATTTTAAAAGGTAAAAATCTGAGGAATGTCTTTGATAAGGGAAATTCATAGATAGATTTGATGGAGATTGGATCAGCTTTGTGGGAGAAGAAGCCCCCACAAAGCTGATCCAATCAAAAAATTAAAAAATGACAAAATCCAAAATGGAGGAAAGTGACAGCCGTAAATATGTTTGGTATGTCTGGAGCCTATGAACACTCAACACTAAGCGGCAATAACTCAAACCCAAGGAAATCCTTGAGTAGGACTCTGTATCTATCCAGCCAGTAATTGTTCTTGTTTTGTTGTTTCTACCATTCTCAAAGGTATGCCTTTTAGGATATCCTTATAGTAGTTGTGGTAGCTGTTTTTGCTCCAGATTCAACAAATCAGACAGCTTTAGTTTTACAGTAAGGGGTATTTTATTCTATTTAATATCTGTTTTTAGCTGTTGGAAGCCAGTTCGACATTAGCACTTGTCAGCTGACAGTTCTGTCTCAACAGTAAATTGTTAGTTTTGAACAGTGGCATTAATAAGGCATAAAAATGTGGCCAAAGCTATGCAAGATTTGTGGTATGATCAGATTTCTGGATGATGACCTCCAGGATGACTTAATATGTACAGTGAAATTATGTGCTGTGCCTCCAAACTAACCAAATTAAAGTGATCTATTTAAAATCTCCCAGGTTGCATGCTACTTTACCGTTTGCCACTTCACTCATGTAAATGCAGCATAAATGGGAAACTTTTAGTAGTTAGGCCCCTCAGGAGTAGCTTAGCCAATCACAGAATTCTGATTGTGAAATCTCCAATATTAAGGGAAAAAAATAACCTGAGGCTTTTCAACTCAGTCAAAAGGATTTTCATAAAAGGTAACTGTAGCGACAACATTATGACTGCATGATGCAAAGACTCACTGTTTCTAATCAGATATTTAAATGCAAAATACAAAACATTCCAAATTTCTGAACCATATATACCATTGGGAAAAATCAGAAATCTATTATGCCACAAGTATTAGCGATTTTAAGCACAATTATCCATCCACAGAAATTAATCTCACAGGGAAATTTACAGTTTTCCTGGCACTTGTTGAAAAAACTAGCATAAAAAGGTCCTTTTTGTAATTATTGCACACACAACCACTTTTTATCTTTGAAAAAATGATGCATCTGTTTAGCATATAATATGTCTATGCTTAGTAATCAGACTTTTCAGCCACTAGTTGTGGATATGCATGATTGCTCTGCCAACTTTTTCACTTCAAGTTAAAATGATAGGTTTACGTGGAATTGAGCACCCATAAAGCCCATATGTATGATAAAGTCTTAAACTAAGTTTGAACATCTAAATGTGTGATGCATGTTGTGAAATGTAACCTCAATAGGAAGTATTTATCTGCCTTTTTCATAAGCAGAATGACCCACATGTTCTGCTCTTCTCCAAAGACTAGATCTACATAGAATGGCAGCCCTTTTTGTCTTGGTTTCCTCACCCTCATAGAGGACCTTAAGCACCGCTGAGACCAGGGAGAGTAGCTGAAAGTAGGCTTGCGGCACATCGTTGCTTTCACTGAACCCAGAACAGTTTTTCCATAGGTGTACCTGTATATAGACATAGCCACTACTTTAAGAATCAATGTTAAAAACATTTTCCTTGTAAGTCACTCTGGATAAGAGTGTTTAACAAATTTCTTTTAATGTAATGGAATGTTAAAAAGCATCTAACATGAGTTTTGAGAAAATAATAAATTACAGAGCAAGTGTTTGGATGTACATTACTGTACATTAAAAAACAACCCCTCAAGGGTTTTTTTTAAATACACATTGAATGTAATACTCAGTAAGGTCAGAGAATTTGCTGCAGAAATGCTGCAGAAAAAGAATTAGAATATAATTAAACAATATCACTTACTTCCCACAAATCTTAAATGTTTTTTCTTTGTCCAGAGAGGATATGGCATCAGGAAGGTGGATTGTAACCTCAAACTTTGGCAGGACTAAAGTAAAAAAAGATTTTAAAACAGGCCTAAATGCATAGGGGATAGTTTAGACATTTTACACATATATGAAATACACACACAGAGTATAATGTGCCCGACTGGAAAATATTTTTTCAATGATTTCTGAATCATAAAGAATCCAAACCCAGGAAGCCTTGATATAAATAGAGTTGGTAAAATACAGAAGATCCTCAGAGTTGTTGAACTCCGAGACACAAGAATGGCATTCTAACCATGCTTTTTCAATTTCAAAATCAGATTTATACATGATAAAATGTATGATTTATTAAGAATAAAAGGGTATCCTGGCAAAAGTAGGTATACATGTTTTGACACTATTAGTAAAGAACAAAAATTTGGGAAAATGAATGATCTGAAAGTAAATGCTAAACTCACAATAAAAAGAAAATGAAGCTTGCTAGTGGTAAGAACTTTTTCGCTCCCTCATCTCCACCCTCTTCGCTGGCAACCTATCACTGGTCCACATCACCTGTTCCCTGAGTATCAACAACCTTCACCTGTTCTCCTCACTCTTTTCCCGTTCCTTGTGGCAGCTGTGACTTATTTGTTTCCTGTATAATACCCTCAGTTTCACTCGGCTGTAGGTAGCATTGTTCCTATATAGTTTGCCAGTGGTCTGCTGTGGGTTTCCTTACACTTTTGTTATTCTATGAATTTGTGAAGTTCCTGTGTTTGTTTAATAAATCACCACCTGCACCTAAATCCTGTTGTCATGGATTATTCTTTACAGCTCTAGGTAATCCTAAAAAGGGAAGCATAACACTGAAAGTAATAACACTTTCTGTTGTTTCTGTTGTTGAATAAAAGTTCAAAAACAAACTCCCCTTCTATAATATCCATTTTACTGCATAAATTGAAGCAGAGCAGGGTATTATCATAATCTATTCGTTCATATTGCTTGCTAGAACCCCTCAGTGGCCATACAAACATGCATGCTGACCGAATTCAATGATCTCAAAGCTTTGGGTGGTTTGGACGCCCTTTTCATTCAAGGCTGTGATGGTGTAGACACCATTCTTGGCTTCAGAAGTTGTAGGGTGGGATAGATCCAGAATACCACTGACTGACTGATTCAACCACTGGGCAATACGGTTTGAGGTGGGGTCCTAGGAGGTAGGGAAGGAAAGAGAGCGTAAGAGAAAGCAAGGATTGTCAGACAGATCCTGAGCATGGCATTGAAAAAGATTTGTGGGAATCTTTCTTGGTCTTGAGAGGTGAAGTTACTGGAGCAATTTTTTAAAAAATATTGACTCCACCTCTCATTCACACATGACCCCCACAGGGAAGATTTCTGGGAAAGGCTGCATGTGTGAAAGGGGCAAGTGTGTCTCTCCGCAAGGTGTTTCACCACTGTTCGTTACCGCCAGTGGTGCTGTGTTGATCCATTGTTGCTGTTATATCAATGTTAAATATGGATGTTGAAAACACCCTAAGTATATACTGCAACCTTAGTAAATCTACACACTTTTGGTAAACAAAGTTTGGTAAAACAGAAATTCGGGAGAAGAATTCTCAGACAAACCTTCAACCTATCACACCTCTTCCAGTCCCTTACAGGTATATAAACACCACGTACCTTTTTTCCCCTTGTGCTCAGAATTTCCGGCATCCCACCTCCTCCTATCTCCACCTTCATCCTGTTTTTTCTCTTAGGGGGTTCATAATACTAACTACTATCCCAATTTCTTTCAGCCAGAAGGAAGGGGGGATTCCCTCTCCACAAGGACTTGACGACTCCTCCCCCTTTTGACTCCAAGCCCAAGTTAATTCTTTTCTATATCCCTTATCAATAAACTCTTTTAAAATGCTATATCGTTGTCTGAGAATTTATACTACTGAAGTTCACTAAAGGACAGATGCACTCCTGATAATTACAAGACAAATCAAAATCCTGACTACAATAACTGCACTCCAGGACAGGAAAACCCCTTGAGAATATGAGGAGTGGAGGGTTACAAGCAGAAGCATGCAGTATACAGAGGCTCTTGAAGATCTTGGCTGGTGCCCAAAATGTGTTGTTATATTACAATCACATAAGGAAACAAGATTATAGACTTTTTACTCAGTTCAGATGATATAATTCCATATAAACAGTAGGCTAAATGCTACAAATTTTACAAAAGCAGTACAGATATTATTAAGTCAGTCTTACAATGCTGTAGGGCAGGCCAACTGACTGTTTTTTTATTCGTCATACAGCCTAAAACAGGCATTCATTGATTTTACTAATGCTCAGCTATCCTCAAATTACAGGGCATGCTTAAGTGCTTCTTTATTTAAAAAGATAAAACAATAATAATTTAAACTGTGCATTACAGCATATTGAAAAAGGATAGGCTGATTGAAATACATTCCAGGAGGGAGTTGTCAATAGTATTCAAATAATAATTACAATAATTACAGAGACCCATGCACGCTGTCTTGTAGACAGATGGCTACTTTCTCTTTATGAGTTTTACAGAATACTGAGACAAATGGCATGTCACATGAACACCCCAGAGAGTGCTGAGGCACCATAAGTACCCATACTTTCCTTAGCTGTACTGTAGGAGTCGCAAATAAAAAGAGCTATTGATATTCAAGGAAAATTGCTCCAGTATTTTAACCACTCAATGCCTAGTGTCATTCCAGCAAATCATCCTTTTGGGTAAGTGATAGAACTAAGTGAAAGTGCTGAAGTTGGGAAGTGGATGCTAGCTGTAAACATATAATCATTAATTTTGCTTGAGGAAATTTGATTTCTGATAAGCCACACCTCTCTCTGTCTGTCAGCACTGATTGGATAGCGAGAGTTGGGCCACTAACTCACTTTGCATGATGGCCATGAAAAGTTTCTGCTGTGAACACCTTTGTTTGTAATGCTGGTGTGGATAAAATGACCAGATTGAGGGAAACCAAACTGCAGTCAAAAAACACAAAGTGTGCTATTCCTACTTACAACATAATGTTTTGGCTGAAAAATTACACACACATTGCATCTTTCCCAAAAATTATAGAATTAGTGGCATATGTATTTTCAGTGTTGTTCTCATGTTTTAGAAGCATGAGAATCATTAAATGAAATGCAAGGATAATAAAATAATAAGATGTTTGCATTTTCAAGTTCCTCACCTGTATTTCCACAGTATGGTACTGCAAAAGAAAAAATAATGTTATCAATTTTTTGCTATCAGCACCCCCCTGTTGCAGCCCATCTATTTGCTATGAGGCTGTGATAAAATTTAATGGACAATGAGTTGTTTATCTGGTTTAAAGCTCCCTTTGTCTACTTTCTGATCTGATGGATACAAGAATGAAGTCCCATCATATTTCTGGAAAGTACAACCGCAAAAGCAGTTACTTTTATTGCAAAAAGCACACAAAAATCACAAAATCCTGGGGGCACTGTGTTGCAGTTGCAGTTAATTATCTTGCTGTGGCCTGATAATGTATGCAAACTTTTCACTCTTCACCAATCATATCACAAACAGACAAGGCATCAATTATTGCCATTAAGGATACTCATCATAGGAATAATACTGATCTGATACTGGCCTCAATGTCTCCTTTCCTCTCCGGCAAATATCACATATGATGATCTCTTACCACTTGCTTGTAAGGCAATAAATTGGGATCCAATGAGACAATGCGGAACTTGACTGAAAGAAACAAAAAGTTCAATTGCAGAACAGTTATTGTTATCACATGTTAACAACAATGAGAGTTAAAACATAAATCATGAATTTTTCAATGATAATATTAAAAAATGAAATTCCATTTTTCAAATGCTTTCACTCTCTGAAATGTTTCAAACATGTATATGCTCATATGCTAATTATGATTACAGTAAAAGTGATTTATTATTGTTGATTTGTTTTCTTTTTTAATTTTTCTGTATCTCCTATATTATCAACCAAAGTGTTTGCTTGTGATCAAATTCATTAATAATTTTTGCTTGACTGTATATTGTCAGTGACAACAACAAGAATTACACAAAAAGGCACAGAAGAGATAACTAATAAAAGAATAGTTTAAAATGACCTGTCTGTCCTGGTTTGTATAATGGCTTGTCTGTCTGAATGATTGAGATGGAGGAACTGGGTTTGATCAGAATTTCAGTCTTCTTGCTCAGATCAATGTTTTCCCCCCGGATCCTAGCATGAATCACTGCAACAGTATCCTTGACTACGGGAGGAACCTGGAGTTGACAGAAAAGAGGAATAGCTCACCCCTTCCATAAAAACAGACAGCGCTGAATTCACAGCTTCAGGTGCATGTTTGCCACTAGCTGTGGATAAAAAATTGGAAGGTATGAGTAGTTATTTTAGAAAAGTATGTGAGTTTTTTTTTATTTTATTTTGACTTGTGTTTTGTTATAGTGGTGATATTGTGGATTTCACAATTCAGTTAATTTTTCTACTTAGCCTGAGACAGATGGATTCAACCAGAAATCAGCTATCCTCTCCTCTGAAAAGCATATAGGAGAGGCTAGTTCTTACATAAATCAATTGCTAACTATCCTAACAGGAACGGGAAACTTCCTTCAAAATACAGACATAAAATAGTATTGATGAGCTCATCCAGCTCTGGGTAAGTATAAAAATGAGTTGTGTAAATGATTAACTCTCTTTTTCAAGTAGCATGCACCTTTAAACTTTAAATGAAGGGACAGTAAACTCAGGATTAATGCAAATATGTGCAAGCAGCCAACCTGGAACTGCAGACAGTGATAGAAGTCTGTTGTGACTGATTCCTCCAAAAGAGTGGAAAAGTTTGTTTCAAATGTTTCCATGGTAATTGTGAAGGATACTGGTTCCTTTGGGAGGACATGGGCACAGAGTGTTTCTGTACTGCCTCCAGTTGTTTGGGAGGTCACTGTCACAAGATAAAATCTTGAAAGGAAAAACAAAATGAAGGAGAAATAAATGTGATATAATGTCAAGACACAAACACCTTAGAGAGTACAGTGGTTCATAATTCATAACCTTCTTTAACTTTGAAAGTGACATGGAAATACAAATTTAAGATTTTTATTAAAGCAGTCAGTCCATGCTCATCAGGTATTTATTCTTAATTTTATATGTAGTAGGAAAGCTGAGAAGGACAGAGGTGAAGAGGAATGAGAGCAGAGAAAGGTGCTGGAGCCAGGGACTGAAACCTGGTTCAGTGCTTTATTTACATACATTGGTCTCAATAGTTGGTCATCCTGCAGACTAAGCCACTCAGCCTCACCCTAAACTTTAAGACTTTGTATTCTTTATTGATTAATAATACTACCGACCATTGATGAGTGTTGCCTATTGTCAACTCATTTTTAAATATGATACTTTGTATGCAGCTACCAACAATAAAGCCAGCAGAGGAATTTCTTGGTTAACTAATGCAGGTAGTAGTGTACCCACATGCACATAAAATATATGTGTACATTTCAGAAAAAAATCAGACAGCTCTACTACACAAAAACAGTTCTCTTATCAATCATTGTAAATAAGCAAAAATATTCAATGTGTACTGTCACAGCCAAAATACTTATAAAATTCTGCATTGATGTGTTAGAGGTACATTTTTCAGGTTGTTTCATGAAATTAATGTTGGTGATTTTGAAGTTAGAATGAGGTCTAACCTGACCAGCACAAGACTCGGTTCATTTGGATCACAGGGAGAACAGAAAATTATTTTACACCTTTCACATGAAAACACTGTGTACGAAGCCTGTAGACATTTACTTGACATGGATGTGTGCTAAATTAACTAAAGTCAACCTTTTGCTGTGCAGGACTATCAAGCTTTGTTTGAAGAAAATGCACTGGGTCATGTTTTAGTGTTGGTTGTTTAGTCTCCAAATGTTGCATTAACATACCTGTCAACCTTACTATGATAGAAATATGGAGTTGGGTGATGGAAAAGCTGAAGAATCTGGTAACAAAGCCATCATTCACAGAATTAGCTAATGCAGTCTAGCTATTAAACTTCTTCTTCAAGATCTCCAGATGTGCTGACAAGTACAAATACTGGAGTCTGTACTAATCTATTTTTTTAAATTCTAGGCATGGCTGCCAGCATTGCTACCCCTCTCATTTCTTTTTCTTTTATTTGTTTCCATACAACCAACATGTACCACTACCTGTGTGTGTGTGTGTGTGTGTGTGTGCGTGCGTGCATGTATGTGTGTATGTAATGGGTGTACTTGTACTTGTACTTGTTGCACTAAGCATGGATTTAATCATGGAGATGAAGTATGTGACTGACAAATGCTAATGGTCATAGTTGTGGTGTTTTTTGTTTTGGATAATTCTTCTTTCCCGCTGCATTCTGTGTGCCATGTTTTAGAATCAGGGAGTGCCTAATTGTCCACAGGGGTGAATGCTTGCTCCACAAGTACACTGACTACAATCTGAGCATTTAGTCATAGCCAAGCCTTTATTTTAAAAGGCAATTTTCCTGATTTCAGATGTAAATTGTCAGAGATGCATGTGCATGAGAATGTTCACAATGTGTTTGTGTATTTAATATATCCCAATTTGGCTATAATACCTTTTGTAAATCTTGAGATCCTGATAAGCTGCTAATAATCCTTAGCTGCACAATAATCTGTACTGTTAAAATTTAGCTTCAAATATCAAGAAGATGGTTGTATATTTAGTTTATCTGAAACTATGTGAAGCATTGTTTCAGTTCTGAAAATGTGACGGCACACAGAAGCATTTTAACAACTTTACATTTTAACTCCCACTTCTTAGCTTAGCCAAGAAGGACAAGTGAAAATGGATCTACTGTTTATTTCTTTTTTCGGCTGACAGCCATGTACCCCACACCTTTATACCCAAAGGGCATATGTCAGTCCAGCTCAGGCAAGCAGTAGTGGTTTGTCACATCCTTCTCTCAATGGAAATAGGGAGGACAAATAAAAAAAAAAAAAAAAACATGACAACACCCAGTCACTCTCAATCTCAAGGAACGTCCTCATCATCCTCCTAGTTTAGGATATCGAGTAGTTAAACTTTGACAATCCACTTCAGTCATAGAGGGGAAACACACTTTGACATTACAAACATTGCCTATTCACAGATTCTCCCCAATGTCATCCAAGACAATATTGTATGTAACACAACTGAGTTAATCAACAATTCAGGAAGGTCTAACTCAGCAGTGAGAAAACCTAGCAGAAAACCCACTCTTGAGGCAAATTCTATCATTTCTGTCATAGCTCATCTCTCTGCTATGTTATACATTCACCAAGTTCTTTTTAGTCTTTGCTTCATACAAGTTAATTTGCACAGGAGCTTGCAAAGAGTCTTGGGCATCTAGGGAGTTGGCACTAAAGCTAGTTCAAATGGACACCACAGCTCCGCTCTCAGGAGCAACTCTGTAGGGAAATAATCACTGGATTCTTGAACAGCTGAATTAATTGCATAGCACAACAGATAACAATCCCTCTGTTTGTGCTTGTCATCAACATATGAGGAAATCATACATTTTAGGGACTGATTCACAAGCTCGGTCAGGTTACTCTGAGAAAATCAAATCTGAGAGTGAAGTCTGAGCACAGTCATCGTGTTTTGGTTTTTTATTGGTCTTTCTTGCTTAGTGATAAAAAATGATGTGCCACAATTAGAATGCTACTGCTTTTTATTGTTCAGGTTCCTATCTCTTCCTATACCTCATCTCTTTTCCTATCTCAGAGATTTATTCCAGGGTTTTACTTAAGGTTACAAATATATCCACAAAAGATAAATTTCCTATGAAATGCCAGAAAACCCTAAAAAATGTATATCCTGACCTCCAGTAAAGAAGATAAACTGAACAAAAAACAACTGATAAACGTAAAAAAAAATACAATTCAGTTACTATGCATGACTTATATGACAAAATAATCCACTTACGGTTCATTTGGGCTAAAGAAGGTTATATTCTGCAACAGCTGGCAGGCAGTTAGCCACAGATTCAGCATTGTGAGATGAGTAGACCAGCAAAAGATGGAGAAACCTATCAATGCACATCCACTTGACGTCTCTCCCACACCACTCTGTCAGTCAGTCAGACATGAAGATAAATATATAATGTTTTACAGTCCTTTCCTCTTGGAAAGAACAGTTGTGTAAGATACAATCAGGCCAAAACATCTACTTAAATATATAAAGGGACATGTGACATTTCCAGTAAACTGAGCCCATGTTGCTCTCATTAATAAACATTGTGTTTACTTTTTTAGATACTCTGGAAGGTCACAGCAGGAAAATGCAAACTTTCCAGTCCCAAAGGATCGATTTAGGGAATTATGGGTACCTCTTATCACTTAAACTTAACTTGACATTAACAGTTCAACTACAGTGAAGTTCTACAATAACAATAATGAAAATACAGTAAATTGGCTCCAGTAAATTGTACTCCACCTCTACTTTTCTGTGATACAGGTTGGGATTTTATTGTGGCCAGCTTTGGACATTTGGATAATTTCCCATCATCAGCATGCTGCAGTGTTGGGTGGTAGGGAATAAAAGTCACTGATAAAAATCAGGATCAGTGGGGCCTCAGCAGTTCCCTGTGTGACTCCAGCCTCAGGGGTCAGACAGAGGGTCAGACAGAGATGTGGCAACCTTTACCCTGATGGACCTGTTAGTCAGGAAGTTACGGATGACCTTGGCTGTTTTGCAGGGGAGTGTGTGGAGAAGTGTGCCTTGCCACATTTTATGAAAGGCTACTGTCAACATGTACAGTCAACTCCAGAATTATCAGAATCCTTCATGAAAATGAGTGTAAAAAATAAATGACACATGCAATTAGTGACAATTTTGGGCTTAAACAAATGTGTAAGCCACCTATTTTTATTTTTACTTTATTTTATTTTTTTTACTTATATTTATTTTTACACTGGAGAAATATCATTAAATATTATTAAATATTTTCTGAAGCCTCCCCTGGTGAGAATAACATCTCTGAGCAGCATTCCATAATGTCTGACGAGGTTGGAAAACACTTGTAGAAGGATCTTGGGCCACACAGAACATTTCTAGTTCCTTGATATTCTTGGATTTTTGCTTGTGTACTGCCCTCTTCAATTCACATCAAAGGTCTTCAAGTGTGTTCAGATCTAGTGACTAAGAGGGCCATTGCAAAACTTGTGTTCCGGCAAACATTTCTGTGCTGATTTTGATGAGTGTTTGGGGTCATTATCTTGTTGAAAGGTCCACCCACAGCCAGGTTTCAGCCTTCTGGCAGAGGCAGCCAGATTATGGGCTAAAATGTCCTTGTATTTAGTGGAACTCATTATGCCATTGATTTTGGCAAGAGCCCTTGGACCACTAACAGCAAAACAGCATCAAAGCATCAATGATTCACCATCATATGTTACAGTGGGTGTTTTTGCCAAATGTAACCATGGTGTGCATGAACAAGAAATGTATTTATGTCTCATCTGACCACAATATACAATTCCATTTGCAGTTCCAATGATTGCTTGGCAACATCCAGGTGTTGCTTTTTGTGGCTTGCTATTAGGATTGGCTTCTTTCGTGGAATTCTTACAAAAATCTTCTGCTCATGGAGATGACATTTAACAGTTTTAAAATTTTAAAAAAAGATTCAACTAAAATGTTTAGTTCTGGAACTGTGACTTTTGTGTTCTTCTTTGTCTCTTATACCATCCCCCTCTCTGTACATGGGGGCAGTAAGTTCATGCATTCTCTTTCTAGCAACTTTTCAACTGTTCCATGGTTTTCAAAATTTTTTCTCATGGACTTTATTGTGCTTAGTGATAATTACAACCGACTATTCATTTTTTTCTATAACCATTTCCTAATTTCTGCAGGTCAAAAACATTCAGTCTCATTTGAGTTGAGAGCTCTTTGGTTTTACCCATGTTGATGAATAACAAAAGCATTTTACATGTGTGTAAACTCATATTTATAGCTCAAGGAAATGATCATAGACAACAATATTCTTCATGGAGATGATGAGCAAAAAAACTTTTTTCCCAAAACAACTTTCTTTGATTTTATTTAAAATATTCCTTAGAGGTGTCAATGGTTTTGCCCCATATGTTTTTGAAAGAACACACTATTCTTAAAATGAAACAACATGCTTGTAGGAATGATTTTTAAAAGATAAATGGTAAGCAATTTCTCCAAACATTTTTGAGGAACATTTGAATCATTATAAGTATTGTTTCTTTTATATTATTGTTTTTGCCTAGATTCTTGAGACGTGCCAATTTGTTTGGAGTTGACTTAATTTTGTGCAGTAGCGATATTAAAATGTAGGCCGAGATGTGTAAAATGTCAACAGTCAAACGTCAAACCAGTTTTGTGAATTTGTAGACATGTATATTCAACTATCTAACTAGAATGAGAGACTCATCCGACCTGAGTTTCTAAGTGATGGTGGATGACAGAAGTAATGATGCATTGGTGAAATAGGCATTTTTTACATTTGTATTGATTTTGCTGTATTCCCATTATATTGTGTTATATGTATCCGATTATTCCTTGAGCATTTGCTGCTGTAATCAAAACCAATGAAAGCAGATAACATGCTTTGAGCCAGCTGTACAAATCATGTAAATGTTCCTCAATAGGTGTTTTGCCTCAGATTGCAGTACATTTGCATGACTGTTGGTGCTCAGTGTTTTGACCAGTAATTAGAGAAAATATAGATATTCGCTAGACTTCCTGCTGTAACTAACTGCCTTCGTATGAACATATTTAATTCTGACTCACAGGCCTCTCAAGAATCAGGACTGCAAAAGTACACAGACTGTTCTAGACATGCAGATAATTCCAAATAATAAAGATTTATGTTCACTTAATGTGTAGCAACACTTCAGTTTTGCCCACTAACAAATGTAGAGTAAATGTAAATGCATAACCCAGGCGGTTCTGGAGCTTGTTGATTGACAGTTGTCTGCAGAAAATTCCTTCACCCAAGTGCCCCACAAACATTCCCCACAAAAACACAACTTTCGCAACATTGAGATGACGTTGCTGTGTTAGCTGGGGTTGTCTCCTGCGCATCTAACTCTCCCCTGTGCTTCAGTTTCCCCAGTTTTGGCTGTCTAATATGAACTTTAGAATTGGATAACATCTGATCTGCTCACGGTCATTTCAGTAATGGTGGCTAATATAAAGTTTCGATCATAACGCAATTATTTATAACTCGTAAAGTAATGGGAATATGTACAAAAACTAGGTAGACCAATCAATGACACTGAGATAAGTCAAAAATTAATTTTATGAAACATACTGGAATCCTCCTCTATGGCTATCACATTTGTGATTAATTTTTTCAATTAGTGCCTGCTAAATTTGCAAATTGGTTGGGAGCGATTTTTTCCCAGTCCTCCTGACATATTTGCTCCTGCTTTTTCCAGTTGTTTGGATAGTGCTTGTGGACAGCAGTTTTTAGATAGTGGCACAGATTCTGAGTGGGGTGAAAGTCCAGGACACTGAAGGATATTCACCTTTTTATTCTAGAGTCTGTTTTGTTTTAGCCCTGTAGTTGAAATCATTGTCTAGCTGAAAGATTCATTTTTATCTCGAGCATTAGTTTAATCTAAAGCATCGGTTAGTTTTTTTCTGTTTTTCTGCAGACCGAGATGTCTGGGCTTTAATTGTATTTAGTTATTTTCTTTCCACCCTCCTATATAGGTCAGTGTTAAGCAGAACTCTCGATATTATGAACTTATGCACCTTTATTCCACTTTCAGTCACTGAATTCTGTAACTCTTTCAATAATAGTTGGCCTCTCCTTGGCTTCCTTCACAAAGCTCCTCCTTTTGGGATGCAGTTTTGAAGGACACTCATTTCTGGGCAGTATCTGGGTAGTGTGAATCTATTACTTGATTCAATTAAGCTTAGTGAATGGAAGCTTGAAAACAATAAAACATGAAAATTGTACAAGGGTACAAGTTCTTTTTCAAGACACTGTACATTATGCAATTTTACCATTGTATTACCTAATTTACTATCAATGTAATGTTATGTCACAGTAATGTAACTGCCTAAGGTGACTGAGCAAATGAGGAGGCATTACTGTACAGACAGTATTTCTTTGAATGAAATCAAAATCAGGAAATAAGTTTGGTTGGAGTGGCTCTTCAAAGGCTTCATGGAAATGTATTAAAGTTGACAGTCTCTCTTGTTCAGCCTTGGTTCAGCTGTCCATCCTTTAAGTGTGCTTGAAAATAAGAGTAGGCTTGTAGACTAGTTGAAAACAGAAGTTTAAAAAAGGAGTGACAAGCATTTACCAAGAGAACTGGAGGTTCAGCAGTAAGACTATCATCAGCCTGAATAATTTGCAAGGGAAATATTCATGGGGCTTTGCTGAGAGCCTCAAGACAGGAACAAAGCTTGGGATGGGTTCTAATCTCAGACATCAAAATGGGAGTTTGATAAGTATCTCAAGGTTTACCATTCTGTTACTGTGCCTCCTTGGTGGATTATCAGCATTGACCCTAGCAAAATTGTATTGTTTGCATGCCTTTTCATCAAATTTTTGAATGAAGTGGAAAAAAGAATTAGATAATATAGATATGTTTCCTTTGTGATATGTATTATTTATGTAATTGTGGTCATGCAATCAAAGTTTTTTCTTTGAAGCTAGGTTTGAAAACCTACAAAACCAAAAGTATACTCATGTGCATGTTTGTGGCACCCCAGATAACAAAAAAGATGAACACTAGCTCATCTAATTAATTCCAATAATTAACCTAATTATACGCAAAAAAATGAAGATAATAATTTAGAAGTTAACCTAATGATATAATGTGGAACCCTGTGGCCATGTTTATTATAAGGCCACTAAAAACTATAAGAATTTTTTTTCTAAGTGCTAAGACTCATATACATGTACAGAAGGCAAGGCTATCAAAGCTGGCATCCGTTTGGAAACATTATACATACCCTAAAGTTTGTTTATAGTCAATACATCCTCTGTTGAGAGAAGAAAAAGAAGTCCTGGGGCACTTAATTTGTGCTGGTCATGTACAGTATGCAGTCAACATTTTTCAGAAATGTAACATTTCCCATGCCATCACATTTACACATCACGCTCAAGATTTTCAAATAATCATCAATTATGATTTCCATAAGGTACCTTTTGGCAACCACGCCTATATATCTATTGTATAGTATAGTAAATATGTTTCATACCAACACTGGAAAACTTATTGGGAAATTATAATACATTTATACTAAAGACAAATCATATGCCATTGGTAATGCTACCACAGTGATACAAAGTGTGTTGTTCTATTCCTATAAACCTTCCACAACCTCAATGAGGCACACTTTCAAATATATTTTCCCCAAAACTAAAATTAGGTGTCATTGATATTTAGAATTGTGCCACCAGCAAATCACAGTAGTATGACACAAACTCAGGGAACATGGAATAAATTAGTATAGTAGCCAATATTGAAAATATGGAGTCATAAATTCAGTCAAGGTGATTTTGGCACATCCTTCAGTGTGTTTGCGAACATTCTTAATGAGTAATTTGATCATGAAATTACTCAAGAACTGAGCATACTCAAGAGCTTAAATTTAAAAAAAGTAAAAAAGGAGGAACACTGTCATTAGGCTACGTTTACAGGACCTAACCATATAATATTAACAAGGACACTGAGGTATCATGTTCCAGTTATTTCCAGGTCTGGAGACCTGTTCATCATTGACTGTAAGATGTAATAGACTGATATAACTAGAGTCATTCTTATCGGTAACCATGTGCGTTTTCTTAGGAGTGTTTTTCACTTGGCGACTCATGAAACACCACTATGACTGATAATAATAATAATAATAATAATAATAATAATAATAATAATAATAATAATAATAATAATAATAATAATAATAATAATACAGTCGATATGTCTGCCTTATGAACAGAGGCAGCTCTATTCTAATCTAGAATCTTGATGCAAATTGAATAGAAACGTCCTTCCAAATATTTGCATTTAACCAAATATTGATGAAGGCCACTTCAGCAGCACTATTAGCGGAGGTATATAATGTCAAAGGACACAGGTCTGTTTCAGAACTTCATTTTCTGCCTTTTATATAATGTTCACCTTCTACTTTGATTGCTGGCAAAAATAGCAGCCAAGCCATCAAACTTCATCGGCCCGACTTGTACCACTTCGCCGGCATCATGGAAACGGGTAAGATTATCCTGAAATACAAAGCTGATACAAAACGGATTCAATTTATATAATTTAAGTCAATTTATATGGATATTGGAAAATGCAAAGATTTTGAATGTACAGGTTTGACGATCTAACAACCTGACAGCAAGAAGTCGCAGTATGTGGAGCATGACATGTTCTTTGACATGCCAATGACAAAGGGAAGTATGCACTGTTAAACATCAAAACGATTTTAGGAATCAACGCTAAACATCTTAGAACATCTCCTCTCTGTCTTTTAACACATGGATAAGGATAAAGTTCATAAAAGGTCTTCAAAAAGCAATGGATTTACCGTTCTCAGCTGCAGTGTATTGGCTGTCAGAATAAAAAACAGACGGCTAATAGCCTACAGCGGCATAGACTATAATGTGTTAATGTTACAAACAATTCTGATACCGTGTTGATCAAGAAAACCCACATTATTGCATAGTTGTGTTGCTTTAAGTGATTCAGGTAGTCTAAACGTTAATTTCAATCTTCACCTGAATACCGTGGCCGCTTATCTGCAACCAAATTCATAAAGCTGGAATATTTTACATAACAGTATATTTTTTGCATGCAATTTCCTATCATACATTAAATTGCAAATACTGCCTGCTCAATTTAAAATGATTTATTCGACCAGAGAATACTGTTGTAAGCTCTTGAAGAAATCAGAATCCCTGTATTTATATTCTATAGTGACTTAAATAATATAGCTGTAATACTAACAAAGTTATGTGCAAATGCAATTTAGAACGCTATTTGCAATAAATGAATTGATAAAGAAATCGCATGGGTGACTCAGAGATGAGTAGGGAATTCAGTCCATTTATGACTTCAAAACAATGTCGACATATTGTAACGAAGATACCTAACGCCTTAACATCTGTTATTAGGGTCGTAGTATTCTGTTTTACATGCGTGGTGTAAAGCCAACGATGTCTTTAAGCTGTGCTTCAACGTGAAACGGCCATTTGTCGAATAATTGCAGCTGTATTACATGTAATTATATCTTTTACCTGGAATCAATGGAGTCAGGGTATGCCTTTAGTTGAAAACCTGGACACTAAGCTCATTGTTTTCATTAACGTGCTGACAGTCGCAGTTTGCTCAACATTTGAATAACCAACTCCTCCAGCAACCACAGAAACCCACCAATCTGCGATTGTGCTGGGATATTAAACCCTGCTATTATTTCTTATTTCACTTGTTTAGAAATTTTCTAATCCTTTACTCCTAGGTAATGTTAAAATACTGAAATAGCATGCATTATTATTATTATTATTATTATTATTATTGTAAGTTGTGCTAGTTTAAGTCGCAAGTAATAGTAGCCTTGGAGCACCCAAAAAGCAATTGCCAGTTGTGGTAAAAAGTAAAATGGGCTTAAAGTAACCCCATGCCATTGCTAGGGATTGAACTCTGTAGGTTCAGCCTCAGTCCACAACCTCCTGCAGTTGAATATATTCATTGCCTCCCATTCCTCTCCTGGGATCCTCAGCCATTCCATATAATGTATTCACATTCCACCTGTAGTTCAGATTCAGAGTGGCCTAACTGAGACCTTGCTGAGTAGGTTATAACCAGACTAGGGTGTCCAAGTGAAATGTAATATATGGAGTGGTATTAACCCTGGGGAGGCCCTAGAACCACTTTGTTAAGAAAAATGCACCTAAAAATTGTGTTAGGTTTTCAAACCTCCAGTGAAATCAAGTATCAGTGAGTCCCATGCCATTTGCTGTGCATTCATGCTGTAGAACGTACTGAACCATGCTGGAGTCATATTTAAACTTAATCCTAAGAAACACCTGAACTTTAATGACTTAATTTTACAGCTCAATTCTGAGAACAAAGTAATCAAGGTAGCTACAATTTTTGAAGATTATTTTGGCTGCATCTTCATTGATTCTGAACTATGAGAACTCTATATCTTATATCTTGCTGCTTCACAGACTGAAAACTGTAAAGTCTCACAGCAATGACTAGTTAGCAGTTAGCAATATCAATCAAAACCTCCTGTTGCTTTGGTACATGCAAATAAATTGACACTTCAGTGGCTTAGTAACTAACCTCTATGAAAACCTGTAATCACAACTGGCCTGATTCACTTATTCCAGACTCCAGGCCAACAGTACAGTCATACATCTCATGTTTCTCATTAATAAAATTGCATGTATTATTATTATTATTATTATTATTATTATTATTATTATTATTATTATTATTATTATTATTATTATTATTATTATTATTATTATTATTATTATTATTAGCCTTGCAGCACCCATAGCAACCAGCAGTAGTGGTAGCTACTAGGTACTAGTATTATCATCCTGTCTTTGAATGCAGAAAGTTGTATGTGTGTTAATGGGAGTTTGTCACTTCCATTCTGCTGGAGACCTTAATTCCTTCTGTTGGGAGGTGTATTGGTGAGCTGCTCTGTGTGTAAAAAAAATCTTTAGAGTACATTTCACTATACATGTAAAGAGCTGTACAATTCTTATTCCATAGTTGAGCAGTTTTTGGAGTGGAAATGTACCTAAAATATGAATTGTTTATTTGCAGAGTATTCTAAAAGGGTATATCAAGGAGTCAGGGTCAAACATACGGTGAAAGACCTCCTGGCAGAGAAGAGATCAAGACAAACAAGTGGACCCAGATATAACGTAAGTTCAAGTAAAGCAATACACTTACATTATTGTCTATTGTTATGTGTATGTGCGGCTCAATCTCTTCTTTGTCCCACACTCTATACAGTATATAACACTTCTTCTTGATTTGTATCTCTTTATTTAATCTTTTTCAAAGCATAATATTTATTCTCTTCCCACATTTTCTGATTCACTGAAACAGTGAAAACAGCTTCTTGTTCCACCACCTTTTATTTATTTTGAAAAAATGCATTTGTAAAATATTAAACAAAAATGTAATACATTCTCAGCTTAATGTAAACATATCTATTTTACACATACCAGAAATTGAATGTGTACAGATATCATTCATTTATTACAGAACATTTTATCTGTAGTGATATATTTTAGTACAATACATTTTAATAACTGGTATGCCAGTTTGCCAAATTTAAGGTTAATGGCCCACTTCTGTACCTAAGCAGTCATATTAAGACCTACCTAAAAACAACCACAACAACCTGGACTGTAGGTACAGGGACATACTTTTGTAACATCCAAGCCCACTTTAACATATAATTTGAATACAACTCCACTTGGCTATGTAATAACAATCTAAACTTGACTATCCAGTTTGCATAAGATATGTTTGCTTTGAAAAAAAAATGTTGTTGAGATTTATTTATATAGAAGTACACATAATTTTTTTAGATTGTATCTTTTATTTGTGATCCCTCAATGACATCTCAGCAATCAGACATTCATATTCAGTTTTAGAAGAAACCATGGATGGTCCAAGCTCAAACTAGATTGATATTACATGATTGCGATTTAAGAGACAACCATATGACTGATTGCTTAACCAACTGAAATCAAAAGGAGTAAAATATGTTACCTCGAAGTGAATTTAAAATTGGTTTCGGGTTAGAACAGGGTTGGGGGAGGAGGAGGTGGTTGGAAATCTTGGTATTTGGACCTCAATTCCCTCTTATTTACATAAATTGACCACATAAATAAAGCGGTTCTAGATAAAGATTGGTTCTAGGTATCAAATGTAAATGCTTGGAAAATACATTTCAATCTCAGCCATAGGAGCCTCTGGTAGATTATATTTAGGATTGACACAGAAGAAATTAAAGAAGCTATTTTTTATGACTGTGGAACTGCACTGTTAGACATTTTTTTTACATTTTGCACTTTTTTCCATGGAGTTTCTAATGCATGAAATAGCATTAAGATGTGTAAGAGAGCATACTGTTTGCTGAACCAAACTGGACACAATAAACCTTGGCATCAAATAACAGTATATACCTCAATGAGCTGAAAAGTCATTATGCAAAATGTTATTGTCATTAGACACCTACTATATTGTCTGTCACATTCTATATGAGCCTTAAACACAGTGTTATATTTTTAGATACATTTTCTGAGCTACAGTCCTACAAGCAGGGACACATTCTTAATCTCATCACAACTCAGGGACTTTATATTGTTATCACATATGTTTTTGATTTTATTATTATTTCCGCTCATATACTTGTTTTTACTGTTTTAATATAAACTGGGGTTAATCATACTGAAGATACCATTATTAAATGCTTCCTTGACTTTGATTATGCTGACATTTATAACACCCTTAGAAATAACCCATCCCCTTGCAAACACATGATGTGGTTTTTTGGTTTTGGAAGAGCTTGAGGCTCCATGAAAAGTTACAAATGAGCTCAGGTCTCTGAATGTGTTGTTGGGCATAATTGGAGGAAAACAGAACAACAAATTCATTTTGATATTTTAAACAAATCTTTACTCTTTGCATTTAATGAATTAAAACTGCCAGACAAGCATCGTTTTTCTAGTTTTGTCTCCAAAAACAGACAAGCCCCACATTTCATTAGAGCTTATATAATAATAAAGCCTTCTCCTGCACTCTCCACTCTCAAATGTGATGATTTTACAGCTTTTTAATACCAGATTTTAATATCCAGATCCAGAGACAAAGCTAATATAAGATTACATATATCCTCTAAACAAAACAGTGGTCATGCTAAAAATAACCATGTCTTACCTTGCAAGAGCTGTCTTGTTTTGTCTAATTTATCAAAGTAGTAAATTTGCTTCAATCATCTACCTATGTCCTTGACCCCCAAGATATTTTCTAAAGAAAGACTATACTTACCTAATAACTGAATATTACCAATAACTTACCTAATAACTGATAACTGAATATTACCAACCTCTCCTTGCAGACTGGCATTTTTCCATCCGTATTCAAGACCACCACAGATAAAGTATTTCTTAAAAAGAATACCCTTGATACCTCCAATATCAATAATTTCAGGCCTTCTGAAAGCTTATGTTCTTAAGTAAAATCCTTGAAAAGCTGATCTGACAGCAATTTTCAGATTTCATATACAATTTTGAATAATTATGATTTGGTTTCTGTACAAATAATAGCACTGAGACAGCTCTAATTAAAATTGTAAATGACATTAATGTTTATTTGGATACAAAACCTGTTGATATACCATGAAGCCCTTATTTCCAGGGTGGAAAAATGGATTGGGCATAGCTCTAAATTGTTCAGAATCTGTTTGCTTGGTTGCGAATACCATGTCTTCCTTGAAGATTTCTCCTCAAAGAGAATCAATGTGATGTGTGGTGTACCCCTGGGCTTATTTTTATTATACTGTATTTTTATTGATTCATTCTACTGCTAATCATATTCTACTGCCTTTATGTTCTCTTTTTACTTTTCTGTTTTTATTCCTTAAATTTTTTTAAAAGTTCAAAAATGTCACTTTGTGTTTGAAGTGTGTTATGTTGATAAAGTTACCCATAGAATGTGTAGGTTGAAATAGGCCCCTTTTCAAGTAAGTCTGGAGCACCAAGGTCCACTGATCGATAAAAAATTCTGAGAGCTATGCTTTAAACTGTTAGATGATACTTTTAAAAGCTACAGTACCTGATGTATTATGTTGACTGAAGCCCATTGCCTCACATCTCAATATTAAGGCGCTAAGGGTCACCAAAGAACATTTATCCCAGCAGACAATTGTGGCAGCACAGTAGAGCAGGCCCTGCACAAGGAAGTAAAGGCAATGCCTTGGCTCTCACCGTCAGGCCGTTATATCATCCTCCCTCCCTTCTTCATGTTACTAACATACACACAGCTGAAAAAATCCCTCTGAGATAAGAGGCCCTAAAGTGTTTTGGAGTGCTCCAGCTGCAGGTTCCTGACTCTGAGATCTCCTCTCCCACTCAAATGGAATGGGGCAGGGGAGGGTTATGAGGGGGACTCATGTGCAGTGGCTTCACGCCTAAGGATGACCTCAGATGACAGGCCTCTGGGAGTTTATCTCCTGGTTTATCTGTCACATTGCCACACTCCCTCTCACCCCACCCCCCACCGCTTCTGATCAGTCACTGGGGCGTGCTCAGAATACATCGGCTTTAACAGCCTTATTTCCATATGGAGCCTTCACAGAAGAGCTCAGGTATGCATGGGGCACAGAGGGAAGTCTTGGCACTGGCAAATTTCATTCAAATACAGCCCTCAGTATTTGCCTGCCTTCCAGCCAAACCTGCATGGGCATCAGCTCTGTCACATTTGCACTATGCAAAGCAGAGAGAGCTTGTTCTATATCCCTCTCTCTCATTTTTGTCTCTTTTTCTCCTCCATCTATTTCTCTCTCTCTCTCCCTATCTCTATGCCTTTGTCCCTGTTCTCTTCCCCCAAAAATGAGTGGTTGTATGGTAGTAATTCTACCATTTAGAGTAATAATCAGACTCAATGACTGTGATGAGATGACTGCCCATACTGTAAAAGATTCACCACTGTGTTTAACATCAGTAACAGTCAATGTGGGATTGAAGGCTTTGCTGTGGAAATCTCTGAAATACTTCTGCAATGTAAATGTATAAAAGTTTTATATGACACAATGGAATGTACTGGGGACTCCTCTTTAAAATGATGTTTATGGCACCTTATTTCACATATAAGGGCTAGACTAGAATTGCTATTGGTTAGCTGTCTTTCCTGCTGTGACCCTTGCAAAAATCTAGAGAATAACTAGCTGTCCCAGGAAGCTGTGGGAAATAGCAGGAGTCATTACAGCGTAATGGAAATAGTAATCCTTTTTCTATTTATTTTTTCACAGGGAGGAATGAGTCCACCTCAGTCTGCATTTGTCCAGATGCCAGGTATGGATACAGAAAACACTGTTTACATAAAGAAATTAATATTTGTATTATTTTCTCTCTTTTTTTCATTTTTATGTGTCTGGAATGCTCACTCATTCATATGCCCAATCACTGTAGAATCCTCTCCATTCCTTTTCAGCCAACTGTGGCTCTTTTCATCCTGCCAAAACTTTGTCTCAAGCTGAAGTTACAGATTAATCACATATTTATATTGCTTTATAGTGAGTAAAGAATTAAGTATGAAGTATTAAGCCATGTTTTCAAAATATAGTTTTTTATGAACAGACAAAAGTAGACATTTGCTTTTCTTATCTGATGCAGGAGCTCATGTGCTTCCTGGTTACTATGGCATGAGGAGGCCATTTCTCCCAGACACAGAGTTTGGGCACCCAGGGAAGTCGTTCCCTGGAGAGGCCTACCACCCAACTCTGGGAGCAAAGCCTCTTTCCTCCGACCCTTCACCTGTGACAGGATACACTTCCTACATGGATGGGTACTACTCTGAGGCACTTGGGGACTACAGGAACTCACCTTTCTCCACTGGAGGGAGCGCTCTCTTTCCCTCATCAGCACTGCCCTCCCTCCTCCCACCCTTCTCAGGAGACTCCTCCCATTCCTTCCTGGTATGGCTCCCCTTTACAAAATATGATTTGCCCACTCTTATGAAATATCGGCTTATAGAATTTACAGCATGCCACCACTTAACATGTTGTTCTTTAAGCCAATAAATCTATTGTTGGATTGTATGTACAGGCTCTCAGCATTTCTGAGTCAGCACAACCTGAGTCAAATGTTAACTGTTGAAATTTCCCCCTGAACCTTCCTACACTAAAATTAATGACAAGCTTATTTTACTAGCCATGTATGTCCTCAGACAAAAGTCCCAAAAGTGCATGTTCCAAATAAAGCAGCCTTCAAATAAAATTACCTTCAGTGCACTCAGTTTTGACTACAAATTTATTCTAGAATACTACATCTTGGGAAACAGGTGGTGTTGTATGCTGTCCTCTTGTCGGTCAGTTCACCATGGAGAGAAATTGTGTATGTCGCCCTCTCATTGGTTTGTTCTCCCTTAGCAGAGAGACTCCTGGGAGCAGAACACCACGGACACTGTGACTCAGACTGAAGTCCTATGCTCTGACGGGCTGCCTACAGCTCCAGCCCCAGCCTCATCGTCCCTGACCAGCACAGAGACTGGGAGCTCAGGCCACTACCGGAGCTCCAGTCGAGGCTCCGCCCTGTCTGGCGGTCAGCCCTACACCCTCCATTCCTTGGACGAGATCCACTACCCTGGCCCATACCCTCCCACCACCAGCTACATGTCGTGCCCCTCTTATATGTCCGTCCCTGGCGACTTGACATCTAAAATGGCCCCGCTCTCCACGGAGGAGTCAGAGGGGGCCCCAGTTCCCAGCGATGCCCTTACCTGGGACAAAGACGATGGCAGCAGCTCTTGGCCTCTGTATGAGATACGGAGAGCCTACTGAATTGCCTCTGGAGTGGACAGCCTGAACATGGATATGTACCCTCTACCTACTACCTCCATCCACTTAGATGGGGGAAGAGATAGTCAATAACGTGTATCCCAAGGTTGTAAATATTGAAAGTGAAAGAGTCGGAATGCAAGGTGTGTCTGCGAGTGCACAGACCATTTCACACACACTGTTCTGTTTTCCAGAGAATTTTGAGAGGCCTGCAAATCATTAAGGGGCCTGAGATATGAACAAGATTTTGGTTATACACAGTCTACAAACACTACCCTCTTCATTGCCTCTTTTCTACTGTGAAATAATTTCACAGGGGCAGTCCAAAAAAGGGTAGTTGCACATTCTGCATCCACATTGTAGGTTCAGCTTTGAGCTGAATGGCACAGTGAAACAATATAGGTGCAAATGTATGAAGGCATTTTTTCAGTTTTTTTGCACAATAAAAGTATAACACAAAACATTATCATCACAACAATGGTGTTTTTATTTATTCACAGAAAAGAATCCTGCATCACAATTTTTCAAACTCATGTCTTCATGTCTTGTGTTGCCTGTGATGGTTTCCATTTCATGTCTTGTAAAAATAATACAAATAAAGTGTAATGGTTATTTTCAGTGTATGATGTGGATTTCACAGTGTTTATCTAAATGCATTGCTCTGTCATTGACATTCAGTATTTTTTCCCTTACATTTAACTTTATCATTCAGTGAGAGAGAATTGTGTCCTTTGTACACTAACCTTGCAATAGTCCATTTGAATATAAAACATCTAACTTTATTTTGGTGGGAGATAATACAATGTTTGGCAGGGCAGCCTGAATAGAGCTCCTAAGGATGAAGGGTATTCCAAATACAAGTGTGGTATCCTCTTACAGCAAGTTTATACTGCTGTTTTCCTTTTGTTGAAGAAAATGTTTTGTACTCGAAGCTCACTTTCTGGTTAATTTACTATAATCTGAAAATGAATAAATATGGTCAACAAATTCTAGATTCAGGCCTGGAAACACTGGTCTTGGAGTAATGTAGACATTTCTGGATGTCATTCTATATATGTCTTGGTTACAATTTGAGCAATTATTAAGTGCAATTGTCTGAAAAAAAAAAACAGTCTCAGCAGTGAAGCTCTTCCTCCAGCACCAGAGTTTAGACACCTGCTGTCATTAAGCCTTACCAAATACTGAATAAGATTCTACAGGTGGTGGTTCCAATGGAGCAAAATCTCTAAACATAGAGGCACTCCAGAACCAGGGTTGTCCCTGCTTTCTGAAGTTGTATTGCTTCTTTATTAAGCAGGGGAATTTTGCATGCACATATAATGTGAGGTGAATGCGAGAGACACAAAGAAATGTTTTCCATGTTTGATGTTTCAATGTTCTTTTTTTTTTGCCCAGTTGAGAATTCATACATTAAATAAGCAGTTGACCAAGAGTGCAAGTCAAAATCAAACACTAGATGGCGATATTTAACCAAAATGCAGTCTAGCAACATTTCTTTGTGGGTCAATCAATTTTAAGTACAAGTTAAGGTCAAGGATCCTCCAACTCTTTGGGAAATACATAAAGCTTTTCTACTCTTGGTGATTGCAAAGATTAAGAAATAAAAGAGCATCAGTATATTTTACTGTCTGTCCTAGGCATATATAAATCTAAATGACATAGATACCCCATAATATACAGGTACATTTCAATTTTAGCAGCTTTGTAACTTGGTTTATTAGTTAATTCCACATTTTCTAATACAAGTCTATTTATGAACTAAAATATTCATACCATGGATATTTTTATAATTCGCTATTTTGTTTCTCAATTGTTAAAAAATATATCCATTTGGAAATATTTGCTATAAAAATTGCAAATGCTCATCATTAAGGTATTTGAGAGAAACCCTTGAACACAAACAGTCAACAACTGGGTTTTCATTAAGTCATCTCTACTGACTTCCATGTTTATTTCAAAAGCAATGCTGAGTGAGCAAAGAGCTTGAACTCTGTTGTCGAGAAACCTATTTGACAAATGATTATATAACTGACATCATTCATGGCCACTGTCTCCTGTCAGGTCTGAAGAACATTATCATCACAGAGAATATCTTATTATAAATTACACCTCAGAAAGAATACACAAGGTGGTGGCTCTACATTTTCCATGTTTGGATTGGTTTCTGTAAAATATCTGGCCTCCTATGAATTATCCTCCACATGGCCACGAACATGGCCGCAACGCCATTCATAATCACACATGTTCATCACACCATGGGTCCTTTTTTTAAGTTGAATGCTTTTGAATCACATTCTACCACCCTTCCTTGAATAAAGCATTGGTTGACATGTTCTGATAGGAGTGAACAATGCAGCCAGTGTTCAGTTTTGTAGACTAATCCAGTCACATTAGATCTCGTTTCTACAAGGAAGGATGTAATTCAATGGTATTCAGACAGTGAGAAATGTCTTAAACATACATTTTGTGTGGCCTTTATGGATCTGTAGATGGACTATTGCTGGACCACCTTATATGTACATTCATTGTGCACTTTATTAGGAACATTATGCTAATACTGGGTAGGGCCTCCCTTTGCTCTCAACAAAGCCTCAATTCTTTGTGGCATGGACTCCACAAGATGTTGGAAACCTTCCTTTGGGATTCTGGTCCATGTTGACATGAGTGCGTCAGGCAATTCCTGCAGATTTTTCAGGTGCACTTTTATGCTGCAAATCTCCCATTCTACCAGACCAAAAGTTGTTCTATTGGATTCAGATCCAGTGACTGGGAAAGGGCACTGAAGAACACTGGACTCATTGTCATGTTCATGGAACCAGTTTGAGGCGAATTTTGCTTTGAGACATGGTTCATTACCATGCTGGAAGTAGCCATTAGAAGATGGGTAAATTTTGGCCATGAAGGGATGCACATGGTCGGCAACAACATTCAACCAGGCTGTGGCATTCAAGCCATGATTAACTGGTATTACTGGGCCCAAAGTGTGCCAAGAAAACATTCCCCACACCATTACACCACTGCCACTAGCCTGGAATGTTGACACTAGGCAGCTGGGTCCATGGATTCATAATGTTGGCACCAAATTCTGACCCTACCATCTGTGTGCCCCTTGAGATTCATCAGACCAGGCTATGTTTTTCCAGTCTTCAACTGTCCACTTCTAGACGAAGACAAAAAAATTTAATGGTAAGATAACTCACCAATGTCTAAAATTATATATTTAAATGATAACTTTAAAAACTAACTCCCAACCTTATGCATGAATTATCTGAATGCATAATCCTAATTAGCTAGTAACTTCCAAGAAACAAATTTTCTATTTTAAGTCTACGTATTGCCAATAACTGTAACTGTCAATTCTTGTATGTATGAATGGCTGATTGTATGTATGAATGGCTGGGTTTCACTTTTGATTCAAGAGGGCTGAGCTGTTGGGTTCTCAGAGATCAAGGGAAGGGCACTGTCAGGTGGGCAGGATGAGATGATCAGTTGATGGTCCTCCCTCTTTTGAGTCTGGTGTGCAGCTTCCAGTCATGACAAAAGACTGATATGTCCACTGACCAGGCCACCTAGGAGGATCAAATAGTGATGTATTCATTAGTTTCAGTTTATGCAAATGAATCATCACAGTTTTGCTATGTACAATTAACATCATGAGCATTACATAATGCTAACACACTAGTTAGATAACCTAGCATTCCAGCAAGCTTACCTAGATAGCGCAATCACTGCATGCTGTTTAACTTGTCTTTTGTCAGTAAGAGGAGAATAGAGGTTGCTAGTTCTGAAGTGTAAGTTTAAACTTTTTTCAATGGGGTGCTTCATTGTTCTTAGATACCTTGCCTCCTTTTCAATGCTGATGCTGAAAAAATCTTTTATATACCATCCAGGAGGAAACTTTCCAAATGGAACAGCAAATGCGTTGACTCTGACCCGTCATTGCACCTATATGTAAATGTTGGTAACTTGGTTATTTTTTCACTGTCTTTGGAGACTTTTATGACATCCTAGCAATGGTTATACTTATAAGTTGCTAGGTTTCATTTTATTTTTTACAACATAAAATAGCTTATGTGCATTCATATGCATAATTTCCCTCAGGGTAACTTCCAACCCTTGTCTCAAGTGACATGCATTAACAAGAAGGAATTTTGGTGAGCAATCTGATTACTTTTTTTTTCTTTGTAGAGTTGAATGCTATCCAGGGCCCACATTAAATGCCATGTGGTAGCAAGCAGGATAGTTCAGGTAATAAGCAGAAAGTTCAGGACAAATATTTTAAATAATGGGGAAAAGAGAGCATATTATTGTCACCTACAACTGAGCTATGCACAGTGACTACCTGTATAGATACATACACCTCTGCCATTGTTTTGGTGCCCTGCCAAATTCTCAATATGATCATTTTATTATCTTCAAGATTAAATGGCCACGTACATCCCAACCTCTACACCTAAGATAACATGTGTTCTGCATTCTAATACCAAATGGCTGTCATTTACTGTATCATATTATTAACATGAAAAAAGTCTTGTTGATGGACTGCCATAGAGTTACTCATTTTGATTTTTGCTGGCAACAGTTTGACAATTACTACTCAAAAACAGAAGACAGTGTGTTACCTTGCCATAACCAGGTTTGGGCAATAACTAATGGCATGCACTGCATTTTAAAAGTTAACTGAAATCAAGTTACTTCGGAAAAACCGATTCAAGTTACATTTTCAATTATTGGAAGTTACATTTTTGATTACTTAGTGAAAAAATATGTAATATTTGTCATGAATAATTTTCTCAAAATATTACTTGATTTGATGAAACATCCATGTCTCACACTCCCATCCCAACTTAAAGCATGCCCCAAGCCAGCAGACCACCCCCCTCTTCAGTTACCACACAAAAGTAATAAAAATATTTGCATATTATTTTGATGGTTGTTCCTGTTGATAACATTACTAATTACTTATATTTCTTAATTAACATTGGTAGCTTGCTTGCAACTACATCCAAAGTTAAAATAGTCATACTTTCAAGAACAAACTGGAATAGATCCTGTTAACCCCAGCTCTTCTAATATGTTCTTGCCCCACTTCAGCCAGGTAAAAGCTGAAGGTCTTAACTTTTTTTGTGGCTCCAGGTGGCTAATTCTAGTATCCTTCCCCTTAACCCCATCCCCCACACCCACCCATCCCCCAGGCTATGTGTAAACCTGCAAAAGAAGGCATATCCACACCCCCTGCTTCATCACCAACACAAACATTATATTGAAATAAGACCAGAGAATTCTGATAAGCTAACAGCACTGTGTGTGTGTGTGTGTGTGTGTTTTATTCTGCAATAGATAAAAAAACATACAATAAATCATTGTTACTTTCAAATGTTTTTTTCTAGTATTTTTATCAGCTGTTCTCTTTCACATTTGCTGCAGACAGTATAGTTGTCAAAAACCACACAACAAAGGCTTTAAAATGACCACAGAACTGAAACTATACATTTATGGCTCAGTCTCAAGAAATGGAAGCTTTCCTTCTGTGAGAAAGTGCAATATCCCACTAGAAACAGTTCAGAACCTGTATAACAGCACTCAAAGAAGGACTGGAGATTCTTTGAAATCAAAGAGCAGCCCAGCTCCTCACGTGTTAATAAATACTCATAAATTCGAGTTTGTCAAAGTCTAGTAGTACGTTCAGGAGGATCTGCGTCACTTATTTGCATTTTTAGAGCGTTATTATGCATGGAGGGGGGAGGGGGTCATACTGTCGCGCAAGCTGCCTGTACCTTGCTCCTGAGAGTTCACGGTCCTGCGTTGGGTATCACGAGTTCAAGAAGCATACATATACACAGAAGAATAGTTTCATAAAAGCGCGTCAATTTAAGGCTGTCAATTTAAACGATATTAATCTTTCCCGTTGTCTTATTCGTGTTTATGTTAGAAAGACGAAACAGGGAAAAGTCGGGATGAGGGAAAACCTGGTGTAAGTTTGTCACATCTGATACAATGAATTATTACACATTGAGTCAGAGTTTTACCATTTTAAATTTATTTCTCCAGTTGTAGTTACTTCACTTATTTCCCTTTTTTTTGCGCAAAAAGAGAGAATAGCATTCCCCAAAAACCTTCACTCATACCTTAGTAGGCCTACACGTATAGGAGTCTATAGGAGTCAGAGATTAATTAACAGAGATTTGTGATAACAAATCATGAGTGCACCTAAATGAATTATTTAGACTAGATTTAAGCAAATCGTCAGTTCCGTTTATTTGCCAGTCAGGTTTATATGATCGACGACAAAAAATGAATAAGCCTATACACAACTACCAAAAAGTATTGCAACCGTCTCTCATCTGGGGTTCCACAGAATCGTGACAGATTTGGCACGAGTTATGAGTACACTGTCAGTTTCAAGACACTGCTTTAAAGTACATTGATATACTTTCAGAGGTTATCAGGAACCGCCTCGTCCACCATCTAGGTGTATCCAATAATAAATTACACGTCGCATAGATTATGGATTAAACATATTACGAAAGGCGTGTGAAATGAACGCGCACCCCAAAAAATGCTGCATTGTTCAGGTGCACTTACCAGTGTTTGTCATCTACATTCTATTGGGGATTAACACCAGTGCATCAAAAAATGGACATAAAAATCTCAATTCTAATACTGAAATTTGTGGTGATTGGGCTGGAAATCCCAGTAAAAGTTTTTCAAAGATATCTTAACCCGCTATATCTTGTGTCCATCGGATCCCCACTTTGCCAAAAAAAAAAAAAAAAAAAGAATTTGAATATTCAAATGAAAAATAACGCGCAATCCTTGATTGTCAAATCATCGTGTCCTGGAGGTTTTAAATAGTGGGAACGAGAGACGAAAAACGCAAACTTAAAAATCTACACACATAGCTATATCACAATATTATTGTAAATCCTCGTCCTAGAGAGCGACTTTAAAATTACGACTTGAGGTTTTTCCACATTTTTCGTTCTTGACATTGCAAGTGAGAAAGAGTGAGGTAGCCTTGGCTATACTGACGTGACTCACTGCAACATTTACTCCAAGGAATTGTGACTTCTCTCCCTGTCGTCATGTGTGGTGAGTTCTCATCCAGTTTCTTCTATCTTGACATCTTGACATAATTTTTTTCCTGAAAAACATAGCCACATATATACATCGTATTACATCATAATGTATTCAAGTTAATATATGTTGCAAGGTCTGTTTTGATTTAATGGCATATACCTTTAAAGAAACTAAGTGTGCTTTACTGAATTTAGGCTGCATGCAATTCAGTCAAAGCTGTGAAAATTCCCTTTTTCACAGACAAGCAAACATGCTCTTTTGATGGCATGTTCATTCTGAAAGATTAAGTATATACTCTCAAGAAGTCAATTTTGATATGATTGCATATGACCTTAAAGAGACTAAATTAGTTTTATCGACTCCTACCCCATGTATTACTGAATGTAATGTCCGTGAATTATGACAGAACGAACGACTGCAGCTTCACTCTGTCGACTATAAATGTAACTTACCGTTCGATTTGAAGTTTACTTCCAGTCAAACACAACCCACCTATGGAAACTCTAGTCTGCCTTGGTCAAATGTCAGTACAAATCCTCTGCTCTCTCCAGAGGCAATGTTTTCACATATTTATAGGACAGTAATTCGCTTGTATTTAAATAAATGAATATTTATTAGGATGTGGCTGTCAGCTTTTCATCAGGCACCGACACTGCAGGGGACTTTCCCAGCTTTCTGACCAATATGGCGCTGTCGAGATGAAGGAGTGTCTTAATTTAACCAACCAAAATTGACAATAAAACAATAGAATTGCTTGTGAATGCACAAGCTTTATATTATAACCAATGACTAAATAACCTTCAACTTAATACTTAATTAAACATACAAGGCATTTCTGTTTCGACATGAGACGAGTCAGACAATTCAAAAACAGAGAATGCTAGCAAACGAAAATACATTTCTTATGAAGACCAATATATTATTATTTTTGTGATAATGTTTCATTGGCACGATAGTCATAATAAAACAAGTAGCAAGCATGACTAGAGAGAAGGTATTGCCTTATCAGTTGTTTCATTGTTTTCGCGTCTTCAACACCAGTGGTCTACATTGTCGGATATGAGCCTTGATTCTTATTTCCGCGAGATTAAAATCTTCTGGTTTTTATTAATAATGTATTCCATATGCAAATTTCCATGCACAAGACTTGTTCACAAGTTCCTTCTTCCAACTGCATCATGAAGAAAAGGTGCATTAGACCTACTGCTAACCAGTATCAGCAAGCAAGGGCGTAACCATGATATTGACATCAGTTGCTTACTTTTTACTGACTTTATTCACACCTAACAATTAGAATTATGCTTTTTCCAGTAGTAGCGAATAGGATAGCTTCCAATGGGGAGAAATTACACACCCAAAGCATCTTGCTGTAAATATTGTGATTAGAACGACAATCTCTAAAATGTCAGTCCTGATTCATTTGGTTATATTTGTAGTACCTGTACCAGTACCTGGTGATAACAGCAAATTTAATACTACAGGTCAAAGAGTTCTGGTGGCAGCAAAACAAGCTCTTCATCTATCAGCTCCCTGTGGCCGCTCTTTCTTGTTCTATTTCTCCCTGCAATATTTCAAACTGATGCTGTCAGAAAATGCCCAAAATGACCGTTGTTTTGTTTTGTAGACGTTTCGATGAACGATAGCGTAGTAGCGGTAATGCTAAGCTCACTGACAAAAACACATTGCATTTCCTGCGACCACTTCATTATGAATGTCAACTCGTGTTTCACCAGTTAAATTCTTTTAATGTGAAGCTGCAGTAGTAGGAAACGTTCGGTTGCATTAGCAGCAACTTACTTTGAATGAATTAAACTTCAAATGAAAATCTTCACAGGCGCCACCAAGTGGGAGGAGGAGGTGGGGGTCGGGGGTCATATACTTATGTTTTCCTTAACAAACGGAATTAAATAAAGAAAATAAATAGTAAATAACTAGATGGTTCGTAAAAGCAGGATATACTGTATTTACATATGCTGTATATTGGGGAATAGATTGGCATGTTCTCAGTATTGGGGGTGACAAGACCCCCTAAAAGAATTCGTGGTTACGCCCTAGTCAGTAGTATTTGCCGATGTTCCAGTTTGATTGGCAATTATACATAAATAAGGGTCAATTTTATTGACGCTCACACTGCTGCTTTTCTATGCTGTTTGGCGGTCAACTACAAAAAGGGGCGGCTGTTGCTTTCTTGCAACATTATACGAATGTACATTCCGTAGTTACACAGATCCTAATTGTAACGCAGTGTCGCTTCCGCAAGTCGTAGAAGTAGTCTATTTCTGAAAGTATTACAGATATTGTATTAAACATAATACACTCATTGATAGCCCATGTAAAGGATCACTCATCATTACGATTTGGTCAATCATTGAAAAGATCATACATGCTGTGTAACAAATATAGGGCCAACATATCAAATAATTTTTCAAAAATTAATTTAAAAGATATTGTAAAGCTCAACTGATATTCTGTTGTAAATCTTATGCCAAGCCATTGAAGAGAATGTTGGATCTTTGAAGCATCTACATTTTGATTTTCATTTGTCGGACACAGATAAGCCAAAGGTATACCAAGGTGTGCGCGTGAAGGCCACAGTCAGGGAGCTGCTCCAAAAGCGAAGGGCGCTTCAGGCAAACAGAATGGCCACGGTAAGTAAGCCAAGAGTATAAAATATATATATCATAAAATGTAATTTGCTCATGGTAGTCATTTTGGGGAGGTTGGCCATTTTAAGCATGTTTCCTTCTTCCTCTTGCACAGATACCCCAAAGCTTGCCTAGTCAGGAAGTGTGCTCCATGTCCTCTCCTGGTATGTTAAATTATCTAAATTCTTCCTTGTTTTGAACTATGAACCTAAACTATTAACCCAAACATTAACTTATATATTAAAAATTAAATATTGTATAGAAAATTCGATAATGCAATGTAAAAATAATCATGTGTTTGCACTGCTTCTAAAATTAAAGCAACAGTTTGCATGTATCTTTTTGAGTTGTATTAATTTTAAGTTAGTTTTAAATATAGCAAACAACCTTTTACAGTAATTTGAAGGGCCAAAATCAATAACAATATTCATTAAAATATAAAAAATCGTAATAATCATAATTACGAAACATTGTAAAACGAATTTATTCTGTTATAAATATCGAGAAAGAAACTTACATTTACCGACTGTTCCAGAAAGGAAGATGTTTCGAACAGAATGAAAGCACGGACCGTTGATTACTCCCTCAGGTTCTCTATTGCTACACCTTCACTGTGTTCTGGACCCTTTTATAAACGTGCTGTTAATGTTATTTTACTGGCTGATGGTCCAATGACATCACATCTGCTGTAATCGAATGACATTTTCAGCTCCCATTCTTTCTTCTTCCTATTTAGCCCTAACTTCAGAAAACTTGACGACAGCCAATAACTACCAACACTGCATTGACAACGTTAACAATTACCCGACAGAGATATACGACTTTGATGATCTACAATTACTTAATGCTATCATCCAGACAGAAGATTTCACCAACAGCAGTTTGCATCCCACTCCCTTATCGTCTCCTGAGAATGTCCAATCAAACACCAAAGACAACTGCCAAAACTGGGTAAGAAATAATTAGACTACAGAAATGTTTCGGGCTGATATATTATATTTCATCCTCATCATCATCATCATCATCAACAACAACAAAAACAACAGCTTTATCATCATCATCTAATTATTATTATTAGTATGGTTAATAATAATAATAATGAGAAGAAGAATATCACTACTACTACTCACACTACTACTAATAATAATAATGATAATAATAAAAAGAAGAACAACAACGATTCCTAATAGGCAAAATGATAAAATACTCCTGCAATGAACATATTGCATATTGCAGGGCATTCTAAGAGCTCCCAGTGCCTAAATAACATTCCAGTATGGTTATGATTATAGTATGATAACATAATGTTATACAGGGGTCATAATTATGGACATTTTTTTGTTGTGTCATCTGGTATGTTTGAATAATGTGTATCAATTCGTTTTTTTCCCAATGTATTTGTTCACCTTCCAGGCATCCTGCTCCAATTCAGAATCACCCAATTTCCCCGGGCCTGTTGACTCATATGCATATTCACCTCAGGATCACGACTCCTCATCGTCCTTGTACTATAACTACCCAATACAGACAAATTCCAGCCAAGAATTATGTCATTGGAACATCCAGTGTCACTCTTACAGTCTTCAGCAGTCCAGTACAGGAACTCTGCTTTGGCCAGACTCAGCAGAAAGCGGGTTGGGTTTCGAATACGGTTTCTGCGGCATGCCAGACTGGTGGAACACGACAACAGCAGACCAGAGTTATTTCAGAGAAACCGTAACCAGCCCCGAAATATATATGTCATTTCACGCACAAACCGGTCTTTTTTAAAGAAAAATGTGGAAAAATCTGTCATGCAGTAAAACGTGTTATATTTCGGTAAAACCGTATTTTTATGATAGTGTGTAGCCAATATCTGATTTTGTTGAATTAAAAGGCATATGTGCTTTTGATTTTTATTTTTTTTTTAATTGTATGACTGTAACACTTTTCGTTATTTAAAGCTATTTTATTCTAGGAGCCATTCATTGTTACAGAGCTTTGTGTAATGTGTAAATACAACACACTGAAACATGTAACTATTACGATAGCTGCTTACAATTTGTAGGGCGATTTAAATGTGAAAATGTTTCAAAGTATTAATTTAACAATTTTGTGAGATGTTTGTGCTATACACTCAGTATTCTATTGGTAGTAGCTAATTGTTAAGCCTACATAAAATTCGTTTCATTCTCAAAACATATATTTAAATCATTTGAGATATTTTCGAGAGTGAAGTCGAAATTTTGCATCTCAATGTGTGTATGTGTGTGCGCACGCGCGCTGTTGGCTATATACATCATGTAAATGTATAAATGTAAACCCAGCTTCTAAGAGAAAAAAAAAGAGAACTTGAATCACGTATAATATATGTATAATTTGGGCATAAAAGTTTAATCAATGTCGACAACGATCTTTCTATCATTTATTTTGTAGAACTTAATTTTGTCAAAGTGACAATCTATATCTAACTTCATCTTTTGAAACTCAAAGGCAGTCAGCAAAATGGTAACGTATCCGGTGGGGATCTGAACTATTAGGACTTGTAAGTCTTTAAGTAGTCCATCTGCTCTGTCCGTCTATCCTGTGCTCCAATGATAAGCCCGTAATATGTTTAACAGTGAAGGTCGAATTGATTGCTGTGAAGGGTTAGGTAGAAAATGCATTTCGGCGCAGGGTTGAATTCGGCTTACAGGTCTAAAGTCCACAGTTATGAGGACTAAAATAGAGGGCAGGCGCAACAATAAGAACAATGCTTCACAAAATTCTAGCTTGTTACGAAACTTAAATTGTTACGAAAATATATCCAATTACATTCCGATATTTTCAATATTCATCAAAATACTACGTCAAATGTTCAAAACCACTGGGTTTCATTCGATAGTACGTTGATCAAATAAGTAATATCAAACCGACTTAAGATGCCCTCTTTTCTTTGCTGTTAGATTCAATCTGCCCTAGATCACAGCAACCATTTTAACCTCAAACCCAGGTTTCTCAGAGTTATCGTTTCTAATCACAAGTGAAAACAGTAACCTAAATCAAACTATAATTACAATGCATTCTGCCACTCCTTCTACTGTGATCTGTTAAGATAACTGAGAAGAGATAGAGAAGGTCTCTTTCAGACGCAGTCCCACATAGAAGCGTTCATGACTAGCGGTTCTCCCGTGCTAGGGGTGGCGACAGTGGTTGGATTAGGAAAAACATTTTCTACCATCCCGAAAATACGCGCTCGGAATTCGATTACGCAAGTACTTCTTGAATTAAAGCAGGTTTTCATAATGTAGGGCTGCAATAGTAGCTATATAACGCTCTTAGGGGTGTTTTTCCCAAACAACAACGGTGGTCACGAAAAATCACCGCTGGACAATGGATCGTTAGACAAACAAACTGCCTAGCACAACTGTTCCCAAAACCATAGTGAGTATGTTGCAAATAGGAAGCACGGTTGTACGAACCACAGTAGTTTGAACTACTTTATTAATAACACGATTCAGCGTTTGGGGTTCTTCACTTTCTCAAAATACAAAATACCAAGGTAGTGTCATTAACAAAGACAAAGATGATCACTGAATGTTTGAAGAATATCATATTGCAACCATATTTTGATTGTTAATTTCATCCATACATCCATCCATCCATCCATCCACACCTGATGTTACTTAGGTTGGGCAGGTATAGGTCCCGCATGCACTCGGGAGGGCAAGTATTTTTTTTAACAGAGCAAGAGAGGTAGTTAGACCTTTTTAGGCAAGGCCTCCTTGCCTATTTAGAAAAGCGGTCTATGAGTAAAACTAATGATAATTAGTTTAAATAAATAGTTTAGATAAAGGAAATATAAATGCATTACCTTTGCATTTATATTTGTTTGGACAAATTAGTTGGTTATTGCCAGGGAAACCATATTGGAATACAATACACTGTTCACGTAGCTTAAATAACGAATATAATGTAGCTTTACTAACAACGACTGAGAAACTTTCCTGTGTTGTCTCTGTATGACTGGGTCTTGAGGAGGTAACAAGGAACCACGCTTCAGCTACAGCTCCAGAGCTGTTGTTCCAACCACACAACTTTGCAACGGTGGTTGGGAATGTTCGTTGGAACTACGGTTTTCAGAAAACACCAAAACTGCGTGTAAAAAAGAGAAACTGGGGGTCAATGTTCTATCCCATTGGAACAAATTATGTAGGCTATGTATGTATGTAAGCATGTATGCATGCATGTGTGTATTTATGTATATATGAGTGGGCGCTTGTTTGTGAAGGGTTGGGTATGGCAAGAGGGAATAGGCGACCCGTTTTCTCTTACATCTGACATTTTTGACTCCACTTAACCTCCACTCTTACTGTAAAGAAGAACTAGTATGGACGAAAACAGTATCTGTAAACTGTATTTATATACGTGATATACACACGTGATAGGGTGTGCAAACAGTTCAGATTATGTTTTTTTTTTCCATAAGCACGTTCATTACACTAATTTAGGCCAACATGCCTGAAATGACAACTACATTTGTAGCCTCAAGACCAGGTTTTTCACAGACACAGCGTTATCATCAATCACTAATACGTAGCGAAAGTAAATAAAACAACAACAATTACATCACGCTGCCACTACTTATAGATGACAGCGATTAAGATAAAAGAGAATCACTGCACCTTCCCACGTAATTAATTTCAATTAACATTTCAGTTCTTTGTTCTATTCGATAGGTGACACTGATGTTATCTTTCAGACGGCATCCAAAGGAAAGACACATTCATGACTAGGTGATTCTCCCGTGCCTGAGCACAATTCAGTAGGTGCAAAAGAAGGTGTTACAATACATTGTAATATTGTATGGGAGAAAAACACTAATTATGAATCACATATCAGGCCTCAAATCATAGTGTAGGCACTGATACTCTTAAAAGTTAAGTTAAGTTAAAGCTGAAAAGTTCAAGAGCTAAAGCAAAATAAACATTATTTGCTAGGACTATAAACTAGTGCAGCAGGATTGTACATTATGAATAACAGAAGGGGGAATGGAAAAACATCAAATCTATGATATTAGTTTTGAGTATTAGGATAAAATATGTAGTCTGTACCACTGGGATTACAACCTTCCCACTTATCTAGCAGGCCAAATGAATGTTTCTAAGAACACATCCCATATAATATTATATTAGAGTGACTGATGATTTATCAGACTGAAACTGACCTCAAGTGCACTGTAGTACCAGTTTCATGGTTTATTGTCCTTGCAGCTAAATCTGCTTATTACAAAAACATGAAAAGGAAATGAATCGGGAATCTATTTAGCAGCATCCCCCATACTCACCTTATTATTTAACATGACATTATTTTAACAAAAATACTGTCCTGGTGTATTTCACTCCAGGTCTTTGTCTGAGTGCATATAGGTTTACACTGGGTTGTTCCCATGATAGAGCTTAGGTCTGCACAATCATTGCATTCCTGTTTGATATTGGTGAACTCCTACAAATTTTCAATTTCTGCATCAACTGACTGTTGCAGCATTTGAACAGGCTTACAATTGCAATTGGGCACCCCAGTTTGTGTGAAAGGTAAGATATGTATTTTTTCAACTGCGGTCTGTTTGTGTGTCCATGCCTAACAGCACGTAAGCAGCCATAGTGCCATTTGCTTAAGTGAAATGCTTGTAATTACCCAAAGTATTGTTCCGTCTGGTATGGCTGCGTGCAAATTAGATTTTTTTTCTTGCAAATGTGAGTGCAGAACTACAACAAAACCAATTACTACAATAGTAGACAGTAAAGATAATTTTATCAAATTTAATCTGATTTGTGTAATGTTAAGGGAAAGGAACTGCAATCTAGCAGTCATCAACTGAAGCAAAGTCAATGAACTGTATGCTTTAAGATAAAACTTTTTTTAAAAGGTGATGTTTATTTGTTTAACAATTTTTTGCCCTGTATATAATGACTATTTGGCAATGATTTTATGAAATTGTATTTTTACACATTAAAGGAAAAATATACCAGAAATAAGCAGTAATGTTTAAAACAGATGTTGACAGGTTTCAAAGATGTTGGTGAGATTCACTGGACTTATTCTTTAAAATATTCTGAGCCTAACATTGTCTGACATGAGTCCTGCTGAAACACCTCTCCATTTGTTGCACCTACCATTTTATTTTAAGCAGGAATGTCACTGGAATGTGTTTCACAGATTTTGTCTCCTGGAAACAAGATTGTATGTAAATGCAGGTGATGCCTCTTGGAGATCCAAATTTGACTATTAGGAGTTTGTTCTTTGTGTCTCCCAAAGGGGTGTTGCTGTGACCATGACTCCAGTCTACTGGCTAGGAAGATGTGAGAGATTGGGGTGGGAAATGCTGATAGGAGTCCTGCAGTCATCTGTAGCCTAAGGAGAGCTGGCTAGCCTGAGGAGAGCTCCTGTTTCACACCCACAGTTGTTCTATGCATACACAGATTGACATTTACACCACACCGTGGATATCTCTCAGATCTTGTGTAAAGTAAGGGACAAGCCCCTGAGACTGAGCGCATTGACAGAATTCCTCAGACACAGGCAGGGCTGGTAAAACTATCATCGCAATGGTCTCATGGAGAGAAAGTCTGGCTTGAAGTAAGAGAATTCTGATTGTGATCAAGCAGATCAACATATCTATATGACTGACACACCTCTTACTCAATAAGTGCAAGACAACGAGAGAGGGAGAGAGACAGAGACAGAGAGTGGGGGCAAGTGAGCCTTAAATAACAGCGTATGTCAGTCTATGTACATTGACAAGAGCAATACATGTCTTCTGTGCTAATTAAACATATTAATAGTAAAAAAAAGGTATGGGGCAGAGAGAAAGTTAGGTAAAGGACACGCAACCACACTAGTTACTGCAATGTAGCAACTTAACATTACTATAGACAAATGTTAATTTTGAAACTTTTTTATTACTGGTAATTCTTTATCACTTGCCCTCTGTGCATAGTTTACACTACCTATGCTTTGGCAACACATTATAAAGGCATGCCAGTAAAAGCATGTTAAAAATGAACATTTAAATTTTTAAATTTGAAGTAAAGGGGGAGAGAGTACAGTACTTGAGATTTGGTGGGGGGGGGGGGGGGGGGGGGAGTGGCAGATTATATAGATGCATTTCTAATCATTATCATATTTATATATTTATCATTTTAAAATAGTTTTCTGATCATGGTCTAGATCATGTATTTTCGTATTCCTCCTTTATGATTCCAATTCAAATCACAAAGCGTACGATATCTCAAATACTAACAATAAACACATTTCTAATTGACTCCACTTGCAATGGAGATCCATCCAGATGTGCATGCTTCATTTTCACAGACCAATCATATTTAACCTGCTATTTGCATATCCCTCTCGTATAAAAATTATTAGTTGAAGCTGTTTTTAGCATGCTGTTTGTTTATATTTTCATGGTATGGTGACACAAATTATCATATACAGTACATTGAATTTCTCCCATTTCGCCCAGTACAATGTATTATCCTTAGAACTACAGAATATATCTACATAAGTAACATGACAACACCCACATTGAAATTTTAATGTCAATCTGTCATCAAAATTGTCAGCCTGGAAAAGAAACAAGTTTTAGGCTAGTGCAGTACATTAACAGTTCGTTCCCACTTGTGCTGTAAAATTATTACTGTATAACTACTGTATTTTTTAAACTGTTTCCATTTCCTTTTCTATAGCACTGAAGAAACATATGTATAAATGATTTATAAATTAGACACTAAGTGACTTCATACAGCAGTGACAAGTCTGTTGTCTGTTGTATCAGTCAATTTTCTGTTAATTGCATTTCAAGAATAACTTGTGACATTTTCATTTGCACAACTTTTTTCTTCTGTTATTTATCTAATTCATTGCTGCCCAATTTTCACATTATAGCAAGTCATTTTCATATTGAAAAAGAATGTCAAATCATAACCACTAAAGTCAAATACTTTGATAATAAATATGCGTTTACAAAATCATCTAGCTACTGCACATTTTGTAATGCACATGGCCAGTTTTCATTTTTACATATTTATCAGATTTTTCATATATGCTTGAAGTTCTGACTGAGAGGTGAAGCAGTCAGTGGTGCTCTCAGCCAATCAGGACTGTGTTTTGGAAATATGAATGACATAATCTGTTACACCCAATTAAAATGCCTGGGCATATATATATATCCAAACATATATATATTGAATGTTATCCTATTGGGTCCCAACAGACACAGGTTATCATGTTTCCATACTGCTTCCAAATTGTGTGGAAGTGTCTGAATAGTGTCTCTGCTATATGCATTCAGTGCTGGTGTTATTGCATCTCTTGTTTTAAAAGACCTGCTAATCCCATTGCTGTAGTAATAGAGAATTACAGCAGAATGCATCTCAAGAAACAAGTCTGAGAAAAACTCAAAACCCTCAATGAAATTGTAAACAACCTACATTTATTGACTTCATTTAAAACTGTTGACAATCTGGGCTGTCATCATATTTTGCATAACAGACCTGAAGCACTGCAGAAGCCTTGTTCCAAGTGATGTGAGGAATTTGTAACTCTGTAGGCATTGTGGGAGTGTGAGAGACAGAAGAGGGTCCAGAGAATTGTTTGCTTTGATCCCACTAGAAACTGTGTTCTGGCTGCTGAAGCTTCAGACCAGATTGGATACTGTTGCAGAATGAGGTGAGGGTTTGGAAAGCCCCGAGAAAAACCATGTGTTTCTTGGAAACAGAGGCACATCATGGTGGCACAGGCCAAAATACATCCCACCCTTTTGTGCATTTTCGTGTCCTTTGTCTGGTTTGTGTAGCTGTACATATTCCAAGTGTTGTGTACATTCCAAGAACTGCTGTTGATTTACACAAATAATGCCTCCAACTCCTCTTTAAATAAAAAGTATAAATATTTCTGCAAATAATGAGATCTTACATTTTGGAAATGAACGAAATACCATTGAACTTTCCAGGTAATTCACATAATCACATTTATGACAGAGTTGGAAGAAAGTGTAATTTGATTACATCAATTCAGTGAATAGAATCAACTGACATTCTAAATGACATGAATCGATTGAATAGAAATCAAATTCACTTTAATCATGATTTACCATAAAAGTTTCATAAATGTGAAACAAGTCACCCCTTCATGTTAGAAAGTCACATACCGATCATTTCCCACACTTGATTGTTATTGTTATTTTGGTCTACAAGTGTTGGAAAGTACCAAATTCCCCCTTCCTCCCACTCAAGGAAGCAGGGGCGCAGATGGTCCCCAGTTTCATAAGGACCCCGATCTGTCCACCCACTTTTGAGAAAGAAAGAAAATATATCATATAAGCTTAAAAGTTGAGACCTTTTGCTCACAGTTTGGTCCCCCCCACTTCAATAATCTCTCCTGCACCGCTGCAAGGAAGGATTAAGCCTGGATCAGACCAGCATTTGAACGGTTTGAAGACAATTGACACATTTCTTTGGAGTTCTTGGAGATATGGACTCCAAAAAAACCACCATAATGATATGATGAGAAACCTACATATACATCCTCTATATACCCACACTGAAGTCAGACAAAGACTAATGTTCAGGAAAAGATTTTCGACGGTTCACAGAAAACCACTCCCAAGTCCTACAGAATTAACAAATGGAAAGCCCAAACAACTCCAAGCAGGACAGTTCAGGACCCAAATGAAAAGCTTCCCAAAGGCACCAATCACAACAGAAAGGAGTGGTGCGCACTAAACAGGGCAAGGGTAGGTGTGTGCAAAACCGGCAACAACATGAAAAAATGGGGCTTAAAGATGGACAGCAGATGTGAATGTGGTGAACCTATCCAAGACCGAAACCACATAATGGAAAACTGTCCACTCAGCCATCTGATTACAGAATCGGATCAAGGCAAACGTAGCACCGAAAATCTGTGAGTTTTGGTTATCTCGTTCAATATCCAGATGAATCACCAGACCGGTGAATTCTGCTTGAGGGTCAGAAGTAAATTTGTAGAATCACTTGATCTTCTAATTATACATTACAACATTTCTACCCCAAATGACCTTAGGACCCAGGATAGGTGCAGCAAACCTTTGAGCCAACCAATTTCTGCTTATGATAGACTCTGTCACGATTCTGACATATCGTTTGGCCACAAGCACATGGTACACAGAGGAAGAATCTACATAGTTAAGTTGTATCTTCCAATCCTGGGAAGGTGTGGGCTACAGCACTCTACAAATGATGGGAATAGCCACAGGACTGGCTCAGCTTGATTGCCCAGGGGGAAAAAGTACAACTGCTCTGAAACCTTTTGTACCCAATATCTTAGCATTAGCCTATATACAGTCTCCTTACCATTGTAAAGGACGTACCTTGTAGGACCACACTAAGCACAGTTCTTCCCATATTGTAATGACAGCACTGTGTGATTGACTTATTTGTTGTAATTATAATTTATCACAGCTGCACAGCATGCCTCTCAGTGACACCTTAGAGCAAGGGTGGGCAACCCTGGTCCTTGAGTGCCAGAGACATTTCTGGTTTTCACTCCAGCCAAAGCCCTGACAGTGTAATCAGACAGGGGTTAATTAACAGACAGAGTTAATTATCAGGCTTTAATGACTGCAGTTGACCATGTGCTGGAGCTGGAAGAGGAGCTTCACCATTCAGGATTAGGCACTTCATAATTACTCAAACTGTACACGAGAACTCGGGCAGAACGAAATCCTGAAACGGCTCTTGCACTCAAGGACCAGGATTGCCCACCCTTGCCTTAGAGGCTGGATGTAAAGGGCTAGATCTGCATTGCGTTTATATGTGTTTCAGCACAAACTCATTCAACTTAAGCATATGTTTTTAGCAACTTCAATTCACAGAAAGATTGGTTGGAATAAAAGCCAGTATACTTCACGACCAGGCTAGGAAACCACAATTTTAGAGGGTCTGTCCTGTTTGCACAGTGTTGTGTAAACTAGGTTATACTCAGAGTTAGGTAGCATTCGGCAATTCCTGCCCCCTCATTGCATTTAGTGTTACACTGGTGTGCAGTGCAAAATGCTTACTGTTTTTATGCTGGTGTCTTATTCACAATTCTCATGCAGTCTACAGTGAACCCTCTGATCACACAGTATGATGGTATCTCTGTGTACTATTTTTTTTTTGTATTTAGTGGGCATTTGCAATACATTCTACCAGCCAAGGGTCTTATCCCTCTTATTCAATTACACATGTCCCATGAACTGTGGTGATTATATATTTTGTGACTGATTTTATTATACCCCTACTGTTAACTGTGGCACTTTTAAACTAGTCATTGGTTTATTGAATTGCACAAATAGTTATTTTCACACCTCAGATCCTGCCAATTCTGTGGCTATAGACACCTACAGAAGAATGCATAAGAAACAAGTTTAAGAAAAAATCCAAGACCCTAATGAAACTGCAAAGTGTCAACAGTACCATTTTATTGAATTAATTTGAAATGTTGAAACACTGGGCTGTATTTTATAGTTTGAACATCTTGGCATGAGTCCTGAACCAAACACTGAAGTAATCCATTTCTGAGGAAACATATTAAACTTGAGCCACCCACACATTTCATGATAAACTTTTTTTTTTTTTTTTTTTAGCTGGGACTTTTGACAGTTGTTGGCCATGGAAGAGCTCCAGATGTTCATTGGCAATATGAGCAAATAAGTTCTCCCCAATCCTGCACAAACTGATCTAGAATGCCAAACCAGATCCATCTCAATACTGATAATACTGTTTTGCCCCTGTTACCTTATTTCTGGATTATCTTTTGTTTTTCCTTAGCATAAAATTCTGTGCCAGCACAAAAAAGATACATTTCCCATTTCTTATAAAAACAGATGAAAATAATGGTAGAAGGGTTGTTGAAGTGGTCCACGTTTATGACTATATAATTGTTTGAAAGACTCAGCCTAATTAAAATTTGAATCAAATTATATGATAAAAACACAAAACTTCTCCCATATGCCCCTCTATTTCATACTACTCCTCTAACTAATTACATGGTGGGGATCCTTAATTAGACCTGTTACTCCAATTGCCATGGATATAGTGAAGCCTGGTGGACAGACAGAGGAATGCATCTCATCAAACAAAAACCAAGGTTCCTGACATGAGTGAAGATGAAAATGGCAGGGAATTTTACTGGGTATAATTCATATATACATAATACATCTATCTGAAAAAAAAAAAACTATGTATTTCTCCTGTTAGAATAGTCAAGTCTTTTCTGGAGTCTTCACTTGGTATACACCAGACATAATAGGTTGGACACCAGACTTAATTAGTGCCTTTCATGCAAAGCTGAAATTTATTTAGTCAAACTCATGTTGCCCATTTGTAAATACCTCAAGACACAAGTATAGAGTGTCTTGAAGTCTGCTATAAAGCAGACTAATTCTGCTCATGCCTGCTATCTGAGCCTCTAAGTCCTTTCCCTCACAAAAACATGGATTTTGCCAGAGACCACAATCACTCCAGCCATTCTCTGCTTTGCTTACACCTTTTCCCACACACCCTGATCCACTGGCTGAGGAGGTGGCACGGATCTCATAATCATTACCTAAAGGGGATCTAGTGTTATACTGCATCTCTACTCTAGTCTTGAAGTTTATGTCACCCTCAAGGTCCTTTGGGACATTTCTTGGATGAGATGGACATGGAGCTCAGCTCTTCTCTAGAGGATGGCCCTTCCCTCATCCTCTTGGGTGACATTCATATGAGCATGGAGTGTACTCATCCCACCATCTTTCTCCCCATCCTATCCTCTGTTGACCTTACCCATATGCACTCTCCTCCTTCCCACAACTCAGGTAACATTGGGCCTTATAAGTTTTTTCTTAAATTTGTTCTTGAGGAAGGTCCTAAGAAAAGTCTACATCAGATTCATGACATGTCCTTAAACCGCAGAATTGTTTGCACTTGTGTTCTTATAATAATGAATCCCATTGTCCTTGTAAGTAGAAAGCGTGTGCCAGTTTTTCCTAATTAGCATAGGTAAACGCCCACCACCCCCCCCTAATCCCCATAAAAGGGCATTAGACCGCAGAGCCGTTTGCAAACAAAGAACTCCCAGACAGAAATTGAAAAGTTGAGAAGTCAAGAACTCTTACACAGTCAGCATCAATTCTGGCCACAATCTCTGAGACACTTAAAGAAATTAATACAAATTAATTTCAAAAACAAAGCTATGCACTGAAACCTGTTTGATTTTTTTAAAGTGATACCTTTCTTTTTTGAGATTAATTGTAAGCCATAAATATTCAAACTGTAAAAGTCAAATTAATTTTAAAGCCTTCTATTTACATACAGGCAATTAATTGATTTAATTTTAAAGCTCTCTATTTACAAGCAAGCAATTAATTGCTGTCAAACTTGGACAACAAGTCTGTTGTCCGGTCCCAGTAGCGGGTCGGGATGCACATCCTCTTGTTGTGGTGGCTAAAGGGGAAGTGAAGATGTCAATGGAGCCCTCGGTGGTGGAGAGAGTATGTGCGTGCTGCCGATTGAAGGTCACCTCTTGGTGAGTGTGAGGTTTGGAGAGTGGTGTCATTAACCAAGGGTCAGGGCATATCGCTGATCTCCTAATATAACAAATCATTACAGAAACAGAATCCCACTGTTGCTTGGATTTATTATTACTCAAAAATGTGCACCAATGAGCCATGCCTCTCCACCAGCTCCTTGTTTGAGACACATACCCACAGAACTTTTTTGTAAAATGTAGGAGTCGTGTGCACCTCCTGGGAAGCAGGAGACCATATTCAGAAGGTGGTTCTGGGAGTCTCAGATGAGTTGTACATTTATGAAGTATTATTGTCCTTGTACAAATGTTTATGTTATATCATGAGCAGAATGCGAGAAACTGATATTTGTATTCTAATGCATGAAAATGGCTGGTGGTGTTCGAGAAGCGTGATTGGCTTTGGTATCCTCAGAATAAGTCAAAATTATTACTCCATCAATAGCCAATGTCGACTTTGATGACGGTCAAATCAGACAGGCTGTTCCAATTTTCCATTAATCTCCCCCTTTCCTCCACACATTTCTGGCATATTTCCTGGGAGGAAACCAGTGGAGGAAAGGAGGAGACGAAAAAAGTATTGGAACGCACCCCTAGAAATGTGAAAAGACTTCCGCCGTAGGATACATCGATGTATCTTTTGTTTGAGAGGAAAGGAGAAAATGAGAAAGGAGGAAAGGAGGAGGCGAGATTTAGTTTTGGAACAGTCAAGGGAAAGACACATAATTAGTTTCCGGGGCACAGAGGAAAGGAGGGGAGGAAAGGAGGGCTGCATTCCAATCTGAAAAAAATGCTTGCTTCTTCATGCTCACTCCCCTTCCAATGGAGGCCGGAATCCCAAAGAAGTCCTGGATGTAAGATGGACACCACCAGAAAGGTTATTCCATTCCAGTTTTATCAAGTGAAGGGAGGATTTTCATTTTCTCAAGACCTTGGTTTTCCTCCCTCCAACGGAGCCAACAAAAAAAATATATCTTCCAGCAGTGACATTGCCCAGAATACATGGCGATGCTTGCTCGCTTGACCATGTGTTTAACTTTATTTTAATATAATCCTCTTGCTACCAAAGAACTAGCAAATTTTAAAACAACGTTTACAAAGTTCAAAGACCTCTGTTGCTGATTGATTATACAATCCATTCGCTAAAATGCCACGTTTTTGTTGGTGATTGTTATTTAATTCTTACATATTCAAAGGAAATGCCCAACACTCACATAGTACTTGCTTATCAAGTTAAAAGATTAATTAATCAGCAGTCCAAAAATACATAGACGTTTTGGCTATGACGTTTTAACTATGTTTCAGCTCTCATAAGCTGGTGGAGGCATAGTAGCCGTATCCATGCATTTTGTTAAGAATAGTGAGGAAGAACCACAAGGGTCATTCCAATTCGAAAAGCCACAACCCCTCTCTTCCATCCCCCTCACTTGCTACATCACTGGAGGGCCTCTTCGAATGGAGGGAAGAAGTGAAGGGAGCATTTTATTTCGGATTGGAACGTAGCTAAGGAGACAAGTATTGGAACGCAGCCTTGGAACCGTACTTGGGCCATGAATGATTCCGTCATACAAGTACACGGGAACGCAAGAATATTTGTAACTTGGGACTATTGTAACTCCCTCCTCTCTGGCCTACCAGTTTGCAGCATTCAGCCTCTTTGGTTAATCCAGAATGCAGCTACTCATCTGGTTTTCAACCTCACCAAGTATTCCCATGTCACTCCTCTCTTCAAACATCTCCACTGGCTGCCAGAATCAAATTCAAAACCATGGCCCTGGCCTATTCTGCAGCTAACTGGATGGCCCCTAACTATCTCCAGAGCCTCATCCAGCCATACATGCCAGCCGGACCACTCCAATCTGCAGCAATAGGATGTCTGGCACTTTCCTCACTCATAGTTATGGGTTCCGCACATCCTGTCTTCGTTTCTCCACATTAGCTCCCCAATGGTGAAACAAACTCTCGGTCTTCGGACTGCTAAATCAATACAATCCTTCTGACGTGGTCTGAAAACCCACCAGACAATATCTGGCCTAAGCATCCTACCCTTAATCTGAACTTCTTGTACATCTATTTTGTGTTATGTAGAATTATGTGTTTGTATTATTTAACTATTATATATGACTATGCATCATTATAATGTAAATGCATTAGTATTTATATTTATGTATTATCTTTATTTGTTAATTGTATAATACTAATTTCATAATGTTATATTTGCATGTATTTTACTTGGCTATGTACTATTCCTCCTGGCTATGTTATTATGACTTAGATTTTATTATTAGATTTACAGTAGCATTATCGATAGATGCACTTTTAGATTTGTTGATGTCTGTATCTAATTGTTGTACGTCGCTTTGGTTAAAAGCGTCTGCCAAATGAATAAATGTAAATGTAAGAATGCACAAGAACGCATACTGAGAAACACCCATTGTCAAAGGATTTAGAAACTGCCAACTGTTGAACTGTTGATCAACGGAGTTTGTTTTCGCTTGACTGTTGCTAGGACACGGTTGGTCGTTATGGTAAGGGGCCTCGGAAAAAAAACAAAAAAAAAAAAACACGGTTATTTTAATCTTGCTTGCTCATTCGTGTCGTATATTGATCGTTATATCATCAATTTTAAATAACTGATCTGAATCTGATGTCGTCATAATAAAACAACAACGTGCATAATTAAATGGAGGCAAACACATATGACTCCCGTACAATCAAAAGTAATATTTCCTCAGGTTTATGAAAGCATAACTAATTTACAATAATTTATCTTTTTTTTTTTTCAAAAGGCATTTGACTTTGTACCAATAAGTTCCCAGGCTGTTTCTGTTTCTTTCAGAAACTGGACTGTTACCCAACTCGCAGCGATGCTTGAGTTGCAAGGTTAGATAGGCTTTCAAGTATGTTTTCCATCTCCTTGTGATGCTTTCTTATTTTACGGACGTACAATTCGTATAAATATTTCTATTTAGTTGATTCAATTATGTGTTAAAGCTAGTTCAATAGCTGCTTAACTCTAGCCTGAATGTGTTGAAGAATGCTACCTTAGCTACTTATCCTAGCTATCAATACCACAAACTCATAAGTTGCCGTCTAGGTTATTCATGATGTAGTCTGCTCAAAATCTAATTGCCATCTAATTTCTGATAGTTTGCTACAGCATGGTAGCTGAAAGGCTTGGTCCATACGGTACTTTCCTGTAGTTAGCAAGTTTATAGCGAAATTGACAGTTTGCGAACGACAAACCTAAGAGGTGTCATATTATCAGTTTTGTAAGAGATTTCAAGTTTCTCTTGTTGGGTCTATTTCGACCAGTTGTTTCAATGTAATATGTAGTAAGATAACGAAAGAACATATCATGTATTTGGTCTCCAGGTAAAGAAGATCCCTTACTTGCTACCACAATGGACACTTACCATGTGTTGGAGATGATAGGAGAAGGTTCATTTGGGCGTGTCTACAAAGGGCGCCGAAAGTACAGTGGACAAGTAAGCTAACTGACTACTTGATAAGTAGTGTGATACACAGATAATAGGTACCACTGGTGTATTACGTTATATTCTCTCGGAATGTTTAATTATATCCACATCAGATATCAGTTGTATATTTGCTAGCAGTAATGGTGGATGGCAGTAATACTAACAGTGCACATTTGAACTGTACTGACGAGAAGTGATTCACTACCTTGGCTGCAATGATAACTGAGATATAAAAGAATTGAGTTTTTTTGGTTTCAAGAGCGTAGAAGGGTGCAGATTTGCAACTCTTCTGGTGGTGAACTTTAAATCTGTTTCATAAAGCAGCGTGGACTGCTTCAGTAAATATCTAGCTGTACATGTAATGTGTAAGATATTCGACTAAGGCGGCATAGATAAGCACACTTAATGAAGCAAATGTTTGAATGCAGTGGTTGGCATTATTATTATTTTTATTATAACAAAATAATGTATGTATTTACAATAATGATTTAAAAATATTCTGTTGTTCACAATAAATAAATCCCTTATTCTGGAGTCATTTAAAATGTCCAAATCAGATTGAGTGAGGAATGTTGTAAAATGGGCTCTTTTGAGGTTGTGGCACTCAAGTTCATACCAAAGGTGGGCCGGTCAGAGAAGGAGCTGCGCAGTCTCAAGAGAGAGATAGACATCATGAGAGGACTAAAACATCCCAACATCGTGCTGTTGCTAGACAGCTTTGAAACTGAGAGAGAGGTAAGCCAGGTGTGAGTACACAGTACATCTCAGGCAAAGGCTGGAAATCTTTTGACAACTTGACCAAAAATATACGAGTCAAATGTCGTCAGAACCCTTCATGATTTCACATTTCTCACAGGTTGTTGTCGTGACAGAGTATGCTGAAGGAGACCTGTTTCAGATTCTGGAGGATGATGGAAACCTGCCTGAGTCCCAAGTGTGTTGTGTGTTGTCTTTGTCCCTAATTATTCTGTTTTTACCACATCTTAAGTCTCAGTATGATCATATACAATGCACCAATGGTAGACTTTTTTTCTTTAATTTTTCTTTTATATTGCTTAGGTGCGTGAGATTGCATGCCAGCTGGTGTCAGCCTTGTACTATTTGCATTCTCATCGAATACTTCATCGTGACATGAAACCACAAAACATCCTTTTGGGGAAAGGTGGTGTTGTGAAGCTGTGTGATTTTGGGTATGTATCAAGAACAGATGAGTCATTTAACAACTCGCATGCAACAACTGAACAATGAAATGAAAGGGGGGGATCATTTTTCTTGGGAAAATATCTTCATGCTTGTATCATGCTAGAAATATTTATCCAGGGCTCCTACAGTTTTAAAAAAAAAATCCATGGATTTCAGAACTATAAAGCAGTGGTTGTCAGTGCCAGTCCTGAAGGGCTACATGTGTATGCATGTTAATGTTTTCTGCTGAAATTGCAAAACCAACTCAGACCCAAGCAACAAGGACCCCATTTCTCAAAGGTGAGTTAGTCCACTTGCAGGATATCTTGATGTAAGTCTGGCTTTTCCCATTCTTTGAAGCAAGTCTTGCTGACCATGTTACCATAGCAAGATCCAATCTCAGATATGTACAGGGGGTCCTCGGGTTAAGAGGGTCTCGAGTTACGACGTTTTGTGGTTACGACGCACTCCCATAAATGAATTAAAAACCCTAGTTTCAACCTACGTGGTTTGGTTTGTACATACGACCACAGAAATAAAGATAAGAAATTGTTCTCTCTTTTTTTATTACTGTTTCATTTAATTACTGTATTTTATATGTCCTTCATGTTCTGTGTGTACAGAGTGAGTGACTTAAGGTGTTAACTTAGATATAATTTAGGTATAAATTACGTCGAAAATCGGCTTACGACAAGTCGTAGGAACGGAACTCGTTCGTAAGTCGAGGACCCCCTGTACTTCATTTTATGAGCAGCATGGCCTACAAAGAAGTCAGAATGGAGGGAGGGTGTATTTTATGTGGCAAAAACCCATAAAATGACTTGCTTTATAATAGCACATTCATTTACCCTATGGCAATAAAGTTCTAAAACTGGTGTACAATTCACCCAATTTACTGGTAAATGTCTGGAAATAACCTGCGTAACAACCTGAAACTAACAGAAGTCCACTTTATCACTGTCAGTTTCCAATTTTTCCACTGTACTGAAAATGGAGTTGAACCATGACTCTATTCTGAGCTGAGGCTTTGGTAAACCATTGCACCTCTAGTGCTTACATTATCCTGTTTGAGTACTACACCCAATACCAAAAGTCGTTGATGATATCTTCTTGAATTTTCTTGTAAGAGCATCTCCATCTGCACCATGCAGCCACAACGTATTCAGAAAATATTTATTCACCCTGAAATTGGTGCTCCAAGTATCCAAATTTCACTGGAATTTTGATTATTGTGGAAATAATCACATTTTCTGATATGAGAAATTTGCATTCATTGAAAAGTCATTGAAGTGGGAGCCATGTTATTGTCAATTGAAGTATGCCCATATAAGACATATTATGCCACATTCAGACATATGGCAATATCAGTTAGAGTTTACACTAACTGTTCTGTGTTCTGGTTCTGCTTCTATTCTCCCATTGCAGTTTTGCCCGTGCTATGAGTGTTTCCACACTTGTTCTGACTTCCATCAAGGGCACCCCTCTGTACATGTCTCCAGAGCTGGTTGAGGAGAAGCCTTATGACCACACGGCTGAGCTCTGGTCACTCGGCTGCATATTGTATGAGCTCCACACTGGAGTCCCACCGTTCTACGCCAACTCCATCTTCCAGCTTGTCCAGCTGATTGTCAAAGATCAGGTCAAGTGGCCAGAAAGCATGAGTGAGGGTTGCATGGTACAGTACATTAAAATTTAATTTATTTAACAAAATCTTCAGTCCAGAGAAATTTTCAGAAACATAATCTGTGTAGTGGCAGTTGCCTTACAGTTTTACTTTTATTCTGAAAACTGAGGATGGAAATGTAATTTATTTAAGATCAGTCCATTAAAAAATTGACCACTTATTGCAAATACCCATCTATACCTGCTGTAAACATCATTGTCAGACATCATTGGTTTTTAAATCTCTTCTTATTTGTCCTTTTTATGGATGTATTCTGAATGTTTTGCAGTCCTCTTTTATTGGATTTGAAATATTTCTGTTGAATCAGAAAGAATTCCTCCTTGTTGCTGTTCACTGCTCACTGTTGCTCCTTTAAAAAAATCACTTTATACTTAATTCATTTGTACTTTTTGGACCCATTTTACTGGATCTAAAATTCCTACTCAATCTCTGTTTGGCCATGATTATTATTTTGGCAAAATATAATTGAAGGAACTGCAGGCAGTTTCAGTAAACTGCTGCTCTACAAAATATCCATAAATTACGTCTTTTAATTCCATAGCAAAGTATTTTGTGAATAAAGACCATAGTCATCAAGGGAGTCCTGAATTATTAAACTAGATGAGTCCCTGTTTTAGCTGAAAAATAAGCAAAGTGGTGATTTATAATATGCATTGTACAGTGGGTTCTCGACTTACGAACGAGTTCCGTACCTGTGACTTGTTGTAAGCCGATTTTCGAAGTCGGAATTTATACCTAAATTATACCTAAATGAACACCTTAAGTTACTCACACTGTACAAACAACACATGAAGGACATATAAAATACAGTTATTAAATGAAAAAAAAGAGAGAACAATTTCTTATCTTTATTTCTGTGGTCGTATTTACGAACCAAACCGCTTAGGGCGAAACTAGGTTTTTTTAAGTAATTTATGGGAGTGCGTCGTAACCACAAAACGTCGTAACTCGAGATCGCCGTAACCCGAGGACCTCCAGTACTAAAAATGCAAAGCTGAGGAATGAGACAACAGTTTTTGCTGTAATACAAAAAAACAAACCAACTAAGAGAGCTAGTTTAAATAGGCCATTCAGGAAATTGACGAGTTAGATGAAGTTCAAATAAAAATAAGCCAGCAGAGTAATCAAAATGGAATGTTTCCATGCCAGACATGGCATGGAAAATATCCAGTCAACTAGTGATTATCCTTTACATACACACATGCTCATACACAGATAAAGTTAGAGCTTGTTGACATGATAGTTTAGAAGTTGTATATGTATGTATCAAGATGTAGCTAATGGTTTATTTTACCTCATGAATAATGGGTTGATGACAAATGCATTATTTGGGTAAACTTGCCATTTAACCTGTGATTTTCTGCAGTACACCTATGCAACAGGATAAGAATGACAAGTTATCCCATTTGAACTATGTTTATTGCTGTATGCAGTTAAGTTTTTATCATTTTGATGTTGTGATGTAATTGAAGTATGTTGTTATTGACAGAGTTTCCTGAAGGGTTTGCTGACAAAAGAACCGCAGAAGAGGCTGTCTTGGCCGGACCTCTTGAAGCATCCATTCATTGCTGATGGAGTTATAGGTAATATTTATTTAATGCAGGGGATTACTACTTTTTCATCAAAATACTACATTAGAACTTGGAATGAGTTTGAATGCCACTGAGCTCTCAGAGTGGCTGAGACCAGTACTTCCACAGAAATATTACAGAAGGCAAAATGGTGGGCTTACAGCAAGTCTCCAGTCCAACCAGTAGACAGTACATAGAACTGAAATATTGTTCAAAAAGGACACTGTGTTCTGACATATATCCCTTAATAGACACTGCTTGAGATTTTGCCATCTAAAACAACCAGTATTGATTCATTTTCAGGATTTGAACTATTCACTTCTTTATTCTGGCTGCAGGAGACACCAGTCCATTTAACAGAAATCACCTCCTATCATGGTTTTCTTTACAAGCTAGTAAAACAACCAGAATCTCCATAAGTTAGATGGAAAGGATAAGTGGTTTTCATTTTGAAAGTAGTTGGGTTGCTGCAAGGGAAGTGCTGAGTCATACAGTACTTGTGTACAAAATTCCTGCAAGTTATAATAAATGGTGACGTTATTCTTCACTAATGGTACAGCATTTCACAGACTTCACCTCAACATGGGGATTGATTCAATTATTCTGTTTATTACAGTCTTTTGCAGATTACTGTTTTTGCAATCCTTGATTTTGTTTTATTTTTCTTGTGGTCCCTGTTGGTACCTGTGGGCAGTGCTGTCAGATGACAGCTCTGACAGTCCCCTCACTGTGACTCCCAGCCAGGAGGAGCAGGCTCTGAAACTGAAGCAGGCCAAGGAGAAAGCAGCACCACGTGTTGGTGAAGGGAAACTACTGCGCAAAGTCAGGGAGCTGAGAGGAAAAGACAAAGAAAACAAACAGGTACAGCCCACAGACAGCTGGCACATGGCTGAAGCATAGCTTCCCCTAGAATTTGAATTCCTGTAAGTGTGTGAATACCATGACTTGTACCTCTCTTGTACTCTTTGACAGTCCTTGACATAGTGTTTTATAATTTTCTTTTGCATTGCAATGTTTCTGTGAGGTGTAAAGACATGGAGGGAGGGGTGGACTTCTCTTGGAAAAACATTATGTTTTGAACCATGTTCATGTAAATGTTTGTTCAGTTTATGCTTCTTAGTGGTTGCTGTTCTTGGATTTCATAGAATTTTACACTTAGTGCACGTGTGGGGAGTGAAAAGGGAGATCGTTCCAAGAAGGCACTTTTGAGGACGGCTGCTAATGGAAACGCTCATTCTGAAGATTGGTCAACGCCCAACTCTGATTTTTTTAATCAAAATTCACTAAAACAATCAGTTATGCTGCCACTCACAGAGCAGCCCCTAGAATCTGAGACACAGGAAGACAGGTAATGACCATACAGTGTGTTTTCTTATAAAACAAATGTACAATCAGGTATGTCCATAAGCTTTGAGACAAGCATTATTTCAGGGGCATTAGATGGGAGGACACCCAAATCATGTTTTAGAAGGCTTGCTGAAATTAGGGGTCTTAAATGTAACAGGATTTTCCCCTGTGTGTGTGTGTATAACTTATCTCACACAGTGAAATTTGGGGTGAATATGTGTAACTAGGGTTACAGTTGTAACACCATTCATCTGATATGGATATAAACACTGTAAATGAAATTAAATCTGTAAAATGGAACTTTAACTCTGTAGTAGCTGTTTACTAAATAGCTGTCTAAATAGTTCTGCACTATCTGTAAAAAAAATGTCCTTGATTTATTCTGCATTCAGAGGACCACCAAATATGTTGACAATCTTGTAAAACATTGTGTATATGTTCAACAAAGAGAACTGCAAGCTCTCTACTGACATTTCTCTGACATTTTGCCTGGCAGGATGGGTCCAATCAGCAAAGATTATGCACAAGAGTTTCCATCTGTGGAGATTGGGCCCAGAATGGTCCTGAAGCACCAGACTGGGGTCCACAGCACTCTGGGTTCTGTCAAACTGGAGAATGAGGTGTTTTTAAGTTAATGTGTGGACGTGTGTGTGTGTGTGTGTGTGTGTGTTTATGTGTATGTGTGTGTGCGTGCGCGCGCGCGCACAAAAGCTTGATGTTACTAACATGTCTTTTTAATAGATGTCAGAGAATTATATAGAAGACAACTTAATAATTTCCATGTTAAATTACCCACAGGATATTGATGTGATTGATAGTGATGAGCAGTGGAGGCGTTTGGTCCAAGCCACAAATCCTGAGAATCAGACCGATGTAGGCATGGAGCACTCCATTCTGATTTGTCTAAAGGAGAGGTTGCTTTCCTCCAGAGCACAGGTACAAGAGTTTCGGCTTGGATTGTTTGGCCAGCAAAAGTTATACCTTATCCATGAGCATGAGCTGTACCTTTCCAGTACTTTGCACAGTGGTAACATTTCATTGATTTTCTTTATTAATCAATTAATATTAACTATATTATATTTAAAGAACTGGGCATGAAAACAGAATGTTGCTAGTTTGATTCTTAGGTTGGGACAAGGTTGCACTGTACCTGAAAAGCTAAATATCCAGCTGTATACAGATAATGTCAACTGTAACAATTTGAAAACCATCATGGGAAAATCCAAACAAACAAATAATTATGAAATGGCTGAAGAAAAAGATTGTTGAAATGATAATTTCTGTTTTCACACATTCAGTACATGAACAGTAACATGCTTTCTGATCTGTTGCCTTATTTTATATGTAGCTAGCTATCAGTTCCATGGAAAGGATTGACAAAGTCAAAATGGTAGTAGCAAGCCTTTGGTGACCTGTATTATATTGGTCTGTCATCTTTGAAGCAGTCTTTTTTTTCTTTTAAACCAAACAATTTAAGCCTCTTTCTGAATTACAATTGTAAAGATGAATGATGTAATATGTTAAATTGCTGAATTCATTAAGTTAAAATAAACATTATTATAGAGGCTTTAAATATCAAGTTCGGTCTTGACTTAGTAGTTGAAGTTCTGCTGTTGCCACATGGTGTGGTTTTTGTGGCTGGACTCAGACAGATCCAGTGGAAATACTGGGGCACTCCTGCCTTTGACAACATTGTTAAAGTCAGTTTACTCAAAATCTCAGTTATGTTCTCAATATGTTCCCAAACTGATAATCCCAATTATCAGTCAAGAAACAATTGGCTCAGCCTCACCAAAGACAGTTGGGGTGTAGGCCAGTTAAAGGTTTGTTAGTCATTGCTTGAGTCAGAGAAATCACATGCCGCAGATTCCTCCTCTGGTGGGAGCAGGTCCCTGCAGTGGGCTAAATAAGTTCGGCCAAATTCAGGGTGAGAAAAAATCCTAATTATATAGCAAAATTTTGCTTCTGAATTAGAGTAAGTTGTTAAACTTCAAAACTTCCTTCACTATGTTTGCCCAGTTGGAACGGTCCAACTGGAAACTACAGGAAAATAGCAATGGAGCATGAAACTATGCTTTTCCTCATCAGCTATTGGGTGGTATGCTGGAAGGGGCGTGTCATACCCGCCAGCATCTGAAGGTGCTTAACAACCTGCTAGCCAGAAGCATGAACTCAGAGGATTCAAAGAGAGTGGCCCTGGAATTGGATTTGCCTCACTTCCTGTTTGACATGATTGAGGAAATTATGGGAAGTCCAGTTGTCAAGCAGGTAAAAACATAACAGTTATCTGACATTTTCCACAGAAGTGTTGCCATCCATTAATTTGTTCCTTTGGACAGATTGGTAATCAATGGTTTCATTTCTTCTTCAGCAGCCATGGTGTGTAGCAGTACTGGGAGACCTGATGTCAGCACTGCTGGTCTACTGGAAAAGACACTCTAAGTGGGAACCAGCCAGAAAGAGGTAGAACGTTTAGAGCTGATGTTTTGTTTACATGAAACCAGTTATAAAAATGGTAAAGTGGAGAGCAATGAATCGAAAGGAAAAAAAAAAAGATATCAGAAGAAACACAACTATACAAATGAGCTATAGATAGATTAAGAACCTATAAGCTGTAATGTTGCATACCTTGCAAGTTGATTCACAAATCAACCATACAAAACGGTTCAGTGTAACAATGTGTCACAATAGAATACTTGGGTTATGTGCGTTGTGTTGTAACCCCATTTCTTCTTCCTCATGTCAGTGTGGAAGAACGTGCTGAGCCCTTCATGACTATCCTTTTTCACCCTGACATGGTTCCTATTGTTGTGAGTATCTGCCCTAACACAAGTGACTGGATAGTAATTGTATTATTTTTCTCTGAACTCATGGTGTGCACCTGTTAATAACATTCCTCCATCCTACTTTCCCAAATGAAAATCTGTTTGTCTCCCAGCCTCTAGCTGCATCTGTGCTGGCCTTGTTCACTTACCGTGGCATGGCTGTGGATCTCCCTGCCGACAAATTCATGACTTTAATGGAGAGAGCTTTTCAGCTTCCATCTGAGGTAGTTATATGAATGCACATTTCTATTATTCTCCATTGTTCACTGTGGGTAAGACCCCGGAAGTATGCTGTCTGCATTTAAGCTCAACCTTTTTTTCATTTTTAGTATTGTTAATTTTGAGAGGTAAACAATTTTGATTTATTAAAAATTGTATTATATAAGAAAAATATTTTCCAGTTTTTGATACACTTATTTTGTCCATAGTGAGGTTCTATGGTCAATCACTGCTGATTTTATTTTAGGATCTCGTATTAAATGAGGCTACAATTTTATTATTTTTACACAAAACATATATTACAATATGAGCACATCCGCAGTATATAGTCCATTCATACAGCTAGCTTCGCACATCCTAACTTTATTTGGAGATATACACACATTCTAATTATTTTAAAATGTACTATATTAGCCTACAATAAAAAATACTATACGTTACACATCTAGGCTTTGGCTACTGAAACTATAGTAACTTAGCCCACTAACTAGAAATTCCTGATATAGCCAGCCACAATGTCCACTTAGCTGGTGAAGTGGATAACATTACATTACATCTTAAACATACTTATGTGGAAACGGCGACTATAACCTATGTCGTACTCATTTATTTAAATAAATTGAACGTTTCCATTTATTGTAAAGTTTGACATTGAATATGGTAGATCAAACGAGGTACGTGTGAAAGACTTGATGTTTGAAATTCCCGGCTCTGGCGTTTCATTTCTTCGACAGAATGTTGCCATTATGTTCGGTTGTAAATGGAATCTTCAGTCAAGTTCAGTTTTGCTTGGGTATTCATTTCGAACGGTGATAAGGCCACTTTCACTGGAACTACTTTAAAGCCGTGCATTATTGCCATGCATTTACTTGGAAATAATGAACTCCCCTTCAGCCAATCAAAAACGAGTATTTAACCTAGCCATAGAATTAGCCATAATAATGTTTATCTGTTAATGGAATGTAAAATAAATTATGAACATATAAAATGTATGTTACTGTACAGTTACAACCTTTTCCACCATAGGTAGGAAAATGTTTCCATCAGCCTCAGAAGATTTTGGCCTCACTTTTAGGATTGTCCATGAAAGAAATTCAAAATCCTTTCTTTTTTTCAAGGCAAACTGGAAGGTATCTAGATTGAATCTACAAAGTACAAACTTATAGCTTGCCAGGACTTTTTTGTTGCATATTTGTGAATTTGTTTCAGAATCGCTGTTTTGTCTTTGATGGGTCAGCAGCTATATCTATATCTATAGAGTTTCCACTGGTTGCATGTGAGTTGCTCGGTAACCCCATGTCCCAATCTCTTTAAGCGCTGTATCCTTCCACCACAAGGCTGGGGACTCTGGGATGGCCTGTTGGCACTGCTCCTCCAGACTCTTTCTGAGGCAAGTATATTTGAGGAAAGAATATTCAGTCTTAAAATCTGTGCTGGTTTGTCCTGAACAAGTATGTGGCAGAACCAAGTGCCATCTCAGTAGAGCTAAAATAACCATAAGATCCAGACGTTTGGCATTTATGACTACATAGGACAACATTGTGATTTATTTCCAATGTTTCTCTTTGTGCTGTTCCTGTACATTATATTGAAAGGTTCCTCTACGTATTTCCCAATGGTGCTGTACGAGCTTAAGCTTTCACCTGATCTTTGTTCTTGTTTTATTTTCATTCAAATGCATGAAATTTGAAATCGACTCATGAAACAAATCTAAATAATTATATACATCATCATTATATGCATGTTAAGTACAGTTTTCATCTAATTTATATTGGGGTGGATATATTTTATTTTTCATGTAACGGTTCATTTATTGTATATATGAACTGTATATACAATAAACCGTATACAATTTACAGTTTACATGTTGCCTTTTTGACGTAATAGCCTAGTTTACCATGCACTGAAATTGGCCACCAGAGGGAGTCTGCCCTGAAATGAGTTAATTAAAATGGGTAAGGGTCTGCAGTCTTCAGCAGCATATTTTTATATATTTCATATATTGTTTTGTCATGCTTTGACTCCCTTTCCCATTGCAGCGTGAAAACTGTTCGGTCACCGAGTTCCTGGATTCCAGCCTCTGGCACCTCCTGTGGCTCAGAGTTAGTGTTACATTGGAAGAGATGTCACCAAACAGTGAATTGTTATCACTCAGTGGTATGAAATATACATATGTGCAGTAACATGTATATTAACTGATGTTGCAAAGAATTGCATTATTTTCCTTCATTGATATTACACAGGTTCTTTGTCATTGATAAAAGGTTAACGGAAAAATAGAAGGGTCCTCCAGGGTTCATGTATCTCTCTTGACAGCTCAACCAAAATCATCTGAAATCCAACTTTTTTTTTTTTTTTTTTTCTAATCTTCTTTCTTTTCCCTCCTGTAGGTCTTCACATTTTTCTTTCCTTGGCTCTGTTTGTCTTCATCAGGGAGCCATACAACTGTGTTCCTCTGTTTTCCAGTAGTAACACCAACTCTGTGCACACCCTCAGTCGCCTTCTCACCGCTGATTGGTCAGTGGCCTTATTGTACAACAAAACATACAAATCATATACCAGCAGGGCTTTTATAGTTACTGGTTTTTGTTGCTTCCTCCACACAGCTCTTCAGAGAAGGACATGTTCACTGAAGAGAGACCAGCCCACCTATGGATTGGTCCAAGCCCAAACAGCCTATCAGTGATGAGCTGCCATTTGCTGTGCTTTCCATTTGCACTTGAGGTCCCTGATGAGACTGTGTCAAAAATCCTCCAATCATATCACAGCTGTGACATTGTGTCACGCCTGCTGCAGGTGAGTGTCATCATTAGTGTTCTTTTTCCTTTTCTTTGAAGTGCTCTTATAAACAGCTATAAGGGTATTGGAAATAGAAACCTGAAATTCATGAATCTAAAATATGGGCTCGGCTTCTGTCTAAGCCGCATTGCAGCTAGTTCCTAAGTTTTAGTAGTGAATTTAAGTTCCTTTTTATGTCCTTTTCACTGAACTTTCATTGAAATGAATGGAGAAATATGGATGTTTCTTTGACTCTATCTCTGCCAGATTGCACTTGTTCTCCCTTTTTCTCTGCTGGAGCTCCCCCTGTCTTTGCTGCGCCACCTCCTCTTCTGTGACCCCCAGCATGCTGTCCCTTGTTTCACGACTGCTGCGGAGGCCTGTGGCTTTTTCCTGCCACCTGTCAAGACTGGACAGAATGATGCCGGCGACGAAAACCAAAGCGCCAGCAAGACAGGATATGGTGAGACAGGCCAGCCATCAGAAAGGACAGCAAGCGCCCTGCTGGCAACCTTCCTCCAGTTCGAGGCGCTGTCTGTTTCTGCCATGGAGCTCATCTCACTTGTTTCCCAGACGGCCCGTTTCTCACTTCTCCCTCCATTTTCTGTGCTCTACATGGACCCGTCCCTCCTGAGATTGGCCCTCGCCCACTCTGATGACCAGGTCAGGGCAGTCACCTGCAGCCTGCTGGGAAACCTTAACCCGGTGGTGCCTCAGAGCCACTATGACCCTCTCTTGTTGCTGCTCTTCCAGGACATGATTGGCCAGCTTCACAACCCGTGTGTGGCTGTGCGGAGGGCTGCTTGCCGAGCTGTGGGAAATTGGCTAGGGCTAGTAGGAAAGGCAGACTCCCGCAAAGGCTCTGATCTCAAGAAAGAAGCTGTTGGCTCTTTTAACATTGAGGGGAAGACAAAAGTGGGTGAAAAAGCAGCATCTGTCAGACCAGGCAGAGAGAACCCAGCCTCTCAATCAAAGGCGCATGCTGAACATAAAGTTGATCGGTGGGTGGCGTCTGCACAGGAGGCAGCCCCTGTCCTGCTGCCCCTACTCAGGGACCCAGACCCGCTAATTCGCCGACACTGCTGTGCTGCTTTAGGAAATGTGTCGACCATCAATGGGGGAGGGGCTGCACTGATACAGTGTGGTGCCCTCAGCCTGCTCCTCCAGGTGGCCTGTGTGGATTCCCAGAATGCAGTGCAGCTGGTAGCTCTCACTAGCCTCTGCCTCCTTGGTCAGCAGGACATGTTGCGACAGGTAAGGTTTTGGTTGGTTGTGTAAATGTTTCCATTCAGGAGAGGTTTAATGTGTGAATGCTGTTTTTTGTACCTGTAAAATGACTGTAAAATTCAAAAATTGTTTTTAGTACACTTCAAGGTCTTCACATGCCACATTTTACTTCCTGATTAATTACCAAGCAAGTTTGCTGTTGCTCTTGTCTTTTCCAGCCACACATATGTTGATAGCACTTATGGCCACTAGATGGCATTAAAGGTGTGAGAGTCTGCACAGTATTTTCTTCTTACAATGTGTATATCAGTGGTTGAACTGTTTGTAAATAGGTAGTGGTATTGTTTAGGTATTGTTTTTCCTAAGTGTAGTCTTTCCCCTGTATGTTTTAGGCTCTGGTGTCTTTAGGTGCTGAGGAGAAACTACGTCACTTTTCACAGAAGCCATCCTCAGCCTGTCAGTATAACAGACTCATGAACAAACTCCGTCCCGCTGTGAGTCAACAGCACGGAAAAATTGTCAATCCATCTGTCAGAGAGTGAAAATATTCAGAGGACCATCTCCAACCTTCATTCCTGTGGCACAGGGAACGCTAAGGTGGGGACAGCTATGTGCCAGGATTACATTAGACCAATAATATTTTTAAATTTAAAAGCAGGTGTTGCATTTTGTGATGGTCTAATTGTAGGGAATAACACATTCATTATAAGCATCTAAAATATGGCAAATCTGTCTTTTACTCGGTTGAGGAAAATTATTAATAAGATTTGGCCTCATTTAATAGATCAAATTTGCGCAAACCGGACCTAAGTTTATGGTTTATCATTTTCATGTAAAAATGTGGGAACTGTTATATTACTACACTTGTATTAGCTTTAGCTTGGTATTCTTAAGAATAAATTTTTTGTGTTTCTTATTTTTACTTTTTTTCTGTACATGAAAAATAAAATCTCAGACAGTGTTCTAAAATTAATTATAAGAACACAAACATGGCTTATGGGGCCAGATTATAATATAATATAATTGTTTAGCAAGATAAATTGATTACATTTGAGTTAATCATATTTGAAAACACCAGTGCTGAATTTTTATTTGTGAACACTTGTCTGTAATTTTTTTGTTTTTGACCACATTTTTATAGTTTTGTGTAAATAAATTTAATTTATCGAGTGTACTTTTTTATAGCTTTGGGTTTACTACAGAACATCATAGGGATTTTGTTTATTGAATGTGTCTAAGGGAAGCATAAAGTCATGGAGAAAGGGATTATATATCTGTACAAGATGAGCCCTTGTACGTAAAGTACCCAGGAGTCCAAGCTTTTATTACAATATACTTAACACTAAACTATTTTGGAGATGTTTCTCATTAATAGTGGCATATTTGACTTACTACTGAAACCAGTGATTAATAACATTTAAACAACTCAAGGTTGAACAACTATTTTGTTTCTTATGAAATTCCCCATTTGACATCAGACAAATTTTGCAAACACCCACTCCTCCTCTTCCTTGATAAACTGCAAAAATTCTTCCCATGACATGACTGTGTTCTGGTCCCTTTGGAAATACCCAGTCTCTATCACCTGGAATCGCCAAATATGGGTGAGGGTGTTTTCATACCCTGATGTGCCATAAACCGGAATTTCCTTCCTGAAGTATTAACCACAGCAATCAAAATGATTGACTGCAAATAGACTAAATTTAGCATACTTCAAAAAGCATGAGAAGGCCTGCAGCAGTATCCTAATGAAATCTGATTTTATGACAAGCAGTGATTCTCCTGGCAACTTTTATAAATCATTCAGGCTGTACATAGTATGTCTTTTCTAGGTTGAAGATTAGCATGGTTGACTGCATATAGAGTAATAGTACATATGTGCATATAATTTATAGGTGGAAAAAGCTAAACATCAGTTATAAAACACAGGAAATATTCATATCAAGCGTGTATAGTCATGGCAATTTGGCATAATGTTTCTCTGCAGCATGTATAAACTCTAAACACGTTGTATGACATCCAATTGTCATAAAAGCTTAACGTGTTTTCTCGGGTGTTTTGGGAGTTTTTTTTTTTTCTTTTATAAAGCCTCTTATGGTACATGCAGCTAGTTTAGATTAATACAGGTGGGATCTCAGATATATTAAACCCAGAGTTTTTTAACCCATATATTTTAACTTGGGCCACTTGGATGAATAAATAATCCAAGTATATGCTATTTTGCATGTTTTTCCTCAGTTAACATATTGGTCTTTCTTATTTAAATGATGCTTTCACTAAGATTTAATAAGACTTCAGTTTAAAACATGCTACAGTATAAATCATGCCAAAGGGGTTCATTCACTGCCATCCATTACTATAAGTCTGTCTCATCACTCTTGAGTACCTGGTTTGGAAGGATTTCCTATAGGGAAGGTAGAATAGAATGAGGCATACTTACATCTGTAGGAATTGAACTGTTGGTAACAAACCTTGGATTCTCTATTTGGACTGGTAGCCATGCTGTTGTCATTGCAAAATATAGTCCCCAACTTCCTCCACGCTGGACTGGCATGGGTATTCTGGTCATGGGTATTCTGCAAAATTTGTGCACCAAAATTTGTACACACATATGAAATTAATGATGCTGTCCAGACAACGTGAAATTCTGGAGTATGTGTCACCAGTGTAAGCCTCACAAATCCTACAGTTTGAATAACAATGTCCGTGTAGTGACTATTTTCAAAATTTAAAGATGTGTTTTGGACATGTAAAACAAATCAAATGTCTGATGTGTTTAAAGTCATCTTGTGCAGAAAGTCATGAAAACTTTGCTTGACAAGGCACTAGAATGATCCGGAGAATGTTCTGCCAATACAAACTAATGCAAGATAATGGAGAGTTATGGTTATTTGAGGGTTTTTTTTTTCTTTTTTGTCTCTGCAAACTATGTGTGCCTAAACATTCTTCATTATCCATACTAGTTTCTTGTGCTTGATGTCACTGATATATTTCACAATTTAATTTTTTCCTTCCTATTTATCAGACATTATTTCTGAATATTTTTCTTGGTTTGTCTATTAATGTGTTACAGCTAGAATTTAATCAAAACATATCACTTATAGTTGATAAAAATACATACTGCCAAACCATCGATTTAAAAGGCAAACTACATTGGCTTGCCAGCTAGTTAGCCAAGTAGAGAAGAACATAAAAGAAAACTAGCTAGCTATCTGAATAAACATAGCATATTATTACTGCCACACAAAAAAAACCCAAATAAAATACACTAGGTTTTGCATTGATAACAACATTAAACAGTAAAGCTCTCTTTTCAATCTGTGGGTGCTGGGGTCCATCATTTATACACACATATTTTATTTAATTTTGGGCCATTTCAGTTTACAGTCAGTAACATTTGCATTTTTGAGAGCACCAGTATGTCCCATAAAAAATAAGACAAAGGCTGTTTAGGTCACTGAAAAAAATGAAAGTGTAAATTCATTTAATGATCATTTTAACTTAGCAGGGCAACTTTTTGAGAGGCTTGAACAACAGATTTAGCAATTTTACATTTTTCATGTTGGTTATTTATCAGACGCTTATAATTTGACATGACATTCAAGAAGTAAAAAAACTTGAAATGAATAAATAGTTAAAAAAAAAAAACAAATCACATGTAATGCAGATCATAAACAAACAATAATAGTCATTATAAATGCTTAGCTAGTGCCAGATTGTTTTTAGGATATTTTAGAGGGTTATGGACAAAGGTACATTCTGCAATCATGGATTTTCAGTCTAGAGTGAAAATATGGGGTAGGATCTGTGTGTTCTTTTTTATTATTTTTCCCCACCCTGAGCACAGCTTAACTGCAGTGACGTGCCCCCACCAAATCAGGGGGAGGATGCCGTGGCACGTGATTCCTCTGAGTCACGTGATGACCAGCCCTTGCTTGTTTCCAAACTGCAGGCACACCACCAATCACTGCAGTAACTAAACAGACAATAATTGTCATAGCAAATCAAATGATTATGCAGTCAGTGTACGTCCTGCACCTACAGGTGCGAGGCCAACCAGGGGTGGCCACTAGAGAGCACTGAGATTAACAACCTTAACCAGTTTACACCCCTATCATCTATGGTGCGACTGGGCCAATTGCTGCCTTGCTAATAACAGTTGCTGCCATACCATAACTGGTAATGGTGAGATTCAAACACCCAACCTCGGGGCTCCCAGGAGAACATTTTACCCTGTGAGCAACTCTCTTTCTACCACTGAGGAGCCAGAAAAATAACAGGTGTGGTCATGCTGTATGACCTCCTGGTGCCTGTAATGACAGGACCACAAGGCCTCCAGAGCTGGAAGATGGGAGTGGCTTCACTAAGGCAAAATTATAGCATGAAAATTAGATGTTGCAGTCGCCTTAGCAGCCTGGAAGGCTAATGCTAGTGCTAGAACGGGATGTGTGAAGCCATAGAAAGCCATTGGACAGCAGTGAAAAGTGGTCATTTGAGTCAGCTTGGGCTGACAGGTGATGAGGCAGTCTGCAACATTCTGGCCAAGATGGACAGGCTTGATGGCACAAGCCAGGAAAACAACCAGGAGAGAGTTCATGTTGTATTGCAGGTCTATGTGATGTGATGGAGGCCTATTTAATATCTTGGCACCCCAAATAGCCAAACCTCTTTGTCATGTTTTTTTTTTTTAATTTGTCAGTCCAATATCAAATTGACCTCTCTGTCTGGAAATATACTCCTGTTCCAAAAAGGGGGTGACCAAAGTTAAAATTTACCACTCCAAAAGCCAAAAGCTTTCCAACCTACCTAAAATTATAGCATCATTGGTTAACAAACTACTGTGAGCATTTCTGTCTAGGAAATTTGCCAAAGTAATCAGTCTGGTTTTAGACCATGGCATAGAACTATCACTGCAGGATCCTTAGTTTAAAAACATTGCAAACACCTTGGATAAGCAATAGTGCATTGCAGCTTTTGATAGTGGGTCATTCCATTTTACTGCAAAGACCGTCTTCTGTTGGGTTGAAAGAAGATGCATGAGTTAGGTTTTGAAAGTGTGGATGGAATGCAATTTAATTTAATGGAAATCACCAAAGGGTCCCCCAAGGCTCAATTTTGGGATCTGTCCTCTATAATAACATCCATTTTTTGTAAACTGTATGCTGATTATACTGCTGTCTAGACAAGAATCCCCTCAGTCAGTCATGAAATTAACACCCTTCAACATTCTTTTCATACCATTAAAAACTCATTATTAGAATTAAAACTGGTTTAAAATTTTGGAAAAATGTGAAAAAAAGGAAAAGTTCATGCTTCTTTCTAGATATCAAACTAATATCATTCCACATCAAAATGTGGAATGGTCTGCCCTGAACACGATAAGACTTCAACACTGTTATATACCCTATATATATAATATTACTTTTGAACATAAAGGAAATCAATAACAGAACTTGATCCAAAATACACTTTGCCTTCATTGTGCCTTTACTGACCTGGGTAACATTTATTTTTTAGCTTCTTAGTCCTGAAATGATTTCAATAACAAATAGAAATTTGAGTACTCTGGGTCTGTGGTCCAGTTTCATAATTTTATCCTTGTATATACATAACTATTTATTTTTTCTTCCCTATTATGCTCTGTGCTAAGGACTTGTAAAAGAGATCTATGACATCCAGAATGTCTATATGACTCCCTGAACAAATAAAGGTAAATTGAACAATGATAATGATAATTATTTTAATGATAATTTTTTTTCCTGCAGTTGTACAGGTGAACTCATGCCATACCTTGTTTATTGATAAATGCAAACCAAGGTTATTAATTCCAAATAAGAATAATCTGTTTAAAATCTAACTATTCACAATGTTAGGAATGTTTCAGTTTTGTAAAACATTCATTCCCCAGCTCAGAAGTTGGCCTATCTACCATAGTGGAGGCTAATGCTGTTTTAACATTTATATCAAGCCACTGGTTGGTAGGAGAGACCGGGATGATTGTAACAATTTTTACTTTTGCATCCATTACGCTGCCCTTATTTGTGCTAAACCTTACAAAATTTGATACAATGTACCCACATATGTATGCCTCAAAATGAGATTATCCCCAAGCCCACAATGCTAAAAGAGAGTGCCAACATTAATCTCAAAATCAAGAAGTGAAATGTTACATTCTACCCCACACCCAGGGCTAACTGTAAAGTACCTGGGGGTTAAATTTAACAACTAGCTGAAAATGCAGAAACTCAACACAGACAATGTAAATGCTGGAAAAAAAAAAAACATTATTGGGGGACATATAATCCTAAAATGCAAAAAAGCTGTGTTGGTGTGCATTTACACATATGCATCCAACATCCCTCTTCCTCTAAATCTATCTATGTTTGTTATCAGACCTAAAAAAAAAGTGCAATATCAACACTAAAATCATTTAGATGGAGACAATCCATCATTACACATAGCTGCCTTTATTAGTAAGTCTCTCATCCTGCTCATCAGTAAACACACTATTGGCACTGCAGTAGCCTGCTCTGAGTGCCTCACTGGACCTGTTCTCCTGCAGTTGCTGTAATGTTTTATAGTGTCTGCAAAGAGTTCCATGACAGATACAATAACAGTTTGTCACAGATCCACCCTGTACAATCTTACTTGAGGCTTTGTAGAGAAATATGAATATTTATTTCTTTATTTATTTGTTTGTTTGTTTGTTTATTTATTTATTTTTTGCTTCTATTGTTTGGCATGCTGAAAAATACCAAAACAACCTTAATCCTTATTTTGGGTTAGTTGTGAAACTTTTGAAAATCCTGTGACAACTACCCCCGAATCTGTCATCCATGTTATAGCACTGTTTTAGCAGAATGATTTGAAATGTATGGTCAAGAAATGCATTAAATATAAGATGAAAGAAGAAGACTTAGTTTTACAATTCCTAAACCACAAACTTCACAAGTCAAAAATAGATGTGGTCAAAAAATTCACTTTCTTATCTTAAAATCAGCTTTTTTGACCACAAAGAGTTGCTCACAGGGGCATGTAACTCAACATGTGAATTCAGAAGGGCAGTGGGCATGTACACTAATTGTTACATGACTCTGGCTTACTCCTGCTGGGATAAATTAAAGTGTTACAACTTCCCCTTGTTACAGTCATCCTAGGTCTCCCCTTGAACTAGTTCATTATGAGCTCAGGCTCAAGATCAGCCAGCAGTTCAAATGAAGGTCAGGAGTTAGGTGCCCATTGTTGGTGTGCAAAACCCGTCGCGTGCATATTAAAAATTTTAACAAGAAAATGGTCAGTTCAATGCGGTTTTATTCCGTTTCCCTGGTATCCTCCCTGTTGGGCACAAGCGCAGCTAGCCTACTTCTCCCCTGCACCCCTGGTTAGTTACGACCATAAACATCATTCTAGACCAAGAGGGAAAAGTACACTTTAAGAATATTCATTCGTCTGCAGGGTTATAATGTTTTGTGGAAATATCCATATAGCTGCAGTTCATCTTAATTTGAAACTTATTACTGGTTGCACGAATTTTTATCACCTCAAGTTTAATCACCTGCAGTAACTGATATTGTATTTGGTACATATAAATATACATTTCTTCGTTTGCATAAGAATGTAGTTATCCTTGTAAATGCCTATATTGCGTTTATCAAACTCCATTTAATGAAAGAGAACTTAAGTGGTGAAAGTTTTAAACATGGTAAAAGTGCAATTTACATCTTAAGTAGGGACAAGCACCTACAGGAAATTAAGACGCATTTCATATAGGTACACACGGAGAAATACGTTTTCAAACTATTTAAAATGTTTCGTTTTGCAGGCTTATGTAAATGCAATCATAATTCTGCATGTCTGCCTTATATGTTTATAATATTATCTCATTGGTGATGTATATATATGTATAAGGTGTACAGTACGTGATAGAAATCCCGAAAATAATCCCGAAGATTATATCAATATATATATAATTTTAAAAAACCTTTGGCATGACCATGTAAAACTAACTTAAGAAACAGCATGAAAACACAGCTTTACCATTTTGTGTTTCAATTTTATTTAAACGATTTCTGATTCATATTGCTCCATATATTACAGCTGCCAGGCTTTGAAGAAATTCAGCTTCACAAATCCTTAAATTTAGTTGCGATACATTGTAATAGTATTTCATGTTTAACCAAAAGGGCAGTAATCAAAGTACGTCTGTCAAACAAAACCCTAACAAGCTGTCGGCCCATATAATTAATTGAAGATTGGGAGGAACAGAACTGTCTGCTGTTCACATTAACTAAAAACACGTATTTATATTTCGATTTTTCGAATTCATTTAACATTTGTCATATGGAAAGTAGTTCAGAGAGATTATTGAGCAAATAACTGCATATCAATTTCGGAGTAGTGTAACAAAACAGCCTGTTCAAATTCCAATATTTACGCTGTAAAATGCGCTTATTAAATTCGTAGTATAAATGATGAACTACGATGAGCGAAAGGATTCCTTAATAGGCATTTCCAGTCCGAGAAAGATTATTTCCCGCTAATAATGGATTGCTTTATTATATATATATATATATATATATATATATATATATATATATATACACACACACACACACATATATATATATATATATATATATATATATATATATATATATATATAATTAGCAGAAGTGTATTATGTTTGTTTTATTGCGAAATATACTTCCCGACACCCCCATTAAAGATTTTCTCCTTTACAGCATTTCAAAGTGTTTAGATAACGTAATCAAAAGCTTTTCAGGTGTCCTAGTGCTGGTTATAATCAGAATTATCATTACCAAGTATTCCCAGTACAATAAATAATTTGAAGAAATACTTCTGACACAAGTTACTTTATTTGGGTAAAGAAAGTGACGGTACACAAATCAGGTTTCTGGATAAATTGCGTGCAGATACTCGATACAGAAGTAGAACTTTGATGACAATTTTATTATTATCCTGCTCTCTAAAATTCTTTTAACATCCAGGTCTCAATCACAATGATGAAAGGACAATAAAACATATTGCATATTAAAAATTTAAAACGAATGATTGTGCATCGCCAATATGTTTCAAAGCACAGTCGATATTATGCAGCGTTCTACCGTAACATCTTCAATATTCACTGGGCTCTCAAGAAGTCCTATTCACTATTTAAAGCTTTTTACATGCAGCATTCCCACGAGAAGAAATATAATAACAAATTAAAACATTCTTAAAGAATGAAGTTTAGCAACTTGTGTTTGTTTTCTGTAATTGCGTCTTTGATCTTGTGGATTGTCTTTAGTTTCTTTTTTATTAGTTGTTCGTGCCGTATGTCCAATGACATGTTATCACCTTTACTTTCAATGTATCTGAGAAAACAATTACTTAGCAAATGCAGCCTCAGTCAAAAACATTCTAAAAAGCTTACATCATTTCAATATGTTGATACAAAAAGTAATGAAAAAAAACGTGCTCAGGTCTGGACTTCACTAGCCATCGCACACATTCTAGATAATATAAAAATAGTGCCTTCACAACACCTATACACAGTTACTTTGTCATACTTGAATACATTTAAAAAGCTGTACAAATCTGAACACATTCACTGCAACAAATATTGACTGCTTTAGCTGGTGCAAGAACATAAAAACCTTTGATAAAATTAAAACAAATATGCAAAAATACACTCTTCTATAAACAACACATGACGTAGGTACTAATAAAAGAAATAAGCTTTGGGGGAAGTGCTCTATATATCTTTTGACAGTTGCTGGTGTCATTCGGGGAAAAAATGCACATGCTTCCATACAACTACGATTCTAAACCACTGGAATGAAAGTGAATAACAACGGAAAGTCTCTCTAACAATGGGAAATTACAGAATAATCTTTGACTATGCCATTTTTCACCAAAAATATGTTGGGAATGATAGCAAATGATGGCAGTTTTTCCCAGTTTACCTCCTTCACTTATCTAAAAAGACATGTTTGCAATGTAAAGAACAGAGCATGCTATACATTTACACACATGAACTGTAAACAGCCATAAACATAATTTGCTATTTTACAACAAATATCCCAAGTCATACAGAAGGTAAAAGGTAAGATGAAACACTCCCCCGGCCCTGCAAATTCAAGGCAATTTATTGGCATCCATCACCCAGCAACCCAAAGTCAGCAATGCTACGCTGTGCTGAGAGCTGGGTGTGTCTTATTTTCATACGTACGCCAGGAAAGAACCTGACTTAGTTGATTGTCAGTTGATTGTCACTCAAAAAAAGAGAAGGACATTTATAAAACTTGTATTATTCCAAAAATATGACTGCTTCACAGTGCTGGGCAGGCAGTGGATACATATATATATATATATACATATATAACCTCAGAGATACGGACTTCAGAGCTATGGACTGACAAGTCAACAGAATGAGTATAAAACCAGAAGTAGCACATCCAATTATGCTTTCTGAAAACAGCTGAAAATTATATGAAAATGAGTCATTACAAAATCGTGCCCCACCTAATTTACGCAAGGTGGTATGACTGCACTATCGCTAATTATTGTGGGAAAGAAAAGAGTGTTTGATATACTACCCTAATCAAGTCCCCCAATCAAGGGACTGGGGTTGGAAACAACCTTTGGTTTGTCTCAATGCATTTTATACTTGGACCTTACTAATAAATTATTATATGAACATAATAAAGAGTGGTTGTACGAAACAGGTTGTATAAAAGTCCAATGTTTGTGGGTCCTATACCTATACAGGATTATTGCAAAAAATGATCATGGCCTGTAATGATATATAAGTATAAGATTTTAAGCAATTAAATGGTTAACATTGTTTAAATAAGTGTGTTTTTCATACCAATTTAAAGTTATGAAGGCTTACAGTTCTGAATGAGCTGTCCACTCCAGATGCATTTGTATTTCAGAGGTTGTATATATAAATTATAAAAGCTTCTATTTCAACAGCATAACCACAACAATCAATTCAGTGCCACAATATTATGTATGCAGCTGACTCAAATTTGTACCAAAACTAAGTTAAATGAAGAGAAAAAGGCAAAAAAATCGAAATCTAAACCTACAGTGTGTCGCTACATTCTAACCACTGTAATTCCAACAGTACTTCCCATCTCCTGTTTCGTTAAGCTTGCAAAGGGCAAGCTGCTATCATGGACTGGTGTCCTGTTTTAGCCGCTGGCTACGGGCCTTGTAGACCTCGATGAGGAGGTCTTTCACATACTGGATCTCCCGCTCCACTGATTCCGCCTTGTCCCGAAGTTCACGGTTCCGCCCCTCCAGCCCATGCAGCTGTTCCTCCAGGGAGTCTAGCTCTGCCCGCTTGCGCTGACGATACCTATGGGGCCCAAAATGCAGAAGATGGTCATTAAACGCTAACTATAAGATGTGGCCTCCAAATTAGAAGAAGAGTACTTAAGCGATCAGACACTGTATTTCCAGGGACTGGGGCCTCCTGGTGACACGGGTTTCTGACTACTGCATACAACATGGCCATCAGAAAGCGTTTGGTCTTCTATGCACTACCTTGACTTACATTACATGATAGACACAGCTTCGAACCAAATCTCAGCCCCCCAGACATCTGTGGCAGCAATGCTTACCTATGAGCAGCAGTCTTGTTCTGGTCTCTCTTCTTCTGCCTGTGCTCTCTATGTTGGACTTCCAGAGGGGCCTCTCGTGCTGGTATGGCACCAGAAGGGTTTTCCTTCATCCCCAGGTGTGTTATATGGCCAGCAGATGCAAAATCCAGCCCTTCTCCCTCTCCTCCAGATAGGCACTCTGAGCTTTGGTCTTCAAGGATATCAGAAAGGCCACTATGCTGACATCCTGTCTCTGGACACCCCACCCTCACTGAGTCGTCTATTCCCCCCAAGAAGCTGTGGTGGACCCCGCCCACACCGGCCTGGATAAAGCAACCCTGTGTCATCTCTGTTTTCCAGGCCATGGTCTGGGTATTCTCGTTGCACTCGTTACCACAAAATGCCTCCGACACCATGCCATCATCGCTGCTGGTAACCTCATGCATATCCTGGACACCATAGACCAATGGCTCCTCTTTCTTTTGGGGCATGTCTGATGACTCGTTGCCAAAGATGTAAGCCCCACCAATCTTCTCCCCAACCTCTGTGAAACAGTATGTCTTCTCCTCCTTTGCCAATATGCCGCATTTTCTGATCTCAACCACACTACCAAAACAGCACCCCTTCCCAACTTCCTTCTCATCTTCTACGCAGCAGTAACCACCGGTGACTGTTACCTCAGGGGTCACTGAATTACATCCTTTGGAATTCCAGATACTGCCCTCAACTCCCTCTCCAAAACGTACCCCATCACAAAATCTCCTTCGACCATTGTTGTTAGGGCGGCTGCAACCATAAGGGGTGTGTCTTGGCGTTTTAGATCGGCCAATGGGGCCACCACAGAGGCTCAGCAGGTCGAGTTCCCCAGTTGCCAGGGTAACAAGAAGTGAGCTTGATTCTGATTGGCCCGAGTTGGTGTACGACACATAGGGCAACTGGTAGTATGACTGCGGACCCGCATTTGGAGGAACTTTATCATATTTCCCCAATTTTACAGTTTTTTCGGCAACTGAGTCGGACAAGAAGTAATCCTCAAGCTGTGCAAGCTCCTCTTGCAGCAGAGAAGTCATGACCTCCAGGTCGGAGGGTACCTGGATGTCCTGTTGGTGGGGTGATGGGGCAAGGGACAAACTGGGAGAGGTAGAGGAGTGAGGGGCCGGGAGGTACGAGGCGAAATCCACTTCTTCCGTCATCCAGTCAGTGAGACCATTACCTATGCAAAAATGACATAAAAAATAAACAAAAGTTATTTACATTAAAACTGTTCATGGAATGCATTTTCATACATGCAGAGACAGTGAAAAAATAACAAATACAAATCAGACTAATTCAAAAAACTATTAGACTTAGTCTGTCCCTGAAGTTTTGCCCTAAAGAAATATTCATATTCTGAAAACCAACATTACAGGCAAATTTAATGCTTCAAGTAATGAGCTTAAGCAAAAGCAAAATTAATCAAACAAAGTAAATGGAACTAAATACAAATTGGTGTAATGCAAGAGTTACAAAAAAACTAAACATTTAATGGATTTACTCACAGTGCGAGGAGACTGAGTATGCTGCAGTGCGGTTCCTACCTGGAACAGGGGAAAATAAAAAATCATCTTCATTGCAACTTACCAATTAAGTGCAGGCTCTTCACTGGCTCCTCCCCCCTCCGCCCCTGTGGTTGGCTGCGGTTAGCCTGTGGGGGAGAGAGAGCGAGGGGGTCTACCGGGCAGACAAGACGAGTTTTCCAGAGGGGAACCGATGCCACCATTGTTTCTTTGGTTTCGATTTGAAAGGCCAAAAGTATGCTGAGTTCGAGAATTGCGAGGACAAGCCACAAAGGACAGAGCTGGATGAGCCGTGCGAGACCTGTAAGAGATGGGCGACCAAGGGACCGCTGTTAAAAAGCCTGATTCTGGAAACATTACACCAATTCCATTATGCCAACCGCAGAACACTCAGAAAACCCTGTCAGAACAATTATATAAATCCTCTAATATATATCCATCAGCAGTTGCAACAAAAGTTGGACCTGCAGAAACACAAATCCTCCCCCTTAATTAATTTCTCTGTGCGAATTAGGGGAATTAGACAGATTTCTCTGTCTCAATTACCCTGCGTTGCCAAGGTTTCCATTCAATCATCAAACAGGCTCCATATAAGCCTCTTATTTTCATTACAGAAGCCAACAAGGTTCCAAATGTGTCATTTTATCCACTCTGCATTTGCCAGACGTACTCAGGGACACATGTCACAATTCATCGCATAGCACTTTCAGTTACTGAGCTCATGGTGTGTCTCGTTTGGACCTATCCGGTCTGAAGCTCAAGTAATCCTTTGAAAATGGGGACTGGCAGATGCATATGAATGTTACAATATGACCAGCCCTTCAGACACAGAATGTGACAATAACATATGAAATTAGACGCCAACGGCTTACTTGTGTCTGGCAACACAAGGGCAACAGGGCCGTTCAATGCAAAGGTTTTACCTTGTTTACCATTTCCATGTGAATATATCAAAATATGCAAGATAAATTAAACAAATAAAAATAGACATTTAAGATAACTACCACTTATTCCTCCTTGCTGATGCTTAAAAAAAGCAGAATGTAATACAAACACATTTAGGCTGTGTAAATAATACCAACTGGGACAGTATTCAAAATTATTATTCAGTATAGTCTTCTGAACAGCGACCAATGTTGATATACAGTCTCATTATCCTGGGAGTTATCCTCAGTTCTATAACTAAACCTAAATTCTGACTGGTAGTTGGTAGCTAAAGGGATAACATAAAAATCACACTGTTCAAAAATATCATTATTATTCATACGAAACAATAAATATTGTACAGGTTGCAGCATACTTACAACTACAAAACAAATAAAGTTACAGCTCTGAAACATAAGACTAGTATTGCAAACAACACAATATGTAATTACGTTGTTAACTACAATGTTATGTGATGTAATTATCCAACTGCCTCTGGCTAATAATATGATTGACAAAATTGGAAAAGAATTCACATCAATCAGGGCACAACCTAGCTGTCTCCCATAATATACCAACTACCTGTTTAAATAGCTGATTAAATAACATGTAGAACAGGCTCGTAGGTTAATAAAGTAAGTTGTTAAAACAAAAACTCCATACACTTGTGTGCCAGCTAAAGTTCACAAACTTTTTCAACATCATTCATTACTTATGTAAGCCTGTTTTTTTACACTTGCATATCATTTACTTGATATGCAGCCAGACAGTTTTTAAAAGAGTTAAGTAGCCAAGTTATACATCACCACTACATAGGTAAGATGCCAGTTCCAATAAACTAAGCAAAGTGAATTACCATGACCAACAGCACACTAGTTTCTAGCCATACGTTACTATCACAGACTTATTGGTTAGCTTATTATAGTTTCAGTAAAATATCAGGTAGATAAACCAGTAAGCCACTTACTCCATTATTGCTGAAATAATTTGCTGCTTGGGTGCGTTGCGAATGCAAGGCACTGTTTAGTGTCGTTGACGATTCACAGTTTAGAAGGTCATCTTTCCCGTGTCCAGGCTAGTTACGAGACGACGGTGCTATTCAAATGCGTCTGTCATCAGTTCTGTCTGAAAGTTCATTGAAAGAAGAATCCATCTCCTCCCACACCTAGCAACCAACTACGTAACGTTGATACGTGCAACTAGGCGACTGCAAGATAGATATCCCTACGCCACTCATTTACCCGCAAGTTTGTGAAGGTTGGTTTCCCACTTGTCGTACGAAAACAATGGATACATATTGCAATGTCAACCCAGGGACAAAACGTCTGTATGTATACAAATGATTACAAAGTTAGTTCATTGTTTTAAATTATATAGTGTTTACTAGAAATTATCTAAATACAATAACGTAAGAGTAAGAATATATTAGTGTTTTTAGCCACTTAAATAGTCACCGCTACTCCTTTATTTCAGTTTGCGTCATTTGACTTTCCACTGCGCTGGCAACACACTGCGGTGTATCATCATGACGGGTTTTCTGTGTCTAATTATCAGTGAGTGTTTCATACAGAGGACTACTTAATTTAAAAAATGAGGAAGGATACAATATAGCAATCAGAAGGTGCGTAACGATGGTTGCGGTCTCGTTGCATCAGCTGTACTGACTTCTTCAGATTGGATGGAATGGTGAGGCAGTCGAATCTCCTTTGGTTGAGTACAAATATTTGATTGGTTGGTGAACACCTATCGTCACATCCCTGTGATTTTTGTTTACTGTTCTTTGGCCACGTGTTTCAAGTAAATATCCCGAGTGTAAAACAACGTGGAGAGAAGTTTCTGCAGAGAATTGCATGATTGATTTATGAATTGTTATGGCATGTCACAAATACACTATCTGTTATCCACAATAATATCTATTTAGTAAACTTGTCTATGCGGGATTATGGGTGACAATATAGGCGACATAAAAATTCTTCTGATACTCGTCCTTAAAATAGGCCTATCAATGTTTTAATGTACGCTTTGTAATACCGAACTGAATCTGCTGTTTTGTAATCGCGGGGAGATTAGCCTCCTCGTTCTGTTTGTGTTTACCTTCCATCGTTCCAGGCATTCTTTTTTTTTTTATTATTATTATTGATTCAGGAACCATTTACAGCCAATCAGTTGGGCACAAATTTGAAGATACAGTATCAAAGACTCTTGGAGCAAGTTAATCCATCGTGTCAATCCTGTATTTACAAACAAAAGGTCACCTTGGTAATGGTTCTGTAATTTTAAATATAACATTAAATTGTATTTCAGAATAATATCAGTTACATGTACAAGAACGATGCTTTTACACACCTTTACCATTTGCCCATCAACTGTTCATAAAATAGATTTCAACAAGAGCATGAAAATAGTGAAAAATACATCCTTTCTTACAAATCTGTTTTAGACTCCATTCATTGTCCTTTTTTATTCCTGTCTGTCTCTTGACCATTTTTACACAAATAATCATAAGCAATGGAAGTAATATTGTTAGCACAAGAAGCCTTTCAAATCTGAACTTTTCATATACATCAGTACAATAATGGTTGAGTGCTACTCCTAATTATATGCATATTCATTGCACCTCATACCTAGTGAGGCATATTTACAATTGGTTGAGCTCTGAGCAGGCTAGTACTTAAAGTGGCCAAAAGGAAAACGGCTTTGATCTGGAAAATACAGCTTGAAGTGACAATTTTAAAATATAATACCACTGTGCAATCTGTTCAGGCCTGTAGCATCACCTGTGTTGATGCACATTTGAGTGGGCAGAAAGCGAGGATGACTGGGTTTCAACTAACATTGATTCATATTCTTATTTATCAAGCTTTTTCCTGTTAAAATTAAACTGCATTAGAGGTTCATAAATACTTATATTAAGTGCTTGGTATAGGTTTGTAGTAAGATTAGTAAATTGCCAATGCTCGTCAGCATGGAGACTACAAACAACAGGGCGCTTCTGCTGTTTGTAGGATGAATGCATATAACACTCATCAATATAGGATTAAGGCATTAAATCTTAAGCTTCAGTAGCCAGGTGTCATTGACTACTCTGTGCTAAACAGTAGTAGCTGATATTAATAGCAAATTTTGATAGCAAAGTTATGGAGTTTCAGCTCCATATCTTGATTATACTGCAGCTCAGAATACAATCGTATTACTCCCAATGCCATTGTACAAAAAAAGTTTCAATTACACAGTGCTTATCAAAAGTGGTAATGATCACTATAGTTAGTTGTGATACTGAAAATACATTAATTAATGTTTGCTACACATGATTATCTGCAAATATATTGCTTGGCTATCCAGAGATCAAGCTGTCTTGGATATAATTTGTTTATGCAAGAATATATTTGTTTAGGTTGACATTTAAAAAAAAGGCCCACATTGCATATACAAATGACATCGTTCCTCATTGCAGGATACAAATTTTTACATCAAAAATCCAAATTTGGGGTCCTCCTTTCTGTCCATATTAAAGAATTAAAATCTAAATATAGGGATTTTGCTCTGTGTGTATGTGTATTAGTGGTCTTTATTAACTTAATTGTAACTGAATGGGAAAAACTGTACATTTTTTTCTAAATGAGTGCATCATCTGCCTTGAGCTTATGTTTGTACATGTAAGCTTGTGTAATAACATTATTTTAAGGTTATCAGTGTAGATCAGAAGAAGCAGAAAGAGTACATTATTTTATTTTGAAACATTAATTTCAAACATTATTGAAAGTGTTAAAAAAATGCCAGAAGGAGTTGGAACACCAGCTGTACTGGTGTCAAAAATTAATCTGCCAGATTTGTACTTTTGTGAATGTATTTGTCTTCATTCTTTGGCTTTTCTACTTAACTTTGGTCTTGAAAGGACTATTTGGAGGATCCTACATAAGAGTGATATTCCATTGCATTAATAAAGGCCAGGTGTAGCTGACCAGTTACCATTTTATTACAATCAAAGACAGACTAACACAGGCATCTGGGAACCACGTGTGAGACTTCCCAAACAAGTATTTCTCTCACATTTACATTTAATTCACAGGGTGTTACAGATCCCTATCTCCTTCAAACAGATACATTTCAAACAGTACCATATGCCTATAGCCTATTGGACCAGATAACTACATTCACAAATGGATCCACTGCATGGGACTGACGGGATACCAGAAGATAGAAATAACTGGATGCCTCAAAACACAGTTGAGAAACATAGATGTCTATGACATTACAGAAGTATAAAGAAAGGGAAACAAGACATGGTACAGCACACACAAGGAAGGTACAACAATCACAATCATTACAGTTCCTTTAACAATCACAATCATTACAGTTCCTTCAACAATCACAATCATTACAGTTCCTTCAACAATCACAATCATTACAGTTCATTCAATGATCACAATCATTACAGTTCCTTTAACGATCACAATCATTACAGTTCCTTCAACAATCACAATCATTACAGTTCCTTCAAACGTAACTTCAAACTTTGATGACCTCCACTAAAGTGACAATATGCAACACTGTACTGCAACTGATGCCTTTTCTGTAGTGAAAGAGGACACAAAGAAGACATATATGATTACAGATATCAGGAGAGAGCTATAACAAAAGGGTTTTAAATTAAGATGTGATGGCTATCATATTTCCTGGTTTTACAGGGGCAGGTGGAACAGTGCCTTTTTACATTTTTAAAAGCCTGTTAAACAACACATGAAAAGTACAGCAAAATAAATAGGTATTCGAGCAGGTCATTCAACAGACATTCCCCACTCAACAGGGGATCAAGACCATGTCTTTTTGCACACACATTGAATTATGTCTTCAGTTCACAAGACTAAGACTAATTTGTGTACTTCTATCATTTCCAAACTGGTGGGATTCAGTAGGTCAAACTGCCTCATTATCACAAGCCAATCGTCCAGCGTCTGATGGTTTCACAAAGAACACTGAATTTTTACTTCAAGCAAAAACCAAAAGCTGATTGAAGCAGCCATGTCTTCCTGTTGCTATAGTAATAACGAACACTGCCCCCTATTTTAGACTTGTTTTGTGGTTGCTGTTGCTATGGGATTTACGATGCCTCTGCCTAGTCTCTCTCTCTCTTTCTCTCTGTCTCACACACGCGCGCGCATTACAAATTGCATTTTCAAAATCATACAGGAAAACAAAACATTATTTAAACATATCACATAGCCTACTAAGTAGTACATTTTTTTTGTTGTCTGAGTTCCATTCGTCAGCAGATATTGAGCCTGAAGTATCTGGCCGTAAATGTTTTGCATTGTAAATTAATAATAGTAAGCGGTTTTTTTTTCCTATAAAAGTGCAAGTTCTGTACGTTTAAATAGGAGTATATGCAAACATGCATTTTTTAACCGTTTTTTTCGGTCAGTGCGTGTTTATAAACAAGTCCTGTTAATGTTATTGTCCTGGCACTGCCAAATACTGCTTGATCGTGACCCACCACTCCACCGCGTCCGTGGTTCATAAACCGGGGTTTCGGGGCCGCGACTTCACGCTGATCTGTTCAGTGGTACTGAGAATTGTTTTTGACCTGATGCAATCCCTCTGACCGCGACGGTAATGTAGACGTGGTCAGATTGCTGAAGTTCAGCGTCTCTAAGGAAAGAACTGGTTTGCCCTCGCTTCGCCCTAATTGGTCCATGGAGGCACTTTTTGTGAATACAGAGAATAACTCTTCACAAGGATAACATGTATCAAGCATACAGCCACACATTTACGGTTGTCACTGTTGTTAGGAGTCGCTCATGTTCACCTGTTTGGACTGTATCCGACCTGGGCACAGGAAAACAACAGAAGAACTGTTGGATAATTGTTTGTGATGGGGCAAAATGGGCCGAACATTGCCATGTGACGTGCCATATGGACCTGGCATTACCACGTGACGCACCATCTGGAGGTTTACTTGTTTATACTGTATATGATTTAGCATACAAGTGGCCAGTTTTTACGTCAGCAAGGCAGAGTTGTAAACAAATGTTTTAAAGTCACTTACATAATTTACAATTTGATGATTTTTCCCTGTTGTTAAAACATTGAACACGATTTACATTAATCGCTTAATTCAATGGAACTCATTTTTCAATAGTAATCATACTTGCGCTTGCAACAGGAACACAGTTTCGAGTTCTACCAAGAAAGAACTAAATGTGCAGTCTCACTGGATTACTTTTTAATATGACAGTGCTGTTGTTCAGAACAATCCAGGCATTTTTAATCAACCTCATTCAAATACCTACATTACTCATTTACAGCATGTAGGCTGACTGAGGTAGAAAATAACCGATTATTTTAAAATGACACAATAAGCAAAAGGCATCATACGTCACGGGTCACCTATATGAATGATAAAGACTTTAAAGGAGATGGCAGGATATAACATAAGATCACGCTTTAGGATGTCAGATCGCTTGAAAATATCCACAGAAAGCAGCAGCTGAACTCAAGATCAACTGTTTTATTACTATAATATAATTTAGCCTATTATTGTTGGTGTGAAATATGAGTTGGAGTTTAAATGTTAGAGTGTAAATCGAGATTTTTTATTTTATTTTACGGTTATCTACTGATATAACCTCTAGCAACTGACCGCATGTAAAATAACAAGCAGTGATTTAGATTAACATGACAGCTACTACAACGCCTTTCCTCACTTCATCAGAATCATATTTTGGGCTTAGTAACTATTCACTTATGAGTTTTTTTTATTTTGTTGTTTGAATTCTTCCTTTATCTTTTATGTCTACAAAGAAGTTCTAATAAATAGACACATTTCTTCCACCAGACAAAATGTGCGTGTTTGTGTGTGTGAGAGAAACATGAGAAACATGTTGAATGTATGGCATATTAGTTCCAGTTACATCACCATTTCATCACTGCCTTCCTCAAGAGTTCAATGCAGTCTCCAAGACAGTCCTTACATGGAATCAAAACATTAAGTTTTCATGACAGAAATTTGTCTCATCACTATCAGTGTGAAACCAGGAAGTATGTTTTAATACTAAAAGATAGACAAACTAAAACATTACAGCACTGTGAAAGTATTTTCTCCTAGTCTGATTCTTCCATGCCTTAATTTTATAACTGAATGTTATAAGATCTACGATCAAAACCAACCTTATGTAGGGGTCACTGCGTGAATGAGCAAGACAATTTGATACTTACTTCATTTATTTCCTTAAGAAAGTTTTGCAGCCCCCAAAGCCCCCATGTCGGAAAAGTAATTGCTAACCATAGACTTAATAAAAACTTCTGCCGCCTTTAGTAACAATGATGGCATCCAATGGCCCACTCTTCAAAACAGAACTATTTTGTTTCCAAAATGTATGAATTGTTCTTCACAGTTCTGATGTAGACTTTGTTGTGCATTCAGGATTGTTGCCTTGCTGCAGGACCCAGCTGCACCTCAGCCTCTGTGCATAGCTGGATGGCCTGACTTTCTCCAGTGTAATTCTCTGATACAATGCAGGACTAATAGTTCTTTCAATTGAGGTAAATTATCCAATTCCAAACATAAAAAAACTGTAACATACCATGACACCACCACCACCATGGTTACAGTTGGTTTGTTTGTTCACTGTTTTGATTTTCACCTGACATACGAGGGCCCATGTCAACCAAATTGTCCTGCTTTTGATTAATCTGTTCATGAAACATTGTTTCCGGACTCTTGAGAAATATCTGACTGTTTTTGGTAAACCTTTTAAATATTACTACTACCATAACAAATATGACAAATACAAGATGAAAAGGGTATAGAAATGTAGAAATCCAGACAAATGTATTTTCAAGGTACTGTATATCAGAATTTTTATTTTGACCTGAAATACTTAATCTTTTTGTCTTGTGTATGTCAATTCCACATGATAATAATATGGAATGAGTAATAATGGAATGAATAAGTAAATGGACAAATCCCATTGTTACCTAATCCTTTACATGTCTGGCATCTAGGAATACCTAAAACAGCTATGTATTAAGGTCACTCATTGTGCCAAAACACATATTCTGACAGCAAAATTGACTGCTCTTTTTTCTGTTATAACTCCATTCAAAATTACCAATGAAATTACCATGTGAATATGCTAACATCCACTCCCAAGAGAGAATTTTGGAATTGGAATAAAAGACAAATTAGGGGAAGAAAAAACCACAAACTATCACCACAGCTTGTGATGTACAAGCCCCCCACCCCCCATTGGTCCATAGTACACTTTTGTCATACTTCAGGGTGGTGTACTCAAGATGTCAAGTCAAATGTCATATGAGCATGTGACATATGAATACATTACATCACCCTTGCGCTCTCAGAGCACCAAACAAATATGAAAACAGAGAGCATGAAGGAGAAAACCATGGCAGATTGGTCTGGTGTTCAGACATTTATGTTGCACAGAAAAGAAAGCAGCTAGACTGGGATCTGAAATGGGTATATCTCAGACATGCACACAATCATTGTTGGAGAAGGTATCCAAAAGCACGTAAATAAAGTGCTGTTACTTTGGATCAACAGTACATTGCTTAACATGAATGTTGAAGTTTTAGAAGAAAAAGCAAGAGTAAGACAGGTGTTTTGCTTATTCATGTATGACCATGTTTCAACATTGATACTTCAATTAGGAATTAGGACGTAACAAATGTAGAATATTTAAGATGCTTGAAAAATATTCTCCGCCTTGGCAAGGTACTCTGACTTGAGGTCTCCTGTAACATTGCCTGTGACTGACAGAATGTTTAATTGCATTGTGTTGTCAAGATGGCTGGCTGTGAAATGGCATCTTTGATACAGATCAATATGTGTGACACAATCTTATCTATTTCAAATCACAAAATTTCAATAAATAAGTAAATTTCCTGTGAAGTGACAAAACATTTCCTTGTATAAAGCATCCATATCTGGTGTGTGTTTGACAAGGCTTGTGTTAGCAAAGGTTCACTGTTTATTAATTAATTATAATTATTATTATTATTTTCCTGTGGTTACCATATATTCAGTAATATCAGCTCAATTGTAGCCTACTTTTCAATTGTATTAATATTTAATGCAATTGTTGCCTATGTTTTATTTGATATTGTTTGACAGAATTGTATGTGATTAGTAAATAATGCACATAAATGAAGAATAAAAATATGAACAAAGCAGAAAATAAAACAGTCAGCCTCCACAAGTGGTCCTCCTATAATACAATGATACAGTAATAATGATTATTTATCTTTTGTTAAAAAAAGCAGGTGTCATCCTCCCCTGTTCTGCCGTTTTGGAAAAAGAGCATGCGACCCAACTTGATTCTTCGAAAGAATGAATAATTTCCTTATAGCAAGTAGAGTGTGGTACTATCTGACGAGCAGGCCCATTGAACACTTGAGTGAGTCATGTTGCCTGTGCACAGGCTTGAAAAATTGTTCCTCTTGCTGTCACACTGTATGTGTTAATTCAATTGATGCCACCACCAAATACAATAGAACATTCCATTGACATTATAACATGATTTGGATCAATACTCAGTACAACTGATAATAAGGTTGTTGGACAGCATAGAGAAACAGCAGGATTCACAGCTTTGAGGTAGATGCAGTGAAAGTAGACCTATCCTTACTGGAAATAAATTGGCTGTTCAAGGTTATGATTCAAATAAACATGTCATTTATAACTGAAAATGAAAGCAAAAACTAAAAGGTTCACAACAACAACATAGCACTACGTAAATTTGGTTCTTCATATTTGAATTCTTAATTGTTTATCTTGCAAGTGGAATATCAATAATTATTCATAGTCCCAGATAAACTGCACTGAAAATGTTATTTAAAGACAGAGAAGGAGAAATCCATATAATTAAATCCACCCAGACAAAACGTCATTCCACATCTTTTGACACAATTTGTTAATTGCCAGTTACACTCTGGAGAAAGTCCTCCCCATACATAGTTTTCTACTCCACAAAAAATTCAAAAAATTTTGCGATAGGGGATGCCCATCAGTTTTTCCAGGAAAAGGTTTGCGCTTTGTTGAGGAATAGTACTACTCTGATATTCTTTGTGAATCTTGGCTGCGTTGTTTTATAGTTGTGTTCATACTGTCCTCTGCTGGTAATTTTTTTAAATAGCACCACAGACAGCCCTCTTAGGTCCCAACATATAATCTGAATCTGAGACAGAGATCTCATTGAATCATGTCTATGACCGTGGTACTATGATAGTCAATAAATGGAATTACATGACTAATTAAAATATTATCATGACACTATTACATAGACTGCACAGGACATTAAATTAATATACCTCTGCTAAATTAATAGTAGCCCAACAGTGAGTTCTGAATCCAGTCAATGGTTGCGATCATGTTTGCTACCCAAGTCCCTCGGCAGCATAAAGTATGATATATTTTCATTTGGAGTACAGAATCAGATTTGGTTGTAATCATTCTGAGAGTGATATCTTGATTAATGCAATACAGTAAAGAAAATCTCTGCCCAGTCCAATCAACTTGCTGTCACCAGGTAGTTTGCTGTTAGGTAATTAATCATAATTAAGTATTGGCTGCTAAATGTTGTATCATATCTGCTCTCAAAGTCAACATCTCCATCACACTGAACAGAGGCATAAACTGAATTATTTGGTGATAAATATAATGTAGTTATTTTACATATAACAAATACCATTTGAATCTCAGCTCATTTGCAACTGAAAAAAGCATTACATTAATTATGGCCTTCTGTAGAGGTTGTACCACTCTGTGGCAGAAGCTTGGGCTATGTGTCTGGTGTCTCAGGTACAGAGCAGACTTCGGGAGTTGACCAAGACCACAGTCCTGCCATACTATGGCAGCTGGCTTCCCATGTCATCACAGTGTGCTCACCTTCCATGAAAGGGAATTGTCTTCTGAAAACACATTCAGGGAAACAGGACTGATAAAGTACAAAACACAAAGACCTTAAGAGAGATAGAAAAGGAGACAGAAAGGGACAGTGCACATCTGCGTTGGTGAACCAAAGGACTGACATGGATACGCTATGGGAATTTGGCTCCTGGTGACAGAAATGAGGTTGACAGTTTGGCTGGGTTGTTTCCCTGTATCTACTGGATTTCAAAAATAAAGGGATGAAAAAATAAACACTGATCTGTTCTTTACTTATCTTGTCCTGTGATGGGTGGAATCCTGTAAAAAGGGGAAAAGTTACTGTAGGGTGACAGGGGTTAGCCTGGGTAAGCTCCTGATAGTTATATCAGAAATTAAAACCCAGGGATCAGCATGGGGTTACGCCTTATGTACAAATTTTGTTATGGTTAATTACCATTCCCCTTAAATCCAGCTAAATATTTTCTTAAATACTTTATTTATTAAATACTCATTATCTTCATGCTGATGTTTGTGCTTGTAAGTGATTTCTATCTGTTTTCTACTTTCCGTGTCAATGAATTTATACATCAGAAAATATAAACTGCTGTGTGGGACCTCTTCACAGCATATCGTTGTGCAGTGCAGCAATAGTAGAGGAACTAGGTTGTACCCTTCATTCAATTTGCTTGGGTCTGATCTTTATATCCACTAGAGTATGTAGTGGAGAATGTAACTACCTTTGCACTGCCAAAGGGTTTTGTAGATGATTCTCCCTTAATGAGAGGCCTCCCTCTCATTATTGTGTGAGTAAAGGCTCTTTTCTCTTGCATGCCATCTGGATTCAACGTCTACCCCCAGCTCCACAGCTCTGTCTGTGATAAGCAGATCAGAGTGGGAAAGAAAGACCAGAATTTCAGCTGCACCTTCAACTGCTGGATTATAAGGATCCTCTCAGATCACCTTAGCTGCTTCTTTTTTATTTTTATTTTTTAATTTTGAAATGTAAGTTGTGTCTCATGCTTAATTAATGTTCTGTATGTGAATATAGAAAATACAAGAAATGCATTCCAAATGAGAAAGCATGTCCTCTGCTTTCCAAAAAAAAAAAAATCAATTGTATTATGTGACTTGTTTGCAGTCAATAAAGTAGCATTGAAGGTTTGCTTTTTCAATAAGTGAACTGTTATGATGGTTAACACAAAACTGGCCAAATGTAAGGATGTGAGTTGTTCTGTTGGTAGTAATATGTGAATGTAGTTTATAAAATGTCTTTAAATTGACTTAAATCACTGTTTTGATGAAACTATGAAACCTCTTCATCTTAACTTTGATATGATATGCATACATCATGCCAAGCCTAAATTTAATAATTTTTTAATGGTAACTGTGATGACAGGGTGGTGTCAGCAATGATGTGATTTTGAGAACAGGGCAGTAACAACACACTGGCAGGGTCATCATAACAAATTCTGTTAAGAGAGTTTCCCTAATGATTACATTTTGCCCTGGGTCTGGAGGCCCATTCAATGAGTGAACCACAGCCAGACTGGAGATATTCCTGCCATCCCCAACACAATAGCTTTTGAGAGAGGTTGTAAACAAATCACGAGGTCACATGATGGTCAGCTTTAAGACTGTTCTTAGACAGATCACCCTGTATGATCATTTGCTCCAGAGTGACGTCTATCAGAACATGTGAGAGCACATTAGTCTAAATATCCCCTGTATCCTGCAGTCATTCTCCTCAGCCACACTGGGTATGGGACCCTGCAGCTTCTATATGGAAAAGAACAAATTGAATAAATAGTACATGTTAACAATAAAAGAAATGAAAACCCTTTATCAATTTCTCTGATTTTGTACATATGAAAGTAGATATGGTATATAAACCGTAAATTTTACTGCAAATATTTAGCAATGTATTATTCAAATAGGTGATTACACTTACTATGTTTACATGTATTTACTCTACATTTTATATGTTAATATGACATCCTTCTCCATTTTGTGTCAAGATTCTATGCTGAGTAGGAACCGACTGTGTCTGAAACTGGCTTTAATGATACAAAATCATCACCTGCACACAGGAGTGCCTGCAGGATTAGATCTTATGTGTTGGATACACACTTGACACAAATCACCCCTCAAAAGAATTCAATCATAGTAAATGGACACTACTGAGGATGAGGGCCTTCGCATGATGGCAGTGTGTGTGTGATGTAACCCAGTTTTTAATGCACTAACAGCATAGCCATAATAGATTCAATTGGGCGCTCCATACAAGACAAATATGAAAGTAATTATTTTGAAAAGGTATTTGAGGTGTTTGGTGATTTGAATTTAAATATAAAAACTTAGCCCTGACTCACATTTTTCCCTAAACTTGCTGTAAATTAATCAGGCAAAGCTCAAGACCAGACCCCTTCCTTGACTAGTGGATTGTTCTGTGTGTTCTGTTCCAACTGATTATATTGGGTTGTATTCCTGTGTACTTTGAACCTGCTGTTCTGGACTGTGCTGTTTGCTCCAGCTTTAGTGTGGTTTCAACTTTGGGCGCTGTCATAAACTTTTTGGTGGATCTGTGTTTTGTTTTTCTTCTTCAATCAACTGGTACATACACCTGGGCCCGGCAGCTAATTTTGCTGTTCAGTGTTCAGACTTTCCAGTTAATTTACAAATAAATGCAAGACAAATTGTTTTTGTCACAGTCATAGGTTTTGGTGTTTGCTGATTCCACTAAACTACATGAAGGAACCAATGACCATTTGCATTTATTTGCTAGACAAAGTACAGTTACGTGACTGCATCTGCTGTAATCTTGTAAAGGACTAACTACCTAAGAATGCTGGGTGTTTGTTGTTAGTTTATTTGTTTGTGTTTTCCATTGAAGTGTCCATTACAAATGCATTAGTCCACTCTTGATAGTAGCACAATGATGTAAAGTTCACGGGAAGTCCCAAGAACACAACTAAGCTCCAGACAGATTCATTTGCTTTTATTGGAAATAGTCTGGTGCATTGAGTGTGCTAGTGTGTTGCCCTAATCATGGTATGTAGACAAAAGAGCTTAAGTGCCAAAATGATGGAGTATCTCAACAAGTGAACAGCACACTGTCCCCTGCTCAATAGAACAGCTGCTGGGGAAGGAGATTTATAGTCCTTAATCACTGCAAGTGAAATAATAGGCTTTGAAAAGTATTAGGATTTGATGCCAGACTGTGGGGTGCAGGCTACACTGGAAAAGAGTTTTTAAATTATAAGAAGCCTCCCAGCAGCCCAAAAATTATTCAGTTAAATGCTGACCTAAATTAGCAACTGCATAGAAACTGACTGACAGGCACACAGAGCGGTCTCTAATCATTAAGAAATCAATTATCTCCATTTGGTGATAATGAAGTGAAACCAAAAATCACAAATAAAATCTGACCACCAGTTGTACTAATAATCTATCTGCAAATATGACAAGCAAGTCTCACCAAAACCACAACAAAATAATAATTTGTACATTTATTTATATTAATGTTTTGTGTGATTTGAAAAACAAACACTTGTGATGGAGGAAAGAGAGAGTGTGGAAAAGATAGGGGTCTCAACAAAAGAGGTAAGCACAAGACTTTTTAAACTCCAATCCTTCCATCTCTTCCTCCAGGACACAGCACTGTTTCTGAAGGCTTTGATGCTGTACTCTGCTGCCACCATCAGTCAGGGAGGTGCCAGCACAGTGACGTTATTATTTCAGTGTCTCTCATGTGCATCAGCACAACAAACAGTTGTACCAAGAGAAGCAGCAGAAGAAGGCAAGGGAGCCTGCAGGATTTGATGTTTTGGTACACAAAAAGTATGCTATTGTTACTGCAATTGGTGGAATTGTTTGTGAAAAGGTTGCACTGACTTAAAGTTCTTCCCTGTACTTTTACTTGGATACAGTATAAGTAAAGGGAAGACACTTAAATAATTTCCAATTTCCAACTAATCATTTAAATAAAAAGACTTGCTGATGATCCCCAATAGCCATCCATCATTTAAGTTTTTGAGGGCTAGAAATGGTAAAATGCAGCTCTAGTGATATGGATACAGGTACCACAGTATACTGTGGTAACAAGAGCAAGAGCAAAACCTGTACTTTTGTGTACATAATGTGCTAACCACCACATTGTGAAACACAATGAGTTCAGTCTGTTCAAAGAGCTTCAGAAAACCCAGGGCCTTGAGCCAGCTGAGAGGGCCAATGAAATCTGTTCAAGTATTTGGTGGCCTTTAAATTTTAATTCAGACTTATGTCCTTGCTGTCAGTACACAGATATAAAACAGAGCAGAACTTATAAACTCATATTTTTTTCACTTTATAGTGCTAATATATTCATGCTTATCCTGAGATTCAATAAGATGCACTTCAACTGGTATTTAATGAAGCATTCTTTGGGCTAGATTCAAATGCAGCTAGAGACAAAGAATCATTATCTAAATGACTCCAGCCGCAAACAGCCAATGAGGGATTCTGGGTGTTTGGAAGGGATTTTAAGCCTCATTTACAATAGACTGTTACACTTGATGTCTGCCAGGACAAAGACTCTTGTCGGGACTGAAATGATTGAAACTACAATTACTAGAACTTGTCATGCCTTTAGTGTTACAGAAAATCACATGCTTAACCATATGTTCTTATTGGCTTTATTTTTCACATTTTTTTTATGAAAAATACATATCCCATAGGAATCTTAATAGATTACTTTTGACTCTGACATTCCAAAAAGATTTAAACAACAGAAAAAAAGTTTGGATACCCCACAATGTAATCTTTTATTGTTAGGATGTTGCCTTATTTGGTAGAATGGCAGCCATCATCTTATTTCATTTCTGTTAATCCCCCCCTTTTAAATGAATAAAAATGCATTTACAGGCTCGGTAAATTGCAATACTTGTGCTAAAGTAATCTATTAGCACGTGTGGCAAACAATGTCTGGGTAAGTTTCTTTAAACTGCATCAGGATCAGACATGGCAGGCTGTCCCACAGACCTTTCTTACAACAGTTCACAAAGTAAACATATCATCAGTTTTGTGCTATAAATGAAATAATGAGATAAGATGGAATTGAGAGGCAGGTGTAGTGTATGCATTAATTTAGAATCCACCTAGTGGATAGGTGGTTAAGATCTAGCAAAGGAAGCAAGGTAGAGACAATCATTTTAAGGACAAGAGTAGGCCACACTGCATTAAAGAACCATGCTAATGAACACCCTAAGAGGAAATGATTGAGTGTTCATTATATAAATAAAGTTATAACAAACTGGTATTTGTTTCATAATTTGATCTTAGTATTTGATCATGAAACTCTACAGGATCGTGAATTTTGAAAATGTGTTTATAGCTCATATCTTTAAATTCGAGATGAGCTGTAAACATGCATTAGAAACAAAGATGCATGATTAATTGAATTGAGATAATGTATTCATATGACATGGGACCAGCCCATTAATGAATTTTAAAGGGGTCTCTGGGTGTCTTGTTCAGAAAGCAGGTGTTTGTTTGGAGGATGATTTCCAAAACAACAACAAATAGATTTTAAACAATCAATGGGACAACAAAAGAGGAGACACACGAAATATTGGTAAAAATCAGATAACTCGTAAGTTTCAGAATACTAAGAAGCATCCCTATAACTCAGTTTGGTTTGGTAAAGGGGTAATATTTTAAAAAGTACTCACACCATTATTCATTTTTCCAAATCGTTAATAGCTACTTCATTCCTTTACACACTCTTCTGATCTGCTGATAAAAGGCAACTGCTGGACAGATGCCAGGTGTCATAATTGTTTGGGCACATGTGCTATTTGATTTTTAAGTGTAGAATAAATACATCCACATTACATTATAATCATTTAGCTGATGCTTTTATCCAAAGAAACTTTCAGTTGATTAGACTAACCCAGGACCAATCCCCCCTGGGAGGACAATCATTTAGCTGATGCTTTTATCCAAGGCGATTTATAGTTGATTAGGCTAACCAAGGGCCAGTCCAATGTGGAGTTAATTGACTTACTCAAGGGCCCAGCAGGAATCATGTTCTTGCTGTGGCTAGACTGGGTCTTGAACCACCAATCTCAACCTACATACTGTGTTTTTTTTCACTCTAAAAAACACAGTATGTAATAAAAAATAAAAGAGTAGCAAGGAAATTGCTGTCCTCAGTCCTTTTCAAGGAACTGTATATGTTTGTCGAATGCATCCCACATAAACTGGTAAACATGAGACATTGGCAGTTTGTACATTTTTACTATTTTAGAGCTCTTTGATTTGTACCTGATATTTTAGGATTTGTTTCAGTTCTTTTAATAGCAAAGAACAACCTGGAATTACAATGCTTTTTGGGGGTTGTACCACTGAAATATCTGACCCACAAACATCTTATATGTTTACAAAATGACAAAAATTTAAAAATTTTAAAGGCTGTCCACTAGATGGTGATAGATAACAGAGGAGATCCCCGAGTTGTCAAAATCCTACTGCACATGCAGATACAAACACACACACACTTTTCTACTACTGAAGACAGTCCAATGTGAAAATAATTAAAAACCAATTTTCTGTCACTCTTTATGCTTATATAGCTCAATACTGTGATTACAAATTACGTGATTGGTGGCCAACCTGTGGGTCATGCCTGCCTACTATGCGACCCACCAGTGAAAGATGAAAAACTTAACATTTATTGTAAATGTGTAAATTTGAATGTTTAAAACAGTTTTAATTAATAATCATTTATTATTAGAATTTATCATAAGCGTCTATGATTTATGAAGTAAAATTACTGTTACTTTTAAAAAACAAAATATAGACATACAGGCGACAGTTCAAACCAGGTTACACCCTGGCACCTGGAGCATTCAGGCAATATAAAAGCACATTTGTATATTGAAGAGCAATTTCCCGGCTGCTAGGGTAAATGTCTAATATACAAAACAAAACACAGAGCATAAATAGTACAAAGAATGGCAGAGGTCTGACAAACTGCAAGCTTAGAAACCATATAACACCTTTTTCTGATCAGTTATTTGTCAGAATGTGAATATTAGGGCCTTCATTTCAATAGCAAATGTTTTTTAGCCTGGATGATTTGCATAATTGCCTGTGAATTTTTCTTATCACAAAAATCCCTTCATTTTAGAATATTGTATGTATAAATAGTAGAAATAATGTTTTTTTTTTAAAAACTAAAACCATTATTGTAGCAAACTCCAAAGGTCTTGTCACACAGTAATTGTTTGTCTACTATGATGAGCCAAAATGGCAAGATTTGTATAATGATAAACACAAACACATGTTGCAATATGTTTTAGAGAAGGGGTGATAAGTTGTTGCAAAAGTCATATTTTCAGCTCTTCCTGCATGCCACATAAAAACTCTGAAAGATGTCTAAGTTCAAGCTAATTGTGGCTCACCACACCACATTTCCAGAGACCATAAATTGCCGGTACTCCATTTAGATCAATGATGTAGTGTCATTCTTAATGCTTATTGTGTGTGAAAGATAAATTAATATTATTAAACAAATGCAAGGTAATTTAATGTGGTCTAGTCAATCTTCAGTTTATACTAATGAATTGCAGAGCCAGTAAAGTGCTCTGGTGGGAAACCATCCATTCATTAAAAGGGTAAACACATTTGGGATTGTTAAAGAGAACAAGCATTGTTTAGAAGGTCCCAGGTCAATTGATTACACAAAGACAATAAATATTGTTATTATTATATTTAATTATATTTTTAAAGTTGGCCCTTGGGTAAAAAGAAACCTCTGATACCAATTGCAAGAAATGTGAGTTAAGTTTTTACTTACTGTGGCCTACCACACAATATATCTGTGGACTTTCAGTTATAATGCAGAACTTTTAACTTATATTTTGTCATAATAATCATACAATATAAGACTAGGCTGAAGGTCGAGGGTCCCACTAACCCATCAGTGGGTCAGCTTGACTTAAATGTAAATATTTCAGCAATGCAACATACAATCTCCTTCATTCAAAGCGTCCAAGAGTATTTGGTGTTAAATACAATGTTTAAGTCAATAGCATCTGTACTTCTCTGTATTTGAAAGGTACAGTCAAAAGATTGCGAGGAGTGCCTCTGCCATTGACAAACATTTAATTCAGGCTAAGAGACTTGTGGATGTTTCAGCATTCCCAAATGCTTTTCTCCAACCATACATTTATAGATATAAAGTTCTTTTATGATCTTTCTACTCTTCTGCATTCAAGAACTAAGAAGCTAAGATCTAAGAAGGCAGGCAACCCACTTCTACTTACCCATCTTGGGTTAGCCAGACATCTGTGTGCTGAGATATCTCAGCAATGCTTTTTAAGTGGTGCTTAATTACATTGCTTTTCAATTGTTCTACTCCCCTACATTCAGAAGTTACTGAGCAAAGAAGGTGCATACTCCAATGGGTGCAAGCTGTGGTGAGCCCCACATTAATGTGAATATCTCAGCAATGTCACATGCTATCAAGTCGTTGCAATTTCTTATTTTTCAATTACATTAAAACAGCTTGAAAATCTTGTAATAACTATGTATTATTCTGCTAGCATTACTGTTTTAATGCATTTTTGTTATTTTATCAATTTATTGTTAATACTGTCAGGAGCATGTCGGACAGGGTCTTCTGAATCGAGCAATGCTCAAACAATGAATATGCTACGTAGGTACATGAATCTGTACATAAGTGATATTAAATAAATCAAATTAATACAAATGGATAAGAACTACCACCAGGGACCCAGAGTTCTCTGCCATATTTATTTAATGTTTTGAATTGGAATGAGAGTCACACTGAAAACCACATTTCAGTACCTATTTTCAAAACTCATTGCATTGTAGAGCTGAGACTAAATATTTATTTATTTTTGCCAACCCCTCTTCCTTGGTGTTGGTCTCTGCTGTTTTTGCAAAAGATGCAAAGCAGAAAATGTGGTGATCTTATTGCAGTTTTTACCTAAAGTGGCCGACCAAACAGTCTGTCTGTGGACTCCTCATTTTTTTTCTTTATCTATGCGTACATTCATTTAAAAATGTCAAGTTAAAATAACATACCAATAATTTAAATTTTTACACTTAAATTAATGGCAGTCAATGTAATAAGGCATATATATATATATATATGTATATGTATGTATGTATATATATATATATATATATATATATATATATATATATATATATAACAATAGCCTACTTGCTATCGTTATAATGTGTGTATTAATTATGTCTTAAAAGTAGGCCCTCAGATGAAAGAAAAATACAAACTGGGACCAATGACGAGTAATATGAGTTCATTTTTTACCTACAGTTACCGACCACACAGTCTGTTTTTGTGGACTTTCACATAATTGACTTTTATATATGGTATGATGGAGAACTTTTTCCTCATGTTTTGTCTTTATCTATACATACATTCATTTAAAAATGTCAAGTTAAACTAACATACCAATACTTTTATTTCTTCAAAATCATACAACATATTATTAGGTTAAAGGAAGACTTAAATTAATGGCAGTCAATGTTATAAGGCACTCAGCCTTCATCCAGCCTTTGACAGTTCACTGAAATAGTTTTTTAATGTTTTGAATGGGAATGTAAGCAACACTGAAAAGCAATCTCACTATCTTTTTGATCTCAGTGTTTTTCACAAGAAGTGAAGCTAAACATTTTTTTGGTAAACCTTCTGTCTCAGTGGTGTTATATACTGGATCTGTAAAAGATGCAGAGCAGAAATTGAGGTGATCTTGTTACAGTTCAGATCTTCGCTGGCTGTGTCACTGACAGCGATTGAGGTGTCTGACATTCAGCCGGCAGGAACACTTGACAAAGAAACAGAAAAACAAGCTGGTACAATTAGTTGTAGGACCTGGGAGTGGACCATCAATAATTAATGAAAGAGGTAATGAAGGAGCATGGGAGCTGTGCAAAGTCACAACATTTTAACAGCACTCTAGAGCTTTTCAGCTGCACCTTATTCCTCACATGACACTGCTCCTTCCACAGTACAGCACCCAGGTGTACTCTAGTGCAATGTGCCCTCTCCTGTTTCATCACCTACTGAAACACAGATCTGACATAACTGGTTTTAAGGCCTTTCTAAGTAAGGCCTTTTACTTCAATCTGTACCACAAGTAATAACCTACATAGATTTACATGAACATGATGCTGTGTGAGACTTAAAATGAAAATTGAAGTGGAGGATTTCTAATTTCTTTTACAGTGTTGTCTTGGTTTTTTTGGTCAAGGATTTTTGATTTAATAATATGCAAAATCTGTCCCAAAACTAACATAAGAAACAAACCTAGGGATGGTCAAATGAGCCCAGAGTTCATGACCCGAGGCAGTCACTAAACAGCTAATTGTGCAATAAGGTTCTGCACCCTATAACTCGTACTGTATTAAAATCCATCCATCACACAGAATTGTTAGAGTGGGTATGATGAGTTGGTGAGGTAAACTCTTACAACACCATTTGTTGGATTCAAAAAATATCAAGCGAGCTTCATCTCTTCATGTCAGATACATTATCCACAAACTGCATGATTTTTACATTACAATCATACCCCTGCATCAATTTGGCATGATTAAAATATTCAGTAGCTTTTCACTTTCCAAGCAAACAAACACATATGCATGCACACACACACACACACACACACACACACACACACACACACACGCATAACCCGCTCACTGTGTCCCACTCACAAGATGAGTGTCACTGACGTCATGTGGCTGTAGTACTAATATTTCAGGTGAAGCACGCAGACTGGAAGAGAGTGCTGTGCTTAACACCAAAGTGAGAGGCTCAGAGGTATGTAATTGTAAAGAGAATGTTTCTATGGCATGAAGCTGATGATGGAATGAGCTGTTGCAAGATTTATTTAATTAAAATGATGTAGTGTGTTTTTACATTTACAACTGGTGTTTTGTTTTAGGTTTTTATTGCAGTAAACGACAGCAGTAATCTTAATGAATTTACAACAAAATTGTTAAAGCCAATAACTTGCAACCATCTTTCTCTTTCAGATTCAGCAGGAAAGCACATGGCAAATATCTCTGAACAACTGAGTTTATTACAGCTGCAGGGCTTAAAACATAAAATGACTGAAGAACGATGTTTTAAAATGTCTCTGGTCATGGCCACTTACTTAATTTTCATTTACATAAACTGTGTCATGCTGGTAGCCCTAAGGAGCAAAGCTACCTTCAGGGAAACCTCCCGCTACATGCTATTCGCCCATATGCTTTTCAATGACACGTTGCATTTGGTGACAACCTTTTTTCTCTATCTCTTTTCCTTAATGCACTTTGGCCTGCTTCGCATCGTTTGTGGCTTTTTCATTCTGATAACCTCATCCACATTCAACAATGGTCCCCTCAATCTGGCTGTCATGTCTCTGGAGAGGTATATTGCTGTCTGTTTCCCACTGAGACACAGTGAGCTGTCCACCCCTTCAAGAACATATCTGGCAATGGTGATCATCTGGGTTTTGGGGTCAGCCAATGTGCTAATCGATATCTTTGCTCTCTTTTTCACAGAGCCCTCATTTTTGTTGTCACCTCGATTGTGTACATTAGAACAGGTGATCTCATCAGATTGGCAGATCGAAAAGGGAACTGGCCTGAATGTGGCCTTCCTCGTGCTGGTTGGAATCATTCTTCTCTTCAGCTATGTAGCCATAATGCTGGAGGCTCGCTCCATCACCTGTGACAGGGCCTCAGCCCTACGGGCCAAAAGAACAGTGTTGTTGCATGCCTTCCAGCTTTGCCTGTCCCTCATGTCCTTTCTGTATGTCATGCTGGAGTCATTCCTGGCCATGCTTCCACTGGCTGTTTACATCCAGATGCGCTGGATCAACTTCTATATCATTATCCTCCTCCCACGATGTGGTAGTTCTCTTATCTACGGATTGAGAGATGAAAGCTTCAGGCCCATATTTATGCTTTACTTTACCTGTGGTGCCAAGAAAGTAGAGCCCTCCAAGATTAGAAGGCAAAACTGAGGTCAAATGATGGATTTGAGGAAGGTGTCTCAAACTTACAAGGACCCATAGCTATGCCCTCTAGAGTTATTAGGTATTGTGTTTCTGCCCTCTAGACTTATGTCTATGTATCTGAAAATAAACAACCTGTGGTACATTTTCTGTCACCATCGATCTATGATTTTGAGCCAAATTTCAGCACCCCTTCGAACAGCTCCTTCCCAGACCCCCTCTTCTCCTCCTGGCTGCAGGCCCCCAGGGAACTGGGTTTCCCCCCCTGAAACCCAATGGGTCCAGTGGATCAAGTCTTGCATGATATGGGCATTGCACCATATTCCTTATTTTTGCTTCCTGAAGTCTCCTTCACCATGAGTATCAATAACTAGAAACAAGAACAATATTTTAAAAATATCAATGTAATTTTATCATTTGTATTTCATAATTTTAGTAGAGGACACTCATGATTAAGCTGTGGTGTTCTGAAACGTGAAAGGTGTATGGGCAGAATGTGATCAGTCAGCTTATGTAAAAAAAGTTATTAAACAAGTAAAAAAAAATCTGTTGAAAAACAGGTCAGTCATTTCATGGTAAGTCATGTACATGTTTTTCTGTCATGATTGTGCCAGTTACATGCGGCAGTTACATGTGCCTGTCAAAATAACGAACATCCCCTGGACCAATCAGAATCAAATTTTTACACAAGCATATACATGCTGTCTGCAGCTAATACCACTGATAAAATATGAATGCCTGATTTGGGTGTTTTAACAAGACAAATACATTTGTCACATGCTGAAACTGAGTGGGTTTAAGTGTGTAATTAATGGTTGCACCACACAAACTCACTGGCTACCTGTTGTGGCCCAGATCAAATTCTTTCTGTGTAACTTGTCATTGTGAGAGAAACTGACAGTGCATGTCCACTAGTTAAGTGAAACCTTCCCATCAATTTTCAATGGAACTCAGGCAAACTCATGGGAATGGTTTACATGGGGCATTGTGAGATTGAGAGCAAAGCAAATGAAACGAACAGAGCATAAATATTTTATGCAAATTAGGAGTGAATTTTGCCCGGCGTTGGCCAATCAGATTGTTTCTTGAAATATAATAATCTTTTGGTCATAAACATTTCTCATGTTGTGGCTACTAACATAAAAAATTATGAATGGCACAGGGTTTCAGTGGTATTGCCAGTTTTTTTTTCCTAATTTTAATAACATTTTAGTCTTGTGAAATCAACGTTCCTTTCTTCTGTGATGTTAAAGCTACATGTGAACTCACTCACTCGAAATACTTTCTATAAGATTCCAGATGGAAAGATGGTTCGTTCTAAAAATCAGTGCCCTTTTCAGTCAGGCTCTGTTAAGTCTGTTAATGATCTGCTCCTGAAATTAAATGAATAATTTTTAACAAAAGGATAAGTTTTGTGCCTTAACTTATTGCTATTTTAATGGCACTGTACCTTAAGTCGAAGAAACTATAGTTTGACTGCAGAGGAAAGAGACCTGCCCATGCACCAGGTGTGCAAGGTTTTTAGACAGGCTTTGTCGAAGTTCCTCTACACAAGCTGGAGCTCTCTTGTGATATGTTGTCAGGTCCTGGAAACATAGGGGTCACCCTATGACTGCCGGTAAAGGGGATGACATTTATTTTGCTGAACAATTTGGCTGTAAGGAAGGTGGTGCCAAATCCTGTTGTCTCAAGAGTGCCAGTTGTTAATACGCCTGACCCACTCGTAGAAAAACACATAGAGGTGTTTCTGGTTTGTGCTCTCACACATGCTATGGCCAGGAGAGTGACTAAGATCAAGCCGGGTGAGTCAGATGGGTTGGAGACTGATTAAGACTCTCAATGACTGAAGGTTCCAATGACGTGGTGGTGGATCTTCATGATTCCTTAGTAATCAATCCTCCAGTTTCACCTCCTACCTCTGAGAAGCCCTCAGTTTTTACTTAATCCCAGGAGTTGGGAAATGTGGACATGTCACAGGAGGCCTTGATTAAGGTATGACTCAGTGCTATTGTCTCTTTATGACAAGGCTTTATCCGAGAGCAAGACTGAAGAAATGACTGCTAGATATTATCTGAGTGATGGGGCATTGATGTAGAAGTGAAGAACTTTGTCCACTTCTGCTGATGACAAGTTGAGCAGCATGAAACAGGTAGTCCTTCCCAGAGGCTATTGTAATGACATGATCTCAGTGGCCATGATTCCAGTCTAGCAGATCATCTTGGAATGAATAAGAATGTGACCTTGTAACATGTCTTACTCTGCATTTACTTTGGCCAGTGGTCAGGAGGGATTTTTTGCAAATCTTTCCACATGAGTCAAACGTTGGGTAAACCAAATCAAAAGGTACCAGTTGTACCACCACAGCCTCTTGCTGTCATCAATGAGCCTTTCGGTAATGTTCAAATAGACTGCATGGGACCTTTGCCATGTGCTAGATCTGCTACCTGCTAACAATAATGTGCTGTGCCACTCATTATCCAGAGGCCATACGCCAAGAAATATAACTACCCCTTTCCATTGTCAAGGGGTTGGTGATGCTGCATCTGCACCTCAGGGCTGTCCATTTTTGTATCTTTCTGCTCATTTTTTCCCTGTTTTCCAAGTTCTTTGTCTTTGAATGTTCAGACAGATAAGGGGTCAAATTTCATGTCCCATCTGTTTAAACAGGTGATACAATAGCTTGGGGTTAAGCAAAACAGTTTTGAACGTTTGTTAATCTGAAAGCCAAGGGCGCATTTTCACCAGACCATCAAAACCATAGTGAAAGAATACTGCTTTCAAATGAACAAGGATTGGGACAAAGATATGCCCTGGGTGTTATTTGCCACCTAAGAAGTTGTCCAGGAGTCCTTACGGTTCAGCCCAGCTGTGTTTGGCCACAAAGTCAGATGCTCATTTTCATTGTGAAAAGCAAGATGGCTGCATCAAGTGACAAGTGACATGACTAGTTCTCCCATTAATCTACTACAGTACATAAACACATTCCATCAGTGGTTGCAGTGTGCTTGTAAAATTGCACTGCAGAACATGGGTGAAACAACAGAACAAGGGAAAATGAAGATCCGCAAGGCTCGTGCCCATACTTTTGGGGTTAGTGATTGCGTTTGTGGATGCGTACGCTTTATTGCCTGTGGTGGAATCACCTTTACAGGCTCAGTTATCTGGCCCGTAAAAGGTGTGTAAAAGGGTGGGTGAGCTAGATCACCTTATTGCCACGCCAGATTGCCAAAAAAAACAAGCTTTGTCATATAAATATGCTTAAGCCATACTTTACCAAGGAAGATCAGGCCGTAGCTGCTAAATCAGGACCGGCTATGGTCCCATCTGTTCCCATGGGTATAGTGTCTAGCCTGCTTAGCCTGAATCCTCTGAACATAAGGGAGAGGAGAGTTTACCTGTGCTGAGCGCACGGTTTCCCAATTCAGTGACATTAAAACATCTGTCTCATTTACTGCCTATTAAGCAGCACCCATACCGGGTCAATACTGTAAAACAGGCCCTCATGGAGGAGTGAGCTACTTGTTGAGCTATGACTTTGCTATTCCCAGTCTTAGGCCTTGGAGCTCACTTTGGCTTTTCGTATCAAGACCAGAAGTTACATTCTGATTTTATACCGATTATAGAAGCCTAGTGCTGTTACCAGGCCAGTTTCGCTTCCTCCTCCATGGATGGAAGACTGCATTGACCATGTAGGGTCTGCATTGTATGTGAGGAAACTTGACCTTCTGAAGACATACTGGAAAGTTCCCTTGACACCCCGCACCTCACTAATTTCGGCATTTGTTGCACCAGACAACTTTGCACAATATAAGGCCATAGCTTTTGGCATGCCAAATGCTCCATCTACATGGTGATCTGGTAGTTTATTCATCCTGTCGGTCAGATCACATGAAGTCTATTGGTCTGGTATTGGAGCGTTTAGATAGTGCCTCTCTTACACTGAACCTGGCAAAGTGTGAATCTGGAAAGGATACGGTTGCCTATCTTGGTAAGGAGGTTAGCTAAGGACATGTAAGTCCCATTGCTGCCAAGGTGTCAGAGGCGATTTTTGGGTATAGCCAGGTAATACTGTGCCTTATGCCAGTGTGGTGGCTCCTTTAACCCTTTTATTAAGTCCATCCAGGGCTTTGGTGTGATCAACTCCCATCTTTTCGCAACCTTTTAAATTGGAGGTCGATGCAAGAGGCATTGGTGCAGGGGCAGTGCTATTGCAGGAGGATGACTGTGGAATTGACTTTTTGAACCAAATGCACAACCACAACCCACGGCTAATCCACTGGTCACTGTTGGTGGAAGGATTCAAAATGGACATCTGCCATAAAAAGGGAGCCAAGATGATTGCCGATGCTTTGTCACGGACATATTGAAAAGAAAAAAAATGACCTTCTCCAGCTGACAAGTTGCATATTTGTTGTCTTGAAGGGTAAGGTCTTAGGGTTGGGTTTGAAGCCATTGCCTTGTGGTTCATAGCACCACCATTGAGTTATTTTTTGGGAGGAGTGTAATGGAATTCCTTTGTCTAGTTCATCCATTTGGGGGAAATGGAGAGGGGAAATGGTTTCCCAGTCCAAACTGCAGAGAGGAGAAATAGTTTTCATTTAACCCTTAGCAGCCTATACTGAACATTCCATTTTTTGCAATTGGGGGGCATTGTTTCACAAAAACGCTTGTTAATGTAAAAAACTGCCACAAATAACAATTTAAAAAATGGTCTAAAAACCAGCTCCAGGTCTAAAAACAGAATGCCTGTATCATTCATTGTTCAAAAGTTATCATCAAACTACTGATGGGTGCATGTGAGGGGGTGCAGCAGTTCTGAATTTTACAAGAAATTCATTCTACACCATCTTCTACTTTCACTGAAATAACCTCTGGCAAAGTACTTGGAGGAACAATTTGAATAAAAGAAGCAAAGACGCTTTCATATCTTTCAAACTTATTTTGTTTTTTGGATCCATTATTTACAAATGTATTGAAGTATTAAGTACGTGTATATTCTTAATGAAGGGAATGTTTACTTATTACATGTCGTTTCAAAAAATAAACACAAACATATAATTTTTCATTTTTATTCAGAAATTACATCCTGTATTTATGCATAAACAATAATTACATTAAATACAAATATATATAAACAAATATGTGTGTGTGTGTGTATGTGTGTGTATGAGTATGTGAATAAAACAAAAAGCTGTATCAGTTACAATGAACATTGCACATTGAACTCAGCGGCCTCGTCCTTGTCAGGGACTCTAGCAGTACAGCATACTGGCTGTTCTCTGCCTCCATCTAAAAAAAAGAAATAAAATAAAATCTGGGTGTTAATATTGATTTATTTTTCAAAGACAGGAGAAAATTAGATTGCAAATTCCTACACAGTAAATGGCCCAATCAGCTGGCTATATTAGTCCAATAACGTAAGAACATATGTTTATAAAATAAGAATGTAAATGTAATGTGACAGGTCTATTTCTGCGCTGTTGATGTGTTGACTGTTTAAGTTTTTCTTAAAGCTAATAGAGCGAGATTGGCCATAGCAATGAAGACCTTAGCAATGGTTTCTGCTCCTTATTTATAGCAAATGTTGTTCACGTGTTTCATGGAATTCATGTAAAATTCCATTGATTAATCAGGATTACACAAATGAGGCATCACCTACTTGTTGAACCCAATAGTGATTTTATGTAACAATTTGAACCGTTATAATATTACAACCAAAAAATGTGCTACTCATTTTGAATCCGATAGGAGATGAGTGAATTGAATTATAAAAGCAAAAACACGAAAAACACGCTTTACAGCTGTATGTAACAATGTGTATGTAACAAGTAGGGTGTATGTGCATTGCATACCTGCCTATGTAGGCACGTATCATCTTTCAGACACTGCAACCTAAAAACAGCAATAAAAACTGTGAAAAGACATGATCTGCGGTTTTTCTTGGTCTTCTGTGCAATTGCTGTGAGTTGCATGCAAGATGCCATTGCACCTGACCACAGCTCAGCTGAGAACCGACAAGCCCACGTGGGGACAACGACTTAAGCAGTTTAGAGGTGAGATGCAGTAAAATATGGTATAACACCCCAGTACAAGATAAGTAATCTACTCTTGAGTAATCTACTCTTCTTCAACTACTCTATCTTCATTGTCAGCCACCATGGCTGTATTGAAATAGAAGTGTAACCAATTCTATTTTTTGTAAACAGCTAACCGTGAGGTACTGTTTGACTTCCTTGTACTTTACACCTTACCTCAACTCATACCACAAGCTTGTCTCCAGTCCTTTCACCATCCTAACCTGCTCAGGATAGGAAAACTCAGAAAATAAAAGGGAGGTTCTGTTCAATAGCTCAGATAGCATGTGCTGCCCTATTCACAACAGTAAAAAAACAGCTATCTGCTCAGAGTAGTCCAAAAGCTGTCTCATGTAGGCTCCATCTCTGGGCTCATTTATTTATTTTATAGATATGGAGTCTATGAATTTGTCCTTCATAAATCTCCCAAATGGTTTTCCTTTTATTTATATTTGTCATTTATTCTTGATTATCCCTCTAATTGTGTTAAGATCAGCTGTTTCAATACAAGGATTGTGGCGAATCTTCCCATCTAGTGTCTGTCTTGCCAACACCTCAACAGTAAGGCACAAAGATATCATCCACAAGTCACAAAAAACCCGAGAATAATATACGGAGTTATGAAGGCTTTCCTCTTCTCTTATCTGCTAAAGTCACTGTTCATGATGCCATTATTACAATAACACTGGGCAAAAATGCGATACATGTCTGAGTAGCAAGGTGAAAACCACTGCTCAGAGTAACATGAACTATCCTCTTCCTGAGGAAGATGACCTCAATAGCCCTACACCAACGTTCTATGGACAGATGAGTCAAGAACACGGGTGATAAGAGGAATAAGAGCCCTGTTGTTTCAGAGGAAACCCAAACACTGAATGCAAGGTGTGGTGAAGTTAGGTCGCACTTACTTATTATACAAGGATCCTGAATATTAGTTTTTGGTTGAAGATCTGATAATATTCAGTGTCAAAATAGAATGCAGAACAAACAGGAAAAGTACTTTTTCACAGAGCTGTAGCTAAGGCTGATATGTGTATAAGTCTGGTTGACTTGATTCTTATCATCTTCATTACATGCCAGTACCAAACTGCTTGTGAAACCAATCACTGAATGGCAAAAATGAGAAAATGATTTGATACCTTCCCACAGTATGACAGGTACATACAAAGGCAACAACTAATTGGCATCACAAACTGATTGGGAGGTAATATCCTAAGTCATCTTTCAGGCAATTAACTTACACAGTTGTGTAAAAAATATAATTTGATAGTTGATTAGTTTGGTTATATTAATAATTTGATATTTTAATAGTTAAATGATAGAATGTGCATGCCTAATCAGAATGTGTATACTAGGAATGTGACAAACAGAGCTGTAAAAATTTTTTTATCTTTACATTTTTAACATCTTCATCATTTCAAAACTACAGACACATGGGCTATGTACAGAAATTCTCAAACTTAACATGTGTGCAAAGCAGAAATGCTGCCAACGTCATTAAATCCAGAGGCCTTCAACTTTCAACCCTCAACCCTGCAGCACACTTACAAAAAAAGTTGGGAACAAACAAGGGGCCAAAATTAAACCCATGACTGTGTATCTGGGAGTGGCCATTTAATAATTACTAAAAGGATTAATGAAGGAGCATGGGAGCTGTGCAAAGTCACAACATTTTAACAGCACTCCAGAGCTTTTCAGCTGCACCTTATTCCTCACATGGCACTGCTCCTTCCACAGTACAGCGCCCAGGTGTACTCTAGTGCAATGTGCTCTCTCCTGTTTCATCACCTACTGAAAAACAGATCTGACATAACTGGTTTTGAAGCCTTTCTGAGTAAGGCCTTTTACTCCTGTACCACTAGTAATAACCTACACAGATTTACATGAACATGATGCTGTGTGAGACTTAAAATGAAAATTGAAGTGGAGCATTTTTAATTTCTATTACAGTGTAGTCTTGAAAGTCATAAACAAGGATTTTTGATTTAATAATATGCAAAATCTGTCCCAAAACTAACATAGGAAACAAACCTAGGGATGGTCAAATGAGCCCAGAGGTCATGACCCGAGGCAGTCACTAAGCCGCTTATTGTGCAATAAGGTTCTGCACCCTATAACTGTATCAGTATCCACCCATGATATAGAATTGTGTTGGTGAGTATGACAAGTTGGTGAAGTAAACTCATACTGCATCAATTGTTGGTTATAAAAAACAATGAAATGAGCTCCATCTCATATATATTATCCATACATTATGTGATTATTACATTACAGTTATACCCATGCATCAATTTAGCACAATTAAAATATTCAGTGGCTTTTCACTTTACAATCACACACACACACACACACACACACACACACAGATGGGGAATGTGTCGTGTTTTACAAAAAAAAAAAACACTCAAACTGAAAGCTGGAATATCGTTTGCGTTATCCCTGAACTGCAAGCAAATTATTGTCGGTTTGAAATTATCGTGGATGAAGATAGTATTGGAAGAATAGGAAAAGTAAAAAGATGAAAAAACTATATTTGTATCTGCCCTCACTAACAAACAATACAGTATGGCTCTGCGTCTAAGGTTGTCATGCATTAGTTCTGGTTTTAAACTATTGTATGTATTTTCCTCATAAAATGGCTTCAGTTGCACTATGAAAATCACATGGTGAATTTATCATCCTTTAAAATGCACAAAAATGAATTTACACAGTGTGAAAATAAATTTAGTCCAACATTTATTGTTTATGCACTTATGAAATAAATGCACATATCTGAATAACAAATACAAGGTAATACAATGTGGTCAAGCCACATTACAAATTATAAACCTCAGACCCAGTGATGCTCTCAGGTGGGAAATAATTGTACTCATTAAAAAGATAAACACATCTGGGATTGTTTAATTGGCTAAACATAATTGGCAAAACATTGTTCAGAAGGTCCCAGTTCAATTGGTTACACCAAGACATTAAATACTTGCTATTGTTATAATGTGTGTATTAATTATGTCTTAAAAGTAGGCCCTCAGATGAAAAAAAAATACAAACTGGGAACCCCTGTTCCTCAGTGTTGGTATCTGCTGGATTTGCAAAAGATTCAAAGCAGAAATTGTGGTGATCTTATTACAGTCTTTACCTAAAGTGGCCGACCAAACAGTCTGTCTGTGGACTCCTCATTTTTTTTCTTTATCTATGCGTACATTCATTTAAAAATGTCAAGTTAAAATAACATACCAATAATTTAAATTTTTACACTTAAATTAATGGCAGTCAATGTTATATGGTATGATGGAGAACTTTTTCCTCATGTTTTGTCTTTATCTATACATACATTCATTTAAAAATGTCAAGTTAAACTAACATACCAATACTTTTATTTCTTCAAAATCATACAACATATTATTAGGTTAAAGGAAGACTTAAATTAATGGCAGTCAATGTTATAAGGCACTCAGCCTTCATCCAGCCTTTGACAGTTCACTGAAATAGTTTTTTAATGTTTTGAATGGGAATGTAAGCAACACTGAAAAGCAATCTCACTATCTTTTTGATCTCAGTGTTTTTCACAAGAAGTGAAGCTAAACATTTTTTTGGTAAAACTTCTGTCTCAGTGGTGTTATATACTGGATCTGTAAAAGATGCAGAGCAGAAATTGAGGTGATCTTGTTACAGTTCAGATCTTCGCTGGCTGTGTCACTGACAGTGATTGAGGTGTCTGACATTCAGCTGGCAGGAACACTTGACAAAGAAACAGAAAAACAAGCTGGTACAATTAGTTGTAGGACCTGGGAGCGGACCATCAATAATTAATGAAAGAGGTAATGAAGGAGCATGGGAGCTGTGCAAAGTCACAACATTTTAACAGCACTCTAGAGCTTTTCAGCTGCACCTTATTCCTCACATGACACTGCTCCTTCCACAGTACAGCGCCCAGGTGTACCCTAGTGCAATGTGCTCTCTCCTGTTTCATCGCTTACTGAAACACAGATCTGACATAACTGGTTTTAAGGCCTTTGTATGTAAGGCCTTTTACTTCAATCTGTACCACTAGTAATAACCTACACAGATTTACATGAACATGATGCTGTGTGAGACTTAAAATGAAAATTGAAGTGGAGCATTTTTAATTTCTTTTACAGTGTTGTCTTGGTTTTTTTGGTCAAGGATTTTTGATTTAACAATATGCTAAATCTGTCCCAAAACTAACACAGGAAACAAACCAAGGGATAGGCAAATGAGCCCAGAGGTCATGACCCGAGGCAGTCACTAAGCCGCTTATTGTGCAATAAGGTTCTGCACCCTATAACTCGTACTGTATTAAAATCCATCCATCACACAGAATTGTTAGAGTGGGTATGATGAGTTGGTGAGGTAAACTCTTACAACACCATTTGCTGGATTCAAAAACTATCAAGCGAGCTTCATCTCTTCACATCAGATATGTTATCCACAAACTGCATGATTTTTACATTACAATCATACCCCTGCATCAATTTGGCATGATGAAAATATTCAGTAGCTTTTCACTTTCCAAGCAAACAAACACATATGCATGCACACACACACACACACACACACACACACGCATAACCCGCTCACTGTGTCCCACTCACAAGATGAGTGTCACTGACGTCATGTGGCTGTAGTACTAATATTTCAGGTGAAGCACGCAGACTGGAAGAGAGTGCTGTGCTTAACACCAAAGTGAGAGGCTCAGAGGTATGTAATTGTAAAGAGAATGTTTCTATGGCATGAAGCTGATGATGGAATGAGCTGTTGCAGGATTTATTTAATTAAAATGATGTAGTGTGTTTTTACATTTACAACTGGTATTTTGTTTTAGGTTTTTATTGCAGTAAACGACAGCAGTTATCTTAATGAATTTACAACAAAATTGTTAAAGCCAATAACTTGCAACCATCTTTCTCTTTCAGATTTACCAGGAAAGTGAATGGCAAATATCTCTGGACAACTGAGTTTATTACAGCTGCAGGGCTTACAACATAAAATGACTGAAGAACGATGTTTTAAAATGTCTCTGGTCGTGGCCACTTACTTAATTTTCATTTACATAAACTGTGTCATGCTGGTAGCCCTAAGGAGCAAAGCTACCTTCAGGGAAACCTCTCGCTACATGCTATTCGCCCATATGCTTTTCAATGACACGTTGCACTTGGTGACAACCTTTTTTCTCTATCTCCTTTCTTCAATATACATTGGTCTGATTCGCATCGTTTGTGGCTTTTTCATTTTGATAACCACATCCACCTACACCAACGCTCCCCTCAATCTGGCTGTCATGTCTCTGGAGAGGTATATTGCTGTCTGTTTCCCACTGAGACACAGTGAGCTGTCCACCCCTTCAAGAACACGTCTGGCAATGGTGATCATCTGGGTTTTGGGGTCAGCCAATGTGCTAATCGATATCTTTGCTCTCTTTTTTGCAGAGCCCTCATTTTTGTTGTCACCTCGACTGTGTACAGTAGAACAGGTGATCTCATCAGATTGGCAGATCGAAAAGGGAACTGGCATGAATGTGGTCTTGTTCTTGCTGGTTGGAATCATTCTTCTCTTCAGCTATGTGGCCATAATGCTGGAGGCTCGCTCCATCACCTGTGACAGGGCCTCAGCCCTACGGGCCAAAAGAACAGTGCTGTTGCATGCCTTCCAGCTTTGCCTGTCCCTCATGTCCTTTCTGTATGTCATGCTGGAGTCATTCCTGGCCATGCTTCCACTGGCTGTTTACATCCAGATGCGCTGGATCAACTTCTATATCATTATCCTCCTCCCACGATGTGGTAGTTCTCTTATCTACGGATTGAGAGATGAAAGCTTCAGGCCCATATTTATGCTTTACTTTACCTGTGGTGCCAAGAAAGTAGAGCCCTCCAAGATTAGAAGGCAAAACTGAGGTCAAATGATGGATTTGAGGAAGGTGTCTCAAACTTACAAGGACCCATAGTTTTGCCCTCTAGAGTTATTAGGTATTGTGTTTCTGCCCTCTAGACTTATGTCTATGTATCTGAAAATAAACAACCTGTGGTACATTTTCGGCCACCATCGATCTATGATTTCGAACCTTCAACTTCAACACCTTGCGAACAGCTCCTTCCCAGACCCCCTCTTCTCCTCCCGGCTGCAGGTCCCCAGGGAACTGGGTTTCCCCCCCTGGAACCCAATGGGTCCAGTGGATCAAGTCTTGCATGATATGGGCATTGCACCATATTCCTTATTTTTGCTTCCTGAAGTCTCCTTCACCATGAGTATCAATAACTAGAAAGAAGAGCAATATTTTAAAAATATCAATGTAATTTTATCATTTGTATTTCGTAATTTTAGGAGAGCACACATTGCATCATTAAGTTGCGGTGTTCTGAAATGCCAAACAAGGTGGCAAGCTGCCATCAGTTCAAAAGAGTTGATCATGTAATGTGAATTATGTGGAAATTTTGAAAAAATGTTATTCAAGATTTGACAAAACAACTTGTATGGCCAAAATTTCATCAGTCAGCTTTAAAAAACTTATTGAACATGTAAAAATTCTATCTAAAAACAGGTCAGTCATTTCATGGTAAGTCATGCACATGTTTTTTTGTCATGATGGTGCCAGTTACATGCACCAAACCTGGTGCTTTATATATGACCATTAAAAGCTATTCATTGTACATCCAAACTCCCTTTTTTTCAGACCCATCAGGGAATGAGAGTGATGTACTAGAACATTGTCTTTTGTGTACGGTCACTGTTCTCACGGGCAGTGAAATGAAAAATATTAAGTTTTGTTTCCTTTCTTATGGTGCATGTATAATTGTAAGTTTAGATTTAATTTCTGCTTTCTGGAAATGTTTGCTACATCGCATGTTTTTTTAATGTTGGACACAAAGAACAATAAGTGATAGGCTGTGAGTGAGTAAATCCCAACAAGGTGGATGAAGTGGTCCCTGGGGCAAGCCAAGGAGCCATTAACCACTCTGAAGTCGTTTACTTTCATAAAATGCACAGCCAAGAGTGGATTCTCTTGCTTGTCGCATGGTTATTTACAAAAGAAATTACATACGCTTTTTTGAGTGACTTTGTTTCTTCAATTTTGTTCTGTAAAATGAATTATCATTTGAATCAGAACATTGAACAGGATTGCATATTGATTCTTTTATTTACTTTTAAAACTCTACACAGTTTGGTTGCTGGTTATACAGGTGCTGTCACCCTAAAATCCTGAAAGACCACTAAGATCCTTAGAGCAAGCTCTGTAAACTGTTCCTAAAATGAGACTGAAAACCGGGGGGATCTTGCCGTCTTAGTAAAAGCACAAAGTTTCTGGAACAGCCTTCCCCTTAACATTAGAAATGCAGAGTCTGTCTCCTCTTTTAAGTGTTGTTTGAAGATGCATTTTATAGGCTTGCTTTTAATACTGTTTCACATTTACTGAAACCAATTGTTTTAATTCTTTTATGTGGGTTCTGCTTCACTTTTGTCTTTTATTGTGGGGTGTGCTGATCTTATTTTAGTCTCTTTTAATTATATTTTATTCAATTTTATTTAATATTATTGTATTTCTCTGTTAATTGGTGAGGTTTGTTTGATTTTCTTATTTTTCTATTTTGTAAAGCACCTTGTGCGTGTGCTTGACAGGCGCTATGTAAGTAAGTAAGTAAATAAATAAAATAACTTTGTTTCTGCAATTTTGCATTGTAAATTTAATTTTCATTTAAATGCTGTTATTGCATGGTGCATGAACTGCATGTTGGACAGGCTTGCATGTGGATTTGGAACAGCAATAAGACCACCTTTTTGGAACTACTTCATTACCATGTATTGTATTGATTTGTTGTGCCTGTCAAAATAATGAACATCCCCTGGACCAATCAGAATCAAATATTTACACAAGCATATGCATGCAGTCTGCAGCCAATACCGCTGATAAAATATAAATGCCTAATTTGGGTGTTTTAACAAGACAAATACATTCGTCACATGCTGAAACTGAGTGGGTTTAAGTGTGTAATTAATGGTTGCACCACACAAACTCACTGGCTACCTGTTGTGGCTCAGACCAAATTCTTTCTGTGTAACTTGTCATTGTGAGAGAAACTAACAGTGCATGTCCATTACAGTTAAGTGCAACCTTCCCATTAATTTTCAATGGAACTCAGGCAAACTCATGGGAATGGTTTGCGTTGGGCACTGTGAGATTGAAAGTGAAGCAAATCAAGCGAACAGAGCATAAATATTTTTAATTTTAAGTAAATGAGGAGTTAATTTTGCCAGGCAGTGGCCAATCGGATTGTTTCTTGAAATATAATAATCTTTTGTCATAAACGTTTCTCATGGCTGCAAGAGTGGTTGTGGCTACTGTACCTACAGAGATACTAACACAAAAAATCATGAATAACACAGGGTTGCAGTGGTAATGCCGGTTTTTTTCTTAATTTTAATAACATTTTAGTCTTGTGAAATTAACATTCCTTTCTTCTGTGATGTCAAAGCTACATGTGAACTCACTCACTCGAAATACTATTTATAAGATTCCAGATGGAAAGATGGTTCATTCTAAAAATCAGTGCCTCTTTTACTCAGGCTCTGTTAAGGCTGTTAATGATCTGCTCCTGACCGACTGTAGCGCTTTGTCTGTTTCTGTTCTTCATCTGAGAGCAGCTTTTGACACTGTAAAACATGACTTTCCATTTGACATACTCCAAGACTGTGCTGGACCTCATGGACAAGCACTCTATGGGTTTAGCTCACACTTGTATGGCAGGACCCAGTTTGTTAAATGAAAAATTACCTGACTACTCAAAGGTGAAATAGGGTATTCCTGAAAGGTCTGTGCTAGAACCCCTATTTTTCTTGTACTCTACATCAGATTGAAACACAGAAACATGGTGTAGAATTACAATAGCTATGCTTTCTTATTTCCTGTGTATGTACATATGACTACATGGACATCAATTATTATATTATTTTACATTATTATTATTATACAATATTATACATAATAAGAAGAATAAGACAAATAATAAGAATAAGAATAATATAACTATTATTATTATTATTATTGTTATTATTATTATTATTACAAAATTTAGCAACTAGATTCTAACTTAATCTCAAAATATGCATCACAACATAACAGCAACATTTTTCTCTGGTCACTTATCTCACATGCATTAATGTCAGCTGTAATTGCCAATATGTTTCTCCAAATAAAAAGGATTAAAAATCAACACTTCAGTCAATAGCAAAGTGAGGTCAAATGGTTGGTGCCCAGTTTTCATGTGCATCAGTCACAGAAACATCTGAATTATTTTCAAGAAAGACCTCAATGTTCAAGAGAGGATTGAAGCTAGAAAGGATGACAGCAAAAGGTACATTTTTTATCTGGATATATGCTCATATATCTGCTTGTCTGGATGTCAGGTACGTAATAAAACTAGGCTATTGGACAGGTCATTTTAATATAGCCCTTTTGTGTGCTACCTGGCACTCCTGACCATAGAGAAAGAAGAGAGGCTGCAGATCAATCAAATCAATCAAAGCAGGAACAGGGGATAAGTATTGAGACTTAAACGTGACAGCACAACTCCCAAGATGATCACAACCTCAATGACCTCTAAACCACATACAAGTACCACCTAAATCCCTCCAGCATTTTACTAAACACAATGAATCATTAATTTGATTGATTTGATGCATGATACATGATATGAAATAGAGAAGCAGCTCTTACAGAAAATAAATAAATAAATAAGAGTAATTTAACTTTATTTAGACACAAAGTAATTACTTGATTTGCAAACACCTGAGCATGGATCCAATCACTCATGGAGAGACTTTTTTTCTATAAGAGCTTATGCAATTCAATCATAGGTAGAATACATAACAGCATGAGTTTGTCTTAGTATTGTCTATTTCATTGGAGGCAAGCAAACACATCCTTTGGGATGCATTCTTTTCAGTCTGAAGAATAGACCAGGTACAGGTACATCTGATAATCTTACCATAACATATGAATTGGCTTTATTGTAGTTCTGAAAGAAAAAGTGAAGTAGTATTTAAAAACACGCTTGAACATTTGATCTCTCAACCCATATATGAGTGGGCTCAGACATCTTGGGAGGATTATCAGTCCTAAGAACATGACATACTGTACGTTTAAGGCAGAGATTATGTCCAAGTGCACATATGCAATGGTCGTAGTTGTGTCAAAGAGTATGGATGAGAGAGAAAGCCCCAGCTGAATCAGGTGCAGTAACACTGTCTTGTGTGCTTTAGCAGCTGAAACTGAGTTTGTGGATACAGACCTGGCTGCCACCACAATGCCAATGTATGTGAAAATAATGATGATGCCCACTGGCAGGAAGTAGAAGACTGTGAACACATTGTTTAGGAGTACATACACCTCAAGGTGAAGGAACATGGATCCTGAACAGTACCCCCGAAAGGAGGCAAATGATGATCTTGAGGTCACAAATGCAGCCAGATCGGCTATAGTGTTCAGTGAGCCCAGTGCCCATACAATGGCAATAGCAGAGCCTGTCCTTCTGCATGTGGCAATCTGAGCATGCCTGAGTGGGAAACAGATCGCAATATACTGCTCCAGAGACATCGCAGCCAAATTGACTGGAGAGATACGGGCTACAATGTCTCCAGCTAGCAGCGCAATGAGACATAAATATCCATTAACAGACAGTCCTACAGCAGCTAATATGTACAGCAACATACAGAACAGCAGGTGCAGAGAGTCAGCAAACAGCATGTTGGCGAACAGGATGTATCGGGGGGTCTCTCGGAATGTAGCCTTACTCCTCAGGGTTACAAGCATGACCAAGTTAATGTAAAGGAAGAAGGCACAAGGTGTCATAGAAAGGACTGCTCTTCCTGGTAATCCAGTGATTGCTTCCAATATTGTAAAGTTGGGGTGAGACACTGAGTTGTTTGCCATTTTCAAGTTCTGTCTGGTGATAAAGAAAAGGAAAACAGAAATGTAAATACTTTGGAAATACCCCTCATGAATGAACTGTTATTTCTGAACTGATTAAGAATGCTTCTAAGACATACAAATGTTTCAATGGAACTGATGTAACAAGGAGTTGTTTGCTGATACAGCTGAGAAATAATCCCTTTTCAAGATACATTTGATACAAAATAACATATTAAAGTAAGAACATCAACAAGTTGGAAGTCAGAAAGTAATTTAATGGCTTCCGTTTGTACTGTAATGTTTTTTTTCTTTCAAAAAATGCCTTCATAACGCTGGTGGTGAAAACTATAGGCCAATTTTTGCACAATTCTCTCCTTCAACTGCATGACATAGGACTTGTAACAAGACATTTTCTTTTTTGCATTGTCAGAATAATTTCTAAAGCCCATTTTCTCAATGTTCTTCCAAATACTATGGTGCATGATTGTGAAGAGGCTTCTTCCAATGTAAATTCAGTCATGCACCATAATGCAGTTGGATCATAAAAACACTGCAGATTTATGGACTTTCAAATACAAATAATTATACTTACCCCCTCTGATCTGCAAATTATTAATATATCAGCATTAGTATATAAAATCAGCCAAGTATTATTTTAAAGTCGCACTTACCTGTAAGAAGAAAAAATACAGAATCTGATAATATTATGAATAGAATATCTGGAATGTATGTACAATTAGTAAAATCAAATAAGCCACTTAAAAACTCACTTTGTAGAAGTTGAACTTGGAGTAGAACTCTGTCCAGGTACCTTGACAGGAATGAAATGAGGGAGGGGACTGCACAGATCAAGAAACATCCCATCTAATATCAACATACATGGGGGTCATGTTAGCTCTGATGTCATCATGTGATGCCATAGCTCCAAGGAAAGTAGGATCATTGTTCAGCAAACCAATGGCCCCCAGAACAGTCTCTTCATTTTTGTGATGCAAATGTTTGTAATGAATGATTAATCACTCAAGAGACCTCAATCATTCATTAGATTATCAGTATATAGAGCAAATGAACATCTGGGCTGTCAGATTTCACCTTGTATAAAAATAACGACAACAATTGTAATATTTATATTTATTTTTAAAAGACAGTAGAGGAAAATTAGATTGAAAATTCCAACACAGTAAATGGCCAAATCAGCTGGCTATATTAGTCTAATAACATAAGAATGTATGTTTGTTAAATAAGAACATAAATGTTATAACAATCCTATTTCTGTGGTGTTTTGGAGACGTGTTGACTGCTTAAGTTGTTCTTAGAGCTAATAGAGCAAGGTCAGCCACAGCAATGAAGACCTTAGCAACGGTTTTTGCTCCTTACATATAGCAAACGTCGTTCAGGTGTTTTATGGAATTCATGTAAAATTCCAAAAAAGAATTAATTTGAATAATCTGGATTACACAAACGAAGCATCATCAATTTGAATGTTGAATCCAATAGTGATTTTATATATCAATTTGAACTGTTTTAATATTACAATACTACTACCAAATAAAGTGCTACTCATTTTTAATCTGATAAAAGATGAGTGAGTGGAAAAATAAAAGCAAAAACATGCTTTACAGCCATGTTTTTTTCATTTACACACAAAATACGAACAGTTTAGAACACTCGTGAAATTTCTTCTGATCCTATGAACAAACTGATGTACAAAAACTTTGATAAATCCCAAATTTTTTGTGTAAATGCATTTACGAACGATTTACAACTAAAATAATTCTGTATTTAATTATATTATATTAATGATATTTAATTTGATAAATAAACCCATTGAGTTTTCTGTGCTTGAAATATCTTGTTAGGTCATGCAGTGGAGTCAGAGGTCCTTGGACTGTTAAAGTCTAGACTTGACATAGTGCTAGACACTCTTTAGATTATGAAGGAGGAGGCAAGGTTGGCAGGATGGCCTTTTCTCAAGATTGTTCTCATCAGTGTTCTTAATGATAAGAATATGAAAAATGGGGATGGGGGTGGGGGGTTAGGTCTAACATGCAACTTCAAATTGTGAGCATTTACCGTTGACTGCATTTACCGTTGATTTGAATCCAAAGAAAAAAACAACAGCTGATTGAATTCTCCTCAGTGGCAGAACAGAATGTGAATTCATCTGACGTTCCTTATAAGAGGTTTATTTTTTTTTTGTATTTACTTAACAAATTGTGGATAGTGCAAATAATTACCTTTATGTTGCACGCTAGCTTCTCCTTCTTAGAACCACCAATACAATAAGAGGATATACTTCAATAACATAGCTTATATACTAACTACAATGTTAATACGGCACTTCAATGCAATGCAATCAAATAACAAAATTCTATTCCTACACCATTGCTATAAGACTTAAATTTAAATTAAAACAAACTTCCACTAACCTTGTTCCAAACTCCATAGCTATATCCAAATGATATTTGGCAAATCTCACGAGAATCACCTGTCTCCTGTAATGGAGGTGGGTTCACTTAAAGGGGGCCACTCCACATCAAATTATGTACTGTGTCCTAAGGTCCTGTGGATTACATAAGTTTGTTTGCCTTGCTGCACTCTGCAGAACAGTTGGGGTGTGAATAGTGAAACACTAGTCTTCAGGTTGTGGCACCAATTAATGACACAGCCAAACATGGTTAGTTAAAGTTTAAACATTTGGTGTAAAAATCCACATCTGCATCTCAAAAAAAAAAAAAAAAACAAAAACAATTCAGCTGAACATATACATGAGGCGGTGTTTCAACACCAATCCCAAGTGTTGGTGGCTTTCTGGAAAATGTCAGCAAGAGTTCCTTTTTTGTGGGGTTTTTTTGTGGGTTTTTGATACTTCATTGGCAACTTTTTTCCAGGTATTTACTGTAAACTGTAAATCTACAGTCAATTCTTTACAAAGTACAATTGTGCCTGCGTAAACGCATGCAACAACCATGACCTGAAATGCCCACAGTTAAGCATATATGATGTTCCAAATGTTAAAATCAATTAAGCAAGATCTATAAATAATGTGTGGAACAGAGCAATACATTTTAAATGCAATAATGACAGCGAATAGGGGGCAAAATAAACTTCTCCAAGTGTGAAATCGAAGCTTCAGTCTTCTAAACAGAGATTGGAAAAAATATTTTCAAGTGGCCACAGCCCCAGGGTAACAAGTTCCTTATGGCAGTAAGCAATGTGAGTGCAGTCAATTGCACTAGTTACATGGGCAAAACTGGTTATCACCACACATTGCTTTTTGATATTTGCCGGCTGTATTGGGGAATCTGGTATACCTCGAACTCAGAGGAACGATGTCATTCAACACTCAAACTGAGTGAGGGCTGGGATATACCTGACCGGTCTGCTATTTCCTGATGGACACTCCCCGTGGCCAAGAACCCAAGAGTTGACAGGATTTGCAGACGTGCGTGATGGGCTCTCCAGCACCGCACTAAATTCAGCACAGTGTTCCAAGAGCACAGCTCGTGTTAAATGAGATCGACTCATGAGTCAGTCATCATCATGAGCAAAAACAGTCGGAACGGTCCCTGAAGACACCTTCCCGTCACATGCACAATATCCTCTAACATTGGCAAGGCAACTATGGTCATCCTGTCTTGCTATCATCACACGCTTTAGATCTATTTATGTGAACAAAATAAATGGCCAAAAACAACATTGATTACAAAAAAGTCATGTGATCCTAATGAATCAAAAGGGAATAAGGAAACGATTGCGCAATTTTCTTTTGGTCTCTAGGGTGTGCTATTTAGGGCAAATATGTGCCCTAAAAATGATTATGCATTTATAAGACGAAGTCTTATAAATCCCAAATTATGCTTAAAAATTTGCATACTCAAATGGAGTGTTTGTTGAGCGTACGCACAGTTTATAAATTAACCCCTAGGGCCCACTTGTTCAGAAGTAATCTGATTGGATTTCGGTTATGGGATTGGATCAAATCTTGAAAATAGGTTGTTCAAAAGAAAAAAAAGGTTTAGATCATGTAATCCAGTCTTGGTTTTGATCTGAATCCAGTCTTGAACTTTTTAGCAGGATTGGGATGCCCTAAAAAAAAAAAAAAAAAAAAAAAAAACAGGATTATTCTGATCCCAGCAGAAGGGTGGATTCAGGGTGGATTTTTGAAACAAAATGTAATAAAACTTTAAAATTGGTCAAATAATACAACACTTGTATCATGTAGTGTATAAACATTTATTTATATTTTGCAGTTGATTTGTTTACCCGTTACAGTGAAAAAGTAGACATTAGGCCTTATTAAGCCTTTCAGTACAGTAAAAAAAAAGATTTTGTCCCCATAAATTCCCCAACCAGCTGTCAATATCAAACAACAGCAAACAAAAATAATATATGTAATTTTAACTTTCATTTATCACTGTATATTAATTACAATGACACAATCATCAGAGATGAACCAGTCAACTACAACTACAGCAAACCAAAGCCAGACTTGAGATCCGCCTCCTAAAAGAATGGATACAAAAAGCTGGTCTCTCCACAAATGAAGAACTCTGAACGTTCTTTATTTTGTTATCTATTGGACGTTTAGCCTTTTTGTGATCTAATGTGTTCAAAATATCCACAATGTATTTGTGAATAATGTGTATTTGTTAATTTATTTGCTGTGGGTCAGATGAGAGGTCTGACTGTTTAAAAGAAATTGAAAATGGAGGGGGATGTTTGTATTTTATTGTGCTGTTTTCTGTCTCTTCAAATAAAAACACTTACAGTGACCCCACGCTGGCTATTCTACCAATTATTCTTGACATAGTAACTTACATTGTGATACGTAGTCCTATTTAGAGCACTGGTAATCCGGATTTGGTAATCTTGAAAAGTTTGTATCTGAAGCAGGGTGATCCAATCCAATGTCACTTTGAAAAACGGGCACAAAAGTAAGATGGATTATCTGATCCTGGATAGCAAATCACGGGGTTTCCAAATCTGGATAATTCTGATCCAGATTAAACTTTTTGAACAACTGGGCCCAGGTGTCTAATGGATACTCATTATTCCTGTATTGGTGATCCTACACCAAATAAATATTATACATAACATTACACTAAGGACATTTGTTAGACACTCTTATCCAGAACGACTTACAAGGCAAAGTGCATAGGAATGGTACAAAAAGTGCAAAGATAACCCTAGAGAGGTTTAAAGTCCCAAGTGCCAAAGGTGTTTGAATAGGTTAGAACACCCCTACCAAATATCTAAAGAGAAAGTAATAAACAGACTAGGTTAAAAACAAATCACAGTTAAAACAACAGCAAATAAGGGTAGACACATTACAAAGAGCAAGGGAGGGGAGGGGAGAGGTTCAGCCTGAAGAGGTGAGTCTTCAGTCTGTGCTTGAAGGTGGCCAATGTCTCTGCCATTCTGACCACCACAGGAAGGTCATTCCACCACCAGGGGGCCAAGGCAGAAGACGTGATCTGATATTCAATAGATGCCTACATTCAAGTTTAACTTAATGCCCAAACATTTTTGCATCTTACACTTTCCTCTTTCCTCTAGATGTAGAAGACTACATTTGTCTCAATATCAGCATTTGTACATATTTAACAAATTACACTAAGTACTATTGTTAAACAGCATGTTCTTGATAGTGAACACAAAAGTAATTTTCCTGTGAACTACAATAAGTGCAATCATATTTCTATAGCTTTGCAGACTTAACAGATCAGACTACTGTTTTTTAAATTAAACTTTCCACCAAGGAGACCATCTGACTCAGGAAGGTGTTGATGTACTTTGACTCTGTGGGTGCATGCATGCTACCCCACCATCAGGGGTTGCATTGGCATTTGCTATGTGGGGTGGGGGCATGAGTGCATACTGCTTCATAAATAGCATATATCAAGCTTGTCCAAGCGTGCTTGAAAACATACAAGTCAGACTACCATAATTCAGCTAACTTTAAGTGAAATTTCTTGTTGTGCTGTTGTCATGAAGGTTGGTCTTGACAGCATTTAATGAAGAATATGCTTGAGATGAACATGCACTTTAAGAAGTATGGAAATCCTATCAATAGGGGTAGTCCTTTGTAGCTTTTATGTATTTTATCGTCTTGGTTACATATGGTTTATATCCTTACATTACTTGGTTACAAGTGCCCCTCTGCTAACCTGATAACCACTATACAGAGTAACACTTATACTTCTGAAGGTTGGCTAAAATGTTGCATAGCTAACAGCTAACAAGATGATGATGTGATGAGCCTGCTATAATAATAATTTAAAAATAATATAATTTAAAACGAAATTGCAATGACTGAGTGTGGTTGCTTTTTTTTAGAAATATGATGTCCTAAAATCTAAATATTGTGTTTAATAGTAATATCAGATGAACTATGAAGCAATGATATACTCTCTCCTTGAGATTACCTGAGGGATCTGTGTATCATGTTGTAAGTTTGCCACATTTAATCTAACTGACGATGATTTATAGGCTTAAAGGAATTTAAAACTAAGATATATATATATTTTTTTACTTTAGTATCCAGCATGTATAGATTCATTCTTTCAACAATAAAAGCAGAGAAAAAGTGTGAATAAACCAGGTCTAAGCGTTGACAAGACCTCTGTGCCATGGCTCTGCTCTGCCTGTTAACATTTAGAAGTCTTTCTGCCCAGACAGCCCTAGCCCAGTTTACCAACTGGGGAAGAGTGTCAGATGAGTGGTTTAAAATGGCCTCACCTAAATCTGAAGTCTGAGTTAAACAAACCAGATAGCTCGATTTTTTGGTGTCCGAACACCTGTTTAGAGTTTGTTCAATCAACTCTTGAGTAGGATGAACCTGACTGAAGCTTGTCTACAGTGAACATAAAAAGACACCATCAATGGAGCCCAGATGATATGATGTGCTATGGCAACCAGTGAAAAAAGAGCAAAGCTTTGCATTTCACTCCAATGGATCCAGAAATATTACCGTAATGACTGCTTTTGCAGACTACCATGGCAGAGTGGCGAAAAGAGCATGGTTTGGAGTAGGAAAAATGCTGACCGAGTGATTATTATTTATTATTACTTATTTAAAAATTAAATATCAGTCAACATTCACCAGACCTGGGTTACCAAAATTTATGGTAAATTTGCTGGATATTATATATTTATTCACCTGCATTAGGTCATTCATACCGTCTTAAGCCTATGTGTCAGAATGAAATTATAAAGTATGACTGTAGAAATGTCTCAAGCTTAACAGAATGACATTCTTTCATTCATTCATAACACACATTCATACACATACATTTGGGTGCCATCAGTTAAATTCATCTCTTAGACATTTAATTTACCCTTCTTACAGTTCAGAAAATTGTTCTTCTGATGATTCTGTAATTTATATTTTGATGGTAGCTTGGTTGTTGCTTTTGCACTGTTGCTTTTGTCATTTAATGACTATCTTACATTATTTTGTTTATTGGGAGGTTTTTTCTGTACTTTATGTTTTTAAATTATTTTACATAGGCTGCAAGCAGTCCTTCACTATTTGTTAGTGGTCATTCATGAACATAAAAACAGAGTATAACATTCTAATTATTCGTAACAGTGCTAATTCAACAGTTTATGCAAATACAATTTCAGTGTTCAATGTGTGCATGTTCTGGACTTTGCCTGAGTGCTCTGGATGCGCATATTTGTGGTAAACTCACAGTCCAAAGAAACAGAAAGGATTCTGCCACCCTGCTCTTGCAATCTGAGAATAAAAAATATGTGAATGTTCCTCCTAATTTTTGCCCATATGTAAAAATAGTAGAATTATGATTAAAGGGGTAGTCATATTCCTGACCTGCTCAATCATCTGTGCTGCTTGGGTCACTGAATCCTGAGAGAGGCCTGCACCCTCCAGCTAAACTCCCTGCAATGCATCTCTAAAGAGAAAATAACACATGGGCACAGTGACACCCAAAACCCACAAGAACAGGGGAATAAATAATAAATGAGAGCACTAATGAAAGAGCAAGGGAGCTGAGCAGAACCAAAATATTTCACTGCCCTCTGGAGCTTTTCTGCAGCACCCTTCTACTTACTCTACATATGCCCCATAGAGCAGGGACCAGGTTTTTTCTCCTGCAAGGTCCTCTCTCCTGTTTCATCACCATCTGGAACATAATACTGGACTCAGCAACATGTGTCTGTAGGCCTTTTATAGAATTAGTGTAATGGTCATTGTATTCACAGATGAAGCCTATTCAGCTTGTTGACAGATCAGAAGACTCATGGGTATTGAAGGGTTGACAGTCAATATCAACAAGAACATGTCAATAGGCAAACAGAAACACAGTGAGTGATGTTCATGTAAGTTCACCTCCAGTTAGTACCTGCATAACTAAATAATAATAATAATAATAACAATAATAATAATAATAATAATAATAATACATTTTAGGAAACAGTGAAATCATGAATAATCATGGCTATACATTCCAGTGCATGTAGGGAATTATGTCCCATCTCTTTCCAATGACAATGTATGATTTTCCATGCGCAAATCTTAACAGCTACAACCCACTACCCTTTCATGATGGCCAGACTATCAAAACAAGAAATATATGAGTCTATGGAGGCCAAATTTTCCCTATAAGTTGAAAAATGTTGACGTCTTTGACCTTAACTTATTTTGTAAAGGCTTCTCCCATTTGTCTGAAAATAAATGTGATTTCACAAACACTTTTATGAAACAGTACCCCTACTCTCAACACACTGGGTGCTAACTGCTGAATCCTGGTCAAATTCCCATAACAACTGGCTGTCTACATCTGGTCACCAAAACCCTGTATTTAATTGGCTGTATCACTCCTTCCAGTCCTTACCCACATTGATTACCCAGGTTGTCACTGCAAAAGATAACTGAATTCCCAGTTGCCCTAACATGGTTGAAGAATAAATTCAAAATTTAAATGAAACATTTATTCCTGATGTTTTTGTGGGTAATGACTTGTGAATCACCTGTTTTACAGCTGTCCCAAAAGAACAATTAACAGCATCAAGTCCCAGAGTGTAATCTCATATATCCTAGCGATGACTGCATCACTGTCATATAATCAAACTCAGCAGCATATGGTCAGGTACAGATCCAGTTGCTCAAGACATTTAAGGGTATTCCCTGCTTTACTTCTTTCAGTTGTCTTATTTCTTTCATGTTCTGGTCTCCTTATTTTTCTGGTTGTTATTTAATTTCTAACTTCATCCAGCTTTAATATTTTTTTTTGATTTCACTGAATGGTACCATTTATTTTCAGCAAAGAAGATCAATATTTTTCTTCATGAACATTTATGGCTTTTTTCACTTAGTTTCAAAAAGAAGTGCAAAATGGAAGAGGCCAATGCTTCATCTGAGGAACTCACTTTCATACACCAGCAAGCTATCTATAGTGAGATGGATGCAGCAATTACAACAGAACTGATTGTAGTGATGACCACATCTCTGTTCTTCACCTATATAAACAGCATCATGCTCTTCACTCTGAGGAGTAAACCCATATTCAGGGAAACCTCCCGCTACATTCTCTTTGCCAACATGCTGTTTAATGACTCTGTCCAACTCATGAATAGTGCAGTGCTGTACTCATTTGCCTTGGCTTACCTCCACTTAACCAAGGCTGTCTGTGCACTGGCAGTGATGGTGTCAGTAATTACATACACACACAGTCCTTTGAATCTGGCAGTGATGTCACTGGAGCGTTATGTGGCTATTTGCTTCCCCCTGCGACATCCACAGATCGCCACTCAGAGAAGGACATATGTCGCCATTGGTGTAGTCTGGATCATCAGCTCTCTAAACTTCATTATTGACATGTTATATACCATTGTGATGGTTCCGCAGTCTTTCACCACAATCACATTCTGCACAAGGGAGCAACTATTTATTGCCCAGTGGCAGGTCAGCTTGGCTGAGGGGCTCAATAATTTTTACTTCATCACTGTGGCTGTAATAATCATCTATACTTACATCAGCATTACAGTAGCAGCACGATCTGTGTCCTCAGACAAGGACTCAGCCAGGAAGGCCCACAAGACTGTGCTGCTGCACCTGATTCAGCTGGGTCTGTGCCTCACCAGTTTTTTATTTAGCATCTTTGAACGTCTGATTGTTTTGGCTGGCACTGCTTTATATTTGCATCTGCAATTTGTCAACTTTACCATCTTCATCATTCTTCCTCGATGTCTGAGTCCCCTGATTTATGGCCTGAGGGACAATGCTTTTAGGCCACTCTTCCTGAACAACTTCAGGTGCAAGCTCAGCAAAGTCACACCTGTTGTCATAACACATTAAAGAAAAACAGGAAAATCTAAATTGTGTTTATAAATTATTTGCAAGTCATTATCCAGTCAAATGACTTTAGTGCATTCGACAACCTATTCATACCCCTACGTCTGTACTGAAGCAGCTAATCTATTTTATGACAGGCAAAAATCCAGACCAACACAAGATTATAACCTTCCGTATGATGCCCATTATTATTATTTAAACTCAAAGTGGAGAATTTTCTTTTCGTCTTTGTACATATTTGGTTCTGTAGCTGTGTTTTTAAGTGGAGTCCAGCAAAAACCAAGAAGTTCACAAACTGTTCCTATTCAAAATAAAAGTTGTTGTATAAAACTGGACACAAAATTGAGGTATTATTGATGATACACAAGAAACCAACATTAAGAATCAAAAGTCATGAAATTATTCAAAATCCCTAATTTTGATACTCAGAGGTCATGGCCCTGTTGAAATCAAGTTTTAAATCAAATTAAATCAAGTGTAAATCATTAGCAATGGCCAAACATTAGACACAGCTCTAAGTCCTCATCATTACAACTTTTTAACATTGCACATAAGCATAGGACCAGACCCTTGGTGATATCAAAATGACCTCATAAAAATTTTTCAGTAAGCTGCCCCTCAACTACAAGATAGTTTAAGCCATTTTAAGCATTTCAATACACATGGTTCTGTAATGATTAACAGCACATAATATCTTATGCATTTACATAGTAAATAAATGGACTTAATAAATAGCCCTTCTGTCATCTATAACTTTTTCTTGTTTCAAATTAGGGCATAAGTCTTAACTAGGGCATAAAATAAAGCATTGAAATACAATTTATTTAAATGCTTTATTTTGTACCCTAGTGTAGTTAGTAAACTTGTAATATCAAAGGGAAATTATACTATATATCATGGATTGAATACAGATGCAGTGCAATACATAAAATAATCCTTTTAATTGTTACATCCTTTTGCTGCATGCCTCTTACAATTAACAATATCTTGGAAATGTGGTGTGGTACTGTAGTCACTTAACATCACTCCAAGGCTGACAAAGGTTTCCAACATTTTGATCGGTGAATCAGGAGTGTGTAGGGTATTTCATGTACTCCTCATGCCTCCACATGTTTCTCATCTTTCAATTTATTAAGCCTGGAGTAGTGTTGATATTAGAAAATATACTTTAAAAGAGAGATCAGGAAAAATAGCTTCAAATCAATGACATAAAACATTCAAGATATCCTTAATGCAAAAAATACATGTAAATGGATACCTACAATGTTTTTTTACTTCCACAGCAATAACTGATTAGCCGTTATTTGTATGGTATTCCACTGGCATGGAGGATGGTATTCCACTCCCATTCCCCTCATCTGCAATCTGTTTCCCCTCCTCCCCCTTTTATTTTTGTAAAGAAAACAAAGAGAAGTAAATAAAGGCAGAGAACAAGGAAATGATGAAATGCAGGAGAAGTGTTAGGATGCAGCTATTAACAACCATACAGGCAGGATCCATCCATCTATTGGTTGGGCTGCATATTATCATGCAGTGTCCTACAGGGCTACAGGCCACAGTCAGGACTCCGTAACACAGTGGAATACTCAAATTCGTCTCCTCCTTTCCTCCTTTCCTCCGTTACCCGGAAGCTGATTATGTGTCCTCCTTTCCTCCACTGTTCCAAAGTGAAATCTCGCCTCCTCCTTTCCTCCTTTCCTCCTTTCTCGTTTCCTCCAAACGGAGGATACATCGATGTATCCTTCCGCGGAATCCTTTTCACATTTCTGCGTGACATCACTGTGCTCACGACCAGTCAGATTAAATGACCATCCCACAGAATATTTCACCATCGGAAAGTTCTAAAACATGACAAGGGATTACCAACACCTAAATATTAGTGCCAGAACAGTAAACAGTAATCGGGAAATTTACATTAATGAGAAAACTTTTGCGTTTTCGAACATAACCACTTTGATGCGATATGTTCATGTTTTTCAGATACAAATGCTAATTTTACCAATGTAAAATTGAGCAAGTTTATGTTGTGGTCAGTTTATTTATTCCTTGTAGAAATGCTTATGTTACATCATGAGCAGAATGCGAGAAACTGACATTCATATTTTAATGCAGGAACAGGGCTGGTAGCGTTAGAGAAGCATGATTGGCTTTGGTATCCTCCGAGTCGTTCGAAATTATTACTTCATCAATAGCCGACGTCGACTTTAATGATGGGCGAATCGGACTAGCTGTTCCAACTTTCGATTCATCTGCTCCTTTCCTCCTTTCCTCCACTCGTTTCCTCCCCTCCTTTCCTCCACATATTTCCGGCATTCTTCCTGGGTAGGAAAGGAGGAGAGGAAAGGAGGAGACAAGAAAAAGTACTGGAACACAATCAGTGAAACACATTACTGCTCTCAAACACGTATTTTCCAGGATGAGCTATTCATGATTAATAGCTAGATAATTAAGAAATTGGGTTTAAGACAGACGATGAATACAATAGCACTGATGGCAAATCAAAAAAATCCCCATTTATAGACAAGCTTAATGTACCTCCAGTTTAGCACCAGTTATTCGATCACAACTAGTCTGTTTGATTAAATCAGCAAATCCACCAGAAAGCAACCAAGCTTTATGTGCCTGCAGATTCCGCCTCATCTGCGCTTGAGCCCCTACCTGTGTCGAGACATAATCAAATGATGACAATAAAATTGCATATTGTCATATGATCATAACAGTACTTTTTTTGTGAATTTGCTTTTTGGCTTTTTGGCTATCTTATCCATATTTCGACATGATACAGATTTCATCCGTGTGCATCCAGTACAGAGATAGCATCAGGCTGCGTATACCTCGCTCCTGTGCACTAAGGGAAATTCACTCTCCAGCATTTCCTAAACTGCATTATTTAAGCAATACAGCCTGGTTACTTATGATGAGTAAGAATGAAACCATGAAAACAAGATCGTAGTTGTTTTAAAGGCAGCTATATTCAGATAAATCTTTGGCAGATAATCATTTATCCATCAGCTGGATACTGTTATGGTTATTTTTAAAAGATTGTTCTGAAAGTAACTTTGGTTTACACTCCACTGGGGGTTTATAGTGAACTTCAGCAAGATAAACCTCTGACATCATTGCTCTATAGTTAGGGGACATTTTCGAGGGGCACCCATAACACCTGCTCCTTGAAGGAAAAAGGATGGTTCCAGGAAATGTTGAGAAGGTGGCTAAAGGACAGGATGGTGACATAGATTGTGTAAGGTTAGACTCAATTTTCATGTTTGCCAACCAGGTCCTCCACCGTGGTCTTCCATCATGCCTTGGGCATACAGATCTGTTTGAGGGGATTGTAGCAGTGGGTTTGGCTTTGTATACAAGTACCTTGTGTGTGAACAGAAGCACCCTACATACAGATGAATATTGCTTTGACATCTTGGCAGCAACATATAAAAGGCAAATGCACAAGTATGATCAAGTTCCCATCCTCTCTAGCGAAAGGGTCCTGCTAAAGCAGAGGGGGGCAAAGAACTGTGGTAAGCTGTCAGACAATTAGGAAAGGTCACTTATTGTTGTTTATCAGTCTAATCCAGACATACCAGTTTATGTAAATAACCAGAAGATGTTGAGGACACTGAAAAGGTGTTGTATAGAAATCATTTATGCCCTGTGTCTTGCTATCACCAGCAGTAGTTCCCAGACCCCAGCACCAGTACAATGTGGGGTCAAATTAGGGTGAGGAATGTTCTGTTTTCCATGTACGGCGAACGGGACTTTGCCCAGAGCCTCCAGGTACTAGCTAACAACATCACTTGCCCCACTAGTACGACCCTTGTCAGACTTTCCTGAGCCACATTACACTGACTAACAGGAGGCAGCAGATTACCGTTTGATGGTCACTATGAACCACCAAAGAACAGGGGCCTGCACGTTTTACATCCTTATGGTGAGGACATGGCATTGAAAAAAATGGAGAGGAGTGACAGGACTGCAAAATTAAAAATCACATCATTAAAATACTTACATGTTTAATGCCTGGTATACATTTCTGGCATAAAATGTGCTTTCTGAAGTTAAATAATCTAGATAATATTTTATGGGATAATATAATAATTGGCCAGAGTTTGTTCAGTGCTTCAGTGTTGGTGTATTTATTAATCTATGCAGTGTATCTATATCTGCTCTATCTATGCTCTGGGAAATCTGACTTAAGGATTTTTGTTGCCTGTTGTAAAGTAAAGGGGGAATTCCAATTTAACATATGTTTAATGTTCTTTTTACTTGAAGAAAGTAAAACCATGAAATATTTTTCCAGAAGCAATATGGTAATGAAATGTAGGTAAAAAATGTAAAACATCATCATACACAGAATCAGAAGTGAAAGAATGTTGTGGACATGTATTATATATTGAATTAAATTGTGGATATTTGCTTGAATATAATAATAAATTATTCATAATTTTTAGTCAATATTTGTAGCTCTGGAATAAGGTGCTTGAACAGTAGCAGCCTCGCAAACAGGCAGGCTCACCTTTGACATCAAGCCCTAGATCAAATGTCTGTACTCTTACACAATTTACCACATCACAATAAACACCTTTCAGATGCATTCAATGTTGTCTGAAAAATCATCCTACTGAATCATTTATTTTGGTAAATTGAAATAACCAGCCTATTATTTAACACGACACATTACTACATTACTACACATTACATGGCTTTTTCTGCAACTAGAATTTGCAGAAAGAGCCATGAGCAACATAGATGTGACGGGCAACATTATGGCAGCAACTTAGGCAAAAGGAAAAAAACTATGTTATTTAACATGGCTATTAGTCGAGTTTGCTGTAAGAATTCAACTGCTGTACACCCTGTCAACCTGCTCAGCCTCTCCTGCCCCAGCCACACTCTGCCTCACCTGCTCGTTCAGCTCACCTGCAGCTCAGTAATTGAACAGAATGCTACTAAAGGAATCTTTTTTCTCTCTGTGAAGCATTGTTTTGCTAAGAGATTTACTGAGCCGTATTTCCTATTTACATGTGTGCCTTTGGTATTTCTGACCAGTGCTTGTTTCCTTGACCACGTGTTTGGAGTTCTACTTTGGACCTGTCTGTCCTGTGTACATTTTTGTCTCTGAACCCTGCCTGTTTGTTGGATTTTGCTCTCTGGGTTATTTTATAGTGATTTTTGTGTACATTGCATAAAGCATGACAGTGAAGGTACATGTGTCGGAAGTCTTGTACACCATCATCCATTACCATTGTATCGATACATTGACGTTGATCATATTGCACTCGAGCACTCCAAGGCAAATAATGCGGCCTTTTGTGAGAGGTGCACTTCTCCATCTGAAGGGCAAGATAGTGAGTCCATCTGCATACAATCACATTTACTGTAGGCATTTTGCTTATTTTAAGGGATTTACTTACTATTGTTATGCTGGATGTATCCAGGAGTCAAAGCTGGTCAGGTGACCATGGCTACCAGCATTGGTATTCAGTTATACTTATCCTCTTCCCAACAGGCCAAATTTTAGCAGTACATGGGGGCAGCTGGCACAACACCTCTCAAGGTAAATGACACAACACTATCCTCTCAGGAAGTTTATCAATAAGTACAAGGAGAAAGAAATAACCATGGCATGGTGTAATTGCCCTAACATATTACCCATTGGGAAATTTATTAGTGCATCTTAAAGCATGTAATAAAGTTATAGACAAAAATACCCATTTATTTAAGAGCAAACATATGAAATAGACACATTTGTGAGATTTTTTGGTCCTACAAAGACTAATTGGAGCAAGGAAAAAAAGTAATGCTTAAATAGCCTTCTTAAACTCTTAATCCATTATGTCTGGTAATCCCCAATGAACCATATGTACTTTGATGGTGATAAACATCATTAAAATTGAGGAGCAACTCAAACTTTTTCTTCAACCTGTAGATATTATGTGCAAAACATAATTATTTGGAGTGATGCAGGCTTGATCAAATGAAAAAAAATAAAGTTGTCCATTACTTCCTGTTGGCATTAAACTGATCTTGAATTTGTTCATTACCTTGGTTCACAGTGTTTGGTTTGAGTGTGTCACCAATAAATCATACCTTATGTTCCAAGTTTATTCTAGTGGGGTGTCATAAACTGATGACAAATCATGGAATACAAAGCAGATTTTATTATGTGTCATAACATTTTGTGAAAATGAAAACTAAAGGATAATTCATCCACATTTAGTATAAATTATTGTCAACCAAATATATCAGAACAGTGCTGAGCTCTATAAGATACACATCTGTATGAAGACATTATATACAAATATTGACCTACTCTTGACAGTATTTTCAATCCTGTGTTGGTAGAGTACTGCTTTTGGGCATTTTGAAAATAAATTACCCAAGCTGCTTGAGTGCAGACCCTGGAGGTATAACTAGAATACAGAATTTAATAATCATTTTACTGGGTATAAGCAGACAAATCAGCTACAACCAAACTGAGGAATTACCTGTTTCCTTTGATTATTCAGTGTGTTACGACAACAGCTTTTACTTTGTTTAGCTTGCACCTAAAATTGTTAAGGAAGAGTGGCCTGAAAGCATTGTCCCTCAGGCCATAAATCAGGGGACTCAGACATCGAGGAAGGATGAGGAAGATGGTAAAGATGAGGAATCGCAGGTGCACGAACGCTGAAGTGCCAGCCAAGGCAATCAGACGCTCAAAGATGACAAATAAAAAAGAAGTGAGGCACAGCCCCAACTGAATCAGGTGGAGCAGTACAGTCTTATTAGCTTTCCTGGCAGAGTCCTTGTTTGAAGAGACAGACCTGGCTGCAACCATAATGCCAATATAAGTGTAGATGATTATTAGAGCTACAACAATGAAGAAAAAACAATTGAATCCCTCAGACAAGCTGACCTGCCACCTGGCAATAAATAGTTGCTCCCTTGTACAAAATGTGAGTCTTGTAAAAAATTGGTGATCTATAATTGTGGTATATAACATTTCAATAATGAAGTTGAGAGAGCTAATGAACCACACTACTCCAATGGCGATATATGTCCTTCTCTGGGTGGCAATCTGTGGATGTCGCAGGGGGAAGCGAATTGCCACATAACGCTCCAGTGACATCACTGCAAGGTTCAAAGGGCTGTGGATGTATGTAATTACTGACATCATTACAGCCAGCGCGCAGACAGCCTTGATCAAGTGGAAATGTGCCACGGCGAATGAGTACAGCACTGCATTATTCATAAGTTGGACAGAGTCATTAAACAGCATGTTGGCAAAGAGAATGTAGCGGGAGGTTTCCCTGAATATGGGTTTACTCCTCAGAGTGAAGAACATGATGCTGTTTATATAGGTGAAGAACAGAGATGTGGACATCACCACAATTAATTCTGTTGTAATTGCAGCATCCATCTGTGCATAGACAGCTTGCTTGTATATTAATGTGAGTCCCTCAGATGAAGCATTGGCCTCCTCCATTTACCACTTCTTTTTAAATCAAAGTGAAAAGCACCATAAATGAAAAAGTGATCCTTTGCAAATAAAATAAATAGTACCATTCAGGAAGATTAGATCAGATATGATAAGATGAATAAAAATGTTAAGATAAATAAAGTGGTGCAGGAAAGAAATAACAGAGGAGGAATAACTGGACATACCCTTGCATTTATTCAGAAGCTGTGTCCATTTCCGACTGTACATGTGTTGCTGAATTTGATTTATATAAATGGATGAGATGAAAGTGATGTCATGCAGTCATCGACAGGGTATATGCGATTACATACCTCTGAGACCTGAGGTTGTTGATTGCTGGGTTCTGATTGTTGGAAAAAAAGGCAATAAACAAGTAACTCACACAATTCAGGAGACTGTTTTATTTCTACAGCATAGACATAAAGCAGAAGATATGTTGAGATCCAAGGTTTGAACAAATTTCAACCTACTGGAAAAATGAGGAAAGGGTACTGGATTTATATTCATAGAGCTGTTTAGATGAGTGGAATTTAACTTCTAAACCATACACTGGCTTTGAACTGACATAATACAATTTACATCATGCATATTTACTTTTTATATAGTTCCTGCAATAGGTCTGAATGCCTATGCAATTTATTTGCACTATGCCTCCATATGTTAATTATTCTCTTAATAGTATTTTGTTTCACAGTAGGTTTTAGTTATTTGTCCTATGTTTATGTGTTGATTGCCTTTGTAAGTTAATTTCAATATTTTCTTTTTGCTATTTTTAAAATGGAGAACAATTTTTTTTTTTGTATCTTTTTTGTTCCATTTATTTTCAATAAAAGGTGCAGATAATCATTAATAAACTATACGTATGTATGTCAGTTCTGCCAAACATTAATATTATTAACACTTTAATAACAACATTAATAACAAAATAATTATTTTGAGCAATGTAGGCTTGGTCCAGTACTTGATTTTAAAGAGAGCTACAGCTTCTCATTGACTTTAAATGAACTGATTGTAATTTGTTCATTACCTTGGTTAACAGTGTTTGTTTCAAGTGTATAACCGATAAATCATACCTCACTTTCCAAGTTTATTCAAATATGGTGTCAGAAACTGACAACAAAAAATGAAAGTAGATTCCATTTTTTGTAGTAATGTTTTATGAGCTTCTTTTTGAAACAAAGTAAAAAGAACCACAAATGTTCATAAAATAAATGATCTCCTTTAAGATAAATAGTATCATTCAGGAAGATCAGACCAGATGTCCTCAGTTGAATAACAATCAAAGAAAAAGCAGTACAGGAGAGAAATAACAACCCCTTTTAATTATTATAACTGGAAATACCCTTACATTCATTTAGAATCTGTGTCTGTTTCTGACAAACCATGTGCTGTGGACTTTGATTTATACAATTGGATTGAGATGAAAGTCATACAATCATCACAAGGGTACATGAGATTACAGACCTCTGAGGTTGTTGATTGTTGGATTCTGATGGTTGGAAAACAGGCGATTAACTAGTAACCCACACACATCAAGAAAATCATTTTTTTCTGAAGCTTGTTTGTATTCATAAAGATGGCAGAGGCTCTATCAAAGGATTCAACATAATGTTTATCAACTGGTAAAATGAGACCTCCAGGAGTCCATATTAGCTGTGTGATAGTCAAGGTTTCTGTCACACAAGGAAAACTTGGAGGCAGGATAGGAAGTAAGTGCACACGTTTAATTCTCAAGATCACATAAAGAAACAAGGTGGAACTGAATAACGGGTACTCGGAAGCAAACTAAGGCAGAAGGACGGGGTTTAAGTGAATCAGTAATCTAGTGACGTTAGCACATGGTGTGTCTACAAACAAGGTGAGCCACAATCTAACAATTTACACAATTGTGTCCATTAACACACAGAACAGCAATGAAGGCAGAGTGAACTCAAAACTCTGGTGAGGCGGATTGGACTGGAGCTGGTGTGACCACATTATGAGTTTATATTCATGTAGCTGTTGAGATGAGTGAAATTAAACTTCTCAATCACAGATTGATTTGAAAAAGAAAAAGAGGACATAATTCATGTCATACACAGGAGTGTTTAGCCATGATTCCCCAGGATCTCATTTTTTCCCGAAGCATAGTGGTGTTATGTAATACTGGTACTTACTGAAAGACAAAGTAACATCCCGCACTTTTGTTGTCCTGGAGAATAATTTAAATGTTTTAGAAGACATTCTTGAGGAAATTACTGTATCTGATCCATTGCTCTAAAAGCATCTGTTAAGGTAATATCTTTTTACTAATGAATATGAGAACTGAATCTTTTGGGTTTTACCAAAGAATCTGACAATCATTTCATTCCCATGATGTTGCTAATATGTTGACAGTTGTGATAACAGAGTTTCTTTTCGTAGCTAGGGTGTAAATAGCCTGCCCCACAGAGTGCAGCTATTTGCACTTGCATTGTGTTACCTGGCTAATGTTAGCTAACTTTAGCCATGAACTAGCATCAGCCACTCACAAAAGACTCTACTTTTACTTTCATGAGTATGTGAGTAGTGTGAAACATATAATATATAGTTTTAATCTCTTGGCTGCCTAAATCACAAGTTTATAGTTAATCAAGTGCTACAAATGATCTACTCTAGGCCCTTCTCAAAAAGTTCTCAATGGAAATCTGTATTCAGATGAACTACCTAGGAATTATTTGAGCCTCCATAAACCATGTGACTGCATAAAAATTTGTACCCTTCAACTATCATGAGCTCTGGAGAGGCCCACTGAAATATGGAGGAAATTAAGCTATCATCCATTACACAAAGAGATGTCTAAAATGTACAGAGATAGTAGCAAAGAACCAACAGACAGCATTACATATTCTTAAATAACATTGACAAATGCTGACTTTGGGTTTGACACCTACATTTACCAACAAATGTTATATTGATGGTAGGTACAGCCATACTCTCAATCTGTCTTATGTGTATTTGATTTCAGGTAAACATTATGACATGAAGCCAGGAAAGTCAATGTTGACATGCATTTGTATCATTCCTCCATTTTTTAAAGAAATGTTATGACTCAGGGACAACTGTGGCGAAGTCTCTCTGGCAAAGATGGATTGTACTTTGAGAACACCTCGAGATTGTGAAATGGAGGAATAGATCAAACTCGAGTATTTTTTGCTGATGGCACGTATATTTTTGAAAACTGCCGATTCTGTATTGCCACAGTATTTGTATAAACATGATATAGATGGTACAAGTAGCATTTTTGGGAATATGTGTTCTTTGTGTTTAATGATGTCTGTAGACCAACTTATTATGTCTTAATACATCTTTTTTCAGTATAGTTTCCTTTGGTTATTCAGTACATATTTACTGACAGAAATCATTTTCAGACCCAAGCATTTCAAGTTCAAGGAAACCTCCATTTGGCAACGTTGTAGATGGGAAAGTTCTGGATTAAAAAATGTCATTCTTATGAAATGTATTCACTCTTCCTTTGTATGTATTTTACACCAGTTGTAGACCAAGTGCATTTGAATAGAGTTATATCAGAAAGCTTCTGGTTATTTTAATGATGTAAGCACTTGTCATAGTGTATAGTCTGAGCACATTATCCTCTTTGGGCATGAGACACACGGTCAATAAAATGTTGGGTTCTGATTTTAATTAATCATTGGTGCGGTTTGCACATAATAAGCAATAAACCAATTAGATTGTTATCTCCTATTCCCTTTAAAAGCCACTTGCATTAGCATCTTTGCAGATTGCTTATATAACATAGCCAATATAAGCTGTTTTGGTTTGGCTCCAGTGCCTTGGTACACAAAGTTTTCCTGAGCCATATTTTATTAAACCTGGTTGCTCATCCTGCAAAACTGTTGGTTATTGGTGTAGCAATGTGTCATACTATGAAATCTAACTGTGGTGTTCAGCCCAGAAGGGTGCTGATAATGAACTTTAACTCAAGCCATGGAAGGATGAATCCTGTCTGCAGGGTTGATGATGGAGATCTTCTTCATGCGCTTCTGAAAAAAATGTCGGAACACAAAAAAATAGCGAATGGAAAAGTTATTTTAATCAGAGTGCTTCATGGTAATGGAATAATACTATTCCCACAAAAACAAATTAAGCTAATCAGATATTGCTGAGTTCAGAGCATTGTACCATTGTATCCATTTACACAAATCTGTTTGCATTGGAGCTTAATATGATAAATGTTTTATTTTATTGACATGATTTGCTGTTGCTTTGCCTAGTACATCATGTAAAATAGATTATTAATTCAAGAAACCTCTTGGTTAACTAAAAATGAATATATAAAGAACTCAACTGAAAGAGAGACATAGAGAGATGCTTCATTAGTTGTTGAGCCTGGTGTTCCAGTCTTGAAACACCATTATCATTTTTTTCCGTTGCAAGTAACAGGTTTGTGACTCCTACAGTCTGATGTACATTTTCCATCTGTTTCCACAGGCCACTCTCACTGCTTGTGTGCCCTTGTGCTTCTGTGCAAATCAGTTATTCATCATTTTAAGATAAATGTGTTTTCTTTGGATTCTTTAATGTGTTATGACAACAGGTGTGACTTTGCTGGAGTTGTATCTAAAGATGTTCAGGAAGAGTGGCCTAAAAGCATTGTCCCTCAGGTCATAAATCAGGGGACTCAGACATCGAGGAACAACAAAGAGGGCAAGAAAGAAGAAGAATCGCAGGTGCACAAACACAGTGATGTCAATGAAGCCTACAAACGCTGATGTATGTGTAGATGATTATTAGAGCTACAATAATGAAGTAAAAACTATTGAACCCCTCGGCCAAGCTGACTGCCATTTGGCAATAAATTGTTGCTCCCTTATGCAAAATGTGACTGCAGTGAAAAAGTGCAGATCGATCACAATGGTGTATAAGATCTCAATACTGAAGTTTAAAGAGCTGATGAAACAGACTGCTCCAATGGTGATATATGTCTTTCTCTGAGTGGCAATCTGTGAGTGCTGCAGAGGAAAGCAAATAGCCACATAACGCTCCAGTGACATCACTGCCAGGTTCAAAGGGCTATGGGTGAATGTGATCACTGCCATCATTAATGACAGCGCACAAACAGCCTTGATTAAGTGAAAGAATACCACAGCAAATGCATACAGCACAGCATTGTTCATAAGTTGGACAGAGTCATTCAACAGCATGTTGGCAAAGAGAATGTAGCGAGAGGTTTCCCTGAACTTGGGTTTACTCCTCAGAGTGAAGAACATGATGCTGTTTATATAGGTGAAGAACAAAGATGTGAACATCACCACTACTACCTCTGTTGCAATTGCTGCACCCATCTCAGTGTACATAGCTTGCTTGTGTATGAAAGTGAGGTCCTCAGATGAAGCATTGGCCTCTTCCATTTTGCACTTCTTTTTGAAAGTCAAAAGGCTACAAATAATCATGGAAAAACAACGGATACCTTTCACTTAAGTGTAAGATAAAAAAAATTAATACTGAAAAGCTGAAAAGTTGAGTGGCAATCAGAAATAAGATTACCAGTACAGGGAATAACAGGCAGCACTTAGTAAAATATCCTTAAATGCCTTTAGCAGCTGGGTCCCTGTCTGTTTTGCTGCTGATTTTGACTTATATAAATGGATGAGATGAAAGTGACGTCATGCAGTCATCGCCAGGGTATATGAAATTACATTCTAAAGCTTGAGGTGTTGATAGATGTTTAAGTGTGATTAATGAGTCATGACCAACAAAAAAAAAAAACAGAGAGAGATATGTTAACATCAAAAATTTTAACATCTTTCAATCTATGGGGAAAATGAGGGCTGCAGGGGCCCATATAATCACTGTTATGTTGGTCAGAGTATCATGAGTTACATGAGACTTCTCAATCATACACTGGCTTAGACAGGAAAGGCCATATTTCACAATATGCACTTCAGGTGTGTGGCCGTAGTTATCCACTGTCCCATATTGTCCTAAAATGTACTATTGTACTATTATTGGGTTGTACAGAAAGTAAAGGAAACTGGAAGCGAAGTAAAGGGAACACCCCTCACCATGTTTCTGTTTACCTAATGGAGTTTAAATGTAAACTTTCCAAAAAGAAATTGCTGTATCTGTTCTGTTACATAAAAAATACAGAATGTAAGAGAATACAGAATATGAGGTAATTATTATTTAAATATGTTGAATATGCTACATTTATGAACAAAAAGACTGAATCAATTAAGCCAATGCAGTAAGAATGTGTCTGTCTTTAGTCTCAAATGGAATAATATATGGGGTTGTACAAAACTATGTACATATGAATAATTCAAAAAGTCAAATGTCTGTAAATTAAAAGACAGGAGATTCAATTCAGTAACGTTTGCCTTGGATTTAATACTCAACATATTGATGTGTGCATAAATATAACTGACATGCACAGTTTTACTGTGATGTATAATTAGTTTACCAAAAGGCCTAAAAAAATGTTGCTCGGTTTAGTATTGTGTTCCAGAAGGTGATGAAACAGGGGAGAGGACCTTGCAGCAGAGAAAACCTGGTCCCTGCTCTGTGAGCCCCATGTCGTGTGAGTAGCAGGGTGCTGCAGAAAAGCTCCAGAGGGCAGTGAAATATTTTTGTTGTGCTCAGCTCCCCTGCTCCATCATTAGCTCTCTCATACATTATGCATGTTATTGTCCTTGTGGTTCCTCTCCTTATGTCTGTTGACATATGTGAATGTAATACATGCTCTGGCAAGTTGGGTCCTTTGCATTTTGTGTCTTTCACTGAATATAAGCTATATATATCTACAACTGTGGAAGTGTCTCTCTGTAACATGAACATGCCCTCTTGCTGACATGAGAAATACTGACAACTTTGCTAGTGGACTTCAGTTCATCTCCCCCTAAAAGTTATCCCCAAATCAATATTGTGATCAAGACGACTGATTCCATCCAAGTTAGGGGTACACCAATACTTCTCGTTCTATTTGTACAGGACTTACATACTTGGTATCGGTATCGGCATCATGATTAAAGTTTCACAAGTGTGATCAGAATACTTATGTATGTAGGCCTATTATGCTCAGTCTGCAAGCAATATCAACAAATGGGAGCACTGGACTCTTCAGTGTAACATTATAAATTGTTGATTAAAGAAGATTCAAAGTGCATTGGAGTGTATCATCCCATATACCACTGCCACATGTCAAAGTTAACAACAATCCTTAGATACTGTCTATCTAATTGAAATGAGTATTTTAACAAAATAAACACAATATAAAACCAGTATTACTATTATACATGTTACTGGGTTTATGGTTAAAGTTCCCGTGGCAACTAATGCAAGAATATAGTCCTATAATATTAACTATAACATAGTATACTATATTTATAAATGTTAAAAAAAACCTGTTGGGAAACAGTTCTGGAGAGCGGCACAGTGTATGAGAATGTGTATTAGAATTACAAAGGGATGTCACCACATCTGACCAGAGCCAAATAGCACCTCTTGTTAACAACCTGTTACCTGCCATCTGTTGGTATGGACCTCACTTCCTGGGGCTACCTAGTCATGACATGCTGATGTCCTTCCCTTAACTGTATAAATGTTGACCACACATTGTAATCATTGAACATTTTGCTCTTTCCCACGGCTGGCTGTATAAGTAAAGTGTCTGTCTTCAACTGTGAACATGGGATCTGTCTCTTCATGAACAACATGGTTGTTTTGACTCATTTTGAGAATTTTATTATGTACTATTATACCGCGCATGGTTAAATACTCATTTGTGATTGGCTGGAGGGGTGTGCTTTATTTCCCAGTGAATGTACAGTAATAATGCAGGGCCATGAAGTAGTTCCAGTGAAAGTGGCCTTATCACCATTCGAAATTAATATACAAGCTCATTCAACTTTACTGAAGATTCCATTTACAACAGAACATAACGGCAATATCTGTTGAAGAGAGTGGAAACGCAGGAGCTGGGTAGTGTCATCGAATTTCAAACATCAAGTCTCCCACGTACCTTGTTTGATCTACCATTTGCAATATCAAATTTTACAATTAATGGATACATTCAATGTAATTTCAATAAATGAGTGTGATGTAGCTTATAGTCATTGTTTCCACATACGTACATTTAAGATGATGGACACAAATGTAATGTTATCTACATCACCAGCAATGCGGACACTGTAGCGGGCAATATCAGAAATGTCTAGTTAGTGGGTTCATTTTATGTAGTTTCAGTAGCTGAAGCCTAAATGTGGAACAAATAGTATGTTTTAATGTAGGCTAATATAGTATGTTTTAAAATAATTGTTAAAAGTTTGGATGTGTCAAGGTAGCCATATGAATTCCACTTATACCACGGCTACATACTAAAGAAATAATTCAGCTCTCATTAAAATATGCTACTATATATCACAATATATAGTAGCATATTTTAATGAGAGCTGAATTATTTCTTTAGTATGTAGCCGTGGTATAAGTGGAATAAACCACTCCTGGCAGTGCAGTTCTATGGAAATAAACCACTTCCGGGTGGTTAATGGCCCCTTGGCTTCACCGTGGGGCTGCATCACACCACCCTGTCGTTGTTTATTCCTTTCACATACCAAGACATAGTGTTAAGCCTAAAAACAGACCTTGCTGGATGTCACTTGATATAACTTGGACACTCATCAAATGAAACTGCTCATCCACAGATTAACTGATTTTGTGAAGGACTATGGCATCCAGTCCAGTCAGCATGTTGCTAAGGCGCACGTCTCTCCTCTGCAGTGAATCTTCAGTTTCATTCACTTAAGGCACAGCACCGTTAAAACTAACAAAGTGCGTTTGCCATGCCATGAATACGCTTAAGATAATGGGATAATTGTGTACTGTGCATAAAACTGTCAAGATAGGGCTCCTTGTGTTTTACAACCTGTGCGGTTTGGGGAGTAATATCACATGAAAATTGCTGTTTGGCCAGATATGCTGAAACATGAATGCAGATATTTATTTCAGAATTTTCTTATTATCCAAATCCAAAATGACACATATTTGAATTATGTTATAAATAAATTCTGGAAAGGCATTAAAATAGAAAGGGCATTAGAATATTATTAAGGTCATTTTAAAAGGTTAACGCAATGGGTAGTTGTTCTTCACCCCCCAAAAAAACTGTTTCTGTGCAGTTGTGCAGTATTCCAATGAGCAACCCTATAGTGGTTCTGTGGGGTTTTTTTATTTTTTATTTTTTTGAAAAGTGAAAGATGGCACTTGAAATTAAATGTACTGAGAATTTAGTCATGTGTCTTGTTTTTTTAACGATTATTTTTTTGGGATTTTTCCACTTTTATTGACAGTTGCAGTAGAGAGGCAGACAGGAAATGGAGGAGAGAGAGAGAGGGGGGAGGACATGCAGCAAAGGGCCCAGGCCGGATTCGAGCAATGCGCCCTACCGGATGAGCTACCGGGGTGCACCAGTAGGGCGTCTTGTTTTTAAAGTCTATATTCCACTAATACTAATACAAGTACAGCCAGCCTGCCTCATCCGTGGGTTTGGCCAACCATGGTTCAAAAATATTTTTTAAAAAAGAACAATCAGGGTTTAGGTGAGTGTTAACAAAGTGTGAGAAAGAGAGAGAGAATTTATGTATTTTAATTTTGTGTGTTACTAATCTTTTTCTTTTTCAGATATTCTATTGTATGTTATTAATGCACTGTAAATTCATTTATGTTGATGTGCAATATTACTGTACAGCAAATTGTATTGTTATGGTGGCATACAGTATGCTTGAATACTGTAGTGAATATGATTAAAGTGGATTTTAACAGTTCTTAGTACGACATTTAGGTGGGGTTTCAGGATATGAACACACACAGGGTAAAATTATGTCATTTTTTATATGTGCCTGCAGTTTCTGCACATCTGCAGCGGTCCTGGAACCGCATACCCACTGATAAGGTGGGCCGACTGTAAATCAGTTCTTCCAGTCACATTTGTGTATTCAGTGTATTTTTTTAAAAAAATACTTATTCGTTGAAAACAATCAAATCGTTGTGAAATTAGAGATTTCATGATGCATTGAAATGTTTCCAAAAAAATAGTTATCAAATTTGTGTGAAGTCTGAGATTTACACCCCTACCCAACACAGCAAAATATCAAGATAGGGTCAACATTTTATTATACAACAATAATCAATTTCTACATATAAAAAAAATTTAATACAACTGCAGCAAAGTCTGATTTCTGATGCTTCAAATACATACACCAACTTGTGTAGATGACCCTGCGAGTGTACAGACTTTGTAAAGTTTTCACACACTGGAAGATGTCACAATGTAGCTCATTCAAATTGCTGGATGTCCATTTGCTCATACACAACAGAAACTTCAAAGCAATATTTCAAGTGGTAAGGGTTATAAACAATGGGTGTGGCAGTGGGGAGACTGGAGTTTTCCTAGGCAAGTGTAGTCTCTGGAAAAGCTTCACAGCCTTGTGTGATATTATTGCAGAATGCATTTCAACCAGAAAAGGGTGTGTTAAAAAAGATGAGGTGATATAAAAGTTAAAGGACTCCATATGTGCATTACTAAGCATCTGCATTCTATTATGTTCATATGGTATACCTGCTTTTATACATTACCATCTATTTAAATTGAATAGGGCGGCTTTAAGCCCGGGATTAACTTCGCAGCAAGACATACCATAATATGAAACAAACAAGTTTGTGAGATTTGTTTCTTGCAAACATGGATTGTAGCTAGGAAAAATACTTTGAAAACAGCTGACATTATGTGAATCAAACAGTTAAAATTAACTGGTTTCAGAATAAATGATGTGTTGTTAATGAACCATATGTACTGAAATACTGATAACTATCATTCAATTTAAAGGTATATTATTATGAGCTTCAATGCGTTACCAGGATTCCACTTACAAAACACACTGACAAGGCAAAGTATGAATGCAGAAAAAAAGATCATTAATTCACAGTGAGCAACAGACCAGACCAAACAGTTTAGAGCAGTGCTTAGTTGTGCTGCACATCTGTATGAAAACAATATCTTGACCATCATACGGTAGGTTTAATCCTGTGTAGGTGCTGGGTCCTGATTTTGGGCATGCAGAAAATATATTACTCAAGCTGCTTTAGGACAGACCCAGAAGTATTAATGGGTGAAAGAATATAGTAAAATCATTTTAATGAATAAGGGATTGCAAATCAGGTTTTAAGATTTACCTGTATTTCTTGGTTTCTTGAATGTGTTATGACAACAGCTTTGACTTTGTTTATCTTGCACATGAAGTTGTTCAAAAACAGTGGCCCAAGGGCATTATCCCTCAGGCCATAAATCAGGGGACTCAGACATCGAGGAAGAATGATGAAGATGGTAAAGTTGAAGAATTGCAAATGCAAAAACACAGTGGTGCCAGCAGTGGCAATCAAACTCTCAAAAATGCCATATAAAAAAGAGGTGAGGCACAGACCCAGCTGAATCAGGTGCAGCAGCACAGTCTTGTTTGCCTTCCTGGCTGAGTCCTTGTCTGATGAGACAGACCTGGCCGCTACCGTAATGCTGATGTAAGTATAGATGATTATTACAGCTACAATAATGAAGTAAAAACTATTGAACCCCTCAGCCAAATTGACCTGCCACCTAACAATATACAATTGCTCCCTTGTGCAAAATGTGATTTTAGCAAAAGAGTCGGGATCTTTCAAGGTCATGTATAACATGTCAATAATGAAGTTTAGAGAGCTGATGAACCAGACTACACCAATGGCGACATATGTCCTTCTCTTGGTGGCGATCTGTGAGTGCCACAGGGGGAAGCAAATAGCCACATAACGCTCCAGTGACATCACTGCCAGGTTCAAGGGGCTGTGCGTATAAGAGAGGACCGCCATCATTACTGCCAGTGCACAGATAGCCTTGACCAAGTGGAGGTATGCCACGGCAAATAAGTACAGCACTGCACTGCTCATCAGATTCACAGAGTCATTAAACAGCATGTTGGCAAAGAGAATGTAGCGGGAGGTTTCCCTTAAGTTGGGTTTACTCCTCAGAGTGTAGAACATGATGCTGTTTACACAAGTGAAGAACAGAGTCGTGGAAACTGTCATAATTACCCCTGTCATGATTGCTGCATCTAGTTGTACATGGATGGCTTGCTGGTGAATGAACGTGAACTCATCAGAAGAACCATTGGTCTCCTCCATTTACCACTTCTTTCTGAGCCACAATGACAAAAATACCATAAATTTTTTGTTCACGTAAAAAATAAATGGTACCATTTATAAAAATAAAAGAATGAATCCTGAAAAGTTGGATGTTATAAAACATTGAATAACTGAAAAATAAGGTGAAAATTACAGGAAAGAAAGAGTAGACAGTTGTATGAATGTAAATGAAATAAATTCTTCCAGCAACTATATCCCTATCTGACAGTCAATGTGCTGCTGACTAACATTCATATAAATGGATGAGGTGACGGTGACATCATGCAGTCATCGCTAGGGTATATGAAATTAAAAAAACTCTGAGACCTGAGGGTCTTGATTTTTGTGTTGTGATTCAGCTGTAAAAAGCGAATAATGAGTCATAACCCACAAAGCATTAGGGATAAATATTTTAGCAAATAATATTTTTTAAGACAAATGGCCTTTTACAGAGGGAAGTCATGTTAAGATCAAAAGGTTTAACATCCCTCAGGCTGCAGGGAAAATTAGACCTATAGGGTCCCATATATTCCCTGTTATGACAGTTAAGTCATCATGAGAGGGTATTGGGTTTATATTCATGCTGTTGCTAGATAGTGAAATTAAACTTCTCAATTATACACTGGCTTGAAAATGAGATAACATAACTCAGCATGCACAGGGGTGTGTAGTTATTCATAGACTCATTGTTTACTTATGTGTTTTAATATTATGCTGTACAAATACATAGTGGAAGAGAGGACCAGGTGATACGCTTGTACAAATTGTCTTTGCACAACATGTTTTCCTATTGGAAAAAGCATGTCATTTTTCCTCAAGAAAATGATTTAGGGCCCTATTTTGAAAGTCATACGTCATAAGTCATAAATCAGTCATTGCCCAATTCTCACAACATTCAATGGGAGGGGCAAACGTGCAAAGCTATTTTCATGGACACGTACAAGTTCAAGCTGATAAATCAAATTGGGCAGGTCCATGGCACTACTTGCAACAGGAGGTCCCTCACATGGTGCAATCCACATTGGGTGGAGTAATGTGTTAATATCAGTGGGCGTTACGTACAATAATATAAATGTTACATACAATTCAGTAGAATGAATTTTCAGAAAACATGAACGCGCTTATGAGTATATTGTGATATGGCAAGTTGTATAAAGGTACAGACATTTGATCTTGGGCTTGGTGTCCAAGGGGACAGTGTCAAACCTCACCATTTTTTGAGTGAGATGAACCCCCCACTGGACCACTAGAAAAGAAAGAGAAAAAAACATAAGGAAGTGGACATGAAGATGGAGAGGAGGAAGGATGCCGGAAGCAGGGTGTGTGATGGGAGATAAGGTACATGGCAACTTAATACCTGTGGGGAAAATCAAATTGAATGGACAGAGGTGTTTGAATGGGGGATTGACTGAAAATACTTCTTCCATTGAGACATCGCTGCCATTTCCAGTCTCAATAAAACAAACCATTACCCTGGCAAGGAGGTTAAGGGGATTCTTGCACCTACCCACAGTGTAACCCCAGGGCTGTGGACAGTAGAACCACCCCACTGTTCCTGAGGGCAGCTGCATATTCACTGGACCGCAGGTCCCATTCCACCAAAAAAACAAATTTGGAAAAAAAAGATTGGACGAAATTACAATTTGGTTCCCCAAAAGACAACAGAGTAGAAAGCAGGGCATGATTTAGGCTGCTGGGCGTGGTGGTGAATATTGAAGTAGACATGAGAGACAATAGGTGGTGGGGCAGCCGACAGCCTGGGCAGGCAGTCTACTTGTGTGGATGCATGTGCGTGCAAGGGAGAAAGGACAAAAGCGGAGCAGGGACCAGTAGAGCATGCCGGGGTATGGCAGTAGACGGCAGGAATCTGCCAGCTCCAGGGGCGCCTGTAGCAGAGAGAGAGGGTAAAGCAAGATGGGAATCAGTGGAGAATGTGGGAGCAAGCAGCCAACAGGACAGCCGTCGTGCAGTGTTCATTGGCTCCAGGTGCACCTGCTGAGTAGATATGTGCAAACACATGGGGATGTGTGTGGAAGGATGCGAGGAGGCTGACTGCATGACAATTGGTGGACTCCGCCAGCTCCAGTCTTAACTGCTTATGTAGATATGTGTGTGTGCGAAAGAGATGAGTGTGAAAAGCGGAGCAGGGAACAGCAGAGCATGTGGTGGTGTGGCTGCAGACTGCATAGCTGCAGATGGGTGGAATCGTGCAGTTCAGGGGGCGCCTGTAGCAGGGGGAGCAGAAACACAATGGGTAGTAGGTAGCCAACTGTGCGGCTATCAGGTGGAAACGTTGGTTTTGCATGCACCCGCTGCATGGATGAGTGTGAATGTATGTGGGGAAGAGAAGTCCAGAACCCGCAGGGCGTGCAGGGGCAGCCAACCATTTCGAGCAGCCAATCACCACAAAGGTCACAAGTGATGCACATTCTAACGTTATAGTTTAACTGAAAACAGTCACATTTATTGGATGCACCACAAAATCGCACTGCTGTAAAGGAGTGCCCTGGATTTTTAACACAAGACAAAACAAGAGCATCATTGTGAAATGCAATGTGCCACAATAATCGTTTCATCTTAATTATCTTGTTTTCATAATCGTTGGAAGCCAAAATCGTACTTGAAAATCAATTTTGATTAATTGCATGGCCGTAACAGACGGAGAGGGGAGAGAAGAATCAGGAACCAGCAGCGTGTGGGGGCGGGGCAGCTAGCGACACAGCTGCTAGGTGAAACCCGCTGACTTTTGGACCGCAGGTCGCAGGGGAAGAGGGGACAGACACAGTGGAGAGAGAAGACGCAGGGACCTGCAGGGCATGCTCGGCAGGGCAGCTAGCGACGCTGCTAGTAGGTGGAAGCCTGCAAGCTCCTGGGCCACTGGTAGCTGGGAGAGAAGAGAAAGACACAGCAGGGAGAAAGAGAGAGAAAAAGCAGGGACCTGCGAAGTGGGACAGCTAGTGACGCTGCCACTAGGACATATTTCACGCAGCTACATTAAATAAAATTCCAACAGAATGTAACATACCTGGCAAAAACCGGCAAATAACTGCTGTTAAAATTGATAGCGGCTTGAGAGGGAAGGCAAAGCTTTCCTCAAACTTGTGAGACATCAGGGCTACAGGAGGGGGTCCTTCCACCACCCAGCCATTGACAGGCGTCCGGCAAAGCCGAGGAAGGGTGAGAACATCTGATCTCCCCATCCTGCAAGTGCAATGAGTTCAGAGGGAGCTGTGTGTACTCCGGATGGAGGCGAGGCAGGCTCCCCTCAGCAACAGCCTAGAAACTGCAGCAGAGCAACTATCCATTCCAGCTCCTTATCAGTGCTTTTTCCATGACATCAACTCTTCTAACTACCACTCTAAGGACTTCCTCATGTTGGACCTCTGCCTTAAAAAAGGCAGACTCATTTATTCTTATGGTTCAAGGATACCCTGAATTGTACAATGACATACCATAACACTGACAGAAAAGAGCATGCACTGATAGTTATGTGTTTTATTTTTTGAATAGCTATGACCTATCCTGTCTAGCTAATTAGAGGTAGCTAACTTGCTTGTTATGGTCCATTGTAGTCATGGGGGCCTATTTTAGCTAGCTAGATAAATATATTGATGATAATTATTTGACAATCAGCTATATTAATGTCCTTATGTTATAATGTATCTCACATGTCTACCGCCAATTGCCGACTTTTGACAGGTGTGACGTTCTTTGTTCTGCTCTCTCACTTGCGGAATGCGGTGCGGAAATTCTGCTTATGCGTGAATGTTGGGTCAGTCATATCAATGAAGGAGTTCTGCTGTTTGAAAAGCCATTGGCGGCAACACCTTCTTCTCCTTGAAATTATGTATTCCATACTATTGGGATCAACAGCAAAACAGAGATGTTAAATTCAGCCAAGATTAATAGTCTGCCTCCATCATGTTCCAAGCATTAAAAGAACAAATTTAAAGAGCACGGGTCTCACATTTTCCTTGCTTCCTTGGTTCTGTTAACATTGATTGTGGGGAATTCAATTATTTGTATCACTATGGACTTCTGAACATTATTGCCTTTTGGAAATATCTCCAAAGTCAAGTTATGACACCTGCTGGCCTCTACCTTTCAACCATGCTCCTGCACATCCTCCTCGTGGGCTCAGCATGTACCCTTCAGCCAGGCCTCAGCACATTCACCAGTCTAAGGACCTCCAGAGGATGAGGAAAACTAAATCAATAATAGGTTCAGGAATCAGATCAGAATATTGTGAAATGTTTCAGAATTACAGAAGGATATACTTACAGTTTGGATGTTGTTATGTAGTGTTAGTAAACCTGCAGAAATCAGAAGTGCACTATGGATAAATATATATAATGTATATGTAAGTTATAAATCACGACTGGCAGCAAGGGGCCCAGGCTGGATTCAAGTGTGGGCTGCTACAGTAGGGCCTTGGCCTTCCGTGGCATGCGTTCTACCGAATGAGCTACCCGGGTGTACCAGCCTCTACTGTTTTAAGCTATGAATGTACACAGTACATTGTAACTTGCTATCTTTGGATAATAAATTTCAAAAACATTGTTTAACTGAAAACTTAAAATGGTGTTGTTGGGAGACAGTTCTGGAGAGCGGCACAGTGTTTGAGAATGTGTATTAGAATTACAAAGGGATGTTGCCGCATCCGACCAAGGCCAAACGACGCCTCCTGTTAACGACCCGTTACCTGCCATCAACAGAATGTGGGGTTCCCCATTACCATATATGAGCCATCACATGCTAATGTATTTCCCTTGAACTGTATAAATGTTGAACATTTTGCTCTGTGCTTGTGTTCCCCTGTGTAAATAAAGTTTCTGTCTTCAACTGCAAACATGGATCCATCTCTTCATTAACAACATGGTTGTTTTACTCATTTTGAGAATTTTCTTAACAGTGTTATTCGGTCCTTTCTTTTGTGGTTCAGCATTGGCTATAAAAAGGTTCTGTCAGCACCTCTCTGACTCTTATTAGCTGTACAACATCTTGTGCCCCTCCTTCTGCCCCTCTGTTGTCCTGGAGAACAGCTTGACCAGGTTCCTTGTAGGCCTCACCATGCTTCTGGCACATGTTGTGGAGCATGTACTTATGATGGTGGGGACAGTGGAGATACAGGCGTTTCTCCAGGCACCTCCAACGAACCTTGAGTCAGCTGAACCTGCACTCCACGGTCATCCTAGCCCTGCTGCTTTCGTTAAAGTATCTTTGCTCATCTGTCAGGTTCCCTGTGTCGGTGTACCCTTTGAGCAGCTTTGCAGCATCTCAGGAGTTATGCAGGGTCACTAAGCAGCATGATCTGTACTTGCACGGCGTTGATGTCTTCAGTGTGACTTAGATGATAGAAATAGAAGATGAATTAAATTTATTTACAAGAGATATTATGTGAAATTGGTTTCAGTGAAGCCATTCATGATAAGTCCCACCTCTGTTTTTTTCTTTTGCTCATGCGGGTTAGTTCAGGACCATGACCAGTTCACACTGGAATCTGATTTTGCCCACATTTAAAAAATTATGTGAACAGTCAAACAAAAAAATTGGATCTGAGGAATAAATTAATTTTTATATTTTTTATAAATAAATTGATAACTAAGGCTTACACTGTGAACGTAGCTTAAGTGATCAATATCTTCCACAATGAAAAATAAGTACGCACCTGCACCGTTATGACACACAGTTACTGTGCATTTTAAACTTTTTGCCACACATGCGTACTTGCATACCACTTATGTTAACCCGTAGTTATAGCTTAAGACATAATGGATAGCTTATAACATAATTGGAAAAAATCATTCAAGGCTTTGTATTTAAAAAAATGAAAATTTATTTAAAATTCATTCATCCAATGTTGCTTTGCACATTGTTAAATATTTACTTTTTTAATTGTTCCTGCAATAGGTCCGAATGCCTATGCAATTTATTTGCACTATTTATCCATATGTTAATTATTAACTTGATTGCACTTTTAAGTTAATGTCAATATTTTATATTTGCTATTTTTAAAATGGGAAACATGTTTCCTGTTTTGTGTTTCAATAAAAGGTGTGGTTAATCACGAATGAACTGTATGGACTTCAATACTGGCAAACATCAGTACATTGAGGAGCAACTCAAAATTTCTCTGTAGCCTACATAATATTATGTGTAAAACAGAATTATTTGGAGCAATGAAGGCTTGGACCAATGATTGTTTTGACAGCAAGTCACAACAAGTGAGATTTTCAGTTAATTCGTCATCTTGGTTCACAGTGTTAGTTTCAAGTGTGTCACCTATTAATCATAACTCTGTTTCCTAGTTTATTCCAGTGTGGTGTCATTACTAATGACAAAAGATGGATTACACAGAAGATTTTATTATTTGTCATAATTATTGTGTGAACAAAAACTAAAGGATAATTTATCCACATTGAGTATCAGTTATTATCAACCATATATATCAGAACAGTGGTGAGCACTGTAAGATACACATTTGTATGAAAACATACATCTTGACCTGATCTTGACTGTATTTTTAATCCTTTGTTAGTACTGAGTCCTGTTTTTGGACATTCTGAAAATAGATTATCCAAGCCGCATGAGTGCAGACCTTGAGGTATAACTAGAATACAGAATTACCAATCATTTTACTGGGTGTGAGTAGACAAATCAGCTACAACCAAACTGAGGAATTACCTGTTTCCTTTGATTATTCAGTGTGTTACGACAACAGCTTTTGCCTTGTTTAGCTTGCACCTAAAATTGTTCAGGAAGAGTGGCCGAAAAGCATTGTCCCTCAGGCCATAAATCAGGGGACTCAGACATCGAGGAAGGATGAGGAAGATGGAAAAAATGAGGAATCGCAGGTGCATAAATGCAAAAGTGCCAGCCAAAGCAATCAGACGCTCAAAGATGACAAATAAAAAAGAAGTGAGGCACAGCCCCAACTGAATCAGGTGGAGCAGTACAGTCTTATTAGCTTTCCTGGCAGAGTCCTTGTTTGAAGAGACAGACCTGGCTGCAACCATAATGCCAATATAAGTGTAGATGATTATTAGAGCTACAACAATGAAGAAAAAACAATTGAATCCCTCAGACAAGCTGACCTGCCACCTGGCAATAAATAGTTGCTCCCTTGTACAAAATGTGAGTCTTGTAAAAAAATGGTGATCTATAACAGTGGTGTATAACATTTCAATAATGAAGTTGAGAGAGCTAATGAACCACACTACTCCAATGGCGATATATGTCCTTCTCTGGGTGGCGATCTGTGGGTGTCGCAGGGGGAAGCGAATTGCCACATAACGCTCCAGTGACATCACTGCAAGGTTCAAAGGGCTGTGGATGTATGTAATTACTGACATCATTACAGCCAGCGCGCAGACAGCCTTGATCAAGTGGAAGTATGCCACGCCAAATGAGTACAGCACTGCATTATTCATAAGTTGGACAGAGTCATTAAACAGCATGTTGGCAAAGAGAATGTAGCGAGAGGTTTCCCTGAATATGGGTTTACTCCTCAGAGTGAAGAACATGATGCTGTTTATATAGGTGAAGAACAGAGATGTGGACATCACCACTACTAACTCTGTCGTATAGACAGCTTGCTTATACATTAATGTGATTTCCTCAGCAGAGACATTAGCCTCCTCCATTTACCACTTCTTTTTAAATCAAAGTAAAAAGCACCATAAATGGAAAAAATATCTCCTGTAAATAAAAGAAATAGTATCATTCAGGAAGATAAAATCAGATTTCAGAAGTTCAATGAAAATTTAAAGATAAATAAAGCGGTCCAGGAAAGAAATTACAGACCAACCTTTTTAATCATTATAACTGGAAATACTCTTACATTTGTTTAGAAGCTGTGTCCGTGTCTGATATTCCATGTGCTGCTGACTTTGATTTATATAAACAGATGAGATGAAAGCGACGTCATGCACTCGTCGCTAGGGTATATTAGATTACATAACTCTGAGACCTGGAGTTGTTGTTTGTTGTATAGATGGTGATTAATAATTCATAATCCACAAAAAAAGGAAAAACAGTAAAGCATGCTTTTCAGAAAAAACATTTTAAACATTTTTCAGCCTTTGGGGAAATTGAGGGCTACGTGGGGCCCATAATATTCCCTGTTATGTTGGTTGCTTGGGTTTCTATTCATAACTGTTGATGACTGAAATTAAACTTCTAAATCATACACTGGCTTTGAACTGAGATAATATAATCCACAGCATGCATATTTACTTTTTATGGGGTTCCTGAAATAGGTCTGAATGCCTATGCAATTTATTTGCACTATGCCTCCATATGCTAAATATTCTCTTGATAGTATTTTGTTTCACTGTAAGTCTTAGTTATTTTGTCTATGTTTATGTGTTGATTAAACTTTTAAGTTAATGTCAATATTTCCTTTTTGCTATTTTTAAAATGGAAAACTTATTTTCTTTTTTGTATCTTTTTTTTATTCCATTTCATTTCAATAAAAGGTGTGGATAATCATGAAATATATGTACGTCAATTCTGGTAAACATTAAATTCAAGGGCAACACATTTTTAAGCGTACATAATGTGCAAATCATAATTCTTTTGAGTACAGGAAAGAAATAACAACCCCTTTTAATTATTATAACTGGAAATACCCTTACATTCATTTAGAATCTGTGTCTGTTTCTGACAAACCATGTGTTGCTGATTTTGATTTATATAATTGGATTGAGATGAAAGTCATACAGTCATCACAAGGGTACATGAGATTACAGACCTCTGAGACCTGATGTTGTTGATTGTTGGATTCTGATGGTTGGAAAACAGGCGATTAACTAGTAACCCACACACATCAAGAAAATTATTTTTTTTCTGAAGCTTGTTCATATTCATAAAAATGGCAGAGGCCCTATATGAAAGACAGTGATATTTAGATCAAGGATTCAACATAATTTTCATCGACTGGAAAAATGAGACCTCCAGGAGTCCATATTAGCTGTGTGATAGTCAAGGCTTCTGTTACACAAGTAGAACTTGGAGGCAGGATAGGATGCACATGCATGAATTTAGTGCTCAAGATCACAAAGAAACAAGGTAGAACTGAATAACGGGTACTCGGGAGCAAACAAGAATAACAAACTAGTCAAGGTAAAACAACAGCAGACACACGTGTAAACAAAGGGACTGACTGCAAGACTTCACAAACTAAGGCAGAAGGACAGGGTTTAAGTGAATCAGTAATCTAGTGACGTTAGCACATGGTGTGTCTACAAACAAGGTGAGCCACAATCTAACGATTAACAACGTGTGTCCATTAACATGCAGAACAGCAATAAAGGCAGAGTGAACTCAAAACTCTGGTGAGGCGGATTGGACTGGAGCTGGTGTGACCACATTATGAGTTTATATTCATGTAGCTGTTGAGATGAGTGAAATTAAACTTCTCAATCACAGATTGATTTGAAAAAGAAAAAGAGGACATAATTCATGTCATACACAGGAGTGTTTAGCCATGATTCCCCAGGATCTAATTTTTTCCCGAAGCATAGTGGTGTTATGTAATACTGGTACTTACTGAAAGACAAAGTAACATCCCGCACTTTTGTTGTCCTGGAGAATAATTTAAATGTTTTAGAAGACATTCTTGAGGAAATTACTGTATCTGATCCATTGTTCTAAAAGCATCTGTTAAGGTAATATCTTTTTACTAATGAATATGAGAACTCACTCAAACAGAAACTAAGGGTGGGGTGCGACTCGGCCCGCGCCACCAAGCCGGGCCTCCTCCGCACCCCAAAATAAAAAACAAAAACCAAAAGAAATCCAGGCAGAGACTGCCTCTCCTCCAGTGCCTGGGATCCGCCGCGGCCACTTGCAGAGGGTCCTCACGGTTCGCCGCTTTCACCGGCTTGGGACGGGGAAGGCTAAAGGGAGGGAGAAGGCACAACAGCAAATCACCCCTCTGTGGGCTGGCAGGGCAGAATCACACACACGCGTGTTAGATGTTCACGGGATACATCCCTCTTACCACTGGGGCTACGCCCCCGCTCGCCTCCTGCCCAGCCCGGGGTATGCAGCTCCCTTGGCCGTTGCCTTCTTCCCTCACTGGCGCTGGTACTGCCGCTTCCACCGTCCCTTCCCTTACTCGGCCGCTGTCACGGTCCCAGGCGTGCAGTCCCTGCCCCACACCAGATCACCAATCAGGCAAAACAAGGGAGACAACCCACCCCGATCCACATACCGCACGCGTGTCCCCAATCACCAATGAAGAAAACTCACCCAAGCGGCGGCACGTCAGGCTCACCTCCTGACAACTCCCCCCGCTTTACCTGTAGTCGTCCCGACTACGCTTCTTCGATGTACCGGCGCGGGGGTTGCCCTCGTGTCTCATGTGCCGAGCGACGGAGGGGCACCACTTCCGGCTGAACCGGAGGCTCCGCCGCCTCCCCCTGATGCTGTTCCTCTAGGGGAACAGCAGGCTCAAGAACAGGACCCCGGGCAGGGACCCACACCGGGTTCCAGCCCCAAGCCCACCTCCGCGGACCCGGTTCTGGTTCCCGTTCGGCTTCCTCCTCCACCGGGGGCTCTCTCCAGGCATCACCCACAGGGCAGGCGCGCAGGCTGTTCCGGTGTAGGGTCCGCTCTTCCCGACCTCCCTCGGGACGGACTACATACACCGGCCGATCCGGCTGCAGCTGGCGGACAACAACAAAAGGACGAGGAGACCATCTTGGGGCCAGCTTACCTCGCTCCCGGCGCATGAAGTTCCGCACCAACACCCGGTCCCCCGGCAACAACGGCAAGGTCTTCAGCTGCCGATCGTACCTCCTTGTCCCGCAGCTGCTGGCGTCGTACAGACTCCAGCACCTTTACATACACCCCGGACAAGGTACGATGGTGTACCCGCACCCACCCCTCCCTTATTGTATGCCTGGAGCAGAGCGGGCAGGCGCTCTGGCCACCGGCCCTGTTCTTCCTCCTGGAGAGACCCTAAGAGAGACAGCAGAGTCTGATTAAACCGTTCGCAGGCCCCATTGCCCTGTGGGTGGTAGGGGGTAGTGCGGATCTTGGTGCACCCATAGAGCTCGCAGAACGACGCAACCAGGGAGGACTCAAAGGCTGCCCCTCAGTCGGAGAGGAGCCACTCGGGGCATCCCCAGTGCTGCACCACCGATCCTCACAAGGCCCTCACCGCTGTCTCGGCCGACTGGTCCCGCACGGGCACTGCCCAGCCGTACCTAGAAAACAAGTCAGTGAGGACCAGCAGGGACGGGTATACATCACCAGGACGCCCCAGCGCCAGATGGTCCATGGCCACCACCTCCAACGGATAAGAGGTGGAGAGGGGGACAAGGGGGGCCCGTACCTCCGGCCCGGCCTTGGCCACCACACACTGCCCACACTCAGCGGTCCACCACCGGATGTCGTTCCCCAACCCCGGCCAGTAGAACCGCCGACGCAGGACAGCCTCCACCTTATTGGCACCCAGATGGCCCAAGGCCTGATGGTACCGCTGCCAGACGCCCTGCGCCACCCTCCGGGGCACCAGCACCTGCAGCAGCGGCTCATCCTCCAGGGGATCTAACACCCGGCGGTACAGGACACCCCCTTCAACCCGCAAACGCTCCCACTCCCTCCACCACCTACCCTCTTCTGGGGGGGCCAGCCTCCTCTCCTCCCGCCGAGGGGGCTCCCCCCGCTGCACGCACTCTGCCAGGGCCCGCAGATGGTCATCCTCCCGCTGCAGAGCCGACCAGTCCCAGGCATCCTCCACTGCTGGGCTGCTGGACACCTGACCCACCTCCACAGCCCCTGAGCCCTCGGGCAGCCGGGACAGCGAATCAGCATTAGCGTTGCGGGCCCCTGGCCGGCACTTGATTTCCAGGTCAAAGCTGGCCAGCTGACCCACCCACCGCTGCTCTGTCGCCCCCAGCCGCGCCGTGGTCAGATGTATCGGGGGATTGTGGTCAGTGTAGGCCGTGACTTTTACGCCCCAGAGGTAATCCTTAAACTTCTCTGTCACGGCCCATTTCAGGGCCAGCAGCTCCAGCTTGAAGGCGCTGTAGTTCTGGTCATTCCTCTCAGCGGGGTGCAGGCTCCGACTGGCGTACGCAATCACCCTCTCCTTTCCACCCTGCACCTGGGACAGGACGGCCCCCAGCTCCTCCATACTCGCATCTGTGTAAAAACGGAAAGGAAGGGAAAAGTCTGCATACGCGAGCACGGGTGCAGAGAGCAGGGCTGCCTTCAACCCCTCAAAGGCACGCTGACACTCGGTGCCCCACTCCACCCGCCGCATGCTCTTACCCCGGGCCGGGGTCCCCTCCAGCAACCGGTGCAGGGGAGCCGCAATCTTAGAGAAGGCGGGGATGAACTGTCGATAGTAGCCGGCAAACCCGAGAAAGGCCCTCACCTGCCATACCGTCTCAGGATCCGGCCAGTCCTGGACCACAGCCGTCTTGTCCAGGTCCGTAGCCACCCCCGCGGAACTCACCACATGCCCCAGGTACTGCACCTCCTTCCGGAAGAGTCAGCACTTCTGGGGCTGGAGCTTCAGCCCGTACTGGCTCAGCCTCCAGGTGATGCAGATGGCTGGAGAAGTCTGGGGAAAAAACCACAATATCATCCAAATAAATTAAAATGGAATCATTTACCAGGTCCCCCAGACACCTCTGCATCAGCCGCTGGAAGGACGCTGGAGCATTGCATAAGCCAAAAGGCATCCGCTCAAACTGGAAGAGCCCAAGGGGCATGGCAAAGGCGGTCTTCTCACGGTCCCGCGGGTCCACTGCCACCTGCCAATACCCGCTCGCCAGATCTAAGGTCGAGAACCACTCAGCACACTTCATCCCCGTGAGTGATTCCTCAATCCGGGGGAGCGGGTAGGCATCCTTGTGGGTGACCGCATTGAGGCGGCGGTAGTCCACGCAGAACCGCCAGGCACCATCGTTCTTCCGGACCAGGACCACGGGCGCGGCCCAGGGACTCGAGCTCTCCGTGATCACCCCGCCCTCCAGCATCCCCTGCACCAAGGACCGCAGCTCCGGGTACAGACCTGGGGGAAGAAGGCGATATCGTTCACGACAGGGGGGAGCATTACCGGTAGGTATCTGATGGTAAATTACCTCGGTGTGGCCAAAGTCCTCCTCATGCGCCGCGAACACCCCCGCCCACCGCTCCAGCAGATCCCGAGCCTGGCCCTGTTGTTCTGGGGTGAGGCCCTCCAGCTCTGGAGGAGACAGAGGATTCCCCACCCCTAAGGGTGCCTGCGCGGTGCACACATCCACCTCTACCTCCCCCGGGCGGGGGGTCCGCAGCACCAGGTCACGTCCACCCTGTATCTGCGAGGGGAGAATGCGGGACACCGTGGCTAGGGGCCGCCGCCGGGGCAGGGAGAGAGGGTAGGGGTGCACGTTAATCAAGCGGAGAGGGACCTTCCCCCCCCGCACACAAACCACAGCCCGGCCCACCTGCCACTCTCCTCCATCCCCCACCCCCTCCAATAGACAAACCTCCCCGTCCACCTTCTCCTAACCTTCCACAGGGAGCCATTGGAGGACCTCTGAGCACGCCGGGACCTCCGCATTTGCCTTCCGGGTCAGTCGGACCACCCCCTCCAAGGGAGTGGCCGTCTGGGCCCGGACCCGGCGGCAAACCGCGAAGGCTCGTTCCCACGCCCAGCACACTCGACCCTGGTGGGAGACAGAGAAAGTCAGTGAGCCAGGCTGCACACCCCTAACCACCTCCTCCCAGCAGTGGGTGATCACATTCATGCCATAGACAGCAGTGTCTGACCCCAGACACCGGTCTCAGACAATGATCGCCCCTTTTCCCAGCACCTTTACACCCCCTACCACAAAATCCATCACAACATACCCCACGAATGGGATATCCAACCCACTGGCCGCCCGGAGGGTCAGCCACTGGAGGTTGGAGGTGTCCCGCACTGGCAGATCTCCGTACCATTGCCGAAAAAACCCCTCGCTAAACAGGGTAACCTGCGAGCCCGTATCCAGGGTGCATGGCACTTTTACCCCCCCTGCTTCCACCACCACCTCAGGGCATACCCCCAGGATGTCTTCTCATGTTGGGCCTCCCTCACCTCCCTGCTGTTGCACCCCGCCCGCACGCCCTACTGCGGACGGGGTTGGGAGTTTAACGGTGGCCGCTGGGGGCAGTCCCGCTGCATATGGGCAGCCTGTCCACACTCCGCGCAGACAGGCTGACCTGCAGCATCCCACTGGAACCGACCCGACCTCCGCCCAGGACCGGGGATGGGGCCCGCGCCAACTGCTGCTGAATCTCGTTAATCAGGGTCTTCCCCAGGGTCGCCATCTGGTCCTGGAGCTCCCGCCGCAGCTCCGCTCGCACCTCCTCTTTCCATCGCTCCACGTCCATTGCCGGCGCTGGAACCACAGGCGCCCTAGCCGGATCAGAACGAGAAACAAAGAAAGCGGCTCGCTGCTCCAGCTCCAGTTCCCGGGCCTCCCGGCACACCTCCGAGAAGGTGTTAGCCGGGTGGCGCCTCACCAGCCGCTGGAGCTCCTGTCTCATGGGGCCCCCCCCGCAGGCCCAGGAGGAACTGATCCTGAAGGATCTCGTCATCCACCCTCTCATCCCCTGGCTCCCGGGCCCGCCACCTCGCATGCAGCTCCCTCAGCCGCAAGAGGTACACCTCCAGCGCCTCCTCCGAGCCCTGGTGGCATTGGAAAAAACGGGAACGGGCCACAGCCAGGGGGACCGGACGACCAAATAGCTCCTCCAAAAGGGCCCACACCAGGGCCACCGTGTTCCGCCGCTCAGCCGGAACAAGCAGCACCTCCCGCCGGGGCACGCCCTTCTAGATCCCCCACCATGAAGTCCACCTGCTGGACTTCAGTGAGACCCTGTGCCCGGAGCATAGCCTGCATCTGATCCCGCCATTCCCCAAACTTAGTAGAGCCCTCCTCACCAGAAAACTTGGGGCCCACGGAGCGCACATGAACCAGGGCACAGTCATACTCCCTGCCCCGCCCAATGGCAACCCATGCCCTGCCCCCCCCGCCCCTCCATGGTGTTTGTGAGCTGGAAAGGGTGGATCCTGCCGACTACGCCAAAAATGAAAGGTGTCGGGAGTCACAGTAGCGCCCCCCGATGACCCTCCCAACACAGGTACTGGGACCCACCCACACGAACAACCAAAACACAAGGGATCAGGTTAGAAGAGACTTTATTGATTTTTTTTTTAAAAGCAGCAAAACTCATGCTCGGGCAGCTACCCGCTGTGACCCCCCTCCCCCTTTCCAACTTCCCCCCCGCTTCTGTTAGGCCCCTACTGGCTGGCCCCGTGGCGCGTGGGAGAACTCCCGAGAGAGGGACTTCCCCGCACCGCACTGCACCGTCAGCCACACCACCAAGCAAGTTATCCCTGTGTCCACACTCACTCCACTCAGTGACCAAACTCGGACCCTCTCCCGGACCTGCCCACGCAGCACAGGCCAGCCCCCTCTTTGCCACCTCAGGGGGGAATAACCACACAGGGAGGGAGGCCCACACACACAGGCACACACACACACACACTCACTCAAACAGAAACTAAGGGTGGGGTGCGACTCGGCCCGCGCCACCAAGCCGGGCCTCCTCGGCACCCCAAAATAAAAAAACAAAAACCAAAAGAAATCCAGGCAGAGACTGCCTCTCCTCCAGTGCCTGGGATCCGCCGCGGCCACTTGCAGAGGGTCCTCACGGTTCGCCGCTTGCACCGGCTTGGGGCGGGGAAGGCTAAAGGCCCAGGGTATGCAGCTCCCTCGGCCGTTGCCTTCTTCCCTCACTGGCGCTGGTACTGCCGCTTCCACCGTCCCTTCCCTTACTTGGCCGCTGTCACGGTCCCAGGCGTGCAGTCCCTGCCCCACACGCTCTCCACACACGCACCTAAAAAGAAATCCCCCCACGGGATTCCTCCCAACGAAACAAAAACCAAATCAAAATGAAAATTAAACCGAAACCAAACGGGAAAACGAAACCAAGAAACGAAACGCCGGCAAAACTTCTAAAGAAACGAAAACTTAAATAAACGAAAGGAAACCGAAACGAAACAAAACAAAAATACTCCCAAAAACTCAAAACCCCGTCTTAAAACCAATCAGGTTCTTTCCCAGCTGCCCGAACGCGAACTGCCTCATCCCCCGCTCTTTTATCCTGATCCCCTGTGCGGAGAGAACAAGAGACAGCTGCGCCAGATCACCAATCAGGCAAAACAAGGGAGACAACCCACCCCGATCCACATACCGCACGCGTGTCCCCAATCACCAATGAAGAAAACTCATCCAAGCGGCGGCACGTCAGGCTCACCTCCTGACATGCGTGTGTGTGGACCTCCCTCCGTGTGTGGTTATTTCCCCCCCTGAGTTGGCTAAGAAGGGGCTGGTCTGTGCTGCGTGGGCAGGTCTGGGAGAGGGTCCGAAACTTGTCACTGAGTGGAGTGAGTGTGGGCACAGGGATAACCTGATTGGTGTTGGCTTGCGGTGCGGTGCGGGGGAAGTCCCTCTCCCGGGAGTTCTCCCACGCGGCACGGGGCCAGCCGGTAGGGGGCTGACAGAGAGAGGGGGGAGAAGTTGGAAAGGGGGAGGGGGGTCAAAGCGGGTAGCTGCCCGAGCATGAGTTTTGCTGCTTTTAAAAAAAAAATCAATAAAGTCTCTGCTAACCTGATCCCTTGTGTTTTGGTTGTTCGTGTGGGTGGGTCCCAGTACCTGTGTTGGGAGGGTCATCGGGGGGCGCTACTGTGACTCCTGACAATAATATCTATACCGACTGAGAGGAGTATCTAATATATCTCAAATATCTAAGATTTTCCTGTATTTGCATAGTTCACAACATGCACAAGGGTGTGTAGTTATTCATAGACTCATTGTTTACATGTGTTTAATATTATGCTGTACAAATACATAGTGAAAGATAGGACCAGGTAATACACTTGTAAAAACTGCCTTTGCACAATGTGTTTACCTACTGGAAAATGCATGTAATTTCCTCAAGAAAATGACTTATTCTATTTTATAACTTTAAAAATATCTATAAAGTTGATGCATTGTATTGATGTATATGATCACTGCATCCTGGAGTTTTCACCAAAGAGACGATCAGTCCTTTAGTTTCCCATTAGTTTGATCTGTTGACTGTTTATAATATCAACCTCTTGACTAGGCTTCTATGAAAATGATGAGTAAAGCAGTTTAACCATTTCAGTAAGAAATATTAAACACCTGAAGCTGCACTATGTGTGGGAGCATTTTGTCATTCTGCCTTAAAAGTGTGTCCTGAATTCGTTGTCTTTTTAGGTCCTTTCCTTTTGAAGAGGCAACTTTCAGAAGGACCTCACTGTTAAGAATGCAGGAATAAATTTTCTTTGCACTTTTTGACTTGACCACATTATTACATCTGCATTGGCATATGATATGGTCTTGAGGTCTGTGACTCATTGCTGTTGGGCTCATAGATAAAACAATAAAAAAATGAACAGCACTCAAAAAGTGGTAATGATTCTTCATTTATTTGAGACATGCAGACTTGACAGACAGAGGACTGAAAAGTGTCCATGCATTTCAAAAAGCAACAGAAGTCTTTGTAGTACTGTCAGTATTTTGTCATGTCTGTGTTTAGCTGGGATTCAGCACCCATATCAGCATTTTATTTTAATTATATATTGTGGTGCCAGGGGAGGTGGAGGGAGGGGCAAACTCCTCTGCCCCTCCCCCTTGAACTGCTGTCAGCTTCCTGGTTCCCTCCATCAGCCTGGACAGCTGACCAGAGCTGCAACAGCAGTGGCCTCACAAACAGACCCCAAATAGGGGTAAATAAACGGCCTTTGGCCATTTTTGGTTTAAGTTTATTTATTTCTATATATTTTGGGGGGGATCTCTGTATTATACTTGTTTAAATATCTACACCACTGGTATTGTCTCTACTATGTGAGCCACATGGAAGCCCTGTAAAACTGTTTACAGATGAAAGATATTCATCGTTATTTTTCATTATATCTTAGTTCTGCTATCTTGCCATAGCAACCCCAATCTTTCTCTTCATTATAGCAGGGACCCTCTTGTGTACTGTATCTAAAACTCAAAAACTCAGATTCACACCAGTCTTTATTTAAGCATTTTGAGGCAATGACAAATTAAAATATATATAAATTTAGACCACGTTTGCCACCCCCGTAGGGTTATATCAGTTCGAGTGTATGGCATTTGGACAATGCAAGGCCTCAGCCACCTTCCAACGCCTGATGCAAGGGTGTCTTGGTGACCTGCTGCATGACTCGTTACTGATATACCTAGATAATGTGGTAGTTTTTCTTCAGACTTTGCAACCCACCTGAAGCACTTGGAGGTGGTGTTTGAGCACCTGGGGCGCTTTGGCCTCAAACTCAAGCCTCAGAAATGCAACTTGCCTGGGACCTTCCCTTGCTGCCAGGTGTCCGGGTGCTGGTGCAGAACATCCAGCGGCAGGAGCATGGTAAGTTGTCCCCGTGCTGGAGTCCCAGACCATTTGTTGTGCTGTGCCAAGTGGAACTGGGTAAGCCGGTGTATATGGTTTGGCCGAAAGATGGTGGGGCTGAGCAGATCGGAACAACATGCGCACCTGCCCGGTTGGTGATATGCTGGCTGGGCCTCCTGACAGGGCTGTTGGTGTGCCGCATCCTCATGTGAGGTTGGGAGACCGGGGCGGGTGCATCAGTCATTCATTCATTGAAGGTTCTGGGAGTCGCAACCCGGAATCTAGTTAAGTGCACGCCCCCCACTGGCCAGAACGCCCCTGACGAAAAGGAAAGAGCGGTCCTCCTTCCTCCTGGCTTTCGCTTCTGGGGGGCCAGCCACCTTGAGGTATAGTGGAGCACAGTGTGCATGTGTCATTGTGGAGGAGGAGCACTTGTGTTTTTTTGTGTTTGTTGTGTGGACGTGGGGAATTGCTTTCCTGTTGGCCAGGACCGGGCAGAAGGAGGACAGGGACATGGAGAAGACTGGCAGGGGAGGGAAGCCTAGGGGGAAAGGGATTGTCGGCGTCTCGCTGTGTGTTTTATAAATTAGTGTTTTTTTTTTTTTGTTATTTTCTGATTTACCTACCTTGTCCTGGTGTCCTTGTGGCGAGCAGATCCCAAAGGGGTGGTGACTTGGTCGGGTGAAAAGTTTGGGTTGTACCCACCCCTTACAACTGACATAAACTAAATGATATTGCCCGGTGCGTAAGGCCCAACTTTGAGACAGTGTTTTTATGTAATTGGTGTTTTTTATCCCAGATTTTATGTTTTATTTTTGTACACCAGCCTCTCGTCCAGGTTATTCTGGGCACCTGCATTGTGGGGAACATTGCTGTGAAAATAAAAAGTGTAAGTGAGTTCTCCCACGCGCCACGGGGCCACCCAAATACAGGGGTGTAGCATAGTGACTGTCGCTTTTTGTACACACAAAGAAAATTGAATTGAAAATTAATTAAAAACTGGCATTGCCATTTTCTTGAGGACAAATTACTCTTCTCCAATAGGCAAAAGGAAACAGTGTCATACACTGGCCTCGGTTCAAAGCCAGCAAATGATTTAGAAGTTTAATTTCACTCATCAACAGTTGGTTGAATAGAAATCCAACCAACCAAAATAACATGACATATATTGACCCCTGTAGCCTTCAATTTCCACATAGGCTGAACTTTGATTTAAACATAAGTTGCTTCTGTAAAAGCCCTATGCCATTTTTCTTAAAAGCAGTGCTTTACCGTTTTGCCTTATTTTTTGCGGATCATGAATCATTAATCACCTTCATTCAACAAATTCAGGTCTCAGAGTTATGTAATCTCATGTACCCTAGCGACAAGTGCATGACGTCGCTTTCATCTCATCTGTTTATATAAATGGAAGTTGGCAGCATATGAACTGTCAGAAACAGAAACAGCTTCTAAACAAATGTAATGGTATTTCTGGTTATACTCGAAAAGGTCTGCCTGTTATTTCTTTCTTGTGTCGCTATGCTAATCTTTGATTGTAATTCAACACAAGAAATCTGATCTGATCTTCCTGAATGGGATGGTAAAATATTTATTTTAATTAAAGAAGTAAATGTTTTCTATGAACATTCATGGTGCTTTTTTCTTTGTTTCAAAAAGAAGTGGTAAATGGAGGAAGCTAATGTTTCGTCTGAGGAACTCACATTCATGCACCAGCAAGCCTTCCGTGTACAGATGGATGCTGCAATTACAACACAAGTGATTGTGGTGATGTCCACATCTCTATTCTTCACCTATGTAAACTGCGTCATGTTCTACACTCTGAGGAGTAAACCCATATTCAGGGAAACCTCCCGCTACATTCTCTTTGCCAACATGCTGTTTAATGACTCTGTCCAACTTATGAATAATGCAGTGCTGTACTCATTTGGCGTGGCATACTTCCATGTGGTCAAAGCTGTCTGTGCACTGGCAGTAATGATGTCAGTAATTACATTCACGCACAGCCCTTTGAACCTTGCAGTGATGTCACTGGAGCGTTATGTGGCAATTCACTTCCCCCTGCGACACCCACAGATCACCACCCAGAGAAGGACATATATCGCCATTGGGGTACTGTGGTTCATTAGCTCTCTCAACTTCATTATTGAGATAATATACACCATTTTGCTAGATCACCACTTTTTTACAAGACGTACATTTTGCACAAGGGAGCAACTATTTATTGCAAGGTGGCAGGCCACCTTGACTGAGGGGTTTAATAGTTTTTACTTAATCACTGTGGCTGTAACCATCATCTACACTTACATCGGTATTATCATAGCGGCCAGGTCTGTCTCCGCAGACAAGGACTCAGCCAGGAAGGCAAACAAGACCGTACTGCTGCACCTAATTCAGTTGGGGCTGTGTCTCACCTCATTTTTATACATCATCTTTGAGTCTCTGCTAGCTTCGGCTGGCGCTTCAGCATTCGTGCACCTGCGAGTCCTCATCTTTACCATCTTCCTCATTCTTCCTCGATGTCTGAGTCCCCTGATTTACAGCCTGAGGGACAATGCTTTCAGGCCACTCTTCCTTAACAATTTTCAGTGCAAACCAAACAAGATCAAAGATTTTGTCATAAGACACTGAGGTAATCAATGTGGACAGGTTAATGTGTTTCTAGCTGATTTGTGTTTTTCAAGTGTTCAGTAGCTTATTTGCATACTTATATTGAGTGCAATGATTATTAAAATCTGTATTCTGTTTATATCCTAAAGTCTGTACTCATGCAGCTTGGGTAATACACCTTCTGAATGCCCAAAAACAGGACCCAGTACCATCACAGGTTTGATCCACTGACCAGCCTGTCTCTAATTAGCTTGTCATGCAAAACTCTGTAATTGCAATGTTCAGATAAAGCATACAGGGATGTTATGAAAGAGGCCGCTCTTTCATTTTCTTCTTGTTTGCACATATTAAATCTTGTCTGCTCATAAATGACATTCTTCTTGACTACGGCCAGGAATAGAACTTCTCTACACAAGTAACCTTTACTAGATTTCATTCTCTCCCTTCCAGGATTTAATATTTTTAATAAATTGCATTTGATACATGGAAAACACGTCTCTGTCCTTTTTTCAATGTAAATAACTAAGGGGTCCCTTACTTGTGTAACAAAGGTGGTTGAAAACGTTTCTTGGTGTACTGCTTATGTATATTTCCTTGGGTGAGACTCTCAGGGTGGCATAGTTGGGCTATTATTCTCAGTTACATATAAATGACGGTTAAAGCCACAGTGAAGAAGTAAAAACTATTGAACAACTCAGACAAGCTGACATGCCACCTGGCAATTAACAGTTGCTCCCTTGTACAAAATGAGAGTCTCGTAAAAAAGTGGTGGTCTTGTAAAATGGTGTATAACATTTCCATACTGAAGTTAAGAGAGCTGAGAAAGGCTGCTCCAATGGCAATATATGTCCTTCTCTGGGTGGCGATCTGTGGGTGTCGCAAGGGGAAGCGAATTGCCACATAACGCTCCAGTGACATCACTGCAAGGTTCAAGGGGCTGTGTGTGTATGTAATTACTGACACCATTACTGCCAGCACACAGACAGCTTTGATCACATGGATGTATGAGCACAGCAAATGAGTACACACTGCATTATTTACAATATGGAGAGAATCATTAAACAGCATGTCAGCAAAGAGAATGTAGCGGGAGGTTTCCCTGAAGTTGGGTTTACTCCCCAGAGTGTAGAACATGGCACAGTTTATATCGGTGAAGAACAAAGATGTGGACATTACTACAATTAATTCTATTGTAACTACAGCATCCATCTGTGCATGGATGGCTTGCTGGTGTGTGAATATGAATTCCTCAGACGAAACATTAACCATTCACCACTTCTTTTTAAACAAAATAAAAAGCACCACAAATGTTCATGAAAAAAATAATTTATGTAATTCTGTAATATAAATAAATACTACCATTCAGGCAGATCAGATTTCATCAGTTGCTATCAAAGATAAAGAAATCAGTACAGAAAAGAAGTAACAGACTGACCTTTATAAGAAGTATAAGTAGAAATACCCTTACATTTGTTAGAATCTGTTTCTGTTTCTGACAGGCCGTATGCTGCTGACTTGATTTATATAAATAGTTGAGTTTAAAGCAATGTTATGCACTCAGATTACGTAACTCTGAGACCTGAAGTTGTTGTTTGTGGTATAGAAGATGATTAAGAGCCATGATTCACACAAAAAATGCATAAAAGTGTTACTTGTAAAGCATGTTTATAGAACAACGGCAAATGGCTTTTCCAGAAGCGACTTATGTTCAAATCAAAGGCTTTAACATTTTTCAGCCTGTGGGGAAATTGAGGGCTACAGGGGCCCATATATTCCCTGTATGTTGGTTTGGGCATTATGAAAGGGTGTTTGGCTTCTTTTTAAAATTTGGTGAAATTTAATTTCTAAATCATACCCTGGCTTTGAACTGAGATAATATAATTCACAGAATGCACAGGAGTATGTACCTCTAGTTATGTGTGTTCTCATTGTTTCATAAAATGTATTAGTGTTGAGCTGAACAGGTACTAGCTGGAAGTGAAGACAAGGGAATACCCATTGGAGCTGTGCAATGGGATTGGGATCCCGCGGGACCTGCGAGACCCAAAGCAAATTTTGCAGGCTCGGGATATTTTTTGGCTGATGCAGATGGCAATGGGTGGTCAGAATCAACTTTGCGGGATGAATGCAGGATAACAAAAATGCTTTTATATTTCATTTTGAAAAACACAGTCATAACATAACATCTACCTAAACCTCACTCACATGTACTTTATATGCCAAACCTCACATTGCCAAGTTTCATTCTCATTTTTACCGCCAACCGTATGTCCAAAAGTTCCACAGACAACATTGCCCTGTGCTGTTGAAACTGGCTCGACACATTCTCTGTTTTTCTGTCACCACCAGTGTTTGTGGACGCATTTTTTAGGAAATACGAACATGCCTCTTACCAACTCAGTCAGCAACACTCTTTTTTTGCATGGTAATTTATTTTTATTTACTATTGGAGAAGAGTAATTTGTCACCAAGGAAATTGGTATATGTGTCATATTGCTTTAAACTTATCTCTTAAGGTGATATGCTTTTCCTGATATACATGAGCATGGAATATTTGTGATGTTACTAAAGAGACTACCTATTCTTTCATTTCCATGAGTGTGTTGATCTGTAGATAATCATTATACTGACATCAAATAGGCTTCATTTTTTGACGCAATTACTGAAGCAGTCAGACCTACACAATAAGAATTTGCCTGCCTTTGGTCTCTCCTGAAATTATGCATGATGTTATGGAAATCTATTTACATGTAAATAATTCAAAAACTCTCACCTGTATAGATTAAAATTAATAGAATAATTCAATTAAAATATGAATGTTACATAATAAATTAACAAAAATAATCTTGACTCCAACAGCACACAGATAAAGCTAAATTGCACATATTCTATAGACCCTGAATCTAAAACCTTACAGAAGCTGAGGTAGATAAACGTAAGGAAAGAACACTTACAATTACTTCCCTTAAATGCAAGTAGGCCTATGCATATTTACAGAATGGGAGCTATACAGCCGTGTCAAGGTGAAAAGCACCCCAGATTAATGTTAACATGAGAGTTTAAACTCATTATGCTGCAGACTACTACACGTATTGAGGACGTTGAGTGGCATTACAGCCAATGCAATGTGGGCTAAATCCTTGCTAACCCTCATCTTTAGCATAGTTTGGTGGTGTGCCCTTGCTGTGATCTTACATTTTTCATAATTTATCATGAGCAAAGAAAATTAGTCGACCTATGTCAGAATCCGCATGATTTATCAACAATGGAGATGATTTATCAACAAAGAGGTTGCTTTCCCTTTCATTGTATTTATTCAAGCACCGTACACAGTTAGAGACTCGTTAATAGGTAAACACCGTCACTCCCCCCTTTTTCAGATCTACAGTCGGGTGAGACAGTGGCCTCAGGTCAACCAACCCCACTCCGCTATCGTTGGGCTTCTATTAAGCACATCCAGAGGGGCGATGAGAGCTCATTGCGACAGCAATGATAACTTGGTGACAGGATACCAGAGCAAGTTTGTGTGTTTGTGTCAGCATCCTTCGTGTTTCTACAGGCATTTCTAACATTTTACTGTGTGCACCACCATGCCACGATGATGAGGTAAAACAGTTCCCCAGTACAAATTCAGAACACCCTTGTATCCCCACCCGCGAGCTGGTGCACCTCGTCAGTCGGGTGGGGATACCAAAGGAGATAATGACAGATCAAGGAACACCTTTCATATCTATGGCAATGGCAGATGTGTGTCACCTGCTGCGCATTAAAAAACTCCACACTTCCGTTTACCATTCTCAGACAGACGGGCTGGTCAAGCACTTTAACCAAACCCTAAAGCGTCTGGTCAAGAAGGTCGCTGCTGATGGGAAAGGTGGGACCAATTCCTGCCGCATGTGGTCTTTTCCATCCGAGAAGTGCCCCAGGCCACCATGGGGTTCTCACTGTTTGAGCTGCTGCACAGCTGCTGGCTGACGGCCTCCTGCACCTGGCCCGTGAGGTATGGGAAGAGCAACCGTCACCACATCGGAGCCTGGTTGTACATGTGGAGACCATGTGAACCCGCATCGTGCACATCATGCCACTAATGAGAGAGCACCTGGCTTAAGCCCAATGTGCCCAGCAGCGCACCTATGACTGGCCTGTACAGCCATGGGAGATCCTGCCAGGTGAGCATGTACTAGTCCTCATTCCCACCACAGAGAACAGGTTCTTGGCCACCTGGCAGGGCCCCTACACTATCAGGGAGCGTGTAGGGCTGGCAAACTATAGGGTCGACCAGCCCAGGCACCAGAAGCCACAGCAGGTGTACCACTTGAATCTGGTGAAGAGATGGGTGGCTGGCCCCATGCCTCTGGCAGCTGCACTGTTCACCACAGAAGATTTTGAACCTTCACCTTGTGATCTAGTGTGAGACCTGAATCCCAGCCAGAAGCAAGAGGTAAGGGAATTAATTGATCAGTATCGCAATATCTTCTCTGCTTCCCCAGGTTGCACCTCCCTCATGGAACACCGTATCAGGACCCCAGAGCGCACTGTGGTGAACGTGTGGCCGTATCGGATACCTGAGGTGAAAAAGGCGGCTGTGGTGGGGGAATTGAGAGGATGAAGCAGATGGAGTCAAGGATGCATGCAGCCCATAGTCTAGTCCCGTTGTGCTGGTGCCGAAACCTGATGGCTCCCTGCGGTTCATCAACTTCAGGCGACTGAATGCTGTCTCAGAGTTTGATGCTTATCCCATGCCCCAAGCAGACGAACTGATTGAGCAGTTGGGTGAGTCTCCCTTTATAACCACACTTGACTTAACTAAAGTTTATTGGCAAGGTCCTCTCACCCAACCAGACTATGAGAAGACCGCATTCTCCAGTCCAGTTGGACAGTACCAGTACCAGGTTCTTCCGTTCAGAACGTGGTACTCCGGCCTCACCAGTGTTACATAGCCGACTACCGCAACAATGTGGTTACCCACTCCCATACCTGATCCAAACACCTGACTCAGGTCCATGTGTTGTTGGGTGCCCTTCGTCGGGCAGGATTGACAACTAACCCTGCCAAGTGCTGCCTGGCACAGAGTGAAGTACAGTAACTGGGGTACAGCATCGGGCAGGGCCTTCTCAAACCCCAGTGCAAGAGGGTTCAGGCAGTAAGAGATTGGCCTCGGCCCACGACCAAGTCCAGGTACGTGCATTCCTCGGTTTGGCTGGCAACTATCATTGGTTCATCCCTCACTTCTCCTCCATAGCTGAGCCCCTGTCCGATCTAACCTGGAAGGTTACGAAGGTTTGAGTAGCTTGGGGGAGAGCCAGTGTATGTGGTTCAGCAGGTGACGCACCAAAGTTGATATATGAATTAAATTGCTTTGTGCAAGGAATTATAATACAGACAATTTACAGGATCTTCCTTGATCTGATGGATTCCTGGATACTATATGTTAATATACTGTTTTTATAATAATGCTGCTCCAATGTGTCTATTTTAATGTGTAATATGTTTATACTATTCATCAAATACTGACAATTACCTTGCCACTGTTTTTCCCTCCTGAAAGAAACATTTATGATAATAATAATAATCATGCCTATTTTCTGTGCACTGTTAGCATCTGGGCTGTAATGCTGTCGGCTAGCCATGGTTAAACTCTTGAATCGGGCCTATTAGTACTTGGGCCTATTGCCTTGGTAAGGCTGGCATATGAATTGATCTATAGTGTATTTATTAAATTACTTATATGTGGCCTCTAGCACCTGTCACAGTAAGGGAAATGCTCTTTTAGGTCTACTACTCCACTCCCAATAATAAAGGGTGGGCAAGCCCTTGAGTTGTTGTCTGAGGTTGGGGTCCCTATGCAGCAAGTCTGTTTCTAAAAATAGAAGGAAATGACAAAGCTGAGGTTTACAATATTTTATTGTTTGTTTATATATTTATATTATTTATTTATATGTTTATTTTTCACAATGCCATAAAAACAAAGACCGATAAAAACAAAGGATAGCAGGTATTCCAGTACAATATTTCAAAAGCAGGATCTGGCAAACTAATATAATAATGTATAGTAGAAATATTCCTCAAAGGATGACACGTTGGTAAAAATGGATTGCACTTGCCCACAAAAATGGAGAAATACAAAAACGGTGCCACTGCTCCGCAATGTGGATCACCGCAGATGATAAAAACGGCGCATACTACCTAGCAGAAATCAACACAGTGAATACATTATACTTCTAACAATATAATGAGGAAAGTGCTTGGAATATTACCATACTGGGTGTACAATCCACTCTGTCCAATACTTTAATAAAGACTTACACAGACAATTATTTATCATACAAGTTTGCCACTGCACCTATTTTTAAGAATACTTTGATTGTATCTAGACCTTTGGAAGAGTTACACAAGATCCAGATCAATATCCAACATTCATATTGCACATTTCCCGCAAAACAGTATGAAGCAACCTCTATATTGCACATTACCTGTAACACAGCGGAGCGCAGGAACTATATTGCACTTCACCCCATTTCACAGCATGACCCTATATATATTACACGTTACCCGTAACACAGTAGAACAATGCAGCTATATCACACACTTCCTGTCACAGTTATGACCCAATATGTATATTGCACACTACCTGTACCACAATAAAACGCAGAAGCTATATTGCACTTCACCTGGTTCACAACAGTTATATTACACATTACCCGTCATAGTAAAACTGCTACATTGCACCCATATCACCTTTTCAGTAATTCATAATTTCATAAGCAACACTATGACTTTGCACCCGTAGCCCCACTGCAATCCTACAGCATAAATACAACGGCCAGCATTAACTTTTCCTGCAGCGTAATTCTCCTTAAACACCTAAACTGACCCAGCCCTGTCTGAGTTCCAGTTCTACGGTGGAGTTAACATACAATCACACGTAAATAACTCAAGGCATAGATGGGAAGGAATTTTTAGTTACGAAGCAAATTACAGACAGTGCAGATAATTACCTGTATGATACATGCTAGCTTCACCTTCTTAAAATCACGATACAGGAATAGAAGAATATACCTCAATAAATACAGCCTATATCATAACCACAACGTTACTACTGCACTTCTGTCAGGAGGTGAGCCTGACGTGCCGTTGCTTGGGTGAGTTTTTCTTTATTGGTAATTTGGGGCACGCGTGCGGTATGTGGATCAGGGTGGGTTGTCTCCCTTGCTTTGCCTGATTGGTAATCTGCCGCAGCTGTCTCTCGTTCCCTCCGCGCAGGGAGTCAGGATAAGAGAGCGGGGGACGAGGCAGACTGGGCTTGGGCAGCCTGGAAGGAACCTGCAGTATGCTGGGTTTTTAGACGGGGTTATTTTTTGTTTATTTTGAGAGTTTCGATTTGTTTCGGTTGGTTTTGAGTTTTGAATTTTTGCCGGCGATTTCGTTGTTTTTTTTGGTTTCGTTTTTTTCCTTTCGGTTTTGTTTATTTTTCTTAAGAAATCCCACGGGGGGATTTCTTTTTAGGGTGCGTGTGAGTGAAGAGGAGGCAGGGACTGCACGCCTGGAACCGTGTCGGCGACCGGCTGAGGGAAGGGACGGAGGAACCCCAATATCAGCGCTAGAGGAGGGAGAAGGCGACGGCGGTGAAGCTGCTACCCCGGGCTGGGCAGAAGGCGAGCGGGGGCATGCCCCGGTGGTGAGAGGAACGTAACCACAAAAGTAAACAGCGTGTGTGTCCTTGCTCTGCCCAGTCCACTGAGGGGTGACCTGGTATTTTGCCTCTCCCTCTCTAGCCTTCCCCGTCCCAGGCCCAGCGGAGTTGGAAGACTGGGAGTCCACCAGCGTGCGGTCGCGGCGGTTCCTGGAGGCTGGAGGAGCGGCAGTCTCAGCCTGGTTTTCGTTGGTTTTGTTTTTTATTTTGGGGCGCGGAGAAGGCCCGGCTTCTGGTGGCGCGGGCCGAGTCGCGCCCCACCCTTAGTTTCGTTTGTGTGAATGCGTGTGAGTGTGTGGACCTCCCTCCCAGCGTGAGTTACTCCCCCCTGTGTTGGCCAAGAGGGGGCTGGCCTGTGCCGTTTGGGCAGGCCTGGGAGAGGGTCTCAATCTTAACACTGTGTGGAGTGAGTGTGGCACAGGGTTCCTTGTTGGCGTGGTTTGGATTGCGGTGTAGGTGTGGGGAAGTCCCTCTCCCGGGAGTTCTCCCACGCGACACCGGGCCAGCCAGTAGGGGCTAGCGGAGGAGGGGGGAGTTGGAAAGGGGGAGGGGAGGTCAAAGTGGGTGGCTGCCCGAGCATGAGTTTTGCTGTTTTAAAAAAAGAAACCTAATAAAGTCTCTGCTGACCTGACTCCCTGTGTCTTGGTTGTTCGTGTGGGTGGGTCCCAGTACCTGTGTGGGAGGGTTATCAGGAGGCGCTAGTGTGACTCCTGACACTTCGATGCAGTGCAATCAAACTAACAAAATTCCATTTCCACACCATTGCTTGTAAGATTTAAAATTAAACTTCTACTAACCTTTCTCCTAATACTGTGGCTATGTCCAAATGATAGTTTGTGCAACTCTCATCAGACTCACCTGCCCCCCATGGTGGGTCCATTTAAAGCAGTGCTACACCACGGCAATCTAGACACTGGGTGCTAAGGTCCTATGGGTTACATATAATTGCTTCAAATGGCATACTGGGCCTAGCAGTACTGGTGCCTAATGACTATGCACAGCTGGTATAGGTGCTGATATATTATATTAGTTTTTGTAACATCTTGACTGGCATATAAGGCCTAGTAGTATTAGCGATGCTAGTGTATAGACTGCTATATGGTGTGCCTGTTTAATATTCTCAATAGTCTCAACAAACAGGCCAGGCCTAGTAGTATTGGTGCCAAGTGTTTAGGTAATGCTGGTATATGGGACAAAATGTATGTTCATTTACTATTTATTTGTAAAAACTCTTTTGCAACAGAGCACCTTAGGCAGATCCAGACATGCTCCTGTACCGTGGAACACCGGGACACTTCATCGCCACCTGTCCGCTTAAGAGTCACAGCCCATTAGTTGCCAGGAAGGTTCAGGTGAGCATAACCCCTTTGCGTGATTCTCCTGCTGTCCATCCCATGTCTGCCTCCTTGTATATAGACGGAAGACCTCAAGTGGCGTCAGTCCTGATTGATTCTGGAGCCAACGGCAACTTTATTTATGCGGGCCTGGTCGCACAACTCCAGCTGCCGCGGATCCCTCTTTAGACTCCTCTCGAAGCTCTGGCCATCACCGGGGCACCACTCATTAGGATCACGCATGTTACTCCCTCTGTGAGTCTTCTATCTGGCAACCATCGTGAGGAGATAGTTTTTCACATCTTTGACACTCCACAAGCTCCACTAGTTTTGGGATTTCCCTGACTCAGCAAGCCTAACCTGTGGGTAGACTTGATGCAGAACAAGATTTTCGAGTGGAGCCCTTATTGTCTGTCTCATTGTCTGAGGGATGCCCAGGTACCTGTGTTTCCAGTTGCTGTTTCCTCTGAGGAGTTCCCAGACCTGTCTGACATCCCTCTGGAGTACCTGGACCTTAAAGAGGTAATTAGCAAGTCTCGTGTTACGTCCTTACCACCTAACCGCCATACGATTGTGGCATCAACCTGTTGCCTGGTACCTCCCCGCCTTGGGGCCGTCTGCTGTCCCTGTCATCACCTGAAATTGAGGCTATGACTACCTACATCCAGGAGTCATTGGCTGCGGGCATCAACCGTCCCTCATCCTCTCCAGCTGGCACAGGATTCTTTTTGTGGCCAAGAAGGATGGCTCGCTGCGGCCGTGCATCGACTACAGAGGACTCAACAGCATCACGGTAAAGAATCGCTACCCTCTTCCCCTGATGTCTACTGCTTTTGAGTCACTACAGGGAGCCACCGTCTTTGCCAAGCTCGACCTCCGCAATACCTATCACTTGGTGCTCATCTGGGAGGGTGACAAGTGGAAGACAGTGTTCAACACACCGACTGGACATTATGAATATTTGGCCATGCCTTTTGGTTTGACTAATGCCCCTTCTGTCTTCCAGGCCTTGGTGAACAATGTACTCAGGGACATCCTGGGTCATTTTGTATATGTATATCTTGATGAAATCCTGATTTTTTCTTGTTCCCTTGCTGACCATTCCCTCCATGTTCTTCAAGTCCTCCAGTAACTGTTGGAGAACCGTCTGTTTGTAAAGGCCGAAAAGTGTGAGTTTCACTGGGACACTGTCTCCCTCCTGGGGTACGTCATCTCGGCCGGGGGCCTTTGGATGGATTAGCACAAGGCAGTCGAGGAGTGGCCTCATCCCACATCATGCCACGAGCAGCTTGGGACAACAAGCTGCACCCTTGCGCTTTTTTTCTCCCACTGCCTCTCACCTTCGGACAGCAATTATGATATCAGGGATCGGGAACTTCTGGTGGTCAAGCTGGTGTTGGAGGAGTAGCATCAATGGTTGGAGGGGGCGAGCACCCCATTTCTGGTTTGGAACAACCACAAAAACCTGGAGTATATCTGTACGGCAAAGCGGCTGAACTCCCATAAGGCTAGATGGTCTCTATTCTTCTCTCGATTTGACTTCACCCTGTCCTATCGCCCCGGGTCCAAGAACGGCAAACCTGACACCCTGTCCCGGCATCCTTCCTCCCCAGTGGGGGGGTCTGAGTCGATACTATCCTCCCAGCTCGCTGTTTGTTGGCTGCAGCCAGGTGGGACATTGAGTCAGTAGTGACTACAGCCCAGCAGGGGGAGGCCGGTCCTAGCTCGTACCCTGCTAACTGTCTTTTGTTCCTGAGTCTGTCCATTCCCAGATCCTGCTTTGCGGGCACACCTCCAGATTGGCTTGCCATCCCGGAACCGGTCGCACTAAGACCCTCCTGTGGCAGCGGTTTTGGTGACCATCGCTGGGCGAGGATGTCTGCAGTTTTGTTGCTGCCTGCTCTGTCAGTGCCCAGAACAAACCCTCCAATGTTCCTCCGTCTGGTCTCCTGCACCCTCTGCCGGTCATCAAGAGGCCCTGGTCCCACGCCGCTCTGGATTTCATCACAGGTCTGCCTCCTTCTGACAGTAACACCACCATTCTGACTGTGATTGACTGTTTTTCCAAGGCTGTTCATTTTCTAGCAATGACTAAATTGCCCTTGGCTAAAGTTACTGCTGAGCTTATGGTCCACCATGTCTTTAGGCTTCACGGTCCTCTGGTTGTTGTGGTGTCACTGGAGATAGTTTTGCAAATTGCTAAACGTTAGCCTGTGTTTTTGTTTTTGTTTCATTTTGTGTCCTGTGCTTTTGTTTTCGTTCATGTTTGTTTGTGTGTTCTCGTTCGTGTTTTCTCACCTATTGTTTTCCTACCTGTCTTACTGCCGATATGCTTCACCTGCCTTGCCTGTTCACCTGTGTCTCGTTACTCGTTAGTCTGTGTATTTATACTCTGTACTTTCATTCGTTCGTTGCGAGTTTGTCTCAGTGTTATTTCTGTTTCGCTACTAGTTTTTTTCCTTGTGTTTCAGCCTGCCAGTTTTTCTTGACCCATGCCTGTTGTTTACTTCATTCTTTGGATTGTGTTTTTGGATCTACTGCAGTGTCTGCCTGGTTTTACCTCTGCCTGTTTCCTGACTTTGCTTTTTGGACTGTGTTATTGTACTTTCTCCATCATTCCCTGGTTTTTGATCCTGCCTGTCCCTGACTACAATTTTTTTGTGCTGCTGTAAAGAACATTGCTATTTATTTCAGTCTGTGCTTGAGTCCCTGCCTGATTCGTGACAACTCTAGCTCTCAGACAGTCTCATACTTATCATGGTTGCAGTGAGTCTTGACTTCAACCTTTTTGAGTGTGATGAAATAGTTTTTCCTTATTGGTGTTGGTATGTGTAATGTGAAACACCCCTATTCTTATTTGGTCCCTTGTGCCCCAACTGCATCTAGTTCGAGCTGCTACAGTTAAATAGCTCTTTGGTCCCATTCTGATTTGTCCGTAGAACTGACTTAAAATACTTGGTCCTGTAAAAACTATATACCGGTACTATTGCCCAATGCATTAGGCCCAACTGTGACACAGTGTTTTTATGTCATTGTTGTTTTTTTATGCAAGAGAATAAAGATTGTTTTATATTTTTGTACACCAGCCTCTCATCCTGGTTATTCTGGACACCTGCTTTGATGGGAACAATGTGAAAATACAGAGTCTAAGCTGACTAAGCAGGGGTGGCGTAGTCGACTTTGCTTAAAATGCTACATAGTGAATGTGGCTCTTTGTTCTTGCTTTACTGCAGTGCTTTACTGTTTTGCCTTATTTTTTGTGGATAATGAATCATTAATCACCTTCTACACAACAAACAACAACTTCAGGTCTCAGAGTTATGTAATCTCATGTACCCTAGTGACAAGTGCATGACGTTGCTTTCATCTCATCTGTTTATATAAATGAAAGTTAGTAGCATATGAACTGCCAGAAACAGAAACAGCTTCTAAACAAATGTAAGGGTATTTCCAGTTATACTTCTTAAAGAGGTCTGCCTGTTATTTCTTTCTTGTGTCGCTATGCTTATCTTTGATTCAACTAAAGAAATCGTATCTGATCTTCCTGAATGGTAGAGTAAAATATTTATTTTAATTAAAGGAGTAAAATGTTTTCCATGAACATTTATGCTTTTTTCTTTGTTTCAAAAAGAAGTGGTAAATGGAGGAAGCTAATGTTTCGTCTGAGGGAGTCACATTCATTCACCAGCAAGCCTTCCGTGTACAGATGGATGCTGCAATTACAACACAAGTGATTGTTGTGATGTCCACATCTCTGTTCTTCACCTATGTAAACTGTGCCATGTTCTACACTCTGAGGAGTAAACCCAACTTCAGGGAAACCTCCCGCTACATTCTCTTTGCCAACATGCTGTTTAATGACTCTGTCCAACTTATGAATAATGCAGTGCTGTACTCATTCGCCGTGGCATACTTCCATGTGATCAAACCTGTCTGTGCACTGTTTGTAATGATTTCAATAATCACATTCACCCAAAGCCCTTTGAACCTTGCAGTGATGTCACTGGAGCGTTATGTGGCAATTCGCTTCCCCCTCCGGCACCCACAGATTGCCACCCAGAGAAGAACATACATTGCCATTGGAGCAGCCTGGTTTCTGAGCTCTCTGAACTTCAATATTGAAATTCTATACACCATTTTGCGAGACCACCACTTTTTTACAAGACATACATTTTGTACAAGGGAGCAACTATTTATTGCAAGGTGGCAGGCCACCATGACTGAGGGGTTTAATAGTTTTTACTTAATCACTGTGGCGTTAACCATCATCTACACTTACATCGGCATTATAGTAGCAGCCAGGTCTGTCTCCTCAGACAAGGACTCAGCCAGAAAGGCAAACAAGACCGTACTGCTGCACCTAATTCAGTTGGGGCTGTGCCTCACCTCATTTTTATACATCATCTTTGAGTCTCTGCTAGCTTCGGCTGGCGCTTCAGCATTTGTGCACCTGCAAGTCCTCATCTTTACCATCTTCTTCATTCTTCCTCGATGTCTGAGTCCCCTGATTTATGGACTAAGGGACAATGCTTTCAGGCCACTCTTCCTTAACAATTTTCAGTGCAAACCAAACAAGATCAAAAATGTTGTCATAACACACTGAGGTAATCAATGTGAACAGGTTAATGTGTTTCTAGCTATTTCAAGTGTTTAGCAGCTTATTTGCATACTTATATTGATTATATAAAAACAGGACACAGCACCATCACAGGTTTGGTCCAATGACCAGCCTGGCTCTTATTAGCTTGTCATGCAAAACTCTGTAATTGCAATGTTCAGACAAAGCATACGGGGATGTTATGAAAGAGGCTGCTCTTTCATTTTCCTCTTCTTTGCACATATTAAGTCTTGTCTGCTCATAAATGAAAACACACATGTCTTGACTACGAACAGGAATAGAACTTCTCTGCACAAGTAACCTTTACTAGATCGCGTCACTCATCCTTCAAATCCTTGAAACTGTCTCAATGAAAACATTGTATCTGTATGCAAATATGATAAAACTTAAAAATTGTCATCATTTGAAATAAGTGTCAGTGTCAGGTCAAATGTTTTGGTTGTCCGAAATAAAACATTGCAATAACATAGACCAACTACCTTTTCATAGTCTCTAAAGCTAACAACTTGATTTAAAAGATTTAAAAGCATGTATTAACAGACATCACACCTTATTCTCTACACAAGACATCTTCAAGACATCTGGTTTAATCATTTGCTTGTTGTGAAAATGTGAAAAACCACCCTTTTTCGGTGGTTCTAATTAATTATGGTTATTTTGGCAGCTGACAGAAACACTTCGCAAGGTAAAGGATATTATTCTCTCAGGAGGTTTATCATTATGAACAAGGAGAAAGAAATAACCATGACATTTCAATTTCTATCAATAATTGCCCTTATATATTACTTATTAGTAAATTGACGAACACATCTCAAGTGAAAAAGTTACAGATAAGAAATTACCTTTATATTTTTGAGGAAAACATGAAATATACATTGTGAGATTTGTTTTCACAAATACTATGTGGAAAAAGGGTTTGTTATAAAAACAGCTGTCATTATTTGAATCATGTAAATTGTAAAAAAGTTTACAGAGGTTAATATGTTTGTCAAAGATTTGTGTTTCAGAGAGGCTTTGCACTGGAGGTTGTAAGTAACAGCAATTGTGTGGATTCTCTAGTAAGTATACCTCCCCCCAGCCGGTTGATAGCTCATTCCTTGGAACAGTGACTCAGTAAACCAGGATTTTGCTCATTTCAATTTAAACATTCTGGTGGTGGTTTGGTATTGCCAGTATTCTAGGACCATTTAAAACATTTCTATTTTTTGTTTTTGGAATAAAGATGGAGATTTACTTTTGGTACAATAAAGTAGTTTAATTCTAATCATAATTAGTCTGTCGTGTTCCTCCATTTCATTCTCTCCCTTCCAGGATTTAATATTTTTAATAAATTGCATTTGATGCATGGAAAACACGTCTCTGTCCATTTTTCAATGTAAATAACTAAGGGGTCCCTTACTTGTGTAACAAAGGTGGTTGAAAACGTTTCTTGGTGTACTGCTTATGTATATTTCCTTGTGTGAGACTCTCAGGGTGGCATAGTTGGGCTATTATTCTCAAGTACCTACAGTTACATATAAATGACGGTTACAGCCACAGTGAAGAAGTAAAAACTATTGAACAACTCAGACAAGCTGACATGCCACCTGGCAATTAACAGTTGCTCCCTTGTACAAAATGAGAGTCTCGTAAAAAAGTGGTGGTCTTGCAAAATGGTGTATAACATTTCCATACTGAAGTTAAGAGAGCTGAGAAAGGCTGCTCCAATGGCAATATATGTCCTTCTCTGGGTGGCGATCTGTGGGTGTCGCAAGGGGAAGCGAATTGCCACATAACGCTCCAGTGACATCACTGCAAGGTTCAAGGGGCTGTGTGTGTATGTAATTACTGACACCATTACTGCCAGCACACAGACAGCTTTGATCACATGGATGTATGCTACAGCAAATGAGTACACACTGCATTATTTACAATATGGAGAGAATCATTAAACAGCATGTCAGCAAAAAGAATGTAGCAGGAGGTTTCCCTGAAGTTGGGTTTACTCCCCAGAGTGTAGAACATGGCACAGTTTATATCGGTGAAGAACAAAGATGTGGACATTACTACAATTAATTCTATTGTAACTACAGCATCCATCTGTGCATGGATGGCTTGCTGGTGTGTGAATATGAATTCCTCAGACGAAACATTAACCATTCACCACTTCTTTTTAAACAAAATAAAAAGCACCACAAATGTTCATGAAAAAAAATAATTTATGTAATTCTGTAATAATAAATAAATACTACCATTCAGGCAGATCAGATTTCATCAGTTGCTATCAAAGATAAAGAAATCAGTACAGAAAAGAAGTAACAGACTGACCTTTATAAGAAGTATAAGTAGAAATACCCTTACATTTGTTTAGAATCTGTTTCTGTTTCTGACAGGCCGTATGCTGCTGACTTTGATTTATATAAATAGTTGAGTTTAAAGCAATGTTATGCACTCAGATTACGTAACTCTGAGACCTGAAGTTGTTGTTTGTGGTATAGAAGATGATTAAGAGCCATGATTCACACAAAAAAATGCATAAAAGTGTTACTTGTAAAGCATGTTTATAGAACAACGGCAAATGGCTTTTCCAGAAGCGACTTATGTTCAAATCAAAGGCTTTAACATTTTTCAGCCTGTGGGGAAATTGAGGGCTACAGGGGCCCATATATTCCCTGTATGTTGGTTTGGGCATTATGAAAGGGTGTTTGGCTTCTTTTTAAAATTTGGTGAAATTTAATTTCTAAATCATACCCTGGCTTTGAACTGAGATAATATAATTCACAGAATGCACAGGAGTATGTACCTCTAGTTATGTGTGTTCTCATTGTTTCATAAAATGTATTAGTGTTGAGCTGAACAGGTACTAGCTGGAAGTGAAGACAAGGGAATACCCATTGGAGCTGTGCAATGGGATTGGGATCCCGCGGGACCTGCGAGACCCAAAGCAAATTTTGCAGGCTCGGGATATTTTTTGGCTGATGCAGATGGCAATGGGTGGTCAGAATCAACTTTGCGGGATGAATGCAGGATAACAAAAATGCTTTTATATTTCATTTTGAAAAACACAGTCATAACATAACATCTACCTAAACCTCACTCACATGTACTTTATATGCCAAACCTCACATTGCCAAGTTTCATTCTCATTTTTACCACCAACTGTATGTCCAAAATTTCCACAGACAACATTTCCCTGCACTGTTGAAACTGGCTCGACACATTCTCTGTATTCCTGCCATCAGCGCACCGTCCGAGAGCGCATTTAGTGTTCATGGACACATTTTGGAGGAAAGACAAACATGCCTCAAGCCTGACTCAGTCAGCAACATTAGCATTATACATGAGCATTTAATCTTTGTGATGTTACTAAAGAGACTACCTATTCTTCATTTCCATGAGTGTGTTGATCTGTAGATAGTATTATACTGACAGGTCAGACAGGCTTCATTTTATTGATGCAATGACAGAAGCAGTCAGACCTATACAATAAGAATCTGCCTTTGGTTGGTACATGATGTTACAGAAATCTTTTTAGATGTAAAAAATTAAAGAATTCACACCTGTGTATATTAAAATTAACAGAATAATTCAATTAAATTCAATTAATTCAATTAAATTAACAACAATAATCTTGACTCTAGCAGCACACAGATAAAGCTAAATTGCACACAGTCATCTCCCTCCTGCTCAGTCCTAAGTTTCATAAATTGCACGTTATATAGACCCTGCATCTAAAACCTTACAGAAACTGAGGTAGATAAACATAAAGAAAAAAACATTGACAATTGCTTCCCTTAAATGCAAGTAGGCCTATGCATATTTACAGAATGGGAGCTATACAGCCGTGTCAAGGTGAAAAGCACCCCAGATTAATGTTAACATGAGAGTTTAAACTCATTATGCTGCAGACTACTACATGTATTGAGGACGTTGAGTGGCATTACAGCCAATACAATGTGGGCTAAATCCTTGCTAACCCTCATCTTTAGCATAGTTTGGTGGTGTGCACTTGCTGTGATCTTATATTTTTCATTATTTGTCATGAGAAAAGGAAATTGTAACAGTCAACCTATGTCAGAGTCTGCATGGTTTATCAACAACGGAGATAAGAGATCGCTTTTTCTTTCATTGTATTTATTTAAGCATTGTACACAGTTAGAGACTTGTTAATTAGGAAAAACAGTTCCCCAGTACAAGTTCAGCACAACCTTGTGATCAGGATGCCACATAAAAACAGCTGATGAAACTGGCTTTCAGTTGCACCTATTTCATAGTATTTCAAACACACTCGAAACATCAACCGAAGGTTACAATTCAGACAGTCCAGAATCGGCCATAGCGTTGGACTTTTGAAACATAACAATTACATTACCTGATAATGATCTTTGTCATGGTAGAATACATTTCTGCATAAAAAGACATGGCCAGTTTAGGCTTGATGGATAGGGGCTATTTCTTGGTGAAGGGTGGTTGTTTGAGTGTCCATTTTTGGGCTCAACGATTCAATCGCCGTCATTATTCTGTCCACGGAATTTGGTGAAGGTAAATCTGACTTTTCAGATGCCTCTTTGCCAACAGTAGCCGTGTGTGAGGTTTCGAATAGCCCACGGCCTTTGGTCTTTTCACCTGTCACCTTTATCTAAAGAACAGATGTTAAATCAAAGCTTTACTCTCCTAAATAGATACTAGAAAATGTGATTTCAGGTGGCCTCGGCACTGGGGTAACACAAAAAACCTTGCATGGCAGGAGGTTACTCCGGCTGTCAATTTCTCAGGTATAGGGAGCCACACACATGGATTGAAATGAAGAAAAAATGGTGCAATGTCAAGATTGAGGCAATCAGGCATATACTTGCCCAACTGCAAGTGTAGGAGCAACGGGCAGTGGTATGGGGTGCCACGACTTCCCTCAATGTGTGGCTAGCAGCAGTTATCTGAGTTTATTTTAAAAAACTTTTTATCAATATAAACGAATCATGACATGACCTCAGCCATCGGGCAGCCTCGTTCGTATCAGTGTCATTTATGTTTCACAAATCAGTTGCACTTTTATTGAACTGGAATTCTTAATGATTTACTTACACATATTCATCCACTGACAGCACCCTTGTTGCAACTTGAGCGCAGTCAATTACATAGGGAAAACTGGTAATTGCTGCAAATTGGTTTTTGATGTTTGTCGGCTGTATAGGGGAATCTGTTGTACCTCAAACTCAGAGGAATGATGCCATCCAACAATCTTGACTGAGTGAGGGCTAGTATATACTTGACTGGTCAGTTATTTCTCACTGGAAACTCCCTGTGGCCAAAGAACCCCAGAGTTGACAGGACTTGCAGATGGACAGGTATTACCTAATTGCTATGTGTAGGGTGCCCTAGCACTGGCCTCAGTCCAGCACAGTGTTCCAAGAGCACAGCTCATATTAAGTGAAACTGACTCGTCAGCCAGTCATCATCATCCGCAAAAAAGTCAGAATGTCCCTGAAGACATCTTCCTGTCGCACAATATACAATATCCTTTAGCAGTGACGAGGCAGCCATTGTTATGCTGTCTGGCTTCCAAACTGTACATGCTTATGCACATTTTGGAGTGTTGCATACGCACGGTTTATAAATGACATTGTACAATGACAATGTACATTACAGTAAAATCAAAATCACAAGATGACCTTATTGATTGAATCTGAGGAACTTTAATGTGCGGGCACATTGTGAATGTCAGGAGTCACGCTAGCGCCTCCTGATGACCCTCCCACACAGGTACTGGGACCCACCCACACGAACAACCAAGACACAGGGAGTCAGGTCAGCAGAGACTTTATTAGGTTTTTTTTTTTTTAAAACAGCAAAACTCATGCTCGGGCAGCCACCCACTTTGACCTCCCTTCCCCCTTTCCAACTCCCCCCTTCTCCGCTAGCCCCTACTGGCTGGCCCGGTGTCGCGTGGGAGAACTCCCGGGAGAGGGACTTCCCCACACCTACACCGCAATCCAAACCACGCCAACAAGGTAACCCTGTGCCACACTCACTCCACACAGTGTTAAGATTGAGACCCTCTCCCAGGCCTGCCCACACGGCACAGGCCAGCCCCCTCTTGGTCACACAGGGGGGAGTAACTCACGCTGGGAGGGAGGTCCACACACTCACACGCATTCACACAAACGAAACTAAGGGTGGGGCGCGACTCGGCCCACGCCACCAGAAGCTGGGCCTCCTCCGCGCCCCAAAATAAAAAACGAAACCAACGAAAACCAGGCAGAGACTGCCGCTCCACCAGCCTCCAGGAACCGCCGCGACCGCACGCTGGTGGACTCCCAGTCTTCCAACTCCGCTGGGCCTGGGACAGGGAAAGCTAGAGAGGGAGAGGCAAAACACCAGGTCACCCCTCTGTGGACTGGGCAGAGCAAGGACACACACACACGCTGTTTGCTTTTGTGGTTACGTTCCTCTCACCACCGGGGCATGCCCCCGCTCGCCTTCTGCCCAGCCCGGGGTAGCAGCTTCGCCGCCGTCGCCTTCTCCCTCCTCTAGCGCTGGATATTGGGGTTCCTCCGTCCCTTCCCTCAGTCCGTCGCCGACACGGTTCCAGGCGTGCAGTCCCTGCCTCCTCTTCACTCACACGCACCCTAAAAAGAAATCCCCCCGTGGGATTTCTTAAGGAAGGAAAAATAAACAAAACCAAAAGGAAAAAACAAAACCAAAAAACAACTAAATCGCCGGCAAAAATTCAAAACTCAAAAACAAATGAAACAAATCGAAACTTCAAATAAACAAAAATAACCCCGTCTAAAAACCCAGCATACTGCAGGTTCCTTCCAAGCTGCCCGAGCCCAGGCTGCCTCGTCCCCCGCTCTCTTATCCTGACTCCCTGCGCGGAGAGAACAAGAGACAGCTGCGGCAGATTACCAATCAGGCAAAGCAAGGGAGACAACCCACCCCGATCCACATACCGCACGCGTGCCCCAAATTACCAATGAAGAAAAACTCACCCAAGCAGCGGCACGTCAGGCTCACCTCCTGACAACTCCCCCCCCTTTACCCGTAGTCGTCCCGACTACGCTTCTTCAATGTACCGGCGCGGGGGTTGCCCTCGTGTCTCACGTGCAGAGCGACGGAGGGGCACCACTTCCGGCTGCACAGGAGGCTCCGCCGCCTCCCCCTGATGCTGTTCCTCTAGGGGAACAGCAGGCTCACGAACAGGACCCCGGGCAGGGACCCACACCGGGTTCCAGCCCCAAGCCCACCTCCGCGGACCCGGCTCTGGTTCCCGTTCGGCTTCCTCCTCCACCGGGGGCTCCCTCCAGGCATCACCCACGGGGCAGGCACGCAGGTTGTTCCAGTGTAGGGTCCGCTCTTCCCGACCTCCCTCGGGACGGACCACATACACCGGCTGATCCGGCTGCAGCTGGCGGACAACGACAAAAGGACGAGGAGACCATCTCGGGGCCAGCTTACCTCGCTCCCGGCGCCTGAAGTTCCGCACCAGCACCCGGTCCCCCGGCAACAACGGCAAGGTCTTCATCCGCCAATCGTACCTCTCCTTGTCCCGCAGCTGCTGGCGTCGTACAGACTCCAGCACCTTTTCATACACCCCGGACAAGGTACGATGGTGTGCCCGCACCCACCCCTCCATATTCCACTTCTTTGGGGTGGGGGGCACATTCATTGCCAGGTCCACCGGGAGCCAGGCATGCCGCCCGGTCAGGACGTAGTGCGGGGCGAAGCCGGTGCTGCTGTGCATGGCATTATTATATGCCTGGAGCAGAGCGGGCAGGCGTTCCGGCCACCGGCCTTGTTCTTCCTCCTGGAGAGACCCTAAGAGAGACAGCAGAGTCTGATTAAACCGTTCGCAGGCCCCATTGCCCTGGGGGTGGTAGGGGGTAGTGCGGATCTTAATGCACCCATAGAGCTCACAGAACGAGGCTACCAGGGAGGACTCAAAGGCCGCCCCTCGGTCGGAGAGGAGCCACTCGGGGCATCCCCAGTGCTGCACCACCGATCCCCACAAGGCCCTCACCGCCGTCCCGGCCGACTGGTCCCGCACGGGCACTGCCCAGCCGTACCTAGAAAACAAGTCAGTGAGGACCAGCAGGTACAGATACACATCACCGGGACGCCCCAGCGCCAGATGGTCCATGGCCACCACCTCCAAAGGATAAGAGGTGGAGAGGGGGACAAGGGGGGCCCGTACCTCCGGCCCGGCCTTGGCCACCACACACTGCCCGCACTCGGCGGTCCACCGCCGGATGTCGTTCCCCAACCCCGGCCAGTAGAACCGCCGACGCAGGACAGCCTCCACCTTATTGGCACCCAGATGGCCCAAGGCCTGATGGTACCGCTGCCAGATGCCCCGCGCCACCCTCCGGGGCACCAGTACCTGCAGCAGAGGCCCATCCTCCAGGGGATCTAACACCCGGCGGTACAGAACACCCCCCTCAACCCGCAAACGCTCCCACTCCCTCCACCACCTACCCTCCTCCGGTGGGGCCAGCCTCCTCTCCTCCCGCCGAGGGGGCTCCCCCCGCCGCACACGCTCCGCCAGGGCCCGCAGATGGTCATCCTCCCGCTGCAGAGCCGACCAGTCCCAGGCATCCTCCACTGCTGGGCCGCTGGACACCTGACCCACCTCCACATCCCCTGGGCCCTCGGGCAGCCGGGACAGCGAATCAGCATTAGCGTTGCGGGCCCCTGGCCGGTACTTGATTTCCAGGTCAAAGCTGGCCAGCTGACCCACCCACCGCTGCTCTGTCGCCCCCAGCCGCGCCGTGGACAGATGTACCAGGGGATTGTGGTCAGTGTAGGCCGTGACTTTTACGCCCCAGAGGTAATCCTTAAACTTCTCTGTCACGGCCCATTTCAGGGCCAGCAGCTCCAGCTTGAAGGCGCTGTAGTTCTGGTCGTTCCTCTCAGCGGGGTGCAGGCTCCAACTGGCGTACGCAATCACCCTCTCCTTTCCGCCCTGCACCTGGGACAGGACGGCCCCCAGCCCCTCCATACTCGCATCTGTGTAAAGACGGAAAGGAAGGGAAAAGTCTGCATACGCGAGCACGGGCGCAGAGAGCAGGGCCACCTTCAACCCCTCAAAGGCGCACTGACACTCAGTGCCCCACTCCACCCGCCGCGTGCTCTTACCCCGGGCCGCGGTCCCCTCCAGCAACCGGTGCAGGGGAGCCGCGATCTTAGAGAAAGCGAGGATGAACCGTCGATAGTAGCCGGCAAACCCGAGAAAGGCCCTCACCTGCCGCACCGTCTCAGGCGCCGGCCAGTCCCGGACCGCAGCCGTCTTGTCCGGGTCCGTAGCCACCCCCGCGGAACTCACCACATGCCCCAGGTACCGTACTTCCTTCCGGAAGAATCGGCACTTCTGGGGCTGGAGCTTCAGCCCGTACTGGCTCAGCCACTCAAACACCGCCTCCAGGTGATGCAGATGGCTGGAGAAGTCTGGGGAAAAAAACCACGATATCATCCAAATAAATTAAAATGGAATCATTTACCAGGTCCCCCAGACACCTCTGCATCAGCCGCTGGAAGGTCGCTGGAGCATTGCATAAGCCAAAAGGCATCCGCTCAAACTGGAAGAGCCCAAGGGGTGTGGCAAAGGCGGTCTTCTCAAGGTCCCGCGGGTCCACCGCCACCTGCCAATACCCGCTCGCCAGATCTAAGGTCGAGAACCACTCAGCACACTTCATCCCCGTGAGTGATTCCTCAATCCGGGGGAGCGGGTAGGCATCCTTGTGGGTGACCGCGTTGAGGCGGCGGTAGTCCACGCAGAACCGCCAGGCACCATCCTTCTTCCGGACCAGGACCACAGGCGCGGCCCAGGGACTCGAGCTCTCCGTGATCACCCCGCCCTCCAGCATCCCCTGCACCAAGGACCGCAGCTCCGGGTACAGACCTGGGGGAAGAGGGTGATATCGTTCCCGACAGGGGGGAGCATTACCGGTAGGTATCTGATGGTAAATTACCTCGGTGCGGCCAAAGTCCTCCTCATGCGCCGCGAACACCCCCGCCCACCGCTCCAGCAGGTCCCGAGCCCGGCCCTGTTGTTCTGGGGTGAGGCCCTCCAGCTCTGGAGGAGACAGAGGACTCCCCACCCCTAAGAGTGCCTGCGCGGTGCACACCTCCACCTGTACCTCCCCCGGGCGGGGGGTCTGCAGCACCAGGTCACGCCCACCCTGTATCTGCGAGGGGAGAATGCGGGACACCGTGGCCAGGGGCCGCCGCCGGGGCAAGGAGAGAGGGTAGGGGTGCACGTTAATCAAGCGGAGGGGGACCTTCCCCCCCCGCACACAAACCACAGCCCGGCCCACCTGCCACTCTCCTCCATCCCCCACCCCCTCCAATAGACAAACCTCCCCGTCCACCTTCTCCTAACCTTCCACAGGGAGCCATTGGAGGACCTCTGAGCACGCCGGGACCTCCGCATTTGCCTTCCGGGTCAGTCGGACCACCCCCTCCAAGGGAGTGGCTGTCTGGGCCCGGACCCGGCGGCAAACCGCGAAGGCTCGTTCCCACGCCCGGCGCGCTCGACCCTGGTGGGAGACAGAGAAAGTCAGTGAGCCAGGCTGCACACCCCTAACCACCTCCTCCCAGCAGTGGGCGATCACATTCATGCCCAAGACCGCAGTGTCTGACCCCAGACACCGGTCTCGGACAATGATCGCCCCTTTTCCCGGCACCTTTACACCCCCGACCACAAAATCCATCACAACATACCCCACGAATGGAATATCCAACCCGTTGGCCGCCCGGAGGGTCAGCCACTGGAGGTTGGAGGTGTCCCGCACTGGCAGATCTCCATACCATTGCCGAAAAAACCCCTCGCTAAACAGGGTAACCTGTGAGCCCGTGTCCAGGGTGCATGGCACTTTTACCCCCCCTGCTTCCACCACCACCTCAGGGCATACCCCCAGGATGTCTTCTCGAGGTGGGCTTCCCTCACCTCCCTGCTGTTGCACCCTGCCCGCACGCCCTACTGCGGACGGGGTTGGGAGTTTAATGGCGGCCGCTGGGGGCAGTCTCGCTGCATATGGCCAGCCTGTCCACACTCCGCGCAGACCGGCTGACCTGCAGCATCCCACTGGAACCGACCCGACCTCTGTCCGGGACCGGTCCCAGCCCGGCCCTGCAGCGCCACCGTCTGGGGGGGTGGGGCCCGCGCCAACTGCTGCTGAATCTCGTTAATCAGGGTCTTCCCCAGGGTCGCCATCTGTTCCTGGAGCTCCCGCCACAGCTCCGCTCGCACCTCCTCCTTCCACCGCTCCACGTCCATTGCCGGCGCTGGAACCACAGGCGCCCTAGCTGGATCAGAACGAGAAACAAAGCAAGCGGCCCCTTCATCCCCTCGCTGCTCCAGCTCCAGTTCCCGGGCCTCCCGGCACACCTCTGAGAAGGTGCTAGCCGGTTGGCGCCTCACCAGCTGCTGGAGCTCCTGCCTCACGGGGCTTCCCCGCAGGCCCAGGAGGAACTGATCCCGAAGGATCTCGTCATCCACCCTCTCATCCCCTGGCTCCCGGGCCCGCCACCTTGCATGCAGCTCCCTCAGCCACAAGAGGTACACCTCCAGCGCCTCCTCCAAGCTCTGGTGGCATTGGAAAAAATGGGAGCGGGCCACAGCCAGGGGGACCGGACGACCAAATAGCTCCTCCAAAAGGGCCCACACCAGGGCCACCGTGTTCCGCCGCTCAGCCGGAACTAGCAGCACCTCCCGCTGGGCACGCCCTTCTAGAGCCCCCACCATGAAGTCCACCTGCTGGACTTCAGTGAGACCCTGTGCCCGGAGCATAGCCTGCATCTGATCCCGCCATTCCCCAAACTTGGTAGAGCCCTCCTCACCAGAAAACTTGGGGACCCACGGAGCGCACATGAACCAGGGCACAGTCATACTCCCTGCCCCGCCCAATGGCAACCCACGCCCAGCCCCCCCCCTGCCCCTCCATGGTGTCCGTGAGCTGGAAAGGGTGGATCCTGCCGACTACGCCAAAAAAATGAAGGGTGTCAGGAGTCATGCTAGCGCCTCCTGATGACCCTCCCACACAGGTACTGGGACCCACCCACACGAACAACCAAGACACAGGGAGTCAGGTCAGCAGAGACTTTATTAGGTTTTTTTTTTTTTAAAACAGCAAAACTCATGCTCGGGCAGCCACCCACTTTGACCTCCCCTCCCCCTTTCCAACTCCCCCCTTCTCCGCTAGCCCCTACTGGCTGGCCCGGTGTCACGTGGGAGAACTCCCGGGAGAGGGACTTCCCCACACCTACACCGCAATCCAAACCACGCCAACAAGGTAACCCTGTGCCACACTCACTCCACACAGTGTTAAGATTGAGACCCTCTCCCAGGCTTGCCCACACGGCACAGGCCAGCCCCCTCTTGGTCACACAGGGGGGAGTAACTCACGCTGGGAGGGAGGTCCACACACTCACACGCATTCACACAAACGAAACTAAGGGTGGGGCGCGACTCGGCCCGCGCCACCAGAAGCCGGGCCTCCTCCGCGCCCCAAAATAAAAAACAAAACCAACGAAAACCAGGCAGAGACTGCCGCTCCTCCAGCCTCCAGGAACCGCCGCGACCGCACGCTGGTGGACTCCCAGTCTTCCAACTCCGCTGGGTCTGGGACAGGGAAGGCTAGAGAGGGAGAGGCAAAACACCAGGTCACCCCTCTGTGGACTGGGCAGAGCAAGGACACACACACGCTGTTTGCTTTTGTGGTTACGTTCCTCTCACCACCGGGGCATGCCCCCGCTCGCCTTCTGCCCAGCCCAGGGTAGCAGCTTCGCCGCCGTCGCCTTCTCCCTCCTCTAGCGCTGGATATTGGGGTTCCTCGGTCCCTTCCCGCAGTCGGTCGCCGACACGGTTCCAGGCGTGCAGTCCCTGCCTCCTCTTCACTCACACACACCCTAAAAAGAAATCCCCCCGTGGGATTTCTTAAGGAAGGAAAAATAAACAAAACCGAAAGGAAAAAACGAAACCAAAAAACAACGAAATCGCCGGCAAAAATTCAAAACTCAAAAACAAACGAAACAAATCGAAACTTCAAATAAACAAAAATAACCCCGTCTAAAAACCCAGCATACTGCAGGTTCCTTCCAAGCTGCCCGAGCCCAGGCTGCCTCGTCCCCCGCTCTCTTATCCTGACTCCCTGCGCGGAGAGAACAAGAGACAGCTGCGGCAGATTACCAATCAGGCAAAGCAAGGGAGACAACCCACCCCGATCCACATACCGCACGCGTGCCCCAAATTACCAATGAAGAAAAACTCACCCAAGCAGCGGCACGTCAGGCTCACCTCCTGACATGAACAGGCTTGTTTATGCTTTTATCCGATCATTTACATCTCAAATCAGGTAATTTGCTATGAATTGTGTCTGGGGGTCCATGTTGTCAGGAGAGGAAGACTCTATACATATTAGGGATGTCAATTTCTTGAGGTTCTCTTAATTGGTAGTCGGAACCTGTTAATTTATTCGATTAATAACGATTAACTGAAAAGCTTAATATCTACTATAGCCAATAAAAAGAATAACTCAAAATAGGCCTATCAATAAATGAGTTGTATAGCACAATAAAAGAGATGTTTTATGAAGACAAACCCCAAAAATCATTAAAACAGGATTCACATTTTGTATTAAGGTCATAACTAAAAAATACACAAACACGGATTCACTGGCTGAGAAATCTGTGAAAAAAAGGAGGACTGCTGACATTTTTATTACAGGCTGGGTAAACTCCCATGTCTATGGTAAAAGACATTTTTTGTTGAAGCTGATTCATTTTTGGATAATCAAATGAACCAATGAAGGACACAAAACACCATTAAATGAGTTGTGCCGTCTTGTGTCAGAGCCATATGCGTCAATTAAGCTGAGGATGCTGGAGACATGTTTCCACCACTTTTTGTCATGGCCCATTTCGTCCCATCCTCATTTTAAAAGCCCTTATTTAGTTGAACCCACTGTGCTCCCAGCAATTTTCAAAACAAACTGACACCCATGGTCAGAGCAGTTTCATTAAGACAAGCGCCAACAATCATTAACAGGATAATGGATTTGAATTGTGCATGAGAAAAAGAAAAAAATAAATAAACTATATGTGGATTCATGGACTGAAAATCAGGAACAGGCCTGTTTGGCCTGAATAGGATGTGAGACCCCACACCGAAAAAACCTTTAATAGGCATTATTCTCATTTTCTAGTTTGTTTTGATCGCTTCACTGCTGCAATGAAACAGTGTTCCTCGCTTGCAAGAAAAAAGTTGCTGCTGGAAGTGGTGCCCCTACAAGTTAAGTTTAAGAGATAAGAGATAGAATGGGTGATTTTGCTTATACCTTATTGGTCAACAGAGACTATCTGACAGCACATAGGACTACCTGATTACTCAACAGCAGTCATACTGGAAATGACACTGTGGGTATTTTGATGGTAGAAAAACTAAGTAGATTAAATTAAGTTGTGGCATTTTAACAGTTTAATGAAAATGCAATCTATTTGTTGATCATTGGAAGTTGTTAGGTATGTACAAATGCTGATATTGAGATGACTCAGAGACTTGAGGAAAAAGTGTCACATGTTAAAATGTTTGGGCATTTTAAGTAAAACCTAAACAAAGACATCTGCTGTGTATAATATTTATTTGGTGTAGCTATAGAGCAATAATGAGTAAGCAGAGAAACACCTTGACTGAAAGCATAATAGTTTCAGGTGTGTTCATGAATGACTTTTGCAATGTAAGGTAATTTTTGTTACAGTTTTGATAACAGGTTTTACATTGTCGAGTCTGCACATAAAGTAGCTCAGGAGAATGGCCGGAAAGCAGTGTCTCTCAGACCGTAAATCAAGGGCTTAGACATCGAGGAAGAATGATGAGGGAGAAAAAGTTCAAGAATTGTAGGTGCAAGTAAACAGTATGGTCAGCGGTTTGTATAAACTCTGTATGATACTGTACAGAATGAGGTAAGACACAGCCCCAGCTGAAAGAGATGGAGCAGTACAGTTCTTCGGGCCTTCCTGACTGAATCTTTGTCTGTGGATATAGATCTAGCTGCTACCATAATGGCAATGTATGTGTACATCATGATTAAAGCCACAGCCACAAAACAAAACTATTGAACCCCTGGGCCAATTTAACCTGCCACTGGAAAGGAAAAGCCCTGCCTTTGGCAGAACATGGTTGCGGTAAAAGAGTGGGGATGTGCCACAATTGTGTACAACATGTCAATCATGAAGTTGAAAGAGCTCAACAGCCATACTACTCCAATGGCAATATTTGTCCTTCTTTGGGTGACAATCTCTGTGTGCCGTAAAGGAAGCAGATGGCCATGTAACGTTCCAGTGACATCACTGCCAGGTTCAGTGGGGTGTTTGAAATGTGATGGCAGTCATCATTAGCAACAGTGCACAGACAGCTTTAACCAGTTGAAGGTATGCCAGTGCAAATGAGTACAGCACTGCACTGCTCATCAGATGGACAGAATCAGCAAAAAGCATGTTGGCAAAAAGGATGTAGCGGGAGGTCTCCCTGAAGGTGATTTTGCTCCTCAAAGTGAAAAACATGATGCTGTTCACATATATGAAAAATATGGATGAGGACATTAAAACAATTATTCTTATGACTTTCCAAAAATCTATTTGCTGACGAATTATTTCCTGGTAAATGATTTTCAAATCTTCAGAGGAAACATTGAACTCCATGGATAATTTCCCACTGAAAAGAATATGTTAATTCATTACAACTGATCATTTCCACTCAAAAGCCATACAATGCAATCAATAAATATGCAACACCATCAAGACATTGTATAACAGAATCATATATGCTAGGAAAGCTGGAAGCAATAGAAGTACCTTTTAATCCTTGAGCTCCCGTGTCAGTAGCAGTAACTGTTTGGGCTCATAACTGCAGTTTATATAAATGGCAGAGGTAAGCATGACATCATGCAGTCAACAGTGGGGTGTAAAGAATGACATACCTCTGAGTCTTTACAGCCACCATGACATAACACACACAGCTTTGATGTTAGACTTGCAGTGTGAAAGATGACAGTTCCCTACAGAGTTATTGACATCCTTGGTAAATATGAGCGAAAAGGACTATCAAAAATGAAAAACAAATGTAATTAGCTGTATTCTGTGTTTAGAAAAATACAAATTATATTTTATAACTCATGCATTTGTGTAGAAAAATACTTAAATAGAAAAAAATCTTGAAAAATAATATAATGATGAGCTTTAGTCAATGAACGATTGTGGTAAACATTCTTGGCACCCCTTGCTGTGAAGCTTATTAATAAGTGGAATCTTCACTAGAAACATTCTCAGACAATGGAAGGAATTAAATTAAAATGATTTATTAAATGGTTAGGCACAGGAATTGTATGCTGGTTTTGGGCTTTGAGTCCTAAGGGGGAGAGGAGTGAAGGTGTTCTCGTAGGAGAAAAGGACCCCCAAAGACTGCCAGCCAGGAAGATCTAAGAATGGAGCTGATGGGACTGCAAAAAGAAAAACGTTAATGGACCAGAGCAACATGAGCGGGGTGTATGTCTGGAATGTTGAGCCTGCTGTAAGATTGGAACGCATCAGAGGACTAGCGACCCAGGCATTTAATTAGGTGGTCTGGAAGTCCGTTTTTTGCTGCGGTGGTGGCTGCTCTGATTCTGAAAGAGTGGGAGGAAAAAATGTTAGAGGGAAAACCACATTCACACAGGACTGCTTTTAAATGTTTTTGGAACCAGTGGCATGTTACGATTCTGCCGGTTTCGTCAATGAATACTGGAGAGGCTGGAGAACTAGGGAGGCTGAAGTGGTATTGGAGGTAGGACGATAGTGTTTTGTACGGGCTAACGGGAGAGTCGAGTTTAAAGTGATAGATAAAACATCCCTTGCCGGTTTGATCGGTTTTACTGAATTTGAGAAATATTGGATGATCTCCTGGTTGATAACAGTGAGATCGGATAAACAGGGATGTATACTAAGGTTGAAGTTGGTGGATGTAGAGGTGAATTCAGAGCAGCGTAAGAATCTGAAGAATACAAGCGAAAATATGGTTGCCAAGGTGATGTCTGTATGAGGGTCGGAGAAGCCGGATCGGAGGAAAGCTATGCAGTGAGTAAGTATGGGAAGCGTTATGGGATTTCTGGGTGTTTGGATGCCTGGGTCTTGCTTTTGGTACCCTTTTAGGAGGAGTTGGATTTGAGGGTTGTGTATGTGAGGGCAATTAGAACCAAAAAGGAGTTTGTGGAAAAACTGTATACCACTTAGGTATATTCTGATGGTAGAGGTTTTGATTCGGAGATGTGAGTGGGCGTAAGAGATGAATGAGGAGTACGTGACTAAACTGAATGACGGGAATTGGAGGTTGTAGAGGGCGTGGAATGACTTGAAGCAATTCCAGGCAGAGTAGTATGACTGGAGTGTGCGTGGTGATGAGGCTTGTAGGATTGTGTCGAGGGAGCGCAGGTGTAGGTGATGAAGCGGGTGATTCACAGGAACGTAAGTTGTGAATAGGGAGGGACTGGAACTGGGTGTTGTCTGCTTCTGGAGCCAATGCATAGAATTTCTGAAATTGAAAACGAGAAAGACAGTCAGTGATTTAATTATAATGACCCGGAATGTGAGCAGCGCGGATGATGAACTGATTACAGAGGAGGAGTGGCATGATGGCGTTAGAGCGTGAGCGACCTTTATTGATTATATGAACCGTGGCTAAGTTATCCGAATGGATTAACACGGTCTTTTGTTTTCACTCCGTCCCCCAGATGACCGCAGCGGCGACCACTGGGTACAGTTCGAACAGAGCGGAAGAAGATTTGGAAGGGGGCAGAGAAGAGAGCTCGACCGGCCATGGGACTGCAAACCATCGGCCCTGGTAATAAGCACCAAAGCCCACAGAAGGGGCAGCAATGGTGTATAATTGCAGGTCAGTGGGAGAAGAAACGTGGTCATCATAAAAAAAAGAGACCCCGTTTCAGTCTTTTAAAAGGAGGTGCCACAGCCAGAGTTCTTTCTGGCAATAGGAGTCTAGCTCTACAACGTCAAGTAAAGACAGGACGGATGAGGCTAGGGAGAGCAAGTAAGATATGAATGACCTGCCGTGGGGGAGGACCCGCATGGCAAAATTTAAATGACCGAGGAGCAACAAAAGGTCTCTTTTTGTGCAGCGAGGGTTAGACAAGTGGCCGTGCAATAATTCGCTAATCCGGTCTTTAGGGAGAGAGGCCCGAATTCTTTTTTGTCTAGAAAAATGCCCAAAAACTCTAGAGAGGTGAAAGGACGGAAGGTTTTCTCCGCTGCCAGCCGGACACCGAGTTTGCGGAAGACCTGGAGCATAGAGGCAAGGCCAGACGCTGGGGGGGACGAGGGGGGCGTAATCATCAAAAAATCGTCCAACAGGTGAAGGACGAATGGAGCCCTGCGGCGATTCAAAAGAATCCAGCATATAGCCTTGGACAGAGTATCAAAAATCTTTGGACTGCTTTTACACCCAAAAGCTAGATGCACGGAAAAATGAAACCCGTCGCGCCACCTAACGCCAAAAAAGTGCCAGTAAAGGGGGTCGATTGGCACGATTTTAAAAACAGAAGTCACATCCACTTTGGCTAACCACGAGCCCCTGCCGGCGAGTTTGATGAGCCTGATTGCATCATCTATGGTAGAATAATACAGGCAGGGAATCAAACTATTGACACTCGGGATTGCAGAGTCATGAGGGGCGGAGAGGTCGATTATCAGTCTTTTCTTGCCGGAGTATTTCCTAGTATCAATACCCAATAAATTGACCCGGAATACTGGGAAGGGGGGGTTGTCGAAAGGGCCTATCAGGAAACTTGACTGACTTCCTTAGCCAGAAGGGAATCCACCACGGCCGGCTCGGCTTCCGCTGATTTAAGGTTGGGACAAATAACCGACTGGGTGGGGAGCGAAACCAGGCCGGGGGAAAAACCATGCGAGAGACCCTGGAGCAAATATGAAACGAAAGAGGGGTCCAGGTGACCACGGAGGTCGGTCTGGAGCCTGGAAATGTTAACTGGAGTGGAAAGATGGCATAGTAGTCAAGCCTGATCGAGGGGAGGGGGACGGCGATTCACAGGGCACATGAGAAACGAATGGGCGCCTGCACATAAGCAGCATATATGGAGTAGTTTGCAGTCGTTGCGTGCGTATTGGCCATAATTAAAATTAAAACAAACCTCCCTACCGGACAGCCGCGAATGTCAGACCTCCTAGGCAGGGGTAGGAGACCCAAGTCAGGCGCAGGAGCGATAGGTCTGGGCAGCTGCGAGCCTACGGGAGTGGGTCGAGAGGACAAGGCAACCATAGAACATAGCCTGGTGGAGTGTTCAGTTGAATTACAGACGATACAGGCCGACGGCCTTTAACCGAGAAAAACCCGAGAGTAAACATCGGAATCTAGGACCCCCCAGCATGCACAAACATTAAACTGAGACAGCCTAGCTCTGCATTTGGCCGAGAACAGCCGGTGATACGTAAAAAAGTGGGACCCGCCAAAACGGACAGCTAGGTCAGCTACAATAGCTAAGTAATCGTTTAGCTCCTTTCAGCGGTGAGGGAAGGCCGAACATATGATGTTGGTGTAGCGGCTAAAGGCTAGGCTAAACTCTGGAAACGTAAGGACCTTAGTGGAAGACGGGCCTGACGTTTTGAGGGACACAGTAATGCCATCACACTCCAACAACCTACGCTCTAAGGGGGAGGAAGAAAATAGCAGTGAAACCAAATTAACATCCACACCTTGTAAGACTTGGGCTACAAGGTCTCAGTTGTCTTGGAGAGGCGCCTGGGGAGGAGAAGCTGACGAGCTGGAATCAGGAACGACGGAGAAGTCGTCATCGGACGCATGAAGCTGCAATTCCATGGCGCTAGGAAGTGATAGGAAATTTAGCAAGTGCAGAAGTCAAGCAATAGCAGCGAACTGATATGCCACAGATGCAAAGCACTATGGGAGCTAGGTATATGGTGTTTATATACTTGTGTGGAGACCGGAATTGATTGAAGGGCTTTTTCTGAGAATGATTCTCCCAAACTTTGTTTTAACAAACTCCATTAAGTGGAATCAAATCCTTAAATGTTGAATGAGTTCCTGGGGTTGTATTCATACAGCATGTCGGACGAGAAGTGCTATTACAGGATCATGTTTTCCATGTTCATATGATTATTGAATACATTATGAGCTAAAAGGCAGACCTGATCCTATATAAGCAATTTTACTCTGAAATGTTTACAGTGCCTAGTTACTGTTAAATCTATTGTCAGAAAACAGATGTTTTTACTTTATTACAGTCTTTATATGTTGAAGTGAATGAGAAAAATGAAAAATAAGAATTGCTACACCTATGGGTATTTTAATACCAGCTTTCACAGGCATTTGTCCATACTGAAATGATGTATATTTTAAGAATGAGGGCAATGAAATCCACTTCCATATGAATAATCATGTATTTTTGTGATCTTGGGTCCCAGGGGGGCCACGAATTTCTCTTGGGACCCAAGAGGAAAAAGTTTAAGAATCCCTGCCTTGAAGGTATAGTAGGTAAGATTCTAGTGATAAAATTCCATTACAAGACCATAAATAATCACATTCTACAATGAGCAAGGCCCGTTGGCCCATATTATACTGGAGCAATTCAACAAAATGTGATCGGTGCAGTAGTACACTGTAAGAAGGCATTTCACACAGAGCAATGAAAATACTGGATTGTCTTACATTTTAAAAAATATGTATTAATTCAAGCAGACATTATTTTTCAAAATTTGAATGGAAAATGATAAATGCCATATAATAATGTTTTAAATACATATCTTTGAGAAGAGGAGGTTTGTTGAATCTGTCCCATTGACTGGTATTTTTTTTCAACCAAGATATTCTTTTAAATTCAGTCTCACAAATGAAATTAATAATTTTGGTGTACCACAGTGTCTATCTTTGTATTGTGTAGAAAATCCTGTTTTTATTTAAAAACCTGGCTGAGGTTACATAAGGTGCATTTTATTTTTTTTCCATGGGAAGATGTTAAATGACTTTTACAGCCACAACTAAATGTAAAAAAAAAAAAAAACATTCATATAAACATAATTTTTATCCAATACCATAGAGTCACTAAGTCATGCACATACAAACAGGTAATACTACCCATTTAGGCAAATTAAGATTTTATTTCCTATTGCATATGCACCCAACATCAGCCAGTTAGTCCTGTAAAAAGCAAATATATAAAACTGAAGATTACAGAGAACAATTTCAAAACAGAATAATGTATTTGTGGGTCCTTTTTAAAAGTGTTATCCATGATTTTTAGATCATCATTAGTACATATCCTACACGATCACAAAATGCTTCAGATGCCAAAGTATCTGAACACATAGTTAACTAGGATGCAGACACTTGCAGCATAAAATATTTGTAAACAATTTGAGTAACATTTAAGCAGCAATAAAAAACAAAACCAAAAAAAAACACTGGAGACCTGTACTCAGTGTACAGCAATTTTGGGTTGAATTTTTAAAATAACTTCATTTTAAAGCTGGTAACAAAATTCTGCTAACAAAATCAGCAACAATTTATGTGTTAAAAACTAGTGACAATAAAAAAGTTGTATTTTAAAAATGCACATTTTTGTGTGTGCCCAACAACAGAAACATTTGAAGAAAAGTTTTTGTTGTATCTCTATTTTTTCATAATAACAGGTTTGACCTTGCTGGACTTGCATATAATGTAGTTCAGGAAGAGTGGCCGTAAGGCATTGTCCCTAAGGCCATAAATCAGTGGACTCAAACATCGAGGAAGAGTGATGAGTGTGAAAAAGTAAAAGAATTGCAGGTGCAAGAACACTGTAACATCCGCAGTTGGTGTCACACTCTCAATGACACCAAAAAAAACCTTTAATAGACATTATTCTCATATGCTATTTTATTATGCTCGCTTCACTGCTGCCATGAAACAGTGTTCCTCGCTCACGAGAGAAAAGTTTCAGCTGGAAGTGGTGCCCCTACATGTAAAGTTAAGTTTTTGAGTTTTCACATTTTTGTGCTGATATTTTTCACAGACATTGGTGAGGAACAAAATATATTAGACAACTTTAGATTGTTTATTTAAATTGTTTATTGAAAGTAACCTGTTTAATTGATGAAATCAATCGATCAACGTTCCTATTAATGATTAACAGTTTACAGATTAACTTTCAGTATCCCTAATACATATTAAAATTACTCTGCATCAAGAAGCCCATCAAATATATACATAGCAATAAAGCACTTTAGTGAAGCCACGTATTAAAATTTAGGGAAAGGGAACCCCTTTCATTTGATATTCGATTTATATGTACAGAAGTAAGTATCTTGTCAGAAATAAACATGCACAGAACAGTTTGCAATTTATGCGTGTTGTGGCACAATGGCCACAGTGGCCAAGGTGTGGCCACGGTGTTGGCTGGAGAAAGAAAATGATGTAAAGCATGAGGGGATCCACCAAAATAACCAAAGGCTACTTTATTTCCCCCTTTCATATGGGAAAGGTAAACACAGAAGTACAAAAGACAAACAATAAAAAAAACAAAACGCTCCAGCACTCCAGACTGGCAGAGTGTGCCTTTGAGTGCCAGATGAAGTCAATGCCAAACACCTTGGCTAATTGCACGTATCCACACGATTTTCTACCCATTCTGCTGTTATTGTTCCAGCTTCTGTTGTCTCCCTGGAGTGAGGGAGGGAATATAAGACTGACAGCAGTCTAAGGATGGAGCAGGTGGTTGCTCCTCCCTCCACCTCTTGGCTCCGCAGGACAGTCATTTATGTTCCATAGATTTAACATCTCAGGTCAATAAGAAAGTGTGACAATAGAGAATTCACTATGAATCAAAGAATTCAAAACAGAGATAGAATGGGTGATTTTGCTTATACCTTATTGGTCAACAGAGACTATCTGACAGCACATAGGACTACCTGATTACTCAACAGCAGTCATACTGGAAATGACACTGTGGGTATTTTGATGGTAGAAAAACTAAGTAGATTAAATTAAGTTGTGGCATTTTAACAGTTTAATGAAAATGCAATCTATTTGTTGATCATTGGAAGTTGTTAGGTATGTACAAATGCTGATATTGAGATGACTCAGAGACTTGAGGAAAAAAGTGTCACATGTTAAAATGTTTGGGCATTTTAAGTAAAACCTAAACAAAGACATCTGCTGTGTATAATATTTATTTGGTGTAGCTATAGAGCAATAATGAGTAAGCAGAGAAACACCTTGACTGAAAGCATAATAGTTTCAGGTGTGTTCATGAATGACTTTTGCAATGTAAGGTAATTTTTGTTACAGTTTTGATAACAGGTTTTACATTGTCGAGTCTGCACATAAAGTAGCTCAGGAAGAATGGCCGGAAAGCAGTGTCTCTCAGACCGTAAATCAAGGGGCTTAGACATCGAGGAAGAATGATGAGGGAGAAAAAGTTCAAGAATTGTAGGTGCAAGTAAACAGTATGGTCAGCGGTTTGTATAAAACTCTGTATGATACTGTACAGAAATGAGGTAAGACACAGCCCCAGCTGAAAGAGATGGAGCAGTACAGTTCTTCGGGCCTTCCTGACTGAATCTTTGTCTGTGGATATAGATCTAGCTGCTACCATAATGGCAATGTATGTGTACATCATGATTAAAGCCACAGCCACAAAACAAAAACTATTGAACCCCTGGGCCAATTTAACCTGCCACCTGGAAAGGAAAAGCCACTGCCTTTGGCAGAACATGGTTGCGGTAAAAGAGTGGGGATGTGCCACAATTGTGTACAACATGTCAATCATGAAGTTGAAAGAGCTCAACAGCCATACTACTCCAATGGCAATATTTGTCCTTCTTTGGGTGACAATCTCTGTGTGCCGTAAAGGGAAGCAGATGGCCATGTAACGTTCCAGTGACATCACTGCCAGGTTCAGTGGGGTGTTTGAAAATGTGATGGCAGTCATCATTAGCAACAGTGCACAGACAGCTTTAACCAGTTGAAGGTATGCCAGTGCAAATGAGTACAGCACTGCACTGCTCATCAGATGGACAGAATCAGCAAAAAGCATGTTGGCAAAAAGGATGTAGCGGGAGGTCTCCCTGAAGGTGATTTTGCTCCTCAAAGTGAAAAACATGATGCTGTTCACATATATGAAAAATATGGATGAGGACATTAAAACAATTATTCTTATGACTTTCCAAAAATCTATTTGCTGACGAATTATTTCCTGGTGAATGATTTTCAAATCTTCAGAGGAAACATTGAACTCCATGGATAATTTCCCACTGAAAAGAATATGTTAATTCATTACAACTGATCATTTCCACTCAAAAGCCATACAATGCAATCAATAAATATGCAACACCATCAAGACATTGTATAACAGAATCATATATGCTAGGAAAGCTGGAAGCAATAGAAGTACCTTTTAATCCTTGAGCTCCCGTGTCAGTAGCAGTAACTGTTTGGGCTCATAACTGCAGTTTATATAAATGGCAGAGGTAAGCATGACATCATGCAGTCAACAGTGGGGTGTAAAGAATGACATACCTCTGAGTCTTTACAGCCACCATGACATAACACACACAGCTTTGATGTTAGACTTGCAGTGTGAAAGATGACAGTTCCCTACAGAGTTATTGACACCCTTGGTAAATATGAGCGAAAAGGACTATCAAAAATGAAAAACAAATGTAATTAGCTGTATTCTGTGTTTAGAAAAATACAAATTATATTTTACAACTCATGCATTTGTGTAGAAAAATACTTAAATAGAAAAAAATCTTGAAAAATAATATAATGATGACCTTGAGTCAATGAACGATTGTGGTAAAAATTCTTGGCACCCCTTGCTGTGAATCTTATGAATATATATACTAGAATATTATTTTGAATTTCTATGAGCATAGAATAAAGTTCATTATATGTGTTTTTATTTTTATGGTGTTTTGGCTCATCTTTCTGAAGAGCATCAATAATTCTGGAGAGCACTGTGAAGATCAAATGTTTCCGACACAACAAAATGCTTTTACAACATTGCAGAGTGAAGTTGCCGCAGTGTGAACTGTCAATTGCAGAACGGCTGAAAGTGGTGGATAGCATCTCAACAGATTCATCATGTCAAATTACAAACTTGAATTTTAGAACATATCCTATGTGACAGATGGAACCAGAATGGTCTATATCAATGGCTTTGAGTGGAGTTGCCAGTTTCATCCAGTCTTATCACTCATCTGTGAGCAGAATTAGGCTTGATTGTCAGCTTGGGTAAGCATCTAAAAAGTAGTTGTGAAAAAGGCCCATATCTGAGACTTCAACTCTCCCAAGATCACTCCTCAGACAGAAGCAGGCTGGGCTGTTCTAACAGCCTGTCATCACATTACGTGAACTCTGAACCAATCAGAAGGGACAATTGAGGCTCTTCTCATTAGAACTATCGTAGCATCAGAGTGGAGATGAGGGGCGCCATCTGCGGCTGTACATAGTCAGGAATTTAGGAAAAGATATTGAGTTGACTGTGGGAATTTGTGGGTTCAAGTGCTGTTTGTGCGTGCCTCTAACTAAGTATTGTTTAGCTATGTGTGCATATAGAGCGATATAGCATGTATAATTGTCAGTTAAGAGTTATACTGTGTGTTCAAGATTGCCGTAGAATTGCAGCCCAGTCAAATGTTTCAGCTACAGCATTCCATTCTTGTTTACATTTAATAGATTATCAGTAACCTTTCGCATGTTTGTATTGATTTTGTAATTAAAATAAGCGAATTTAGGATTGTCACACACTACTGCCATGAACACAGGAAAGCAGGAAGACTAGCCAGAGTGACATAGCCGTGCTTTTAGATTCTTGGTTAGGCACGCATGCGTGCTGTAAATTTGGAAATGACTTCAGTCAGAAATGCGGCTGTTGTTTATACAGCTGTTAGGATGCCCAGTTATTTACTCGTATGTGTATTCTGCACATTTATTATAATTGCATGTCCTAATAATTAAGAAGTGCCTTACAGGAGAAAATACCTTAGTTTCTGTCCTTGGATATTTGTGCAGCAATCGTAATGTTGCTCTTTGTATTTTACTATTACAGAACCACACTAAATAAACAGCACTTGAGCAGGAGAACAAGTTGGTGGTCTTTGACAACCCTTCATCCAGAGACTGGTGACATACTGTTCTAACCTGACACTCCATAGCGATTCGAACAATCCTAAACCAGTGCCTTCACATCCCTGATTTTCCATTAAGTCAATCCAAACCCCCACATAATTTTCAGTAGTGTTCAATGAATTTTGAGTTTATTGTCTGCAAATATATTTTAATATGATAAGCTGGATATAGAGATTAAAGTAAGAAAAAATTTGATATTGAGATTGATCACAGGTATCAAGAACATCATACACTGTGGCACCTTCCTGGTCCTTTTAGTACTGCAGTGATTTGACAATTTTGTCCAATCAAATGTTTTAAAATTCTAATGTGGCAACACAGTAGGTTTTAGATTGAAACAGTAGTTGGTAAAACGCAATCCACAATAGCAGTGTCTTGGTCTAAGTGGAATCAAATCCTTAAATGTTGAATGAGTTCCTGGGGTTGTATTCATACAGCATGTCGGACGAGAAGTGCTATTACAGGATCATGTTTTCCATGTTCATATGATTATTGAATACATTATGAGCTAAAAGGCAGACCTGATCCTATATAAGCAATTTTACTCTGAAATGTTTACAGTGCCTAGTTACTGTTAAATCTATTGTCAGAAAACAGATGTTTTTACTTTATTACAGTCTTTATATGTTGAAGTGAATGAGAAAAATGAAAAATAAGAATTGCTACACCTATGGGTATTTTAATACCAGCTTTCACAGGCATTTGTCCATACTGAAATGATGAATATTTTAAGAATGAGGGCAATGAAATCCACTTCCATATGAATAATCATGTATTTTTGTGATCTTGGGTCCCAGGGGGGCCACGAATTTCTCTTGGGACCCAAGAGGAAAAAGTTTAAGAATCCCTGCCTTGAAGGTATAGTAGGTAAGATTCTAGTGATAAAATTCCATTACAAGACCATAATTAATCACATTCTACAATGAGCAAGGCCCATTGGCACATTGGCTAACCCTCTGCTCGTGTTTATAGTCCTTGAATCCCAGTTAATTTTTTTATTTACAAGCCACAGTATGGCCCTTACACTTTTCTGAAAAATCCTACCACATATTTGGTTTACAGTCTCAGGAACTTTACCATGACCACATATTATACTGGAGAAATTCAACAAAATGTGATTGGTGCAGTAGTACACTATAAGGAGGCATTTCACACAGAGCAATGAAAAGACTGGATTGTCTTATATTTAAAAAAATATGTATTAATTCAACCAAAATTTATTTTATAAAATATGAATGAAAAATGATAAATACCATATTATCAAGTTTTAAATGCATATATTTGAGAAAAAGAGGTTTGTTGAATCTGTCCAATTGACTGCTATTTTTTTCAACCAAGATATTCTTTTAACTTCAGTCTCACAAATGAAATTATTTATTTTGGTATAACACAGTGTTTATCTTTTGTATTGTATAGAAAATCCTGTTTTTATTTAAAAACATGGATAAGGTTACATCACATACATTTTATTTTTTATCTATGGGAAGATGTTAAATGACTTTTACAGCAACAGCTAAATGGTAAAAAACACTCATATAAACATAATTGCATACAACAAAGGCATCTGCTTACAAAATAAACAACAATTTATGTGTTAAAGATGAGTGACAGTAAAAAGGTTGTATTTTTAAAAAATCACATTTTTGTGTGTGCCCAACAACAGAAACATTTGAAAGCACGTATTTGTTGTATCTCTATTTTTTCATAATAACAGGTTTGACCTTGTTGGACTTGCATATAATGTAGTTCAGGAAGAGTGGCCGTAAGGCATTGTCCCTAAGGCCATAAATCAGTGGACTCAAACATCGAGGAAGAGTGATGAGTGTGAAAAAGTAAAAGAATTGCAGGTGCAAGAACACTGTAACATCCGCAGTTGGTGTCACACTCTCAATGATACTAAACAGGAAGGAGGTAAGACACAGTCCCAGCTGAAAGAGATGGAGCAGTACAGTTCTTTGGGCCTTCCTGACTGAATCTTGGTCTGTGGATATAGATCTAGCTGCTACCATAATGGCAATGTATGTGAAGATGATGACTACAGCCACAGCCACCAAGTAAAGGCTGTTGAACCCCTGGGCCATTGTTGCCTGCCACCTGGAAAGGAAGAACCACTGCCGTCTGCAAAATATGGTTGTGGTAAAAGAGTGGGGATGTGCCACAATTGTGTACAACATGTCAATCATGAAGTTGAAAGAGCTCAACAGCCATACTACTATAATGGCAATATTTGTCCTTCGTCGGTTGACAATCTCTGTGTGCCGTAGAGGGAAGCAGATGGCCACGTAACGCTCCAGTGACATCACTGCCAGGTTCAGTGGGGTGTTTGAAAACGTGATGGCAGGCATCATTATCAAGACTGCACAGAAAGTCTTAAGCATGTGTAGATATGCCAGGGAAAATGCAAACAGCATTGCACTGCTTATCAGATAAACAGAATCAACAAAGAGCATGTTGGCAAAAAGGATGTAGCGGGAGGTCTCCCGGAAGGAGAGTTTACTCCTCAAAGTGAAAAACATGATGCTGTTTACATATATGAAGAATATGGATGAGGACATTACCATAATAACTCTTATGATAGTCCAAAAACCCATCTGCTGACGAATGGCTTCCGGTTGAACAATTGTAAAATCTTCAGAAGAATCATTGACCCTCATGGATGGCCTCCCACTGAAATAAAATGTAAATCGGTTTAGATGTTCTTTCAAGATAAGTGATCATTTCTGGTTACTAAAAAATATACAGTATGTTTTGAATAAATGTACAACATCATCAATATATTGTATCTTAAAACATAATAATTGTAATTGTGCATGCTACAAGTAAGAGCTACAAGTGATGTTAAAATAGATGAAGAAATGGTTGGGGTTTTAAAATTAGAAAAATAACCTTCAAGGGGAAGAGAATGTGAGAAGTAAAACTTGAAATACCTTTTAGTTCCTAAGCTCCTGTGTCAGTAGCAGTAATCGCTTGGGCTGATAACTGCAGTTTATATAAGTGGAAGCGATGAGCATGACATCATCTTGTCACCACATGGGTGTCCACAGTGGCACATCGATGAGCTGAATCTCAACATGGGTGTGTGACTGTGAGTGATAGGTGATTAAATGATTAATGAACCATAAAGTCTTGTGATTCATGGAGAAGAAATAATTCTCTACTGTTTGAATATAATGCTTTATCATTGTTTGTCCTATAAATCTTTATGAGTGGAGAGGTTAATTAAAGGGGCAATTTTATATGGAGATGATTTTATTGAGAAGAGAAGTGTTATTGATTGTGACATCTCCTGTACTGCAGAGACAAAGAACTGACATAATTTTAACCAAATATTTAAAATGCCATGTAGACCGGCACCACAGAAGCTGTGGTGCGATGGCAGGCGTGGGCACTGAGCCAGGTGATTACGGAAGGAAAGATGAAAACACAAAAGCTGTGGTGCAATGGCAGGCGTGGGCACTGAGCCAGGTGATTACGGAAGCCAGGCGTGGGCACTGAGCCAGGTGATTCGGGAAGAAAGATGAAAACATAATGGCAAAGGTCTTTTTATTATCCCCTTTTTGGAGACTAATGAAAAAAAAATTGTTCAGCCAGATACCAAACAAAAGCAACCAAAACTCCTTACCCCCCTCAGCTTTGAAGGTTTAGCTTTTATAGTTGGCCAAAATGAAAGCAATGACTGATACCTGTGTTAAGTAAACATCCCCCACAGGTGAGCCTGCCTGTTAGTGAGGCCGTTGCTTTACAAGTCCCTTCATTCTCAAGGATGGAACAGGACTTGATAGCAGTCCACTGAGAGGACCAGAGAAACTCGCTCCACCTCCCCTGGTGCCTAAATCAAGCCCTGTGGCAGGCCTGCGGTGTTAGCAGGTGGTGAGGCCACCAGGCCCACCTGCAGGGCCGTAGTGTCAGAGGATGGTGAGGCCAGAGCCCTCTGGCAGGGCCTCAGTGTCAGATACAGGTAACATTCTAGAAAAAAAATACGGTGCAATCTGCTTGTAAAAGCATTAAAACATTCCACAAAATCTGAATATATATAATACATTGTAAATCTGAAAACCACCACTGAAAAATTGCCCCTGGTGGTTGTTAGATCAAAAATCCAATCTGGAGGAGTCACCATCCTTCTTACCCCTTTGTTAAGTGGACAAGAGGGACAAACCTTCATCCAAACCTAGAAACCAGTTTATGTAATTCATCCCAGTAACCCTTGGGTGGTGACAGATGTTAAGAAATGTTCTTAGCCTTGGTAAAATCACTATAAACAATGGTCTCTCATGGCAAATTGCTTTAAAAACCTCCTTAAAATGATATACTCAAAGACATATTTTTCACAACTTAAATCTTCACACACCTTTTTCTTTCCTTGATTTGAGAGAAAAGTACATATTTTACCTGATATATGTCGTTAATGAGTCTTCTTTTTTCGTTTTTCTTCTATTTCAGTGTAACTAATATATTTTAAGTTGTTCAATAATTTCAATAAAAATGGATGCAATAAATACTATGTAACTGGCATCAACAATTCCATTTGATTATGTCATCAATATGGTTGTTGCTGAGCGGTATGTAGTCTGACTTGTCATAAGTTCCAGTAACCACATTGTTGTTTCTCCTGATATCTCAAGAGTGGCACAGTGTTCTTTGGCAGTTAAAGAATGTATAAGTGTATTTTTTCAGAAACTTGCACAGATATCTGTAAGGTCTGAAAACAGTAATGGATGTATATTCCCTTGGGCAGGTATGGTGTCAGTAACATGTGACTGGGTGGGCAGGACAGGAAACAGGAATTGGCAATAAATCGTATTTACAGTTTTGACAGGTACCCTATACAGAGGTATATCAATAAGAACCTGATGTTATGATACATACAGCCTGTACACAAAATAATTGAAACGCCAAAATGAAGGACTCCTGTACTTTGAGTGCTCCCATTTTAAGTTAATAAATTACAATCAAAAGGGAGCGCATATGTGTTTCGTATTAATGTAAATACTTATTAAAGGTGTGTTTCTGCTGTAAAAGACATTTTAAAGTAAAAACAATAATGTGTGAGTTTACAAAGCAATATAAGAAATATAAAAGATTTTGAAAAATGTCAAACAGTGCACATAAAGCAGGTGTGCTATTACATTAATGAAAAATAGTTTAATTTCTCAAGGGGAACAGTGTGAAAATCATGACAGCATCTACCAAACAAGGAAAAGCTGTATCAGCATTTTGAAATGTTAATTAAACTTGCATTATTGCAAAGCAGATTGTTTCTGTGTAAGCTTTTTAATGACACAATATTTTCTTGGTTTTTGTTTTAGTGCAAAATCACAACAGGTTTGATCTTTCTGGGGCTGCACTTGAAGTAACTCAGGAAGAGTGGCCGAAAGGCATTGTCCCTCAGGCCATAAATGAGGGGACTCAGACATCGGGGAAGAATGATGAGTATGATAAAATTCAAGATGCGAAGATACAGGAATGTAGCAGAGACAGCTGTGGCAGTCATCATCTCAAAGATTCCGTACAGAAGAGAGGTGAGACACAGCCCCAGCTGAATCAGGTGTAGCAGCACAGTTCTGTGGGCCTTGCTGGCTGAATCCTTGTTAGTGGAGGTAGATCTAGCGGCTATTATGATGCAAAAGTAGGTATAAATGATGGTTACAGCCACAAGCACAAAGTAAAAGCTGTTTAACCCTTGACCTAGTTTCATATGCCATTTATTAGGGAAAAGTCTCTGCCTTGTGCAGGATATGGAGGCTGTGAAAGAACCTGGATCTGTCACAGTGATGTAGAACATGTCAATGATGAAATTTAGGGAGCCGAGAAACCACACTACACTGATGGAAATGTTCGTCCATCTTTTAGTGGTGATCGCGCTGTGACGCAAGGGGATGCAGATTGCAATGTAACGCTCCAGTGACATTGTTGCCAGGTTCAAGGGGGTAGTGGTGTAAGTGGTGGCAGGCAACAGTGTCAAGAGGGCACAAACAACTTTGTTCAGGTGATAGTCCGTGGCACCAATTGCATATAGCACTGTGGTGCCCATGAGGTGAACAGAATCAATTAAGAGCATATTGGAAAACAGGATATAGCGGCAGCTCTCAGTAAAGGTGGGTTTGCTCCTCAAAGTGAAGAGCATGACACTGTTAATGTAGATGAAGAATAAGGATGTTGTAATGACAACCACGACTCTTGTCACAGTCAATGCATCCAGATGCAGATGTTGAAACTGCTGTTGCATGAATGAAACCTCTTCAGAAGAAACATTGGCCTCCTCCATGGATTGCTTCTCCCTGCATTTCAATAAACCTGTTCATGACAAACGTAACTGATCTCTTTCACATTCTGAGAGATGGCACACAGTGCAGTGGATAGATGAAAAACAGATGTACAAAATGAAGTACTCATTTTTAAGTAACTAGATCATTTATCATGTATTTAATGTAAGCTGGTATATAAATGGAAAGGACCACTTGTATCTGATGCCAAGGCATACCAACACACAACTGATTGAAAGAGCATGTAACTTGGATTTTTAAACAGTTGAAGACATTAATATGGCCTGATGGCTGATCTTTCACCCTCGTGGTGTATAAGGTATGGGTGCCAGCTTTTGGGAATCATTGCGTCTTATTATTACTTTTCATGGTAGGATTACAGCCAAGTAATATAAAGCTATTTGGGGCAGCCAGAAGAAACCTGAAACACTCTGCTAAATAATGATTTTATGAACATCAGGACAGTCAAACATTTTCATGGCCTTTCTGGGAACCTTTGAGGGAAGTTAAAAAAAGAGCAGTGCAGAATATATTTCCACCACCTTCATCTCTGAGAGGGTTTCTTTAAGAAAGGTCCCACTAGAAACAGTTCGATTTTTGTATTAGAGCATTCTAAGACTGTAACAGTTCTGAAGGCAAAGATGAACTCAAATCCTTATTCATTACTAAATATCCATATAATGTTTTGTGTTTATATTATTCTGTCTACCCTGGTACATATTTACCACATATAAATATATACTGAATATATAATCACAATTATATATGTCTTAATGCTACAATTTAAAAAGATCCCACCCTGATATCAGGCTGTATACAAGACATGATAAAGTGAGAAATACAAGACTATATCAATAGACAGAGGAGAAAAACTGGAAATACCTTGATCCTTGAGCTTCTGTGTCAGTATCAGACACTACAAATGCAGGTGCACGAGTGCACTAATTTATATAGATTGAGGAGATGATGGTGACATCATGTAGTCTCTGAAATGGTGATACACCTCAGAGCCTAGCTTCAGTATGCGTCATTGATATATGTAAGTGTGCATACGTGTGGGGGTAGTCGGTAAGGATTTAGGAGCCTAAAAAGCCAGCGTACAGATACATGGAGCTGTTCACCTACTACAAAAACATTATCTTCTACCGTCACTTTTTGGCCAGTGCAATAGCAATGCCATAGCACATTTTTTGCATTAAGGTACATTATAGAAGATTATAGGAGTTAGCTGATACAGGCAGTTGTTTCTTCCTTAAGTAGCGCTTCCTGTGTTTGTCAGCTGATTAATGAAATGACATTCTGTAATGTGATGACTGATATTTTAACTTTTGCTGTTGTTACTGAGAAATAATCAAGCACAGCTCTATAATTACAGTATGTAAAAGTTTGTTACCATCTTTTTCAGATTGATAGCCAAACCATTACTCTGATTGAGGATAGAGAACTTGCCAAAATAATTCCCAAGATGGGAGCCAGGGCAGCTGTCAGACACTACTGTAAAGATTCATCAGATGAGAGGGAAGGCACGTGAGATGAGTCTCTTTCATAAACAGAGAGAAAAAATGGGAATCAACGCATCTAAGGAGTTTTCAACATGGCAAAGTGCTCCACAAACGACAAACCTGCAAAAGACAAAGACACAACAGCAAATGAAGGTGTAGTTTGGCTGGTTAAATCGAGGTAGAACCATGTGGACAAGATTTTGAGGGGGTACTCTTTGAGAGCAGATGGTGATGCCAATCAAGATGATTTGATGCAGATTGCTAAAGATTTGTACTAAGGGAGTTTCCCCTCAAGGAAAGACAGAGGATTTTAATTTGGATGTTTTAGATTACAAGCAGATGACACTCCCATAAAAAATGACTGTAGATAGTTTCTGTGAAGACATGCATATGGACAGAGTTAAATTTTACCTCTCCTGCACAAGAAAAGTGGAAAAGCCAAATGATAATGCTCACAGTGAGCAAGAGAGCAAGGCAACTAAGAGTACCAACACCAGCCTTGTCAGTACAGAGGCCCTGATGTGCTCCACAGGATCACCTCAGGGGTTAATTTTGTCACCTTTGTTATTTGTGCTCTACACCAATGACTGCCACTAACAATTGGCACTAACTTGAATAATCTTGTTTATCAAGTTAGTGCCACTCAGAGGGCAAGGGTCATTCTGGCGGATACTCAACACCTTCATCATGCAGAGTTTCCTGCCCAGGGAGGAGGTACACTATCCTTAGGAGTGCCAAATCAAACAGATATTTGAGATTGTTTGTTCTGTCAGCTGTTGGGTTTTTAAATAAGCTGTAGGTCTACTTGCTATTGCATACACATTTTAATGAAGGACTAAGGACTTATTCTTAATGTTTTCTCAGTGCAACTTTAATATGATGACATCCATTGTATGTTATATGCATTTATGTTCTTTGTTTATTATTGTCTTTTTTATGATGTGTTTTGGTTGTGTTGACTACTGTTTGCAAACCAAATTGCCCCTTGGGACAATAACAACTATGCAATCCAACCGATCCAAAGCAGTGATGATGACATTATCCAGGTGAGAAATATTACAAGGTCAGTTCATTATGTATCTGATGATGATGATGATGATGAGACTCTTCCTTAAGCAATTCATCCTCTCTCAATTTGGATGTAAGTGAAAGCCGACCCCACAAAAACCAATATCCTAATATTCATACAGAATATGAGGAAGCAAATGTAGATGAGAGTCAGCTTCCACACCTGTCAGTTGCTCAGGATTTTACTGTAATGATGCAGCACAGAGCACAATACCACAGTGGTCAGGCACTGATGCAGAGACTCCATACATAACAGGCAAAGTCCACCGTACCAATATTCTAAAAGAAAGGATAGCACTGCTCAAATCAGAAGATATCCTACAAAAACGCAGTAAGTTTAGTTTTGTAGATGAAGGAGGATCAGATTGCGAATGAATGTCTTGCAGGGCATTTTCTGAATTTTTGAATAATTTCTTAATGACCTGGGCGGAAGGTGAAGAAATGGGTGTTCCACCCTTACGCCCGGAATTTGGACTCTGGGTGTGGCGAGCTGTGGGTGGAATCTTAGTTTAGGGATTCTGTGCCCACATATTTTCCCTTTGCAACTAGCTCCAGCTTTTTTTTATCTCTCTTATGTTTGGGGAACATGCTGTCACACCAGCCAATCTTCTTGAGTCATTTTATCTTTTCATTTGTCAAGGTAACACTTAACATAAGTAAAGCTTAATCTTTATAGTCAGACATTAATTAGTATTTATCAACTACCTATTTCTCAATATTATAACCCTATCCCCCAAGTTAGAGTCATATATGTAAAAAAAAAATTCTGTGAAATGTATGCACTTTCAAATATGTCAGTTTCAAGGCCACAATATGGATTAAATCTACTGAGAAAATTTGCAATATGCAATAAACTCAAATGTCAATTCACATTGCAAATATTTGAGGAATCTTGTATGAAATATCTGTTATCTGAGTGCTTTGAAATAAATCAAATATCTTTCAATTGATTATTTTAAAATAAATGAAATAAACAAAATACATTTGTTTAACAACAAATACATTTTCTGCTAAAATAAATTAAATGAATGTAGGTGAATGGCCATGAAATATTTTAAATACAGATTTTACCAAGGTCTGATTCTATGAGATGTCATCATTGTAATGGAAGGCCTACATTAAAGGCCTTTCATCAACTCATTAAAATATAAGAATTTTACTTCAGTGTACTAAAGTAGGTGGTGAAACAGAAGAAGGCACATTGCAAAAAAGTACACCTGGGCCCTGTACTGTGGATAGACCAGCGTAAATGAGGTGCAGCTGAAAGCTCCAGGGTGCTGTTAAAATGTTGTGATTCTGCAGCGCTCCCATGCTCCTTCATTAACCATTTTATTAATTATTAAATGCCCACTCCCAGATACACAGTCATGGGTTTAATTTTGGCCCCTTGCTACTCAGACATTTATAAAGTTTTTTGTCCAGTGTTTTTCAGATGAATATATATATGTATATATATTTTTTTTTTTTGGCTCGGCCTTGCCCAACTCAGGTATTATTGTTGTAGGGATTAATTTTAAAATATTGAAAAAGCTTAACTCAACCCAATTTAAGGGTTGAGCTAAGGGATATTTAAGATCTGTCACAATTGAGGATTGCATGTTTGATGACCTTGAATGCAAACATTGGCTACATTTTTCCTTTCAGTCCCCGATGCAATAACATAATTTAAAAATGTGTAAAAAAAAAAAAAATGTAAGAAAAATCATATGAAGGTCAAACACTTTTCTGTATGCTTACCTGCAGAATATCACCCCATTTTTTAAAAAATGGACTATGTAATGCCAGCCTCACAATAGGTGTAGTCATATTGCATCTGGTATTTATACGATATATAAAAAAATGTAGATACATTATTTTACTATATTCCTGTAATTGTCAGGATGAACTGAGAAAGTGAGAACATCATGATGCTACTTTAAGCAGGGAGGATAAATTAAAAATATAGGATAATAAAAATATAATTTTGAGGGACAAAGCCAAAACCAGATGTATTTTAAGTGTGCAGTGTCCCCTTTCTCCAGCTTCAGCTCTCATTAACCATTAATATCGCACTCCTGAGCAGTGCATGAAATTTTTGCCCTTCATTTGTTCCTGTGTTTCTCTGTGGGAGTGTAATGCAGGGTGTTTCTCCCCAATATTTTTGATGTATTGCAAAGCTTGGCACTGGATTCTGGAATAAGTCAGGGCATGCTGGCATTTCCTCTCTCAACAATGCTTGGGCAAGGAATGCAAAGCAGACTGATTTGGCAGTCCTGGCATTCTTAGTGAGCTACAGCTCAACTGAGTTTGAACACGGTGAATTTTTTGACCACTCTGATTCTGAAATTGCCATCCACCAACAGTTATCAACTGGAGCTTAAAGACACAATTCCACAGTGTAGGTGGAAATCAAAGGAAGGCAATACAAAGTAAACAATAAGAGTGTCATATTTCTTGTAGTATTTTATACTTTTCAACAAAATCTCATTTCATGCATAAAAATCCATACCTATAAACAAATGTGAAAATGGAATAGGCACACCAACAGTGTTTCCTTTCTAAGGCTACACCTCACTCCTCATTCCTTGATTGTCAACATCACATTTTTATTTAATTTACTTGACATCAACTACTGTTCATACATCAAATACTAACTGAAAGGTACCTTTAATATTTTATTATATTTGGTTTTGGAAATATATATCAGTACATATAATCCCAGATAAAGTTTTAAGAAAAAAACAAAAAACATAGAAATGATTTAACTGAATGCAAACTTCCTGAATTTCAAATTTAATTCCAATTCTTTTTTCTGTAGGTGTTTTCAGATTTAAGTTTTAGTTCCAGGTCCTCGGCTGAATTTGAATTTGTGAGTTCATTGAAGAATTGACCCAGACCCTGTTATTCATTCATAGATTGTGACTGTAACTTCACAAATACCTTTCAAGAATTGGAGCAAGGTGTCAGGTTCGATCCCCAGATGGGTCACTGCCATTATACTTGAGCAAGATAATTGCCCTGAAAATTTTAAGCTGAATAAATATTAAGCTGTATTTATGTATGCAGGAAAAAGTCAACTCTGTAAAATTCCTTGTGTAAGAGTGCCTGCCATGCCTAAATGAAAAGGGGTGTCTGTGATATGTAAATAACTGGGGAACTGCACTAAGACAGGGGCCATCAAGGCCGGTTTATACTCAATCAGGCGACCATTGCTTGACTGAAATCGCTGAACACTCAAACATAAAATGTAACAAAATATAGAAATAATCAGCCAAATTCCAACTTGTATGAGTTAGAAAGTGAGAAAATGTGTGTTGATGCAGGATTTTTTTTACATTTTCACAGACTCTCAATGGAAAAACCACAGCACACTTCAGACTCTCAATGGAAAAACCACAGCACACTTCAGACTCTCAATGGAAAAACCACAGCACACTTCAGACTCTCAATAGAAAACCACAGCACACTTCAGTCTTAGATTATTCATAATTTAATGTACCTAATCACTAATAATTGGTTTGACTCCTAAACCAAATGTGAAATAATATCTGAAAAAGGGCCTGAAAATCTGATCTCTCAGACCATATATGAGAGGACTGAGACATCTTGGGAAGATGACAAGGGACAAGAACAAGAAATACTGTATGTTTAAGGCTGTGAGCCAGTCCATATGTGCAAATGCCAGCGTAATTAAGGAATCATGTGGTAAGGATGCTAGATATATCCCTAACTGAAACAGATGCAGCAATACTGTCTTACGGGCCTTAACAGTAAAACCTTTGTCTGTAGTAACAGACTTGGCTGCCATCAGGGTGATAATATATGTGTACAAAATGATAACTCCCACCATCAGGAAATAAATTACAGTGAATGTTATGTTTATTTGATCATGAACCTTCAAGGCCAATATGAGGTTTCTTGAACAGAATCCCGATACAGAGGAAATTGAGGAACCTGTGATTGCAAACACCAACAGGTCTGTCAGAGATTGCAGAGAGCCCACGGCCCAAGTAACACTGATAGTCATTCCTGTCCTCCAGATTGTGGTGATCTCAGCATGTCTGAGGGGGTAGCAGACAGCGATGTACCGCTCCAGAGACATCACGGCTAAATTGAGTGGGGAGATGCGGGTGCTGACTCCCGCGATGGTCACAACAATAAGGCATGATGTGCCAGTGAGGTACAGCTTCCCCACGGCAAATACATAAAGCAACAAACCAAATAGGAGGTTCAGAGAGTCTGCAAACAGCGTGTTGGCGAACAGGATGTAGCGGGGGGTCTCTCGGAAGGTGGTCTCGCTCCTCAGGGTGACCAGCATGACCACATTGATGTAGAAGAAGAAGAAACTTGGTGCCATGGATATAACAGCTTTAACCGGCACACCTTTGTTCACTTTGATCACTGTGATGTTGGTGTAAAATGGAGTGGAGTTTGACATGTTTCTGTTGTCTCTGGGGGAAAGAACAAAATGTAAACGTGATACTTGCAAAACTCAATGCCTTTTTAAGAACATGTTGTTTTAATGAGGGTACATCCATATTAATGTACTGTATTAGACTTTTTCCTGTCTTGTAAAACCTTTTTTACCACAGCAACTTGAACATAACTTCACATTTAAAAATTGCCTCCTATAGTGACACATGGCCAGATAAGGTATAATAAGTCATGATATAAGGCTTTTGAAGGTGTTCTCAGGGCAGAGGAACAAAGCTTATTCACAGTAGTACACTTCAAGACTATTTGTCATTTATAATTGAAACGGTTCAAAGATACAATATTTATATGGCCATACTTTCATTTTTATGAATCACACTTTTGAACAATTTGAGACATGAACTTTGCATCAAATTCAGAAAAACAAAATTACATCAGACCCAAGGCTTGATGAAGTACTGGATAGTCCTTAGATTATAGGTAAATGGTGAGTTGTAGGTAAATGGTGAGCCTAGCTGGCCTGTTCTTATGTCTCTGTTTTTATCAATGTGTGTCAGTAACAGCATTACAGCATGGAAAAAGTTTATAGGTGAATTCGTGAATAGTTGAAATACTTCTCTCCAGTTTTTCATATTTAAGCGACTATAATTAAGCATCACATCCTAAAAGACCTGATTTTTGAAGCATATTAACATTTTCCTTTAAAGGGGCATTTTCTTAAAACCTTGAGATCTATGGTTTCCTTACCTCTAGTGTGTCAGTCCAAAAAGATTTGCTACCCAGTCTTCCAAAAGAATCTTGTGACAGTTCAGTAATGCCCCATCCTAACTTCTGATTCACTTCCACTCATTTCACAAAACAACCTGGAAAATGTATGTCTAGCACTTTGATGAACCCCATTGACAGGGAGCTTGACTCAGGGTACTCAACAGACAAACTTGTCCAAATTATTGTCATAAGGCAAATCATAAATAGCCTTTCAGAACACCAAGGAACCTACCAGTTTAACTTAAGATAAAAATTGTAACATCACAAAATATGGTACCATTTCATTCATAGAAAAATGAAAATATAAAAATTAATTGAATAAAAAATAACTGTACATTCAAATTTCATTTAGTTTGTTTAGTGGTGGTTGGGGTGAGATTCCACCCGTTTACTATGAACTATTTGTGATCTTCAGATGAAAGTTGGTCCGTAAATGAAATCCATTCTTATTGTTTTTATTAGTATTACAATTAATTTAACTATTATTCCTTGACAGATATTTTGATTATTCCATATAAATCAACAGAATCATGTGAAACACAAATTAAAACCTCTTTTTTGAGAGAAACTTGCAATTAGATTCCTGCATATGCACAGGTTAGAGTCATACTCACTCTGAATTAAAGATTTGCGTTGGGTAAAAACTTCTGAGGTGTCCTCCTGCAGTTTAGCAGAAAACGGTCTGTGAACGCAGATCATCATCCTCCTTATATCAACCATTCGTGAAGTCATGTGACAGGCCATGGTGATGTGTTGCACCATAATTAAGTGGGCTGACTGAGGACTGGGAGGAAGGAAACTAAAAGGATGGAGATGGTCAAGTAAGTCTTCTATCAGCTGTTCCTGCAAGAAATGCTCAGTTCATATTCAAAGCTCAACATTCACACATGTAATACTGGGAAGAATGTTTTAAGATGCCAAACATTGTTTTATCCAACAGGACAGTAGCATTTGATGTGTCTTCTGTGTCTCAGTGAAGAATTTTACACCTGAAAAATTTTTCTGCATTTTTTTCCAATGTAGGTGTTGCCATGATGATGTTGTCTGTGGTCCTGAACAACTGTTCTGCTGTAGGACTGTAATTTTGAGAGTGCAGGGGAAAGAACATCTGAGGGGAGGTGCCCATCCAATGGCAAACTATATACGCAGTCAAATATCTGAATTTACTCAGCAACCTCTAAATAATCCCATCAATGCATTATTTACTGTGAACATGGAAAATCATTTGTCCAGGCTCTATGACAGTATTTATATTTTACATTTTACACCCCTATATTCAATTTGAACTGCATAGGAATGACACATTAAATAACAATGGCAAATGACATACAGTGGAACCTCGAGATACGAGTTTAATTTGTTCCATGACCGAGCTCGTAAATCGAGTTACTTGTATGTCGAAGCTATTTTCCTCATTTAAAATAATTAAAATACCATTAATCTGTTCCAGTCCCCCCAATAAAACACCCTACTTTTTTGATAAGTACTTTTAAACATGACAAATGTATTTTACTATAGTATAAATAGAATATAGAATACATGTATGAATGTAGTAGTATTAAATAGTGCTCCATAAAATAATAAAATATGCTTGCTTACCTCTGAAATTTAAGGGGCAGCGCTGAGTAACGGTAAATCCCGCTTGGAGTTGGGGGGGGGGGGCGGGTGGCAGATGTTGAAGTGTGGGTCTTGTAGGAGACAGATGGTGGAGCTTTTTGTTGGCTCATAAAACTTATCACTACTAATTGGTACAATTTCTTTTTATTTTTTTAATTCACTTTATCAATGAACTTAATTGCTAATTATTTTTTTTACAGTTAATTTTTTTTATTGCCTTTGCCGTTACATATGTACACTTAATTGCTACAATTTTTTTTTCACTTAACGCTAAACTTAAAATTACGTACATTATTATTTTTTACTTAACACTTAATCTTCATTGCTGATTTTTTCAAGGTCATCAGTGATCAGCATCTTCTTCATTTTCAAAATTAAAGCTAACGAGCTCGACTCGTACCTTGGGTCAAACTCTTTAAGCAAAAAATCGTCTTTTTTTCTGCTCGTAACTTGGAACACTCATAAGTTGGGTCACTCGTATGTCGAGGTTCCATTGTATATCAAACTCATAGGACCTAATAAACTGGTTAAATGAATTCTACATTGGTAAGTCTTTCCACAACAATGAATTTTAGTTAAAAACTGTTAGACCATGTGTATGTACTTGCAAAATTGTTTTATTTGTGTATGTTGTCCTTCAATATGACACCTGGTCATGTATAGGCTAAGCCAAATCAGGCCCATTTGTTTCCTTGAGCGTTTATTTATTTATTTTATTTATTAACCTTTATTTAACCAGGCAAAAACCCTCGAGATTAAAAACTTCTTTTGTGAGGTTGGCCTGGCAAGAAAGTCAGCAGGACAGTAAAACAAAGTGGCATGTACAAATAACAGTTACAACAATACAATAAATAGAACATAAAATCACTATAATTCAATTCTTAAAGCAGATTCAGTTATTGCATATATGCTCATTGAGTGTTCAGTCAGCTGACCCTGATTATCCCCTTTTAATTTGGTTGAGAAAAGTGGAAGGGGGTGGGGACTTTTTGTTGTGAAGATTACATAAAAACGAAGCACCAAATGTTAGTGTCTATGTCAGGAGTTGAGCCTGACAGCCTCCACTTGGTTTGAGCCTCCGTCAATTAAATTATTGGGAGACATGGAAGTGGTGAGATCATGGTAATTGGTTGTATTTCCGGCCATCCTGCTGGGGAGTTCGCGTACCTGTCCTGTTTTTCTGATTAGGCAGAGTCACAGTATTTAGGAGTGAAGCTTCCAGCAGCTGGGGCAGACAGTGCCAGAAAAGTGCCTGTGTGGGCATACCTCATGACCATCTTATCCAGCCAGAGTAATTGTGGTGAAGCTCTCTCTTTTTTTTTTTATTTGATTCCTCAAACCAGGAGGAAGTGGAGAGGAAGTGCCTGAGTTGTCTGTGACAAACGGCTGTTTTTGAATGATCTAATGATGTTTTGCTTTTCTGTGACTGTCTCCTGGTTGTCCAAGGTGGGTGGATCATTGCACCTGTGTTGTGGTAGCGGGGGTATCACTTAATGAAAGAGCCGTGTGGTGTGATTCCTTTCAGCCATCTCCCCTGTTCTAAATGGAAGTCCTCCCATGCTGCAAACTGGAGTTGGAGATGTTTTTATGAAACCTTACTAGGAGCTGAGCAGCAGCTGACAAAGCCATCAGCCATACCAAAGTGTGTCAGTAGTGCTGTATTTTGATATGAATTTGGTTTTGTTCAACTTTGTGTTTTTGTTTCCCTAGTCCATGTGCTCTTGTGTTCATTTTCCTTTTGTGTACCCCACCTTCCTTACCTGTCAGATTGCTCATTTGTTTCACCTGTCACTTGCTCAGTCTTCATTCTTCAGTCTGTTGTGAGTTCTGTTTGTTTGTTTCTAAATGCTATAAACCTTTCTGTTCCTGTCTGATTCCTTGTGACTTTGCCTGTTTTTGGTTTGGATCCTGATTTGTGTCTGCTGTGTGTTGCCTTTTTTTCCCCTCTGCCTTTTGGACTTTTTTTCCCTAGGACCTTTTTGCCTGTTTGTTGACCCTGATTTTGGATTTGTGGACTTTGATGTTTTTTTTTTTTGGCTGCCATAAACACTAAGGTTTTCATGTCTGTCTGCAATTGAGTCCTTGCAGTATCCTGACAAGTGGTAGTGAAGAGGAAGCAAAATGCAAGACTGCTTCAGTTAAACATGCATTTCCTGGGGTTGTAAACTCAAACTGTAATGCATGGGGAACAGGGAACCCTGCATTTAAAATGCAAATAACTTCCCAAGAGATTTGTTTGTGTAGTTGAGTTCTGTCTTCATCTGTTGTAGGAAATGGAAAGACCTCAATCATCTAGCAGAGGGGCTCAGTAGGAATAGCTTTGCTGTTCCATCAGTAATCAAAATGTTTCCTCCAACTAAATGTTGTTCTATATTTACTCATGGGAAAAACTGGTTTTGGTACTTTTTTGCATCCAATAATCTGAATACTAAATTTCACTAACATGTTGTCATGATTGCAGGTGCTATCTTGGGTTTTATTATTTGTTTGTTTCGTGCTTTTTCGTTTGTACTATCGTCGGGAAGCTAACGACGTTCTTTTGGCTAATCAGCAATCTTTTCCATTCTTTTTTGGTTATCGGCTGACTGCTAGGTGTGGCCAATTAGTAATTGGTTTCAGGTGTGTGAGGTCTTTATATTACCCAGGGCTTCAGCATCTCTTTGCGTCAGTGTCTTCTATAAACTTCGGCGTAGGCAGAGATGTTGTCCGCTAGTTTTCCGCTCAGGAAAGCCGTGAATGTAGGTATAATGTAGGAATCTTTTACGAAGTTCTTTATTTTCTTTTTCTTGCGGGGTTGATCCGTTTTTACCCGCCAAAGAACTTTGGTGCTGAACTTGGTGTATCTGTGTGGTACTTCGCAGTTTGCTCTTTCTATATTAAGATCTGTTAGTTTTATCACTCCTGAAGCCTAGTTTCTTTTTATTTATCTTAGAGGTGGGTTTCTCCCACAGGAGTGTATTTTTTGTTTTAGGGATTTGTTCCCTCTAATCGGTCTCCTTCGAGACCTTAGTGGTTGAGGAATTAGTTCCTTAGCTATTCGTCTGTGTATTGTACACTAATTTAAACACAAATGAAACACAAATTCATAAAACACACAACGGGATGCTGACAATTTTACCTTTGCCCCACCCCCCCAACAAGCTTTCCTCCCCCACCCACTTCCTGTGTCCCAGTCCTTCCTCCACCCAGACCCGGCCCACAGGTAAGCAATTCCCTAGTGTTACATGAAACCCAAAAAAACAGCAAGTGCTTCCCCCAGCAATTCGCACACACACACAGCTCCACTGCACACCAAGTGTGACTGGCCCCCTGTGGGCTAAAACCAAGAGGAAGAAGGACCACTCTCTCCTTTCTGAAGGGGGAGCACTGGCTGGTTGGGGCATGCATGCATACACACACACACACACACACACATACACACAACGCAGACAACACAGAACAGAAATCAAAATAAAGGAAGGGTGTAACTTGGCCTGGGTCGCGACTCCCGGAACCTCCAAAGCAAAGTACAAAATGAAAAAAACGAAACCAAAACAGAGCCGGCAAAATGAAACCAAAAAACAAAAAACTAAACAAAAACTGGTTTAAAATTCCCTGTGCTAGTTTCAGGCAGCATCTCTGCTTCCATGCTGCCTTTACCTACCTGCCTAAATAGACTCAGTAATCAAGACAAGCAGATGAAAAGCAGGTGCAAAGCACACGCCACTCCCAACAATCATTCAGTTATTGAATGATTGCTGCACTCGCCCCCCAGTCTCCCAAGCTCACCTGAGGAAACATGCCAACAGCCCTGCCAAGACCACTGGCAATATTGAGACATACATATGCACACATCTATCCACGGGTCACTTATGCTTGCCTTGGTTGTAGCTGTGATGTCATACAGTTATGTCAGAGATCACGTGTCCTTGTGTAGGGTTAAAATGAGGAGGCTGTCTGTTGAGCAGATACTTCTCTCATTTCAATCACAGAAGATACCTGGACAGATTTCTTCTCAGACAGGTATGAATTGTTTTCCTGTACTCATGCACATAGTCCACTACTGATACATACCGCAACTGTTTGTAAACTACTGCCACAAGATATGGTTACAGTATGTAAAGACTTTCCAAAAACATTTTGTTATTTAAAATACAGAGATTTCAGGACTCTTACAGGACTGGGAGTCATAGGCTGGGCATTGTTTCCTATTTGTTTTATTGTTTATTTCATTTAATATTCATTTAATATTTAATATCATGTTTGAATTTAATATTCAAACATGAATACCTAATAAAACTTTCATTTACATACTTTTACATGTCAGCTTTGTACATTGTACATTGTAAAAATTATTGTAAAAAGGAAATCCAGTGAAGGTAATTAATTGGTAAAACAAAAATACTAATTATTTAGTTTGCCCACAATTACAAATTTTGACTTGAATTTACTGGACTATAAGATGATTTATAAAAGAGAGGAAAAGTATGTGGAAAAAGGGGATTTATATTGCATACAATAGCAGGACTTTTTTATTGAAAAATCATCAAAATTATCATCCATTTGAACAAACACTCTTGTAGTTCACATGTTTTCAAATCTAATTGATACTTGCATTATCATCTTGAGTTTAAGTCACTCTGGATAAGAGCATCAGCAAAATACCTATAATGTAATGTAATGACAACTAACATGGATTCTCATTTTACCATAGTCAAAAGTTTCTTTAGTCATGTACATGATCAGTCAAACATAACAGAGCAAAAATGCCATTTTATTTTCAAATTTTCAAAAATTACTTCTTTCATTGTCTCACTCCAGGCTCAGTTCAAATATGGCAAACACCACGGTTGTCTTTACCAACATCACAGGCCTGGGAATGAACAAGGGGGTCCTATTTAAGGCTATAATTTCTATGACACCATGTTTCTTCTTCTTGTACATCAACATGGTCATGCTGGTCACCCTGAGGAGCAAAGCCACCTTCCGAGAGACCCCCCGCTACATTCTGTTCACCAATATGCTATTTGCTGACTCTCTGAATCTTCTGCTCTGTATGTTGCTTTATTTCTTTGCTTTGACAAGGGTGTACATCGGTGGTTTTGCATGTCTCATTGCAGTGCTCACTGGAGGTGTCATCACCCGTATATCCCCACTCAATCTAGCTGCGATGGCTCTTGAGCGGTACATCGCCATAAGCTTCCCTTTGAGGCACACTGAGATTGCCACATACAGAAGGACAGGCTTGGTCATCGCCATTGTATGGGCCCTGGGCTCACTGCACTCTCTCACTGACCTGATTGTGTTTGTGACATCAGGATCATCATTTATCTTCATGTGGGGGTTCTGTTCCAGATCAATGTTTCAGGATCTGCAGATTTTAGAAACAATAAATAAAGCATTTACAGTCATCTACTTTCTGTCAGTGGGGATTGTCATTATCTACACATATATTTGCATTGTAGCAGCTGCCAGGTCCATTTCTACTGACAAAGCTCCCATTGCTAAGGCTCACAAGACCGTGTTACTGCACCTTGTTCAGCTTGGAATTTGTCTCTCTTCCATTCTGTTTGACACAATTACTAAAATTGTTAGTGCACACTTGGACGTAATCTCTGCCTTAAACATTCAGTATGTTGTGTTCGTAGGACTGATCATCTTCCCAAGATGTCTGAGCCCACTCATATATGGGTTGAGAGATCAGATGTTCAGACCCCTTTTTAAATACTATTTCACTTTTGGTTTGAGAACCACAATAAAACCAATAATTTGCAATATCAATGGCTAGATAAAAAAAAAAACTGTAATGGTTTGCAGATCTGGGAGGATTGCTTTGTTGTAGCTTGTGAATGTAACAGCCTTACTATTTGCAAATTGAATAGCTGTTTTGCAGATATTCATATTGAAAGCTACTTGCATGGACAGACAGTATGATACATTTTTAAAGTCATTTTTTAACTAAATTCATTTCCCATGAATTTACCACATGTTACCAAAGACTCTTTGTTATTCATGTATTTTGGGTGCATTTTTACTCAAAGACACATGTAGTTTTATTTTGTTTGATAATGCAATTAAGGTGTTTTACATTATTAATATTTGAATTGTTTGCATTATGTGTGAAACTTCATTATGTTATATGGTACAAAAATAATTTTTAATTTATGAAAATTTTACTTTCATTTTTTTTTACCTGTGTCATAATATACATCTTACTGATATTTCCTATTTTGGCTCACACGATATCTTGATCAACCTAATTTATATTGCAGGTGCAAATGCAGTCAGCTTTCACTCTAATTGAGTGTCACACATGCATAGAAGGATATTTGCATTTGGCTGGTATTTTAATTCTTTTTTCACACTTCCACTGGACAGGAAGATGGGAGATTGGGTCAGTAATTTAAAGAGTGTGGATAGGTGAAAATGATTGGCAAAATTGTCTGAACAACCTGCCACAAAAAAAAAAAAAAAAATCAACCTCCTTGAAATAAAGAGACAAAATGTATTTCAGAGGAATTACACGCACATGGGATTACTGGTGATAATAAAAATAAACCTTCACTAAGACAATACACTAGTAAAACACATAAAAAGGACTGCAGAATTTCTTAGCATGTTAAATGCTGTCAACCTCTTTTTTCTACACATGTGGTATTGAGAGAGTTTTAATGTACTAATTTTATTTATTTTTAGGTTAGGATACACCACCACAGATACTTTAAAGAAGAATCAAAAGGTTCCTAAAAACGCAAAAAGTACAAGGACTACAATGCAAAGAAGCAAATGAAACATTAGTTACAAAAAGCACAGCAATTTTCATTTTACAAAAAAGGCTCTTTAGGCCAAATTTCTGAATGAATGTAAGTCTATATTCCAAATGAATAGGATCAGTTCTGCACAACAATATCATGAAAGACTAAAAATAATTAAAAATGAAGTGACAATGTATTATTCAGATGTCCAGCTAAATCAATGACAATAAAACTTAAATTTTTATTATCATTAGAACATTGCTATGAAGCTCAAACACTATTCTCATCCATAGACTCTCATTCATTAAAAAATGAGGTGTTCTTCATGCACTAATCAAATCTGCAACCAGAGGTTTCACTGTTGAGTTTAAGGACATGTCTCAAGGTTAGGAAATAAATGAGTAACTGATTTTTAGAAAGAATAAAGGTTTCTACGACTTATTACATTGCATTACACGTATTTAGCAGATGTTCTGTTGAATACCTGTACTGGGACAATAATGTTGACATTATTGACACAACTTCTTACACCAATGAAGTTGTGTTGCTCTTTTTCAATGAACAAGATTGAAAGGGTAGGTTTGAATAGTTTTGAAATAGCTTTTCAGCATATGATTTTATTCAAACAGCATTAGCAACACTTTATTAACAATAAAAACAATAAAACCAGAACAGGGAGAGCCAGGAACACACAACATAAAGCCAGAACAGTTCACTAGACTGTAAAAGGAGTACACACTCAATTTTTAAAGTTTAGGTGCACTGAAAAAAGTAAAACCTTGCTCAAACTAAAAAAATGATGTCCAGATATCACATCTAAAATATTTGACTTCACCGAATCTAAATTGAGTAACTTCATATGACCTGATTATTTTATGTTGATGTAAACAATAATACTGCACTTGACTCAACCTTATTTTTTTGCCTTCTTCCAAATTATTTTCTTAACTTTTAGTTATTGAACCAAACTAATAAATTTAAACTGAACTAGCCACACTAGCTGCCCCGAATGTTAGCAAGTGCTAGCACGTCTCTCTTTCTCTCTTTTGCAGCACCACAACGGAAAAAAATGCAGTCCGGGTGGAGCGCCCGAGCCGCGGACGGACAGTATCTAACTAATCTAAAGCCTGGAATGTATGAGAGCCATTGTAGTAAGCTAGCGGTTGACTACAATGGCGGTTAGCATCCGTGGTTAGCATCCGAATACTAGCGATGTCTTTTGGCTAGCTCACATTACCGACATTTGAAAAGGGTTATAAATTTATTATTACTGTATTCATGGTCATAACGTTTCCGGTCAATGCTAGCTAGCTAGCTGCTACTGCCAACTAGCTAGCCAGCTAACATTACTGCCAGCTAACGTTCCAATCGTGCCAGCTATCGCCCCATTTAAGTACTTAATTGGGCTATTCTTTGCAATTTTAACAACACAAAACACTAAAACATTAATTATCAGCAGCTGCTTTGCTACTTTCGTTATTTTCAGACGAAATCCACCCAGGTAACGATAGGAACTCAGCAGTGCAGTGTGCAACGCCCATGCGCAATTCATTTGACTCAAACTAAAACTATTACCTGCAGGTCATGAAGGGAAAAAAACAATTTGAAAGAAATCAAAAACTTTGTTTTGGGTCCTTTGGACGTATATTTAGTTCGGTATAAATCAAACTTGATGTCTCTAAATGCAAAAAAAATGAGTTTTACAATCAAATCAATAATTTTATCCTGTTTTAAATGGCAGTTATTAGTTTGAATGAACAACTGCATGTTACACTTTTTTCAGTGTGTTATGGCTTTCAAAACAGCTAGATCCTTACAAACCTGTCTGACCACTGGATGGTTGAGGGAACACAGTTTGAGGGAACATAGGGCTGAGGGAATACAGACACGCTCCCCTTTTCCAGTACACAACTCTCAGCTCCAAAAAACACTCGATGGGTGAGTGATGGGTTTGGATGGACTTTGAGTACTTTTTCATCATCATATATGAAACACCAGTTTTGATTCATGTAACTGGCACAAGATGTTTGGTTCAAAATCATAAGTGGATGGTGACAGAAAACATATCACAGGTTGTTTATTTTCAGGTACACAGACGTATGTCTAGAGGGCAGAAACACAATACCTAATAACTCTAGAGGGCATAGCTATGGGTCCTTGTAAGTTTGAGACACCTTCCTCAAATCCATCATTTGACCTCAGTTTTGCCTTCTAATCTTGGAGGGCTCTACTTTCTTGGCACCACAGGAAAAGTACAGCATAAATATGGGCCTGAAGCTTTCATCTCTCAATCCGTAGATAAGAGAACTTAGACATCGTGGGAGGACGATAATGATATAGAAGTTGATCCAGCGCATCTGGATGTAAACAGCCAGTGGAAGCATGGCCAGGAATGACTCCAGAATGGCATACAGAAAGGACATGAGGGACAGGCAAAGCTGGAAGGCATGCAACAGCACTGTTCTTTTGGCCCGTAGGGCTGAGGCCCTGTCACAGGTGATGGAGCGAGCCTCTAGCATTATGGCCGCATAGCTGAACAGAAGAATGATTCCAACCAGCACGAGGAAGGCCACATTCAGGCCAGTTCCCTTTTCGATCTGCCAATCTGATGAGATCACTTGTTCTGATGTACACAACCAAGGTGACAACAAAAATGAGGGCTCTGCGAAAAAGAGAGCAAAGATATCGATTAGCACATTGGCTGACCCCAAAACCCAGATTATCACCATTGCCAGACGTGTTCTTGAAGGGGTGGACAGCTCACTGTGTCTCAGTGGGAAACAGACAGCAATATACCTCTCCAGAGACATGACAGCCAGATTGAGGGGAGCATTGTTGAATGTGGATGAGGTTATCAGAATGAAAAAGCCGCAAACGATGCGAATCAGGCCAATGTATATCGAGGAAAGGAGAAAGAGCAAAAAGGTTGTCACCAAATGCAACGTGTCATTGAAAAGCATATGGGCGAATAGCATGTAGCGAGAGGTTTCCCTGAAGGTAGCTTTGCTCCTTAGGGCTACCAGCATGACACAGTTTATGTAAATGAAAATTAAGTAAGTGGCCACGACCAGAGACATTTTAAAATATCGCTCTTCAGTCATTTTATGTTGTAGGCCCTGCAGCTGTAATAAACTCAGTTGTTCAGAGATATTTGCCATGTGCTTTCCTGCTGAATCTGAAACAGACAGATATTTGCAAGTTATTGGGTTGAACAATTTTATAGTAAAATCACTAAGATAACTGCCATTTTCTGCAATAAAAAACATCAAACAAAACACTAGTTATAAATGTCAAAACATACTACATATTTTTTAAAATCCTGCAATAGCTTAATACTTCATCATCATGCCATAGAAACATTCTCTTTACAATTACATACCTCTGAGCCTCTCACTTTGGTGTTAAACACAGCACTCTCTTCCAGTCTGCGTGCTTCACCTGAAATATTAGTACTACAGCCACATGACGTCAGTAACACTCAAAGTCTTGAGAGAAAGCAAGTTGTCAGTGTGTGTGTGTGTGTGCTTGTGTTTGTGTGTGTGCATGTGAGTGTATGCCTGTCTACGCATGTGTGTGTGTATGTATGTGTGTGTGTGCTTGTAAAGTAAAAAGCCACTGACTATTTTATCCATGCCACATTAAAGAAGTGGCATGTAGCAATCACACAATGGGCCTCATTTATCGGACATAAGCCGAACAAATTTGATCGTAAATCATCCATAAATGCATTTATGCAAAAAATGTGGGATTTATCAAAGCTTTCTGCCCCCCAGAATTTATGGCAATGACCAGGCTGGTATACAAAAACTTAACTTGAGAGTTGGAGGGTGATTGATCCAAGACGAGTGAAAACAGATTGCTGTCACCCTCCATGGTAATTCCAGCCAATGACGTCTCTACAATAATTTGGCCAATGCATTCGTCCATTGTGGAAAACTTGGCCAAACTCTGCCCCCCTCCTGTGGCTGACATGTTTCTTTGTGGGTTTGGATTTTTTTTCTTCACCTCCATGTTAAACCATTTTCTTTTAACCTGCAATTTCCCTTTGAGGCAGACACAGAACTTTTCACACCAAATTTACCAGTTATTTCTTGCCAGGCTTTAGTCTTCCCTGGCACCGACACTCCACTACTTACTCTACTGAGCAAAGTTTTTTTTTTTGGATTCTACTTCAATTAACAAAACTTGAGTTGCTGCTTCAGAAACATTTTTTTTCCCTTTGCCTTTTCACTGCCATCTCTTTACATTGCCAGCAAAGGTATTCCAAGCTCCTTATATGGTATTTCAGGGGCATCAATGTATGCTAATAGAAAATTATGTGAATGCATTTACAATTGATTGGTATTTATACATGCAGGGATACGAACAAATGCTGTAATTACATGTTTGATAAAACCGGCAGAATTTGTTAGTTTGTATTGTGACACCATGAGGGGAAGGATGGTATGGGTGGGAGGCTGAATCACAGGACGGAGATAGAAGTTGCCAGAAAAAGACAGCTGTAGCCGGATTTATTGTCATTGACAAAAAAATTTACACAAGCAATGGTTATTTTACCCAGCACAGGCTCATAAGTAATTTTAACTTAGAAAGAGAGCAAAGGCAAAAAAACAAACCAACACAACAAAAGAGTAATTAGCGGCTTCCACCGACGCAGGCAGGAGGATGGGGAACTGGCTGCTCGAGGCTGGCTGCTTCTATCCCGAATCTGAGGGCAGGGGAAAGAGACAAAAGAGACGTTAGTGCCCTGGCAAGCATACGATGGCAACTGCCTCAACAGTGGAGCCTCATCAAAGGGAGAGCGGCTGCGGCTGGTGAGCCTGCATTATTCCCATTCAGGTGATTGCCTCATTGAAGGTGGCTGCTGTCCCTGGTCCTGAAGTTCTTCGGCCTCTGCTGTCTGGCAGGGGGGTGCTAAAACCTGTGGCTTGTCTTCTGATACTTTGATGCGGGGGCGGTCCAGACATGGCGTCCAGACATGACGTCGCCCGACCCCGCGTCACAGTCCTCCCCCCAAGAGACAAGCCGCCAGTACCAGCAGCAGTAGCCCAGAGGGAGTGGAAGCGAGAGAGGGTGTCAGCATTGCCGTGGTGAGCCCCGGACGGTGAACCACCTCAAAGGTGAATGGCTGGAGGGACAGAAACCATCTGGTGACCCTGGCATTTGTATCTTTCTCCTGCACCATCCAATGCAGGGGCACGTGGTCCATCACCAGGGTAAACTTATGCCCAAGCAAGTAGTAGCAAAGCCAGGAGCGCCCATTTGATTGCCAGCACCTCCCACTCCACAGCCGCATACTTCTGCTTGCTCTGGTTCAGCTTGCTGCTCAGGAATAACACCGGATGCTCTTCATCACCGTATACCTGGGATAGGACCGCCCCCTATCTCCGTCTCTGACGTGTCTGTCTGGACCAAGAACAGACGGTCAAAGTCTGGGGTGCAGAGGACAGGATCAGAGCACAGGGAAGCCTTGAGATTCTGAAATGAACTCAGGGCTCCACAGCAGTTTCTCCGCTGTTCCTTTCCAAGTCAGGTTGGACAGCGGGGTAGCTGCTGATGAAAAATGGGATATGAAATGACAGTAGTATCCGGCCAACCCTAGAAAGGCACATACCTGGGTTTTGGTGGTGGGCCGGGGCCAGTTCCTGACTGCCTCTACCTTGCGGCGCTGGAGCTTCAGCAGGCCCTGGCCAATGGTGTACCCCAGGTATTGTGCCGCATCTTGTGCTATGCAGCATTTGGAAGGGTTGGCTGTGAGCCCGGCAGTGCGGAGAGGCTCCCAATGCAGCCTGGACGTGGATGACGTGCTTGGACCAGGTGCGGGAGTGAATTACTAAGTTGTCAATGTATGCTATTGCATAGTGGTGGTATGGCTGGAGTACTATGTCAATGAGTTGCTGGAATGTCACAGAGGCCCCATGAAGACAAAATGGGGAGCTGGCCAATGGGGATGGCGAACGTGGTCTTCTCTTGGTCCTCAGGAGCCACGGGAACCTGCCAGTAACCTTTGGTTAGATCAAGGGTGGTGATGTACCGTGACTCACGGAGGTGCTCAATCAGCTCGTCAGCCCTGGGCATGGGGTACACGTCGAAGGCAGAGATGGCGCTCAGCTTCCGGAAGTCGTTACAGAACCGAATACTCCCGTTGGGCTTTGACACCAGGATATGGGGCTGGACCAGGGACAGCACACCTCCATTCTCATCATCCATTCCAGCTCCTCCACCACAGCTACCCGCCTGGCTTCAGGGATCCTGTATGGCCTCATGTTCACCACCGTGTGCTCAGGGGTCCAACTGTGGTGTTGGATCCGCGAGGTTCATCCTGAGTGGGTGGAAGACACATCAGGGTAACGATCGATGATCTCCCTCACCTGCTGGTGCTGGCTGGGGCTCAGGTCCTCCCCGATGCGCAGTTGGGTATGGGGTGACAGTTCATCAGGGGAGGCGTACAGGACCCCGGCTGCCTTGGAGCATGCAAACCATTTCTTGAGCAGGTTGATGTGGTACACCTGCTGTGGCTTTCATCTTCCGGGGTGGTTGATGCGGTAGGAAACCAGCCTGACCCACTCCCAAATGGTGCAGGGTCCCTGCCAGGTGGCGAGAAACTTGTTTTCTGGAGTGGGAACAAGAACCAAGACACGTTCACCTGGCTGGAACTCCCTGGGCTGGGCAGGCTAATTATACACATACTGCTGGTGGCGCTGGGCTTTGGCAATGTGTTCCCGGACAACAGGTATCATGTTATCAATGCAGGTCCTCATTTCTTGCACGTGTTCAACAACGCTGCACAGTGCGGATGGCTACTCTTCCCAGGCCTCCTTCACGATGTCCAACAGCCCGCGGGGCCTCCTGCCATAAAGCAATTCAAAGGGTGAGAAGCCAGTGGAGGCCTGGGGTACCTCCCGTATGGCAAAGAGGACATATGGCAGCATCTGGTCCCAATCACGTCTATCCATGGCCACCACCTTCCACAGCATGCGTTTCAGTGTCTGGTTGAACCGTTCAACCAGCCCATCTGTCTGTGGGTGATACACAGAAGTACATAATTGGCGCGCAGCAGGCGATTCCTTTTGGATGCCCATGCAACTCACCAGGTGCACCAACCCACAAGCAATGCTCTGGGCCATGGCTACCCGCATTGGCACTGCTTCAGGGTACGTGGTGGCATAATCAACAATTACCAAGATGTACTGGTGGCCCCTCACTGACTAGGGTAGGGGCCCCACCAGGTCCAGGCTGAGTTGTTCAAAGAGCATGTCTATAACAGGGAGAGGGATTAGTGGAGCAGGGGGAGGCCTTACCGGCAAGGTGCATTGGAACATCTCACATGCCCAGCAGTATTGTTCCATGGCTTGACGCATCCCCGGGGCAGTGGAACCAGTCACTTACCTGCTTCTGGGTCTTCTCAGCTGCGAGATGAGCACCCAGAGGGTGGGAGTGGGCGAACTGAAGTATGGCCTCTTCATACACTTTGGGTAGGACAAGCAGGTCACACTTTTCCCGTAGTAGAGGAGGCCGTTGCGGATCAGGAAGTGGTCATCATCCGGGTTGCCCTGTCCCTGTTTTGTGCCCTTGATGACCTGGAGCTGCCCCCAGCAGTGCCATAGGCGATTGTCCTGCCACTGTGCGGTGCCGAAATTGCACTTTAGCTGCAGAAGAGAAGAAAAGTCAGTAAGTGGATCAGGCGGTTGGTTCTCACCCTCACCGTTGGCCTCCTCCGCCTCTGCAACAGTATCCATTGACGCATACATTTACACACAGTTTTACAAAAATATTAATAAATGAGGCCCAATGTGTGGATAATATATTTGAGATGAACCTCATTTTTTTAATCCAAAAAATGGTACAGGATGAGTTTATTTTACAAACTTGACATACTCATCCTAAAAATTCTGTGTAATGGGTGGATACCAATACAGTTATAGGATGCAAAAACTTAGGTAGGGATTGCAGTAAAAGGCCTCACAAATAAAGGCCTTAAAACCAGTTATGTCAGATCTGTTTTTCAGTAGGTGATGAAACAGGAGAGGGCACATTGCACTAGAGTACACCTGGGTGCTGTACTGTGGAAGGAGCAGTGTCATGTGAGGAATAAGGTGCAGCTGAAAAGCTCTAGAGTGCTGTTAAAATGTTGTGACCTTGCACAGCTCCCATGCTCCTTCATTACCTCTTTCATTAATTATTGATAGTCCACTCCCAGGTCCTACAACTAATTGTGCCAGCTTGTTTTTCTGTTTCTTTGTCAAGTGTTCCTGCCAGCTGAATGTCAGACACCTCAATCACTGTCAGTGACACAGCCAGCGAAGATCTGAACTGTCATAAGATCACCTCAATTTCTGCTCTGCATCTTTTACAGATCCAGTATATAACACCACTGAGACAGAAGGTTTACCAAAAAAATGTTTAGCTTCACCTCTTGTGAAAAACACTGAGATCAAAAAGATAGTGAGATTGCTTTTCAGTGTTGCTTACATTCCCATTCAAAACATTAAAAAACTATTTCAGTGAACTGTCAAAGGCTGGATGAAGGCTGAGTGCCTTATAACATTTACTGCCATTAATTTAAGTCTTCCTTTAACCTAGTAATATGTTGTATGATTATGAGGAAATAAAATTATTGGTATGTTATTTTAACTTGACATTTTTAAATGAATGTATGTATAGATAAAGACAAAACATGAGGAAAAAGTTCTCCATCATACCATATATAAAAGTCATTTATGTGAAAGTCCACAAAAACAGACTGTGTGGTCGGTAACTGTAGGTAAAAAATGAACTCATATTACTCGTCATTGGTCCCAGTGTTTTTTCATCTGAGGGCCTACTTTTAAGACATAATTAATACACACATTATAACAATAGCAAGTATTTAATGTCTTGGTGTAACCAATTGAACTGGGACCTTCTGAACAATGTTTTGCCAATTATGTTTAGCCAATTAAACAATCCCAGATGTGTTTATCTTTTTAATGAGTACAATTATTTCCCACCTGAGAGCATCACTGGGTCTGAGGTTTATAATTTGTAATGTGGCTTGACCACATTGTATTACCTTGTATTTGTTATTCAGATATGTGCATTTATTTCATAAGTGCATAAACAATAAATGTTGGACTAAATTTATTTTCACACTGTGTAAATTCATTTTTGTGCATTTTAAAGGATGATAAATTCACCATGTGATTTTCGTAGTGCAACTGAAGCCATTTTATGAGGAAAATACATACAATAGTTTAAAACCAGAACTAATGCATGACAACCTTAGACGCAGAGCCATACTGTATTGTTTGTTAGTGAGGGCAGATACAAATATAGTTTTTTCATCTTTTTACTTTTCCTATTCTTCCAATACTATCTTCCTCCACGATAATTTCAAACCGACAATAATTTTCTTGCAGTTCAGGGCTAACGCAAACAATATGCCAGCTTTCAGTTCAAGTGGTTTTTTTTTGTAAAACACAACATATTCCCCATCTGTGTGTGTATGTGTGTATGTGTGATTGTAAAGTGAAAAGCCACTGAATATATTAATGCTAAATTGATGCATGGGTATAACTGTAATGTAATAATCACATAATGTATGGATAATGTATATGAGATGGAGTTCATTTGATTGGTTTTTAAAACCAACAAGTGATGCAGTATGAGTTTACTTCACCAACTTGTCATACTCACCAACACAATTCTATATCATGGGTGGATACTGATACAGTTATAGGGTGCAGAACCTTATTGCACAATAAGCGGCTTAGTTACTGCCTCGGGTCATGACCTCTGGGCTCATTTGACCATCCCTAGGTTTGTTTCCTATGTTAGTTTTGGGACAGATTTTGCATATTATTAAATCAAAAATCCTTGTTTATGACTTTCAAGACTACACTGTAATAGAAATTAAAAATGCTCCTCTTCAATTTTCATTTTAAGTCTCACACAGCATCATGTTCATGTAAATCTGTGTAGGTTATTACTAGTGGTACAGGAGTAAAAGGCCTTACTTAGAAAGGCCTTAAAACCAGTTATGTCAGATCTGTTTTTCAGTAGGTGATGAAACAGGAGAGGGCACATTGCACTAAAGTACACCTGGGCGCTGTACTGTGGAAGGAGCAGTGTCATGTGAGGAATAAGGTGCAGCTGAAAAGCTCTGGAGTGCTGTTAAAATGTTGTGACTTTGCACAGCTCCCATGCTCCTTCATTAATCCTTTTAGTAATTATTAAATGGCCACTCCCAGATACACAGTCATGGGTTTAATTTTGGCCCCTCATTTGTTCCCATCTTTTTTTGTAAGTGTGCTGCAGGGTTGAGGATTTAAAGTTGAAGGCCTCTGGAGTTAATGACGTTGGCAGCATTTCTGCTTTGCACACATGTTAAGTTTGAGAATTTCTGTACATAGCCCATGTGTCTGTAGTTTTGAAATGATGAAGATGTTAAAAATGTAAAGATAAAAAAAACTCTACAGCTCTGTTTGTCACATTCCTAGTATACACATTCTGATTAGGCATGCACATTCTATCATTTAACTATTAAAATATCAAATTATTAATATAACCAAACTAATCAACTATCAAATTATATTTTTTACACGACTGTGTAAGTTAATTGCCTGAAAGATGACTTAGGATATTACCTCCCAATCAGTTTGTGATGCCAATTAGTTGTTGCCTTTGTATGTACCTGTCATACTGTGGGAAGGTATCAAATCATTTTCTCATTTTTGCCATTCAGTGATTGGTTTCACAAGCAGTTTGGTACTGGCATGTAATGAAGATGATAAGAATCAAGTCAACCAGACTTATACACATATCAGTGGTTTTCACCTTGCTACTCAGACATGTATCGCATTTTTGCCCTACATAACTCCGGATATTATTCTCGGGTTTTTTGTGACTTGTGGATGATATCTTTGTGCCTTACAATTGAGGTGTTGGCAAGACAGACACTAGATGGGAAGATTCGCCACAATCCTTGTATTGAAACAGTTGATCTTAACACAATTAGAGGGATAATCAAGAATAAATGACAAATACAAATAAAAGGAAAACTATTCGGGAGATTTATGAAGGACAAATTCAAAAGCCGTTGCATTTGAAGACTTGTGTTTTTGTAAAAGGGACAAATTAAATGAGATGAGGAGAATTACATCCTCATTTTTATTTCATGTGCTTTACATAAACTTCTCTTCATAAATACTACCTGAAAGGTACATTTTGCACTTTAAAGAAAAAACGTGTTAATATAATAGTACATACAACAAAACAAAAAATTATTAATTGATTTATTATTCATGAACACTACCCATTGACAATAGAATATCTGAAATGTGCTAAAACACTTAAATCTAACAAGGTGCACAATCGGTGGAACATGAGAAAGGTAAATGTATACTCTACCAGTCTGCTTTGACCTGGGAGAAATATTCCTCAAACATAAAGTGTAACAAAATCCAGAAATAACAGGTCAACTTCCCTTTAAATGCTTTCATTTGTATGAGTTAGAAATTGAAAAAAGCTGTGTTGATGATCAGATGAACAAGAACATATTACATACAATTCTCCAGTGGACAAACATACGATGCCAATATAATAATGGCAACAGTATAAGGATAATTGTATTATGGTTAGGGGAATGTGACTCCTCAGTCTTGTGTTGAAAAACAATTTCTATTTTTATGTATTAAACAAATTTAAAAGTAGTTTAAAAACTTATTTAAACTATTTGGAAAAAAACGCTGAGTGTTGACTGTTAGCGAGGGCAATACTTGTATTCGCATCTGTCATCCAGAAATTATTTAAATGATTTCAACAGCTACTCCATATAATACTGCCACACTGAAAAAAATGTCATATCAAAGTATGATCTTTAGGAGAGCATGACTTAACACAGGGTTGTGATGCATGCAGGATATGCACCTTGAAAATTTGCTTCAGTCAAAGTCTGAATCCTCGTAGAGGGTATATTATTGAGAAACGCCCCAATTTCTACCTCTACCCCAAACGTGCAAGTCTCCTAGGCAGGCATAAAGGTTCTAACTCAGAACACGGACAGACACTGAGCATTTGTGTTATGTGTTGTCCTTCAATGTGAGTCTTTTAGATGACTTATGGAAATTTGTGTCATAGAATTTACTCTTCTTCCATTTATACCAATCATAATCTCACTCTGAGTTGATCACACCAAAGGCCCGGGTGGACTTAATAAAAAGGCTAAATGAGCCACCACACTGGCATAAGGCACAGTATTACCTGGCTATACCCAAAAATGGCTGCTGACACCTTGGCAGCAATGGGACTTACCTGTCCTTAGCTAACCTCCTTACCAAGATAGGCAACCGTATCCTTTCCAGATTCACACTTTGCCAGGTTCAGTGTAAGAGAGGCGCTATCTAGATGCTCAAATACCAGACCGATAGACTTCATCTGGTCTGACCTACAGGATGAATAAACTACAAGATCACCGTGTACATGGAGCATTTGGCATGCCAAAAGCTATGGCCTTATATTGTGCAGAGTTGTCTGGTGCAACAAATGCCGAAATTATTGAGGTGCGGGGTGTCAAGGGAACTTTCCAGTATGTCTTCAGAAGGTCAAATTTCCATGGAGGAGGAAATGAAACTGGTCTGGTAACAGCACTAAGCTTCTATAATCGGTATAAAATCAGAATGTAACTTCTGGTCTTGATACGAAAAGCCAAAGTGAGCTCCAAGGCCTAAGACTGGGAATAGCAAAGTCATAGTTCAACAAGTAGCTCACTCCTCCATGAGGGCCTGTTTTACAGTATTGACCCGGTATGGGTGCTGCTTAATAGGCAGTAAATGAGATAGATGTTTTAATGTCACTGAATTGGGAAACTGTGCGCTCAGCACAGGTAAACTCTCCTCTCCCTTATGTTCAAAGGATTCAGGCTAAGCGGGCTAGACACTATACCCATGGGAACAGATGGAACCATAGCCGGTCCTGATTTAGCAGCTACGGCCTGATCTTCCTTGGTAAAGTATGGCTTAAGCATATTTATATGACAAAGCTTGTTTTTTTTGGCAATCTGGCGTGGCAATAAGGTGATCTAGCTCACCCACCCTTTTACACACCTTTTACGGGCCAGATAACTGAGCCTGTAAAGGTGATTCCACCACAGGCAATAAAGCGTACGCATCCACAAACGCAATCACTAACCCCAAAAGTATGGGCACGAGCCTTGCAGATCTTCATTTGGTTTACCCAACATTTGACTCATGTGGAATGATTTGCAAAAAATCCCTCCTGACCACTGGCCAAAGTAAATGCAGAGTAAGACATGTTACAAGGTCACATTCTTATTCATTCCAAGATGATCTGCTAGACTGGAATCATGGCCACTGAGATCATGTCATTACAATAGCCTCTGGGAAGGACTACCTGTTTCATGCTGCTCAACTTGTCATCAGCAGAAGTGGACAAAGTTCTTCACTTCTACATCAATGCCCCATCACTCAGATAATATCTAGCAGTCATTTCTTCAGTCTTGCTCTCGGATAAAGCCTTGTCATAAAGAGACAATAGCACTGAGTCATACCTTAATCAAGGCCTCCTGTGACATGTCCACATTTCCCAACTCCTGGGATTAAGTAAAAACTGAGGGCTTCTCAGAGGTAGGAGGTGAAACTGGAGGATTGATTACTAAGGAATCATGAAGATCCACCACCACGTCATTGGAACTGATAGGTTCCAGGTTTTTGTGATATTATTTAAGGCTTCCTTTAGGTGACAGAACTGTGTTGTATCCTGTATTTGTACTTTGTGACACCTCCACCTCATGACACCTTTGGCCTAGCCAGCTCCAGTCATCAACCAAACATTTGCATTTGTGTAAGGTATCCTGTCTCCACAGCATACCTCTGATAATGGCTCTGCCAGGGTTCCCATGGAGGGACAAGACCAGTTGTCTCTGGCCTGCCCCTTGTCTCATTCCTTTGATATGTATGACAAGGAACTGTATATCAACACACCACACAACCTGATTCTTTAGAGATTCTCTCGGCACAGGCAGCCCGAATGTTCTGAGTTTGTCTCTCCCTTGCGCATTGTAATAAATCAACATTCTCTTAAGAGAAGTCGTCAGCGTGTTCTTCATTGTCCTGCATTTGGTTCCACGGAGAAGGGCAAAATATCCTAACAGTTTTGGCGACCACGAAGGGACAGGAAACATCTTCCACTTGGACCAACAGGAATCAACAAGAGGGCAAGTATAGGTTCTTGGAAAAGTCTGTACCATCCTCATTAGGTGTTGATTTTCCTTGGTGCAACTTGGGAGTGACTCCTGTCCGAATTTAGTAGAAATACTTCCGTGCGTAGGACTTTGTTGTAACAGCTGATGATATTTTTGTTTTTTAGTGTGGTTGTGTTTGTCTTTAATGTTATACACAGGGCGCAGGAGCGTCAGTGTGTTTTGTCACGTCTGCGTGCTGGGTTAAGTCACGTCAGCGTGTCGGGTCACGAAGGACCCAGGACGCGAGAGCGTCAGTTTGGTTGGTTACGTCTGCGTGCTGGGTTAAGTCACGTCAGCGTGTCGGGTCACGAAGGACCCAGGACGCGGGAGCGTCAGTTTGCATAGTCACGCAAGTGTCAGGATTTGGCATAGGTGCGTGTCGGGTCACGTAGGACCCACAGGACGAGGGAGCGTCCGTTTTTGTTGGACAAGTTTCTGTGTTGCTGCCGTTTGGGGGTATACTGGTTGCTGTTAACTGGTGTTTCTTAGTAACGCTGTGAGTTGGAAGAAAACTCGGCGGTGTGCTGACAGTTGGAGCATTAATGCAAGTTTACTAATACAGGTGAATGTGTGTGAAAAGTGCACCAACTGTGGCTTCGTTCTGGGATCAATTGCTGTTTTGTGTCTAGAAGTTTTAGGTGCAGAAGCCGGAGTGATTGAAAGTTTACAGAATAACTGTTGTTAACACAATACAATTAGAGTACATAAACTTGTTGAGGTTCCGGTTCAATAGCATAAGGACCGTGAATAACATGAACCCCTAAATATTCTTAATTTATGAGCCCGAAATAAGGGAGTAACAATAAATTATAATAAAGAAATACACACAGGATTGACCCCTACACGGTAAAATACAAAAACACATAGGCCATTTCCCTTCCATAGATCAACCATCACCTTAGATCATTACACATGGGGACGTAGTTACCAACAAGTAGCTATACTAAGTAGAAGAGTCTGTTTTGTAATAGCTGTAAAACGGTTGCATAATGGCAAATCTGCATTCCTCTGAAGGGTTACTAGCTGCTGGAGTTATTATGGAAAAAGAAGTGCTAAGTGGGGATTTAAGGGCGGCAGGACTAAAGTCTCTGGTGAAAAGATATGGGAAGGCAATGAAAACTAACCCCCCATTACCCAACAAAAATAATTCCGGAGTAATTTCAGATGAGGCATTGAATAAATGGTGGTCACAACGAAAGAGTAATAAGGAGAAAGAGAAATATGCAGTACTGTGTGTAGTGATGGCGTATGAGAGCACAGCCCACAAGCTTAAAGTATATGAGGAGGAGCTGCAGAGGTGTCGTAGTGAAGTAATAAATAAAGATAGACAGTTAGCAAAGGCACAAGAGGGTTTGGACAACTTTCCCCCATATTCACAGCTAATGGATTGTATATCTGCAAAACCTAGTGCCCCAATGGCCCCTATAGCGGTAGACTCGATTCCAAATCCGGATCGAAGTGAGGGACAGCCAAGTATTGTAACACAAATCAAACACACACCCCTATGTCCTTCTGACTTACGTAATATGGTTCGGGAATTACCCGACCTTAAAAGAGATGACCCGAACATGGCGTTTTGGGAGAAAATTAAACAGTACATGATGGTGGGTGGTTTACACGCGTTCGACATCTATGTATTAACAAAGGCAAAATGCCCAAGTGCTGTTTGGAGTGAGTTAGGGGAGTTCAATAACTCTGCCTGGGCTTCAGTTCGCTTTACATCAACATTTGAAATGGAGGAAGCAGTGGAAAGGTTTAGGAAGGCAACTTCAAAGGCTTTAGGTACAGGTTCCAATTTGTATTCACTGTATCTCACCCGTCAGCAACGCGAAGATGAACCTTTTGATAGATATATTGACGAGAAGTACAGTTTATACTTAACATATGGCAATGCAGGTGACAATCCAAGTAAGGATAACCCTGATTTTCTAATGAATGTACTCGAGGGGAGTATAAGTTTATACTGGGATACTGCGGGTAGGTCTGGGTATCGACCGAAAGACTGTAGCGACTTGATTTCATGGGCTGCATGTTTAAACAAATACCATAGTGGGTTAGACAAGGGGCAGGCCAGAGACAACTGGTCTTGTCCCTCCATGGGAACCCTGGCAGAGCCATTATCAGAGGTATGCTGTGGAGACAGGATACCTTACACAAATGCAAATGTTTGGTTGATGACTGGAGCTGGCTAGGCCAAAGGTGTCATGAGGTGGAGGTGTCACAAAGTACAAATACAGGATACAACACAGTTCTGTCACCTACAGGAAGCCTTAAATAATATCACAAAAACCTGGAACCTATCAATAGATAGCAGTAGATCTGCATAAATTCTTTGAAAACTGAGTGTTTACATCATCCCTACATCTGCCCATCGAGGTCAAAGGTCGGGAAAATGCCCCAGAGAGCAGGCGCTCTATGTGTTTTTCTATGAGTGGGTCAGGTATTTTAACAACTGGCACTCTTGAGACAACAGGATTTGGCACCACCTTCCCTACAGCCAAATTGGTCAGCAAAATAAATGTCATCCCCTTTACCGGCAGTCATAGGGTGACCCCTATGTTCACAGGACCTGACAACATATCACTAGAGAGCTCCAGCTTGTGTAGAGGAACTTCGACAAAGCCTGTCTAAAAACCTTGCACACCTGGTGCATGGACAGGTCTCTTTCCTCTGCAGTCAAACTATAGTTTCTTCGACTTAAGGTACAGTGCCATTAAAATAGCAATAAGTTAAGGCACAAAACTTATCCTTTTGTAAAGGCAATAACACATGACACTCTACAGGCTTTATAGCCTTTTACGCCCAAATCACACCATGGTTAATTCAGATCATTTGTCCATCCTCTTCAGTCATTGTGCCCAAATTTTGCACATAAGTGGCTTTGCCACAACCATGAATGTGCTTAAGAGAATGACAGCAATAATGTACAGTGCATAAGACTGTTAAAATTGGGCCCTCCATGTGTAAACTGTCAGAGCATCTTGTCTATACCACTAGATTGTTGTACATATGTTGAGCTCCTTCCAATTTCTCTCATATTACATTATTATTATTCAAAAATGTATATAGAGCTTTTGCTAATGAAATAATATTGCATTGCTTCATTCTTTGCACTCCAGAAACAGATTAGTCTTAATAACAGTAATAATAGTTGTAGTTTAATAACTATTTAAATTTTCAATTCCCTGGAATTCAGCCTGTGCCTGGAGTTTAGCAATGTTGTTTTTAGCATCCAGTATACCACCTCTGCTTTGGCAATGTGTCGTTTGCTGGTCTTGCAAGATCCCCCATGCAGCAAACTGCAGCTGGAGAGATGTCATTATTGAACTTTACAAGGAGCTGAGCAGCAGCTGACAGAGCCATCACCCATCCCACCAAAGAAGAGCATACTCTCATGCAATATTCACTGTGTTGAGCTTGAGCCTTCCTGAATCACATCCTTCATCAGTAAGGACCAATCTTCCTGGTTGACTGTGCCTTACTGTGAGCCTCAATTTTCCACTATACCTTATTTCCTTTTCTGGATGATGTTTAAATCTTTTTAACAATGCGAAAAGCATCCCCGTCTTTGAATTATAACTCCTAATAAACTCAATCAAAAGTGTGCATTTGATACATGCCTTAAATAATGGAACTGTGTCTGTCACCCTTACACATTTTGGTAGACTGTTCCACAGAAATGGTTTATTGTACGTGAAAGTTTTCCACCTGTTATGTTCTTAGATATTCTCAGGGCTATGGATTTGTTAGTAATGAAGTGTTCTTGTGGGCTGATAAAAACAGCCAGACTGATGCCAGTCAGAAGTTTAAACTTGATCAAGAGTGACATGAAGGTCTTTAACAGGCATAATTTGTACAACTAAGCAGTCAATCAATCAACATTTCAGTCCCATCTGAATGCAATTGCTGGAAATGAGAAAGCATCCCATCCTTAATGTTTATCTAAAGTTTATCCTCCATCTTGCAGCCATGAGAAACATTTATGACGAAAGATTATTATATTTCAAGAAACAATCCGATTGGCCACTGCCTGGCAAAATGAACTCCTCATTTACGTAAAATTAAAAACATTAAATATTTATGCTCTGTTCGCTTGATTTGCTTCACTTTCAATCTCACAGTGCCCAACGCAAACCATTCTCATGAGTTTGCCTGAGTGCCATTGAAAATTAATGGGAAGGTTTCACTTAACTGTAATGGACATGCACCGTTAGTTTCTCTCACAATGATAAGTTACACAGAAAGAATTTGATCTGGGCCACAACAGGTAGCCAGTGAGTTTGTGTGGTGCAACCATTAATTACACACTCAGTTTCAGCATGTGACAAATGTATTTGTCTTGTTAAAACACCCAAATCAGGCATTCATATTTTATCAGTGGTATTAGCTGCAGACAGCATGTATATGCTTGTGTAAATATTTGATTCTGATTGGTCCAGGGGATGTTCATTATTTTGACAGGCACAACAAATCAATACAATACATGGTAATGAAGTAGTTCCAAAAAGGTGGTCTTATTGCTGTTCCAAATCCACATGCAAGCCTGTCCAACATGCAGTTCATGCACCATGCAATAACAGCTTTTAAATGAAAATTAAATGTACAATGCAAAATTGCAGAGACAAAGTTATTTTATTTATTTACTTACTTACATAGCGCCTGTCAAGCACACGTACAAGGTGCTTTACAAAATAGAAAAATAAGAAAATCAAACAAAACTCACCAATTAATAGAGAAATACAATAATATTAAATAAAATTGAAAAAAAAAATGATTAAAAGAGAATAAAATAAGATCAGCACACCCCACAATAAAAGAAAACAGTGAAGCAGAACCCGCATAAAACAATTAAAACAATTGGTTCTAGTGAATGCTAAACAGTATTAAAAGCAAGCCTATAAAATGCATCTTCAAACAACACTTAAAAGAGGAGACAGACTCTGCATTTCTAATGTTAAGGGGAAGGCTGTTCCAGAAACTTTGTGCTTTTACTAAGATGGCAAGATCCCCCCGGTTTTCAGTCTCATTTTAGGAACAGTTTACAGAGCTTGCTCTAAGGATCTTAGTGGTCTTTAAGGATTTTAGGGTGACAGCACCTGTATAACCAGCAACCAAACAGTGTAGAGTTTTAAAAGTAAATAAAAGAATCAATATGCAATCCTGTTCAATGTTCTGATTCAAATGATAATTCATTTTACAGAACAAAATTGAAGAAACAAAGTCACTCAAAAAAGCGTATGTAATTTCTTTTGTAAATAACCATGCGACAAGCAAGAGAATCCACTCTGGGCTGTGCATTTTATGAAAGTAAACGACTTCAGAGTGGTTAATGGCTACTTGGCTTGCCCCAGGGACCACTTCATCCACCTTGTTGGGGTTTACTCATTCACAGCCAATCACTTATTGTTCTTTGTGTCCAACATTAAAAAAACATGCGATGTAGCAAACATTTCCAGAAAGCAGAAATTAAATCTAAACTTACAATTATACATGCGCTATAAGAAAGGAAACCAAACGAAAATTTTAATTTTTTTTGCCAGGGCTATGAATATTTTTGTGAAAGCAGAAGAAATTAATTTTCATTTCACTGCCCGTGAGAACAGTGACCGTACACAAAAGACAATGTTCTAGTACATCACTCTCATTCCCTGATGGGTCTGAAAAAAAGGGAGTTTGGATGTACAATGAATAGCTTTTAATGGTCATATATGAAGCACCAGGTTTGGTGCATGTAACTGGCACTATCATGACAAAAAAACATGTGTATGACTTGACCATGCTTCACCATGAAATGACTGACCTATTGTTCAATTGATTTTTTTTAACTTGTTTTATAACTTTTTTCTTTTTTATTTAAGATGACTGATCACATTCTGCCCATACGCGTTTGTTTCCAAAATCTTTAATGACATTTTTTAAAAATTTCCACAAAATTCACATTACATGATCAACTCTTTTGAACTGATGGCACCTGGCCACCTTGTTTGGCACCTTAATCACAAGTGTCCTCCACCAAAATTATTAAATACAAATGATAAAATTACATAGATGTTTTTAAAATATTGCTATTCTTTCTAGTTATTGATACTCATAAGGAGACTTCAGGAAGCAAAAATAAGTAATATGGTGCAATGCCCATATCATGCAAGACTTGCCTAAAGTAGCTCAAGTACAGAGATTCACTGGACCCAGTGGGTTTCAGCGGGGGAAACCCTGTTCCCTTGGGGCCTGCAACCAGGAGGAGAAGAGGGGGTCTGGGAAGGAACTGTTCGCGAGGTGCTGAAGTTGAAGGTTCAAAATCATAGACCGATGGTGACCGAAAACGTACCACAGGTTGTTTATTTTCAGATACATAGACTAGTCTAGAGTCTAGAAGGCAGAAACACAATACGTAATAACTCTAGAGGGGATAGCTATGGGTCCTTGTAAGTTTGAGACACCTTCCTCAAATCCATCATTTGACCTCAGTTTTTTTTCCCCTGATTTTTTTTCCAGTTTTTCCAACCTGAAAGTTCAACCGAACTAGTTGACCTCACCGCAGCACCTGCCCTGATAGATGTGGGAGGAGAGGTTGAGCACGTGACTCCTCTGATTCATATGATTGATGCTCTTGTCTCGTCATGCTGTGGCTGCACCACTAACTGCACACTGCCTATGATGTTGGAGGAAGAAGTAGTCAGTGTACAGTTGGTTTGTGCTGCTGCAGGTGCCCAAGCAGACAGAGAGGGTGCTATTGTGATGAGACCAACTTAACTATTTAATCCTGGTGAGGCTGTGCCAATTGTTGCCTCACCAAGGGGATATCTGACCATAGCTGGGACCAATGGTGAGGCTGGGGATTGAACCCCAAACCTCAGGACTCACAGGCAACAATTTATCCTGTGACCCACCCAGAGGCCCTTGACCTTAGTTTTGCCTTCTAATCTTGGAGGGCTCTACTTTTTTGGTACCACAAGTAAAGTAAAGCATAAATGTGGGCCTGAAGCTTTCATCTCTCAATCCGTAGATAAGAGAACTTAGACATCGTGGGAGGAGGATAATGATATAGAAGTTGATCCAGCGCATCTGGATGTAAACAGCCAGTGGAAGCATGGCCAGGAATGACTCCAGCATGACATACAGAAAGGACATGAGGGACAGGCAAAGCTGGAAGGCATGCAACAGCACTGTTCTTTTGGCCCGTAGGGCTGAGGCCCTGTCACAGGTGATGGAGCGAGCCTCCAGCATTATGGCCACATAGCTGAAGAGAAGAATGATTCCAACCAGCACGAGGAAGGCCACATTCAGGCCAGTTCCCTTTTCGATCTGCCAATCTGATGAGATCACCTGTTCTACTGTACACAGTCGAGGTGACAACAAAAACGAGGGCTCTGCGAAAAAGAGAGCAAAGATATCGATTAGCACATTGGCTGACCCCAAAACCCAGATGATCACCATTGCCAGACGTGTTCTTGAAGGGGTGGACAGCTCACTGTGTCTCAGTGGGAAACAGACAGCAATATACCTCTCCAGAGACATGACAGCCAGATTGAGGGGAGCATTGTTGAATGTGGATGAGGTTAACAGAATGAAAAAGCCACAAACAATGCGAATCAGGCCAACGTGCATTAAGGAAAAGAGATAGAGAAAAAAGGTTGTCACCAATTGCAACGTGTCATTGAAAAGCATATGGGCGAATAGCATGTAGCGAGAGGTTTCCCTGAAGGTAGCTTTGCTCCTTAGGGCTACCAGCATGACACAGTTTATGTAAATGAAAATTAAGTGGCCACAACCAGAGACATTCTAAAAAATCGTTCTTCAGTCATTTTATATTTTAAGCCCTGCATCTGTAATAAACTCAGTTGTTCAGAGATATTTGCCATTCACTTTCCTGCTGAATCTGAAAGAGAAAGATGTTTGCAAATTATTGGCTTTAACAATTTTGTTGTAAATTCTTTAAGATAACTGCTGTTGTTTACTTCAATAAAAACCTAAAACAAAACACCAGTTGTAAATGTAAAAACACACTACATCATTTTAATTAAATAAATCCTGCAACAGCTCATTCCATCTCCACCTTCATGCCATAGAAACATTCTCTTTACAATTACATACCTCTGAGCCTCTCACTTTGGTGTTAAGCACAGCACTCTCTTCCAGTCTCCGTGCTTCACCCGAAATATTAGTACTACAGCCACATGACGTCAGTGACACTCAGAATCTTGTGAGCGGGACAAAGTGAGCGGGCTATGCGTGTGTGTGTGTGTGTGTGTGTGTGTGTGTGTATGCGTATGTATTTGTTTGCTTGGAAAGTGAAAAGCTAGTGAATATTTTAATCTTGCCAGCTTGATGCAGGAGTATAATTTTAATGTAAAAATCATGCAGTTTGTGGATAACATATCTGATGTGAAGAGATGAAGCTCGCTTGATAGTTTTTGAATCCAACAAATGGTGTTGTAAGAGTTTACCTCACCAACTCATCATACCCACTCTAACAATTCTGTGTGATGGATGGATTTTAATACAGTACGAGTTATAGGGTGCAGAACCTTATTGCACAATAAGCGGCTTAGTGACTGCCTCGGGTCATGAACTCTGGGCTCATTTGCCTATCCCTAGGTTTGTTTCCTATGTTAGTTTTGGGACAGATTTTGCACATTATTAAATCAAAAATCCTTGACCAAAAAAACCAAGACTACACTGTAAAAGAAATTAGAAATGCTCCACTTCAATTTTCATTTTAAGTCTCACACAGCATCATGTTCATGTAAATCTGTGTAGGTTATTACTTGTGGTACAGATTGAAGTAAAAGGCCTTACATACAAAGGCTTTAAAACCAGTTATGTCAGATCTGTTTTTCAGTAGGTGATGAAACAGGAGAGGGCACATTGCACTAGAGTACACCTGGGCACTCTACTGTGGAAGGAGCAGTGTCATGTGAGGAATAAGGTGCAGCTGAAAAGCTCTAGAGTGCTGTTAAAATGTTGTGACTTTGCACAGCTCCCATGCTCCTTCATTACCTCTTTCATTAATTATTGATAGTCCACTCCCAGGTCCTACAACTAATTGTGCCAGCTTGTTTTTTTCTTTTCTTTCTTGAGGTCAGTGACACACTCAGCAAAGCTCTGACCTAAAGGCTTTTAAGATCAAAACAATTTCTGCTTTGCATCTTTAAGCCATCCAGCACATATCACCACTGAGTATGCCAAAATAAGCATTCAGAAAATAGTTACTGAAATGTGGTTTTCAGTGTTACTATATTTCCATTCAAAACAAACTTTGGCAGTGAACTGTCAAAGGCTGGATGAAGGCTGAGTGCCTTACAGCATGACTGCCATTGATTTAAGTCTTCCTTTAACATAATAATATGTTGTATGATCATAATTAAATAAATAAAAGTATTAGTATATTATTTGAACTTGACATTTTTAAGTATATGTACCTGTAAATAGAAATAAAAGATGAGGAAAAAGTTCTCCATCATACATGCATAAAAGTCATTTAAATGTACATGTCCACAGACAGCAGTGGTGCAGGAGAGATTTCTGAAGTGGGGGGGGGGGTACCAAAATGTGAGCAAAAGGTCTCAACTTTTAAACTTATACTATATATTTCTCTTATCCTATAAATATTCTTATCCTGCTAGGCTGTAACAGTCAATTTGGATTGTAAATATGTCTAATGTCATATAAATGACAAGTATCGGTGCATTCCTAACTTGAATAATATGCCTACAGGGTGAGGTCCACGCACTGAATGCGCACCAGGGAAGACATTTCCTGTAACTGATGCAGTATTCAGAGAACCAGACCTATGGAGATGGAGCATTCAACTACAATGTGAAAATACACATTTGTGCAGTTATGAGCCAGGGCTCAGCCACCCCACAGAGAATGCAAGAAGTCAGGCACAACACAGAATGTTAAGAGTATACAAGATTTGGGTAAGACAGAGTAGTTTATTTTGTGAATCTAGCTGCTGTTATGTTGAGGAATCAGTAATCTTGATCACAATACTGATTTGGGGAGAATATCTAACTTTGAGTGGGACATGAAATTAATAGATGTTCACTGGCAAAATAGTTTGCATTGCACATGCCAGCCAGAATGCGCACATGTTTGAGAGACACTTCCACAGTTGTTGATATAGTAGCTGATATATATTCTTCCTTAGTTTGATTTACCCTGTGATGCAGTAACTGCAAACAATTTCCCATGCCTTTTTTACTGTTTTCATATTTAAATCTTAGCTGTTCAGTACTGTTTGCCGTCTGTGTCACTGAGTCCTGACAGAGGCCTGCAGTTTCCAGCAAAACCCCTCCGCATTATCTCAATGGAGAAACGCAGGAAACAAACACATGGGCACAGCTACACCCACAACCCAAAAGGAGTGGGACATACATAATGTATGAGAGAGCTAAAGACCACGCAAGGGAGCTGTGCCAAACCAAAATATTTCACTGTGTTCTGGAGCTTTTCTGCAGCATCTTGCTACTCACACGACATGGGGCCTATAGAGCAGGGACCAGGTTTTCTCTGTAGCAAGGTCCTCTCTCTGGTTTCATCACCTTCTGGAACATAATAATGAGCCAAACAACATATGTTTGTCGGCCATTCAGTAAAATGATTATCATTCACACAGAAATGTATATGTATTGTGATGCCAAATGAGGTGTGTCAGCAAGATGGGGCAGCACAATGAGGCAAAAGGCACTAGAGCGTACAGTTCACAGGGTGACAAGCCCATTTTAATGAAAAAACCAAAGTCAAATTTACAGCCGACAAGCACAACAACAGCTTCTTACATTCATAGGATAGAGCCCTGAGATAGCGGTCCATAGCCATCCACACCACAATCTTGGTCACTGTAAGACGATCTGGGTGGAGGTACTGCGTTACAAGCTGCAGCAGGGTAGCCATCTGACTCCGGGCATTCTCCCCCTGCCGGGAGACCCAGGCGTCCACCTGCTACCCCAAGGTTTGAGGGGACAGCCCCACTCACACCAGGATCTCTCGCCAGGGGGTGATGATGTTAGCCCACTCTGGCAGGTCCCACAACTATCTAAGCCAAAATTGGCCTCCACCAGTGCCCTCAGCGTGTACTTTATTTGTTGCAGACTAGCAAGCACAGGAAAAACATGAAAGCAGCACTGGTTAAATTAACAAAAGTCATAGCTATCACCTATGCCCCAGACCCGCAAGTCGAGGGCAAGGCTTGAACTCCTGGAATGTGTACTGCATTTTATTCTTACTACACTCTACTACATGCTTATACCTGAATTCTCCACCACTGTGACACAGACAGGGGATGTACGGTGTAGGCGGAGAGGCAAGAAGTACGAAAACGAGATTGTGCCAAGATACAATCAGTTTATTTTAGAAAAGAAATAAAGAAAACATGAACAAAACTCAGTCAGTGCACTTTGGTACAAGTCATTAACAAATAATGGCTGGCTTTACACAAGTAAAAATAAAAATTAGAACAAAAACTACCGCATAAAACAAGCTGGTGGTGAGTCTTTTTAGGCCCAGCTTCAAAGAGACGGGCACTCAGTTCTATCCTCTCTGCAGGTGGTTTACCGGGCCCTTGTCTATGGTTTCACACTCGTTTGGGTTACTGGTTTCTGTTGGGGAAAGAAAACATGCACAACAGTTAGCTCACGTGACACACTTGGAAGGAGGTGCGTTCTTCTTCCCTGAGCAGAGCCGCTTTCTGACTTTTCTAGTTTTCCCTGATTGCCCCAGAATAGCTGTAGTGGATGCATGCTTTGCATTTTGCACACTCTGACAATTGGCAATTTGCTGGCAGCCACTGTCCAGGTTGCTGTGCTGACGGCAGGTTGTGGCCACTGTTTGGGGTTCAGCCGTCTTCTTGCAGAAGGACACTGACACGAAGTGGCAGGTCAGGCTCTGATGACAACTTATTTAATTATTTGACCAGTCTTGGCAATACACATCATAATTTAAATAGATTTGTGGTGTTGAGATTTTTACAGCGAAAACTATATAAAGATAATGGATCAAATATCTGAATTCTTCTTAAATGACTTTTGTTCCACATCAAGACCATGTCACTTGGACAAAACATCACTCATACCTCTCCTGTGCCTTATCAAAGAGGAATGCAGCCATAAATGATTCTTATCCTGCTAGGCTGTAACAGACAATTCGGGTTCCCTCACTCTGTCATTCCTTCAATGTTCCATGGGGATCCCTCTGGAGGGGTGGTTGTTAGGGACCCATTCCAAATCAATACTTGATATCTCCTGTCAAATTCAAAGATCTGTCTCTGGTTCTGGGTGCCATTGACAGTAACCATTGAAATGATTTAATTAACGTTAATTACCAGTTAATCACTGGTTAAATAACGTTACTAAAGGCAGTAGCTAAAGTTAAATATTCAGAGAAAATGTTATTGTATAAAAAATATTTTTTTTTATACATGTGAATACCCTGCTACTCACATGTAATGTAATGGTTTAACAGGTTCAGTCATTTTATTCAGAGATTAAACCTGTTCAACAGATTGAAATAGTCAAAGTCTCATGTCTCTCATGCATTATGAAAAATATATCATTCTGTTGATAGATCTATCTAGAGTAGACAGAGTCATTTCCTTTTGAAAAGTTTACATTTACACTCCAGTAGGTAAGGAGAAACACAGTGAGGGGTGTTCCTTCCACCTCACTTCCAGTTTCTGTACAAGTCAATAATAGTATATTTTAGGACAATATGAGATAAGTGCATAACTATGGCTACAAACCTGAAGTGCATAATGTAAAATATGACCTTTCCTGTTTAAGCCAGCGTATGATTGAGAAATCTCATATAACTCATCTCAATTAACCTGGTAGTCTTTCATAATACCCTGACCAACATCACAGGGAATACAATTACCTGTATACCAGGAATATATGGGCCCCTATAGCCTTCGTTTTCCCATCGAAAAACCTTTGGTTAAAACCTTTGATGAAAACATATGTCCCTCTGGAATTATTCTGAGGCTAAATGTGCTTTACAAATAAAATATTTTTTCCTGATTTCTGTGGGTCATGACTCATTAATCACCTTTTACTGAATAATTCACAACGTCAGGTCTCAAAATGTAATCTCATATACCCTAGCAATAACTGCATGACTCATTTCCCTGTAGGTTGAAATATGTTCAAACCTTGGATCTAGTTATGTCTTCCTTTTTTAAAAGGACTCTAAAAATGCTTTAGAAATGTGTGTGGGTCATGTGTTATTCACCTCTTTTACGATGATCAGAGGCCAGTCACCAACCTCATGTCTCCAAAGTTTGTAATCTCACATACCCTAGTGATGACTGCATGACATCACTTTATCTCGTCCACTTATATAAAGCAAACTCAGCAGCACATGGACCGTCACATACGGACCCAGCCACTGAACCTCCTTAAAAAGGTCTGCCTGTTATTTCTTTCCTGCAACACGCTCCTTACTTCATGATGTTTTTGATTTTTATTCAATTTTTAAATGCATACAGCTTTTCAGTATACATTCTTCTGTCTACCTGAACTGCGCTACTTATTTTAAGTGAAACATATCACATACCACCATAGGTGATTTGGTGGTTTTATATTTAGAGAGTTTTGTCATGGCCAAGCTTTTTTATCTGAAGAGTTTACATTCATACACAATCAAGCCATCTGTGTACAAAGGTAATTCTGGTGTATTCCACTTCTCTGTTCTACACCTAGGTAAACCACATTTACTTAATTTTTTATTTATTTTCTTGAAGAGTAAAACCAATATCAGGAATACTTCCCCTTTCATCCCTGTTTTTTTTTTTTTTTTTGGTCACTTTCCCTTTGTGATATGATTTTCATTTTAAATGCACCCAGCTTCGTATCTTCTATTGATGTATACTACTTAGCTTAAAGCATTTTAGCATGATTTATAATAGAACTGGTATATAATATGTTTATGGAGTTGTCCAATTATTCTTAGTGATTTGCATGAGTTTCTTTAAGTAGAATTTATCAGTTAATTGCAAAAAATATTTTAACTGCTGGTTAACATCATATTTTCACTTAATTTCAGTTGTCAATGGAGATTAATGTTTCCTCTGAAGATTTCACAGTTGTACACCTCCAAGACAGTGCTGTGTCAATGGATCATTGGGCCATCGCAAGAGTCATTGTGGTGATGTCGACATCTGTTTTCTTCACCTATGTAAACAGCATCATGCTCTTCACTCTGAGGAGTAAACCCAACTTCAGGGAAACCTCTCGCTACATTCTCTTTACCAACATGCTGTTCAGTGATTCTGTCAATCTGATGAACAATGCAGTGCTGTTTTCATTCGCCTTGGCAGACCTTTACTTAACCAAAGCTGTATGTGCGCTGTCAGTAATGTTGTCCCTGATCACACACACCCACACCCCCTTGAACCTGGCAGTGATGTCACTGGAGCGTTATGTGGCTATTCGCTTCCCTCTGCGACACACACAGATCGCCACTCAGAGAAGGACATATGTCGCCATTGGTGTAGTCTGGATCATCAGCTCTCTAAACTTCATTATTGACATGTTATATACCATTGTGATGGTTCCGCAGTCTTTCACCACAATCACATTTTGCACAAGGCAGCAACTATTTCTTGCCCAGTGGCAGGTCAGCTTGGCTGAGGGGCTCAATAATTTTTACTTAATCACTGTGGCTGTAATAATCATCTATACTTACATCAGCATTACAGTAGCAGCACGATCTGTTTCCTCAGACAAGGACTCAGCCAGGAAGGCCCACAAGACTGTGCTGCTGCACCTGATTCAGCTGGGTCTGTGCCTCACCTCTTTTTTATATGGCATCTTTGAGAGTTTCATGGCCTCTGCTGGCACTGCCATGTTTGTGCACCTGCAATTCTTCAACTTCACCATATTTATAATACTTCCTCGATGTCTGAGTCCCCTGATTTATGGCCTGAGGGACAATGCTATTAGGACACTCTTCCTGAATAACTACAGGTGCAAGCTCAGCAAAGTCACACCTGTTGTCATAACACACTAAAGAAATCCAAAAAATATGTTTACATTGAATGATCCAGTAAAATACATTTTTTCACGATTTAACTTCCAGTAAAATAATTATTTTCATGCTGTAGCTCATTCATATCCCCAGGTCTGTATTCAAGCAGTTTGTGTTATGCATGTTCTGCAGTATGGTGCTCATGTGAAGTTGTTTTCAAAAAGGGTTTGCACACAGTTTAGCCCATTACTGCTCTAAAATATTTGGTGAATTTTAACAAAATGTTGAGAAATTGTTTTTGCAATTATCTTTTGCATGTTTGGTGTGAAAGCCTGGAAACAAATTGTTACTATAGAAAATAAAATCTAGAGTGAACTGGAAACAAATACCAAAGTCAGAAATGAATTTAAATTCATGGCCCATTTAAAGAAAATAGGAGATATAGCTACTGACAGACTATAGTGCACACTTTAAATGGAGCACACTTTCTGCTTTCAGGCTCCCTTTCTCTTGCACAAAGTGAGTTACTCTGTAAATTAGTATTGCAAAGTCAGAAAATTGTATAATTACAACAGAACTATGAGTGATTCTTTCCTCTCAAGTTACTGTATTATACAGACATGAACAGTTTGATATACATTTCATCACTAGCTATATATATGAATGTGGTTTTCTTGTAGTTACTAATGTAAAATAATCCTGAACTGAAAAAAATAATCTTTGGACTATTTATTTTTAAAATAAATGTTTGCCATAGAGTTACTGTACTCTAGATGCTTAAAATGTTGACCCTGTAAGGCTCCATTATGGTCACCCATCATACTGGCTTGGTGTTTTGTCTTTTCCTGTTTTCTCAAGGCTGTATAGACTGTTTGAAATACAAACACATGAAAACATTCCTATTGTCTGATGATGGTACATAAAAATATATTCACAAAGAGTACACGTGTCAAATGCACACACAGACATACACATATACATAACCTTAGAGCAAAAGGGAAAATACAACCTAACGCTTCTACAGAGATGAGCAGAGTGACTCCAGAGCATTCAACTGCATATCCATCATGTGGAGAAGCTGTCTTTGCATATTATACTTGGGCTACAAATAAAACACAGCCTCCTTGGCCACAACCTCCTCAGTGTCCCCAGGCTTCCCTCAGCTCTGATGAACCCAGTTAGATAGGAGGCACTCCCCCCACACACACGTTTTCGATTATAAATCACAATGAATCCTGCAACAGCCACACCCCGAAACACCCACATTTAAGCATACAGTATATAGTGCTGTGGAAGTTGAAATCAATTAAGCAATATCTATAAATTCAATTCAATTAAATTCTATTTGTATTATGCTTTTTACAACAAGTTGTCACAAAGCAGCTTTGCAAGTCATCCCTGGCCTGAAAACCCCTCGGTGCAAGTCAAGGCAACAGTGGCAAGGACAATCTCCCTGACAAACAGGAAGAAATAATAAAATGTAGCAATAATGGAATCAAAGAGAGGGAAAAAATAAACTTCGGGGAGTGTGAAATCAAAGCTTTAGCACCTGAAATAGAGATTAGAGAAACATAATTTTTGGTAGCCATAGCACCAGAGTAACAAATAATAAAAAATATTGCATGGCAGGAGGTTACCACAGCTGGCAATTCCATGGGTATACACATGGATTGAAATGAAGATAAATTGGTCCAACATCAAGGTTGAGGCAAATAGGTGTAGGTCTGTTTCTTGGCTTAAGGCTGTGTTGTGGTATATTTAACATTTATAAATAACAGGACTGTATTCTTGCATTGGTTGCCACATGAACTTTAACCATAAACCCAGTAATATACAGGGGGGTGCAAAAGTCTGAGACCACACCAAACACTTTTTTTAATTGTAAACCTAGAAAAAAACAGAATGTTTTGGGATTTTGTATTTTTGAAAAAAAAAAAAAAACATGTCATACAAAAAATTGATGATATTTAAAAAGAACTAAATATTTAAAATTCTGCATGATATTTCTAGATCTAATTTAAGAAAATGTGTGACATTGACCATGTCAACTCTTTTGTACAAAAGCCAAACCCCATTGAACATTTATGGGGGCACTTAAGGGCCAAGAAGATTTTGTGCACTTGAAGACCATGGGACAACATGAACCATCAAGTTTTGCACAGACTTCTGGAGTCCATACAAGCTCTAGTGCATGCTGACATTAAAGCAAGAGGATGACTAAATTCTAATACATTCTGAAAATTCATATTCATTTTTCAAATATTTAAACTTTCACTCAAATTGTTAATATAACTTCTAATGAAAAATGTTGTATTACGTTATAAAAGACTGGAAAATAGAACCAATTCTAGTGATCTCAGACTTTTGGACCCCACTTTATCTTTTAATAATTCTGGTTTAATATTTTATATGATTTTACATTTATAATATACATTATATTTTACATTTTATATGATATGGTTCAACAGAGATCCATGATAGAGAATGGAGATTGGCTTTCATATCTGCTGATAAGGAACTGTACGAAATAAAGATTTACAAGCTATAGCAAACTACAGAGGCCCCAACATAAACATTACCACTGATGCCTCTCTCCCTGAGAAACACAAGTCTTTTTTGCTCGATTTGAGTGGCCAAGCTGGATGCAGAGATTTTCCTGTTTTTGAATCACATCAAAGTTGGATCAGGGTGAACAGTGATGTACAAGTTACATGTACTTTGTTTTCTGCAATGGGCAAGGAGGCTCAACCTATTTTTTTTTTTATTTGAATCCCTGATTTTTCCCCCTTTTTCCCCAAAAAAAAAAACATTCAAACCCAACCTGAATGTTCAAACAAACTGGTTGATCACATTGCAGCACCACTTGCGATGAACCAACTGGAGATCATAGCCTGACCTACCCCGTATTGAACCCCCCTCCATTGGCCAATTGTTGCCTCGCCAATGGAGCCTCTGGCCATGGTTGGGAATGGCGAGGCCAGGAATCAAACCCCTGACCTCAGGACCTGTAGGCAGCAATTTATCCCACAAGCCACTCAGAGACCCCAGTCTCAACCTATTTTCAGTTCTTTCACAGTGAATTGGGACAAAGAATAACTACTTTGATGCGATCATTGCTAAATTCAATGAGCCTTTTGTGTCTAGATGCAATGTCTGATGATCATCAAGAAGGTCTCTGAAGCCACTGACTGGTATGCACCAATGGTGACAGGCATCAAAAGACATGGCAATGTGCAAATCTGTGTGGATTTAAAGAGACTGAATGAGGCTGTGAAAAGAGAGAGATTTATCTTACCTACCTTGGAAGACATTGCTCCAAAGCTGTCAGGGGCCACTGTCTTTTCTACTCTCGACGCCTCTATTGGGTTTTGGCAAATACCACTCGACCCCAGCTCCCAGAAGCTGACTACATTCTTCACTCCAGTGGGATGATTTTGTTTTCAGAGATTACCATTTGGAACAACTTCAGCTCCTGAAATCTTCCAGAGAGAAATGACCACCCTGTTGAAAGATCTCAAAGGCACAGAAGCAGTAATGGATGATATGCTTCTATATGGAAATACAAAAGAAGAACATGATGAAAACCTTAGAGCCGTCATAAAGACAATCAGAGTTTCAGGATTAAAGCTTGTGCGTTATGGCTGGCCACACACCATGTCACGACTACCATATACACCGCATAGTTTCTACAATCAGGCGAACGGTGCTGCTGTGAGAGCAATACAGACTGAAATACAGATTTTGAGACAGCCTGGCCCACACCTAGCCCCACTGAATTACAGAGCCACACCCATACATGCAACTGGACAGAGCCCTGCTCAGCTTGCAAAAGGACAACAGGTTAGGACAAAAATTGTAACTCTGATAAAGAAAATACAGCTCAGCCACATTGATCACAAGCAGGCACAGAAAAAAATATAAACAAGCAAAGCAGGCCTACAGATTTTTCTATAACAAAAGACATTCAGCACTTAACTTATCTGAGTTACATCCAGGCCAGAGCATCTGAGTCAAGCTGGATGGGGAGAAGAACTGGAGAACACTTGCTGTTGTTGTTTCCAGAGCGCCAGAGCAAAGGTCATATCTGGTGAAAACAGAACAAGGCACACTGGCTCGTCGGAACAGAGGACACCTACAACTCATCCCAGAGCCACGCAGCGGAGAAGGTCTGTTGCAGCAGGAAAGTAGTGTCAGAGATGCCACTGACAACACCAGTGAACTGAATTCACCAACGCTTGTTCCAGCTGGTTCAGATAATCCTGCATCAGCTGAAGTTCCTGTTCCGCCCAAAACACTAGCACCTTCCTGGAGAAGAGACTCAGGAAGAGCTACAAAGACTCCTGGGAAGCTGCAAGATGCTGTTTATTGACCACTGCCTTTAACAACATCATCCTTGCCAAGCTGGTCTTCAAACCAAGGGAACTGAGCCTGCCCAATTGCATCTGCAACTGGATATTGGACATAACAGGAAGAACACAGGTGGTGAGAACTGGTAGCAAGACGTCATCACCTCTGACACCAAAAACTCCACAAGGCTGCTGTGTGAGCCCAAAGTTGTACTCACTATTCACCCATGACTGCGCAGCCAGACAGGTCAGCAATTGAATCAAATTTGCCGATGACATCACTATCATTAGTCTCATGAGTAACAAGGATGTGACTGCCAGTAGATCAACATTCTGGCCAGTTGGTGTCATAATGTTGGGACAACAGAACTATATTTCCATTCACTCCCACAGCAAAGCTCCAAAGACAGTTAAGGTGACATAAGGCACTGACCACAGCTGTAGTTTCTGCTACCTTAACCATTTATGGTACAGTGCATCTTTGCAAAAAGCAACAAAACTTTAGTAATAAAAGTACCAGCAACCCTCTCTTCTCTCCACTCTTCCATCTCTCTCCTCCATGTCAGACATTCTGGATGCATGCTTCCAGCATGCTGGAAGTGTCAGGAGTTGTGCTAGCATCTCCTGGTGACCCTCCCACCACAGGTACAAGGATCCACCCAGCATGAACAACCAGGACACAGGGAATCAGGCAAGCATAGTCTTTATTGAATATTTTGTTATACAGAATAAAACAGCTCATGCCCGGGAAGCTCTCAAAAAAACAAAACCCAAAAGAAAATAGGCAGGGAGCTGTTGCTCCCTCGACGACCCGCGGCCGGAATTCGCAGGCTCCCCTCTCTTCCGATCACCGTCATTCGGGGGACAAATTACCCCCCTGTGGACTGGGCAGAGCAGTCACACACACACTGTGCTTGTTTTGTGGCACACGTCCCTTTCACCACTGGGGCTGCACCCCCACTCGCTTCCTGCCCAGCCTGGGGTTCACAGCGTCATCGCCAGCACCGCAAGATCACAAATTGTGTGAAGCAAAGGAGACCAATTACCCCAATCCACTACCACACACGTGTTCCTAATTACCGATGATGAAAACTACTCACCAAGCTGACAGCTTTGTCAGGCTCACCTCCTGACAGAAGCAACCAACAACTCTCTCTGCCTCTCTTCCCCAGCTCTCTCATTTAAAAAGGCCTGTTCAACACAGCCTAATAGGTAACTTAGGACCCCTGGGTGACTAGCTGCGGAGGAGCAGAGACACACAGTCACAAGGACAAGTGGTACCAGGTGAAGAACCATGGAGGTTGTTACACCCTTGGTTGTGCGTGTATTGTTTGTGCATTATTTCCGTCTGTTTGTTGTTTCATCTTTTCCCTCCCGCTTTCCATTTCAGATTAGGTATTCGTCTGCCATTGGTCCACCCCTGGTTACTGAGCGTTTCGTCCACCTATCCACTCTCCATCTGCTACCTGCTCCCACCGATCCAGTCCCTCCATGACAGTTTTTAAACCCTCTGCTCCATGTCTCGAGAGACTCACCTGTTCATTCACCATTTTTACTTTTGCTATTTTGCTGCTTGATTCTTTCAAACCGTTGTTGTTTTCTAAATCGTATTGTTGTTTCGTTTAAACCCTTGTTTTGTGTACCTTGTAACACGCTGCTCCTTACCTTGTTGCATATTTGGGAAGAAGGGCAGGTAAGATATACAGTAAAATATCACATTCCATACTGTCTGCTTACACCTAGGATATCCCGTTAGATTCATTTGGTTGGGGGCGAGTGCCACCCGCTGTATTCGGTTTGGGTAGGTCAGTCTAGTGCAGTTAGTTGGGTCTTTGTTTTTGTTGTGACCTATTGTTTTTGTCATTAGGTAGATAGTGGGTAAAACCCTAGATCAGATCAGACTGGCAACTTGGTTATTTTTGTTTCTTTTCTTTAGCCTTCTTCCCCATTTTGTGTGTTTGATTTGTGTTTGTGCTGTTGTGTATTTGTTGTAAATAATTGTACATAGAGTTTATTGCCCCCTCCTTTGTAAATACTCCCAGCACTGTACACCTTGTAAATAAAGCACACACCCGTTGTTACGCTTAACTTTTTGGTTTATTTCGGGGTTTGTCTGTCCCGGCCTCCCATTACACGACCACCTTTTATGTTGCATTCCCCTTCCCTATACCCCTAGACGCCATGGGGACGTAACAGAGGGCCACGCAGAGAAAATCCAGCAGAGCAAAGTCATGTAAGTCTCCAGAGGCAAACAGTCTGCAAAGATCCCACTTCTCTGGTGAAACCACTGCATCAGACCTTTTTTCACAGCACCTTGTTACTCACACTACATGGGGCCCATAGAGCAGGGACCAGGTTTTCCCTGCTGCAAGGTCTTCTCTTTCAACACCTTCTGGAAAATAATACTGAACAGAGCAACATTTCTTTGTAGGCCATTTGGTAAAAATAATTATAATTCACACTGACATTCATATGAATGCACATGTCAATTATACTTATGCATGTCAGTATGTTTTATTTAAAGATTATTTTTTGGGGATTTTTCCACTTTATTTGACAGTTACAGTAGAGAGGCAGATGGGAAATGTGGGGGAGTGAGGGAGGGGAGGACATGCAGCAAGGGGCCCAGGCTGGATTCAAGGCTGGGCTACTGCAGTAAGGCCTCAGCCTTATGTGGCATGCACACTACCGGATGAGCTACCAGAGCATGCCCAGCATGCTTTATATTTTGAAGACAAATATCTGCACTATATGGAGCTCCTGTTTAATTGAATTGTCCTGTACTTTAATTTTAATGTATATATATTTACCCCATATATTATTTGATTGAAGACTAAGGGTACACATTCTTTTTGTAATGGTTTAACTGATTCAGAAATTTAATTCATTTGGTAGATATTTTCAAGTAATAGAACAGATACAGTCATTTCCTTTTGGAAACTTTACATAAACACTCCATTTGGTAAACAGGATCACAGTGAGGGGCGTTCCCTTTACCTCACCTCCAGTTAGTTTCTGTGCAACCCAATAATAGTACATTATAGGACAATATGAGATAGTGGATAACTACAACCACACACTTCGGTGCATAAATTAAAATATGACCTTTCCTGTCCAGTGTATGATTGAGAAGTCTCATGTAACTCATCTCAATAAACCTGATAGCCTTTCATAATACCCTGACAATCATAACAGCAATTAAGATTACCAGTATACCAGGAATAAATAGGCCTCTACAGCCCTCATTTTCTTCATAGACTGAAAGATGTTAAAACCTTTAATGATAACATATCTCCCACTGCTATTTTTACAGAGACTAAATGGGTCATGACTCATTAGTCACCTGGACAACTTCAGGTCTCAGAGTGTAATCTCATATGCCCTGGCGATGACTGCATGACATCACTTTCATCTCATCCATTTATATAAATCAAAGTCACAAGCATATGGACTATCAGACATGGATCCAGCTGCAAAAGGCTTTTAGGGGTATTTTACTACGGGCTGCCTGTTATTTCTTTGCTGTACTGGTAATCTTATCTCTGATTGCTTCTCAACTTTTAAATTCATCCAGGTATTTTTTTTTATTTCACATTTAAGTGAAAGAGATCAGCTATTTTTTCATGATTACTTATAGTGTTTTTGACTTTGATTTTAAAAGAAGTGGCAAATGGAGGAGGCCAATGCTTCATCTGAGGACCTCACTTTCATACACCAGCAAGCTATCTACATTGAGATGGATGCAGCAATTGCAACAGAGGTAGTTGTGGTGATGTTCACATCCCTATTCTTCACCTATATAAACAGCATCATGTTCTTCACTCTCAGGAGTAAACTCAAGTTCAGGGAAACCTCTCGCTATATTCTTTTTGCCAACATGCTGTTGAATGACTCTGTCCAACTTATGAACAATGCAGTGCTGTATGCATTTGCTGTGGCACTCCTTCACTTAACCAAGGCTGTTTGTGCGCTGTCAGTAATGATGGCAGTGATCACATTCACCCATAGCCCTTTGAACCTAGCATTGATGTCACTGGAGCGTTATGTGGCTATTCGCTTCCCTCTGCAGCACACACAGATCGCCACCCAGAGAAGGACATATATCGCCATTGGAGCAGTATGGTTAATCAGCTCACTGAACCCCAGTATTGAGATCTTATACACCATTGCAATGGATCCCAACTTTTTCACTGCAGTCACATTTTGCACAAGGGAGCAACTATTTATTGCCCAGTGGCAGGTCAGCTTGGCTGAGGGGTTCAATAGTTTTTACTTAATCACTGTGGCTGTAATAATCATCTATACTTACATCAGCATTACGGTATCGGCCAGGTCTGTCTCATCAGACAAGGACTCAGCCAGGAAGGCCCACAAGACTGTGCTGCTGCACCTGATTCAGCTGGGTCTGTGCCTCACCTCTTTTTTATTTGGCATCTTTGAGAGTTTGATGGCCACTGCAGGCACTGCCGTGTTTGTGCACTTGCGATTCTTCAACTTCACCATATTTATAATTCTTCCTCGATGTCTGAGTCCCCTGATTTATGGCCTGAGGGACAATGCTATTAGGACACTCTTCCTGAATAACTACAGGTGCAAGCTCAGCAAAGTCACATCTGTTGTCATAACACACTAAAGAAATCCAAAAAATATGTTTACATTGAATAATCCAGTAAAAATACTTTTTCAGTACTTATCCAGGCGAGTAATTATTTTCATTCTGTAACTCAGTCATACTCCTGGGTCTGTACTCAAGCAGTTTGTGTAATATATCTTCAAACCTGCAGTTTAGTGTCTGTGTTAAGTTCACGGATTTGTGCCCACTTCTTAGCTCACTTACTTTCAAAATATTTGGTCAATTTTAAATTGGAGAAGTTATCTAATCAGCTGTTAGATTTTTTTGGGGTGGAATTTTGGAAACAACTGGTGGCTCAAAAATTGTTACTGTTAGGATATTTTGCCCTTCTCTGTGGAACCAAATGCAGGACAATGAAGAACACGCTGACAACTTCTCTTAAGAGAATGTTGATTTATTACAATGCGCAAGGGAGAGACAAACTCAGAACATTCGGGCTGCCTGTGCCGAGAGAATCTCTAAAGAATCAAGTTGTTTGGTGTGTTGATATACAGTTCATTGTCATACATATCAAAGGAATGACATACATGGCAAGCCAGAGACAACTGGTCTTGTCCCTCCATGGGATCCCTGGCAGAGCCATTAGCAGGGGTATGCTGTGGAGACAGGATACCCTACAGAAATGCAAATGTTTGGTTGATGACTGGAGCTGGCTAGGCCAAAGGTGTCATGAGGTGGAGGTGTCACAAAGTACGAATACAGAATACAACACAGGTCTGTCACCTACAGGAAGCCTTAAATAATATAATAAAAACCTAGAACCTATCATTACTAAATGAAAAGAAAGCAAGAGTGAACTGGAAACTAAATCATATATATGTTTTTGGTGACATACTTGAAACAGAATGAATACCAAGGTCAGGCATTAATTAAAATCATTAATTGTCACTTAATGGAATATAGAGGACATAACTATATAACTCAAAATATTTGTTAAACATTTTAAATTGAACTGTTAAACACACTCTCAGTCCTCTGGCTCCCTTTCTCTTGCATAAATGAGTTAATCTGTGCAGTAGCTGTGTGCGCAATCTGAAAATTGTATCACTTCCAATGAGTGATTACTTTTTCTGAAGTTCCTGTATCATACACACATGTTCAGTTTGATATACATTATATCACTTAATATATCTATGAATTTGATTTTCTTGTATTTACCAATATAAAATACTAATAATCCAGAACTGAAAAATAATCTTTGCGCTATTTATTTCTGTAATAAATGGGTGCAATGGAAATACTGTAATCTATACGCTTATAAAAATTGTCCTTGCAAAACAGTATCGTTCTCATGCATTTTACTGGCTTGGTGCTATGTCTTGTCATGTTTTCCCTACACAAAATGTCTCGGTTTTGCTATTTTCTCACTGGTTTCTGCTTTGTTGGGCTGATTAAGCTTGCCTGAAAGATGTCTCACACTAGGCATCTGCCATGGTTGCAAATATAAACAGATGAAAGCATTCCTATTAATTGATGATGATACATAATATATACAAAAAGAGTACACATGTCATATGCACACACAGATGCAGACATTCACACATAAATCTTTGGAGTGAGACTGAGTGTGTGTGTGAGTGCATGGAGAGTGTTTGGGAGAGTGACTGGGGTAATTATTGCTCTGCGCACAGACCAGCCTGGTTTACTGAAATCGGTGAACAAAGTGTGGGCGGGACACTCAGCCCATCTGGCCCAGCCTGAGTCTGTTTCTCCCACAACTTTTTTTTGCAGGATCAGTTCAGAGAAGGTCAGAGGTAAGTGTAAAATGTAATTTATGATTATTTTCTTTCACAGGATAAAAATATCTGTTGATATCTACAAGAAAATTCTGATTATACATGTAAATCACTACTTCTGTAATGTTGTCTGAAATATCTGATGTACAATATCAGGCCTTAAACGTCCATACAATAAACGAGTCATGTACAAAAAATAACAGCCTTGCAATCACTTAAGGAGATTCTGTTCTGTTCCACAAAATCCACTCCGTGGAGTTCCATCCTGGATCACAGGAATGCAGGCTGGACTTTCAGGACCTAGTAGCTGGCACACAAACACAACAACCGGGGAGAGCAGTACTGGTACAATTTGTTTAATTCAAAATGAAAACCTCAGCTCATTCACCCCCAGCCAAAATCTCTTGTTTTTCTTTATCGGACACAGTTAAGGTTGGAATATCCCCGGTGACGCCAGTCAGTCTCTTATGAATTCTCTGTCCTCTTGCCAGTCCAAACCACCCTGCAGACTGTCCCACAGGCTGCCCTGTAAAAATTATGCCCTTATTCTGCTGGTAATCAACCCACACTCAACACACACGCACACCAACATTTATATAGAGGCAGTTACTTCCCTCTATACCAAGGAAGCCCATTAGTGACAGTCAGTTCCTTGTCCTACTTCAGGAGATGACAATCCAGCAGGCTTCCCAGAGGAATTCCCACTTAGAATGAAAATTCCAAGTTCAGTCTCAATGTAACATGACCATTGACATACATTTATTATGAGAAGCTGCAATTCTAGCACACATGAAAATAAACATAACACAGCTACATAATTTAATGCTTCCAACACAGCAATCATCATGACATTTACTAGTGAGTAAGACTGTGATACACTGCAACCAAATGTAACATTCAGTCATCTTCTACCTCATGACACATACATGGGCTTGAAGTTCATCAGTTTTGGTGCCACTGTGCATTTGCTAGAATAATACGTGGCAGGGGAGTGCAAGAGAGAGGTTGTTTTCTCAGTCTCTGATGTACACTGTTCCGATTCCCTAGCCTTATGGTCTTGTGGGGCAACTTGCTGGAAAATCCATCTTTTAACAACAAGTTGAGATTCGGAAAGGTTAAATCAGAAGGGGGAGTGGCAGATTTGGGGCTACACCACTGCAGAAGGAAGTTCACTTTTACATGTCAAATTAAAGATAGCGGACTCATAGAAGCCATGACAAAGCAGAGAACCTTCCACAAAAAGACAAAGTTTCATATTTTGAAAACAGGAGAGGGTAAAAATCAGCACCCAACTCCATTGACCTCTAAGACCATTGATGGCATCCAGTGATGTAAGTAAAAATCAAGCAACCAAACACAGACTTGCAACTCAGATGTGACTTGTTGCCATTGCCACATGAGCATGCACCCAACTGTATGTACATTGGGTAAGACAGCAGCATATTTGGGTTGAATGGTAAGATTGGAAACACACTGTGATATGTGGCTTCTTTCCTATCATATCTAAGTCAATTATCAATTGTAAAATACCTGGCTAGCAAGCCTGTCACCAGCTAGCCAGCCAGATCACTTGTTCAGTAGGTGGCTGTATAATTCTGGCAAAATTGTCAACCCGTAGCATCATTTTGTTACTATTCCATTTGACCTACAATGACTAAAACTTTTTTCTTGTAAATACGCAAACCAGGGGAGCAAACCAGTCCCATCACATGCATCATCATAGATCCAGTGTTATATCAGCTGTGTTAGAATATTCTGATAACACCCTAACCACCAGCTGGTCAAGTTCTTCGTTACTTATGAAGGAGCATCTGTCTTGCCTTTCCTGGTGCAGCTTGTTCATATACTCAAGAGTATATGTCAAAACACTCTGTGGGTTACCTCAGTTCAGAAACCATTCCGATGTATCTGATCAGATTCCCTATGAGACTGAGCTGGGCCTCACATTAATGCACTGTTTCCTTGTCATCTAGGCTAGTTGCAGCCCTTGAGATGTAGCTCATGCCAGGAACTCACTCACTGTAATGTAACAACTAGCAACATTATCCCTTTTGAATCCGATGTGCACATTCATGCACTAAGGTCTAGGATCAATCAATTTGTATTTGTGATTGTTAATAAAAACCCATAAAATGTCAGTGGTAAGCTGTTTTCCCTTTGACTTTAAAGCAAATGTCATTCCAACAGTGTACACACGTTTTTAAATCTTGCCCAACTGAGGCTCACACGAGATTTGACCCAGGTACAGGCATAAAAGGTAATCAATGATGACTGCCGGGGGACGCTGCTTGTGAGACAGTTGACATGAGACGCTAAAAAGCTTAGCGGGATTGAGGTCGACCACCTGCAGGACACGAATGGCTGGAGCCGAAGCCATCACTTTTGATCAACAGAACAACAGCTAACTTTTAGAAAACAAAACAAAACTTGAGCGAAGAACTCAAAACCAGACAGGGCTGTCCAGTCCAGGAGGACTGCACTTTTGAGCTGGCTGGACTGTGTGTATCAGTCCAAGATTCTTGGTTCCCAGGTAGGCACCTGTCTGAGGGCCAGATTGTGACTGCTTTTCAGGCCTAAAATGTCTCAGTATTTCCATGAAAATTATTAGACAGTCGCAATGGGTGAAAATTAAGATGGAATTTGCAGCAACTACATCACTTTGTGACTTCATTGTGTTCATGCATATGTGTACCTGGGATGAAGGCACTAAAACAGGGTGGAGATTTTGCAAATGAGGCCAATTAAGTATTCCGTGTAATGTAATAAACCTTGCTGTAATTATGACACCCCTGACTGAGTGGGAACTTGAGCCACACTTCCAAATATTAAATACTCTATTGGCTATGGTGAAGCTACTGTTAACTTTATATGTCCTTGTGTCTGGATTTTTTAAAAGTACAGTTGAGTGTCATAACACAGTATACGTGTTCAGAGATAGAACACATACGTGTCCCATGAATGTATAGATTGTGTTTGATGCAAAACAAATAATCACAAATGTTGTTGCAAAGTGCAGCGAATCACATCACTGCAGCTTTATTTTCAGGAGTCACTATCAAAAAAGTGAGAGAGTGGAACAAGTGCAATTTGTTGTAATAACCTTGTTCCAATTGGTTTTAATATTCTTTCCGCTGTTGGACTACCAGCAGCTGTGTATTGTTGCAGGAAAGCTTTTTGTATGCTTACTAACATCATGCCATATTTTATTTAATTCCTCTACTGTTGGCTTTGTTACCCTATACCTATTAAATTAATTTTGAATATGATGTCACTTTAAAACCTCCTCTCGGTTGGCATTTAATTACCATGCTGTAATACAGCATTTTGAAGCTGTACCTCATTGGCCATTACATCTATTTATTACCTGATCAATAAATTTAAGTTTTATTTTCTTTGTGAAAGTATTTTCAGTTCTTTGTGTAGGGCTGTTGTCATGTGCTTGGGCTAGGGACCAATATTTTTTGTTGTGAATTACATTTCTAAATGAGTTATCTAAATGAATGGGGTAATGTTTAAAACAAACAAAAACTCATAAAAATTGCAGGTATTCTCTATTAAGAACAAAAGACACTTATAGGGATGTTCACTTGTCTTCAATTTCAGTTAGTACCTGTACTAAATGACGCTACTACATTTGGGAAACAATGAGATCATGGATATTCATGGGTGCACACTCGTAGGCATGACATGAATTATGTCATCTTTCTCTTTTCAAACCAATTTCACACATCTCAACAGCTGAATGAATATAAATCCAGTCCCAAGTTAAATATGTTCAAATAGGTTGAAATATGTTTAAACCTCTGATCTTAACATTACATTACATTACATTAAAGGCATTTGTTTAACACTTTTATCCAGAGCGACTTACAAGGCAAAGTGCATATGGATGGGACAAAAAGTGCAAGGGTGAAGTCCCAAATGCAAAGGTGACAGAATAGATCAGGACCCCAGTATTGACTAATTTACTGAAGGAGAAAATTAAAACATCAACCTAGGTTGAAAACAAATTACAGTTAAAAATGAGCATAGATAAGTGCAGTGAAACATTACAAAGAGCAAGGGAGGGGTGGGGAGAGGTGCCAGCCTGAAGAGGTGAGACTTCAGTCTGCACTTGAAGGTGGCCAGTGTCTCAGCCATATTCTGACCTCCACAGGAAGCCTGTCCCACCACTGGGGGGCTATCAGGGGGATGCATCAGGTGTACACAGGTGGCAGAAAGGAGGGTCTGGCAGGTGTGTAGGGTCTGATGATCTTCTGAAGATATGCTGGAGATTTTTCACCTTAACAGCCTGGTGTGCTAACACCAAAGTTTTAAATTTGATTGCGATGAGTGATAACAGGTAGCCAGTGGAGGGCAAGGCGGGGGGGGGGGGGGGGGGGGGGGGGGGCTGATGTGGGAGTAACATATCTTCCTTTTGTAAAAGGAAAAACTGCTTTAGAAATGAAACATTTTTCCTGATTTGTATGAAGTACAGTTAATCACCTGTTGTACAACAACTAGAACCCAACAATCAACAACCTCAGGTCTCAGAGGTATATAATGTCACATGCCCCAGCGATGACTGCATGACATCACTGTCATCTCATCCATTTAAATCAAAGTCAGCAGCACATGAACTGTCAGATACGGACCCAGCTGCTGAACAGAAGGGTATTTCCATCCATTTTCTTACTTATGTCTGCCTGCTATTTCTTTTTTGTTCCATGCTCTTATACACACCCATATGCATTCTTATCTTATTCAACTGGACTATTTATTTTCAGTGAAACAAATCAGATATATTTGTCCAGAATATTTACCGTAATGTTTTTATATTTATGGTAACGAGAAGGCCAGCATTTTATCAGAAGTGTTTACATACACCAGCAAGCCATCTATGTTCAACATCTTCCACAGCATCATGTACTTCTTTCTGAGGCGTAAAACCAACTTCAGGAAGATCTCTAAATGCATCCTCATATCAACATGACATTCAGTCTTTTATCGTTCACTTTCCCTTACATTAAATAATAGAGATTTTTAAAATAATTTGTAATTAAATGATTATTAAAAAATAGAGATATTATTTTCATTTTAAATGCAACCAGCTTTGTATATTCTGTTGAGATATCTTACTTAGCTTAAGAATTTCAGCATGAATTACAACAATGCTGATATACAATATGTTGATGGTGTTGTGTAATTATTATTAGTGAATTGCATGTATTTCATTTAGCAGAATTGATCAGAGAATTTGAATATGTTCCCTTAATTTCAGATATCAATGGAGATTAATGTTTCCTCTGAAGACTTTGCACTTGTACACCTCCAAGCCCTTCGTTTGCCAATGGATCATTGGGCCATCACAAGAGTCATTGTGGTCATGTCTACATCTGTTTTCTTCACCTATATAAACAGCATCATGCTCTTCACTCTCAGGAGTAAACCCAAGTTCAGGGAAACCTCTCGCTACATTCTTTTTGCCAACATGCTGTTGAATGACTCTGTCCAACTTATGAACAATGCAGTGCTGTATGCATTTGCTGTGGCATTCCTTCACTTAACCAAGGCTGTTTGTGCATGTCAGTAATGATGGCAGTGATCACATTCACCCATAGCCCTTTGAACCTAGCATTGATGTCACTGGAGCGTTATGTGGCTATTTGCTTTCCTCTGCGGCACTCACAGATCGCCACCAGAGAAGGACATATATCGCATTGGAGCAGTATGGTTAATCAGCTCACTGAACCCCAGTATTGAGATCTTACAACCATTGCATGGATCCCAACTTTTTCACTGCAGTCACATTTTGCACAAGGGAGCAACTATTTATTGCCCAGTGGCGGTCAGCTTGGCTGAGGGGTTCAATAGTTTTACTTAATCACTGTGGCTGTAATAATCATCTATACTTACATCAGCATTATGGTAATTGGCCAGGTCTGTCTCATCAGACAAGGACTCAGCCAGGAAGGCCCACAAGACTGTGCTGCTGCCACCTGATTCAGCTGGGTCTGTGCCTCACCTCTTTTTTATTTGGCCATCTTTGAGAGTTTGATGGCCACTGCAGGCACTGCCGTGTTTGTGCACTTGCGATCTTCAACTTCACCATATTTAATTCTTCCTCGATGTCTGAGTCCCCTGATTTATGGCCTGAGGGACAATGCTATTAGGACACTCTTCCTCAATAACTACAGGTGCAAGCTCAGCAAGTCACATCTGTTGTCATAACACACTAAAGAAATTCAAAAAATATGTTTACATTGAATAATCCAGTAAAAATAACTTTTTCAGTACTTATCCAGGCGAGTAATTATTTTCTTGTAACTCAGTCATACTCCTGGGTCTGTACTCAAGCAGTTTGTGTAATATATCTTCAAACCTGCAGTTTAGTGTCTGTGTTAAGTTCACGGATTTGTGCCCACTTCTTAGCTCACTTCTACTTCAAAATATTTGGTCAATTTTAAATTGGAGAAGTTATCTAATCAGCTGTTAGATTTTTTTGGGGTGGAATTTTGGAAACAACTGGTGGCTCAAAAATTGTTACTGCTAGGATATTTTGCCCTTCTCCGTGGAACCAAATGCAGGACAATGAAGAACACGCTGACAACTTCTCTTAAGAGAATGTTGATTTATTACAATGCGCAAGGGAGAGACAAACTCAGAACATTCGGGCTGCCTGTGCTGAGAAAATCTCTAAAGAATCAAGTTGTTTGGTGTGTTGATATACAGTTCATTGTTATACATATCAAAGGAATGACATACATGGCAAGCCAGAGACAACTGGTCTTGTCCCTCCATGGGATCCCTGGCAGAGCCATTAGCAGGGGTATGCTGTGGAGACAGGATACCCTACAGAAATGCAAATGTTTGGTTGATGACTGGAGCTGGCTAGGCCAAAGGTGTCATGAGGTGGAGGTGTCACAAAGTACGAATACAGAATACAACACAGGTCTGTCACCTACAGGAAGCCTTAAATAATATAATAAAAACCTAGAACCTATCATTACTAAATGAAAAGAAAGCAAGAGTGAACTGGAAACTAAATCATATATATGTTTTTGGTGACATACTTGAAACAGAATGAATACCAAGGTCAGGCATTAATTAAAATCATTAATTGTCACTTAATGGAATATAGAGGACATAACTATATAACTCAAAATATTTGTTAAACATTTTAAATTGAACTGTTAAACACACTCTCAGTCCTCTGGCTCCCTTTCTCTTGCATAAATGAGTTAATCTGTGCAGTAGCTGTGTGCGCAATCTGAAAATTGTATCACTTCCAATGAGTGATTACTTTTTCTGAAGTTCCTGTATCATACACACATGTTCAGTTTGATATACATTATATCACTTAATATATCTATGAATTTGATTTTCTTGTATTTACCAATATAAAATACTAATAATCCAGAACTGAAAAATAATCTTTGCGCTATTTATTTCTGTAATAAATGGGTGCAATGGAATACTGTAATCTATACGCTTATAAAAATTGTCCTTGCAAACAGTATCGTTCTCATGCATTTTACTGGCTTGGTGCTATGTCTTGTCCTGTTTTCCCTACACAAAATGTCTCGGTTTTGCTATTTTCTCACTGGTTTCTGCTTTGTTGGGCTGATTAAGCTTGCCTGAAAGATGTCTCACACTAGGCATCTGCCATGGTTGCAAATATAACAGATGAAAGCATTCCTATTAATTGATGATGATACATAATATATACAAAAAGAGTACACATGTCATATGCACACACAGATGCAGACATTCACACATAAATATCTTTGGAGTGAGACTGAGTGTGTGTGTGAGTGCATGGAGAGTGTTTGGGGAGAGTGACTGGGGTAATTATTGCTCTGCGCACAGACCAGCCTGGTTTACTGAAATCGGTGTGAACAAAGTGTGGGCGGGACACTCAGCCCATCTGGCCCAGCCTGAGTCTGTTTCTCCCACAACTTCTTTTTGCAGGATCAGTTCAGAGAAGGTCAGAGGTAAGTGTAAAATGTAATTATGATTATTTTCTTTCACAGGATAAAAAATATCTGTGATATCTACAAGAAAATTCTGATTATACATGTAAATCACTACTTCTGTAATGTTGTCTGAAATATCTGATGTACAATATCAGGCCTAAACGTCCATACAATAAACGAGTCATGTACAAAAAATAACAGCCTTGCAATCACTTAGGAGATTCTGTTCTGTTCCACAAAATCCACTCCGTGGAGTTCCATCCTGGATCACAGGAATGCAGGCTGGACTTTCAGGGCCTAGTAGCTGGCACACAAACACAACAACCGGGGAGAGCAGTAGTACTGGTACAATTTGTTTAATTCAAAATGAAAACCTCAGCTCATTCACCCCCAGCCAAAATCTCTTGTTTTTCTTTATCGGACACAGTTAAGGTTGGAATATCTCCGGTGACGCCAGTCAGTCTCTTATGAATTCTCTGTCCTCTTGCCAGTCCAAACCACCCTGCAGACTGTCCCACAGGCTGCCCTGTAAAATTATGCCCTTATTCTGCTGGTAATCAACCCACATCAACACACACGCACACCAACATTTATATAGATGCAGTTATTCCCTCTATACCAAGGAAGCCCATTAGTGACAGTCAGTTCCTTGTCCTACTTCAGGAGATGACAATCCAGCAGGCTTCCCAGAGAATTCCCACTTAGAATGAAAATTCCAAGTTCAGTCTCAATGTAACATGACCATTGACATACATTTATTATGAGAAGCTGCAATTCTAGCACACATGAAAATAAACATAACACAGCTACATAATTTAATGCTTCCAACACAGCAATCATCATGACATTTACTAGTGAGTAAGACTGTGATACACTGCAACCAAATGTAACATTCAGTCATCTTCTACCTCATGACACATACATGGGCTTGAAGTTCATCAGTTTTGGTGCCACTGTGCATTTGCTAGAATAATACGTGGCAGGGGAGTGCAAGAGAGAGGTTGTTTTCTCAGTCTCTGATGTACACTGTTCCGATTCCTAGCCTTATGGTCTTGTGGGGCAACTTGCTGGAAAATCCATCTTTTAACAACAAGTTGAGATTCGGAAAGGTTAAATCAGAAGGGGGAGTGGCAGATTTGGGGCTACACCACTGCAGAAGGAAGTTCACTTTTACATGTCAAATTAAAGATAGGGGGACTCATAGAAGCCATGACAAAGCAGAGAACCTTCCACAAAAAGACAAAGTTTCATATTTTGAAAACAGGAGAGGGTAAAAATCAGCACCTGTCAGGAGGTGAGCCTGACGTGCCGTTGCTTGGGTGAGTTTTTCTTTATTGGTAATTTGGGGCACGCGTGCGGTATGTGGATCAGGGTGGGTTGTCTCCCTTGCTTTGCCTGATTGGTAATCTGCCGCAGCTGTCTCTCGTTCCCTCCGCGCAGGGAGTCAGGATAAGAGAGCGGGGGACGAGGCAGCCTGGGTTTTGGGCAGCCTGGAAGGAACCTGCAGTATGCTGGGTTTTTAGACGGGGTTATTTTTCTTTATTTGAGAGTTTCGATTTGTTTCGGTTGGTTTTGAGTTTTGAATTTTTGCCGGCGATTTCGTTGTTTTTTTGGTTTCGTTTTTTTCTTTCGGTTTTGTTTATTTTTCTTCCTTAAGAAATCCCACGGGGGGATTTCTTTTTAGGGTGCGTGTGAGTGAAGAGGAGGCAGGGACTGCACGCCTGGAACCGTGTCGGCGACCGGCTGAGGGAAGGGACGGAGGAACCCCAATATCAGCGCTAGAGGAGGGAGAAGGCGACGGCGGTGAAGCTGCTACCCCGGGCTGGGCAGAAGGCGAGCGGGGGCATGCCCCGGTGGTGAGAGGAACGTAACCACAAAAGTAAACAGCGTGTGTGTGTGTCCTTGCTCTGCCCAGTCCACTGAGGGGTGACCTGGTATTTTGCCTCTCCCTCTCTAGCCTTCCCCGTCCCAGGCCCAGCGGAGTTGGAAGACTGGGAGTCCACCAGCGTGCGGTCGCGGCGGTTCCTGGAGGCTGGAGGAGCGGCAGTCTCAGCCTGGTTTTCGTTGGTTTTGTTTTTTATTTTGGGGCGCGGAGGAGGCCCGGCTTCTGGTGGCGCGGGCCGAGTCGCGCCCCACCCTTAGTTTCGTTTGTGTGAATGCGTGTGAGTGTGTGGACCTCCCTCCCAGCGTGAGTTACTCCCCCCTGTGTTGGCCAAGAGGGGGCTGGCCTGTGCCGTGTGGGCAGGCCTGGGAGAGGGTCTCAATCTTAACACTGTGTGGAGTGAGTGTGGCACAGGGTTACCTTGTTGGCGTGGTTTGGATTGCGGTGTAGGTGTGGGGAAGTCCCTCTCCCGGGAGTTCTCCCACGCGACACCGGGCCAGCCAGTAGGGGCTAGCGGAGGAGGGGGGAGTTGGAAAGGGGGAGGGGAGGTCAAAGTGGGTGGCTGCCCGAGCATGAGTTTTGCTGTTTTAAAAAAGAAACCTAATAAAGTCTCTGCTGACCTGACTCCCTGTGTCTTTGTTTGTGTGGGTGGGTCCCAGTACCTGTGTGGGAGGGTTATCAGGAGGCGCTAGCGTGACTCCTGACACTCTTCATTTTTGGCGTAGTCCGGCAGGACCCACCCTTTCCAGCTCACGGACACCATGGAGGGGCAGGGGGGGGCTGGGCGTGGGTTGCCATTGGGCGGGGCAGGGAGTATGACTGTGCCCTGGTTCATGTGCGCTCCGTGGGTCCCCAAGTTTTCTGGTGAGGAGGGCTCTACCAAGTTTGGGGAATGGCGGGATCAGATGCAGGCTATGCTCCGGGCACAGGGTCTCACTGAAGTCCAGCAGGTGGACTTCATGGTAGGGGCTCTAGAAGGGCGTGCCCGGCGGGAGGTGCTGCTTGTTCCGGCTGAGCGGCGGAACACGGTGGCCCTGGTGTGGGCCCTTTTGGAGGAGCTATTTGGTCGTCCGGTCCCCCTGGCTGTGGCCCGCTCCCGTTTTTTCCAATGCCACCAGAGCTCCGAGGAGGCGCTGGAGGTGTACCTCTTGCGGCTGAGGGAGCTGCATGCGAGGTGGCGGGCCCGGGAGCCAGGGGATGAGAGGGTGGATGACGAGATCCTTCGGGATCAGTTCCTCCTGGGCCTGCGGGGGGGCCCCGTGAGGCAGGAGCTCCAGCGGCTGGTGAGGCGCCAACCGGCTAGCACCTTCTCAGAGGTGTGCCGGGAGGCCCGGGAACTGGAGCTGGAGCAGCGAGGGGATGAAGGGGCCGCTTGCTTTGTTTCTCGTTCTGATCCAGCTAGGGCGCCTGTGGTTCCAGCGCCGGCAATGGACGTGGAGCGGTGGAAGGAGGAGGTGCGTGCGGAGCTGTGGCGGGAGCTCCAGGACCAAATGGCGACCCTGGGGAAGACCCTGATTAACGAGATTCAGCAGCAGTTGGCGCGGGCCCCACCCCCCCAGACGGTGGCGCTGCAGGGGCAGGGCCGGGCTGGGACCGGTCCCGGACGGAGGTCGGGTCGGTTCCAGTGGGATGCTGCAGGTCAGCCGGTCTGCGCGGAGTGTGGACAGGCTGGCCATATGCAGCGAGACTGCCCCCAGCGGCCGCCGTTAAACTCCCAACCCCGTCCGCAGTAGGGCGTGCGGGCGGGGTGCAACAGCAGGGAGGTGAGGGAAGCCCACCTCGAGAAGACATCCTGGGGGTATGCCCTGAGGTGGTGGTGGAAGCAGGGGGGGTAAAAGTGCCATGCACCCTGGACACGGGCTCACAGGTTACCCTGTTTAGCGAGGGGTTTTTTCAGCAATGGTATGGAGATCTGCCAGTGCGGGACACCTCCAACCTCCAGTGGCTAACCCTCCGGGCGGCCAACGGGTTGGATATTCCATTCGTGGGGTATGTTGTGATGGATTTTGTGGTCGGGGGTGTAAAGGTGCCGGGAAAAGGGGCGATCATTGTCCGAGACCGGTGTCTGGGGTCAGACACTGCGGTCTTGGGCATGAATGTGATCGCCCACTGCTGGGAGGAGGGGGTTAGGGGTGTGCAGCCTGGCTCACTGACTTTCTCTGTCTCCCACCAGGGTCGAGCGCGCCGGGCGTGGGAACGAGCCTTCGCGGTTTGCCGCCGGGTCCGGGCCCAGACGGCCACTCCCTTGGAGGGGGTGGTCCGACTGACCCGGAAGGCGGATGCGGAGGTCCCGGCGTGCTCAGAGGTCCTCCAATGGCTCCCTGTGGAAGGTTGGGAGAAGGTGGACGGGGAGGTTTGTCTATTGGAGGGGGTGGGGGATGGAGGAGAGTGGCAGGTGGGCCGGGCGGTGGTTTGTGTGCGGGGGGGGAAGGTCCCCCTCCGCTTGATTAACGTGCACCCCTACCCTCTCTCCTTGCCCCGGCGGCGGCCCCTGGCCACGGTGTCCCGCATTCTCCCCTCGCAGATACAGGGTGGGCGTGACCTGGTGCTGCGGACCCCCCGCCCGGGGGAGGTAGAGGTGGATGTGTGCACCGCGCAGGCACCTTTAGGGGTGGGGAGTCCTCTGTCTCCTCCAGAGCTGGAGGGCCTCACCCCAGAACAACAGGGCCGGGCTCGGGACCTGCTGGAGCGGTGGGCGGGGGTGTTCACGGCGCATGAGGAGGACTTTGGCCGCACCGAGGTAATTTACCATCAGATACCTACCGGTAATGCTCCCCCCTGTCGGGAACGATATCGCCCTCTTCCCCCAGGTCTGTACCCGGAGCTGCGGTCCTTGGTGCAGGGGATGCTGGAGGGCGGGGTGATCACGGAGAGCTCGAGTCCCTGGGCCGCGCCTGTGGTCCTGGTCCGGAAGAAGGATGGTGCCTGGCGGTTCTGCGTGGACTACCGCCGCCTCAACGCGGTCACCCACAAGGATGCCTACCCGCTCCCCCGGATTGAGGAATCACTCACGGGGATGAAGTGTGCTGAGTGGTTCTCGACCTTAGATCTGGCGAGCGGGTATTGACAGGTGGCGGTGGACCCGCGGGACCGTGAGAAGACCGCCTTTGCCACACCCCTTGGGCTCTTCCAGTTTGAGCGGATGCCTTTTGGCTTATGCAATGCTCCAGCGACCTTCCAGCGGTTGATGCAGAGGTGTCTGGGGGACCTGGTAAATGATTCCATTTTAATTTATTTGGATGATATCGTGGTTTTTTCCCCAGACTTCTCCAGCCATCTGCATCACCTGGAGGCGGTGTTTGAGCGGCTGAGCCAGTACGGGCTGAAGCTCCAGCCCCAGAAGTGCCGATTCTTCCGGAAGTACGGTACCTGGGGCATGTGGTGAGTTCCGCGGGGGTGGCTACGGACCCGGACAAGACGGCTGCGGTCCGGGACTGGCCGGCGCCTGAGACGGTGCGGCAGGTGAGGGCCTTTCTCGGGTTTGCCGGCTACTATCGACGGTTCATCCCCGCTTTCTCTAAGATCGCGGCTCCCCTGCACCGGTTGCTGGAGGGGACCGCGGCCCGGGGTAAGAGCACGCGGCGGGTGGAGTGGGGCACCGAGTGTCAGTGCGCCTTTGAGGGGTTGAAGGCGGCCCTGCTCTCTGCGCCCGTGCTCGCGTATGCAGACTTTTCCCTTCCTTTCCGTCTTTACACAGATGCGAGTATGGAGGGGCTGGGGGCCGTCCTGTCCCAGGTGCAGGGCGGAAAGGAGAGGGTGATTGCGTACGCCAGTCGGAGCCTGCACCCCGCTGAGAGGAACGACCAGAACTACAGCGCCTTCAAGCTGGAGCTGCTGGCCCTGAAATGGGCCGTGACAGAGAAGTTTAAGGATTACCTCTGGGGCGTAAAAGTCACGGCCTACACTGACCACAATCCCCTGGTACATCTGTCCACGGCGCGGCTGGGGGCGACAGAGCAGCGGTGGGTGGGTCAGCTGGCCAGCTTTGACCTGGAAATCAAGTACCGGCCAGGGGCCCGCAACGCTAATGCTGATTCGCTGTCCCGGCTGCCCGAGGGCCCAGGGGTTGTGGAGGTGGGTCAGGTGTCCAGCGGCCCAGCAGTGGAGGATGCCTGGGACTGGTCGGCTCTGCAGCGGGAGGATGACTATCTGCGGGCCCTGGCGGAGCGTGTGCGGCGGGGGGAGCCCCCTCGGCGGGAGGAGAGGAGGCTGGCCCCACCGGAGGAGGGTAGGTGGTGGAGGGAGTGGGAGCGTTTGCGGGTTGAGGGGGGTGTCCTGTACCGCCGGGTGTTAGATCCTCTGGAGGATGGGCCGCTGCTGCAGGTACTGGTGCCCCGGAGGGTGGCGCGGGGCGTCTGGCAGCGGTACCATCAGGCCTTGGGCCATCTGGGTGCCAATAAGGTGGAGGCTGTCCTGCGTCGGCGGTTCTACTGGCCGGGGTTGGGGAACGACATCCGGCGGTGGACCGCCGAGTGCGGGCAGTGTGTGGTGGCCAAGGCCGGGCCGGAGGTACGGGCCCCCCTTGTCCCCCTCTCCACCTCTTATCCTTTGGAGGTGGGGGCCATGGACCATCTGGCGCTGGGGCGTCCCGGTGATGTGTATCCGTACCTGCTGGTCCTCACTGACTTGTTTTCTAGGTACGGCTGGGCAGTGCCCGTGCGGGACCAGTCGGCCGGGACGGCGGTGAGGGCCTTGTGGGGATCGGTGGTGCAGCACTGGGGATGCCCCGAGCGGCTCCTCTCCGACCGAGGGGCGGCCTTTGAGTCCTCCCTGGTAGCCTCGTTCTGTGAGCTCTATGGGTGCATTAAGATCCGCACTACCCCCTACCACCCCCAGGGCAATGGGGCCTGCGAACGGTTTAATCAGACTCTGCTGTCTCTCTTAGGGTCTCTCCAGGAGGAAGAACAAGGCCGGTGGCCGGAGCGCCTGCCCGCTCTGCTCCAGGCATATAATAATGCCATGCACAGCAGCACCGGCTTCGCCCCGCACTACGTCCTGACCGGGCGGCATGCCCGGCTCCCGGTGGACCTGGCAATGAATGTGCCCCCCACCCCAAGGAAGTGGAATATGGAGGGGTGGGTGCGGGCACACCATCGTACCTTGTCCGGGGTGTATGAAAAGGTGCTGGAGTCTGTACGACGCCAGCAGCTGCGGGACAAGGAGAGGTACGATCGGCGGCTGAAGACCTTGCCGTTGTTGCCGGGGGACCGGGTGCTGGTGCGGAACTTCAGGCGCCGGGAGCGAGGTAAGCTGGCCCCGAGATGGTCTCCTCGTCCTTTTGTCGTTGTCCGCCAGCTGCAGCCGGATCGGCCGGTGTATGTGGTCCGTCCCGAGGGAGGTCGGGAAGAGCGGACCCTACACCGGAACAACCTGCGTGCCTGCCCCGTGGGTGATGCCTGGAGGGAGCCCCCAGTGGAGGAGGAAGCCGAACGGGAACCAGAGCCGGGTCCGCGGAGGTGGGCTTGGGGCTGGAACCCGGTGTGGGTCCCTGCCCGGGGTCCTGTTCGTGAGCCTGCTGTTCCCCTAGAGGAACAGCATCAGGGGGAGGCGGCGGAGCCTCCTGTGCAGCCGGAAGTGGTGCCCCTCCGTCGCTCTGCACGTGAGACACGAGGGCAACCCCCGCGCCGGTACATTGAAGAAGCGTAGTCGGGACGACTACGGGTAAAGCGGGGGGAGTTGTCAGGAGGTGAGCCTGACGTGCCGTTGCTTGGGTGAGTTTTTCTTTATTGGTAATTTGGGGCACGCGTGCGGTATGTGGATCAGGGTGGGTTGTCTCCCTTGCTTTGCCTGATTGGTAATCTGCCGCAGCTGTCTCTCGTTCCCTCCGCGCAGGGAGTCAGGATAAGAGAGCGGGGGACGAGGCAGCCTGGGTTTTGGGCAGCCTGGAAGGAACCTGCAGTATGCTGGGTTTTTAGACGGGGTTATTCTTTATTTGAGAGTTTCGATTTGTTTCGGTTGGTTTTGAGTTTTGAATTTTTGCCGGCGATTTCGTTGTTTTTTTGGTTTCGTTTTTTTCTTTCGGTTTTGTTTATTTTTCTTCCTTAAGAAATCCCACGGGGGGATTTCTTTTTAGGGTGCGTGTGAGTGAAGAGGAGGCAGGGACTGCACGCCTGGAACCGTGTCGGCGACCGGCTGAGGGAAGGGACGGAGGAACCCCAATATCAGCGCTAGAGGAGGGAGAAGGCGACGGCGGTGAAGCTGCTACCCCGGGCTGGGCAGAAGGCGAGCGGGGGCATGCCCCGGTGGTGAGAGGAACGTAACCACAAAAGTAAACAGCGTGTGTGTGTGTCCTTGCTCTGCCCAGTCCACTGAGGGGTGACCTGGTATTTTGCCTCTCCCTCTCTAGCCTTCCCCGTCCCAGGCCCAGCGGAGTTGGAAGACTGGGAGTCCACCAGCGTGCGGTCGCGGCGGTTCCTGGAGGCTGGAGGAGCGGCAGTCTCAGCCTGGTTTTCGTTGGTTTTGTTTTTTATTTTGGGGCGCGGAGAAGGCCCGGCTTCTGGTGGCGCGGGCCGAGTCGCGCCCCACCCTTAGTTTCGTTTGTGTGAATGCGTGTGAGTGTGTGGACCTCCCTCCCAGCGTGAGTTACTCCCCCCTGTGTTGGCCAAGAGGGGGCTGGCCTGTGCCGTGTGGGCAGGCCTGGGAGAGGGTCTCAATCTTAACACTGTGTGGAGTGAGTGTGGCACATGGTTACCTTGTTGGCGTGGTTTGGATTGCGGTGTAGGTGTGGGGAAGTCCCTCTCCCGGGAGTTCTCCCACGCGACACCGGGCCAGCCAGTAGGGGCTAGCGGAGGAGGGGGGAGATGGAAAGGGGGAGGGGAGGTCAAAGTGGGTGGCTGCCCGAGCATGAGTTTTGCTGTTTTAAAAAAGAAACCTAATAAAGTCTCTGCTGACCTGACTCCCTGTGTCTTGGTTGTTCGTGTGGGTGGGTCCCAGTACCTGTGTGGGAGGGTTATCAGGAGGCGCTAGCGTGACTCCTGACAGTAACAACTAGCAACATTATCCCTTTTGAATCCGATGTGCACATTCATGCACTAAGGTCTAGGATCAATCAATTTGTATTTGTGATTGTTAATAAAAACCCATAAAATGTCAGTGGTAAGCTGTTTTCCCTTTGACTTTAAAGCAAATGTCATTCCAACAGTGTACACACGTTTTTAAATCTTGCCCAACTGAGGCTCACACGAGATTTGACCCAGGTACAGGCATAAAAGGTAATCAATGATGACTGCCGGGGGACGCTGCTTGTGAGACAGTTGACATGAGACGCTAAAAGCTTAGCGGGATTGAGGTCGACCACCTGCAGGACACGAATGGCTGGAGCCGAAGCCATCACTTTTGATCAACAGAACAACAGCTAACTTTTAGAAAACAAAACAAAACTTGAGCGAAGAAATGAAAACCAGACAGGGCTGTCCAGTCCAGGAGGACTGCACTTTTGAGCTGGCTGGACTGTGTGTATCAGTCCAAGATTCTTGGTTCCCAGGTAGGCACCTGTCTGAGGGCCAGATTGTGACTGCTTTTCAGGCCTAAAATGTCTCAGTATTTCCATGAAAATTATTAGACAGTCGCAATGGGTGAAAATTAAGATGGAATTTGCAGCAACTACATCACTTTGTGACTTCATTGTGTTCATGCATATGTGTACCTGGGATGAAGGCACTAAAACAGGGTGGAGATTTTGCAAATGAGGCCAATTAAGTATTCCGTGTAATGTAATAAACCTTGCTGTAATTATGACACCCCTGACTGAGTGGGAACTTGAGCCACACTTCCAAATATTAAATACTCTATTGGCTATGGTGAAGCTACTGTTAACTTTATATGTCCTTGTGTCTGGATTTTTTAAAAGTACAGTTGAGTGTCATAACACAGTATACGTGTTCAGAGATAGAACACATACGTGTCCCATGAATGTATAGATTGTGTTTGATGCAAAACAAATAATCACAAATGTTGTTGCAAAGTGCAGCGAATCACATCACTGCAGCTTTATTTTCAGGAGTCACTATCAAAAAAGTGAGAGAGTGGAACAAGTGCAATTTGTTGTAATAACCTTGTTCCAATTGGTTTTAATATTCTTTCCGCTGTTGGACTACCAGCAGCTGTGTATTGTTGCAGGAAAGCTTTTTGTATGCTGACTAACATCATGCCATATTTTATTTAATTCCTCTACTGTTGGCTTTGTTACCCTATACCTATTAAATTAATTTGAATATGATGTCACTTTAAAACCTCCTCTCGGTTGGCATTTAATTACCATGCTGTAATACAGCATTTTGAAGCTGTACCTCATTGGCCATTACATCTATTTATTACCTGATCAATAAATTTAAGTTTTATTTTTCTTTGTGAAAGTATTTTTCAGTTCTTTGTGTAGGGCTGTTGTCATGTGCTTGGGCTAGGGACCAATATTTTTTGTTGTGAATTACATTTCTAAATGAGTTATCTAAATGAATTGGGTAATGTTTAAAACAAACAAAAACTCATAAAAATTGCAGGTATTCTCTATTAAGAACAAAAGACACTTATAGGGATGTTCACTTGTCTTCAATTTCAGTTAGTACCTGTACTAAATGACGCTACTACATTTTGGGAAACAATGAGATCATGGATATTCATGGGTGCACACTCGTAGGCATGACATGAATTATGTCATCTTTCTCTTTTTCAAACCAATTTCACACATCTCAACAGCTGAATGAATATAAATCCAGTCCCAAGTTAAATGTGTTCAAATAGGTTGAAATATGTTTAAACCTCTGATCTTAACATTACATTGCATTACATTAAAGGCATTTGTTTAACACTTTTATCCAGAGCGACTTACAAGGCAAAGTGCATATGGATGGGACAAAAAGTGCAAGGGGTGAAGTCCCAAATGCAAAGGTGACAGAATAGATCAGGACCCCAGTATTGACTAATTTACTGAAGGAGAAAATTAAAACATCAACCTAGGTTGAAAACAAATTACAGTTAAAAATGAGCATAGATAAGTGCAGTGAAACATTACAAAGAGCAAGGGAGGGGTGGGGAGAAGTGCCGCCTGGTGAGTTGAGTCTTCAGTCTGCACTTGAAGGTGGCCAGTGTCTCTGATATTCTGACCCCCACAGGAAGCCTGTCCCACCACTGGGGGGCTATCAGGGGGATGCATCAGGTGTACAGAGGTGGCAGAAAGGAGGGGTCTGGCAGGTGTGTAGGGTCTGATGATCTTCTGAAGATATGCTGGAGATTTTACCTTAACAGCCTGGTGTGCTAACACCAAAGTTTTAAATTTGATGCGAGTGATAACAGGTAGCCAGTGGAGGGCAATGACCGGGGGGGTGAGGGGGGGAGGGGGGGCTGATGTGGGAGTAACATATCTTCCTTTTGTAAAAGGAAAAACTGCTTTAGAAATGAAACATTTTCCTGATTTGTATGAAGTACAGTTAATCACCTGTTGTACAACAACTAGAACCCAACAATCAACAACCTCAGGTCTCAGAGGTATATAATGTCACATGCCCCAGCGATGACTGCATGACATCACTGTCATCTCATCCATTTAAATCAAAGTCAGCAGCACATGAACTGTCAGATACGGACCCAGCTGCTGAACAGAAGGGTATTTCCATCCATTTTTCTTACTTATGTCTGCCTGCTATTTCTTTTTTGTTCCATGCTCTTATACACACCCCATATGCATTCTTATCTTATTCAACTGGACTATTTATTTTCAGTGAAACAAATCAGATATATTTGTCCAGAATATTTACCGTAATGTTTTTATATTTATGGTAACGAGAAGGCCAGCATTTTATCAGAAGTGTTTACATACACCAGCAAGCCATCTATGTTCAACATCTTCCACAGCATCATGTACTTCTTTTTGAGGCGTAAAACCAACTTCAGGAAGATCTCTAAATGCATCCTCATATCAACATGACATTCAGTCTTTTATCGTTCACTTTCCCTTACATTAAATAATAGAGATTTTTAAAATAATTTGTAATTAAATGATTATTAAAAAATAGAGATATTATTTTCATTTTAAATGCAACCAGCTTTGTATATTCTGTTGAGATATCTTACTTAGCTTAAGAATTTCAGCATGAATTACAACAATGCTGATATACAATATGTTGATGGTGTTGTGTAATTATTATTAGTGAATTGCATGTATTTCATTTAGCAGAATTGATCAGAGAATTTGAATATGTTCCCTTAATTTCAGATATCAATGGAGATTAATGTTTCCTCTGAAGACTTTGCACTTGTACACCTCCAAGCCCTTCGTTTGCCAATGGATCATTGGGCCATCACAAGAGTCATTGTGGTCATGTCTACATCTGTTTTCTTCACCTATATAAACAGCATCATGCTCTTCACTCTCAGGAGTAAACCCAAGTTCAGGGAAACCTCTCGCTACATTCTTTTTGCCAACATGCTGTTGAATGACTCTGTCCAACTTATGAACAATGCAGTGCTGTATGCATTTGCTGTGGCATTCCTTCACTTAACCAAGGCTGTTTGTGCACTGTCAGTAATGATGGCAGTGATCACATTCACCCATAGCCCTTTGAACCTAGCAGTGATGTCACTGGAGCGTTATGTGGCTATTTGCTTTCCTCTGCGGCACTCACAGATCGCCACCCAGAGAAGGACATATATCGCCATTGGAGCAGTATGGTTAATCAGCTCACTGAACCCCAGTATTGAGATCTTATACACCATTGCAATGGATCCCAACTTTTTCACTGCAGTCACATTTTGCACAAGGGAGCAACTATTTATTGCCCAGTGGCAGGTCAGCTTGGCTGAGGGGTTCAATAGTTTTTACTTAATCACTGTGGCTGTAATAATCATCTATACTTACATCAGCATTATGGTATTGGCCAGGTCTGTCTCATCAGACAAGGACTCAGCCAGGAAGGCCCACAAGACTGTGCTGCTGCACCTGATTCAGCTGGGTCTGTGCCTCACCTCTTTTTTATTTGGCATCTTTGAGAGTTTGATGGCCACTGCAGGCACTGCCGTGTTTGTGCACTTGCGATTCTTCAACTTCACCATATTTATAATTCTTCCTCGATGTCTGAGTCCCCTGATTTATGGCCTGAGGGACAATGCTATTAGGACACTCTTCCTGAATAACTACAGGTGCAAGCTCAGCAAAGTCACATCTGTTGTCATAACACACTAAAGAAATCCAAAAAATATGTTTACATTGAATAATCCAGTAAAAATAACTTTTTCAGTACTTATCCAGGCGAGTAATTATTTTCATTCTGTAACTCAGTCATACTCCTGGGTCTGTACTCAAGCAGTTTGTGTAATATATCTTCAAACCTGCAGTTTAGTGTCTGTGTTAAGTTCACGGATTTGTGCCCACTTCTTAGCTCACTTCTACTTCAAAATATTTGGTCAATTTTAAATTGGAGAAGTTATCTAATCAGCTGTTAGATTTTTTTGGGGTGGAATTTTGGAAACAACTGGTGGCTCAAAAATTGTTACTGCTAGGATATTTTGCCCTTCTCCGTGGAACCAAATGCAGGACAATGAAGAACACGCTGACAACTTCTCTTAAGAGAATGTTGATTTATTACAATGCGCAAGGGAGAGACAAACTCAGAACATTCGGGCTGCCTGTGCTGAGAAAATCTCTAAAGAATCAAGTTGTTTGGTGTGTTGATATACAGTTCATTGTCATACATATCAAAGGAATGACATACATGGCAAGCCAGAGACAACTGGTCTTGTCCCTCCATGGGATCCCTGGCAGAGCCATTAGCAGGGGTATGCTGTGGAGACAGGATACCCTACAGAAATGCAAATGTTTGGTTGATGACTGGAGCTGGCTAGGCCAAAGGTGTCATGAGGTGGAGGTGTCACAAAGTACGAATACAGAATACAACACAGTTCTGTCACCTACAGGAAGCCTTAAATAATATAATAAAAACCTAGAACCTATCATTACTAAATGAAAAGAAAGCAAGAGTGAACTGGAAACTAAATCATATATATGTTTTTGGTGACATACTTGAAACAGAATGAATACCAAGGTCAGGCATTAATTAAAATCATTAATTGTCACTTAATGGAATATAGAGGATATAACTATATAACTCAAAATATTTGTTAAACATTTTAAATTGAACTGTTAAACACACTCTCAGTCCTCTGGCTCCCTTTCTCTTGCATAAATGAGTTAATCTGTGCAGTAGCTGTGTGCGCAATCTGAAAATTGTATCACTTCCAATGAGTGATTACTTTTTCTGAAGTTCCTGTATCATACACACATGTTCAGTTTGATATACATTATATCACTTAATATATCTATGAATTTGATTTTCTTGTATTTGCCAATATAAAATACTAATAATCCAGAACTGAAAAATAATCTTTGCGCTATTTATTTCTGTAATAAATGGGTGCAATGGAAATACTGTAATCTATACGCTTATAAAAATTGTCCTTGCAAAACAGTATCGTTCTCATGCATTTTACTGGCTTGGTGCTATGTCTTGTCCTGTTTTCCCTACACAAAATGTCTCGGTTTTGCTATTTTCTCACTGGTTTCTGCTTTGTTGGGCTGATTAAGCTTGCCTGAAAGATGTCTCACACTAGGCATCTGCCATGGTTGCAAATATAAACAGATGAAAGCATTCCTATTAATTGATGATGATACATAATATATACAAAAAGAGTACACATGTCATATGCACACACAGATGCAGACATTCACACATAAATATCTTTGGAGTGAGACTGAGTGTGTGTGTGAGTGCATGGAGAGTGTTTGGGAGAGTGACTGGGGTAATTATTGCTCTGCGCACAGACCAGCCTGGTTTACTGAAATCGGTGAACAAAGTGTGGGCGGGACACTCAGCCCATCTGGCCCAGCCTGAGTCTGTTTCTCCCACAACTTCTTTTTTTGCAGGATCAGTTCAGAGAAGGTCAGAGGTAAGTGTAAAATGTAATTTATGATTATTTTCTTTCACAGGATAAAAATATCTGTTGATATCTACAAGAAAATTCTGATTATACATGTAAATCACTACTTCTGTAATGTTGTCTGAAATATCTGATGTACAATATCAGGCCTTAAACGTCCATACAATAAACGAGTCATGTACAAAAAATAACAGCCTTGCAATCACTTAAGGAGATTCTGTTCTGTTCCACAAAATCCACTCCGTGGAGTTCCATCCTGGATCACAGGAATGCAGGCTGGACTTTCAGGGCCTAGTAGCTGGCACACAAACACAACAACCGGGGAGAGCAGTACTGGTACAATTTGTTTAATTCAAAATGAAAACCTCAGCTCATTCACCCCCAGCCAAAATCTCTTGTTTTTCTTTATCGGACACAGTTAAGGTTGGAATATCTCCGGTGACGCCAGTCAGTCTCTTATGAATTCTCTGTCCTCTTGCCAGTCCAAACCACCCTGCAGACTGTCCCACAGGCTGCCCTGTAAAAATTATGCCCTTATTCTGCTGGTAATCAACCCACACTCAACACACACGCACACCAACATTTATATAGATGCAGTTACTTCCCTCTATACCAAGGAAGCCCATTAGTGACAGTCAGTTCCTTGTCCTACTTCAGGAGATGACAATCCAGCAGGCTTCCCAGAGGAATTCCCACTTAGAATGAAAATTCCAAGTTCAGTCTCAATGTAACATGACCATTGACATACATTTATTATGAGAAGCTGCAATTCTAGCACACATGAAAATAAACATAACACAGCTACATAATTTAGTGCTTCCAACACAGCAATCATCATGACATTTACTAGTGAGTAAGACTGTGATACACTGCAACCAAATGTAACATTCAGTCATCTTCTACCTCATGACACATACATGGGCTTGAAGTTCATCAGTTTTGGTGCCACTGTGCATTTGCTAGAATAATACGTGGCAGGGGAGTGCAAGAGAGAGGTTGTTTTCTCAGTCTCTGATGTACACTGTTCCGATTCCCTAGCCTTATGGTCTTGTGGGGCAACTTGCTGGAAAATCCATCTTTTAACAACAAGTTGAGATTCGGAAAGGTTAAATCAGAAGGGGGAGTGGCAGATTTGGGGCTACACCACTGCAGAAGGAAGTTCACTTTTACATGTCAAATTAAAGATAGGGGGACTCATAGAAGCCATGACAAAGCAGAGAACCTTCCACAAAAAGACAAAGTTTCATATTTTGAAAACAGGAGAGGGTAAAAATCAGCACCCAACTCCATTGACCTCTAAGACCATTGATGGCATCCAGTGATGTAAGTAAAAATCAAGCAACCAAACACAGACTTGCAACTCAGATGTGACTTGTTGCCATTGCCACATGAGCATGCACCCAACTGTATGTACATTGGGTAAGACAGCAGCATATTTGGGTTGAATGGTAAGATTGGAAACACACTGTGATATGTGGCTTCTTTCCTATCATATCTAAGTCAATTATCAATTGTAAAATACCTGGCTAGCAAGCCTGTCACCAGCTAGCCAGCCAGATCACTTGTTCAGTAGGTGGCTGTATAATTCTGGCAAAATTGTCAACCCGTAGCATCATTTTGTTACTATTCCATTTGACCTACAATGACTAAAACTTTTTTCTTGTAAATACGCAAACCAGGGGAGCAAACCAGTCCCATCACATGCATCATCATAGATCCAGTGTTATATCAGCTGTGTTAGAATATTCTGATAACACCCTAACCACCAGCTGGTCAAGTTCTTCGTTACTTATGAAGGAGCATCTGTCTTGCCTTTCCTGGTGCAGCTTGTTCATATACTCAAGAGTATATGTCAAAACACTCTGTGGGTTACCTCAGTTCAGAAACCATTCCGATGTATCTGATCAGATTCCCTATGAGACTGAGCTGGGCCTCACATTAATGCACTGTTTCCTTGTCATCTAGGCTAGTTGCAGCCCTTGAGATGTAGCTCATGCCAGGAACTCACTCACTGTAATGTAACAACTAGCAACATTATCCCTTTTGAATCCGATGTGCACATTCATGCACTAAGGTCTAGGATCAATCAATTTGTATTTGTGATTGTTAATAAAAACCCATAAAATGTCAGTGGTAAGCTGTTTTCCCTTTGACTTTAAAGCAAATGTCATTCCAACAGTGTACACACGTTTTTAAATCTTGCCCAACTGAGGCTCACACGAGATTTGACCCAGGTACAGGCATAAAAGGTAATCAATGATGACTGCCGGGGGACGCTGCTTGTGAGACAGTTGACATGAGACGCTAAAAAGCTTAGCGGGATTGAGGTCGACCACCTGCAGGACACGAATGGCTGGAGCCGAAGCCATCACTTTTGATCAACAGAACAACAGCTAACTTTTAGAAAACAAAACAAAACTTGAGCGAAGAAATGAAAACCAGACAGGGCTGTCCAGTCCAGGAGGACTGCACTTTTGAGCTGGCTGGACTGTGTGTATCAGTCCAAGATTCTTGGTTCCCAGGTAGGCACCTGTCTGAGGGCCAGATTGTGACTGCTTTTCAGGCCTAAAATGTCTCAGTATTTCCATGAAAATTATTAGACAGTCGCAATGGGTGAAAATTAAGATGGAATTTGCAGCAACTACATCACTTTGTGACTTCATTGTGTTCATGCATATGTGTACCTGGGATGAAGGCACTAAAACAGGGTGGAGATTTTGCAAATGAGGCCAATTAAGTATTCCGTGTAATGTAATAAACCTTGCTGTAATTATGACACCCCTGACTGAGTGGGAACTTGAGCCACACTTCCAAATATTAAATACTCTATTGGCTATGGTGAAGCTACTGTTAACTTTATATGTCCTTGTGTCTGGATTTTTTAAAAGTACAGTTGAGTGTCATAACACAGTATACGTGTTCAGAGATAGAACACATACGTGTCCCATGAATGTATAGATTGTGTTTGATGCAAAACAAATAATCACAAATGTTGTTGCAAAGTGCAGCGAATCACATCACTGCAGCTTTATTTTCAGGAGTCACTATCAAAAAAGTGAGAGAGTGGAACAAGTGCAATTTGTTGTAATAACCTTGTTCCAATTGGTTTTAATATTCTTTCCGCTGTTGGACTACCAGCAGCTGTGTATTGTTGCAGGAAAGCTTTTTGTATGCTGACTAACATCATGCCATATTTTATTTAATTCCTCTACTGTTGGCTTTGTTACCCTATACCTATTAAATTAATTTTGAATATGATGTCACTTTAAAACCTCCTCTCGGTTGGCATTTAATTACCATGCTGTAATACAGCATTTTGAAGCTGTACCTCATTGGCCATTACATCTATTTATTACCTGATCAATAAATTTAAGTTTTATTTTTCTTTGTGAAAGTATTTTTCAGTTCTTTGTGTAGGGCTGTTGTCATGTGCTTGGGCTAGGGACCAATATTTTTTGTTGTGAATTACATTTCTAAATGAGTTATCTAAATGAATGGGGTAATGTTTAAAACAAACAAAAACTCATAAAAATTGCAGGTATTCTCTATTAAGAACAAAAGACACTTATAGGGATGTTCACTTGTCTTCAATTTCAGTTAGTACCTGTACTAAATGACGCTACTACATTTTGGGAAACAATGAGATCATGGATATTCATGGGTGCACACTCGTAGGCATGACATGAATTATGTCATCTTTCTCTTTTTCAAACCAATTTCACACATCTCAACAGCTGAATGAATATAAATCCAGTCCCAAGTTAAATATGTTCAAATAGGTTGAAATATGTTTAAACCTCTGATCTTAACATTACATTACATTACATTAAAGGCATTTGTTTAACACTTTTATCCAGAGCGACTTACAAGGCAAAGTGCATATGGATGGGACAAAAAGTGCAAGGGGTGAAGTCCCAAATGCAAAGGTGACAGAATAGATCAGGACCCCAGTATTGACTAATTTACTGAAGGAGAAAATTAAAACATCAACCTAGGTTGAAAACAAATTACAGTTAAAAATGAGCATAGATAAGTGCAGTGAAACATTACAAAGAGCAAGGGAGGGGTGGGGAGAGGTGCCGCCTGGTGAGTTGAGTCTTCAGTCTGCACTTGAAGGTGGCCAGTGTCTCTGATATTCTGACCTCCACAGGAAGCCTGTCCCACCACTGGGGGGCTATCAGGGGGATGCATCAGGTGTACACAGGTGGCAGAAAGGAGGGGTCTGGCAGGTGTGTAGGGTCTGATGATCTTCTGAAGATATGCTGGAGATTTTACCTTAACAGCCTGGTGTGCTAACACCAAAGTTTTAAATTTGATGCGAGTGATAACAGGTAGCCAGTGGAGGGCAATGACCGGGGGGGTGAGGGGGGGAGGGGGGGCTGATGTGGGAGTAACATATCTTCCTTTTGTAAAAGGAAAAACTGCTTTAGAAATGAAACATTTTTCCTGATTTGTATGAAGTACAGTTAATCACCTGTTGTACAACAACTAGAACCCAACAATCAACAACCTCAGGTCTCAGAGGTATATAATGTCACATGCCCCAGCGATGACTGCATGACATCACTGTCATCTCATCCATTTAAATCAAAGTCAGCAGCACATGAACTGTCAGATACGGACCCAGCTGCTGAACAGAAGGGTATTTCCATCCATTTTTCTTACTTATGTCTGCCTGCTATTCTTTTTTGTTCCATGCTCTTATACACACCCCATATGCATTCTTATCTTATTCAACTGGACTATTTATTTTCAGTGAACAAATCAGATATATTTGTCCAGAATATTTACCGTAATGTTTTTATATTTATGGTAACGAGAAGGCCAGCATTTTATCAGAAGTGTTTACATACACCAGCAAGCCATCTATGTTCAACATCTTCCACAGCATCATGTACTTCTTTTTGAGGCGTAAAACCAACTTCAGGAAGATCTCTAAATGCATCCTCATATCAACATGACATTCAGTCTTTTATCGTTCACTTTCCCTTACATTAAATAATAGAGATTTTTAAAATAATTTGTAATTAAATGATTATTAAAAAATAGAGATATTATTTTCATTTTAAATGCAACCAGCTTTGTATATTCTGTTGAGATATCTTACTTAGCTTAAGAATTTCAGCATGAATTACAACAATGCTGATATACAATATGTTGATGGTGTTGTGTAATTATTATTAGTGAATTGCATGTATTTCATTTAGCAGAATTGATCAGAGAATTTGAATATGTTCCCTTAATTTCAGATATCAATGGAGATTAATGTTTCCTCTGAAGACTTTGCACTTGTACACCTCCAAGCCCTTCGTTTGCCAATGGATCATTGGGCCATCACAAGAGTCATTGTGGTCATGTCTACATCTGTTTTCTTCACCTATATAAACAGCATCATGCTCTTCACTCTCAGGAGTAAACCCAAGTTCAGGGAAACCTCTCGCTACATTCTTTTTGCCAACATGCTGTTGAATGACTCTGTCCAACTTATGAACAATGCAGTACTGTATGCATTTGCTGTGGCATTCCTTCACTTAACCAAGGCTGTTTGTGCGCTGTCATTAATGATGGCAGTGATCACATTCACCCATAGCCCTTTGAACCTGGCATTGATGTCACTGGAGCGTTATGTGGCTATTTGCTTCCCTCTGCGGCACACACAGATCGCCACCCAGAGAAGGACATATATCGCCATTGGAGCAGTATGGTTAATCAGCTCACTGAACCCCAGTATTGAGATCTTATACACCATTGCAATGGATCCCAACTTTTTCACTGCAGTCACATTTTGCACAAGGGAGCAACTATTTATTGCCCAGTGGCAGGTCAGCTTGGCTGAGGGGTTCAATAGTTTTTACTTAATCACTGTGGCTGTAATAATCATCTATACTTACATCAGCATTACGGTATTGGCCAGGTCTGTCTCATCAGACAAGGATTCAGCCAGGAAGGCCCACAAGACTGTGCTGCTGCACCTGATTCAGCTGGGTCTGTGCCTCACCTCTTTTTTATATGGCATCTTTGAGAGTTTGATGGCCACTGCAGGCACTGCCATGTTTGTGCACTTGCGATTCTTCAACTTTACCATGTTCATCATTCTTCCTCGATGTCTGAGTCCCCTGATTTATGGCCTGAGGGACAATGCTATTAGGACACTCTTCTTGAACAACTTCAGGTGCAAGCTCAGCAAAGTCACACCTGTTGTCATAACACACCAATGAAAACAGGTTTATATGGAATGATTTTATAAGTGATTTGCATGTCTTTATACAGTAAAAACTGTAACTGAATCCATGAAATATGTTTATATCAAAATTTACTATAAAAATTACTGCAATATGGTGTCTGTGAAAAGTTTTTGTTTTCCTAAGGATTTGTACCCATCTTAGCTCACCACTATTCTAAAATATTTGGTCAATTTTAACTTAAACTAAATGTGGAGAAATTGTCTTTGCAATTACTTTTTGGATCTTTTGAAGTGCAGTCCTGGAAACACCAGGTGGCTCTAAAATTACTATACAAAATCATCAACAAATGCCTTTAATGAAATGTAATCAAACCAAATTTAGAAAATAAGTAATTGGTGACCAATACCAATGTCAGGAATCAATTCAGAATCATTAAGGTCACTTTAAAGAACATAGGAGGTATAACTACTGAGACTTTATTTGCATGTTTTTCATTCAGCATTCAAACACATTCTCTGCCCTCTGGCTCCCTTTCTCTTGCAATATGTGTGTTAATCTGTGAATTAGCATTACATACACTCCAAATGTTGTATTACCTATGGGTACTTATTTTTTCTTCAGTTGCTGTATCATACAGGCATCAATATTTACTGATGTAAACTAACAAAGTCCAGAGCTGAAAAAAATTATCTTTGTACTGTTTTTTTTTTTTCATAAATGTTTGCAGTAGAATTATTGTAATCTAGATCTAAAATTGTGACATTGGAGGGCTCCAACATTGTCACCCATCTTCCTGGCTCAGTGCTTTATCTTGTCCTCTTTTCTCTATCCAAAATTTCTTGACTCTGTTATTTTCTCATTGTTTTTTGTTTTGTTGTGCTGATTAGGCATGTCTGAAAGACATCTCAATCTAGGCATCTGCCTTAGCTGCATAAACTCTTTGAAATACAAAATTCAAAAGCATTTCTACTGAGTGAGACGCAGACAGACACGCATATATTTGAAGCTAACGGAAATACAAAAAACTGAACCTCATGCTTCTATAAAGATTAGCAGAGTGACACCAGGGCAATAAAGGTTTTTTTTTTTTCATTTTGAGAACATGTTTTTGGCATAAAATAAAACACATCTACAATTTCATTGGCCCCATTTGTATATTTATCTCATTTAGCAAACACTTCCACAAAGAGGTACATGATGGTCTATGAAGGCAGAGACGTATTCCCATATTGTGAAAACACATCAGTAATTATGAAGCTATTTACTACCATCTACTGGTAAAATACTGCAAATGTCTGATGACAACATATTACAACTATGTGTAAAAATTAAGAATTATATTTAATAATACACAAATGAGAAAAGTATTGATGAATATGTTTTAGAAATCAACAATTCATACAATAATGCAAAATTAAACCAGGTAATTTGTTTGCTGTGGGTTTATTTCTTAAAAAAAGGCCCTGAGAAAACAGTATCTGCCACACAGCTGACACTGTGACGGCATTGTTCATCAAGATGATCAGCACAGCTGACAACTACTGAACATTATGATAACAGCCATCCTACCCTGAACCTAACCTATCTCATGTCAGCCTGTGGCAGGCATGGTTGATACTACTAAAAACAAAGCCAATGCTCTCATGTGGTTATTAAAGAACCCATGGAGTGTGAGACCTTGTATCCTGGTAAAATAGCCACAAAAATATGATATATCTACCACAAAACCCTGCCAGAAGAGAGGCACCCTAGAGCACATCCTCAGCTGCTGTTTAAAAAGATCTAGGAGAGGGGCGCTATGACCAAGTCCGAAAGGCCATAGCAGACATCATCTGCAAGGAGATCAGCCACTGCAAGTGCCTCTGCCCGGCAAAGAAGACTTTCGTTTTCACCAGGGCTGGGGAGAGGCCAACACTAGCTGCCAGGACCACCTCTAATGGCCTGCACACAACAGCACAAGACTGGGAACTGATGGTTGACTTAGTTTGTTTGTTCTTAGTTTGTTGCAAGTTCGTTTCAGTGTCGTCGTACCTGTTGCACTACAAGCCTTTTGTATCCTGCCTGCCTGCACATTATTACCCTACAGGCCACCACAAATATTTAGTTATGCCGTTTGGCCTTTATAAACTCCCCATCTGTTTTCCAGGTGTTGGTCATGACGTTCTGCGTGACATACTGGGGCTGTTCATCTGTGTTTACCTTGATGATATCCTGGTGTTCTCTTGGTTCCTAGCTGAGCACTTCCATCACATCCGCCAGGTCCTGCAGAGACTCCTTGAAAACAACTTATTCATCAAGGCGGAGAAATGTGAATTTCACTGGGACACCGTGACTTTTCTGGGGTATGTGTTAACAGCAGGGGGCATCCAGATGGACCTTAAGAAGGTACAGGCGGTGGTGGACTGGCCTCTACCCACATCCCGCAGAGAGTTGCAGAGGTTTCTGGGGTTTGTTAACTTCTACAGGAGGTTAATTCAGAATAACAGTATGGTTGCAGCTCCATTCACATCTCTGACTTCCTCCGCTACAAGTTTCTCCTGGGCCCCGGTAGTGGGGGCAGCATTTCAGGAACTGAAGCAGCATTTTACTTCCACTCCCATCCTGGTCCAACCTGACCCTGTCCATCAGTTTGTGGTGGAGGTGGATGCCTCGAATGTGGGGGTAGGGGCTGTGTCTGCTCGGGACAACTGGCTTCACCCATATATGTATTTTTCACGCAGACTGTCTCCTGCTGAATGCAATTATGACATCGGCAACTGGGAGCTCATGGCCATCAAGTTGGCGCTGGAAGAATGGAGGCACTGGCCCGAGGGGACGAAGGATCCGTTCCTGTTGTGGACAGATCACAAAAATCTAGAGTATCTTCGTTCCACCAAGCGACTTAATTCCCATCAGGCACGCTGGTCCTTGGTCTTCATCCATTTCAACTTCTCTCTTTCCTATCATCAGGGCTCTGAGAACAGTAAACCGGAATGCCATCTCACATCTCCGTGCCTCATCGAAGCACTCTCTGGAAGGGGGTTACATCCTGAGGTCTATGCCTACATGATGAGGTCTATGCCTTGTAGACTTTAGACAGCCATTGATTGCAGAGGATTGCACAAATTTTAAATGTGATGATTTTAATTAAATTTATGTTATTTTTTTGTTTTAAATTGTGTGACTATTAAATTATTTGCATATGTATTTGATGTTTATTCCCTAATACTTGCAGTTTATATCAAATTTTGTTTCTCTGAAATATTGACTAAGTGGTCACAACAAAAGGACAAGAGATGATTCAGTTATGTTTATATACTGGATGAATTGACATTGTTGGGAAAAAAGTAATATCACATGAACTGGGAGAGCAACTGTTTACAGTGAATTGCTGAATAAAAGTATGTTTTTACAATTTACCAGACATTTGGACATCAAAGAGATTAATATCACGAAGGTTTAAGTCAAGTGGGTCATAGTGTCAATTTAATCTTTATGTTACATGCTGAAAACACACACTGTAAATTTGCTGTGTAAACACATGGTAATACAAGTGTTCTCTTGATCCTCGAGGTAAGAGTAATGGTCTATTTCTCCACTAGAGGGCAGCTAATGTGCAAAAATTGCTAATCAAAGTTCCAAGTTGGTATTCCTTAACAGGACAACATACAGACTACTGCTGAGAAATCTGTATGAAATATCAGAACAAAACTATCATTCGTTTCCTCTAGTTGCAAATGGAAGACAAGTTGCACAAGTTTCACTTTTAGTCTGCATGACTACAACATTTTTATCTTTCAGGATTGTTTAAGGATTTTTCAATGGTGAATTTACAAGAGCAAGACTGCAATAGCTGCATATAGTAAAATATGTTGCATGTCTGTTGATCCAGCCTTTTTTTGTTCATGCAGCCTAAAATCAAATTATGCTGACACAAACTAATAATTATTATAAATAATACGTTTAGATAACTACAAAACTGCTCAATGTGTGACACCCGGACTTGAACTACTCAAGTTGAGCAAACTGACTTTCTTAAATTAATAACATTTTAAGTTACTTCTGTTGAGGAATGTTTTTCACTAATTCAGACTGAGGGCCTTTAAGTGCAAGTTATTCATGATTCAGTGTCCAAAATGCAGGATACATACATATCATACAATTACACTGAGGCCCGCACAACAAAATATAATGTGAGATTTTTCAGTATTTAGTGTGTCCACCTTTTGCCTTTATTACAAGCTTCCATTCTTTTCAGGAGGTTTGCTGTGAGTTTTTCCAACAAACCTACAGGGATCATATAAACACTTGGTTGTTGTTGGAAGTTGGTTGCATTTTCCGCATCTCATGATACAAGTAATCCCAGACACATTCATTGGCTAAGGTCTGGGCTCTGGGCTCTGGGGTGGCCAGTGACCTGCTCTGAAAACAACAGCAGCAAGAATCAACCGAAAAACCTGAAGCTTTTTTCTGATTAGAAGAAAGAATTGAGCTTGATTTTTTCCCATCTGCAAATGATGAAACTTTAAGTACTGTCTATCTGGTGGTGAAAGTTTTGGTGGTTTTGCACCAAACAGTTTGGTGGTTTTGCACCATCAGGTCTTGCACAGTTAGTAGGTGTCAAATTTTTCAGTATCTTGCAGTAATCTTTGAACTCCAACTTTGGAGACTCCAGATAGATTAGATATTATATTTAGTTTTTGAGGCTTTGTGTAATTTTCCATGTTTCCTGAATAATCTGCACTGGATGGCTGTTTGACTAGAAATTGGATGAATGAAAGGGTGGTCTCTGACTTTTACCCAGTACTATCCATATTGCCATGATGCACTTTCTATCAACACAGCACTGTAACTGAAATTAAGCTGTTGAATCAAAAGTAAAGGATTTAATATGAAATTACAGTCTAATAATCAAATTAAATAACTATGTAGTAAAAGGGCTGAGAGATCCCAAGTCAGAATTCCTCCCTAAGATTTTTACGGACATATATTACAGTATTGTGCTGTGCTGCATTCACTTTAGTTTTACATGTTGCAGTACCACTGTACAATAACAATACATTAATAAGAATAAAATAACAGTTAAGGTATATGTATATAACACTTGCATTAATTAACAACATTAATACCTTTATAACTGATTTATGAAGATGAAAGTTAGGGTAGTTACTGAATATGTCATGATATCCCTATTTAATTTGTTAGGAAGCAGAAATATTGCCATTTTCACCCTTTAAAAAAATTTACAAAGACATTAACATCTTTTACTTTTAAAGAAATGGTAACTTCATGAGGTGACGATCAATTAAAATGACCTGTCAACTGTACAAAAATATATTCATGTATTTGTTCATAACTTAATACACATGCATGCAATTAAGAGCTTAACACATTAGTTATCTGTTAAGCCATGTTTACTATTGTGTACAACTGTGAATGTATCACTATTATAAAGTGTGACCCACATTTTAAAATATAGATCTAATAGAACCCAATATTTCAGTTGTTCCCATGAGAGCCCCACAATTATCTTTACATTAGAAGCTAATACCATTGCAAAATTTGCACTGATGGATACCAGACTTTTTTTTTTTTGCTGGTTTGTAAGGAGATGCCATGATTCCCTGTAAACTGCAGATGGCTCCACCTGTGTCCCACCCTCCAGACTTAAAGACATTTAACTGCACAGATGACACATTCAGTACCAGTAAAGTGACACTATTATTATCATTATTTCTGTTCGAAAATAATGTAAGAAATAGTCTCAAATCCGTGGGTTTTCACCTATTTTAGGTTATAATTGTGGTTTTCCTGCCTGATCTAAACTGAGAGTTTACCTTTTACAAACTATCATTATTTACTACATGTTATACAGCAATACAGTGTTACATTGCTGTATAAAAAGTTGACTGTCGGGATTGTGAGACTGCTGTTTCACAGTTAACTTTCCTGTAAATGATCTGTGGTCTATCTTCATCTGCATGTGCAAATTTTTCACAGGCAACCACAGAGTTCTCAGGTGTCACATTTTGTACTTTGCTGTTGTTGATGAAAACCAACAGAGATACAGATCTGAGTACACTGAATCAAGGATATTACGTGCACAGGCATACCCAGTAAAGGTTTTGTGTATTCCAACATGCTCCTTTTTTGACATTTGTCAATGGACTAAAATAAAAAAAAACTATTTTTTTGTAAAATGCAGATTGTGTAACATCTACCTAACAAATAAAAATAGGTGTGCATGGGGGAAATTGGGCTTGTTGCCTCTATATCCACTATCAGTAGGTCAGTATGGTTAGCTGACCTTTCAGAGATACAATGGATACCAGCCAGAGATCTTAGCAGAAGGTATAGCATGTCTTTGACAGCCTGGAGAGTTGAGATCCAGTTTCAAAATGGGGGGTGAGGTTGTTTACTGAAATATTTGTGATCTAAGGTCATGAGGGGAGATGAGGAAACCAGTTTTAACTGGATATAGATGAGGCAGTCCCATATTCCTTTTAGACAAACGAATGATTTAGGTACATTCAACAAAGTCGCTGGCCTTAAATATCCTATAGGATGACGATATGGTCTCTATATGAACAATGTGAATCTGTGAGAATTGTCTTTGTTTTTCCTGCTGCTACTCGTGCAACCACTACTACTAATGTTGCTGCTACTACTAATAATGATAATAATAATCACCACTATCATCATCATCATTTTAAAAAATGGTGTTTTCCTGTGACTCAGTCACTTATGTTTGGAAGAAAACTGCTTTTCATCATTTTCAGAGCCTCCTTTTCTGTAGGTCAAATGATCCACATATGTCATTGTAATTCTGCTTGAGAGAAGTTCTGAGATGGCTTTTATTTCAGCAATACATTATGGTAAACACTCCTTTAAAAAGGTCTTGAGAAAGATCATCTGTGTCTGTGTTTAGAATTTAGAGATCTTATACGAATGGTGTAGGCCTTGCTTATAATCCTTTTCAGAAACATCTTGATTTATATTTATTACCTGGCACAGCTGATAAGGAGAGAGGTAAAAAGCGATCACACCCTTGCCATCTCAGGATGGATGTTTGGAGCAAGTTTTCGTGGCCAGCCAGTTGATCTGTGGACAAGTAGATCACAAGAAGCTCATGGAAGCATGTCTGTCAGAGTGTGCTACTATTTCATTCTGTTTAATTGTGCTTCATCCTGTGAAAACAGAGGCCACTACCTTGGCCCCCTAAAAGGAAAATTCCTTAAGTCCTGTGGGTGATTTATTGTGTGCAGATGCCTACACACCCCCACCAGTCTACGCATGGATTGGTTAAAATGCATGGCATTCCATATGGAATATTACACAACCATAGAGAGGCAAAAAGAATAAAATACTTTTGTTTGTTGTCTCTACACTTTCCTTCATGTAACAAGTTACTGGAAAACGTTATCTTTGAATCCTGTTCTTTATCAAATTATCCCCTAACCCCAATGTAAACTATTGGTTGATCTTGCAAGCAGTTTGAACCATTTGGTTATAATACATTGTCATTGAAGTAGTTCAAGATAAATTAGTTCTTCCTACATTCTGTAATAAAACAAGACAAATATAACCTTAGCACTACCAACCACGGACTTAATCCAGCATTTTAAGTTATGTGTCATACTGAGTGAATGAATACAAACATTTGTTGTAATGCGGATGCTGCTCATTCCAACCAAAACATCGGGCTAATTATGTGATTAATGAAATTTAAATAACAGTAAAATGAAACTGTACAGACAGTTCAACAGCGTAGCCCTGGTAATGTGCAGAAGTTAAGCCATCATATGGTGTTTGTGCAGTGTCTCCTGATACTGATTCAGCGTTTCGGTGTTTATCACAGATGGCCAATGTAATGCTTAACTTATTGCAAGACCATAAATAATTACAGCTGCATGTCCCCCAGATTCCCTGGCGAAACGTGCACCCCTACAATAATAAACCAGGTTTATGATGAAATTTCTGTATCAGCAACTTCATGCCTTGGTAAAAATATGAATGTGCTTAATAACAAAAAACTATGAATGAATAAATAATAATAATAGTTGTTGTCGTTGTTGTTATTACATTAAAAATGTCTGAAAGTATGGGTATTTCATTATTGATATTGTTTCTTTCACATACGCAAATAAACAACTATGCAAGTAGTACACCCTGAGCCCCACAGTAAACACGAGACAAATATAACCATGTGTGTCACATGTGTATGTCAGGGGAGGAGCCTATAAATTGATAGGGACGTTTCAAATGTCACCACTTCAGAAGGAGCAAAACACACCTTGACAATAACATTGGATTGTTGTGGATTTTTTTCTGTGAACTTTTTTTATTTGAAACATTGGATTACAATGCATAATTTCTACAGGTAAATTTGCAAAGCTATAACATTCTTTCATTGCCAGTTTCACAAATTACCTCTTATTTTTATTTACTAGGCTTCATTAAAAGTATAATTATGACTATTAACTGTGATTAATCTTTCTTGTCACATATTTGCTTGCTGCTATCTGAATTTTAATGTAGTTGGTGTGTTATAATAAATATACTTCTGTATTCACAGAGTGTAATGCTTCTCTGGAGTAAGTTCTTTTACTTACTTGATTTACGTTTTGTCAGGGGTGGAGCAGGGAATCTCTGATTTACGATCTGATTTACTGTGTATACATATATATATATATATAGACATATATAAAGCAGACCCAGACAAAACTTACATCAATCAAGAAGACACAAAACAGGATGACACTGCAGTTCCGTGTCATCTATTTAATTAGTCTCAAGACGTGTTTGCAGTTATCAAGCATAAATCAGAAATAAATACAAATGGCACATACACATGACCTCCTTCTAATAGTACATATACATTCATTATTACTACCACTATAGTATTACTATACTATTGGAATTACTAATATATAGATTACCCAGGAGAAGCATACTGTTTCAGATGCTTCACCTCCTCTGGAGTGCTTGGCCTCCTCTTTTCTTCTCAAGTGTTTCCTTGAGTGTTTTCTTTTAACTTTGCCAATGAAAATGCACACACTCTTATTCCAGAGCAGCATTAGACTCTGTGAATATAGAAGTATTTTCAGATTTACAGAGTTTTTTGACAGTATCAGATACAAGGTTTGCAGTATAAACATACAATGTACAGTGTATGGTCTCTGTCTCCCCTTCTCAGCTCGTGACAAATTACCCTGCATTTTTTCAACTTGAGGAGAAGTTACCATCACAAGTATCTTCAGAGCCCTGCTCGAGTTGATATGGTTGGAATTAAACCCACCGAACTGGCACCCACGGCCACTGTAAAGTTCTTTGGAGCTGGAACTGCAGCATGTATTGCTGACCTAGTTACATTCCCATTAGACACAGCCAAAGTCAGGCTGCAGGTAAGGGAGAGGGACTAATGACTTATGCATGAAAAACTCAACGAATAGTCCTGCCTTATGTCAATTGGTTACCCAGCTCCAACATTTCTTTACAATTTTCTAACTCTTTTGAATGCAATGGGATTTGAAAAGCTGACAAAAAGCTGTCATAGGTCAATTTTCTGCAAAGATTGAAACAGGTGTTGCTATCATGTTTTTTGTAAAAGTAGGACAGGAAACATCAGTGAAAGTGACAATATATGTCTGTTTCACAGGTACAAGGAGAGTCCAGGTCAGCAGAGAGGGCAAATGGTGTGAAGTACCGTGGTGTTTTTGGCACCATCACTACCATGGTGCGTACAGAGGGGCCCATGAGTCTGTACAGTGGGCTGGTGGCGGGGCTCCAGAGACAGATGAGCTTTGCATCGGTCCGGATTGGATTGTATGACTCCATGAAGCAGTTCTATACTCGGGGATCAGAGAGTAAGTCAATTCTTTTGTGAACTATGTGTACTTCATAATAAAATAAGGAAAGGCAGGGGGGCTTGGAGAGGTGCAGAGGTTTCCACCATTGGGTGGATCCAGAATTGTTTAAAGGGCTACAAGACTAACTCATAAGGTTCAATAATGAAGTTATGTCATAAGTACAATAAAGAAGTATAACAAAATGTCATTTAATTTGTAAATAAGGCATCAACAACAGTTATTTAGTGGCACACCCTATTGCTCAAACAATGAAGAGGTTGTTCTTGTTAATTACAAATCATAAGTGTGGAAGGTGCATTGCTTACTCAAAGGGGCTGCCGCTAACGGAGAGTTCACAAGTGTGGCTGAGGGTTTAAGCAGTATACCTCTGTGATCTTGGAAATCAGTTATTAAAGTGGTCTTCTAAAATTATTTGTCTTCCCTTTGCAGTAAATATCGTACTTTACTGTGCTCAAGATCAAGCTGACCAACATATCATCTGATTTTAAACGTCCCCCACAGATGCTAGTATTGTCAGCAGACTAATGGCGGGCTGCACAACGGGTGCAATGGCTGTGGCATTCGCTCAGCCAACAGATGTGGTCAAAGTACGTTTCCAGGCTCAGGTGCGATTGGCGGATGGTGCAAAGAGGTACAACGGAACAATGGATGCCTACAGGACTATTGCCCGAGATGAGGGTGTCAGGGGGCTCTGGAAAGGTAAGGAAACCTACAGCCACAGTCATATACAGTGAATTACAATCCTGAATTAATCCAGTACCTTATTGCAATCACAGCATCTTTGAATGTCTGTCCATGTCCAGACACAAATACCCTTTTTTTATGTATTTCTCTTTCTGTAGGTTGTCTGCCTAATATAACACGCAATGCCATCGTGAACTGTGCAGAGTTGGTCACCTATGACATCATCAAAGAGCTCATTCAGAAACATGATCTCATGACAGGTGAGATGTCCATGAGGCCTTATTTCATAAAATTTTGATTTACTACAGGTTGAGTATCCCTTATCTAAAATGCCTTGGACCAGAAGTGTTTTGGATTTTGGGGTTTTTTTTTTTTTTTTGGATTTTGGAATATTTGCATATAAAGCCATTCCCTGACATATGTTCGAGTTCAGTTCTGACCTTTGCATGTAGAAGTACACATGTAGCATGTATAAGATGTACACAATGCCAGGATATCGTCTAACGGTCACTATTGTACACACACAGCTGTTACCACTGGTGGACGTACAACCAAGCGTAATTTTCTTTATTTTTTTAAATATATACTGTACAGTATATTTTTTGGTCACATGTACAGATGGTCGTAAGTCACATGTCGGCGTTCAAAAAGTTTTGGATTTTGGAGCATTTCGGACTTTTGGATAAGGGATGCTCAGCCTGTACCACAATTTAGCTGAAGAAGAGTTTAGACTGGTAGCTATTGGTAGGTAATTATATGAATGTTTGTTTTACAGACAACCTGCCGTGCCATTTCACAGCCGCGTTTAGTGCTGGTTTCTGCACTACCATTGTGGCCTCTCCAGTGGACGTGGTGAAGACCCGCTTCATGAACTCTACTGCTGGCCAGTACAGGAGTGCTATGAATTGTGCGATCATCATGTTGACCAAGGAAGGGCCCGCTGCCTTCTACAAAGGGTATGTGTTCTGGTCTCCAAAAATGTTGGAGAATTCAGATTTGAAATTCCTCATAACTTTATGATTGTTATTTATTTTCTCTTCTAGGTTTATGCCCTCTTTCCTGAGACTGGGGTCCTGGAATATCGTGATGTTTGTCTCATATGAGCAAATCAAGAGAGCCATGAGTAAAGCACAGCAATCCTGGGAGTTCCCCTTTTGAACTGCTTGTCCCTTTGTTGCTTTTTTGTCATTCACCTTAATTGTGGAGATGATGGGAACTTCAAAGGCTCATTGGTGTGGAACCTTTACCTGTCTCTGAAGATGGTGGACATGCAAGTGAGAACCAGCAGACAGGATGCTGATATAGATCCCATGAGAGAACTGCATACATGTACACAAGTTAGACTTGCTGCAAAGTCTCACCTGAAGGGGGTGAACCCCCATTTTTATCGTCCTCTTCACCACTTATGAACAAGACTTTTGTCTAAAAACTTGCACTGCACACAAAACTAAATGTTTACAAATGGCACTTTGACATTTTCAGTTTACACATGGCATGTATTTATATAACTTTCAGTGTTTCGCAGGTCGATATTGCAAAGTTATGAAACTGTATATATTGCACTGTTTGCAGTTGGTTCAGTGTCAAATAAAGTTGCATAGGATTGCATTTTTAAAACCAAATTATGTAAAATGCACACAGCTCTTTCGGGACACACTGTCTTTACCCCATGTACATTGGTCTGTGAAAGTCAAATCTGTGAAATATATCAACCATGTATAACCGTGTGCTCAAACCCAACATTGTCCAAAATTAAACAAAATGAAAGTAATCTAATAGTGCTGCTGAACAGGCTATGGTGACAAACCACTGCAGCTAAAAAATGTATGTATTGTGGACTGAAGGGGGGGCATGGGAATACTGGAAACGATCACAGGTAAATAAAAAAATATTCCCACAATACTGTCACAATAATCTTGGTATGACAGGTCTGCCATCCACCAAGTCACAGGCTGGCAGAGCAAGCCCCATACCTACAGGATCAAGAGTTTTTAACTTTTCAGGGTTTTTTTCTGAGTAACACTTCCCCCAAACTCTGTCCTTACAGATATGAACTTCTGTCAACTCTGTTCTGTATTATAGATCTGTGATGGCTCCACTAAAACAACAATATAACAGCATTCACTTTGAAAGTACATATTTATTGGAATTAATGTGAAAATGACTACAAATAACTGTAAAAGATGTGGACAGAATTGCAACCTACATTCTTCATTAAGGATCACCTCACTGCAATGTTACTTCAACCGGTACATGTAACCTCTGTCAGAGAAGTTGAGCCAACACATAATTCAGTAGTGACAAATTGATATACAATCTGAATGCATTTATGAGGAATTTATGAAGTCATACGAGATTAAAAAAAAAGTTTTCATATACATGAAAGACATTTGTGCTGTTTATTCTTACCTGACCATTCGTGCGAGGTTTGATCAGCCAGCCAAGGTGGTCAGGCAACAAAATTATAATTGACAATGAGTGATGTTTTGAGTGTTGAACAGTTAGTGGAGTCAGAGCTGATGAGTAATTGCAGAGGAACTGGATTTTGCTTCAGTAAACTTTCAGGTTTTCATGTGTAGATGGTCGTGAAAATGAGCAGTGACTGAAGAGTTCAAAGAGGGCAATGCAATGTCATGTGGTATGCGAAAAAATCTAAAGAAATTCAGTGTGGTGTATTATTACGAAAGGGTTTGTAGAGATATTTTGCAAAATGGTTGAAAGGAAAAACAATATTATCCAAACTGGACACAGTGGGCAACAGTGAGTATCTCCACCGATATTGCAGAAATCCTAAATTCATTTATTCTTGTCACAGATTAGTTAAAAATATTTCAGACTTGGTTTCCCCCAAAAGACCAAGCAATCAACTATTAAACTTAGCCCACTATCTGAAAATGGGACTGATGTTGTTGAACGAGCAGCAGGCAGGCGTGGGTGGAGTTAAACTGCGGTGACCATGGGAAACAGATATGCTTTATGTTCTGTAGTGCTGTACATACCATACGGATTCTCTAAGCCCATGAAAAATATGACTGTGCAGTTCCAGGTCTAAAGTAACCAAATGTAGCCACTAATTAAACTGGGTTACATCTGCAGCACATTTAGCAGAAAATAATTGTCAGTACTCTGGCATCTAAGCCAGTTTTGCTTTGTTTTTGATTTTGTTTTTCTTTTGTGTTTTCCCCATCTCTGTGCTATGTGCTTGTGTTTATGTTTCCTTCATGTGTTTGTGCCACCCTCTGTTCCCTGCCTAATTGTTCCATTGTTTGATTGTTTCATCGTTAATTACCTGCCCTGTTTCACCTGCCTTGTCTCACACCTGTTCCCTGTTTAGCCCTCGTTAGTGTTGCATTTAAACACCTTGCGTAACTATCTCCATTACCAGTTCGTCTCAGTATTTTCCTCTGTTGCGATCAGCATTCTGTACCCATGTGTGAGTCTCCATGTATTACCCGGTCTGCTTGTTTCTACGTCTCTTTTGATTCTGGTTTTCCTGATTGCTGTGTTTATCTGGATTTCGACCATTTTCCTGTTTGACTGGTTTTGCCCTTGGATCTCCTTTTTGTGCTGTTCCCGTGCCTTCCTGGTTTTGCCTGAACTTGACTTAAGTTTTTGCGATTTTCTATTTTGGAGTTGGCTATAAATTCATAAATTCAGAAAGTCCCTGTCTGAGCCCTGACAATTTATAGTAAGTGTAAAAGGGAGTGTAATGGCTTATGGTAAGGCAAAATTTGGGGAATGTGAGGACCCTAGACATGGAGGAGTAAAGAGCATTGAGGCTGTGACTCTACAGCACCTGAGAAATGCAAAATCTGAGAATGCAGAGCAGATCACAAGGGAGTGGGGCTGAACAAGGGGACAAATGAAAAATGCCTATATATAAAGCAGTAAGGCTACAGGGGAAGAGACTTCTGAGCATGGAGCTTGCCAACTCCCAAAAGTACGCCAGCCACAAGGAGAGTCAAGAAGGTTTGGCCGGGGACAGAGACGTGTGTAAAGGTGAGACAGCTGATGGCATGGCTGCTGTCATATGAAGCCTGCTGACATCTGAAGGTACACAGAACGTAGAAAAGATAAAAGGCTCGTGACCATGACCCCATGTGCATGGAGGGGCAGGGAAGCAGATAATGTGTCCACCATGTGGAACTTCCAAAGGTAAATCGACTTAATCAGGGAGGGGGGAAATCACTATAATTGGGACAGTGCTAGTTCCTTGGATAGAAGTCAGTTTAGAGCCCATCAGAAACAGGCACTAAAGAAAGCAACACCAGGGGTCTAGTGTAGGTAATCTCGAGGCATCTCCTTCCTGTGGAGAGGACCCAGGTAGAAGTGAAAGCAGCCAGGTTTTCTTGCCGATCTCGGAGAGGGCATGTCCCACTCCACCTGACCCCACTTTTTGTGGGGCCTAGGTGCACGGGCCATATGGTGACCTCGAGCCAGGGCAGCATCAACAGAGAAAAGGACACCCCGCCATTCAGGTTGGCTGGGTAGAGCTGAGCAAGTAAAGACAGGAAAATCAGAAAGCTTATCCACAGTGGCGCTGAGGTAAAAATCCATGATTGAAAAATTTAGTGCAAGCAACAAACAGAGCAACTGAAATGCAGGAAACAAGCATAATGGGTATCTATAAAAACCAGTCTGGCAGGTAGTGGAGGTAGTGTGACAGGTATTCTGAAAATATTTCCCCTTAATCTTTGTTTTGATACTGCACTTGATTGGCTTTTTCCTTGTTCTGGACTGCCACACAGTGAGCTCACATTATTAGTATTGTTATTAACATGCAAAATTAATGTTGCTTGTTAATAATAGTGAACCACAATGTCTAATCATTACAGTATACAGGCATGGAAAAAGTTGTAATACTGTGATGGAGAGGCTACTAAAAGAACACTACTGCAAAGATGGATTTTACTAAGATTATTCAGAGCATAATGCAATGTTCTGGTTTTGTTGTATTCCTCTACTTTGTAATAACCACAAGACATAGGGTAATACTTGAAATTATGTGAACCCCTTTGGAATGATATATTTTAAAATATATTTTAGATGAATAACCATCAAATCTTCATGACTTGATCAAACAAAGATCAATGGAGAATGATTCATGTTGAAAAAATAAAAATAGCATGTACCTGGATTATTTTATAACTCCAGGTCCAGAGGGAACACAGCAGCCCTGCTTTTACATGAAAATTCAACAGAGTGACATGGCACCCCTCTGTGAGCAGAAGCCATGTGAAAATGGGCCATGCAGACAGACAACTACCCTAAATATTCAAGTAGATCTACAGTAAAATAATACAAAGAAAATAACATTTGTTATTGTTCTAGTCAAAGCTGGGATGTAAAATCTAATCAAATGCTATGGCAGGACATAATTGAGAGCTGTTCATTCATGGAAACCCACACGGCTCGCAGAGCTCTGTGAGCAGGAATGTGATAGAACTGCTCAAAGCAGATGCAAGACACTGATAAACAGTGCAAGAAAATGTTTAGCTTCAATAATGTGTATGGATATGCCAATGGTTACTAGTAAAGTTTCACATACTTTTGCACACAGAAATGTTTTACATTGCATCATTTCGTTGAATAAATAATCCATGGGTAGGCTATTTTTCATGTACTTTTTTCTAGTAATCAGTTTACTTGATTGGTCGAACAATACAGTTCATTCCAAAGGGGTTCACATACTTTCAAAAATTTCACCTATATATTTCAGCTAAAAACACTAAACTAAAAAATGCTTTTCAAGAGCAATTTTACAGATGTTTCTCTATATTCATGAACATAACTTGGGCTTGCAGTGCTGTTTGGCCTCCCACAGCTGGGAATTAGTGTCTGTTGGGAGCACTTTATATTTCATGGTCTTGGACAAAGAAACTCCTTTCCCCTGTTATTCTTTTGGAGGCAATACCAAAGGTCTGCTTAGATCAAAACATTTTGCAGCTGCTGAAAACTTGGTACTTTTTAGTGGACCCATATATGTGTAAATGATGGGGGGTTTATTGGGGGGTTTATTTTAAACTTTTATTATAAATAAGTTTAATAATAAAATACGTTTTACGTTTAATTAGTTAAGTTTTAATGTTGGCCCTTTGGAATCAGTGATAGTACAAGTAATATGGAAATATACATCTGCAGTCTATTTTTACTGTCTTTACCTATCCTGAGTTTTTAAGGTATATTGTTTCCAGTTATGTGCATCTGGTGTTGCTCCAATTGGAGATACAATTCCAAATAAAAGTTTGAGTAATTGTACGGAAAAGTTTTCTAACTACCTCTTACCAGTATTACGTAAGTATCCTGCTTGTATGGCCACTGAACAAAAAGAGGGGGTGTAACTGTTTCCAGTTAATTGTCAAAAGTTTTGCATCCCTTGCCTCAGTTTATGTGTTATAAATATTTCTCTGTGTAAGGCGAGATATTCCATTTGGCTGGAGTGGTTTTTATCTCTGTGTTTTTTAGCCAATTATTCACCAAATAATTACAATTCCAAACGTATCCTTAAAAGCGATAAATTCCTAAAATATGAGCTCCCCAGATGCCCCCTGAGTTTAAATAGTGTAGCCCATTTTTAATTTTGCAATCAGATAGGCTAATCGTTACTATGAACTGTTTCATAAACTTCATTGCATAGTACACTTGTTTCTGTACCTTACATTACGTTTGGATTACAATTTTGTTTTGACATCAGAAGCATGTGCTCTTCTTTAAGTCCCCTGCGCAATAATGTCATCTAGCATTTAAGTTAAAATGAAAATTCACTGGTCGATGACGTCCAATAACAAAATAGCGATGTTTGTCGAGCAAACTGTCCCGCAACAACAGGAAGCGGATGCTGTGGTCAACATCAAAGCCGTACAAGAGACGCATCCCCCACTGGAACAAAGCGGCTATTGCATCGTGACGTAACAGTCTTTTAAAAGGACTATAAATCAGCTTCTGTCAACTGTTTTTTCCACATTGAGAGTACTTTAAGTCTGGGGAACGTGATCATCCACCGCTGTTACTGACAAAGAAATTACATAATTTTTCTTATTCGACGTACAACTTCTTAATATACGGTAGGAGATGTTTTTTGTAGTTCCTGTACTTTTCTTGATTCTACATTTTTTTAATAGATGATCACTGTAACTTAGTGAAAAGCGTGGCTAGTGAAAATGCAGCATTATAAGAAGTTCAACAAACGTTTTCATGTTAACAGTGTATACCATCTGTATAAATATTAAGCAGTTTGTTTTTGTTGTGGGTTTTGGTCTTTCTTTCCAGAATTTAGAGTATGTTTTTTGAGTGTTTCGTTTTTGGAAGCATTTCTATGGAAGAACAAGGCAATCAAATAATAGTTGAAAGTAATTTCAACGAGAGGGACACCTTCAGAGAATCCTGATCCTCCACCTTTCCTCAATCGCAACAAGACGGTAATGTACATATCTCTGTTGTACGGTGTTTAAGATCAATGTAATTTCCTGTAGCTTGCTTTTGACAGCTCACAAAAGGATATTACAAATTTAAATCAAACTATTTTAGAACGTTTGACACGCTATTTGCAGTCACACTGTATGATATATATGCAATAAACTCGTGTAAAAAGTTATGGGTGTAACGACCTGCCACAGTCTTGTTTTAGATCACAAACCTCTGAGCAAACATGAGTCGTTCGTACAGCAAAATTGTCTTTGTTATTCTGCGCTTGGAGATAGCAACAGAAGAAGCCAATGGCTTTACAGACTCAGTTCCGCAAAGTGCTTGTATGGTCAAACCGCAAGGCAATGCTTTGTTCCTTGTTCAACATTTTAACCATCCCCCACACCCCATTTGCCTAGGCTGAGAACACTATGTGCTTAGGCCGCTTTGACACGTCACAACTGTTTTTTTGTCGGAAGGTTCTTATTCCAAAACAATATTGTACGCATTTCATTGTAGCATGTATTGTTCAATATGTTGCAACCAAAAACCAATTTTACAACAATACAAATATGCATACTCTAAAATGATACAATCTACTGCTATCCATCAATGAAAAATTTGGTTTACTGTGGTAGCTCTGTACGTTGGCTCTTTGTTTTAGTATAAAAGCATTACCTTTTTTACATTCAATTCTAACTTTTTTTGTACAACACATTACATTTTACATTAACACAGGCCTATGTTGTAGAACCTATTTCTGCTCACCCCTGCAGGTGTTATTTACTGAGATTGTGACCAATATGGCATTCTCAACAAAGCACAGTGCCTTGTCACTTCTTTCAGACATACAGCCCAAATTGATTAATTCCTTTCAGAGAATTTTCTATCCCCAGATCCTTTCTTACATGATGTATTTTTCAATTTTAGAACTGGGTAGCGTTCATCTGCCTTGTCTCTACCACAATCCACCAACCATCTTTTTGATCTTCCTGTGATTTTGGTAAAAGCCAAAATGGTTGGATTCAGACCTGCTGATGTGCCCCCCACAGCCACTGTTAAGTTTGTGGGGGCGGGTACAGCTGCCTGCATTGCTGACCTCTTCACTTTTCCACTGGATACAGCTAAAGTCAGGCTGCAGGTGAGAATAGTGTAACTCAGGCTACAATAGTCTACAATAATTCAGTACTAAGGATGAAATCCCTCATAAAAAAATGAAAACATTAAAACCCCCAAAACAAAAAATAGGAACATGTAATGATTACATTTATATTTCTGGACATCAATTAAGCCTAGTCCTGTCTTAAAAGAAAACTGAAACCAATATTTCCAATGAAAAAAAGCTTTTACTGTAGGACTAAGTTTAATTCTTGCCTGGAAAACAGGTGTTTCGTGGTGAGTTTACATTTCCTATTTAAATGGTATGTTATTCAAAAAAGTGCATGTGATTATGATTTTACAGAAAATTACCAACATGTTTAAATGCATGCATACAATCTTTGATTAAATAATCTGTTCAATATCACAAAATTTAGGCTTGAAAAGTAGCTGGATTTAATTATAAACAATTTTACTTGTACTGACCTAGTCTTTTGTGTATCTCTCTCTCAACTCTCCACTTTCCTTCCTCACTGGTGGTGTAAGATGCTCCAGAAGGTGGTTATGCCCTAAGAGTCTACAGTCCCAAGACCTTGAGCCATGGATACTGTTCCTGCAGTGGGCTAGGCAGCTGTCCTGCTGTCTCCTCCAAGTTTCTGTAAAGCTTCTCCATGCCCCTTTTGTCCCGTACAGATCCAGGGTGAGGCCAAGGCTGCTGCAGGTGATGTGAAGGTGGTGAGGTACCATGGCGTGTTTGGCACCATCACTACCATGGTGCGTACAGAGGGGCCCAGGAGTCTGTACAAAGGGCTTGTGGCGGGGCTCCAGAGACAGATGAGCTTCGCCTCGGTCCGCATCGGGCTCTATGACTCCGTCAAGCAGTTCTACACCAAGGGTTCAGAGCGTAAGTTGACAGAAATTGGTTCAATTTGCTGTCAACTGTAACTAGTTTGGCAAGTGTGAATACATCTGAGTATTTTGCAACATCACATCCACAGGGCCGGATGTTAATTTAAATGTATGGCTTCAGAACAGGCATGAAATTCCATGTTTAAGGGTGGGGAGCATGGGTCTTAATGTCTCTTTTTACCAGATGTGGGGATTGGTAGTCGTCTGCTGGCTGGTTGTACCACTGGAGCCATGGCGGTTGCTGTGGCTCAGCCCACGGACGTGGTGAAAGTCAGGTTCCAGGCGCAGTCTAGCACCACAGGTGCAAGCAGACGGTACCAGGGGACCATGCATGCCTATCGCACCATTGCCAGAGAGGAGGGCATCCGTGGACTGTGGAAAGGTGTGCTGCAAGGCTGTTGTTTGTGTGTGAGCAGAATGGACAGTTTCCTCTAAACACTGAAGCAGATACCATGTTCAAAATTTCACACTTAAATGTTGTCTCCAAAGTTATCAAGCAAAATTCACAGTCCGGTGCAACTCCCATCTTTCTTTGCTTACACATTTCTTGACTTTGATTTTCAGGAACTGGGCCTAACATTTCCCGAAATGCTATTGTGAACTGCACGGAGCTGGTGACCTATGACCTCATCAAAGATGCTCTCCTAAAAGCAACACCAATGACCGGTATGCCTTTCTCTTCCCATAGTAGACAATTCAAACAGTATTCAGGGAAAACAAACTACTTTTTGAAGCAAATGTAAAAAAAACTGTCCCTTGGCATGAACAGTGGGTTAGCAGTTTTACCATCAACAATAACATGGGAACTTGAAATGTGCGAATCATTTATCAAAATGCTATGAATGCATTGGCAGTAATTTACACTCATGTCGACATTGATTTTTTGAACTCATTTACAGATGACCTCCCATGCCATTTTACTTCTGCATTTGGAGCAGGCTTTTGTACCACCATTATTGCCTCTCCTGTGGATGTGGTGAAGACAAGATACATGAACTCTGCCCATGGCCAGTACCGTGGTGCCTTAAACTGTGCTCTCACAATGCTTACAAAGGAAGGGCCTACAGCATTCTACAAGGGGTACTGAAACTGTCCGATCTGATTATCTGTTTAGAGATTCCTCACTGGGAAATGAACTAATTTATTTTTCTTTCATTTCAGGTTCATGCCTTCATTCCTGAGGCTGGGGTCCTGGAATGTGGTGATGTTCGTCACCTATGAGCAGCTGAAGCGTGCCATGATGGCAGCTTACCACAACTAGGCCTTTCCTTTCTGAACATTGCTAACATCATTTCCTAATGAACATCTTCTGTAGTTTTCATCTACCTCTTCTGTAGCAGGTTCTTTTACTTTTTTTTTCTAAATTATTGCCTCATGAAAATGTTATCCAAGGATATATGCTACTCCTACTTGTTCTTAAAGCCTTTAATGGAAACCTCAAACAGCAATAAAACCATTATTAAAGAATTAATTCTGTTGCATTTTCTTCAACTTCATATGCAAAGGGTTGAAATAAACAACTCAACACAAAGGAACACAATTTCACTGCCATTAAAAAGCAAGTAACGTAAACCCAAAATATATATCCACAAATGACTTAAAAAAAACTATTTAACTTCAGTACCATAGTTTACAATAATTGTTATGAATAATTTTTATTGTAAAATAAAACCATTTGTAGTTCAGACAGTAAGGGCTTGCTTGATTAGTATTTTTTTCTCTGGAGACAGTTTTTCTGGGAAGTTGATGTCAAACTGGATAATGAGGTCTCCTCTCTGACTTGGGTTGCTGCAAAAGGGCATTCCTTCACCAGGCACCACCTTGCTGTATTTTGGGCTGGACAAGAAAGAAAAGTTTGGATGCATACCACTGACTAAAGCATCAGCTTTAATTCATTTATGTAAATATCTTCATAATTTACTATATTTTTTTTAAATTAAAAGTCAAACTTTCCATGGAATGAGTCTTAAAAGAATTTTATCAATAACACATAAAACAACATGCTTATAAAGTAAAAATCAAACTTACTGAACAATTTCATTGATGGGAATGCACAGAAGTCTGCCATCTAGAGTCTCTACCTCCACAGATAACCCAGTCAGAGCCTGTGCAGAAAACACAAAATCATGGTGCTTACCAGCTGTGTATGTAATGTGTAAACAATAGTACCCCCCCCCCCCCCCCCCCCGCAAACATTCCCTACTTGCGGATTGAGAGCTTAAATTTGTCACCCAATACAAGTGCTTTCAGAATATGGCTACACAATGCATTATCTTTCTTTCAGCACATTACAAAGCTGAAAGCAAAGGGTAAATCAAGGTTTGGATTTTGGTATTGATATTTCTCTTGTTTCACACCTTCCACTAAAATAATCCTGATACATATAACTGTCTTGTCCATGTTGGATTATGAAGATGTGATGTACAGATCAGAAGGTAAAGGTGCTCTTGAGTGCCTGAATGTCCTGATCTCTCTGCAGTCAGATGTGTCACCTAATATTATCACATCATATCTGGTTTGGCTTTCTTCAAAAGCTAGATGCAAGATTCACTGGTTCATGCTTATTTAAAAACCCTCTTAGGCATACCTCATCCTTATGTGAGAAATCTATTACAAACCACATCCTCTAACTTCAACATCCAATCAGCTAGGTGCAATCTACTAAAAGCAAACACATACATGTCTCTCCTCTTCTCAGTTTGCAGCATCTAGCATTGAGAATGATGTGCAGCCACTGTATAACCACTGAAACTGGGCAGTTTTGTCTGTATTTCAGTTTTCAATGGTTCAATTATGCCAATTTTTGCTGATGTTTGGTTTTGCTTTTCAGCCGTAGTTTTTGAACAAAATCCTGATTACATTGTCTACTCTGTTTGCGTACATGGCTATTATGTGTTTTCAGAGTGACAGTTGTGGTGCATTGGCAGGTGTGGCCACGGTGCTGGGTCGTGAGAGGAAGGAAAAATCTTCAAACAAGAAGACATAAATTAAAAACACTACTTTTCCTCTTGCCTTAATGTCCTTTTGTCACTTCTGTCAGCTGACCTATCTGTGTGGTTGCCATGGTTCCCTTTATGTTGGTTTCATTTTGTCAGTAGTTTTTTTATGGTGTTTATCCTTTTTTTGTCTTTTTCTGAGTTTTATCCTCTTCTCCTTGCTCTGCAAGGTTAGTCTTGTTTATTTTCATGCTGTGTTGTCTTCCTCTGGACTTCTTCAGTTGCTTTTGAAAGTATTCATCCCCTTTGACTTTTTTGTATCTTGTTGTGCCACTATGTGTTTAAACACATAATTGGGTTTTTAATCCTTGTAAGTGGCAACTGTATGCCTGCCCTGTATGCCTGCTCTTTACTATGCAACTTGCCTCTTCAAGGGCCATCACTGAAAACAAGGATTTGTTTTTCATTGACTTGTCTGGTACAATAAAAGTTTAATGAACAATGAATAAAAATGAAATCAAACGTCTCCAGGTAGAATACACATCTAACATAGAAAACCTTTGAGGCTGTAAAAGGGTGGGTGATGCAATCATTGTCATTTGTTGGAAATACGCAGTACACAGACAGGGTGGGCTTTATGGGCTATGAAAGAATCAGGATTTCCAAAAAAGCTGCATTCTTTTGCTGTAACATCATGGTCTATGATACTTATCATGAGTAAATTATTCATATAAGTACAGTACCAGTCAAAAGTTTGGACACACCTTCTCATTCAATGGTTTTTCTTTATTTTTTTTATTTTATACATTGTAGATTAACACTGAAGTCATCCAAACGATGAAGGAACACATATGGAATCATGTGGTAAACAAAAAAGTGTTCACCAAACCAGAATATGTTTTAAATTTCAGATTCTTCAAAGTAGCCACCATTTGCTTTGATGACAGCTTTTCACACTCTTGGTATTCTCTCAATCAGCTTCATGAGGTAGCCATCTGGAATGGTTTTAAATTAACAGGTGTGCCTTGTCAAGACCTAATTTCTGGAATTTCTTGTCTTCTTAATGTGTTTGAGACCATCAGTTGTGTTGTGCAGAGGTAGGGTTGGTACAAAGGTCTATACAGTGAATAGCCCTGTTTGATGATTGTTCTAATCCATATTATGTCAAGAACCACCCAACTAAGTAAAGAAAAACGACAGTCCATCATTACTTTGAGACATGAAGGTCAGTCAATCCACAAAATTTCAAGAACTTTGAAGGTATCCTCAAGTGTAGTCGCAAAGACCATCAAACGCTATGATGAAACTGGCTCTCATGAAGACTGGCCCAGGAAAGGAAGACCGAGACTTGCCTCTGCTGCAGAGGATAAGTTCATCAGAGTAACCAGCCTCAGAAACCACAAATTAACAGCCCCCCAGATTAGAGCGCACATAAATGCTTATCAAAACAGTTGGAGTTCAAATAGCAGACACATCTCAACATCAACTGTTCAGAGGAGACTGCATGAATCAGGCCTTCATGGTCGAATTGCTGCAAAGAAGCCACTTCTGAAGAAGAACAACAAGAAGAAGGGAATTGCTTGGGCCAAGAAACACAAGGAATGGACATTAGACCAATGGAAATCTGTCCTTTGGTCTGATGAGTCCAAATTTGAGATTTTTGGTTCCACCTGCCATGTCTTTGTCAGACGCAAAAAAGGGGGGCGGATGGTTTCTACATGTGTGGTTCCCACAGTAAAGCATGGAGGAGGAGGAGTGATGGTATGGGGGTGCTTTACTGGTGACACTGTTGGTGATTTACTTAAAATCCAAGGCACACTCAACCAGCATGGCTACCACGGCATTCTGCAGCAACATGCCATCCCATCTGGTTTGTGCATAGTGGGCCCATCATTTGTTTTTCAACAGGACAATGACCCCAAACACACCTCCAGGCTATGTAAGGGCTATTTGACCAAGAAAGAGAGTGATGGAGTGCTGTGTCAGATGACCTGGCCTCCACAATCACCTGATCTAAACCCAATTGAGATGGTTTGGGATGAGTTGGACCGCAGAGTGAAGGTAAAGCAGCCAACAAGTGCTCAACACCTCTGGGAACACCTTCAAGACTGTTGAAATACAGTTCCAGATGGCTACCTCATGAAGCTGATTGAGAGAATGCCAAGAGTTTGCAAAGCTGTCATCAAAGCAAATGGTGGCTATTTTGAAGAATCTAAAATTTAAAACATATTCTGGTTTAGTTAACACTTTTTTGTTCACCACATGATTCCATATATGTTCCTTCATCATTTGAATGACTTCAGTGTTAATCTACAATGTAGAAAATAAAAAAAAATAAAGAAAAACCATTGAATGAGAAGGTGTGTCCAAACTTTTGACTGGTACTGTATATTATATCCATGTAATAACACTAATGAAATGGCAAAAACCCAAGACCTTGGATTGTAAAGTTATTCCTGAGCAAGAAATATCTGCCATTTCAACAGCCATATGAAATGGGTACTGGCAGGCTAACCTTTTCCAGGAAAACCTGGGATGTGTAGATTAAGTCATTCTGCTGCCTGGAAAACCGAGCATGGCTTTTCTCCCGTACAATGAACACAATGTCAGCTGGGATGCTGTTGGGTCCCTGGAAAATAAATCCAAATGCAACCACATTAAGCACATCTAACATAACACTACAGAAACAGACACTACATATATTCCTCATATATCAGTGAATCATATATCCACATGCCCATATCCATATGTATGTAGTAGTGAAGAAGGGCTACAAAAATTAGAACCATGTGGTTAGAGAAGAGGGGAAATAATCAGGAAGTGTGGTCTACAGCCAACTCGAAAATTACTGGCATTGTTAAGTAGAACAAAAAGTCTGTAGAAAATAAATAACAGTAATTTTTTTGTGAACAATAAGCAATATATTTTAGTAGTGGTTGTTGTCCAAAATGTAACCTTAAAATGTTATAATATGTTATTCTCAGAATTCTTAGGAAGGTTATTGTTTATTTATGATTAATAATGACATTTTATCCATCTTGCTTGATCTTCCAAAATAACCATTATATCACTCCATTGGACACAAATCTGTGCAGGTATTATACAAGTTGTTCAGGTTGCTTATTATGGTCAGATTTTGACATTTGAAGTATTTCCTTTTTGATCACCTGGTCCCCCTCTTTTTCAAAAGTTATCCTTGTCCCCTGTTTCCAGCCTGGTTTTACACTGATGGTCAGAATCTTGTCCTTAATGCTGGAGGTATGTCCATCTTCATTCATAACCTGGCTCAAAATACAAAAACAGTCAAGTAAAGCACATTTAAAAAGGTTTTAAGAAAAATGCTTCAGAGAGTCATACTGTAGTCTTTGATATGTGCTCCAGTATTTCACAAGTTAGGGACCTGTCTGCTTAGTGGGCTGTAAGTCTCATGTTAGTCACTGAGAACCGGTTCAAGTCTCCCAGTAGAAAAGTACTGGATATCACAATAGTCAATCTCCTCTTGTTTGATTAACACCATAAAGGAGGGGAAACATTCCACTGCAAAACCAAGGTTGGCTGCCCAGTGACTTACCCGTCGAGATATTTTGATCTTCTTTGTACATCCAAAGAACAAGTCCTCTAGAGCCAGGTGCAGATCTCTCTCGATAGGGGGGTCCTGCTTCTTAATACCCCGTCCTTGAAGGCCTCCAAACCTTATGTTAACTTCACGTTTGTCTTCAATATGGAAGTCTTGCATGACATACACAGTTATAATCATTCTTTAATATCAAGCAAATACTTGGCGGATGATGGACAAAGCATAACCAGAGGAGTGTGAATCTTTTACGATTTTGACCTAAGAAAATTTCTTAAATCTAGGGCATGAACTTTACTGGACTGATCTTTTAAGTGAGTTTTCTTATTAAATTGTGTTTGCAATTATGAGCCCTAAACCATTACTTCAAATCAAAAATCATATTTTACCTGCAAAAGGGTTGTTTCCCCCAAAGAAATCCCTGAAGATTTTTTCAGGGTTTTCATGGTAGATATACCCAATGGTCCACGCTCCATTCTCCCCACACTCGGGTGGGATGCCTCCTTTAAGGCCTTCTTCTCCAAACTTGTCATAGGTCGCCTTTTTTCTGGCTGCAGCAAAAACAAGCATTGAGAATTCAAATAGCAGAATATTTATTTTATGCCTAATTTATCTCGCAAAACATGTTCTAAGGATAACATACTTCAGTCAGAAGTATTTCATTAATATGACATAAGTTCCCGCTAAAATTAAAAATACTCACGGTCACTCAAAACATCATACGCCTCAGAGATTTGGTTGAATTTTTCGTAAGCAGCCGTTTCACAGTTTGTATGTGGATGGTATTTTAATGCAAGTCTTCGGTACCTGCAAATAAGTTTTGAAATTAATAACGGTATAACATATTTTTCACTTTAAACCATAAGACTAGAACAGACTTTAACCATTGCAGGAATTATAACAGACGGGAGTTCTGCTCACGCTTTTTTTATGTCTTGGTCAGTGGCACTTCTGTTTACACCCAAAACAGCATAATAATCTTGATCCATCACGAACCCCAAAAATAAACTAGTGTCTGACCTTCTGTCATACACCTAACACTTGATTTGTATGTTTATAAAATAATAATCCACTTATCTGTTTTTAAACAACCTACACACCGAAAAGGTAGCGAGCGCAACAAAATAATTTGGTAACTGTTTCTAGGCTTGTTGCTACGGGCAACTGTGCCGCGCGGATTTCTGGGAGATTTAAAAGCGCTTGCTGCTCAATTCTGCGAAAAATACCTACAGGTTACACGCATTATACATTTATAACGTTACACACCAAAATTAAATTTTATTGTTCCGCCAGCATTTGTCATGGTACAATTAAAATATTTTGTTCATATAAGAGGCATATTTTTTATATTAGAGGAATACAGAGGCAACTTTTCTTCAGAGAAGTGAACTGATACAGAGGTGCTGAATTTCTGCTCTTGTGGGAATTTTGCTTGTTACAATGTCAAAACTAGTTCTTTGACAAATATCTTGTTTAGACAAGTGAAACACCACGCAGCTTTGAAGACCTACAGCAGTACAGCAAACGTAAGGAAGCATGAAACAGTTCATTCTCTCAAATTGCTGACAGATGGCGCTGTAATGCCTCACAAAACAGTCAAGACACCTTATTCAAAAAAGATAAAGCTCTTTTTTATACCAGTGATTACAGATGGATACTCTTTGACCATAGGAACTGTTTGTTAAAAAACAACTAGAAAGAATTGGAGGCATCCAAATGACAACATTTTATGCACAGTTAGGCCACTGAATGCATCATGCCATGGAATCAAATGGTTACAGTACTCTTCCAAAAGAAAGCAAATAACCTCAAGTTTAGATGAAAGTTACTGTCTTAGGTGTTATTCCAAGAATTTGTTATAATGCTGTATTGGATCCAGGTGTGTCTACTGAGAAGGCAATATGGCTACTGATAATGTCAAGCTATTTAAACTATTAGGCACTCACATGTTTACAGAACATGTTGTTATCCTGTAAGACAGTCCTTGCAAGAAAGAACTACTTTAACATAAGATGAAGATGGTTACTCAATAGCAGTGTTCTGTAGCGATTAGCATTAGCCATCTGAGCACATGAATGCACATAACCATGCTGGGAAAATGTAATTCATACAATTACAGAATCACCAGGATTCTTCATTGTTGGAACTCCACAGACTGAAATTAAATTCAACTGTTCTTTGTTTCACTTTTTTCTTTGTACTAGAATGGGCTTTCACCCACTATTTCCCTTGGCTGATAATGTGGTAGATGAGATGACAGAATGTCTTCAATTAAGATTACCTGTCAACAGCTACCATCTTGCAGTGACACAGCTGATAATTATAGCAAGACTGCCATTCGAAAACTGCTTGTGATAAATGCCAACACATAACATGGTATAAAGAGCACAAAATCCAGACTTCTGAGCACTGGAAGAATGTAGATGAGTCCTCTTGTACTCTTTTTCCTTCATCTGGACAGTTTATTTTTGGAGAAATCAAAGGAAGCTTCCAACACATAATTTCTGTTCCCAACTATTATACATAGATGTGAATCTGTTATGGTATAGGCAGCCATCTCATGGGAGTCATTGGTTGCAATTGATAATTTGCAAGGTCAAACTACACAAAAGGAGTTTTTGTGTTGCCATTTTTGCTATGGAGCATGAGGAGTACCCTATGATGCAGAGTAGATTTCAAACTCCATCTATTCTCAAACTAGGGACTTTCTATCTTAAGGAATGGTTTAACACCAAACTATAAAGAAAAAGCCCATGAATTCAAGTCCTCAAAACTGTTTACAGACAACTTCACACATTGTTTTGTTAAAGATTCAACTTGAATAAATGAAGATCAGTGGTCTGAAAGTTAATGACACAACACAGCAATGCAACTCGATCAGTGATTACGGTCTGTTTTTTTTACATCATGTGGTAAAATATTTTTTAAAACCTACTCATTGAGTTCATTGCTCCAGGATGTAACATACTGTACTTTTAACATCACAGATGTGTTTTTACTACCATGATTCTTACTGCACTCTTATTCATTAAACATTCCAGTAAAACACATAACACTCTTGGCAAAATACCAATAACATAAAAAATGGTCTTAATTATTTGACTAATGGCATATTTCAGAACACTATTTACCCCCGATCACTGGATTGGAGTACAAATGTAGTTGGTTGTTATTAACAAATGTTAAGCCCAAGGTTACAGTAATATATGAGCATAAATTCTAAACATCTACAATTAAACACAGCACAGAAGTTGTGATATCAAGAATAGACACAAATATGATTTAAATAATTAGACATTTAATAGAGTACTATGCACACAATTATTTTCATGTAATCACACTAATGGTATGATGTACAATTTGTCTTTGAGAGACTGCTGCTAAGCAGTCCACATTTTTATTATGACCTTATTAGAAACTGAATCCCAAGTCTTGCTTCTTTACCTTTCAGCTTGATGCCTCCATGCTTCATTTAAAACATATCTCATAAAAAAGGTGAAGTATGGAGATTTTTATATATATATATGTCAGAAAATAATCATGTCAGCTGTACGGTTATTAATCACCCAGTTGAAAATGAATGCCTGCAGATGATTTCCTTGACAGACCATTACTGAGGAAACAAGGCAAACAGATTTTTTTTAAGTACTGTATTTCACAGCATTTCCATTTTCACTTTTTATTTAATCAAGGGTTAGGAAATATGCCCTCATGTATGACTACAATAAACACATGCACATCAGCATCTCATTTCACAGGTAGGTACTGGATGGGATTAGATCAGTGGCTAGTGGCTGGTTACTGGACAGGCAATGGTAAATATTTCTTCTTTTCAACTCGTTTTGGCCAACAGCTCTTCTAGTTCTGGTCGTGCTTTGAATCGGGACGTGAAATCTGCCTCAGTGTGCTGGAGGTATAGAAAGAAAGAAAACATAAAGCTTTAAAAAAAAAAAAAAAAAAAACCTGGTTCAAGAAAAACTTTGCATGAGAAGAAAATTATCCCAATTAACCTGAACTGGTCCCTCTTACTCCCTCAACTATCAGTTCCACTGCTCACCTTTTAAAGAATAAATGTAGGTATACAGAAATGATCTACCATATTATGACCCACCGACCAATGATGCAAGTATGTTCAGGAAAAAAACTTTGTACTGTCAAAGACAAACATTGGTGTAGCAGAAAGATGAAAAGTATGTTTCTCCTATAGATGCTGGACCTCACCTCCTTTATAGAGAGATCAACTCCTTCTGGTTGGTTTTTCAGTAGTACTTCAATAAACACAGGGCAAACTGTGGCATTCAAACCAGTGATCTGAAATACAGCATGTGCAGGAAGATAAATCAGCTCTTTGGTACGTTCAATTTACTTAACATAAACAAAAATGTTTTTCCCGACTCTTCTTCATGCTTGAGGCTATTGTAGTATTTTGAACTCAGAAGAACATGAGAAACAGAAGCACTTAGTGAGCAATTTTTATCACCTGGACAACTCGTTCGTGGGTCTTAAGCACAGCATCCAAATACATCTTGGTGCCTTTCTCCTGCATAATCATAATTTCAGTGGTCTTTGTTGGCAGAGCATAGCTGAAAGGGAAAAAGAGTAGGAACATGTTAAAATTGGCGAGCATGACCAGTGGTGTACACAGCACTGACAATCTTCAAAATGATTACATTCAAATTCCTGTGAGGATGACAAGCCTGATATGATAAAAGAATAACTGCAAATACAACATGAACAATGATAAAAACAAACCCATACAGTTTGGCAATCAGAAAATAGTGAAGTGAGAAACATCATTTCACCTTTCAGCCACTTTGACCTTGAGGCGGTTACAGAGATTGTGAATGTACTGAGAGTAGTGCTCCACGAGGGTCATGTCATAGCCAAAAACCTTCACGTTCAAGTCTCCATACTGAGTCTCTGTGGCAGCTTTGATTGGTTTCATCTGCAGCCTCTCCTTCTTCTTTTTTTTGGGCTGAGGGATCAGAGAAACAAGTCATTGTGGCCTAGTGGCACATGATATTTCAGTACTACATCCAGTATGACCTGTCCATTCTATAATCCTTTTTGTTGTGAACCTAACATCCATGCATTCGTTTGTTCATCGAGTTGCATTGCTGTGTTGTGTATTAAAAAATATACAAATGAGAAAATAACAGAAACATCAAGAAATATATTAAAATGTATTAACTACAAAGGTGCCCAGCTACCCTTTGCTTTCAGAGCAACTTCAATCCAATGGAACACTGTCACAGAAGCTTTGAACAGTTTTTAGTGGAACACTGTTCTTAAAGAAGGAAACCTTCCAGTTCTTTGAGAAATGAAAATCTACTCTGTACTCATCACTTCAGAAAATGGAAACTGGAAGGTGTTTGATTTCATTCTAGTAGTCCACTCTTGAATTAATTGGATTAAACAGTGTTCACTGGTGGGGGTGATATTGTTTTGAAACAAGAGAAAGATCTTGAGAAAACAATAGGGCTCATGCATCAATTTCTTTTACAAAACACATTTATTAATTGTCATTTCTGTGAAAAGTAAGGTAGATATCCCATGTCTAGAAACATACATAATTAGTAGCAACAGTCATATTCAACTTGCTGACTCCCTTTTAATTGCGATGTTGCAATTTCAAAAGTCCATTTTCATTTGTGTTTGCATTACTTTATCTATCCCTTGTATTCACAGTACACATAAACACAAAGGTGGCATGGAGTAACTGCAACAAAAATTCCTCTGGTGGAAACAAATGGACTCATACCTGTTCTTTCGGCAAAAGGTACTTATACCGCCCAATCCCATGGGTTGGCATTGACCTGTACTGCCTCACATTGGCTGTGGATGACAGATTGTTTATTCTCATATAACTAATCACTTTTGTTGTCAAACACAGCAGTTTGTGGTCCTACATCTACAAATTCACAGCAAAAAACAATTCAGTACACACTTAAAATCTCAACTCATACACACATTCTTGAGAGTATGAGTTTAGATTTGAACTGAGCTCTTTTTCTTGTTTACTAGGTATTTCCAAAAGAAAATCTTAGATTATTACAAATACCAAGAAGATCTTACCAAGAAATGGGTGCTGCTTCACAATGGTTGTCCTGTAAAATGGATTGAAAAATGAAAATAACAAACAATATGCAATACACTAAACTACCACTACTGTTAAACTGCAAACACTATGGCTTTTGTTTTAAATAAAAAGAAGTTTATTTATTTATTTATTTTTTTAAGTATAGATTTTTGTGCCATCCATTGAGACTTCTCAAGTTTGGTCTAAGTTTTCCTGTTGCTATCACAGTGGACAATTTGATCATTTTCAAATGCTATCCAAATTAGAAAGAAACAAGAACACTCAAACCAAACTGAGGGCAAAACTACTGGCTGGGTCCAGGAACTTATGTAGTGCATTACAACACCACAAGTCCTCGAATGACTGTAAAATTGTTTCACTCTTCTACCACCTCTCAGCTCTTTTGGTGTTATTTTACAGGAATAGTTGGTTAACTAGTCACAGAGGTTAGGTAGCCAACTACCCATTGCAAGAGAAGGAAAATAGAATTCTACAGCATTGTTGGGACTGCTAGAAGATCCTGTTGCAGATTCACAGTGATGTATTGCACTTCTGATCGTCCATTTTTTTCCAAGTGAAATGTCTAAACCGTAAAATGTATTACAACTGTTCATCAGTATTGGATAACAAAAAAATATTTTACTGTTACGAATAGCCTGGTGTACAATGTTACAGACTTACCAAAATATGGATCCTGCCTGGTCCAAAACACGTGAATTTTGAGCAAAAGCGAACTGCAACTGTTAAGAACGTCCATACAAGTGTCAAAGATTTGTCTGGTTAACCCCACTAAATATGATAAATATTTTAGTAACAAATTAATAAATTAAGGTGCATCGTATATCGACATTATCTAACGTTTCTTTGTTAGCAAACTTAGCATGTTGTCTTAATCCACTCAATCATTGACACATTTTTTCTTTCAAATCTGTTACATATCAACATTAGGACGCTTGATTCAGTAAACGACATTGGCTAAACTAACAGTGGTAGCTAGCCTATGTTGACCTTCTGTTGGATTATCGTCGATCAATATATGGTCAGTTAAGTCTATCATACTGAACGTTGGCTGACTTTACCTTTGTCGCTAGGTTATTCATCGCTGCAGTAAATTCACTTTTATCTTGGAAACAAATTCAAAATAGCATTGTTTTTACCACTCCACCTTACTCTTCGCGTGCCGCTTGTAACATTTAAGTCCGGTCCGTCTGCCTAAAAGGAACCTCAAGAACTCAGTCTCAGGAATTAGTTCCGCATGTTTCTAGTCGGGATATTTTATAACTGGGAAGCTTCGGGATGAAATGCGCTTCGGGATTTAGACATAAACATAAATTTTAGAATAATAATAATCATTATTTGCGTACCTAAATAAAACGCAGACATGGCACAAATATACCTGAAATAGCGTACAATGTCACAACGCATTCTGACATTTAACTCCTCTTCAAGTGTAGTTTTAAGTTTCAAATACGGCAAATAGGCATTACAGAAAATCACATAATTTGGCTACACGTCCAACCATTATCCTCATTGACAAGAGGGTTGCCAAAATGTAACCGGTCTCAAACTTTGAGAGCCCACAACAATGACATCACCAAGCCGACATTCATGTGCTGACGTTATGTGTAGGCTGTAAAGGTAACGTGGCGTCTGTATCGATCAACCTAACCCTGTAGACACGTAACTCCGCCTCTAGGAAAAAATAGACTGAGGGTCTTTAACTAGGCATGTGTTATATTTAAAGTATTTAAAATTCACGTGACATAACTAGCCCACCATTGTGGTGGGAAAGAAAATGGTTTATGACCAGTGGCTACTTTCGAGCATTTCAAAGATGGTTTCTTAGGATTACATCCTGTCAGACCAAGTTTGTTCAGCAAATGAAATTATCCAGTTTTCTTCTATTAACTTGAATTTTGTATTTAATTTGCTCTCACCATAGAATGTAAAGGTTTGCAGAACATATTGATCGCTGAGTACCTGGCAACGTAGTGCATTAATTCATTCATTTGTTTATGGAAAGCTGTGCAATTACAAGGCCATCATTGCAAGATACAGTGATTTTACAGTGTAGTAAAACAAAAGTAACGATGTGTGTACGTAAAAATGGGGAAACTTTGAAATCGCTGTTCTTATGAGTTAAAGTAAAGCTGTGGGTCAAGTAAAGAATGTAACACAAGTCATAATAGTCGAATTGATAGTCGGAAAAAAAAATCTAGAATTCAAAATAACAAAATCTGCTCTACCACTCTCAACATGACAACCGATTGCAATCCTCAATTTGGATTGGTCAGTATCTCCCATCAGTCAAATTAGCACGAATGAGCAAGCTAGATTGTAACCAGCCCTTTTTAGAAATAGCACAGTCAGTGAAGTGTACCAGTGAGATACAGCTAAATCTTAGTAGTTAGAAAGTGATTATTTACCGGAGAGGCTTTGACTAAAACAAGGAGTTCTGTGTCTTATATGAGCTATTAAATCTGTTAGTTATAAACAGTTAGTTAACTAGCTTGATAAATTGCGCTCCTAGAGAGCTGTTATCGGTATCGCGCTAGCTAGCCACTTTTAACCCAAGTTTACAAGTAACGTTAGCTACCCAGGATAGCTTTCCTCCCAACCCCGGGGTCTCGAAACATTGAAGTCATGTCCACGGCAGGAGACTTCGGAAACCCGCTGAGGAAATTTAAATTGGTATTTTTGGGCGAACAGAGCGGTAAGTGGACTGTAATAGCAACACTTTTCGGTGTGCAGTCAGCTAACGTAATGTTTGTTCACGTTAGCTTACTAGCTGTATTGAGGTATTGTTTTGGGGCGAGTCCCAATTTCATCGGTATTCACCCACTCAGCCAAGACCGATGTCGTAGCTATTCAATTTTGTCGCAGTACAATCAAATGATATTCGGCTATCTACGGGAATATGCAATGTTAACGTTAACACTGAATACTTGTTAGGTAATGTGTCCAGTGTAGCGGCAGTTGATTTTCTTGTTTGTCATATTAATTCACTGTTGTTTAGGTATCGTAGTGTGTCGGATAGCTGTCCCTGTGATGTGAAGGAATTTTGTTATTTATCTTCGCTAACTAGCCAGCTGTCCTCTTGTGATGAAATGTCGATTGGCTAATATGCGTCTTACTAATATACTGCTTCTAATTAACATTAGACAAGATTTGACTATGCTATTGCTTACTGCCCACCGTGTTGTGTCGGCAATAAACGAACTGTATGTACGATAGCTTGCTTGCTAAGGCGTTCGATTCGAATCCGACTTGGGGTAGCTGGCCAGTGTATATTGATAACTAGGAATAGCTAGCGACCACTTGGATGTGGTCATCAGTATCGATCTCGAATTTGTCAATGTTAGATAGTTATCTGAACGTTTTATATCTCGAGATATCTGCTATGACATCCAATAAGTTTGTCCTACGATTTTAGTTAGCTCCCGACAGCCACATACTGAACTGACTGCATTAGCAACTGGTTTGTCTTGTCTTGTCCCGTCTCATTCCTAAACTTATGGCCCCAGTTAACTAGCCAGTTAAGTTAGTTTACGAACAATATTGATCTGAATCGTCTCGGTAAATATCTGACCAGTGAAAGATAGCATAGCTTGCTAGATAAAGTCGCCTTATTGTAGTTTGCTAGGAATTAAATTCGCCTGCTTCAAAAATGTCATAGTGATTACATAGGTAATGATTTCCCTGTTTTCAGTCCTGCGAATCTTTATTTTTTTGGCCTTCGTCTGCAGTTGTGTCCCTGTCTGCCTTCTGAGATCTTCCTCAGTTAATGTGGATTTAGTTCAATATTGCGGCTATTTGATGCCATTGCTTAATCTAACGTTATCAGACTTCTCAATTGTAATGCTTGTGGTAATCTTGTCCACCAAACCGTTCCTTTAACATGGCAAAGATTATAGCTATGCTATAGTCATTAGGCATTTCTCGAGAATATTTAGTGACACTCTAACACTTGGACATTCAGATCGTGAATGTGCGAGTTAATGTGTTCTGTTTGATCCAGTACCTTAGACTTGTCATATGTGCTTACTATCCAACACCTATCTTTATTGCCATGACGTTCTTATTAGTAACACCACATTGATATGTGCATGTTGGATCATTTGAGTTGTAGGCTATTTATTTAGCAGATGGCCAGGGCCATTTCTGGACCATTAGTAGGCATGGAAGTAGAACACAGACAGCAAGAATATGAGGTTGAAATATGTGCATAGGGAGCATGCATTGAATGTCTTGACCTTAGCCTGCATCTACATATTACAAATTAGAGGGCTGAGTTTAAGAAGTAAAACATTGAACTGGATTTCATATATAGGAGTTGAATTAGAGGTGAAGTCAAGAGCTAGTACAAACATGATCTGTAACTTGCAGTTCTTGACTGCATCTTCCTTCAGCCTTGCCACAAAATATTATAAAGCATACTGTCCTTTGAACTACCCAGTCCTTATGTTAGACATACCCACACAGTGCATACTTACTCACTGCATGACTAATATCAATGAGAAACCTTGTTTGGTCGATATCCTGTCTTCTATACAACTTCTCTTATCAGTGTGCTCAGTGTTGCCTCATTTAAGTGCCTCTTTTGAAGAGACAGGAAAAGACTTGGAAAAATGATTTTTGAAGGCTTAAAATGTGTTGTGGCCCCATGGGAAGATGTACCCCATAGACTTTCTTTAATTTTGATAAATGCTGTAGTCCTGTGAATTCATTTTTCAGAAGTGAAAAGGGGTTTAATTGACTAAATTTTGGAATACCCTCTGTAACCTGGTTTCTAGGGACATTGTAGTTGTACCTGATTCTGACCTGATTCTAACATGTTGCTCTGATTTCTGTAGAAGAGTACTACCTGAAATCTGAGACTTCCTGCTGAGTCTGGGACAGAGCAAGAAATATTTGCATGTACGCAGGCCTGACATAAATGTGAGCCCAGAGATGTGTAGTTAACAATGTTGTGCATACAGTTGCAACAAATTGATGAATGGTTAAATTTGTCTCCGTGCAGAGTGAAAGCAGTGAATAACAGGGCAGAGCAGTGGAACTGACAGACTGCAACAAAAGATGCCATTGATCGGACCGTATAAAGGGCCCTGCAGAGTCATGCAGAGGGCTGCAGGGCTCTTGTCCCTGTCTGGAAACAGTCCGTTAACCCCAAGCCTAGTGCGTGAAAGTGTTTGTGTCATACCATTTTAAGCATAAAGAGGGTTGCATTTAGTGTTAGCTTCATAAAGAGGACTCCCTGGATGATGAATCTGAGTCTAATTCATTTGAGACTCCATTACTCTGTGTTGTCAAGGTGTGTGCAAATGATGTTATTTTCATCAGGTCATCACTGAAATGTCATTTTATTTGTAAGGCCTGACATTTTGGGTTGGTTTGGTGTGAAGATCCCCTTTTCATGTTCATCCATGTTTTTGTTTTATGGTGCTGACTGAAACTTGCAGCTGTCTTTCCTGTCCATATCTTTTCCACCATACCTATGAATATTAATTTTAGCAGTTTGACTTGGTACTAGACAGGTCTGAAATATAATTTGGCACAAAATAATTTGCAGTAAATCTGCAATAACATATAATCTGAAGCAAATTCTGTAACACAATGCAGGACAGATGATTAATATCTTGAGTTATTTTGTATTTTCTCCAATTGTTCATAAATTCTGCATTAAAAAACACATCACTGTTGTAGGGAACTGAACATTCAAGAGGCCAGAGTCCAGGAAACATTTAATCATAGAATTTTCAGAGTATTAAAACATGTAGATACTTAATTGATACTTCAGTGTAAGTGTTGAAGGATTAAGAATCATCCTTTATTCGTAACTTTAAGTGAGTTAGTACTCCTTTTAGGCGCATATAGGAAATGACTCTTGTTTAGTGTTGGGTGTAATAAGTGTAGCACCAGTACATGGGATTGTGTAGTAAGAGTTCAGTAAAGTTCCATTCTCTAGTCTCCTTTTGTCAAGGAAACCTTAAGCTTGGAGTCAGTGGTATGAAAGACAATGAAAGCAAGGAAGCAAATGTTTGAATATGCTGCTACCTCATAACCATAGAGAGCTGTTCATTTTGCCATGACAGTGCAAAGCCAGACATCTCTGTGAGAGTGTCATACCTCTTACTATGTGTTTTGGGTATTGGTGTTGAATGTTTGCCTTGTTTTTGTAAAACAACTAATTATTTTCAATGGAAGAAAGTAATAAAATACTCAATATCAAAAAAAAAAAACAACACACAATCCCTTGTGCTGCCTTAAAAACAACTTTTGCTAGCTTCAGAAGGGCAGAGAATGTAAGAAGAATCAATTTATAATATATTAGTGTCAGAAGCAGAACACTGTGCAAAAATAAAACAGTTTAAATTCTAGGTGTAGATGCAGTAGCGTTTATTTCACTAAGGTTAAATATATATTTATACCACTATGGGGAGAAAAGAATAACAACTGTATGGTTTGGTGTATTCAATGAATTTGTATGTTGTTGAAAATACTGTGTTCTCATCTGCACGGCAGATCCAAGAGACCCAGGTTTACAAGAGAAATTACAACCAAAAACAATATCTCTTGAACACTTGAATGCTACTGATGGAAGAGTTGCTATGAAAACTTAAAAAAAAAAAAAAAATCACTAAACAGAGGAAATCCCATTCCCCTATTTAGCTAGGTTGTACCAAAGTTCATAAAACTGGCTTTATATTCTTTGTCTGTAAAGTGTGTTGACAGTGTACACATAAACTTGCCACAGTTTTGTCCTGGGTAAGGGTATCTGCTGACTAAATGATTTGTAATGTTCATGGCACTACTACCGATGGTACTATATGGTGGTATCTTCAGGCTCGTAGTAACAAAAATTGCTTTACTGCAGACCTTAATATGGATGTCCTCTACAGTCAATCCCTGGTGGATGGTACTGTCCTATTCATAAAGCCCAGCATACCAGTGATGCTGGATCTCCATGTTCATCATTTACAAGTAATCTGTTAGAATCCAGGCAACCCATGGGAATCACCAGTACTGACCTGCAGGTTATTAGCTGTTCACACAAGTAAACTGTTCTATAGATTTCTTAGATTTCTCTATATTGACCTCAGCCAAATCAGGAGATCTTATTGTCAAATCGGATGGAATTATCTAATTTTAGTGAGCCATTTTTCTGATGAAAATATTTTGTTTGTGACCTCTTGCTCATATGCGATCTCTAATTCCTCAAGCCTACCCTTTCTGGTAGTATCCTTCCCTGCAATGTGATCTGTACACTTGCATGGGGGAAAAGTGTGAGGGAGGGAGCATCAGGGAAAGGGGGATTAAGAGTATATGCAGATGAGAAGCCGGGCATTGGGACATGGGGATTAAGATGAGGGTTGTGTAGGGAGTGTGTGGAAACAGGCTTTGGGATAGCAGAGAGGAGTAGATGCCCAGTGCCCACAGGGGGAGTCATCTCAGTGGACACCAAGTTCCAGTGTTTCTGTACTCTCTCTGAGTGTTAATATTTATAGGAAAATGGAACGAGAGTATAAGGAAGCTGGCTATTTGTTTTTCATTTTGAAAATTTTGATATTCTGATGATTACAAAGAAAAAACCTCTGATGGCCCTTTTCTTTGGGCAAAATAGTGTCTTTAGGCTATAGCTATGTAATCCACAGACACACAGTGTTTCATTATATGACGGTAAGAACATATCCAGGCCTTTCAGCCTCCCTCATTACCTTAACTATATTTAATAAGTATATTGATGTGGTTTAGCCAATTTAAACTTAATTGTATTTTGGGCAGGAATCTGGGAAGAGCTTATTTAAGATGTCTTTGTTATGTACTACAGGAGTGGGATGAGGTTTTTCTTAGCAGTCACCAAGTAAAGCTAAACTTTGATTTACTTCCACAAAGTTCATGCAGTACGTACTAATTTAATTAAGGAAAACTGTGATACATTGAAGTTAGAGGAAAAGTTGGTTTATGCACCTTGCCTTCACAGGCTCTGCTCATGGTTTAATGCTTATTTTCTGTTGAACTGATTTTGCAGTGAGACAGCATCTTTTCTTGTTGTGACTGTCACTCTCTTTACCATTTCCTGTTCTGTACACTCTTCAAGGTGACTCTATTCAGAGTTGTGCTGTGTCATTTAAAAAGCAGAGATCTTAATTTCTTCTCTTGCTCTTTTTCCTCAGTTCAAATCCTCAAATAGCCCTATACATCATTGTATCATATTAACACATAAGCGTGAAATCAGCCTGTGTAGTGTGAGGTTAATACCACAAGATTTGTGTTTATTTCCGTTTGGCTAAACATCTTTCCCACAATACATTGCTATAGACTGGTTGTGGGAGAGTGTTGAGGACTGATTTGTTCAGAGATCAGGCCACAACCTTGCATCCCTATGCAGCAGTTAAATTTTTGTGATCAATGTTTGTGAGAAGTGCCTGTAACAGCAGCTAAAAAGATTATGGTCTGTTTGTGATTGTTTATGATTATGGTTCACTGAGAAGAGAAGTAAATCCACAGTCCCTGTCCCTGAAATTTCTCTCTGTCTGTAACTGTCCAAAGTTATTCATTGTCAAATTGAATGGGGAAAAAAAGTATTCAGAGGAAGATGGCGTGTAGATTTCTTAAGGGGGGGGGGGGGGTGTAATGGTGTGATTGTGGACGCAAAGATGACAGATGTACAGTGAGGGAGGCTGGCATTCAGTTTCAAATCTCCGCAGAGGTTCAGCTGCTGCTCCCTTGTGTGCAGGAGCTGGTGACGTTGCTAATGTCCGATTTCATGGTCGTGACAGTGAATCAGTCTCTGGAGTGTCCATTGGTCAGGAGTTGGAGCTATTCTGGAGTTTTCTGAAGACAAGAGGGGGTGTGCTGTCCAGAGGAGAACAATGGAAACTGGGAGGGAGGTCCTGCTGAGGAATTTTGAACAGGCGAGCGAGGGCTGGAACTAAACAAGGCCGACTGGTAGCAAGTTCAGATCCAGGGAAGATAGGAGAAAAGAATAAGGAACAGCCTGAAAGGTGGAGTGGTCATACAAGAGGGACAACCAGGGCCAGGGAATTCAAGCAAGGGGTGGCTCTCAGCTGAAATATTTTGAATGATGGCACCCCCTGTACTGGAGAGAGGCACAGCTGCACACGTACCCACAGAGTTGGAGCTTATAGATTTAGCTGTGTTCATATGAACTCATTAATTTATGACCTCTAATCCTTCCGTGCACCTACACTGAGGACAGCAATTACTCATCTACACATAGAACACGGTGTTAATATGACATTGTTGCTGTTATATGGTATTCCCTGGATAGAACTGATATGAACAAGTAAACATTCCTATCCTCCATCATCTACTCTCCCACACACCATGCTCAGCATAACCATGAACACTGGAAATAAAATCTGAAGTGTTAATCCAGAACAAATTTAAGATGCTGGTGTCTCTCAGGCATAAGGTGCCCATGTTTTCCATGGTCCTGTCTGAATACCATGGGTTCCCTTTGTGTGCCTCATGGTTTTCTTTCATGAGGGTCAGGATTAAAGCATGATTTCTTCTTTTAAACTGACAGCACCTTAACAATGACAGTGCAAGTAGGTGGCAGAATGTCAGTGCATATTTTCTGTGTATTTTAGCCCAGTTTTCTGCGGCATTGAAATTGTATATGTTTTGTTGGTCAACTCTCGCTGTAGCAGTACCTGTTTGTTATATATGGCATGAGAAAGTTTTTGACTGTAAATCACCTCCATCCCTCCCTCTCCGCTCCCCCAGAGCAAGCTTTGTGGGTTTTTATTATCAAAGGGTTTAATTGTGTTCATTTTGTTTTGTTTCCCCCCTTAACTCAAACATGACCATCTCTCTTTGATGTGCAGGGAGGTCAAAGCATTGTTATCTTAAACTTGAAAGTTTTGTCAGTTAATTATTTTGCAGTTCAAAGTGGAGGTGCAGGATGCCCTAATTTCAGTAACTGTGAGACAGTATTTAGACTAACAAAATAGTTATGATTCGGGACATTGTAAACATATGTTGAACCCTGTGTGTTTTTTGACAGTTGTCATTTCCCTCCATCTCCTCATTCTCCTCTGAACTCCCACTATTCTGCTCCTGGTCTAGCTATTTTGCACATGCTGTCCTGCTCCCTTGCTTCTCTGTCTGTGAATTCCTTGATTCCCCATGAAAGTTTTGTTAATTGCTGAATTTATTTATTTATTTATTTATTTATTTGTTTGTTTGTTTGTTTGTTTATTTATTTGTTTATTTATTTTGTTGATGTGACACAATTCATTTGACCTGGCTGTCAATAATACTGACATCATCTATAATATATACATGCATTTAAATGGTTATTGTGAAGTCATTTATGAATGAGGGCAGCTCTGGTGGCATTCACATGATCTATGGCTGTTCCAGGCTAGCACAAGGGAATAGTTGGACTAGGTATGTTTAGATTAAAGACCCCCCCCCATTTCCCTGACTTAACAGTTCATGGTGTGTGTGGGGCTATGCAGTCTGTCTTTTGAGAATAGTCTGACTGGGATGTTGCATTGTAGTTGTAGGTATGAAACAATTTTTGTGGAATGATGCAGAATCTGTCTGTTGGAGACTGTACTTTTGTACTTTTTGTGTGATGTCCTGTTTGATTCAGTACTGAAATTTACTTAATATTCATCCATGTCTAAATAACCATTTGTGCAGTGTGAATAAACCAGGAAGAACACTGGCATTTGGCATCTGACCTTGTGCTCATAGGAGGCTGCTTGGATTAAAAGAGTTCACAGCCTCTGCCAAATGTTTGATGAGAAAATTGTTTGCTTATCTTTTTGCAATATCTTGTGCAGAATGTACATGCAGTGTGCTCCGACACCGTAACTGTGCAAATTGTTTGGTGGATTGTGAATTGGAAAGCAGTGGCTGATTCCACACAGGCTTCATAGTGGAGCAAATTGTGGTTGTCTGCAATCTCCTGGAATGACTGAGGCCATTGCAGTGTTGGGACACTCCCATAGTTGGTGTTGCAGCAAGTTGTTTTGTAGGAATATTTGTCTTAAATGCAAGATTAAATGTTTGGTAATGTTAATTATAGTTGCTGAAACACTTGTTTAATGAAAGCAAAGTGTTATTAAAAGATTTGGCCTGCATAAAATCTGTCACACACTAGTTTTTCCAGTACAAAATAATGTGGTTGAACAGTTTTTAGTATGTGTAGTAGTACTTTAAGATTTACAGCCAAGTTTAATAAATACTGAAATTATTATATGCAGGTTAGTGCACCATGACATTTTCATACTGAGACATGCCTGTCCAGCTGAGTTTCTTGGTGTAGGGAGGATAGATTTTATAGGTGTGACCCTGGGGTTGGGGTTTATTTACTTTGTGAGTGTACTTTATCTTCTATCACTTCCCACATCCGTCTACCTCAGCATTACCTGTTCTCTTATTGAATTGGCCTGGTTAAGGATATTATCTGAATTGAGATTATTGAATACACAGCTATGCTATTTTCATTGTTTGGCCGTTGATGGAAACTGACAGAAGAGAAAAATGGAGGAATGTGAAATTAATTTTTCATTTGATTCGGAACAAATAAAGGTGTATTGTAGTTGTAAGAATTCTGTGTTGGCTTGTATCCACAAAGAGACTTGTACCCACCACATAAATCTAGTCCCCCTGAAAAGGAGACTGTTAGTAAGCAATAAAATTCTAAAAATGAGTACAACAACCATGTTGTTAATAAAGAGACGGATTCCATGTTCGCAGCTGAAAACAGATACTTTACTTAAACAGCCGGCTGCGGGAACACAAGCATGGAGCAAAATGTCCAAAGATTACAATGTGTGGTCAACATTTATACAGTTTTACGGTAAATACATTAGCATGTGATGGCTCAGATATGGTAATGGGGGAACCCTAAGTTCCGCAGACAGCAGATACCAGGTCGTTAACAGGAGGCGCCATTTGGCCCTGGTCGGATGCGGCAACATCCCTTTGTAATTCTAATACACATTCTCAAACACAGTGCCGCTCTCCAAAACTGTCTCCCAACAAGACATAGCTTATGCGGTGGGTGTAAACTTCTTTGTTCTTTTTACAGTGCTGTTTCAGGAGTGAATATTTAGGCTGCACACCCATCCAAGCCTGTTGCAATTCTGCCAGCTTCAAGGTAGGGTGACAATAGCCATGAAGTCGACAGTACTACAGCCCTTACAATCTGTTTCACTAGTGCTACTGCTCTTAGGCTGGAGTGCCAGGCTTAAGCAGATAAAAAGAACCAAAATGTAGGTTCCTCCAGCACTGTGTGGTACAACCCAAACTAGGTCTTGCCTGGTTCTGGCATGTAGTGATCCCAGGTAATTAACTTCTGGTACATGAATTTGTCACACAACCCAGAACCACCCACTTGCAGATAGAAATGTAGTTCAGGCTTCTCGGAAGATTGCTAGATCCTCAAATGCAGTGGTTTTAATTTTATTGTAATGCTTATTTTGCTTGAAAGACTTATGGAACTTCAGGGGGAAAAAATGTTACCGCTCAAAGATACTAGTATTTGCAAAGTGGTGGTGTAACCATGGTGCATCATATTGGCCCACATGCATCAAAAAGTGAAAGGTACAGCCTTTACATTTGGGAAGGGGGAGGGGTTGTCGAATTCCTGGTGACACCCAGTAGCCCATCCCATCAGTGCATCATCTGCTAAGAATTGGGGCATGCAAGAACTAGCTTCTTTTCCTCCTGTCTGCTGTCAGTTAGCTAAATGGCACCACATTGTATGTACTGAAACCAGAGCAGCTGAATCTGACAGATTGCAAGTGCCCAGTCAACTAGGGGAGTCACTGCTGACCAACAAGTGTGAGTCAGTGCACTCCTGGCCTCCCTGCCCTTGGTCCAGATTCAGTCTGTGATTACTTTTAACTGATGTGAAGCCAGAGAAACTTCTCATACCTTCAGTATGGCAACTGTGATACATTTCTTGCATTTTAATGGGGAATTCTACTTAGAAATGGTATTTTTAAACTGATTTTGTCTGAAGGTGAATGGTCATACAGTTTCTGATTGTAAAATGACAAAAAAATGCATATGACCATAATTTTGATTATACTGTATCCTAATATGTGGTCCCTGTGGTCCCTCTCTTTGATAGACCATAGACCTCTCCTATAAGCCAGCTGTCACCCTAGTATTTCAATATACTTTTGAGAACCTTATTTATTTTTAAAAATGTGATTTAATACTTGCCAAGATTTTAACTAATCTACATGATGTGTATACAGCATGGAGTTTTGACTCGTCACTTAATGCAATTTTTGTGTTGTTGTCTGTGTCTCTGTCTGCCTGCCTCTCATCCTGGTCGCTGTGTCTCCACACTTTCACATGGCAGGGAGAGCACAGTGATTGCTCTCATGGCCACAGAGGCAGCAGAACAGAAAATATGTTGTAGAAAGGGTCATGCCTACTACTTTTAGTCCTCCAAATGACCATACCCAGAATGCGGTTATGATGTCACATTTAATTTCTGCTCTTTTATACCCATTCTGCTGGTCAGGGGGAGATTAGCACTGTAGCCAAAAGTCCCAGTGGATGAATGTCATGGAACAGCTCTTCAGCAGTATGACATTTCTCACAAATTTTAAAAAATTAATAACTTTTTTTTTTTTGATAGACAAAGGGGTGAGAGTTGGGGTCATTGGGTGGCTAATGTAGTAACATGCTAACTTGGGAAGTAGGCGTCATTGCTCCGACTGGGTGTTCAAATCCCAGCCAGTGGTCCACATTTGGGAGGCAATGATTTGCTCAACCAGCTTAACCTCAACATTCCCTGGTGATGCTAAATTTGTTGGTCTCATTGCTCTCTGAGTATATCGTAGAATTTATGCTGACTTCATCATCCTCTGACAGCATGTGATTGGTGGTGCCCTGCAGTGTGGAAAGAAGCAAGATTGGTCACCATGTGAATTGGTGGAGTCATGTGCCTATGGCTTTCCTCTTGGATCCGCAAAATTCATTTCATTGTGGTGGATCGATTAGTTTGTTTGAGTTTGGGATAGTCAAAAAAGGGTTAAAATGAAAATAAAAGAAAATTTTAATAGGCAAGGGAAAACAAAGCGGGAGCTTTGGTTTTATTTATTTATTTATTTATTTATATTTTTTGGATTTTTGGGTGGAGTGGTTGTGGTGTTTAGAGTTGAGACTGTGAAGCAATATATGGCTGAAGCTGCTGTCTGCAGATACTGCAGAGGGATTATCTTTTGATTATAATGGGTTATTCTGAGGAAGGGTGGGTTGGGTGTGAGGGACAGTCTTTGTATATGAAAGAGCATTGCAAAGCTTTGTTATCTTTAAACGTCCCTGCATGTGCGCTATTTCTGGGATTGATGAGAGAGCATCTGAATAGCCTCAGTCCTTCTCCCCTGGAAAGTGTAGTGAATGGGGATGGTGTTGGGAATGGAGAGTAGTGTCACTGAAGGGTGCTATTTATTGAGGCATTCTTGCATTCTGTTGCACTGATGTCTTGTATGTTGTAATACACACTAAAATAAAATAAACCAGAACTAAAACAAAAGCTTGCAATATATAGCAGTTTCTAAGTATGATTTGTAAAGTGATCAGAATCTAATTAAAATCAGTTTCAAGCTAACAATTATATGGTAGCTGACCTAAAGCAATGGTTAAAAGACCGGAACATCATAGTATATTTTCTTTCTTCGATTTTTTTTCCACCTATCATCAGGCTGTTGTTTAAAAGAGGAGAAGCACAGCAAATGATTATTTTTTTCATGTATTGTTTTATTATATATATATATATATATATATATATATATATATATATATATATGAGAGAGAGAGAGAGAGAGAACTAAATATAAAACATATAAAAGAGAATGAAAAGTGCACTCATTTTACCTTTAACTACTACTTACCTCTGACCATTTCACTCCAACAGATAGCTTCTCACCCTTTGTTTTGGTGTAGCTAGCTTGGAAAACATATAAGGATCTTGGCTAAAACAATGCCTCACATGACCGTTTTGCACCCTGTGAAATTTTTAATAAAACTAACAATCCAAGGCTAGGCCTGTCACAATAATTATGTTATCGACTTACTGTGCACCTGTTGCAAGAAAACCATTGAAAACAATGGGGGGGAAAAGGCACAGACATTTTAAAAAGCATGCACTGTGATCACAGCCTTAAAATTAAAATTTTATCACAATTATTTCTGGGACGATATATTGACCAACAAAAGTAGTTATCGCGACAGGCCTATCCAAGGCCTCTATGTGGCTTAGAGTAGAGGCACAGGCTCATGGTGCAGGTGGCATAAAGGTGGCACGCTTGCCAATGCAGGAATCCTTCCAAGCCAAAATGAGCTTCAGGAGGGTTTAACTTTAGTATTTGGTTGCTTGTCAATGACAGCATGCTAAAATCCACTCCACAGTTTTCACTGGCTTTTTTGTGTGGGAAGAAAAGAGCCAGGTTCCCCTGGCTTGCATTTTAAAGCCTGCAGCACCTGCAGTGACACAGCAAAAACCAGCAGGCAATGAGACAAACTGTGAGGAGTTTCTGCCATTGTGTGTGTGTGTGTGTGTGTGTGTGTGTGTGTGTGTGTATATATGTGTGTATATGTGTGTATATATATGTATGTGTGTATGTGTGTATGTGTCTGTCTGTCTGTATGTGGAGGACCTTGTATCGTTTGACACTTATGTCCTGCTGTGATGATGGGTGGTGACCCCACCTCCTCTGTCTATGTGCTTTGGCCTTGTCACCCTGGGTTGGTGTTGAATTGGGGTAGGCATGATAATATTCTCTGAGCACATCAGGTTACCTCTAGCAGGATGCCTTTCACTTGAAATTCCCAGCATTCCTGCAGCAGGTGGGTTTGTGGCCAACATTGACACAGTGTGGCCCTTCAGGTGTTTCAATTACTCTTTTCAGCTTGCCTTTATGTAGCAAGAAAAATGCGCTGCTGCTTCTTGATATGTCTAAGAAGGTACTACCCCTTTGTTTAAGTGTTTATGCAGTATTTTTCATGTCTTTTTGTAAATCATGTCATATGAGCAGCAGATCAGAATGTATTTTTGTCGAAAATGAAAGACCCATAGTATTACAACACAGGCATCCAGTCACATTGTAGCTGCATGCCATCAGGTTATTTTAGTTATGTTAGGGCAGACTGGGCCAGACAAAATGTAGATTATGATCCCTGGAGAGTGGATTTCCATTACCGCAGAGACACCATTAGTAGCACAGTGCTAATGTGCAGTCCTCCAGTTTGTAGGTAGCACATGAACCTCAAGTTGGGAAATGAAATGTGTGGTGAAATATCCAGGGCCCTCTTTCCAGCTCCCTTGTCTACATCGTGTGTTAGTCCTATGCTTGGTTCTTTACAGCTGGACATCACAAGTGCACTGGTGCTATTTATTCTGTTCCTGGAAGTAGGAAGGCATTAAACATCGATTGAACATAATGCAAGGAGAGTAGTTGATGTAAATAAGCTGCCTCTGGATGTTGTTGACTCATGGTTATGTTGTTGTCGATGTCTGCCATTTGCTGACATTTTCAAATTCTAAATTGTTCAGTGTCCCCCAAATGGTACTTAAGAGTGCTTCCTGTTAATGTGGGCAGGAATATTAAGGCACCTGATATTGCTGTTTAGCTGTGGTATACAAGTGTGTGCCTTGTGGTTCAGACTGCAGTGGTTTTCCTTCATTTTGAGTATTTCTAGATTCTCAGTCTTTTTATTTAGCTCACACATCAGTGTTAACTGAACTTAAAAAAAAAAAAGAAAAGTTATTTTGCACTCTTGAACTGAAAATTAAATACACGGCCACAGCAAATAAAGCCAGGTCAGTTATCTCAATGTTCTGTCTGTCTAGCAGACAAGTGATTTAGGATTGAAAAGTTCGTCCATTTTCATGTTTCTATCAGTATGTGCAATGAACAGACCTCTGCCAAATGGTGTCATAACTCATCTTTTTGAGTGGTATCTGCTGTTTTTGGCAGAGGGCATCAAATGTCTGATTTGGTTCTTCTGGTTTGAGCCCCTTACCCCAGCTAATCCTGTCAGTATCTTGACAATGATGGCTTGTTGGCTTGCTGCCGTCATGAGAGGTTTAGCTAATTAATACAAAATTGTATGTTTATTCCATTCTTTCCTCTTATTTTCCAGTTGGGAAGACATCATTGATCACCAGGTTCATGTATGACAGCTTTGACAATACCTACCAGGTGAGTACAGATTTCAGCTGAGAACAGTGAGTGCCTGCACATCAATGAGCAGTATTTACTAAGTATAAAAGAACAATCATACAGTTGTATTATCCATGATGGTTAATGCTGCTTTCCGTATCATCCTGCTGTTGTCTCACTACTTCCTCTCTGTGATCTCAATGCAATATTTTCTTTGACTCATCAGCTCACAATTTCCATCGAACAAGACTAGAAATGCATCAGTAGTCAGGCTACATGCACTTCCCTGAATGTGGTCATATTAACTTTGCCTTGAGTGACATTTATTGACAGCCACTGTATTAATGCTAGCCATGGAAACTACAGGATGTATTCCCTGTATGAATATCCTCAAATTCTTTATATTGCACCTCCTTTAGAATGTGCATCAATTGTGTTTTAGTTTTTCAAAATGTGAAAGCAAAGACATGTTGTTTTATTCTGTTCAGTTCTCTTCAGTTGTTACTCATTTGTCTCATTGCTGCTTTCATCTAAGTAACTTAGTGTTAAATAACTCAAATCAAAAAGTGTGTTTCATTAATAATCATTTTCCATTATTAAAATTAGAGTCTCCAATAATGGTCATAATGAAGTGATTCCATGCTGAAAATGTACAAGACTTGTTTCTTGGTACCTGCTGATATAAAGCTAAGTGATAATGCTTTCCATATGATGACTTTGGTATCGCTTCAGATTTTATATTCAAGTTTGCTAGCATACCAAAACACACAATTCCAGGTATTTACAGCCCTGTAGTCTCTGGGACAGTTTGTAATTGCATTAAAAGTGGTCTCCCATCAAAACTCAATACCAAAAACACCAAAAAGATTGACCAGGGCAGTCTGTAAATTACTGTTTGTTGCTAAGGCTCTAGGGTTACTGTATTAAAGACACGGGAACACTGCTTTTGCTTATTATGCCTGTGACTAATGGGATTGCAGTGCATCCTGGATTTCGGAAGATCTTTCACTCATCTCATAGTTTTTGTCATTCTGTTTTTGTGCTCAAGGATACAACTGAAGTGGTGATGGTTTTTCATTTGTTTACTCTCCATTTCCCCTGCCCCATCTGTCTTTTCTTGTCTACTCAGGCTACAATAGGAATCGATTTTTTGTCAAAAACGATGTATCTCGAAGACAGAACAGTAAGTAGCACGTTTCTTAAGTCTGTCTGGAATTGTATTTTTATTTATTTATTTATTTTAGCTCATTTTAAATGACAGTCGGTGTATCTTATGATCTTAGTCGATGTGAATGGTAAATTTGTTGAAGGACAATTTACAGTTCTAAATATACTGAAAAGGATATGTACCATGTAAACAAGTACTTAAAATGTACCTCACTAATTGAGAAATACATTTTTTGTATTTGTATTAATCCGTGGCTATTTAGAATGAATTATCCATGTCCGGTTTTAGTATAGGACTTAGCATTAAATTGTGTTATCTTTTCTTATTTGATTATTGTGGAAAGTTGATGTTCCTATGGACAATGACCTGAAAATGGCTTAAAACAAAAAAGACATACAGCTGGATTTCTGTGGTTGATCTGGGAAAATCACCATTAAATTATCTGTGTTCCTCAATCATCTTTGATTGTAAGATATCAGTTTACATGCTCTCTGATCTTGTGGGGCTCCCTCTTCTTTTAAATGAGGGGAGATGTGGGGGGACTGCTGTTTTTTTGGGCAGATGGTCTGTGCTTCATTTTCATCTTTCTTTCCATCTCTTCATACTCTGGGAGACGGACCCTTCCACTGTAGAAATTTGGTCATGCTTTTGTGTTTTGCTTTTGTGTTTTGTCTGCCTTCTCCTTTTTAATTGGGTCGCAACTCAGTATTGTACACCTAAAACAGAATCTCACACACACCTGCTCTAGGTAGAGGATCAGCTCTGTTGGCTCTAGTGGAACTTTATGTGCATGTGAAGTCCCACTCTGCCACAGCTGGGACGTGTAACCTGGGTGGTGGATGGCTGTAGGCATGCAGCACACTGGAGACATTATGCTATGATTTTCCTGGGTGATGCTGCCAACCAGAGCCTGTCAGGAGGGCAGTATCTTTCAGATGGAGTGGTTGTATGCACATTGGTGCAGTAGCCATAGAGGACTCTGAATGGTAGGCTATGGTCTGGCATTCTGCTCATGTGCCCAAGCAAGCAGAGGCGGGGCCTGTGTAATGAAGAGGTTGAGGTGGCTGTAGGGAAATGCAGTATTTATGCATACCATCTTCACTATGGGCAGCTGATATTCAGTGTCATGACAAACTGGAAAATGACCCTCAGCTGACAGGGGCTGCCTGGGCCTGCTGGCAAGCTGCTCTGTTGGATATTGTCTATGTGTGTCCCCACAACAGATTTAAGGTTGTGATATTCCAATATACCAGTGGGGAAGTGGTTGGTTTATAACATGTCTGGTGACCACTGCAGCTCTGAGAGATCCAACTGATTTGGCCTGGTATCGTGAGATACTAGTTACCATGGTTGCTACATTGAGGCACAGTAGGATTCTTGGTGATAGAGAAACTCTACTTTAAAAGAACAAATTGCATGCCCTGCTTCCTTTTTGCCACTGGGGTTAGTCAGGTGCTGCATGGAAAGAAAGAGGTGGCAGGCTAGTAAACCTAAGCAGGCAGGCAGGTTAGCAGGTGGGAAAGCAACCAGTTAGGAAGTGTGTACACAAGCAAGCAGGTTTGAATGGACCTAATGCTGACCGTGTTGGCTGCTCTAGGTGTATATCACCCTGTGGCTAAGAAACCACCAGCCATGCACACACTCACAGACTTTACATGCATTTTCTCATTTCTGTTGATTTTTTTCATTGTTTTAATTTCAGAATTTTCTTATGCTGTGTTGACTTTCATTGTGTCGAGTTTTTTTTTTCTGTGTTCACTTCCTTTTTCTGTTTTCTTCTCCTCCTTTTTTTGGTTTATTATTTCTTCATCCCCCCCATCCCACACAGATCAGGTTGCAGCTCTGGGACACTGCGGGTCAGGAGCGCTTCCGTAGCCTCATTCCCAGTTACATCCGTGACTCGGCTGCTGCCGTCGTAGTTTACGACATCACAAGTAGGTATCCCCCAACTCACTCACTCTCTGCCCTGGGGTCTCACCACTGCCTCTTCCTCTCCCCCCTCTTCCCACTCTGTTCCTATGGTGAAACCTGATTGGCCAGGTGCGACTGCAACTGTGGGACACAGCAGGACAGGAGCGGTTCAGGAGTCTGATTCCTAGCTACATACGTGACTCCACTGTGGCAGTGGTTGTCTATGACATCACAAGTGAGTGGGGCTCCCATTGATGTTGGTGTTCCTCCTGCTGAGAGAGAAAATCTGTCTTCTTGCCCCTGGCTTTTGTTCTACCTTTCTTTCTCTCTCTCATGTTTGAATATATTATTTACAACATTTCTGCTTATTTTGCCATTCCTACAGACCATATTTTGGTTTTTAGAAGGGTTGAAATTCGAGCACTGCATGTTTCCTTGTAGCATCTCTCATCTCTTTGCTTCAGAAAGAATTCTCTGGTAAATGTGTTTTTAACCCTCCTGGATTTTCCTTTTTTCCCCACTGGATGTCCTGGTTACAAAAACGTACCATTATATTCTCATGAATGTTATGTGCATGTTTTTCATCCTACCATAAAGGGTTGTTAAATTTTCTTTTTCATATCCTCTATCAATTTATACACCCATTGTTCAAAAAGGTGACTGTGATGAAGTTGATGCTGAAATACTGATTTTTGTGTGTTGTAATGTTTGCATCGCCACAGAACAGTAATCTATTGACAGAGAAAGGATCAGCATGGTTAGGAGATGGGTCGTGAATAGGCACAACTTAATATTTCACAGATGCAACAGTCTCCTCTCGGGATCATGAGCTTTATTTCAAAATTTTCTTTGCTCATGAAAAATCAGTTGGTGCATCGGAGGTGCCAGCCAAGCAAAACTTTGAAATTGTTATATAAACGAAAATTAAAAACAGAGAAAGTAATTTTGCTTGAAATATTCTTTGCTCATGAAAAATCTGTTTATGCATTGGAGGTGCCAGCCAAGCAAAATATTAAAATCGATAAAAAGGGAAATAAAACTGAGAAAATAATTGTATCCATTGAGGGTGTTGAAATTCTTTGTTAGAGATTATGATTGCAATCTCTCCTGGAAAAGCCAACAAGATGTGATTGGATTGAGATCAGTATTTTTGCTGCAGAAGTGATTGACAGTCAGAAGACACACAGCGCTTTGGGCCTCATGCCAGTGAAGTGCAGAGCTGAGCAGTAGGAAATGTTGCTCCCTGCTCAGGATGTGGATTTTGCTCTTCTCCATTTCTCCCTCTCTGCTTTAAAATCACTCACAGCTCATGGGGAAAAAAGATTTGGTGCCCATTTATTCTTCTCTTTTTAATTCAAATGGTCATCATGTAACCTGAAAGATTTTTGTTGCTAAAGCCGGATAAATGACTATTCAGAACTAATATAATGTGTGCTTTGCCATTGTGCATATTTTATACTGTTATACTATGATACTGTTCCCCCCCCCCCCCCAAAAAAAAAAGCTTTGACGGACAAATCCAAATTTTAATGTAGTTCTTAAACTGAGCTGTGTATATGCCAATGTATGGTCTTTTCTGCTGTGTTTTTCACTTTTCAGGTGATAAACATGTGTGACACCATATCTATTCAACTTATCATAGTAACCCCCCCCCCCCACAACAATACTACTTTTTTGTTTTATTCATCAACATGTCAGTCATTTTTTAAGTATTTTCCTCAACCTGCTTCTCCATACCAGTTCTTCCTGTTCCTTATCAGAGGGTTTGTAAATGAGGAATGTTGTTTTTTGGTATCTTTTGTGATGTGGTGCTTGAAAAGGAATGCAAACATGGTAGCACAATACTGTAGATATGCATCATTGTTTTGAACAATTCAACAATATTCTGAAAATGTGATATCAAAAGACAAAATCAGTCACTGGCAGATTAGACAGTACGTTATTGATTATTGCGTTCTACCCAGAAATCATATCGTGTGATATAAATAGGTGACTCCTGCAAAGCATTTTCATGGTGGCCACATGTTTTAGTGTGTCACAGCCCACTTTCAGATTGCCTTATAGGGCCATTGCATAATGTAGCTTCTCACACAAAAAATGACCAAGAAACAAAATATTGATGTGTGTATTTTTGTTTTGTGGAAGCTGTAGCCACTCACTTTTTCTTTTTGTAGGCATTTCAGAAACCATGTGGAGGTAGCCATATCACAATCGAAGCAGATTATTTCAAGTTTAATCTGTTTGATAGTAAGATGCTTGTTTACTGCTGTAACTTATTTTGCTTAAAAATAAAGTTAAATGACATCTCTATCTCTTATAACTGCTTTGATTTGATGTCCATATCCAAAGCCATGCTGGGTTTTAGAGATTTTTGTACGGTTCTGTAGGTCAGTGAGGAAGGTAGGTGGCTACAGGATAAGTACTAGGGCAAAGTACCCAGTATTCTGGCCAGAGATGAAAGGCTTTGTTAATTACAAACTTTAATTGGCAGAAGTAATTGTTTTAAATAAACTTATGGATGTTGAGCCATATTGAATCCCTTGGATCATAAAACATATGCCCCTTGAAAGATGGAATGTTACAGTTGTGGCATTTATTGATGCTGTCAAGTCCATGTCAGTCATTCACTTTATAATTTACAGGTACTCTTTTATAGCTTTTTGCAGCTTTTGTCCCATTTGTGAGCAGTGCTCTCTCCCTGTTCAATTTCTTTGTTGCTCCTCATTGTCACTGTCATTCTGCATTGCAGGGTCATACCCTTTCTGTGCATACTTCATAGCTTCAGTGTAACAGCAGCTTGGATTGTAGTATGTTACATGATGTTATGTCTTTTTTAAAAAAAAAAAAAAAAAAAAAAAATTTATAGACTTCATCTGCACTTGGGGGTGAGAGCATTGCCATGATTTTAGAACCTCCCTACCTTTCATTTTCATGTGTTTTAACAGATATGGGCCCATTGTGTGAATATGCTGCTGTGTTAACCGTGCTGGTTGTTTCTCTTCAATTTTATCAGACGTCAACTCGTTCCAGCAAACCACAAAGTGGATCGATGACGTTAGAACAGAGAGAGGAAGTGATGTCATAATCATGTTGGTGGGGAACAAGACGGATCTTGCAGACAAAAGGTGTGTCACGGAAAATGTCCATGAAGAGTCATACAGTGAAAACATTAGCAACATGTGTGTTTCAGACATTGGCCTGGAGTCTGGCATAACCTCTGGTTATGGCCTCCTGACTGCATTTTATGTCATTTGCATTTTAACAAATCAGCTTCCAGCTTGACAGTGACCTTATCGTTCTCCTGTTGCTCTCCTAGCCTGCATTGCTGAGAATTAAAATGGCATTAACATGTCTATAATACCCACTTATCTTACAAAGCCTCTGTTTGACAGTGGCATCACATTCTGTCATTCAGATCCAGTCCACCCACAAACCAGTTGTCAGTTCAGTATGAACTTTTCAGGAAATGTTCCTTTTTTGTTTGTTTTTGTTTTGAAATGAAACTGAAATATTGAGGTTCACTGAAGAAGTACCGCAGCTTGAAACCTGAATACATTTCTACAAAAAATATAATGTAGTTCAGGATTTCAGGCATTATATGAATTACTTATGTGTATGTGATTTTTACATCAGGATATTGCATGTAATTGGTGCCCGTTTGCTTGTATAAGTGAGTTACTTCAGAAAAACACTCAATCAGTAATAAGTGAATGTCACTGTCTAAATGCAGTATAAAATACAGTACAGTATAAAATAGCCATTATCAAGGTTTGGTCACGCTAGAATGAGCAAGCAACTCTTAGAGGAAGCAAAAAACTGCCACAAATGACTTGCTTGTTTTACTTCACTAACCATATTTTTTGTTAGCCTCTGAAACACATGCTTAATAAGACAGGAGACTCTTGAGCATCTGACCTGTACAAAGATGTTTTCATTAAATTTGTTGCCAATGCTGTTCAGCATCATATTAATACATTACACCATATTATTTATTAAATGCCTGAATATTTACTTGATATGGTAGTTTCCATATGCAGTGCCCCCTTTAACACTCTTCTGTGCTACAGGCAAGTATCAATCGAGGAAGGCGAGAGGAAAGCCAAAGAGCTGAATGTAATGTTTATTGAGACTAGTGCTAAAGCAGGATACAATGTTAAGCAGGTGAGTGTGCAATGAAACCCCACGCCCTGGATTCTGTTCACTGCTGCTGCCGCCGCTCATCTCTAAAGACTGTCTGTTACAGGCAGAGTTGATGGGATCCATGACAGGAGAGCATATGATAAACTCCAGTGTTACAGCCCTATTTTTTCTGTATGTACAATCAGGCACTTGGAGGCCCTACATCAGACCTCCCCCTGAGACTCAGGAAGAAAGCCACAACACCCATGAATCCCCTGGCGAGAAGCCTTCACGATATTTCACACTATGTGGCACCAGTCTCACATTGCCTGTGCTGTCAGCGAAATGCAGAGTCACATATGTTCAGTTCACAAACCTGCAGGCACCTGGCCCATCGGGGGGTGGTGCCTCACCAACTTGGACCTCTGAGTCCCAGCTGTGATATTATATGTCCAAACTCCCAATGATGGGAATCTCGGCTGCACCATAAACATTCATGTCTTAACTCTGAGTGCTACCTGAAGACCCCCCCCCATTTCTGTATAAAGTATAGTTTTAAGTTTATTGTAGTTTTTGGTAAGAGATTTTACCAAACAACATATAAATCATTGTTTGCTGTTCATACATGCTGACAGAGTTGGCCATTTAAAATTGGCTCATTTGCTAATAAATTCTAAAACACTCTCTGCCTAAGTCTTTAAGTACAATTTAAATGGATTTTTTATCAACAAGATTGGTGAACACTTTGGTATAATATATGGCAAAATAACCCAAGATTTTTATTCCTGTAAATTGGAAATGTATCTTAATAGCACAGGGAATGTATCTTGGCCCTTTTATTGTGCTTTATACAATGGCACAGGCAGCAGTGGACAGATGAGAAGGTGCGTGTTTCCTTTCAGTGTTTTATGTTTACGTTTTCTCTTGTTTTTGTTTGTTTCTTTTGTCTGTTACTGTTTTGTGCTTTGTGTATGTGTGCATGTGTACCGTCCGTCTTGCCCCTGTCACAGACAGATTACCACTGAGGAAGGAGAGCAGAGAGCAAAAGAGCTGAGTGTTCTGTTTATCGAAACGAGCGCAAAGACAGGCTACAATGTGAAACAGGTAGAGCGCATGGCTGTAGCAGGCAGCAGTGTGGAAGTGAGGCTGAGTTTCTCTTGATCACCCTGACAATAGTCCTTGATGACCTCTGAAATATGCATGTGTTTGTGTGTATGTGTGTGTGTGTGTGTAAGGGAAGTGCATTCACAAGGGATTGCTTTCTAGCTGGTCCACCTGCTAATAATCCAAAATTCTAGTGAAATCCCAGAGGCTTTCTTACTGCGACCTGATGTAGAGAACACTGTTTTTACAGTTTGTACAAGTGTGTGGTTCAAAGTTCTTATTTAAATCATCTCCTGGTCTTAATTTGGTTTGGTATATTCTAGTTTTGTTTCTTAACCTTATTTTGTAATGATTACATTCTGCATGCCTTAATTTTTAGGCCCAGATTCAGTTAACTGCAAACCAAAAAATTAACGCAATAATAAATTAACAACTTAAATTTGTGTAAGATTTGGTGTATTTAAGCAAAAGATGAAGTAACACTTGATTCAATCTGTTGTATTCTGGGCAAAGTGCTTTACAGTTCTTTGTATCTGGCCTCTTGGTTTCTGGTTGTTGGTTTATGAGAAGTACACTGGTGTTTCTTTTTTTTACAATAAATCAATGCCAAAATGGATATGATCTGAAACATCTGTGTTTGCAACGTGCCTGTGGATGTGTGCGGGTGTTTTTCTGCGCCATTTACACTGTTTGCAGTGCAGTGAAATGACTCCTGTCCCTTCAACAGTAACATATATTATGCATCTTGCTTATCTCCCACACAAAATGTAATGTACAACATTAGCCTAACTGGATGAGGAAGAGCTTGGGGTTTAAAATTATTTAATTGAATAAGGGAATGATTAGCATGTGACAAAAATGTGTTGACTGCCCAAGTTGGTCCAAGACTAGTCAACTCGTATTTCTAGACCATAATTAACATTCCTTTTCCCCGGACATAAACTTGGTGGTTGTATTCTTAGTGTTACAGAGGGATGGCACTTAATTTTAAAACACTTGAATGCCTAAAATAGGCCTTCTCCCCCCTCATGAGTAAGCGTAGGGGTCTGGTAGATTTTAGTGGCAGGTCTGACTGTTGAGGGATATTTTTCACCCCTCCCCTACAGCTTTTCCGACGTGTTGCAGCCGCTCTGCCCGGGATGGAGAGCACACAGGACAAGAGCAGGGAAGACAGTATCCTTTCACTGCAAGACATCTGCACTTTCTCGCTGCCTTTTAAACATGACGTCAACCTTCTCTAACTTATGCCTGTGGAGGCTGTGGGACCTACAGTTTGATCTTGATGTAGGGGCAGTGTTTACTCTGAGTGACACTTAAGGGGGCTGCCAAAGAACAGAGAAAATAGTTGATTATAATTTATGGCTCTGTTTACATGGGAGGCTTGTAGTTTTGCCTAGTTGGCTTATCTAGATATTATTGAGTTGTTACTCTTAACAGATGCTGAGAGCAGAACAGAGTGACAGCTATGAGCAAACCAACCCGAAACATTAACTATGGGGTGCAGAAAGGCTGTCTTGAGTTTGGTTATAGGAGCAGTATACAGCTGATAAAAGTTCTGCGACTTAAATTATTTTCAACCATGCTTGGCCAGAAAACATCTTTTATTGTCATTCATTGAAGTGCAGTGCTAGGAGTTCAGTCATGTAATTACAGGTCCTTTATACTTTGACAAAGGTAGACTGTATCCCTACAGTATATAATCATGCTCTGTAAGTATGTCATGTACATGCCTGTCCTCTTTGTCCTTAATAAGTTGTTCTTAGTGATTGACATCAAACTGGAGAAGCCGCCAGAACAGCCAGTCAGTGAAGGTGGCTGTTCCTGTTAATACCGGAGTCGCTGCTCCATCTCTCGCCCTCACTCCAACTCCTTCTCTCCTCCCCCTCTCTCACTCATCCAGCGCCACTGCTTCTCTTTCCACCCCCATCCACTGCAGTGTCAATATCAGATTATTACTGTTCCAGCCTAAATGAAAAGAACACTATTGTTTCCTGTGTCCATTGTTGTTGTTTCGCTTACTCACTGAGAAGACCTTAAAGATTTACAAGCACAATGTGGATGTACAAATTTGATTTTGTTTTGTTTGTTTTTTTTTTTCTGTTTTTATTTTTTTATAATACTCCACCTTGAGGTTAGTTTAACCATTCTAACATATTTTCAAAGTCACTGTTTTGTTTTAATTTGTACAATATTGCCCTGTATGAGGAATTAACGGAACTCATGCCTCAGATCAAACTATCCCAAACTTCCATTGTACTGGAAAAGTGTTGGAATGTTTTGGGATTTTTTATTAATGTTATTGACATCACTTGATATTCTGAACAAACATCTGTAGGCTGAGGTTTAAAGTAGAGGTGTGCTGGTACTAAGCAGTGCTTCCAGAGAGATGGTGAACACTGAAGCAGCGATTTTGTTCTTTTAGCCTAAAATGAGTCACTGAACGAAAATGTGTAGTAGCAGGAGTAATTGATTTCCACGCAAACTCAAAATGAAGGTTGCTTGAAAAGGAGTTTAGAAAATGTGGGAATCGTTGCAGGACCTATATTTTAATTAAACACATTAATCAGACAACCTTTTCCTGATCAGGATCTTGTGAAATAAAATATCGCCTTGGCTCCAATCTTGATTGTAATTTTATGTAAACTTTTTAGTCTTTTTTAAGTAGTTTTAAGTATTAAGGGTATGGATACTGTAGTTAACAAGCGAACATTGTACATTTAGGGAATAAATAACTAGAACTACATAAAATATATGCAGTCATATTTTTTAAACATTAATTCGTATAGGGCTTCCACTGGTTTGGTTTTTCTTAGTTTTATAAAGTTTGAGTTAACATTGTAATATTGGCTCTAGCAAGGTCTTTTGTTAACAAGAAATATTTAACATGTTCCTTTGATCAAGCATTTTCTGTTATTTATTTCTACTGGATCATTTTTCTATCATTGTTATTATTATTCTAAACCCCCAAATACATTTCTCTTAATAATCAGTTTGAATCAATTAAATTAGTATACCCTTGCCTACAACAAACCACAGATTCCGTTCATCATTGCCCCTCTCCCAATGGCAGATATAAACCAATAAGTGATACAGTGTGCAATGTTTTCCAGAAAAGTCTTGAAAAATTGTTTTAGATACTGTGCTTCTAGGTTGTTGTTATTCTTTTGTTTTATTAATTTTGAAAGGAAAGTAAAATATCACTGCTGTTTGCTGCCATGCACAAAGGTTCATGTTTCGCACTGCTAGAATCCATTTTGGCACAGTTGTGTGTCAGTCATTAAGATCTGTATTTAGGACGTACGGAAAATGGCTTTTTTTTCTTTTTGGTTAAATAAAGAGAAATTTAAATCGAAATTGGGCTGGTTGCCAAGGGGACATATTGCTCTTGTCGTTTTTTCTGTTGCTGAATTTCACAGTACCATGAATCATTTGAAAATTATTAAAGAAACTACAATGTATTTGTTCTCAAACTATTGTCTTAAGATCGTTCATCCTACTTCATGTTAGGAAAACCGCATTCTCGTACAGACAACGTTTACATTCAGATGTGAATGCTACATTAAAAGAAATTACCGAGACAATATATGAAACCAGTGTCACTTCATAAAATCGTTCGAATGCTTCAGCCTGTTCAGTACATTGCAGATATTTCTCATCATGTCCATAGAGATGGTGAGTAAGATACGAAACGCAAACCTCTGCGACGTACTTGTGTTTGCACATACAACAATTGTACTGGTACAGTAATGCAGGCGATTTAATACGGTTACTGTTCATTTGTTTTTCAAGGAAGGAGGGGTTCTGAAATGACCTCATGCATTCGTGTTAATGAGAATCGTGCCTTCTATTAGCCGTTATGAGGTTACTCCCAAAAAGTATATTGGTACCTTGTAATCGTACAAAATATTTTTCACGTCTCGGTCAATTTTCTTTTCCTTTTAAAAGCACACTATGCAAGTCCAAAACCGATTATACATTTGTATTCAGTATTGAAATACCTTGGCTTTAGAGAGGTACTTTGATACTGTTTCGTAGCTTGAAATTGTTCTATGACAACCAGGAATTCGTCAGAACTCTTGACGTCTTACGGCGTTGGCTGTACTTGTACTCCCAGCCTCCGCAGTAGCTATTCCAGACATCATGATGGAGTGAGTTCAGCTGAAGATCTGAAGTTCCACCCGCATGGTGCGCCAGGGCGGTATTCGTGCACCATCTGTTAGGTTTGCTGAGTGAATAACCCTTCTATATTTGTCCTGCTCGGTACACGATATGTGCGTCTTGCATTGTCAGCACGCGCATTGTCTTTCAACCGACGGAAAGGCCAGTTCGCTGTCACAGTGCTCCAATATTGTTGAATTCGTAGTAAATTCCTAGAGGAATTATCTTTTTAGGATGCACCATAATTCCCCTGTATCTTTTTCTGTTTCAGGTAGACTTACTTTTAATTAACATTTCATTTGTCACAGTCATATTTTCCATTTCAGTTTTAGCCTAATTAGAAAGCAGATCATATTCACAGTACTCTTGCTGTAGACCACAGTTAATGCTGATAAGCGTCACATTGCGAAGGGAACAGACCACAGATCGCAACATTATAAAAAATAATCTACCCTGGCCCAGTAAAATAATTTTATGTTGGACTGCCACTTTTTTTCTCCCCTGAAATTAGTAACTTATTTCGGTTTTGCAAGGTTCGAAATTTGTCGGGTTTGCAAGAACTTGCATCGCCTGCCAGGAGTAGGGGAAATAATTACTTGGCCAGATTTCAAAAAGAGAGCAGGGGTTGGCATCATACATATTTGCAAAATGTCCAGGGGTCCTCAATGATCGCAGTAGATCAGGACCTCTGTTTAACGTATCCAAAGGAGGTAGCCGTCTCCACGTTGGGTCGTTTAATTGTACCTGGTCCAGAACATAGTGCTCCTCTTGTTTCACCAACTCCTCCTCAAGGAAAAATATTGTTTTCTTAAGGTTCAAATCCTGCTAATGTCCAGCAGGTTGGTATGCCGTCCTCCACACAAACACGGAGGAGTGCTCTGCCTTAATGAGTCCTGAGAAGCAGCATACATTGACAGGTTGGCTATGGGATTACATGTAGGAATCCACATTAGGATTGATTTTCTGTGAAGGGGGCAGAGACCAGGTAAGGCATGGGTGAGATAGAGAATCTTCTGTGCTTGCAGACTGGGTGTTTGGATCAGAAACCTTAGAAGGACAATAACCTTTTGGAGTTGATTTTCTGCCTGCCATTCCTCTCGGTCTCAAAATGTACTTACAGCCAGTGATATTGTTGTGATGTAATGGGTTTCAATGTCTCAAGGTCTAGCCACACTCTAGATTTTGCATCAATATATCTTTGTAATTAGTAATCATCAAGCAGTCTTATTTGGTCCTGCTCTTTCGCAACACTGGTGATCTAAAGAGGTCTGTTGGTTAAGGCTCTGTCTATTTTCTGTCTCCATTTCAGCATCTATTGAGCCTGCTGTTGTTTTCACAATCTAAACTGCTTGTATTTTGTTATGCCTTCCTGTCTGTCTGCAAGCAACTGCAATAGTTAATAAGATGTCCACTCCAGTTCAAATATTAATGGATCCATGGTTCAATTCATATGGACATAGTCATTAATCAGTTCTTAGATCAAAGGGTGGGAATTTGCCAACTCTTACGGGGCCTGTTTGTAATTATAATCTGATGGAAATGAAGGTAAATTTACTGGAGAATCCCAGAGATGCATCTACTGCCCCAGCAAGTTTGCTACCCCCAGACAAATTCAGTTTATGTGACACGGTCATCAGTTATGGGCATTGCTGGGATCTTGAGTCCCTGCTATACACTTACTAGTGGTGGCCATCCACATTGGCAATTCAACAACTTGGCTAAGCAAAAAAAAAAAAAAGGGTGAGGTGGTTAAAATGAGCATTTTTACCACTCTCTAGTTACCTGTGCTAGCTGGCTTGGTTCATTCTGATTTGTGACATGAACACATGTTGACTTTGTTCCTCTTTAATTTAATAACAATTTAGGAGATGTGTGATTAGTGATTCATCTTTAGTCTGAAAAAAAAAGCCATCAGAAGCTTGTTCAGAGCAACATGACAGAATTTCAGTTCACATTTTGGCCGCCAATGTGGACCTCTGGACATAGCTGGTACTGGTTTAGCTGGGACTAAAAAAAATCCACCACTGTACTATGCACAGGTGCTTTTGAAGACCTGAAGCCACCTGAAGACCTGATTGTTTTATTATTATTTATTTTATTTTTTTTTTACATTTTATTTGCCCTCTGAAGAATTTGTAGTTGATCAAAAAGACACATATTAAGTTAATTAGTTCAAATACAAACACATTTATTCAACAGAGAGCAAATCCAAACATGCATGAATAATTTACCCCTTTTTTTTCCTCACAATTTGTAATGTTGGACCCCTTTCACAGCCCACACTCGGCACAAACTATTCTCCAAAACATGTGATGTTATCCATTGTTCTGATATTTAATTCAATTGATAAAAAAGCATGTGCACCAACATGATGCCCTTAATCACCCACATGATATCCTGTGTTTTGTAGAATATGTCTGTAGCAGATTAATAATGTGAAAGAATCAGTGTATGCGCTCTGTCTCTCTCTAGTGTTTTTCCCCTCAGCTCTGGTTAAGGTTCACCACAATCCCCATTATTGTATATCGATCCATAAAGAATCACGATATAAACAGACAACCATCTGAGGTATTTGCTTCCTTTTATTCAATGAATGGATTGCAAAAATAGTTCACAAGGTTTCCTGATTTTTGTTATTGTTTTTATCTTACTATTGCAGCATATGTGATAGAACACATATCTGTACGATTGATGACTTAATTCAAAAGGCTGGTGGGTTTTGTATGTGTACTTTTACTACTCCTGGAGCATTGTATGTGTACCTTTCTGTACTTTACTCTGGATTAGCTTGTTTGCTAAATACATTCAAATAAATGCACAGGGGGTACATATATACTGTATGTGCAGAAAAATGCATGGCAATAACTCGCTTTCCAGTCTATTTTGACATATTTTTTCCTAATTCCCAAGCCAAGTGTATTTTATTTTGAAAATAACATTATGTTAAAAATACATAAAAATACCAATACCTAGAAGAAGAACAGAGTGGGAAATTTGTCTGCATCATGTTTTGGTTTCCTAATTTGGTGATTACATTTGCAGGCTTACATAGATCTAATACCTTTTTCTCCTCTTGTTAGAAGAGTTTTCAAGTTATTCATATTCAGCCATGCTTTGTCTCAAAACTGTTAATTAAGCAAATACAAAACAACAGCGTTAATCATGTCCAAATACAGTATCTTGTAAATGGGAAGTACAAACTAATTTAAATCTTGCTAGAGACACTTGATGAAAAGCATTTTCAAAACTATTTTTTCCATTTTTCCTTTATCTAGCAAGTACTGAACGTTATGCACTAGTAGCGAATGCCAGGTTTCATTATGGTCAGCCATCAACAATACTATACTCCACTTACACATTTACTATACTATGGTGTACTGTACTATGCACTATAATATTTATTCATTTACTATACTATAGTATACTGTACTATGCTCTATAGTATTTACACATTTAATATACTATAGTATACTGTACTATACTCTATAGTATTTACACATTTACTATACTACAGTATGCTCTACTATGCTCTATAGTATTTACACATTTTGTGTTTTTGTGCAAAAGGGCCTGCCCTTATAGATGGCTATATTAGTCAGACATTAAGCCTTTCATCCTAGGATTATAACCATTCACAAAGGCTAATGACAGGTACAGTGGCAACATATGGTTGAAATTTAGTTAAGGAGCTAAAACCTTCAACCAATGAGCAGCTTTTAGCATCACAGTAACCCTAAGCAACCAATCAGTGTGATTTCTCAGTTGCAAGGGAATTTGCTTTATGTTCAGCCTTTTTTCCTGAAACAATGCAGTAAAACTTAATAGAAAAGAACAGAATTTTTTGTTCTGTGCCTGCAGTAGCACTTAAACAGGACCTGGGGGTTTCCCAGCTCTATGTTTCACATCTTAGATCTGAGGTGAGGTCTTTTCAGCAGAACCAGAAGGGCATCCAAAGAAGCGACCGCAACGCCGCCCCTGTGGCCATGCCTGCCAGCAGACCCAACGCCACCTGATGGCCAATCCCATCAAACGGGTCCCTCTGGATCAGAATATGATGGGTACCTGAATCCAAAGGGAGGAACACGGAAAAAGTTCTTCTCTTATATACAATAATCATTTCCTTTTATCTCAAAAAAGCAGAACCTTTATATGCACATGATCTTAGAGATATAAGTACACAGAAATAATCTTAACATGATTTTAATTCTCAGTTTCTTGATGTGTAAGATGCTTCATTGGTCAGATAGCAAATGACAAATCATTGACGATCATCCCCAGCTAGCAAGCACTAGCAGCCTCTTATTCACACATCTCTCAGTCTGCCAGCATTTTGCAAATCTAAACTGGAGAAGATTGCTAGTAAACAGACAACACAAGGCAGCTGATATGAAATGGTAAGCTGTCAAGAAGAGGAGAAATAGTTGGTGAATGGACCCGTTGATAGTAGTAGTGCCAATTAGTGAATGGCTGGTTTACCAAAAATCATTGGAAGCAACAGTCTGAGAGATGCTTTTTTGTTGGGTCAGCTGTTTAATTTCAAATGTGTTGGTGTTACCTCCATTTCCATGGTAACCAGGGGTGATGTAGACTGCGTTATGGCTGTTCACAGGCACAAACTGATAGCCATCATCATACGGATCATAAGTGAACACCTGAGAGACAGAGACGAGAGAAAAAATCATTGTGCTATGGTATCTTCATTTAAAGCAATGTGGGTATGTTTTTGTAAACAGTATGCTTAGAACACAGATTTTATGCTTTTGTCAAACACTTTTTAATACTGCAATAGTCACTTGAATTTCTTTTCATTTAGCTGTCAGGAAAATTATGTTAATATTGCTGTTAATTGTATTACTTTGTCCACCATCACAATACATTTCTTACTTATGCATTTTACTGTGACTTACAGCAACTATGCATTATGCATTGTTGTTGTTAGTAATTTGTATAAGAGTGCCACTGCAGTCAGTATCTGCTCTCCAATTCCTGGGTACCAAAAACCAGCTACCAATCAGAATTTTCCACCAATTTCCCCAAACCACAACCATATAAATAATACACATCAAAACAAACTCATTCACACACAAGTGTACATTTAACAGGAGAGAGGGAAGACTTACTGGGTTTCTTTTGGCTTCCACAATGGTAAGTTCCCATGCCCTATAAGCAAGAATACAAAATAAGGCTTTACTGGAATAAACCAATAAAGTATTTTTTTTTTTTTAAAAATGAAGTATGTGACTTACAGTGCTTCGTCATCACTGTTAGCACACGTGACTATTTTGGATCCATCTCTCAGGTACAGCACCAACAGACTCTCCTTGGGACGGCCCTCTGGAGGAGTTACACCTGCATATAGCACATACATTTTACTAAATTACATCTTCCGTCTTTGGCACATACATTATACATTACACTGAGTTACATCTCCAGTCTCTGATCAGCACATAGCACATAAAGTATCAGTCTTTAGCCATAAAATCTACACATTACTCTGCCTCACAAAACCAGTCTCCATCCACTGTGCATACATTATTCTTATCTCCAGTCCATATTTATTTTAAATATGTTTTCCGTTTCCACAAATAAGTGCAGATTATATGTTATTCCTTTCATCAGCTCTATTTATGTTTTTAGTAGCTCACGGGAAAGCTGTTTTGGAACAAGCATAATTCTCGCTATGCTACCTTGAGAGCTTCATCTTTCTAAATTTCTAACTGTTTGAGTAATAAATAGTGCTAAATGTATGGCTGCTTTTTTCTACAAGTTATCCACAAGAGGGCAGTATTTATTCATATTATACTTGAGCTGTGTCCCAAACCACATATTACCAAACTCCTGAGTGTGCAGTTTAGTTCATGCTTGAGAATACAATTCTAAGCATTGTTGAGTAATAGGATGCTCTTATTTTCCTGCTTTGACCTATAACCTTTCACCAGAACTACCAAGAAAACACTTTTCAGTTTGTTACTAGAGGAACAGGTTACTACTTAGCATTTTACTTCAAGTAAAATTACAAAAATGAAATTAAAGTACTGGCAAATTTCTAATGATACAGTCTGCAGTAACTAGCCAATTTAAATAAATGCACATCTCCTTGACGTCGTTGGGATTTGATGCCAGGCCAGGCTCTTGGTCATGTTTATACATGTAATGTTGTATCAGTATTATCATATTTTAAAATGCATGTGTATTGCATAGAGGCAATTGATTTGTATTTCGGGTCAATGTTAAGCAGATGCAATAATAACATAAAACAACTTTGCAAGAAAGAAAAAGTCTGCCCCAAAAAAGCTGCAAAAAAACTCATAAAATGTTTACAATGAAATGTGTTTTTTGATGAGTTTCGCAAAAACAAAAATTATTTTTAAAAATAAAATGCTTTCTGACAATTATAAAATGCATTTACCAATAATGAAAAAGTTGAAGTTTTACTAAATGTTTTTTTAATTCTCTGTTGTTTTCATTACAACAACCACTAAGGTTCTGCATACAACATGCTTTTGTTTGGATGAAGCAAAAGATTCAAACTATGTGGCATACCATCAGTCCTTATGTCAAATGTTGTAGAAACCCAGCTGTGCAGCATTAGCACATCCATTCAGCAAAGTACTTTCAGCACACCTGTACTAGTACCTAATAACTAAAAACAGCTATCCATCTTTCACTCTCAAAAACTTTTCAAGCAAATAATGTTTGATTATGGCAGAGAAGCTGCAAGATATTATCCAAGATAAGAATTAATAAGTATACACTTGCAAAAGTGGAATTAATGGATTGTCAGGTAGCCTGCAAGGGTAGGTAATTACTATTGTTTTTATTTAATCAGAAAACCTGCTGCACTAAACCCTACTTTTTTTGTAGACCCCTACTTGCCTAAAAGACGGACAGTGAGATTTATTTCAAACTTTTATCATCAATGTAAATGTTTTGTTTTTGTATAATGTTTGCCTTTTTATGTTGTTGATAATAACAACATAAAGAGCAGTGGTTTATTCTCATTGCTAGCCAGGTTAATTTACTTCTATTTTAATTATGTCAAGCTATTTCATTATTTTGCACTCATGCTGACAAGCCAGTCAGTACCTTCAAATGATTAAACATTTGCACCACCACCAGTTCATAACACAAATAAGGTTTAAGCTGTTCATATACATTATCAATGGTCATTATTCCTTTATCCATTATATATACACAGTGAACAGGTTTTCAAAATAACCGATGAATTACTGTTAAACACTGTTGTAGTAAGAGACACAGTAATGACCATCTTACCTGTGCACTCCAGCCCAGACTTCACAGCGATACATTTGCTCTTGAGGCTCACCCTGGTCTCATAGTCCTGACGGTTTTCGCTTTTGTAGAACACGAGGCTCCCATCAATCCAGAGATCACACCAGTTCAGCTTCCAGCGTTTGAAAATGGAGCCTTGGGGCAGAGTTGGTGTAATATGTAAGTCCCTACAAAGACTAATATTAACCCAGTGCCTGTATCTGTTGTCAAGGCAAGAAAGGAGAAGAAAAAAGGAAACAATGTTCTTTCACCTTTCATGTAATGCATACAATGGATATTGTGGATTCAGAAAATATTGGCAGGCTTGATGAAAGTGCACAAAAGGCTATGTAAAATAGCATAGATCTTCAGCTCTGTTTTGTGTTCAAACACACATCTATATTCCTTTATTCTACATGTAATATGAGACTTTGTGTGATTTTGATAAGGATAGTCAGTAGCATGGTTAAAACTCATGATTGTGGCCTTGCATATTCAAAATATGGTTGCAAATATTATTTTATTTATATTAAGTAAAACTCTATGAACCATTTTTCAGTGCTGAAAACTTCATAGCTTCTTTTCTGTCAGTGATGGAATAGTCAGGATTCAAAAATAGCTACAAATAGCATATTTAAGTGCATAAAATGGGCCAGGGTACCCAACATACTGTAGGTTGAGAGGGAAATGACACAAAAGAGGTTAACATGTGAAATATTTTCATGGGTCTCATCATGCTTTACCATGATCTGTTACAATTTATTGATGAAATGTTTTGGTTGAGTTCCAATTAATATGAGCATCTAAACATGAAGCTAAAGGGTTCTTCTTCTCACTCTCCTGGTTTACAGAGTGATTCTGATTGGTTGTCATGCCTGGTGAGTCACTGTCAGTCAACAGTGTTAGTCACTGAGATTGACAGATAAAGAGATTAGAGTTACAGCCTAAGGATTTAACTTTCATAACTTTACTAACATCATTTTCTAGAAGCATCTTTGCATTCAATAAACAACTCCTGCAGAATGTTCTTTGAATTATTTTTGTAATTAATGTATAATTAATTATAAATAATTTTCATATTGTGCACAATATTATTAATATATCCAGATAAAACAAGACAAAAACAATACTGTTGACTTTTTTATGAAACTTTGCAACTAGGCGGATACACACTTCAAGTGTGGTATCTGACGTTATCTTTCTTAATTGTGTTCCTTTGTGCTAAAGATAATAATGTTTGTGAAAATTTCTTATGAATTATACGTCATTAAGTGCAAAAACATTGAAATGCCAAGTTATCCATGTCTTCATTATCACCCATATGTTGTCTGTGTTGCACTGCACTGTTTACCTTGCCTCATGCTTCGGGTGACCAGATGTCTCATTTTTATGTCCCATACTTTATCATCCCAACTATTTTGAAAAATTTGAAACGTTCTATATTCTTAGAAATATTTAAAATAACATTTTATTTTTATGGCACACTTGTGTATGCCTAACATATTTGACAGCTAAAGTGCAGTATTCCATTCATCAGAGGAGACATTCATGAGGTAATTTGTTTTTTACTTCAAACACCCACCCCCATCAACCCCCTGTCCCCAAACATTTTGGTTTTATTCATTTTTATGAATGTCACATATTAAGCCTCGGGAAATACAATCACCCTACTTATGCAGATCTTTCCTCTGTATAATACTGTATCAATCATGATTGATTTCATCTGACACTGGACCTACAAAATGATACCATCACATAACAATAATTTTAGTGTTTCTTGTGGCTAAGAGCCAATAACAAAGCACTCAAAATGCATTGACCCATCCCAACCTCTCCAAAATGAAAATGATAATGTTCACTAAACCATAGTCTTGCTGTGGTTGCTAATTAGTGAAGGCTATTTATTTGTAATGAAAGAATAAAACCCCTAGATGTGTTAGATTTATAATTAGTTATCAGTAGCCAAGTGTTTTGATCTAATCTGGGCCTCAGTCCTGTCTTTGAAGCTGTAGGAGACACGTAATCTTTAAATCCTGTCCAGTATCTACCCCCGAACATGGTGAGAATGATCAATAATACTTACTTTGTCTCCAAAGCCAGCCAGATTTCATCAGAGCCATTGTAATGGTCAAGGCTCTATGTCGTGGAAACAGGTAGAGAGCTCTCAGGAAGTGTATCAGGAATTTGGTTGTAGGCAACAAGTGACCAGTCTGCCCAAGATCCCTCTTGACTCAGTGGGGAGGGACTAGGGCCTCCTCATATAGGATTGGCATACAGCAAGACAGTATCCCTCTAATCTGAGAGAGAGAGCGTTGACTTGTTGGGTAATTCTGGATTAGAGCCTTGCACTGGCTAAGCGAATCACACCCCTCTTTTCAGTCCCTCCTCCTTCATTGAGAAAGAAGGGCCTGGTTGGAACATTGTAGACACCTGTCCCACCTCAGCCAGAGCAGATGGAAAACAATGCAATCTTACTGTAATGGTGCATAGCTACAGTGTGAATTTGTGATATTCCATAGAACTTTATGGTTGTGTTTTGGATTAGATCTGAGTATGTATCAATTGCTTTACCTCAATCTATCTAGCTGTTGCCTTTTTAAACACAGCAGTTCTTTTTTTCAAGATGGTGTATTCTTGCAATGTTCTGGTTGTGTTTTTTTTTTTAGATTTTGTTTCTCAATATAACCTAGACAGGATAATTTAAATCCATGACCATTTATGACCATGTAAATCTTTTCCTTTTTTATTTTTTGAGGACATCTTTATATATTTGTATTGATTATAAATAGTGGTGGAATAAGTAACCCCTCAGATTAAATAATATGAGTTTCTTGGTGATTCATAAGGAGACTATCTTTCTTTGGAGCTCTGTTAGTTGCCCCATGTTGCCTTTGAATCCCACATATTAAAGTAATAATTGTCAGTGTTGTTTTTATAGCTAACAAATAATGCTAGTTGACATTCAATTAATTATTACCCATGTAGCTACCTTTGTAATTACTATTTAGTTCATTCAAAATGTGAGCCCTATTTCACATGGTTTTTCTGTTATTTTGGCCAGTAGAGTATTGCGGAATACTGCTTTATACCTGGGTGGATTATATTGGACCTATGTTTGTAGTCATTCAGTTGACCAGTGTTTTGGTACTTGGCTATGTAGATCACTGTTGTGTTGGTATGTTGTTAATTGTCCATACAAAGTAGGCTTTGTCTCATTGCAATCATCAGGTACTTTGCTTTCTATGCTGCTAGGGAGAGCTCAAAATGTTGATAACCCAGGCCACAAAATGAGTTTATTCAGCTCTGCTGATGATACAGGCAATATGTAATTTGTGTCATGTCTACATTGTGGAAACAAGCAAAAACAATCAGACAAATCATGTCTGCATCCACAGGTACTTCTACACCTCTGGAGTACATGGGAGAATGTAGCTTCATGGTTTGGCAAGGATAAAATGATCCAGTAGGCCAAGAAAATGCTACAACAACCTACATGGATCTAAAGACTTCTTGCCTTGTTTAAGGTCAGCATGAATTACTTAATCCTCAAGAAGATGGGTGAAAAGGGGTTTTTGTGACAGAGTAGCAAGGTGGAAACCACTGTTCACTAAGAACATGAATGCGTGTCTCATGTTTGCCAAAAATCTCCTGAATGATCCACCTGAATGAAAGAGATCTGGATGAATGCTCTAAGGACAGGTGAGTCAACAGTGGAAAATTTTGGGTAATATTGGCCAGACCTGGTCAGGTAAAAACTAAACAGTGTGTTCCACAGTGAGAACCTCATACCAACAGTCAAGCATGGTGATAGTTTGGATATGCTTTGCTACATCAGTACCTGAACAATTTGCCATCATTAATTTTGATCATCATTATAGAATACCAAAAAATAATGTCAGGACATTTCTTTGTGAGTTTAAGCTGATGTGCGGCTGGGTCAAGCAGCAAATCCCACTGGGACTCAAACAAACAGTTCCTGCTGAAAAACCCACAAATGTCAAGGAGTAGAAGAAATTCTGTATGGATGAGTGTACCAAAGTTCCTGCACAGCACTGTGAGAGACTGGTCAATTTCTCAAGACTGGGTTGCTGTTATTGGTGCTTAATCTTGTATGACCAGTTGTTGAATGTAAGGGGCAATTACCTTTTTACGCCAAAACATTGAGTGTTCCATAATTATCTTTTATAGTAAATGAAACTTCACTCAAGTTCCTTTTCAAGCTATATAGGTTTGCTTTGAAGATCCTACACATTCAGTATCAAAAAACAAAACAAAAAAAATAATTCTTAATACACATAGTTTAAACAGCACTGTATTTTGGAACATTGGAATGCTTTGTTTTGTGTGACCTTCATTCTAAGGACTTAATAAATTTCCCTTCATTTATTACATACGTTAACCACAAGGGGGCACCCTCCTGCCCTATCATGCAGTCCATTGTGACTGTTCCTTTTTCGTAACACAACTACAAAGTCACTATTATTAGTACATTTATTTTTTCTCAATTTATTAAATGACAAAACTAGCAGAAACTACAATTATAAAAATAAAGTTCCGATTAAAAATTATGCACTCATAACATTTCATTTCAAAAACATTTCACTGTTATTTACTGATAGAAAAAGATTAAAACAAGAATACATTTTACTTTTCAAGTGGGATATATTGGTTAATTATCTGAAGTTTAAGTCTGATGATGATACTGTGACCAATAATGCCTCGATGAAGAGCTATAAAAGTGGTCCACTAATCATCAGTCATGTAGAGTTTAAACTCACTGCACTGGATATAGAGACCAGTTACACTTGTTGTAATTATCTTTATTCAAGCATGTATTTACTAAGGTAAAATGTACTGCACAAAAATGTAAACCACCTTGTGATTTCATGTCTGCACATATGCATTTGGATTGAATGTGTACTTTTTCAAGAGTGCATGTAATGTGTGTATACATGTAGGCTTTTGGGTGTGTGCAGTGTTCTGGACACACCCACTCTTATCCTGGTTACTGAGATAAAGGGTCGTTTCTGACACCCTCATCTTCAGTTCTGCATTATATCTCTGGCCAAAGAATAACAAACTGTAACCACAGGGAGCATCAGTCTCTGCACACAAGAGCTGACAGTCCTTGGTGGATGAGTCCTTCTGCAGAATGGATTGCAGAGTTGGTTTCATATCCACCTGCAAACTTTTAAAAACAATGCATGCCATTTGATGAATTTAATGCTATTTTCATGTATGAAATGTCACAAGACAACAAAATGGAAATCTTGGCTAAATGCATTTCAATAATGAAATGAAGTATTAAATAGGACATTTTTTGTATTGATGCAACACCACTGGTATGTTTTGGAACACCTTTTCATTGTTCATGAACCATAAGCCTGTTTTTGTTCGTGGTTAAGTTACACTTAACCACGAACAAAATGTAGGAATGGATATACACACTGAAGCTCCTGCACAATATGTCTCTTGCCAAGTTCGTTTTTCTTTTTTTTTTTTCTTTTTACCTTTTTCTTTTTATTACCACAGTGAATAAGGACTACGGTGTCGATAGGTAGTCCTTTGTCAGAGCACTGTTTTAGTCCAATGGTTCTTAACCTTGTTGGAGGTACTGAACCCCACCAGTTTCATATGTGCATTCACCGAACCCTTCTTAATTGGAAAAATAAAATATTTTTTCAAATTCAAAATATAGGTATATATTTCACTTGTGCACAAAATGAACCGTGCATCAACATCACTGTGTTCAAAGAACAAAACCATCAAAACATGATTTTCACACAAAAACTAAAACGGGACGTGTCATCACGAATCATATGAGTTGGGTGTGTGTCTTGACCTCCGCCGAACCCCAGAGACTGACTCACCGAACCCCTGGGGTTCGATCGAACCCAGGTTAACAACCAGTGTTTTAGTCAGTCCTAGTCTTATACGGAATTTCTGGGATGCAAGGTTTAGACAAAACTTACACTAAAGGAAAACTGGATAACTGCATAACATCAAAGTACTAAATTAATCGATACGGAATTTGGACAGCTGTTACAAGGGGTGCGGTTGTATTCACTGAGGTAAATGTACTAGCTATGTAGGCAATCAATCTATGCGCTGGAGATCATACCAAATAAGGAATAGTGCCAGCAGCACAGTTCTGTGTTTGCGTCTAATTATCCAGTAAAATAAAATGCTACGATACAGCTCGTTCCTAAATAAAACTGAAATGTGATATTATCTCCACAAAGAGTATGGAAATATAGTAATAACACAATTACAGGGCTTTGAGTAAATCATAATTCAATGCGCTGTGCCCGATGAGAAACAAAACTCAACTAGTGCAAAACGATTGCATTGTGGGCGGTCTGTTCTGTTCTGTTTGCCTGTCGCGTCAGAAACAGAATGTCCTCCCTCTGAGTTAGCCCCACTCCGTCCCCCCTCCCTCTCTCAGTTGTCCGTATCCCCATCCCCCACTCTGTGTATGTCGATGTTACCAGCGCCGTTGCAAGCTTGAAATCGCAGGAGCAAAGCAAACCAAAGGAAGAAACCGCCAGCATTAACACAGTGATAGAAAACTGAAAACATTCCACACAGGATAAATATAAACGAAGATATAGAGTGCATTTGGAAGAATTATAAATCCAACTGGATTAGCTACATCGGTAAGGCCAGATTCGTTTTGTATTCGTGTTTGTGCAATCATTCCTTTTTTCAGCCTTTTCTTTCAACTGTCCAGTCCCAAAATGGAATGGACATGGTGCAAGCAGGAAAATATTACAAATGGTGACGCTAGCTATACGTTGACGGCTAGTAAAGTGGAGAGAAAGGCAAAATATAAAGAGGGCTCCATCACCGTGATCATAATGCCACCCATAACATAAAGAAGCTATAATGCACAGACCGAAACACTGGATGCAAATTGTAAAACGTGGCTGGGCTACGAACACGGCGGAGTAGTCTCTATTGCCTACTTCTTTTGCCCGGCTATACATGTTTTTTTTTTTCATTCTGCCGCCCTGTAAGGAGATGGCTTCTCAAAATGGTGTCGGTAGTTTGTTCTGTGACCATTTTAAAAGGCAATTTTGAGTGCAGTGCATCGTTAACTATCAGTCCACTCGATAAATCTTACTGAGAGTAAAAAAAAAAAATCCGTCATTTTATGTAAACAAGCATTAAGAATGGACCATTGTGAAGACTAGCCGCTGAACAAGGGAATTGGCTATCTATGTGGTGTCTATTAGCTAAAGCTGTTAATGATTGCTCTTTCAGTGTTAGCATGCTAGCTGATTACAGTATGCTGGTTAGCGAATTTTGTTTTTAAATTATGACTTGTGGATTGACGGGTGCAGGTAAGGTTATAGCTAACTAGCTAGTTGATGCTGCCATCAGTGGGAATAGCTAATTATTGATGCATATCTTGGTAGCTGTATAAGCTGCAAGTCGATTTTTTTTTCTTTTGCGAATTTTATGGAACATGATCATAAATCAACTGTCTCCAACTTTCGAGCATTTTTATTAGGAACCATATGCTTTCATTAATCTCCATATGTCATTAATGTACCTGTGTGCTGTTTCTGCAATACATAGACAAGAGTACTTCACTAATTAATCAAATTGTGCTGATTTTGGTAATATATAAAAAATGGTCAAGAAACATTGTAACTAGCAATTTAATGTATCATTAAATGGAAACAGAATATTTATCATGTGGGTTTTAGTTGTTCAGTTGGTGTCATCGATCCTGAAATCATGTGACATAGGAAAAACAGTTACCTGGTTATTTGTCATATAAACTACACTCCAGCACATAATAAATGCCCCAACATCTTGCGATTGTAACAATTCTGTCCACCCGCTTTGGGGGAGGAGGGGTATAGTAAAGCAACAATGAATGAACGAAAAGCTTGCAGCCACGTGCCCCAAGTTAAAATGCTGTTTATTCTGTGTTCCGAATTAGAATAGGGACTATCGTCTAACACTGTCCCTATAAAACTGTAAGAGGTAATTCCAGTTACCCCTGATCTTTTATCAATGGAGCGAAAGAACAGGATTGATTATTACTCTTAAAATGTAATATGGGAACGGGATTAATGTGGTTTCTTTTAGAATTGAGTTTAGGTGTCTCGTCAGTACAGAAATCGATCTTAATACTGTATACCTGCTGGTCACTGAAACTGTATACCTGTAATTAGCACAGGGATTTCGTGCCGAGAAAAAAATCACTCGCTTTTCTCCAAGAGTCAGTGGTTGTAGCATATCATCATAGGTCAGAAAAATAAGGCCACATTGTTCTATTTCAGTCTTAGTCTACTACATACAACATACCCCCAACACACCAATAGGTTTGCCGCACACGGCATACTTGTGCACAATAGTTACAATATGTAGCCTGTATTTTTAACTGACACGCATTCCATTCTAATACCCGAAGGTGCTTGGTTCCATTACACTCGTATTGTCTTTGATTTAAGTTACTGGATGTGGGAAAAGTGTCTCTTTTTCCTTCAATGCCAATACATTGAAGATTATTAATGACTATGGTTATTTTGATTATGTTTTCGCCAAGTTAATCAAACACCTGAGTTATATTACAGAAGGCCACAGTGTCAGGTTTTGTATTGCTATATTTATTTGTGTCAGTTTATGTCATACATTGTGTATAAACTAACTGCGCATTTCTTTTTCTTTTTTTTAATTTAAAAAGACAGATTAAAGACTGTAAGTCTCTGTTTCAGTGTTCAAACCTGTGTTCAGTTTTAATGTTGTACCATTTTGTTCAGTTGCAGGTAATGAGCAAACTTGCATACCTGAAGCTTAGAGCCATCTGTTGATCCATTTGTAAATAAGCATTACTCTCAACAATAATGAATCTTTATGGATTGTTGGTTTTGTTTGGAATAATTTCAAATGTAGAAAAATAAGACTAATGATCTTATACATTTTATAATGTGTTATGTATCACACAAGTGGATGGTACTGATGGATCAGTCAGAACCCAGACTTAAGAAGTAGAATGTTGTGATATGAATTATGCAGTATAGTATGGAAGTGTTACCAGGTTGTGGTGAAATCCCTACTTGTGGTTTTCAAGTGAATTGCTTGGTTGAGGTGATTGTAGGAATAAACTTTTTTTTAAATGGGGGATTTTTGTAGTAGGGAGGTGAAATCTAGTCAAGTAAATATAATCCTATGCACTTTATAATATTGAAAGGTACTATATATTTTCTGCCAAAAATATTCCTTATACATTTGTGTGTCCACTTCCCAAACTCAATGGCACAGACATCACCTTCTTTCCTTAACTGCCACCTTAATAGCACCACTAGCTAAGAAGTTCTACTGTACTGAGTGGAACAAGGCATTGGGGGAAAATCTGTAAAAACCGTTTTGTGCAGAGGATTTGTGACTCAAGTGAATGGGAATTATGAAAGTGGTACCTTGCCATGGTGTTGCCCAACCATCTGTCAGTTTTGCAATAAGTGAACAGTAGAGGGCACTGTGGAGACACTAGAGTTAGTAAACATTGAGCTGAACTGGTATCAGAATGAGGTTTATTGGAGTTTTAGTTGTTGCTGGTCTCATTCACACAAAGTAATTTTGTAATTGGTAAGAAAGCAGTTAGCAACCACAGATACATGTAATTCTGAGAGTTTTCAATTTTGGTTGGACATACTTCTTCAGCCATTTTCTGGACATCATTTGCTCTGCTTGTAGTTTGGTGAATAAATATATACTGAAATTGGCAAAAACTAACTACTAATTACTAATGTCAGAATGCAGTTCAAAAATTTTTTGTCCTTTGATTGCTCTGAGTGTAAGCTGATTTTTATAAATAGGCTTCTATCATCTTGTTGCTACATGGTATATGACATGTAGATCAAATTACTACTCCAGTAGTAATTTGAAGCAACTAAATCACATTTAACGCATTATATATTAATGTCAGTACTAATGAGCAATATTCTTCTGCTATAAATTATATTTTAAAAATTAAAATGCCAAAATATTAATGAACATTAAAGATGGTAAGCAACATGAGAAATTTAACACATTTTGATATAGCTCAAATGATACTAGAATGTAGAATGCAGAGTATTTCAAGAAGAACCAACAATGTTCTGAAGGCCAAGCACAGCCCAGCTGCCCTGGGTATGTTTGGTCTTTTCATTATTTTCTCACCCCTTGCCTGATGCTCTGCATTGAGGTACAGATTGGTGCATCTCTCATTTGTTTAGTCTGCAAGGTTATCAACCATGCGCATATCTTCAGGTGCAAAAAAGTTATTGCCTACCATTTAAAGGGACAATTAGGGTTATCTGTTTGAATACATTGGTAAACAACCAGGCCTGATTTGAGCCCTACTAGCCCTACCCATTATAAATATGACTAACAATGACCATTATCAAGAGAGTGACAGTCTCAGGACAGAGACCTCAGAAAAAGTTGTTCGTACCCATCAGAACCAGTCATTTTGTCCAAATGGTAAAAGCGTGGGAGAGTGGTGACGTTTCCGATCTCCAACAGCATGGCATAAAATGGTTTAAGAGGTCAACAAACCCAAGACCACCATCCAGGGATCTGCCACACCAAAATTCCTCATTTGAAGAGGCTGATCAAGAAGTACAGAACTTTTTTGAGTTTGCAAGCATCGGTACTTAAGGTGGTTCAACCAGTTATTGAGTCGAAGAGGGTGAATACATTTATGAGAAAATTGGGTGTTGCATAACTATAGAGTGGCAGGATTTTGTATTATTTGCTTTCTTGGGTTTCATTTTTATCTTAGGCTTTGATGTAAGTTTTGATGAAATTCATAAATGAGCAAAAATTCAGAAAATTAGACCGGGCCAAAAACCCTTTTTGCAGTACTGTATATATGCATATAGGTGTGCTTGTTATTTACACAGAGAAACACATATATGCTATTTTTGCAGTTTCCCCAAAGAATGGCCTGAAATACATTTAGATTGTAGAACAGACTTGAGTGAATACTCAGTGATTACTTTATCCACATTCAATATGCCACATGGCCAAAGCAGTCAGTCGTAGGCTGCACACACCCAAATAGCAAGTTATTGTCCCAGTATCAGGACACAATGCTGTAAATGTTCTATTGTAATATCAAGCAGGAAGTCATAATGTGGCAAGAAAAACCACTGCAATCACAATGACTGTTCTTATCCATTCAGTGCCCAGAACTTCTTAGAGTGCTGATCTCACTGTTGGCTAAGGGGTAGCACTCTTCTTTGGCTCTGTCCACACTGTAATTACATAACCATGGCAGTTAATGAATTGACATCAGTGAGGCCCAGTCTGTTTTATGTGTGGTTTTTCTGGGCATACAATACATAATTTTTATAGACAAAACACGGGTGTGCTGAGCTTATCTGGTTGCTATAATTTGTCCAAGCATGGCAGGTAGAATTGGAAATAGAACCAATGCTTAATCTGTACATATTTTGTCATGTCTTAAAAGATGCAAGCGTTTAAAAGTTGTGTGGAGGATTTTGGGATACATCACTGGTTAAAATATGTATGAGTACTTAATGTTGTTAATCACTGAAATTCAGTTCATCTGAATTTTAGGGTCTGGGTAAAAAGTTTTGCCTTGCCACTGCCTACTTTGGCTGCTCCAGTGACATTAGAATGTCTGAGATGTCAGCTGTGCCTCTACCTGGAGAGGTCACCACAGTCTGCATCATCACTTTCCCATTAATCATTGTTTTAGACATTTTAATTTTCCAGTGTTGTAATGGTGTAACTACATAACTTAACAGCACTTTTATCACTGTAAAACTTTGTACATACTCTTTGTTGAATGAGGAAGTGAAATTGTGGGTCTAATTAATTTGTGGAGTATGTTTTAGGTTGGAGTTTTAGGTTTTCAGGGAGAATCTTTGTTATGGATTTATAAATGAATGGTCACATTTGTTCAGAAGCAGAAATTGCAGAAAGCTGCTTTTCATGCTTTGGAGAAAATGATTGGGTCTCTGTTCTGTCCATGTGCAATATGATAAATATTTTGTGAGAAATGCTAACTATTGGAAAGGCACTCTGCCATAACAGTGGTGTTCTTTTAATAGTGGTATATGATGACATATTCTATCAGATCATACTCTTAAGAATTTCCCATCAAGTCTCCCTAAAAATGATGTGTTAGTTTGTTGACTGATGTACTGTCACAGGAGGAAATTTGTATGGTCTAAGGGGTTCATGGCCCCATTGCTGCATCCCTGTCACTTCATAAAATAGGAACATGCATTATTCATGTTTCATTCACTTACTGTCCTCATAACAAGACTGCTCATGACTGGGCCATCAAAGAGGACACCCTCTGAATCAATAATCTAAGGACCACTTAATACAATTAGCTTGCATTATTGTAAGAGCAGTTAAGATGTTCCCATCGCTGTTGTGGTTCTGGTGGGTTTGGATCCTAAGCTACTTCGTCTTAACATGATCAATAAAGCTTCAACTTTGTTTCTTAATCCCAGCCCTGCTTAAATTGGTTAATTAGAAGTATTGCTGCATTGAGGGCTATGGATTATGTGTATTCCTCTGTTGTCCTGCTGACTACCAATTTCAAGAAGTATATGTTTACCTTTTGTAGTTTTAAATGAGAAAAACTGACATCCAGTCTTCAGTGTACTTAGTGCCTCAGAAATGAAAATATAGTCTGGGTCCAAAGGGTACGTTTACCATTAATGTTTGATGCACAATACAGCCTGGCCTGTTGTAAGAATGTTGTGTGAAAATGTGACCGTTATTTACTAATCCTGACTTGAGGTGCTCCCAGACATCTTCTGCCTCTCAATCCTCTCCTGTCTGCTGACCCTCAGGTTCAGTGTGTTCATATGTCAGTCTCTTTGTTAATGGGATCAAGGGGATGCTAAGTTAGTGTGCCACCCCAGGGTTTTTTTAACTTCCAGTCTTTTACTTCTCACTAACAGAATTTCAATTAAATTAGTTTTAATCGCTATGACCAGATTTACAGAAAAATGCTTTTTCTGTCTTCTGTAGGGAACATTCACATGGTAATTCATGTCTATATCCATTACACTTTAGAATTACAATATGTAGTTTTGCAAGGGAATATGCAGCAAACTGGAAGTCCTTTATCACATTCAAGAATTATGTTCAGTGTCTGTATTAAGCTGACAAGAAGTACAACCAACAACTAATAGAAAATTACATTGTTATGGTTCTATCTTTGGAAGAGTCATGTGCAGATAGGTGGATCTATGAAGTATTTGGGTTGAGTAACTTTGAGGATTTAGATTTTTTCCATTTAAGTCAACAATATTTGAGTGTCATGGTAAAGGTATGTGTTTGACTGAAGCCAAATCATATGTTTTGGCACTGACATGACAAACCATGGAGGCTGTAGCTTAATAGGGTGCAACACAAGTCCTGGAGTTAGCATTGTTCTGCGCATCAAAGCTATTTGGTGCACTAACAAGAAAATTGCATACCTGCGCAAAGTAGGCCTGTCATTGTAACAGCATCCGGAGGTGGTGACACATTCTGTCACTCTGGTGTTTGTGTGTCACCTTTGATTTTGATAACTCCACTATAGCCAAGTAACAGAGTATTCCAGGTTTACTCTGCAATTTTAGAAAACTGTGAATGTGTACTTACGTTAAGACACACTGCCATTGTACCTTTTTGTGATGTATCCCTTGCTCATGTCAGTGCCGCTGTAGATAGAACATCACTGTGGTGTCCAACAGGGTTGCTATGTCATGTGTGCCATGTGTGCCTGTGAGAGCAGTGAAGCCTATTAAAAGCTCACTGATTCAGGCTCCAGCTGTGCTTGCTTCTCATTGAATGGCCTTGCTGGACCTGATGGTTGTTTTTATATCTTAAATTATTTATTCTTCAGCCACCACCTCACACCACTGCGCTAAGAATGACCCAAACATTGGTGTAGTGGGAAGTGGCCATGAATGGATCCGACTCATGCAACATTTCTGTAGAGTGGAGCCATGCAGTTTGTTTGAATTTTGTTTTTCTCTCTATACCCTCACATGCCTGCCTTTTTTATTACCCTGGGTAGAAGAAAATGTGCAGTGTTCGTTTTTTCCCCCTCCCGCCTCTTCTGTGAGGGAATTCTGTCATATTTCTTTTTGTACCTGATTTGGTACTTTTGTGTTTGATTTAATAAGAGGCTGGTTATACTTGATGTTGCTATTGATCAAGTGTAAAGTTGAACAGAAGTAACATACTTCAGGAGTGAACACTTCTCTGATGTAACAGCTTTGAGCCACAGTGCAGCGTCACACCCCCTTACCCACAGGCACACATTCTGATAGAAATATTGCTGACCTGTACCTGCAGTCCAGGCATTTCTCCATCTGCAGTGTGCCTATTGTTCCCGTTTGTTCCTGATGGACAAAATGCTGGAGTTGCAGTTTGGGGGGTTGGTTGATTCCAGAGACCTTTAAGGTCTGAAAGGGAAAGGGGCAATATCTGGCAAGAAACCCATTCTCACCCCCCCAAAACAAGTAACACCGAGTATCCTTCTGGGAAGCCCTTCCTCATCACTGTATCCTGTTGAGATCAACAACTGCAAAATAAGGTCAGGTTATCAGCATGACAACTGTTTATGCCATAGTTTTTCTAGTAAGTTGACCATTATGTCAGGTCCCTTGTTACACTTGGGTAGTAGTGGGACTCCATTCTTCTTCATTGGGTGACTGTCTTTCATGTTCCATTTACATAATCTTCTGGGTGGCTGGAGTTCAAGCCCCTGTTGTGCATCTTTCTGTACTCTTCTTTCTTCTGTCTTTCTTCTCTCTGCAACCTCTGCATTTCCACTTTCTGAAATAAAGAAAGAAAAGCATGAGGTGGGTGGACTGCCTACTCTCCTTGTGAACAAAGAAAGGACTTGAAACCAACATCTATCTCTTCAAGCATTTGGTTTGCACTTTGTGTTTACAGTACTTCACAATATTTTAGTACTGCCTTTCAGGAAATATTGTTATCAGGGTGTGTATTACAGAATAACCTCTTGTTAGGAAGGAGTTAGTTTTATGTAACTGCAATGAAGTGTGTATATGAATAAGGAGAAACATCAGGAACAAGTCGGTTTGGTTGAACATGAAATAAAATAGTCATTTAGCTGATGCTTTTATCCAGAGCAACTTACAGTGGAGACAATATACTTTCTGCAGTACTTTTTTGTGGCAGTAGATGCTTCATGTTGGCATGGAACTGGAGTTAGATAGAAGAGAGTTATGTGGGAGCCAGAAGAATAGCCACTCTCTGAGTCTTTCTGAATGAGCGCTGCCTCTTCCCTGCTGGGGAAGGATGCACTCCAGTGACTCCAGTGAGAAAAGAAGGAATGGAGCAATCTTCTAAACAAGAGAGATGTGGCTAACACACACGTCTGATAGAATTTATATGACAGAGAGCAGTTGGTTTATACCTGTGGAGGTGTGTAATGGAGGAGAGAATACTGAATGAAGTCAGCAGTAGGATGAATTTTTTCAAGTAAAGAGTGAAGAAATTTTTTGGAATAATTAAGAAAAAAAAAAGAAACAAATAAAGCACCGCTGCTTTAATTCCTGGAGAAAAATCTAAGATAAGATGGCTTGAAAGTATTGCATGTAACAATGTATGTTACTGTTGCATGAATGAGAAGATAGTAAGATAATAGTAAAACATTAAAGGCTTGGAAGCTGTTGCATGTGTACAAACAACAGGCATGTCCATGTCTTATTCAGTGATCTCGTCCATATTTCTGGCCCCATGGAGATGTCCTGGGCTAGGCTGAGGTATACCTGAGGAGTAATGTACAACATGGCAAAAGCACTAGTCAAGTATGAAATGATTCTGGGTTATTTTACTAATATATACACACATATACACAATGTATTGTGGCAGTTACAAATACAGCTATTCAGTTCATTTGTAAGAGCATAAGCAGCATTGCATTTACTGTCTTTATGGTATTTGTATGCCCTATCCTTTTTGTTTTGTGGAAAACAGGGATGGAATAACTGAATGCAGACAATAATGAAAGTCAGACAGTAACCACAGAATGTAAACAAGGAATTTTTGGGAAAACATTCCACATTAGTGAAAACTTCAGGAATTTGAATACAATGCTGATATAACATGCAGGGTTTTCTCTGCCTATTATGGTCTAAGTTAAGGTACTTCACCATTTTTTTTTCTATTGAAAATATCCATCCTGAATGTGCTTGATCTGTCATTGTTTAAAAATTGTTTATTTATCCACAGCAGTGATTATGGACAAGCACAGTTTACTTAATAAGATGGCATCAAAATGTGAGCAAGTAGTGTTTATAATAGATTTATGTGTCTAAACATGTACTCTGTACATGTACTCTCTCAGACCATCACAGTATATAACAATGTGATCGTTGTTTTTATTTAAACCCTTTATTAAAAGCTGTATAATAGGTTTATTTCATTATAATATGCAGTTGAATTTTGGTTTGACATTACTGTTCAGCTTGAAACAGTGCTTCAGTTGCCTCTCATAAAAATAATGGTAAATATATAATGGCCGATTTTGAAGTTTTTCCGCAATGTGTTATGTAATTGTAAAACATACTTGTATTTGCACCTCAGGCAGTTGAGAATAGGCTGTCTTCTTCGTGTGAATCTGTCTTTATGGTTCAGAGCCGGGTCAAAGCTATGAAGACATGCATGCCACTTGCAATGTGTATTCAACTCCTGTGAGTTTTTTCGGGGTGTTCTGGCCAACGATGGGCCCTTCTTGATAGCTTGGCATTGCACCAGCTCTCTGACTCACAGACTTGAAGCAGAACCAACTTGGCAGGGGTTAGTATGGTGCTTACATTATGGGCTTTATCTCTAGAAACTTAGAGTTGTACCTGAAGCCCAGCCAGGGTGTGAGCTGGGATTCCTCTTTGTTTAAAGCTTCAGTGGGGGAAGGGGTGCACAGCTTAGAATGATGGAATGTTGGCCTGAATTCAGTGCTGTTCTGTGGTCTATGTGTAGCCTGTATTTGGAATGCTGGTACTACTCTTGGTGTTCGATTGGGATTCTGGGAGGAGGATTCCAGAGGGGAACTGTTCTGACCCTGGAGAAACTATCACAGACGGGACGGGAACAGACGAGAACAGGTTTGAACTGATATTGATTACTGTATTTATACAAGCCTTTAGGTCTGATTTTTCATGATGAAAAATGCTACGGTATTATGGGGTAAATGTCTGAAAATGCTCAGACAGTGTCTTTTCGAAAGGAAATTGTGTTAATTAAATAACATTACCCTCTGGTGACAATCACGTTTTTTTCAAAGACAATTTTTGAGAATCTGTGTGCCTGTTTGTGCATGTGTGTGTATCTGTACGCTCACATGTGAGAGGGTTGGATCAGATGGGTAGGTGTCTTTTTCAAATCTGCACAGTGAGCATGCATACATACATTCACAAACAATCACTTGCTGTCAGTGTTCTTTGGGAAAGTGTTACAAAATTAAAGCGCATGTTACGCAACACACCCAGGAGCTCAAACTCACTGGAGCATCACTTTCTTTTTCCTGCATCACACATGAAGAGAGCAGGACGGGTGATAGAGCATTCGTATGCCCAGGTGGTGGGACAGAGCCTCAGTAATATGGGGTTTTTGGGTTCTAACAGCTGTCCATTCAAGCCATTTAAACCAGATTTAAGAAACAGTTTTCTGTGGGATCAGTCATGCTGTGATTCGATGGCAAGAATGTAGGCCTGAACGTTAAGGTGAGCAGCAACAGCTAGTTATGTTATTTTAAATGTTGGCTTCAGTAAAACTCAGGACCTGTATGAAAACATTCAGTAATCCCTTTGGTGTTTAATTTTGCTTTATGATGTGACCTTATTTAAATATCTATATTTTGTAAGGGCTTGCTTTACTTGCCATTGGTTACAAAGCTTTGTGGAAAGGAGACAGTCTTAAGGTCAGCTACTGTGATACAACTTATTGTTCACTACTGTAGCTTTGACTGACAAAATGAAGCAAAGATGGAGTGTAATTTAAAAAAAATAATAATAATAATAATTTCCCATGAATCCCACTGGGCTGTCATCAGTCCATGCCCAACAGCATAAAACAGTAACATTTGGGAGATTTATCATTTGTTTTCGGACTTCATCCTCTTGTTCCCAGTGGTTTTGTGCAGTTTGGAGAAAGCACTACGCTAACATGGTTTGACTGTATTTTGTCAAAGGATGCTTTTGTAGATCTTACACAAAATGGAAACCCAAGTTATAGAAGCTTCTAACAGAAGCCTGATTAGAGGGGTTTCATCGGGACATACACATGGTAGTGATAGCTGCATGCAGCTCCCTGCCAGCACATTATGCATGAATTATTTCTTTAATGTTGTGTCAGACTTTCTTTGCTCAAGGAGCACTGTGTTTTCACTGTATCATCTCAGCAGCTAAACAAAGACAATGCATTCCATATGTTACGGTCATAGGCATGTGCACTCTATTCCTTTGACGGTCCACTGTTCTGTTTGTTTGGAGTTGTATTTATGCTTCTTTGTCTTTAAGAATACATCCAATCACAGAGCCAAACAGACAAACCACTCTCTCACACACGCACATACGCACACACACATACACATATGGACATATGCCTATATGAAATTCAGAAAGTCTAGTTTGCCTACCCTGCATGCCTTTGGAAATTGGGCATACACTGGAGAACCTGGAGGAAACCCATATGTTCTCCATAGGGAGAACATGCAAAGTCCTCACAGAGAGGCAGAAAGGGCCGGGCTGTGGTGGGAAACCTGGGACGTCCCTGTTGTGACACTACAATGCTAATATTCGGCAGTTATTTGCTTGGGGTGTGGAAGCACAGTTGTGAAATGAAAATATTGAACTTTTGTGTTGCATTTCATCTTGGCCTATACCAAAGAGAGGAGCATCATGCCACAATATCATTGTCCCTGCAGTTGTACCCTGTTAAGCCCTGTTTTCAAGGGCAGAAGCCTTTTCATATACTTCTCAATGGGAGGACCTCTCTGTTAGGCTCATTGTGCCGGCTGAATGATGTGCTTACACGTTGCCCCAATGCACCAACGGACTGTTATCTTTCACCAGTGTCACCAAGCAACTGGGTCCCACATACTTAGGAGGAGGACGCACATGTGACTACTCTGTTGTACCGGAACACTGATTGCATAAAATGCTATGGATCATTTATACTTTTATATTTATTCTTTATACTTGTACATTTAAATCATAATTGAATATTAAGTAACTAAAATCATTTCTAATTACCCATTGTAAGATTAGGCTACAGCTCCCCCTGCTCTTTGTTTTTGGTTTTTCTGAATGTTTTGCTTGGTCTTGCTCTGTTTCTGTCTGCCTTTTTAATTTGCTTCCTGCAGTGTCCCATTATAATCATGACCTTTCACTGTATTATTTTTCAGATTGCATACCCATTCCCTTCTTTAGCTTTTTCAAGAATGGCCAGCGGGCACCCTACTGACAAATTCAGTTTCTTGTACCAACCTGAAAGCTGTCAAAACTTGAAGAGGTCAGTGTAGAACCACTTAAATACCTTTGATGTGTTACTATTTTGCTGGGGCTGGCTTGGCCTTCCACATCAGTGACTACCATCATCCTGATTTATCGAATGGGCTGTTGGTGGTTACTGAAACATAAACCAGGATACATTTGTATATAATTTGAATTGAAAAAATGTGCTATAATTTAATACTTTTATTAATTAATAATAATTTTAAAAATCTGTGTGGTTTTTTTTGGATTTATCTGTTTGTGTAATTTGTTAAATTTCACTATGAAGACAAAAGTGTTGGTACTGAATAAACTGAATATTTTACCATCACAATTCTTGCCATCTATATTATTTTCTGTCTGCTTTCTCTTGCTTTTGTAATTGCAGATTAGGTAAATGTACAAAGAATTTGGGGAAACTGACTAACTTCAAAACATATATCACTCACTTTTTGTTTATGAATATGTATATTTTTGTACACAGGATGTTGTTTTTGGATATGTGCTTGTAAGTGCATATACATGATATAGTATTTTACACTATAGTATTATATAATATGCAATATATATATATAGCATATTGCTGCAACAGTTAACACCTGAAAAATGAAACATAATGTAATGTCTAATATCTAACTTACATGTTGTGAGAAATTTCTTTCAGATGTGAAGAATTTTGCCTGATTGGCATTGACAGTAGTTGTTGCTGCTGAAATGTTATAAAGCAGCAGGCTTTATACCTGTGCAGGGTTTCAACAAAATGTGCATCAGCTGACATGCTCTACTAGGAGAGAATTTGCTGAAGGTCTTGAGAGATTTACACCACCTCTCAAAATCTGTGCAGTAGGAGGAGTCCTTTCAAGATTCAAGATGTCTTGGGCACAATCAAGAACAAAATTTGGTTCCTCCTTGACCAACAGTGTACATTCATTACAATAGAGGATTAAAAGACCTTTTATGAAAAGGTTTGTATAAAATATAAAAATACACCAAGCAATAAATATATAAACAACATGTAGCAATAAAACACACAGTACACACACACACACACATTTTTGTTAAGGCTGAACACAGGTGGGCAGGTAATCTTTGCTCTTGACTTGTTGACATTCCTTTTTCATTCACTTAAATTCTGCAGTTTCAGCTCTAGTTTCAAGGAAAGCACGTTGCTTTTGCTTTCCGTTTGGAAAAAGGAATGTGATATAATGGCGAAGGTTGTTTATATGACCTTTGTAATGTTTTAGGTTTTTCTGCGTGATGGTGATGTGCTCAGTACCTCCCATTCACCAAAACACCAAGGCATTCTCTGTCTCATTTTGATTTCATCATCATCACACCATCTCTGCCAGCATTTGATCAAGCTGTTTGTGCACGGTAGCTATGGATATCTATAACTATCACACATGCTGCTTAGTGAAGAAGAACCAACATTTATTTAGAATAGAAAAGTTGTTGTCTGATATACCTAGAATTTTCTGGCGCAATCTGAAATTTATTCCTACATTTCATGGAATTACCCATAATATACAGCATGGTTTTCTGATTTCCACTGAGCTGATTTGCAGAGTGTCACCATGTAGTTGCTGAATCTCACCTGCTTTACAGCACGGTTGATGAGAAACATATAGATTCGAAGATTATAATCTGCTCACCAAGCCAGACTGGCAGAATGGAGCATGGGGTGTAAATGTGTGAAGTCATAGAAACCACAGCCTGCCATGGCACCACTTGTGGAGCAGCAGCATTGGAAACCATAATGGCTACACTCCTAATCACCATGTGATCACAGTCCCTCAGGACCCAACATATGCAGCTGACACTAATAAATGGGTAGAAGTATGATGTATTAGTGTATTTTACTGACTGCCAGGGCCCTAAATCAGATTAAACCTGTTTCCAGTCACCCAACTGCCTTGAATTTCGAGACTTGACTATCCAGACTTGCCATCATAGCTATCCATCTCCGCTTTATCCTTTCATCTTAGAGATTTATCTTTCCCTCAGCCTATTCTTCTACAAGATCTATTCATACAGCCATCTATACTTTTCTCTGGCCTGCCCTCTGAATCCTTCTCCTGTTACTTGAGCTAAGACCTATGTTTCTATTTTCCATGTATTTTCACTGGAGAGTTTGTCCTTCCCTTTATCTGTCCCTCTATCTATACCCATCTGTAGCATCACTTCCTTCTGTTTCATTTGATTTATCTGTCCAGCCATTTCTGTCTTTCCTTCCATCCCTCCATAATCTGGTCACTGTTGCAATGTTATCCCAGGTCTCCTCATTTCCATTGTGCAACTGTACCTCTTCTGAGTTTGAAATCCTTAATAACCAGTGCTGTTGTTGGAGCAGAGCGCCATAGATCATTCATAGCTTTTCATACTGCACTTTGGAGACCCATGTACTTTGTGCAATGGAGTTTGCAGGTTCAGCTGTACCCTCCTGTAACATGGTTAGCAGGCATTTCCCATGCATGTTCCCAAGGTAACCTGAAATGTGTTGGAACTAATACACCATGTATATCCATGCCTATTTCCTGAATTTGATGTGACAGATATAGTACGTAGGGGCATGCTCTACAGGGTCTTGTACCATTTGTCTTTATTACATTTTTGTAACTTAATAGAAATAATCATCACTGAAGTAAGGCAAACAAAGCATGCTTTTGCATTTTGAAGGAAGGAGAAGCCCTGTTTGCTTTGCAATGCAGCCCTACAGCAATTAAGATGGCACTTGGTAGCCTTGTGTGAAAGTGTTCACATGTAGCTGCAGACAAGATTACCCCTCTCTAGTCTATGTTAGCTGGTGTGAATTTGCCTTCGCAGATTTTTTTTCCCCTCAGCTGTACTCCTTTTTTCTCCTTGGTTCATGTTCTGAAAACTTTGATTTATTTATTAATTTTTATATCAGGCAGCTTAGAGAGGATGGGGGTGCGTTCAGTGTGTGAGAAATTGAGTGTAGTGTGTGCTGTGTATCCTTACATTTTGTACTGCAAACCCTCTGGTCACAGTAAGATAAACTACAGTGCATTATTTTACTGTGATTTTTTTTACATTTGTTCGCAAAAATTAATGATAGATACTATCAGTGTTCTCCAAAAGGCAATCATATTTTATGAAATAGCAGAAATAGCTTCTTGTGTTTGTGAAATATATTCAATTAACCTGTTCATTATTTGCTTATATGTATTTGTAAGCCATGGTTTCTTTTATATGGTGCTCTACTGGAGTGCCTTCTGTGGTGTCTAGATATCTGTGGTGTATTTGTAATTAATGTTGAACTTTTCTTGCAAACATAAAATGTGCTGCACCTCTCCTACCATGACTGATCTATAATTTCAGTGTGTTGGTCTTTTATTTGGTCTTGTTAAATCCTAATGGTTCCATTGTTTGAAATGTGGAGCTCTTTCAGCCCGATCTCTCTCTTCTGTCTCTCAGCAAGGGTCGACTGTCTTCCACGATGAACCCTGTTTACAGTCCCGTTCAGCCAGGGACCCCGTATGGCAACCCCAAGAACATGGCATATACAGGTGAGTACAACCTTGTGCACAAGCACAGCTGTTCTGGGATATGGTTTTAAGTGGCTTAAAAAAGACTGAGGAGCAGGTATAAACACTAGTAATCCACTTTTGAAATTCATAGAACTTGCTTCGCATAGGAATAGTTCTTGACACTGTTTTGATAGATTGTTTTGGGACTCAGCTGAAAACCCTTGGGTGTCCCACATTACTGTGTGAAAAGAAAACATGCCTGTCCTTTAAGCGTTTTATATTTCACTTCACATCTTTGTCCAAATTGTTTACTTTTTCCAGTATGGTTATACTAACAACACAGCAGTGTGTGATGACCCTACACAGCTTGTGTGTGCAGTGAGACACATAAGAGAGGAATTAGTGATAGTAATTTTGTCAGAGCGTTATTTTCAGTGTCACCCAGAGGCGTGTCATATTTGCCTTGAAAGATATACAGAGTATTTTACTTGTGGAAAGAAAGGCATAAGTGTTTCTATATGACTGCCTTGTTATGGTAAGGAATATGGGTTTTTGAAAGGGAATGTAGTGTGGTTAATATTTGAAAAGAGTTGGTGGAGTTGAACACATTATGCATTTACATTACAGCCTTTGAGTGGCTCATTGAATAGACACACATGTTCCTGGTGTAACTGTGTGTCTTGTGGATAGGTATTTGAGTCCCAGCCCACAATTAATGGCTGTGGCTGGGGATGGTAATGGATGAATGAGGTATCATTACATCAATAATTGCCTGCCAGTCACTGACTTGATTCAACCAATCAAAAGGTATGTCTGTTTGTTACAAAACACCATGATTGTTTTTGTTTAGCAATTTGTTACTGGTAAGGCATTGTTCATTCATTTTGCTGTCATGACACTTCATTTTCTCATTGGTCTGTATGGGCAAGGCAGCAACTGAGTCAGCCTCACCCGGGCAAAATAGGGGATAAAATCCTCACTGCTGTGGCCCCAAACGGCCAGGCTCCTGCAGGTTTGTAAAGCAGGTTTACAAACAGCCTGCACCTGCTGCCTTCCATTATCAAGACTGGGTCTGCATTCATTAATCCCACAGCTGGCTCAGTTATAATTGAAAGGTAAATTAGTGATGCAAAGCACAGCCCTCAGTGTCACTTATGGTCCTGCCTAGATCTCCAAGTTTGACCTTCATTGTGCTGGATGTTTTCCACCCACAGGGAACATGCACTGCCTCCAGCTTCATCACTAACATTTTTCACAGTCCAGCTGGGCTGTATGGAATTAAGGCATTAAAACAGCAAATGGGTGTGCAGCCAAAGCAGATTCAGTTCACCACTTTCGTAATCACTGAGCCTCTGATCGACAACTGTTCAGACATGAAGCAGAGCACAAAGTAAAAACACCGCTCTATTACCTCCACCCTCACTCCAGCTTTTGCACTAGGAAAAAGGGATATTGGAACTCAAGTGTTTGTTCCTGTCTGTCCCTAGTAGAGATGAAACAGTATGAAAAATTCATATCACGATACACACTGAAAAGTACTGATACACACACTGAAATCATTTCACTAGGGTTTATGTTAAAAACTGCAACATTTTCACACCTACAGCATTTAGGCCTGGTTTCGATTCAATTCCATGAAGTGAACCAAACGCTATGTATTATAAGCTGCGAGCAGGCACTTTTGTTAACATTTATAGAAGGGATTTGAGATGTCGCAACTCAAAACACGCTTATGCAGGTTTTTATATATTTGTATATATAATATATATTTACATTTTTCCATACCACAGTAGGACTCAAAATCGAATGTGTATTACTTTTATAGCAACAGCATGTTAAATATGTGTATAATGTCTGGCACAATAGTTTTCTGTTTGATTGGCAAAAAAAAAAAAAACTTCAGTAAAATTTTCGTTTACAGTTTACAGGCTGTTTTCGTCCGTTTTCAAATTATACATGAAGTAACAGAAAATTCCGGTCCAAACTATTCTGATATTCGGCCTGCTTATCCATTCGTTACCAGAGCAGCCTATATTTTTATTTTATTCTTCTTTATTAATTTAACTTTTGGTTGATAGTCCCAGTGTTTCTTCCCTATGATAAATAACCACCTTGCGCACGGGTGTTGAAATGTTAATATCGAACATGTAGGCTGTAACATCGTAATCTTATGATATTCATATTGGGCAGATGATCGGAGCTCCCACACACACGCTGTTTTCAAGCCCAGTCTCAGCCTGTTCCTATCCCCGATGAAAAGTTTGGTTTCTTTTGCCAGTGGTTGTTTTGTCGAGCAAAATAATAGGCCAGATATGTTTTATTCACCCTCAATAAAGTAACAAAAATGTTTTGATTTGACGATGGCTACGGTGAATTTAACGATTGTCACAAATAGTTTGTATTGATTGACTACAGAAAAATATAAAGCAAGGGAATTATGCCTTTTATTTATTTCAGTTTGCCAAAATAACACACTTCCTTCTCTCCCAAACTCACATGTCTGCCTTCAGAAATATTACCAATAAATGAAAGACTTTTGTGATTATGTTTCTAGCCATTACCCCATCCCACACGTAAATGTTTTTCTTTTATGGTCTGCTTAAATGTAAGCAATGTGAAACCTCATGGGACCAAACAGAAAAGGAAATAAATGCATCAATTTCACTGATGTCGGACTAGGTAAACGATCCAATAGGTGTGAAAGCGTTATAAAAACCCATGTAGCATGCTGCGCCTGCGCGCCCGCTTCTGGGAGATGGTTGCTAACTTTGGTTGATGCTAGACAGTATTTATCGTGAGTTTTTGAAACTACGGTTTTAAGGGTAATTAAAATTTGAAACGTAATACTAACTGTCGGGAATTTTGTTTACTGTGAAACTGGTAACCGTTTCATCACTAGCACCTAACCATGTAGAGTTCAATCTGTAGGAAGCAGGCACCTGATACTGCCTAAGAAATGTCAGTAAACAAGAGGGAGTGAAAGAAAGGCAGAAGAAAACGGGAGTAAAAGGAATCTCTGTCACTTTCGCTGGCTTGTAGTTGTTAGCTGATGCTGGTAATTAGCATTCCAGCAGCGAGCCAGAGGAGAGGCCGTTGCTATGGCGCTGGGTATTGATGAGGGACAGTGGTTGCAAGCAAATTCATTTAAAGTTGCCCCAGGCAATATGTTTTTCTCCCACTGCTTTCTTCCCCCGCCAAGGCGTCCTTTGGAAAACATTATACAAGCAATTGCAGGGAGTGAGAGAAATACCAGTAGAGAATAATGGCACTTGTCAGTCGTTCTAAATCTTGCACTGATACAGAGAGCCATGAATCCTTCTCCAGTGAGAGGGGAAATTTAGACCCAGGGGAGGACAGATGAGAGAGGCTTATACAGAGTTGAGAGAGACAGAGACTAGGGGAAAGTGTGAAGTGCCCCCACCCCATTAAATCCTCAGAGAGTCACATCCTGTCTGTCCTTTTAAAAAGTACGTTTCAGAGGTCTCTCAGGAGAGGTGTGCTCAAAGCTCAGAAAAGACTGTGGCTTCTGTGAAAAAAGTTCTCCTTGGTTAGCTTTACATGGTCTTCTACAAAATCTTCAGAGGATTTCTATAAAATGAAGTTTGACCTGAATTTAGAAACTAGATGCATACAGTCAAGAAAATTGCAAGATTCAAGAAAACTGGCTAATAGACCAAGATGAGTCAGGAAAAAATATGTAAACACATGGTGATTAAGAAAATGAAAGTAACCCATCTAAATATTATGGGGTGGTTTCGGATTCATTTACATTTGTTTTTAAAAGTAAAGTTTAATGAGGTATTGGTGATATATATTCAAAACTTTCACATCAGCAAGGATTGAAAGAGTGATGGACACTCTTTTCAGGTGAAGCACAAAACCTGAGGGAAAGATCTGAGGATCTTGAATATCCAAGTTTGCCACTGGGATTTGAATTGTTTGTCAATTTCATCTCCCCAGTGGAGGAGACTGCCGGGTTTTTTGTAGTTGCAATTGAATTGCTGAGTGATTCTCGCACACCAAGGGAGTTGACTTCCAGTTAAAATAATGGCTTCACTTAAGCATTTGAGTGTTGAGGCAGAAGTAACACGAGCAGATGCTATGGCCCTGCAGGACCATAAGTGCCTGTTTCAGTATTGGCAGGTCCCTAGGAGCTCTTCTGAATAAGGTCTGGGTTCACTGCCTTGTGGATAAAGCTATTTAAGACTTGTCTGAGCAGTTGCATTTTTCATGAAAAATGCAAGTCGTGATACTGTATCAGTTTTAACATTATAGCCAGGCTTTATTTTATTGTACTTGTTTGAGCCTTGCCAATTCATATGAGACTGAGCACTTAGGTCTTCAGACATGTTAAGGACAAAGTAATCATAATAATCAAATATTATGTGGTTATACCTTTGCTGTCCAGTAAAAGCCGGTGCAGTTTAGCACACAAAGCTGAGAGATGCTGAAATTAATAGATTTGTGGTATCTGGGACTTATGCAGAGACTGCCAGAAGGATATGAGAAGACAGAGCAATTCAATGACAAAGCTAATTTAAAAGCACTTCATCTTCTTTGTATAATTGTCTTTTTCTCGCTCACTCTTCACTGCAGCTCCTGGTCACAAACTGTTCCATAAATACAGAGGCTAATTAGCACGGAGTGTGAGCCCAGTTTTCTCTTGTGTGGTTGTTATGTGATCTTGTTAGAAAAGGTTAAAATTGGCAATGCCACAGGCCAGGGTGTAGTGTTCTTTCATGATGATCTGTTACTCTGCGATGACAGAAATGGCTATACTCAAATTGCCCTGAAATAACCTTAATGTTGTATTTTTCAGATTTGTGAATGGGCAAAAAATCTATGTGTCAAATGTTTACAGAGACAGGCCAGTCTCTGAGCTTCAGTTTAGCCAGTATAGGGACAATATGCAGTTTTCACAATATAATACACCTGTTACCAGAATCGGGCATCCTCCCCAAGAGGGTGGGGCCACAGCAGAGGTGACCCACTTCTAATCGCACCAGTTCTCTGCGTAGTTATCATCCATCTGGTGCTGCATTGCTCAGCACTCAGGGAAGGGGCCTGATGATCCCTGATTGGACAGAAACTAAGAGAAATATTTAAGCATGAACAGTGAACCTTTGCCCCACTCGACTCCTATGTGTCGCTGATGGAGTAACCTTTTACCCTGACACTACACCCTGCCACATGCTCGCCTGTCAACTCTGCATGTCTCTGTTATTATCTGTGTTTAGCTTGAATGTGTGGATGAAAGGCAAATGTTCTTTTGCAGCTAATTACATTTGTTTGATATTTAATAAATGAAAATAAACATGAAATATTTTGAACCTTGAAAGCATAAGGGATTATGTTCTGTTTTTATTTACTTTCAAAAGTCATTTTAGAAAGAATGTAAGGTGACATGCAAGTAGGATGCTTTCAGCTTTTTTGGCAAAGGGGTCTGAGATGACAGCAGGCTTATTGATTGTTCTTGCTTATATGGGTATAACCGGTATAAACAAACAAAAAGTTTTTGTTCTCATTATTTGCATTCAGTTCCAGGCTACCTCAGGTACAAGCACTGAAGGTTAAACTTGGGTAGCTGTCACTGACCAGAGGAGCAGCTGTACCCCTGTACATATGAGCTATGCACCTTTGTTTTGAGGAACATTAGTGTTCAGGACTCTACACTACAATTCCCTCTGATCATTTTCTCATCAGGTCTTGCTTTGCATTCTCTATTATTTAGTGTCTCCCCTAATGCGCAATCATAATTGTAAGCCTGTCAGTAGTATCTGCGTTGTGCTATATATCTTCGGGATGGCACATGCAAGCATTTTTGTCATGCAGAATGAACACAGTTAGCCAGCACTTCTTTTCACTTTGCTATCTATCAGCTGACCAGCATGTTTTCCTTGCCAGAGGACTGCATAACTGTGCAGCTGGTGCAGGAAGCCCTCACACACACACAGAATAAAATGACAAGAGCTGCTGCCGCATGCTGAGCAGGACATTCCTTGTGAGTTCCAGCCCTTTCCCTCCAGGGTAACGATATGAGAGTGTATCTGACCATGTGTCTCAGTTGGCATGGGTCTTTTCTGGATCAGATTCTGGACTCAGGAGTTCATGAAGAACTAGTGAGGGAACAGGGTTTGCCACCCGGGAGCCACATAAACAGATCATTTTATATGAACCAATTTTAACTTATCCCAATTCTGAATGATAGCAGTGTAGAGAGAGCTTGAATCACTATTTTTGACTGAGGCTCTCTTGCACCAGGCTTGAGGAGCTATGCAATGAATCGCTCTTGGAAATCTGTGACAGATAAGGTTGTGAAAGGTTTCCAGCCCTTGAATCATTGAATCTTGATCAATCCCATGAAGAAAAATGTCTTTTTGGTTTAAGTGTTTCCCACAGCCTTATTAGCATTCACCTGCTTATTTACCACTCAAGAATTTACTATATATTTAATATATTACTGTATATATGTCCACTTGCTGGCAAAAACAACACTGACCACAAACCACTCAGCACAATTTAATTCTTAATTCACACAAGCATAAATGTTTGCACTAAAAATAGTCTCCCAGAGCCTGGTTGAATTGTAGACGCTATTGAGGCAATGACGGCAAAGCTTAACTTATGGACTGCAAATTCAAAAGAGTAGTGGCTCGCTGCAGACAACTGTTGCTCTCTTCCAAATTATTGGAGGTTATTGTAGTAATGGAATGGACCTACAGAAATAGATTTGGATTCAGCAATGTGAGAAGTATGGATGTAGAAGGAAATTGCACACAATGAATTCATACTGAAAAACCATAAACCATAAAATAAAAAGATAGATTGGGCTTTGTATGCTGTTGGCTGTTAGCATGTGTCTAACTTGAATTTACCATTTACATTACAAAATAAGCACATCAGGTTCATGGTCTAGAGCCAAGATTTTCTCTGCCAAGTAGAACACATTGCACTTGTTTTGTAAGCTCAGAGGTCATGCTTTGTAGGCCTCCTCCAGTCAAACTGATAATTTTTCAGTAAGTCAGTCACCCAGATAGTATTTCTGTTATATGAATGTTAATGGAAAATGAGCTTTTCAATACATGTACAAGAATGTTAGCTTTGAAGACAGTGCCTCTCTATGCAATTCTCTAAAGGGTTGTTTTGAAATGTCTACCTAGTTGATATAATCTCTTTTTTGAACCAGTTAATTTCAGGAGAGGACAACTAAGGTATTGCCATCCTATTATTAGCATATGGTAATGAAGTACAACCAGATCCTTGCTAGTAGCCTGGCAGCACATTATGGTACATCTGTTGTTTGGTAAATACAGCTGATAAAACAGTAAAAACCACAGTGTGTGTGCCGTGTTTCATTGCGGTAGTAATGAGGGAGTCATTTTTTCATGTTTTACTGAAGGACACTGTCATTCAAGAAAAATGATTCCATCGCTGGGGTGCCAGTACAGATAGGTATCATGACTGGTAGGTGTGACTGTTCAGGAAGGGTGCAGATGGTCACTTTGTGTTAGCAGACTGGAATGACTTAGTTAAAGTGCAAAGTATGACGATTTACTCTGGATGTGGTGGACCTGTTCCAATCACTGCTCTGTAGGCATGCACCAAGGTTTTAAACCTGGCATGAGCTGCTGAGATTTGGTAGCGCAGACATAGAGGCCAGCGAGAAGGGAATTGCATAGTCCAGACATGAGTGAACAAGTTACTGGACCAGGAGCTACATGGCATACCATGGTGAGAAAGGGGCAGAATCTATGTACAGTATGTTATGTAAAAATAATGTACACACCTGACTCACCTAAAGTTAATGGAGAAGAGAAGGATAGATTGTCATTTAAGGTTACCCCAGGGCTTCCAACAGTGTAAGAGATCTTACTTGATCCTCATAGAGTGGTGAGGACTTACAGGGAATGCAGAGCATTTCACCTGACCTGGTTGAGCTTTAGGCAATGGGTCACCATCCACCTGAAAAGGTTCTTGGGGGAAAATGAGATGGACTGTGAAACCTGACTGTCAGATGGGATACAAGAGAAGAAAAGCTGATGATGACCTGTAGAGAAATGTAGAGAAGCCATGGGATGAGATAACAACCCAACAGGATGCGAGAGAAGGAGACTAAGTACAGAACCCTGGGCAGACCCAGAGGAAGCTATGAGACAGACTACCCCACGACTACTACCCCAGGAAACTGTGAACTATTGTTCAGGGAATTTAATTCAACTAAACGGCTGTGCCATAGATTCCAGATGTGGTCAAGGCAGAAAGGAGGAGCATGTGGTTGACAGTGTCAAAAGCAGCAGAATGGTCCAATAGGACTGTAAAAGAAGGGAGGGAAGATTCTCTAACAGACAGCATTAGTGATGGAGAGGAGGGCAGTCTTCTTGGATTGAACAATGCTGAAACCGGACTGGAAGGGGTTGATGAGGGGTACGTCTGTGTGAAAAAATGAGAGCTGGCTAGATACAGCATGTTCCAGGGTTTTAGACAAAAAGTAGGCAGAGTGTAATCAAAGGCTCGTGGAGAGAGGGGACGCCAATGATGCTTGCAAGGAGTTCCAGATGTCTGTGATCTCCCTCCTTAAGTGGTCAGCAAAATCTGTCAAGAGGACAGAGGAGAGTGAAGGAGAGTGAGGGTTGAGAAGAGCAGAGAATGAACAGTAACTTAGGTTCAATGTAGGGCTCAGAGTTTCTGGTTGAATAAAGGAGAATTTACCAGTGAAGGAGACAGCAAAGAGGAGAGTTTGATAGGAGGACAGATCAGCTTTGCAGTGGGCTTTCCCTCATTTTTTCTCTGCAGCATGGACTGTGGTCCTGTTATGGAGAATGCCTTTAAGTCAAGTACAGGGAAGAGAGCTGCCTGGATCAGGAGATAAGACTACAGAGAATCCATGGCAAAAAATAGTGAAGGGAGCAATGTAGAGATGGATGTTGTACCAAATCAGGCTCCCTTGAAAGTTAAACTCTTTCAACAGACAGTGGGGCACTGTTTTTACAGGCTATAGAAGGTTGGACTTTGTCATATACCAACAATTTACTCTTTTTGAAAACAATGGTGGAGGTATATCTTTGATGAATACCAAAATGGCAGTTCTGGTGATGTGTACTGGATGTACTAACATCAATTTTGGATCTTATAACCTGTCTATTTTATATATAAAGTATATAGTAAATTAATAATAAGATTATCATTTTTTATAAATTTTGTCTGCCTCTTTTGTTGTGACTATGGAATTACTGTATGTCATTGAGCAGATGGCTAGCAAAAAATGCCATCTGTCTGTATATTTTTGTGCCGTTCTTTAAAAAAAGAAACATCTCTTCCAACCCGCCACCTCCCCCATCCTTCTCTGTCTGTAACATGTACTGATGGCTGTCAGCCTGGCCATCTGTGGAGGACCATATAAAGGAGACACTACCAGGGTAGAATTTCCATCAAAAATTGCTCCATGTTTGTTTAGTCATGAAGTACTCCTGAATGATAAGTAGTTATGGCACAGTAGGAGCATCTTGAAACATTTAGGCAGTGACCTTTGCCCAGTTTCAGTATTTTTACGTATTTGTTTAGATATTTCAGATATGGAAGCACCAAGATTGTTAATATTTCACAAAAATGTAATTTATATACAATGAGTGTATGGAGTTATTAAAATGTGTGATATGTATTGATATTCAGGCAGCAGCTCTCTCTTCCGTGCTGTTTCATGTTCCCAGATGACTGAAGTAACACATTTACATAATAAATGCCTCCAGTCCACTCAGTTTTACTTGCGTGAGGATTCAGTTTGTTTGCTTCACAGGCAACAGATAATATCCCTGTGTTTTAGTCGTTCCTGAATCTCCATTATATTGGATATTGTTTTTGTTATTTAAGTATAATAAGGGAATTAAACCATAGGATCAAATTTGTAATGCTAATTCCTCATCCCAAAAGTTAAATTTGTACTTTGACAAATCCTCATAATAACTCAGGATAGCTCTCAAGACAGTTCTGATCCTAGACCACAACTGATTTAGGAATATCTACACAGAGAAAATTGTTTAATCAATCCAGTCCTTCCTCAGCATTGTTACACTTACGATTCTGGTCCACACCCATCTCTTCTGCATCACATTCTATTGCTTAAATAGCCTTCAGCCTCCCAACATATATGTTTCCACCATTTCTCCTGGTCTGCCTTGACTGACCTTAAACTTGTGGCAGCTACAAATCCCTGGTGCTAGCCCCTGGGGCAGTCAGGGTCATGGCTCCTTCCTACAGTGTCTTAAATCCATCAGCAGTTCTTGCACCCCTCGTACAGGCACTCTGCCCAGCAGCCCCCAACCATCTGGTGGTTCAACTCCCTGCTATGGCTCCCACGCATCCCAAACTCGCCCCTTTTTCCTCTCTGGCCCCCCAACAGTGGAATGTGCTCACATAGCATTTGTGTATTCCATGGGGCAATAATCTGCTGTTATTCCTCAGTTCTCACAGTTGAGAACAAAACCTCTAGACACCCTGTCATTTCTTTGTGATAACAAAGGGGAGTGTGGTGCTGGTCTCTGAAGAGTGCTGTTCTTACCATCTGAGAGTCACTGAAATTAATTTGATGTGGTTGTGGTAGCCATTAGAAACACCCTCTATTCCCCCTTACCAAGACCACCCACTGATATCACTTAGGCTTCAGGCTAGAGGAAGATAATGTACTGTTATTGCTCCAGGAGGTGGGGAAGGACTCTGATCAGGCTCATTTTCAAAACAGGGAGCAGGAAGAATGAAGAGAAGGGGCCAAGCATCTGTTTGGATCAGAGACACTTAATCAAAATTAAAAATGTGTATTTTTCACACGCACACATCTCTCACCATGAGAGGTCAGCCAGCTTCCTTGCAGAAAGAGGTGGTTTCTTGCCAGGGAAGAACTGTGAAAATGTAATTTCATCACAAAATTGGAAGATGCAGGTATATAACCTCCATCCTAACCTTTGAAGAATGAAAGCAGGAGTTCTTGAAACTCAGTTTTTGAGGTAAAGGTCAAAGAGTGCAGAGATGGACCATTGTGAGAAACCAAGTTTTTGAACAGAATCATTGGCACATACACATCCAGCTTACTTATTCCCATGCAGCAGCAAATTCATACTCTTGCTGTGTTTGCTGAAACATCTGTATTCAATTGGTCTCTCAACCCAAAATTAAATTTTATTAAGCTTTGCATTTGTTGGGTACCTGTGTGAGAGAGATTTGAAGCCATTCTTAAAATGAGTTCTTGTATACATTCTTTTTTTATAAATAGTTTATTTATAACATAATTTTATAAATGAAAAACAGTTTTAGTAAATGAAATAGCATCACTGGTGCAGCCCTGTCTATCTGTGCATTTATATTATGCATCCCCTGCATCATTCTGGATATCAAATTTTACAGAGAACAGAAAGAGAACTGGGCCAGTCAGATTGGTTTGATAATGTTGTTTCATTCCCTTTTTCATTCTCACACACACACTTACATCCTGTTGATAGCCTTGGGTTATGTTCTAAAAGCCTCTCTTCCTTTCTTTCCTCAGGCTATCCTGGAGGTTATCCAACCACAGCTCCTACTTACACACCTAACCTCTACCAAACCGGCAGCCCTGGATACCCTCCAGGTAAGACCCTCCTCTGGCCGAGTTTTGCCCCAGGCCAAGCCTATGAAACATCAGAACGGACAAGACTGAGAATCCTCCCTGGTTCATTACCCTGTAGAAAGAAAAGAATGCAGGGGATCTCATTGATGTTGCATGAGTGAAAAAATGTCCCTGGTGCCTGGAGAGAATATGCTGTGTTGAACATTTAACATAAACATTGCTTTGAGTTCTGAGATATTATTGAAAATAAAGAGATGAAAGATCACGTCAGCTGTACACATCCTGAAAGACTGCCATTTAAAATGATGCTTGTGTCCATTGAATATGGCCTGCCATTAAAATGATGGTTGTGTCCATTGAATATGGCCTGTCATTTAAACTGATGCTTGTGTCCATTAGATAAGGCCTAGCCTTTGTGAATCTCAAGAAATGGGTCACCTCATCACATTTCAGGATTTTACAATTTTCTCAGATTTCAAAGGAAAATCATTTCTTTCCACTCCATTAACAGAACAACTACCAGTCTGTGAGAGGAGGAGGGAGTTGCACATCAAATCATACATTTTGCAGTTTTGATAGAGGTCAGAGACCCAATGACAATGATCCAATGAGTCCAGAACATCTTGCAGGAAATTTTGGGAAGAAAAAATAATCACAACTAAACAGTTGTTATAAAAGACCTGCCACTGTCCCTCAAAAGGGTATTGCTGCCCCCTAATGGCTCCTGTATTACTCCTGTATCCAGTTGTTCCCGATGCACTGTGGATCAGGTTTGGTGATGGAAAAGGGTTGAGGTGGGTCATGACATTCATTTACAGAAATCGCTGCAGCCTAACTTTTGCACTTCCTGTAGGCATTCGCTTCAGTCAAATTAAAAACTGTAGTACTGCGTTGGGTTGTGTATTCTTTGAAATGTTTTGTTTCTGATTACAGTTTCTGTTCCAGTCCTAAAGCAATACTTTTTTGGAACCTATCAAATAATCACATTTTTGCAATAAACATTTATATGCTATAGAACCTCAGACATCTGGACCAGTGCCATCTCAAAACCAGAGATGGTTGGTAAGACTGAAAGCTGCAGATTACTGATTACGGATGTCAAAATACAGTGGAAAGAATTTAAATTTTTTATTTGAAGAAATTGTTGCATAACTGTCATCTTATTATATGTCATTTTATTCTTTGATGTTTATACCAGCAATCAAGCTCAGCTGATACACCTGTACCCATGCTGATAATGGAAAAAATAATCATTCATATTTCCCTCTCAAAATGAAAATACTACAAGCTCAAACTTGAAATGCAGAAAGGAAATAACACGTGCATATTTCATATACTTTCAAAAACGATCAACCAAGAAAATGGTAATGGGGATAAGGTATATTAGGATCCTTTTAATAGGAATCAACAACTTTAAGCAGACTAAATTAAAAACACATTTTATTGTAACGTGCAGGATTAGGTAGTTACTGTTGTTGATGTTGACAATATCACACAAAACTGCCTCACCTGAAATCTATAGCAAGTTTACCAGATACCCAGCAAGGTTACTGTATCTTAATGACTCAAAAACATAGGTTTTTGTGACATTCAAGCTGACTACTCAGATTTCCCAATGGGACCGTACGTTTTGTGACCACGAACAGTCACCAAAAGCATTTTGAGCAGAACACAGCTCAAAAAATTGGGAATTTCTCAGTTAATTAAAACAGGTTCAGTGTTGCTGGAGAGAAGAAAAGCTCATTTTAGTGCTTAAAACATTTTAGTGCTTAGAACTTATCTGTTCTACTGTGTGCTGTTACTGCATGATATAAACACATTAATTCAGTTTTGTGACTTTAAAGAATTAAAGGCTCTGTAGAATAGAATTTTGGTCTGATGATGGCATCCTTTAGTGTTTGGCATCACGCGATGAGTATGCCAAACTTGAATTAAAGGCTTTGTAGAATAGAACTTTGGTCTGATGCAAGCTGCACCAAATGATTGCCAAATGAAAAAGTAGCTGGATTTTTTTCATTTGACTTTTAGAGGTAGATATTCAAAGGGTCCAAAACGTTCCTAAATTTAGCCGGCAAAGTCACCTAGCAGTCAGTGGTCTGACTGTTTCATACAGTGATGGATGCTGTCATGTTAATGAATGGGGCTGATTTTAAAAATATGATTATGTCTGAAGAATTGCAATGTCTGTTTTTTAAGTGTTACGGAAATATAAATGTATTTGTTTCAAAGCATTCTTCTGTTGGAGTTTACCATAGCCATATTTTAAAAATGTATCTCTATCAGGGTCATTCAAGGCAGGTTCTTGAGCTCACAGCCCGTGAGCCTGCTTGCATATGTGAGTCTAATGCCCTTGATTTAGCTGTGGCTTGCTTCTAATATACCATTTGGGCTCTTGAATTGTTTTAGCTTGTAAATGTACATAATAAAATAAAAAAGCTTAAGCATGACTGCACAAGTTTTGAGAGAACCATATAATTACTGTGAGGCTCAAACTTGGATCTGTTCAAACTGTTTTTTATGGTAAACAGATGCACAAAACTGGCACCAGCACATGTTTATCACTTGTATAAATTTGCCTCGTATGTAGCTAACATTCTTAGATAAATTCAGATGCTCAGACCTCTGCATGCTGTAGACTTTTCCAAGAGCAGGGAATCATTAAGTTGATGTTTTTTTAATTCAACTCAATTGACCCTTCAATAAGTTCTGCCCCCCTGGTTACTGTTGCTATGCTTGTCAAGCTTTCGCACCCGGCATGTCAATATGGCGTTTTCAACGATACCAGTGTAATCGGTCTTCGTTGTATTGTGTTTAAAAGCAGGAGCCCGACGACGACGTAGGTGCATCGGTACTTATTTCCAGCCATCTGCATAAGAGCGCATTTGAAAAAGAAAAGGCGATGATTTACTATGTCGGACAAGCTTCTCCACCTCGTTAATCAGAGTGTAATGGGAAAGGGCAATGATTTTACAAAAGTATGTGATCGCCATATGTTTACACATTTGAAATAACAAAATACACAGAAACACGATGTTCGTAACAGTGAAGAAAGTCAATGCATACCTGCATAGGAGTGCTGGCCTTGATGAAACAATTATTAAATACTCGGATAATGGGATATCCATATTACAAAATTCATGTTTATACTTGCACAAGTTAAGAAAAGTTAATAAGCAAACTAGCTTATTTACAGCCTGCAGCTTGCAGTTAGCTTGTCAATCATTTAGCATGTCACGTCAGTTTACACTCGAATGCATTAAAATATTAAATAAAAAGCGACATTTGCATTGATAATATACAGATCATGAAAACATGCATGACTAATGTGAGGCAGGGGTTTATACATTTCAATTGTAGATTGATATTATCATCTTGTCTGAATAAGCTGTAAACAGCACATATCACACCGACCCCGTTCATCAGAGTGTAATGGGAAAGGGGAGAAATATGGATGCGCAGGTGACTTAACCCTTTGTTAGACACATTCTTGCGTTTTTGTCTTCGGAAAAGCGAAAAATACGACACCCCCTCTAAACCTTGAGGATCTCTGCTGTCGGACTTGCAGGTTCCATATGCACACCGTTTCGGCATTTTCCCTTGTTCTGAAAGTTGCGGTTGCTAACGTAGAATTGGGACAGCAGCCGTTCTAGGGAGGGGTTCTAGGCGAAGGGTCAGTTGTGTGGCTTCTCGTCTATTAAAGGCAAGGTAAAAGACAAATAAAACAATGAACTCCACAACACTTGTCTCTTTCTGTATCTGCAGCTCCATTGATTAAAATATCAAATTACATTTTTGCCCTTCGTCATTCTTACAATAGAATGTAGCAATCAATATTCAAATCTGTTGGAACTGATGCAATTTCTAGTAATTTGAGTTCAAACTCAAAGTTATGCAACAGTTGACAGTCAAGCCATTTTCTGCTGATGTGTGGAGTGTGTTGAACTTTTTCCCCCAAAATCCCTTAGCTCCCACTCACATTCCGTTGTGCCTTCTTGCTGGCATCCTGTGCTGGAGCCAGTCAGAAGAGGGTTATTGTGCTCACACAATGCTGTACTTCTGTACTGTGTGTACATTTGTTTATGTTCAAACTACTGGAAGTAAAATATAACATTCAGACAGAAGCTCCCTAATGCCCTGTCACCTTCCCTGTGCTACAAGGTGTTCCAGTTGTGGTGTTGACTGTACTGTACATGGCACTTGACTTTGAGTCTCTGGTATGCTTATAGAATGGGTTTGACTCAGTGGTATTACTTGTGATGTTAGCATCTGTTTTTCAGAAACCTGGTTCTCAGATTGTGGGTGATTTTGCCATTGTGGCTACTCTTGCTGTCTTTTTGTGAAGATAAGATGTTAACATCCTGTAGATGGATATGCTGGCATAGTTTCTTAAGGAGACATAGGATTTATGAATGGAGGGGAGTGTAATTGTTTGTATTGCACAGGATATGGGATGTTTCAGTTGACTGTAAGGGTCAATTAAGGATGTATGAGATGCTGTAAAGGGCAGTGAGAAGTAAAAGAGGCTGTGCTTTACTGTGCTATGCTGTTGTGTAATTCACAGAGCTGTATGAGAGGATGAACAGGTTGTGAGGCAATATAGAGGATATCATGCATGAATCTGGGTGGGGGCAAATGATGTTCTCTACTGTGTGTGTAACACCCCCCTCCCCTCCCCCTTTTCTGTTGTCTCTGCTGGGGCAGTGCTGCTGATGAAGCAGGGCTGGGCACAGACATCTACAGCAGGACCCACTGAGGGGTCCTATGACCTGGCAGTGGACGCGGGCTCAGAAAGCAGATCTTACCAGGCCTCTTCTGCAGCATTCAGTAAATATCCCTCCTTTTCTCTGGATACTCTCCCCATCACTGACAGAGCTTATGCACTGCACTGTGGGGGGGGGGGGGGGGGGGGGGCATCGAGGGCACTAGTCAGAATGAAATAGAAGGGTGGAGGGTGGAGCACTCTGCAAAGAAAAGCTGGCATTTATAGAGGCAGTCAATACAGAAGGACTAGAGGCTGGGAATTTACTTGGCTGTTTCTTCCTAGTGGTAGATGCTGTATATGTAAATTACAGTGTAGTTAATTAATGTGGTGTGTAGTGGATTAGTACTGCTGCAAGCTTGGATGTGGGAGTTTGGAATGAGAAAATAATTTTGCTATCGGAAAAAATATGTATACACATACACAAAGTGGGCTCAAATTATTGGCACCCTTAATGAAGATGAACAAGAAAGCTTGTACAAAGTAATGCAGATAATCCTATGTATTTTATTGTCTAATAAAAGGAAACATATATTCTCCAAATACAGTTGTTCTTAAAAAAGTTTTTTTTTTCCCCCAAGTAATAGTTAATTGAAGCCTGTGGTTTTCCCTGATTTTGCAATTGTGTAATTAATTGAAAAACATGATCTCATCCTCAGATTCTGATTATAACCAGCAGAATATGAACCTTGTCACATAATTTTAAAAGTGGCATTTTTAAAAACTGTATTCCTTCTGCTCCACTGCTGGGTTTCAATACTCCCCTGGCACAGGGACAGCCCATTTTATTTGTTACTAGTTTGCATGTAGCCTAAAATGGAGAGCATCTTGCTCCTTGCTGGAATTTAATGTGCATTTGCAAACAAAGTTGACTGACATCAGGTGGCCAGGCCACTAGGTAGGAAAACCAAAACTGGTGATTTGAATTGTGTGAATTTATGAGCAAATCTGCTCAAGCCTGTGCCTACAACAGCCTACATTAGCCAAATGATATGAAGGCATTGGTTTGATACCATAAATTCATTCATTATTAAAGATGCCCAATATCATGTGACAGAATGGCTTTATTCAAAAACCTGTCATGTGATCCCCTTTCCTTTTTCCAGCATACAGACTTTAGTTGTCTTACATTGGCCAACAATTTTACTATTCTACACTGGGAAAAAAAAAAATCCTCATGGCTGTTTTGTTCATGGACAGTCCATTGTATACAGTTAATGAAATTATTGCACTATTGACGGAATTAGTTTCAGAGAAAACCTGGCCATGTACAGCCCTGCTGAAATCGAGTTTGACACCTCGGCCTGCAGTTCTAATAGCATTTTCACGCTTCAGCAGCTTGTTTAGATGGTCTTTTGGTTCCCAGTGCTGACAGATATGTACAAAGTGCAGTGTGTGGAACTAAATATTTCTCCCTGGAGTTTTCCCCTTTCAGGTCCTCTTTTAAGTGTATCCAGATAACTGAATCCTGTGTACAGTTGTAACATTTCAGTCCAAGAAAAATGTCTGTTCATATTCATGAAGAGAGTTTCCAAGCTGTGAGCGACCTTTCTGTTTATACACATTCTGCACGTACTCTTATCTGTTGTGTGATCAGTGGTATTTTTGTCATTAGTGAAATTTGAGCAGACTATTGGCATTTTTCTTATAACTACATTTAAGCTGAAAATATGCTTTTGTCAATTCATTTACATTAATTATTATTGTGGTTCTCCATCCTGTGTATCTGGAAGTACTATCAGCTGTCAAAAAGCTTCTTTAGGTAATTTTTTCAGCTGTAAGGTAATATTTAACTGTGTACCTCATAGAAGGATTTTGGTACATCTCAAACCATGTCTAGACATTTAGTTCATGATTCACTGTTACAGGCAAAGTCTGTAGTTGAAGAAAACTGTTTTGCATGCGACACTCTTAAAATAAATAGTAAAATTATATATGAATGTGTAATATATTTATCTACAGGCACTGCTGCCAGAAGAAAAAACATTATTTTTCTTTTTACATGAATTATGCATAGTCTTGTCAAAAAACATTTAAGGGTAATTTGAGATTCCACTTGCACTAAAGGGCACCCAATGGAGCAATCAGTAGTGAATTTTTGATATGCAAGAGGTAGGGGAATCTGGATGTAACTTAATGGCTTAAGTTGGTCATTAATCCCTCCTAATTTGGTGTTCAGGACTGAGCTAATAATCTTTCAGGAAACTTGAACATTCTACATTCTCTGTGCCAACTATTTCGTAGTTGTGCCTTGAGTGATGAACATTTTGTTTGTCTCATTTGTGTGTTTGCATTTAAAAGGTTAGAGACGTCTTCTATACAATCATACTGACATGCAGTCTGGTAGTAGCTTTGGTACCAAGCAAGTCACAGTCTGAACTATAAATATATTTGCATACTGAAAATGTGTTATCTTTGAAATGTATCCCTACTGTCTGTACCACTGACCTGATGTGTGGGGCCACATTAGAGATTGTCTAACACAATCCTGTGTCTTGTGAATGTTACCCACACTAATTCCAGTGGTGTTTTTGACCAGCTGAGAACCTGTTTGTAGATGTTTCCTTTCTCTACAAAGAAAGATACTTTTGAAGTTAGATCTATTGAAGGAAAGCCTCAAAAAAGCATTAATGGTTGTGTCTATTAGCAGAGAGGATCACTATGGGGTTTGTTTCTTAATATTTATGACCATTATGTCTTGTGGTAAGTCATAAACTGTAATGGTAAAATAAGTATGGAAATAAATGAGATTATAAACTCCCAAAACAATGCTACAAACCTCAGAGCAGTAATACCCGAATAAGATGATTCATGAATGGAACAGCATAATATAAAAAGCAGTCGAAGATGTAACTGGCTGTATGCGACTTGTGATGGAAATTCAGAGTTTATATGTATGTATCCCAGAGCTACTGTTATACCACCTAGCAGAAAGTTTATTTTGATGTTTTACTCAGAGAACAAACTCTGTCTCAGTCCCAGTTGCTCAGAATTGCTGCGCAGACATTGATTTCGATCTTCTTGGAGGTCTGTATTACTGACATTTAAATAATATCATCTGTCATCACTTGTCATTCTTGTCAGTTTTTGTTATGGGATCTGTCCTTGCCAAGTGCGTTCTGTCATAGCTTGAAGAGTATGAGCCATACAGAGTTTTGCATCTTAGTTTTGCTATGAACTCAAAGCAGAATACCTTTTAGAAGGTAATGTGATTTAGATGTGTTTTTGTGGATTTCACAGACTGTCTACACTCAGTTTTTGTCTCATATGATATGATATGATATGATAATTAGGTGCAAGAGACCGAGACCAAGAGAGAGCACCTCTCCCGCTTGCTTCCAGTATGTGATAGTAATTGGTTTCTAGAGAACATGTGTGTATAATACAACTGTTAAATGCCAGGTGAAGTATTTGGCACCATGAAACAAAAATCATCATGTCTTCAAAAAAGATCACATCAGCAATAACAAAGTACTGAATAGGAGTGTTGTGATGATTGTATAATTGTGTAATAGCTATTATAGGAGGAGACATACTTCATTATTGTACTTAATAGATTTTGCTGTCATTTTGTTTCCTGTTTTGTTGTTTTAACTTCTCCATTTTTATTTTCAACTAAAAGAAAGTTCCTTTGTGTTACTTTGATCACAATGTAGTCTGTCCTCCACAACTTTTTCCACAACTATCAGTCTACAATCTGTGCAGATCAAGCTGTGAAAATATACCCTCTTTGTGAGAGACAGAAAGAGAGATGAAATGTTTCAGAGTGCAGATTCACTCTTTGAAGTTTACTGACACTCTTTATGTACTTGGCAATAATGAACAACACAGATTTCAAATCATTGAAGAATAACAATTCCCATTGAATTCGCCCAACTAGGAACCTCAACTGCATCCACCTTAGGACAACAGTGACATAACTTTCCCATGTGCAATTTGTTCTGGTTTATACAAAGCCTTACAGGCAGGCATTTTAACATTTTAGTTTTATATTTTAAGTATACTCATTGTCAATAAATGGCTGTTCTTTAATGGTGTTTTTGTGTTATTGAGTATTGCTAATTATGGTTATACTGTTACAGTAGTACAAAAACATTATTTGTACATTATTTGGCCTAATTGTGACCCCTTTTACTGTTACCCTGGCTTGTATGTACTTCCCTTGCTTCACACATTTGCTGCTGGGACAATTTTGTTACATGCTCACTGCCCTAACTATGGCCCTCCACTTCCTGCAACTTTAATTGCATGCCTGTGAGTGTTATGCCCCACCTCAAACGAGGGCATACTTTCTCTCTCTGATCCACTCCTTTCTCTTTCTCATTGTCCCTCTCATTCCTACAGGATACACCGCCGGGACCCCCTACAAGGTGCCCCCAGCTCAGACCAATGGAGCCCCTCCACCATACTCCCCATCCCCCAACCCCTACCAGACGGCCATGTACCCAATCAGAAGTGCCTACCCCCAGCAGAACCTCTATGCTCAGGTATGTCAGTCATTGAGGAGGTTTGTAAGTTGATTTGGACCTTTTGATTGCTAATCGTGTCAGTCTGGAACTGTTGAGCTCACAGTATCTACATTTCATGGTATGTGTACCCAGCACAGTATAATGACAATAAAGTATACTTGAATTAAATTGAATAATATAGGAAGATGACCAAGGCCAGTGTTCAGGCAATCTGTGAAGAGCAGGTCATGGTAATGCTTAGTCCATCGTTATTGTATTGACTGTGTTGCTCTCTTCCTCTATCTCTTAGGGTGCTTACTACACACAGCCTGTGTATGCAGCTCAGCCTCATGTCATCCACCACACCACAGTAGTCCAGCCCAACAGCATCCCCTCTGCTATTTACCCCGCCCCTGTCACCGCCCCCCGGTCTAACGGTATGGCGATGGGCATGGTGGCTGGAACCACTATGGCCATGTCAGCGGGTGAGTGAGGAAAGTCCAAAATTGCACTCCTCTCTCAAATTGTGTTGTGTTATTTATCTGTGTTTGCTTGCTCCCAAGACTTCACCAGTTGTGACAATAAAATAAATTGTTTTGTTCTAAATGTACACATCACATGTATGACTCTAGAAAAGAATCAGCGCCAGCACTACTCTATGGACTGCCATAGAACAACGCGACAATCTGAATTTTCTCTATCTTTATTGCTATTTAGCTTTCATCGAGCCAGGTTAGTTTCACAGAGATAAACATCTCATTTTCCAAGAGAGACCAAATAAAAATAGCACCAGCAAAGATTTGTTTTCTTTTACAAGCTGAAAAAAACAGCCCTACCATACAATACAAATAAACACATAAGATAAACCTGTGGCCATTACATAATGATCAGATACATCAATCAGTTACAGTAATCACATCGGTCAAATAAAGCAGTTACAGTTGTAAGCCACATGGTCATTAAGAAGCCATTTGAATTCCTCAACAGAAGTAAAATCAGTTAGCTAAGGGGTGAATTTCAGAACCAGGCAGCAGAATAACAAAGGCTTTTTGCCATGTTGCTTGATAATTTGAGACAGTTAAATGCCTTTAAGTCTAAGACTGTTTTTATTAATCTTACTTTTGTCTTTGAAACAGTTCTAAAGGCTGCATTTGAAATTTTCAGAGCTTTCCGTGTTTTTTCCTTTTCCAACCTATTTCTGGTTTAAAAGAAAAATTAGCTCCATGTCTACAATAAAAAAACAATGTTCAACTTTATTCCAGTTTATTAGATGCTCAGATTCTCATCAATCTAAATACCAAGGTAATTAACTTAATCAATGGAATTTCCATCCAGAGTAGTAATGATAGTCATATCTGCCTGTTTGCAGTTGGAATATGTCATGAACTTTTTTTTTTTCCAAGGCATATAGAAGTTTCATAAACGTCATGCAAGCCATATATGAACTCTGATCTGTTAAGGCAATAATGTTGCTCAGCTTTGAAAATGTATATTGGCGGTTTTAATGTTTTTACCAATATTGTTAATGTAAATAATGAATAATAGGATCTAATTTAGAGCCTTGAACACCAGACTGTGAAGACAAATAATCCATGAACCATGTTAAAACCTTTCCATTAATTCCAGTACAGTTTAATCTTTGGATTAAAGCACAATGATTCACTGAATCAAATGCCTTTGCCAGATCAATGAATACAGATAAATAATGCAGTGTTTTTGTCCATGCCCCAGACATGGACATTGATTTTCAACCTTATTGAGGCCCTGATGGTGCAGTGGTTTGTTCTAAAATCTGACTGCATTTCATTCAATATATTATTTTCCTGCAACTTCACCTTCAGCAGCTTATTGAGTTATTATTTGTAAAACTTTTGCCAGTGCTGAGAGCTTTGCTAGGCTTTTTGGTTTTGGGTTTGGGAGTTCGGTTAGTACGGATTTATTTCGATAAGCATATCGCAGTGTGTTGCTATAATTTTATAATTTTAATTGAATAAGTGGACAACTGTGTGGAAACGTAGAGATCAGAGAATAGTTGCGCGCGCACAATTGGCTCTTGATGAAGATGCCTACACCCTGAATAATGTCATAAGCAATACGAGCAGGGAGCAAATGTAGCAGCACCTCGGTTGTGTGGCAGAATGTTGCTTTTACACGTGACGATCACACTCAATCAGAAGTGTTATGCAGTTAACATTTACTGGTCACTGAGAAGTTGGTTGTGATGTTTCTTTACCCAGGAAGAACAGGAAACATGCATATTGGAAATGTCAGTATTTCAGGTTTTAAATAGACTTAAAATAATCGAAGCCGATTAAATACATGAATTCTTGGTTTCGCGATAATCCATAAATGAATGATGAAACTCATATGGGCCTGGAGTTTGAGTGTCAGTGGGTTTTAAGTAAAGCTTTATATGCCTTACAAACACAGAAGGGTGGCAATTAACTTTTTCCTAGGAATCAGGTCATTTTCTTAATGTATCATCCCAATTTTTAGTTTGTGAATAGTGATCCAACCTCCACAAAATGTTGATAAAAATAATTTAAAATACAAGTCTTACTCATTATCACCTGGAATTCCACTAATAATCAATCTTCTAATTCTTTGTTTTTTTACTTTCAAAAAATGTGAGGGACCAATCAGGTTCTCAGTGAGCTTTAGGTAATACTTTGATTCCAGGCTTCTAATAATAGCCACCCACTGTTTTCTAAGGCATCTCTTAGCAAACTAATTGTTGTCTGAGTTAGCCCTGCTCACTTTGGCCCACATTCTTAAAGTGAATTTACCCCCTCCTTTGATGTGATTTTGTCTAAAGTGAGCCAATTTGTTGCAAAAATACCGGTATGCTTTGTGAGAGAAAATGCTACATCAGCCTGAGGAATTTAGTTAGTCTCTGTTCAGGCAATACGACATGATCATACAGAAACCCTTAAACATTAATTTGCTTGTAATCTCTGTATGAGCATGCGTGGGGAAAAGTCCAGAATTTATCACCTTATGTACAGGCAATTTCACATTGGTCAATTAACATCATTAGCAAAACATCTGAATTGGTGTAACAGGGAACAGTATCAGTTGGTATCAAGTCAGTAAGCAAAGATTCCAGCCTTTGCTATGTACGAATGTTAACAATCAAGTTAAAATGAGTGTAAGGCTTTTCGGTATAAAGCAGAAGGACATTTTTGTGGGTGCATTTTTGTGATTCTTTCATAACATGTTGATGTAGCATTGTATTGCCATGGTGATATATCTCTGCCTCTGAATCTGTCCATGCAGGGACTCTGCTGACCACACCACAGCACACACAACATATCGGTGCACATCCAGTTACCGTGCCAACATACAGGCCTCAAGGAACGCCTGGGTACAGCTATGTGCCTCCTCACTGGTAAACCCACCTGCCAATTCATGTAAGTCATTTTACACTCATGCCACGCGCCAAGTGTGTTAATCAGGCATGACCAAAATGTAACGGTGTCTATATTGGTTGTAAAATAACATATTACAGCTGCTCTTCCACTGCTGGTGTAACATGCAGTACTATTGGATTAGTTTTACAATCACTATTTTATATGACTGTACTAATCTCATTGAAGCCAGGTTGTTAGTGGTTCTTTCCAAGCACAACCTATTTATCAGAAATGTATTGAAAAGTAAAGATATGAATCTATAGTTCTGATGAAATTGTATGCATGTATGAAGTATTTCCCCTGTCTTGTTTTTCAGATCTGGAGTCAAACATTGTATGCAACTTCTCAAGTCTTACATTGGTGCTGGGCTGTCAACTTCGGGGCACCAAGTCTGTTTGCAAGAACAAAAAAAAATATTGCAAGGGTCACTTTTGCATTCTGTAGTGTTTATGTAAAGGTTGCTTTTTAAAATTTGTTTGCCTCTGTTCTGTTCTAGTTGTTTTTGTTTTGACTCTCAGATACTCCAGACTGACACTGACCATCATCAACAGAACAAATGTTTTACATTAACACTGGTGTATTCACAGGGCCAGTCTCAGTGCTGGGAATCACACATCTTCTTCTTATGCTGCCAAATTTTCTAACAATTAGATTTTAGGACAGGTTTTTTTTTTTTATTATCGTTATAATTATTTCCAAGTTGGCTCCCGGGAAAGGGCTTTGGATTACATTGCATATTTCCTTTCATTTTTATTTGCCTTCCAGTTTGGTTTAAAATGTTCATCTTCCAATACTGATAACAAGGGTTGTCTTCCAGCTTGTAGCAGTTTGTTAAGTAGACATGATATTAATCTATCCACTGTATGGGAGTATAAATTTGGTAATCCCTTTGCTAGGAAAAGAGTAATGCAGTAATCTTAGTTATACAATCTGTAGAGGACATTTAAGTCAGTGGACATAATTAGCTTGTACGTCAAAAGTATAGTAAGCAATTTTAAGAATTTGAATATATTCTAAAGTGTGTGTGTATGTATTCTTATACACATGCAAACACGCATACACACATTCAAGCACTCAGACACATGCGTGCACACATATAGACAACATAGGTGTTTGTTGTTTTGGATGTTAACCAGGATTTAACTAGTAGCCCTTGAGATGCACTTACCTAGAACAGCAGGCACTGATGTGAACCCAGTGGTAGCTATGTGCCAACATAATGGGGTGGAGGGGTGCTTATGGCATCATTAGGATTATTCAGGATCTGACATGTTAAGGATTTAAAGGGACTGAGTGTAACTGGGAGAAACATAGAAACAAAACAAATAGCATTTTAAAAAATGTTGGTCGTCATGGGTTTGATAGTAATGCGAATGGCAATGGTACCCAGGCTTACAACCCCATTTCACCCTCAGCCTGCCCCCTCCATACTAATGCAGGTGCCAAAGATATGGGGTGCATTCTATATGCCCCCACTAACTAATTAATCCATACTGATCTCTGATCAGTTCCCAGCATTTCACACAGAGTGCTTACTACCTGATTAGTGGTCTTAGATCAGTATGGAACCATGGGTTAGGATCCAGGCAGGCATTACCACAATAAGTTTAAATATTAATGGATGACATTCATAACAACTTGTGTGCACAAACACTTCAGATTAAATAATGACAATAATAAGATTGTGTGTTGTACAGAAAATGTCCATGTATATAGTTAATTATACAATGTGAAAGACAGCGCTGTCATTTGCAATAAGGATTGAATTTAATGTTTACGTTCAGGCCCTTTGTTGTTGTTAGTGACATGTGGTTGTAATTATATGCTTGTTTTTAAACAGAATGAATAGTTACAGCTGCTTCGTGGAGGGCCTGATGGGGGCGGTAATGAGCCATAGTCCGCTCACAGGAGAGGGGCAGGGTTGAAGTGATAAGGGGGTAATTGTGGGTGTCAGGACAGAGGACACAAGGCGAGAGCATTGGTTTTATGAGTGCAGCTGTCAGACATATCCAGTTTCATTCTCCTGGGTGGAGGGTTTATCAGTTAGGACTGCTTTTTGCTGAGCAGTGGAGGTAGGTTAGGGTTTAGGATTTATTATTTTTAACGAGCCATTATAGTAATGTGTCCCTGCATGGAGTTAGCATTTCCTTGCCCATGAGTAGTGAATGAGGGTTAGAGTCCATGTCTCTGTTGTAACTGTCTGATGCATGGTTCCCTGCTCCATTCTCTCTCTCACCTCAGGGCAAGTTTTTTTTTTTTCTGGTCAAGTGGAAAAGCTGATCCATTTGGGTGTCTTTGCACACTGAGAAAGGGGCGATAGGAGGGATCAGAGAGTGAATTGGGAGTGATATATTGAAATAATTCAATTTTAATAGAAAAAATTATTGATTTAAACTGCTGTGCAAAAACACGGGATGTCACTGAAAAAAGGGTTTGGATTCAGGCTTCTTAGTCCCCAGTTTGAAACCAAAATGATTGAATCAGGTGCAGGACTACCTGAAGTCAGCCATGATGGACATTTGCACAGCCTTCCTAATATTAATTACATGTATATTTAGAAATAATGTGACCACATATCAGAATTATTTTATTAAGCAAGACATTAAGGAGGGGTGCACAGACAAATATCAATATTAATGTATGATAAAACACAGGTACTTAAACTATGAAGAGATCTTTGATTAGAAAAGAGCTCATATTCCCAAAATGGTACCCTTTGATCTCCAGACAACATACATTAACCAGTATAGACACCATCATTTATTCTGTTTCTGTAAGAATAAGTAACCACTAATTGAAACTGAATATCGAAGTTTATTTAGCACAGTATTACTTATAGCATATAAACATATGTTCCCATGTACAATACAGTAGCATGTATAATCTAACTCTGTGTTCTAGAATTATCCAGCAGGATTATGTCCTTGCAAAGCATGACTATGGGAGGTGCAATGGTTATTGCTGCATTGGTTGGTGTACTTTTAAACCTTAAATCAGACTGCCGTACTCCTTATGTTTAGTCACTATGAAAACAGTCGTTCTTTGGTAAAGGTTTGATGTATAGACATACCACAGTCTCTAGATATTTCTGTGTGTTGCAAAACTTAAAGCGGAACGTTCCACTGCCTTCAGCACACTAAATCATTCCATTAAAAGTCCTCTGGGTCACATTTGAAATGGGTTTTAAAATGCAAAGCAGTACTGGGAACAATTATTTACAACAGTACATCAGACATTCCGTTACATTTTGAATAGAATGCGACAATAAGCCTCCAACAAGTAACAATAGTGGACCACAAATCAGAAGCCTCTTCAGTTGTATGTGTTGCTCATGCAAAATTAATTAAGTTTGTGTTCTGAGATTGAGTTTTTAAAAAGGTGTATACCATGCGTTTAATTCACGGGTGTACATGAAAGTGACACACTAAGTAAGCAGGGTTTGTTTTCCTTTCTGTGCTTTGCTTTGCATGTTTCTTGTCTTTTTTGATTCCAGACTTATATACCCAGAACAGTTCTGTCTCTTTAAATGTACAGAATTTGGGACTTTTTCCATTTTAAAAGATGCCTTCATCTTTTCTAATGATCACATTAGTTATCATCTTCGAAAATGCCAGTCAGAGTACCCAGAGACTGAACATGCTCTGCCAAGAAACATTTACTCTGGTTATGACTGTTTTTGGCCAATATTGAAGAAAAACTAAAAATTTCTCCCCGTGTAATGAAACTCCAAAGCAATTATATTAGTTTCAGTCAAAACGTTATTTCTGTATCGTTGCTTAAGAAGTGTAATGCAGACTTGCAATAATACATATTGACAGTTGTGCTGGTCTAATTCAGTTTGAAATAAATACCGTTTTTAGGGAGGATGGTTGAACTAGGAACAAGAGGGGAATTTTTTAAAGAAACTTCAGCTGTGTGTCGCCTCCGGTATTTTAAACTTAAATGAGGTTTTAAATATGTAATAATAAAAACAAATAATCTAGGTTTAAAAAACTTTTCAGTTCTGATATGTAATTTAAGCGCTTTTTGCCATTAAGTGTTATTTAAGTTTTATTGATGATTGATGTTTATTATTCTTAAACAGAGGAACTTTATGGTTGAACTGAAGTGGGGTGCTTCTGATAGCTTCAGGGAGCATTTCAGAACACAAGTCTATGGCAGGTGTCTTTAAAAAGGAGAAAATCATTTTTAATTCACTTCTTGGGGAGGGGAAAATCAAAGGTTTTCATATGCATGAATGTCATGTCTGGACAGTACCCTTCAATCTGTACACCTGGATTAGTACAGTTTTAATTCACGTGCCAATAATATGTCAGGAATCTGTATTTAAATCGACCAAGATTGTGAAATTATGGCAAATTATTATATACAACACGTTGCAACATCAGAATGTTTATTTTGCATTCACCTGAACCAAATGAAACCACAGAGGGACACCAAGTCTCATCACCCACAGGTTCCATACTGGTCTTTGCTTGCTGTGCTTTTCATAAATCATATGCATTGAAATTCCAAGCAACGTTTTCTACTTTTACTCTTCACTGTGGGGAAACTGGCTCAGAATCTTGAGGAAGAGCAATCCTGTGATGTTGTAAATGTGTTCAGTTAAGCATGGTTATAAGTTGTATGTAAAGCTATCAGACTGATAGAGGAGTCATAAACTGAAAAAAGAAATCTGTTGGACTGTTGCTGAATGGGGAAAACCACATTTGTAATTCAAGTTGAACATGATATCAATGCATTATTTAATAGCCATATTTTCGTCATCTGAGAAAGACAAAACAATCTGAAATCAATTGGAATGATAATAAGGTGTTAACATTGTGTTTGTCTGTTCTCTGTGCAGGTACAGAGATTTATATTCATGCATATGACTCCTATTGCTTGAGTGTTTCAGCACCCAGGACAGAACTTTTCCCAAAGGTTAAACTGCTACATCAGGAATAATAGTAACTCTTGTTTATGTATTCATTATTAATTGCAACTTGACATTTCATACATTTATACAGTTTGGAACACTAATTGTGAGGCAAAAAGTGTAAATTCTGTGTCTTCCAAAATGCATTTTCCAGAGCACATTTAATAACAGTACCTGGAGATTCAGTGTGTCCAGCTAAGGCAAAACATTCTGAAATTGTTCCTGTAACATGAGCATAACCTCACTCTAACATTACAGGAACATTGAGTGGATGTTGTCACAGCAGTAGCTGGTGGTCTTGTGAAGTGAAAAGACCCACATCAGACTTGTGGATATGAAGTGTAAATCAGTTTTTTCTTTTTTTTTGATGATCAGTTAGTGATCTCTGTGACAGAATTAAGCCAAGTTTGTAATTGTATAATATTTACTGTAAGATGTAGAACATTCAATAACTATTAAAATCTTTCCCAAAAAAGTCAAATTTTATGGGTTTTTTTTCTTGTAATTTTCTTGCCCTTGTCTCAGGTGGTGAGTACAACTCAATTTGAAATGTATTGTACTTGGACATAAATTGTTTACCTACATTATACTCTTACCATTAAGTGAAACAGATTGTATAGCAGAATTTGACCAATATGCATAGGTGGAGGAAATGCAGAACAATATAGTATTAGTATTTATTATTTATTAAGGAATTGAGCCACTACTCACAGAACAGCACCAAACCTTGAAATGCTATTCATGTTTTTTTTAAGCTTTCTAGTGTGCCTTTCGAGTTGTTCTTCAAAAAGGAAATTATATCATTGTTTGAGAGATTGAGGTGAAAATCAACTCTACACACCACATTCCTGAACTATGTATAATAGTTCAGTGATGTGGTTATTGTGGGGGGTCATATAAAGCATCTTACTTTCTGGATGTTTATGAAACCACACTTGAACCAGTTAAGCAGTGTACATGGGTGTGTTATCATCTTGGAATATGGTAAGATCTTGAGGAAACAATCCTAGTGAAGGGTCTTTAAATGAGCTCAACTGTATTAAAAACCGAAATGAACAGAGGATTTTGTGGCACTCTTTGCCAGTTATCAGAAAACCCACTTTTGGGGTTTTGCCATACTGACTTTCCAACATAATTCTACCATGCAGAGCTGCCCATCAGATCAAATGACTCCCATGAGATGGCTGTCCATATCGAGAGAGATCCACCACCATATTCAAGATTTGGGAACATGCATGGTGGGTTGAAGGCTTACTTCGGCTTTCTCAGATTATATTATTGCCGTCCTTACCTCACAAGTATGTCTGGGGGGAAAACGCACGTCTAACTGCCGTTTGGTTTATAAGACAATTTGTCACAACCTATAATAGGCCTGTATGTAAGTCGCTTACGGGGCCTGACTTCTAAGCTCTGCACGTGCACTTTCTTGTCTGTTAATAACAAGAGCAAGCCTATTTTATGGCATACTGCCGAATGGAAATAACCTTAGTTTTCAGATCTTTATTGTGGAATCCGTTAAAATTAATTGGGGAAAACCCGACCTTATATAATATACGACATTCAAGCTGCAGTCACTTCTATTTATACTACGTTACCGTTTTTGCTCAGATAATTTAATTGCAGGTTGCCTTTCATCTGATATCCATCCTGCTGCATGCTTTGTGGACTGTTGAAGCTGTGGGTCATGTTCATTTATTTTGCTTCACTGCTCTCCCTCTGGAACTACACAAAGTTACGGACAGCTCCATTTTTTGCTGAGCTTGTGGTTTTTTACTGAAAACAAAATGTTTAGCTACACCTGTCGCCCAAATTTAAGCACAAGCACCGGTATCAAGGAAATCATTTCAACAAAACAGTTTAAAGGGAACCAGTAAAGACTGAGTAGAGTAAGGTTATTTCACAATGCTGGACCATTTGCTCTCATACTTTTCAGTATGCAACATCAGCTATCCAGAGGAGACCCGGTCAAACATGTCATCTATGGACGTAACTAAGGTAACAATGTAACTTTTTATAGTTTAGTATCCGTTTTCAGTTAGCTGCAAGTAAACGCAGTCGCCGACTCTCCCAACTATGCTAATTCCTGAGTCTCCCTGCCATGTACTCGAAGTGTCGCTATTGAGCTTGTTTTCAACCAGCACAGTCAATTTTTTCCTTCCAATTCGGTTAGCAATTTCCTCTCTACCTAGCTGACCACTTGTGTCAGCTCTGCAGAGTTCAGTCGGGGGATAGACTTGAGCGTAGTTTGGTGTATCATGGCCGCCTGACTGAGATAAATTTGCCAACATTTTCCCCCTTTTTCCTCGACATAGGGGGACACGTTTGTGTTTATTTTACAATTCCTAAGCTTTAATTTTCTTTAAATTAACTTATCATACACGGGATTCATCATTCATGTCAAAGCTCAAATATGCAGCCACCACCGAGGAAGGTAAGCATTTTCTTCCCTTGTTTGCGAAAATGTCAAATCTTTTACACATAAGTCTTAGCCGGAGTTGCAATAGCCTAACTAGCGAGATGTTGCATGTTTACATATTATGCGATCGTGATTATAAATACTGCGAAATACGTGCGGTCCAAGCGTTATATTTTTGGAGAAAAGTTAGGACAATGCAACAGTTGCTTGTTTATTGTGATTCCTAACTATAAATTGTTTACACTCGCTTGCTAGCACGCTGGCTAAATTAGTTGTCGATATTTTTCTCGGGGAAGGTAAACTTTAGTGCTAACGTTAGCTAGCTAAATGGGTTCTTATTGCGAAACTTGGCGGTGAAGTTTAAGAAGGTCCATCGCGTGCACTGTTATCTTTTTTCTGTTTGGTTGCTAGTGATACGTTAGCTTGCACTGTGCATGCGACAATAACGCTTTACTAGTAATTTTTAGGAGGTTTTGTGATAGTTTAACTGATACTTAGTCAGCTAGCTATCGGTACATAGCTATAATGTTTGCTTTCTTCAAGCACGATGAGCACAGTTATGCATGCTGATTAATGCCCGCTAACTACTTTAGAATACTAAAACCCCAACTGGCTTTTATCAAAAACAAAAAAAAAAGTTTAAATATGCTAATTAACCCTGTAAATGTTAGATAATATTTAAAGGAATTAATGTGTTATCAATTATTAAAAAACCCCTTCACTATCTGGTTAACGGCCGTAGACAAGTTAACACTATTCGATTGCTAACGTTAGCGAACTTAGCTCATGTTATTAAATGAAGTACTCGTATAGTATGGCAAGCTATCTTATTTTCTTGAGCGATATGAGTGTCGCGAACAGCATTAAATTTGCCATAGTTACCAATAGGATCTTCGGTATAGTGTTGGGGTTCTCCGGAGTTAATGGGACTGGAGTCTTTATTTTTGACCCTGTGTGTTAGCGTGACACAAGCGTTATTTGCGTGTAAAACTTTTGACATGGCTTATTTATTAAGTGGTATTGACATTTTGTTGTATGTTATTGTATGCTACCCTGTTAAATCAGTTTATCTAAAAGTAGCTACTGGTAAGCCGTTTAACTTTACGTTCTAGTAAAGAACGTAAAGGGATAACGTTACATGGCTTGCGCCATATACCTCCAAGGAATTAAACAATGATATGTAAAACTGAAGCCATGACATTTTAATATTGTAATGTTAATTGTGTGAAATAAGTAAATTAGCACAGTAAAATGCTGTGTTACCAGTCAAAGTGCTGGATTCATTGATATTTATAATTGGACTTGAGCGGAGAGACCCAAAAACCAGTTCAGAATGGAGAGTGCTACTTGATCAGTGAGGAAGGTATGCACTGCCGCTGACTTCAATGTAAATATTCCTGTTTGTTGAATTTGTTATAGGTCAAAGTCACTCAAGAACTGAGGAACACTCACGCAGAGCAAATCGCAAAACTCAACAACAAGCATCAGACAGAATGTGATCTACTGGAAGATATGAGGTGAACATATTGGACTGACAAATAAGCACAGAGCAAGAGCATGCATGGAAAGGGAAGCAGGATTATAGTATCATATCACAAATTATTGAAAGGAGAATAAAAATTATTGAATGTATGCATGTGACAAAGGCATTTCCTCTACTTCTTCCTCTGCTTTTCCTCTTATCCACTTCAGCAGCTGTTACTTATGAGTGGAACAATCAGAAAACAAATATTTGTCCTTCCTCTCTTTTCCCTTTCTCTTGCTTCTCTCTTTTCAGCTTATGTATTCCCCATCTGAAAGTTTTAAGTGTGATTGCGTGGATATTTAGCAGTTTTTATAGGGTTTGAGGGTTTATGTGTTGTTATCCTGCATTAACTCACACTATGTACTTTTTTTTTTTTTTGTTTTTTTTTGAGTAATTTAAGGAAGTGTTAATGAGGCTTGTTCATGTTGCAGTAAGTTTGTTAAAGAATTTCACATTACTGCTGATAAAGAGAGTACATGAAACGTGGGGATGGTGAACTACCTGGCACAAATTAACATAATTTACTCATGTGAACCAAAGTGACTATTTGCCCTGGCCACAGTAGCTGTTGGATGGAGAGTGAAGGTTTCCTTATGAAGCTGCAGAAGTAAATCTCGGCAAGTGCTCTGTCCATGTGGTGAAAGTGAATTGGTTCGTTTGATTTTTCTTTCAATGTATGAGCAGCTACCTGAAGTACATAATATTGCACAACCAGAAATAGTCTTCTTAAAACATGCAAGTATCAGCAGTGTAAAGTCCCTGTTGATAATTTTCATGTAGTCAGTTTTACACTGTCGTTTGTCTTCTTGTAGTTGTTTCTCTTACTATGAGTCAAAAACAACATTTTTCCAGTATTATCCCTGAAGGGCAGGCTTACCTTTCATCAGCATAATATTTAGTCCATAAACCGTTTTGATCCTCAAAGTGGCCTTGTGCATGTAAACTCTCTAATTCCCTGCTTTTTTAAAATCTTGTAGGGACCAGGGGTGTTGGGTTTGAGACAGAGGATTTCTGGCAATTTCCTCTCCCTTTCGGTCAACAGCTCTATTATTTACAGCCTGTTGTATCATTTTGTTGTCCCAAATGTTAGCATTATAGATTTAGAATTCTTCTTAATGCTGTTAAGTAGTGAAAAGTGTCTGAATTAAAATCCTCACAAGCCCTCCGCTTTCCATCATTCTTTTTTCCCTCTGATAATGTCCTTCCCCATATGCTAAGCATGAAATCACATCTTAAGCTTAGGTGTTTTACTGTTCACCAACAGCACTTTTTGGTACTGTACTGGACCAGCTGGGTGTTGAGCTGTAGCTGGAGCAGACTGTCTGCTCTGCCCAAGCAGTTCGGCCTGTATCTTTACCAGCCTTTAGGTCTGGTCGAATCAATGCAGCAAAACATATCTTTTTTTTTTTTTTTTGAGACAAACCACACTAAGGAGTATAAAAGAAAGGATAAAAATATGACATTAGAGATGAGTGTTTATGGATGCTGATTATTTTTAACATGAGAAAGCACTTACCAGCCTAGGCAATGCTCTGGTGTTTATATGTAAAAAAAGAACATGGTGTTCAGTCTTCGCTCACCCCTGGGACCGGGTGAAATGGTTCTCAAAAACAAGAAAAACAGTTTGGCCAGAGTAATTCAAGCGACTCAAAGTCAGGGGTGAGTTTAGGAGAAGTGCCTCAGTAAACAGGCTTGTAAAATACATCAGTTTGTGTATTCCCAAATCCACAGTTGTTACAATCACTTTGTCACATGGTGAGGCTGTTACATTAATTGTCCTGTAATATTGAACAATACCTCTTAATACAGTTACAGCACTGGGCCTCACCAGTGGACCATATGCACAGATTCAATCATAATCCATGTCTCTGAACAGTTTAGTAAATATTCTGTCATTCCTCAAGTGTTTTGGTAAAGTAAAATTTATGTGTGCTTGGGAGCATGTGTATGACTGTATGCACAGGAGTTGTTTGGCTTGTTAGATAATTTGTGGGAAAGATAAAGGTCTTAAAATCAATATAGACTATTTACATTCTAAAAAATAACATGAAGGATATGTCCACATTTGAACTGTACTTAAAGTGCTGATTCAGAAACATCTTGGCATATTTTTTGTATTTTATTATTGTTGCCCAGTGGCCATGTTATGGTAGTTTTAATATTTAAAATGGAGATTTCATACCATACTAAATGTTTAGGTTAATAGATAAGTCACTCTGAAATAGTTGGAATAAATTCATTTTTTTATACCACAGTTTGAAATTACGCACACTGCCATTCGTATATTTTTATTTTATCTCATGTGTCATGTAACCACTGCACTAATGGTCCCATTAAGGTCCATTATGCAGGACTGTACTGCATGTGTGGAGTACCCTGTCCTCCCCTGTGCTTTTATGCCATGCCTATTTGGAAGTCTGAGCATTTTTTTCTGTTTTGGTTCTAATTGTAAAGATGCAGGATGTAGATATATGGGAAATGACACCTCCAGTGTCTGTAAGGGTAAATTCGATCAGATTTGCTCAACGCTTGGGATAGGACCGCCCTTTGTGCGCATTTACAGACAACAGGCAGCTGTAGCTTCAAAATAGCACAGCAGTGTGATATAGCAATATTTTTAGGGTGAAGACTGAGAGAATGGGCTTGCTTCCAAATGAACAAAATCCTACAGAATTATTTATATAACTCAAGAAAATATGTAATAAAGTCAGTCTGATGATTTATGCTTTTGAGCACCAATGTATCTATAATTCACTGGTTTCCAGAGAGTCCCGCTGCCCCAGTGCCTTTTAACATTCAAGGCAATCCTGTTATCACTGCCACTGACAATTAAATGATTTCATATAGTTGTTTTTTGGACTGAGTAGATAGGTATCTAGAAGTAAAAGTAGATGAAGGAAATGGACAACTAGTCAGAATTTTCCATGACGATGACACTGATAAACTGAACAGAGTAGCTCCTGAACAATGTTAGTTGGATGGCGTTAGGCTAGGAATAGATAGATGGTTAAAATACTTGTATTTTAATGAATAAAAACATTCATTATTCAAAGTAGCTGTTTTTTGTGTTGTTGCTTTACATGAAGCAAGTTGTGACATGGTTATTTGGTCTGTAGCAAACTAGATCAGCTAACCGTAGCTTACTAGCCATTTTAGAACATTTTAGTATCGTGTTGTCCAAACAAACATAGCTAATGGCTAAATATAGTTTGCTATCTGCTAGATTGTGCTATAAATTGGCAAGTGATTATGACAATACATTGATGTCTATTTATTGGCAATAAACACCATGAAAAGTTGGTCTCCCAATGTTTAAGATAACATTTTTCCAATTCAATGTTCATTATGAATAACATGGTGTGTGGCATTGAATATTTTGTCCCAGGAAATGCCTTTTCACAACCTGCTTCAGGTATGTCAACTAAAACTTTAAATTAGGAAGTAGAAAGGGCAAAAGAGATACAAAAGTTAATATTTCTGTAGACCTTCCAAAAATGTGACTCATCTGAGCACTCGCTCTGTGATTCACAAGCAAAGATTCAGTGTTCCCAGCGTATAATTTGACAGTCAAATTTTTCAAACATCCTCACGGTATCAAATTAGAATTTCAGAATAATTACAGTGTAGTAGCACAATGTATTCTATTCGACAACAAAATAGTCCACTTTTGCATCCCTTTTTTTTTTTTTTTTTTTAGAAAACTGTGTGGCTGAACATTTATTCTATGGCCAACTGATAGAAAACTAGGCCAGTGGGAAAAAAAAACTTTGGAACCTGGTGATGTTGACAGGCACCCCTTCCCCAATGATAAATGTATTTTCTGCTACAATGTCAGGCTTGCGCTTTAGCAGTGTGTTATCACAACAGGGGGTCAATAGACCTTGCTTATGAGCAGAGTGGCAGAAACTTTTAAAATTCCACATAGCTTCTGGTGCTATCAATGCAATAATAAATGTATTGTTGTATTGATAGCACCTGAAACTGCCTCTTGACCCAAGTCTTGCTGAATCAGGATGATAATGATGTCATTGCTGCTCAGCTGAGCAAGGTTTTGATCCCATAAAGCTATTTATGAGCTGCCATGCTGCCATGTGTTGGCTACCCTCCCAAACAATCCTTCATCTAGAGCTGCACACATAGTGATGTCAGATATTTACTGCTGGGTGTCTCTGGTTAATATCTGATCTGTGTGTTGACTGTCACCCTGCTTCCTAACAGTATTAGTATGGAGTCTCCAGTTGATCACAGTGTACTGTGGAAAATGTATTTCAGTTGTTATGGCTTATCTAGGTGATTGAATCCTCTTTTCACTTGGAGGGGAACATCATCTGAGGTTCACACTGGCCATCTCGGAACCAGCCACAGATTCACAGCTTTGGTTATGGTGTCTGTGCAATAATGTTAACAGGATTGGAAATGTCTTGTCATTTTCTTGGGCTCTTCGGTCAATGGATGGCTGACTGAATGAAAACGACAGGACCTCATGCACCGCAAAGTCTTCTCACATCCTGACTAGGACCATTTTGACAGTGGCCAGAAGGCAAACAGGGTTGTGTGTACTTTACTCCAGGTTTAACCATGTAGTTCCAGTCACTGGTATTTGTCCCTGTCTCTGCCATCACAGAGAATGAGCACTGTGGTCAAAAGGGCACTTACTGGTCCGCCTTTGCAAACTGAAAATCAAGTGTACTAGACAGGGCTAGGTGGCTCAAGGACTGTGGAGTGAAAAGAAGTACCAGCTGGATCTCACAGCCATGGTGCTGTTATTCTTATGCTGCGTTCCAAACGAAAAAAAAGTAGCCTCTCACTTGGACCCTCCAAGTGAGCTGAGGCTTGATTCTGGGAAAGGGGACTCAGATTCTTCAGTTCGTTTAGCAGCTTAAGGGAGAGGGGAGAGCTCTCCGGATGGAAAGATGAAAGGAAAGATTTGCTTTCCATCCCACACCACGAGAAGGAGAAGAGGATGAACAAAACAAAGAAATAACAAAAAGCGATCATCTGAGTGAACCTCTGTTTTGTTTATTTCTAAAGTGAAACTGTTAATCTAGTCTGGCAAGAGTCTTTGGCTGCCTCTCTCAAAGCCTCTCCAGTCACACCGTGACTGTGCAGCTTGCCAGGAGAGTAGAGGCAGCTGCAGACACAAGACATGTTTGTGTTTCAGAAACGTACACATTCAAATCTGCACACATCACCCGTACATGCACTACCTCACTTACATACGTAGTGAAACACCTTTTAGACGTTTTAAAGATGCCACTGAACACCAGGACTTTCAGTTTTATGTTCAGAATTCAAAATTATTTCAGACAGATTTTTGTCCTGTTTTGACATTGGGGAAAGGTAAAGGGAGGAGAAGAGGTGCCTGCTGGTCCCATTTGGGTACTGTTGATTCCTGATCCCTCTCTCAGCCTGAGGAGGCTATAGAAACCTGTTACAGCACCAGCCTTACAAATAGGCAGACTCACCTGAGGTTGATTTCGAACCAGCCCAGGTGTCAGCGATTGTTAGTCCATATATTAAAAGCACGGCCTGCCATGTTGAAGAGTTTTTTTTTTTTTTTTTTTTTTTTTTTTTTTTTTATATAATGTTTCTCTCCGTGGCTGTGTGTGGTTCTGTTTGGCTTTTATCTTTTTGAAGTTTAACCGTTTGATTTTATATTTTTGTATTTTCCCCCAAAAAGGGGGAAATAAAGCAGCCTATGGCTACATTTGGTTTTGTTATTTCAGTTTTCAGGGTTATGTCCTTCCACTCACTGTGGCACAGTGGCCACACCTGCCCTGTGCCACAGTGGTGGAAAACGCCAGCATAGTGCCTGTAGTAGTTGAGCAGATGAACCCACTTTTTTTTCTTAGCTGTTTTCCTTTTTTGCTCATTTTTTTATGTCAAACGCTAGTTGGGAAACACCACATGGCAAAGCCCCAAAGGCTGGCTGCCCCCCCATGTCCTGGCTATCCTGGGAAGGTAAGCCACTGACCTTGGGAGGATCTTGAAGCCTCCCCCACTGACTTCCTTAGGGAGCTGCTCTGTCCTGCTGCATGGGGTCAAACAAGAACTGGCCCCAAGCCCAGATGAACATGCACCCAGGTGGACAGGGGTATGGACTTCCCCTGGGAAGGAGTCGAGTGCTTCCCATCCCCAGGGGGAAGGGCAGAATTCAGAAGTTGCAGTAGTGTGAGCACTGTAGGGATGACCGTCATTGGTCAGTGATTGGTGTGGCATCTGTGAGCTGTGTGGTCATCTCAGCCACCGCTGCCCAGACACATCCAGTCCCAGCAATGACAAAGAATTTCAAATTGACACTTTGATAACTTCTTGGAATCTGCTCAGAACCAGCCGATTCCCTGTGAGCCAACTGGACAGTATTGTATGTTTTCAGTATCGTACTGATTTAGATAGAAGGTTAGCTACCTATGAAGGAATGGTTCTGTTTAAATGCAAAATGTTGATACTTTGGGTCTGGGTGTAAAATACATGGTTGAATTTCTAATTAATCATTTGAACAGTCTTGTAATTAAATGACTCACAGTAAAGAATTGATAAAAGATAAGACAAAACTGCACAAAACAAACATTGACTGTATCAACACAACATAATGCCTTGAGGATGTATGCTACAGATCGCCCATACAAGTTTATTTAAAAATATTTTACACATTTATGTTCACTTATTTATGGCTACTTATTTGCTTGTTACTGTATTCATATTTTGTCACCCTTTTATATGGGAGGTAAAGCATGACATGGTATGCTCAACAGTCTTAACAGTGATATGGAATAAGATAGATATTTATGTAAATTGAGAAATTAGAATTTGTATCTGTCTAAACTGATGCAATTTCTTGGAAGTTATGCTTGAACTCATTTATGTCAGTTTTGACTGCTGAAGTTGACACTAGAGGGCCAGTGACCCCACTTGACCTTTGGACAAGAAAGGTCACTCGGGTCAGGGCATGAACGCACTCCAAAATTACACTGATTATTTCTGCTTTGCATGCAACCTTTTGCTGCATACTGTGATGTTTCATTTGCCCCAATACTTTCTCAGTGCACCCCAGCCTTAACCCTCACAAAAGCAAGTTTGACATGGCAGTGGCAAAGACAAAGTCTTCAAGTGGCATTCTCAGGGACTTGGGACATCTGTTTAACTGTCATATGCTTATATTTCAGGACTGAATTATTCTGCACTAAAATGTCTGTGCTGGAATGCCTGCTTCTGGTTTTAGAAAGCCTTAGAGCGACAGCATTTTTCTTTGTGTATGTGGAGAGGGGGCATTGTTTGCTATCGAGAGATTAAGTTGCAGAAGATAAACCAACAACCTGGATTGATAACCTCTAGTTTAGGGAGGGGGTGGAGTTTCTGTGGCCAAATCTGCAGCACTATTTGTTCTTCCATTTGTCTAATGTGTTTTTCCCTCTCTTTTTAATAGGACATACAGCCAGAAGAAGTCAGTCATAGAGAGAGACTATGCTCAGGTATGTTTTTGTGGTTTGCTTACTGAATCACAGATGGTGTTCTTTATATGCTGATGCACTGATTCATAGAATGGTTTGCTGATTATTTACAGGGACATGATGTGTCATAGGTGCATAGGCATATGTTGTGGTGAAGCTGATCTGTAGGTATACTTGTGGTTTGAAGCTGATGTGCTGGTTGAGGTTTATTATGGAAATTTAGTGGAGCATTTCCCTATTATTGACAATTATGTAGTTACCATACTGAACTGAACAACATGGATCTAGATTCATGAGAATGTTTTTGGTGAACTTTTTAGTTTGTCTGCTTTTCCAGAGTAGCCCACATGGTGGTCTGAATTTTTGGATCCTAAAGAAATAGGGGGTGGGAAATGGCAGGGATCCACAGTTCAATTCAGTATTGATTGTAGAGGTTGCAGTTCAATTTCATCAAGATTCTTGATATGTCACAGTTATTTTTTGTTTTGATCCAATTGAGTAAATGTCAGTTTCACATAAGTTCCCCCATATAAACTTGACTTTTTTTTAAAACTAAAACTGTTTAAAACTGTTGTTTTCAGTACCCATTCACACCAATTCAACACAGAATAATGAAATAACACCCCTAGCAGTTTTGCTAGAATAAATGCTAATTTGTCAGTGAGACAGGTGGTTTAGAAACGTATCCATCAACTGTAATATTAAGACATTGGGTTAAATATTAAAGCTGTTGTGCCACAGATATGTGTATGTGTAGGGAACACTGTATCATCCGTACATGGAGTTCATGTCCACCAATGACTTTTTTTTTTTTTTTTTTTTTTTTTTTTCCCAAAAGCTGAAATTGTCTCTGTTTAAACCAAACAATCAGTTAACCTCTAGCGCAGGTATGTGTTTGCTTTTGAAGCTTAGTATATACTAGTGTGTGTTTTACAATGTTACTGTGTAGGCAGTGTTGTGCAATTGCTGATTTGTATGTGGTATTTAGGGCTGGTGTATGGTTTATTTTGTATTGTTTTCCTGGTTTTTATCCTTTATAAAAAGGGAATCAACAGTGCTGTTGTCTCTGATAAGAGGGAGAGAAAATTTGTGGAATGGCTTTATCATCTGTTGGGAAGTTGTTTTCAGGCCTTATTATAATTCCAAATAGTATGGTTAAATATGATTTAGATTATTGTCAGCATAAATTTGAATGAAGTCATTCCTCTCTAAATGATTATGCAACTCTATGTTGTTACCTAACACATTGTTTTTTGTCTTGAAATAGACTGTGCATTTTAGTCTTCAGTTTGTTTGCAAATGTTGAATTTAGTTTTGTGATGATGTAATAAATTATTTTTCAATTCAAATTGCAGTGTTGAGTTCTAAATACAATGCAGCCATGATCTAATAAGGTTGGGGAAAAAGTTACATGACAGCAAGTATGATTGTGCAACATTATGTCTGTGTATTTCTGAGCCTTTAATTTTTCAGTATTGCTTTTCTAGCAATCAGTAAGGAGTGAAGAATAATTTATCTTGCTACAGGGCAAGTAATAGAATTTGTTATGAATATAAGTTTACACAACATAGAGTAAACTCCACCTGCAAGTCAAGCCAAAATATGGCTTAACACTGTACTTGGTCCTGGTAAACTACTGAGGGTGCAACTGTTCACTGAAGTGAACAACTAAGCACTGTTTCATCTCCTCATCTTGATGAACTAAGATTATTTCCTGTGTTGGAAGGGTTAGGGGAAGGTGATGGTGTTGGTCCAGTTGAGCCTCACTAGTGGGCAAAGAGAGGCTGCTAAGCTTTTTAGGCTATGCCAGAGGGTCCTTCATTAAGAATTAAAGTGACAAAGATTGAAAAGGCTGCACCTTCATCCTTTCAAGCATTATTTCCATAACACTACACCACAATTTCCTTATCCAGTTAATAATGCAAATAATACTGCTGCATAAATTACTTTGTGTCCACTGTTTTTGTCCCTTTCCCTGTTTATCTCCACAGCCTGTTCTTTTTTTTCCCAATGCTGATGGACAATTGCTGTTTCTGTCAAGAACCCTCGCTCTGTTTTCCAAGAAAGATGAATTTGCATAATTGTCGTTTTTTGCTGTTTTGGATAGCTTTTCTGCATTGTGTGCCTTTTTCTGCCTAGCCACCAATTCTGAATATGCCAGGCTTTGAGAAATATGCAGATTACTGCATGCTTTCATATAGCTTCAGCATAAATGGCTGTACTACCAACCAATATCCACCTATACATCACTCAGAATAAGTGAAATTTTGACAGTGTTTTACTCATCCATTGTTATTTTGGGGAAAACTGAGCACAGGTTTTATCTCGAATACATTACTCAAGAAGCTTTCCCTGCACCCTGTACCATGTCTGTTGCATACCTTCAGCAGGTATCCTCTGACTGGGCAGGAGGCATGCGGAGTGCCGTGGTGAGCCATGGGTTCACCCAGTAAACCTCTCCACTCTAGGGGCTGCTGGGGAGGTGGTGCATGACTAGATGATTGGGTCACTGAGAATGCTGTGGCTTGCAGCAGCTCCTCAGTGGTTTAAGTTTTGGATAGACACTGTCCTTGCTCAGGAATGATTAATCTCTTTTAAACAGCCTGAGCAGGAAGGACTGAGATCCTGTTGTTGTAATCCTCAGTGGCGGAATGCTGAGGCAGCAGTAACTGTCCCGCACTTTTTGTGTTCCTCCCTCCATCTCCATGGATCGCTGACTAGGCACACTAATGGAAGGAAGTATCATATATGTTGGCCCTGGTTTGGAGGATTCTGATGTATTGTAATCTAATGAGCAGAAAGAACTGAGAGAGACAGGCTGAAAGACTGAAACTATCTTAACAAGCAAAACTGCTGTACATCTCTCACCAAAGGCATCGACTTGTGTAATTCTGTGATGTTTGGGGTTTTCATGTTTCCACTGGAAAGTAAATATATTTTACATGATCTGTGAAAGGAAATGTGAGTTTTGTCAATGACTTAAGACTGCACCACTAGATCATCTCAGTTCTGGAATCTGTCCAAATTGCAGAATCTGTCGTTTGATAACTTCTTTAACAGCCAATTTTATGAAATTTGAAAAAACTGATGTCTCTAAGAGCTGGGTGTGGTGTGCAACAGAGGGTCTGTACATCAGTGTGTTAGAGCTAAGGACTGTGGCCCTGGCTCTAACACTTGTTACTTGCCTTGCAGGGTTGCCATTTGCCAGTGTGCACCGGCAACCGCTCGGTAGATGCCTCTGGTCACAGGATAGGCAGGGGTAAATCTGCCTGCTTTATTTTTGGTCACTTCTAAGTTGGAGAATATACCTTCACCGGGTCAGGTGCCCTTCATCCTCATGCAGTGCAGATGATTTGGGCACAGTTGGCGAGGCTTACATTGGGTTAGGTTCCCATACACATGTTCAGAAGGAAAGAGTACATCATTGCTTCATGTGGAATCTCTTTTCTGAAGGAGGAACTGAGTGTAACATATGTAGGACTGCTGTCTTGCAATGCTGACTTGTTCAGGATGAGGCTATAAGATGACCAGAACAGCGCTTGAAGGGACTGTGAATTAATCAAGAGGGACTTCCTCTTCTTTATGCTTCATTTTGCCTATGAAGTTTCAGACAGCATGTGATTGGAGCCCTCAAACCATTCACTGGGCGATGCTGATAGCATAACCAGTTATGTTTCAGGTCCTCGTTCAGGGAAACATGACTTTTGAATACTGTTTTTCAATAGGTAAAATGTGCTTAAAATAAATCTGAAAAATAAAGTAAACATTAAAAACACGTCCCTGTGACACAGATTGTCATTGTATTACGTGGATTTTCATAATCATTGGTATGAGTGATCTTTACATCTCCATCTGATATCTGTGTTTCATATTGGTTTATTTAGAAGTGTTTCGAAGGCTTAACCTAACCTATGCAAGTAATGACTTCTAGTCATTGATTTCAGCAGTTTCTTGTGGCTCTTCCAAAATTTGGGACTTAAGAATCTCTGCATGATTTTTAATGGGAGTGGTAACTTGTCCAACATGGGTGTGGACTTAAATTATTTTTGGATGGTTCTGGTAGTAAAGCAATAGCTGAAGGGTGCAACGTCAGCTGGCAGACATTTTTTTGACAGGAATAGGCAGCTGGCTGGACTTAAGCCTCCCTCACTTGCCGCCCCGCCCTATTCTGTGTTCCCAAATCTATGAGCATGTCAACAGGGAAGATGCTCTGGACAGAAACAAGAGGTTCGTGCAAGTTATTAGGGTATGGCAACATCTGTGCACATTTCAAATGTCCTTCACCAAATTGTGTGCATGTAGCAGAACTCAGAAGGGAGAGACTACATGTAGCCGAGCGCCACATGTTTTCACATTTTTTCTCCATATTGTGTAGCCCTACTATGTATGTGTCTCGATCTAAAATCATGTATTGGAGTGGAATTCCTTTTAATTCCCTGCAGTTCAAAATGGAAGCTGCGTTTTTGTAGAGAATGGGATATTTGCACTAAGAAAAGATGATGTACCTCTGTTTCTGTATTGTGCTGCTCAGTTGCTCTCATTTGGTTAGACTCTAATCCTTCTAGATAATATTCACACTAGCTATTTTGTTTATACAAACCATGAGTGCTAGAAAAAACTGCTAGTTTTTAAAAAGTTTAAAATACCTTAAGTATAGCCAAAGGTAACATAAACAGCTTGTGATTAAAACAGAAAGTGTAATTACGAAATATGCCTACATAATGAAAATAAGCAAGCTAGCCTGCTGTTATGTCGACACTCCACACCTCCAACTAAATGCAACATACCAGCACTTATTTGCTAAAATATGCCCCACATTTATTTGCTATTTATTTGACGGTAAGTTCAAATGTGTACTCCACGCCATGGAGACCAGTATGAGGTGGCTATTGTAGGGTACAGGGTATCCTGGATAGCTGTTGGCCTTCACACATTATCAGGTGACTCATCTGGGCGCTGTACCAGGCTCCTCAGTTGTCACCCAGGTGCTCTGGCACCCAACCCCAGAAGGACCTCAAAGGAGGCACTTGGCCAATAGAGAGGTCTTCATGTGAATAACCATCCCCCCTGTTTTACTGTCCAGTTAGATCATTCTCACAGAGAAGGTCTGCCTCCCCTATAAATGCCCCCCATTGTGTAAGCAAGATATCCACGGAGGAGGGGCATTTCCTGGCCAAGTCTCTGATCTTCTTTTGTAGCTCCCTCCTGCTCTGAAGTCAATCACTGTCAGAATATTTTCTTCCTACGTTTACCTTCTCTCACATTTCCCTTCTTAACCTTTTTCTGACTGCACATTTCACTGTATTACAAAACACTTTGTTTTGTAATTGGTGCTGGAATTTTAGTTCCCACAAAACTACACTATTCATTTTGTTGTGCTGGCAGAGTGATGAATCTTTCCAAGCCAATTTCTGTTGTAGAATAAATCTAGATATTCACTTTGCTGTAGCTGGTCCTAGATTTTGCCCCCTTGTCTGGCCACAGATTCAGCTGGTTCTGCTCTGCCAAACTACACATTTCCTTGACTGAATTCAAAAATAATATTTTTGTACTTTGGCCAGGTCAGAATATCAAAATGTTATCATCGACACATTATTTTGAACTAGGAAATATGCTGTTTTAGGGTAAGGTTACGTAAAGAAAAATACCAAAAAAAAAAATATTGGTACTGTTGGCTTGCAGGCCAATTTCACAGCAAACATTCCATGGGTCAGATGCATCATCGAGGGATAAACCAGCACCAGTGCTGGTAGATGAGAGCTAAATTATCTGTCAACCAAAAGTAAAATTCAAGTTGTTTTACGAAGGATATGGGGCTGGAAATTAATGGAGGCTCAAGTTAAAATGGCCCTTGTATAATGTTATAAAATGTCTAAGATTATGATGACGGAGCAAAAATGTATGGGCCCTGGTACAGTTTTTCTTCTGTATTAAACATGACACCATTGCATACAGATCTCCATATCTAGACGCAGCCTCTTATCCCTGCCCTACCCTCTCCCAAGAATGTTCTTTAAACTCAGTCACAGCATCTGCTGTGCATTGCCACAAGCCATCAATGGTTTGGTAACGTCACCGGCAAACTGAAAGGATTCATTGTGTTAAATATTACATATCCATCAGCACTTGTCCCACAGCTTGTTTTCCTTTACCCTGAAATTACTTTAGGTAGGTAACTGTTTAAGTACTGAAGTCTGTCTGATACGACAACAACTATTAATTAGCTTCCCTAATTCACCCTAATTGTAAGTACTAATGCTAGCCTGTGTTTCACCAGAAATATGGATTGTACTTTAATATTACAATAACATATACATGGTTCTTCAACACACCATTGATTAACTTCATTGACTAAACAGCTTAGATAATCTTCTAGTCCTGGTCAGATTCATTCAGTTGCAGAGCCATCTCCGATTGAGTGCATCATTTACAATGCAGTTGCATTCCCCACTACCTCTCCCTGCAGTGATCTGTTTCTTTCCAACCAGAGCTTCCTGAGACTAACCCCATAACCAGTGGTATTCTATAACAAAGCCTTATTCATAAGTTTACATTTAAGTTATAGGAATATTCTAAAAGCGTTTCAAGTAAGAAACATTGGATGATATGTCACAATTCACTATTACTGTTCTTTTGCTGTTTGTTTTCAGGCTTTGCAAAAGTTGGCTAGCAATTACTTAAAGAGGGAATGGCCTGGCCTGCAAACTAAAGAGCGGACCAACTCTAGGTAAGATTTCATAATGCCAGGAATATGTTTCTCTGTAAGTCTGGGATGGAATTCTCCCATTTTCGCATTTGAGCTGTATCATGTTTCTGAAACCATGTTAAGTGATATCAATATGGTCATATAGTGTTATTTAAAAATTGTTTTCATTTTTATATGTTTCTCTGTAGTAACTTAATTCTTCATATTCTAGAGCTAAACTATAATGCCTCATCATTCATAGCTATTCTACAAACTGCAGTTTACAGATAAATATCATTACTTTCTGACATGATGAGATTTTGAGAAAATTGGTATTATCTCTATGTTCTTCTCTTATGGGTTGCCCTTGTGGCTCACAGAGCAAAATCACAGGTTTATGGTGCATGGAGCTTTGTGCTCCACAGCTGGGTGGTGAAGTCCCAGCCACACTGTCATGAAGCTGGCCAATGTTTCAGATAGAAAATCACCTGTGACAATTAAATAAGTCTTGTTCCATCTCAATTGTAGGAGGGGATGTGCTCAAAACCTCGTTAGTTTTAACTCCACTCTTTCAGAGCATTTTCAATAATTTTTTTTTTTTTAAAGATTTGCTATCATTTATACATTTTTGCCATGGACCACTTGGTATTTGGGTATTTGTGTGCTAGGGCCTCAGCTGTTGATGTGTCCACAGCAGCGTCTATGCCATGTGGAGGTCTTACCTGGAGAGCACAGTTCAAATGACCCAGTATCGAATGAACAACTGTGAAAACTACAAAAACAAGATTTCTGATCCTGCCAAGACTTCCAGGGTCTGCAAGGAACATCAGCTGAGAAAGGTATTGCCCCTGGCTTTCCCTGTCAGTCCTGGTTCAGACATGTTCCCTCAGTGGCTGCAGGCAGCTGGGGTGGATCCGTAACATTATATAACTGATACTTAGCATGCCTGACTTATGTAAGATAATGGATGGCAATGCACTTTTCCCTAGTGTTTTTGCTGTGGTGATGATACAATTATTTGCCTCTTTTTGTGTTTTCTGCAGCAGGGATGTCACTGAATTTTCAATGATCAGTTTGAAGAGGTACTTTCTATTTTGATTGTTTTCTCTTCCTCTTCCAATGAGCTTTTCTCATTCACCTGCAGTGCATTGATCAGCTGACCTGTATTCAGATGGAGCTGCAGGACACTGTCAAAGATCTAACCAAGTCCAGGAAAAAGTACATGGAGGCGGAGCAGGTGGCCCAGGCTGTGAGGGAGAAGGTTGACATCGATGCCAAGTAGGTGCCCCGTGTAGGTGCAAGGCACACCGCGCTGACACCGGACGCTGTCACTCTGCGTACCCCCACTGACTCACAAGGCACGATTCCATGAGGGAGCACAGCCTCTTACAGTATCAGTTTGCATGCTGTCTAAAGCCTTCAGTCTACAGGGGTGTTCTTTAAAATTCCCCTCTGCTGTGGCACACACACAAAGTTGCAACCTATTCACTCTTGTTGTTCATCTGCGCTGTATTAGATGGGTTCTGTCCCTATTCTTAAAAGGATGATTAAATTAACTTGCTTTGATGCATAGTTTAAAAACCAGAGTTGGGTTTCCCCTCTATTACATCATTCAGGCAACTCTGCCTGTATTTTTCCACAGTGATCAGAGGTAAGGCACCTTGCTCAAGGGTATTGGAACCAGCCATGTGCCACAGTTCTGCAGTCAGTGCCACTGTTTTTCCCAGAGAGAAAGAGTACAAGGAAACCAATATCTTGATTTTTAATACTGTTTTGGATAATGGTAGAGCTGAAGTGTGACAGACCCCTACCATACTGATTCAGGAAATGAACATTTTAATGAACATGCTCCTTTGATGCTCTATAAATAATTAAACCATGAATGGGTGTAAACTATCAATGTTTAATATGTAGTACCACTTCCAGATATCATTGCCTCTTTATAATATTAACTAAATGCATAACGTATTTGGAATTACACTTCAGGACATTATTCTCCTGAATTTGATACTTGTTTTCTGCATGCAACGCTTGCTGAAATTTGTTTATGAACAGTTCAGAATTCACAATAAAAGAATAAACAAACCTAAGCTGAGTTTTAAATTAATATCTGCTCTTCCCTCTCCTTCAGGTCAAAGCTGAGTCTGTTTCAATCCAGGATAAGCTTACAGAAAGCCAGTGTGAAGGTAAGCTGTGCTGTGTTGTCACATGAGTCTCACTGTGAATATGATATCCAGAAAACAAGGAAAAGGGTGTAGATCATGAGAATGTTCAATTCGAAGATCTGGAATTATGCATTTGTTCCTCTGAGAAAATGTATTAGATGAGATCTGTGGAGCTGAGTTTTGTGCTCTCGTTTATTACATGCTTGCTTGTTTTTTGCAGTTAAAAGCAAAGAGGAGTGATTGCAACTCAAAAGCCACTCATGCAAGAAATGACTACCTTCTGACACTGGCAGCAGCCAATGCACACCACGACCGCTACTATCAGACTGACCTCATCAGCTGCATCAAGGTGGTATTACTGCATCAATACAGCTGATTATAAACGCTCAATTTATCATTTCTATTTTTTTGGCAAGGTACATACTAGAGCATGTGGATTTTATTTCAGATTTATTGCTAAAGGTATTTACCAGGTAAAAAGCTGTGGGGAAGCAGTGGTATTCGTTAGTGATAATTTGGCTGTAGCAGGACATGGATTTGTGAAAAGTGGAGTGCTGCCTTCTCTTTATTGCCAGTTTTGCTCCAGTACCACTCACTCCCAGCTTTTTATATTATCTGATGACCAACTCATGTCAGCATGCTGCCTCTATTTTCTTCTGGCTCTCACCCCACATAGCTCACAATTCTCCATCTAATCATGGAGTTTGTAAAACAGCCTGCTTTCTCTAGGAAAATGATAAATGTTACAAGGGCACAATTTACATATGTTTAATACAGCTGAATGGTGTATTTCTTTGTAATTCAAATGAATTTAATTCCTCTTAACTATTGAGAGTAAATTTCTGTAATAGTCACATTGACATAAATGGCACATGGGCTATGGAAATAAGTAATAACATAAAATCAAGAAATGCCAAGACAACTAATGGAAATGGTGTAACCATATTAATTGACTTTAATTCAACCTCAACCAAAATTTTGGCGCAAAGCTGGAGAAAGGACATGGAGCAACTAAGTGTGGGAAAAACACAGCCTCCTGACCTAGTGCTTAGCTCCACTCGCAAACTTCAATGGGAACTGCATGCTTTGATGATGCATTTCACTTTACATGATCTTAAATTTCCCTGAAAGAGGTCTCTTGCTTCTCCCTCCCATTTTAAAGATGTCAATCATCTTCTTTCCCCTAGGTCCTGGATGGGAATGTTTATGATCACTTTAAAGATTATTTGATGCTATTCTGCCAGGCAGAGCTCGAAATGTTCCAGGCCATCCAAAGCACATTCCAGGTCCTACTGGAGAAGTCCACTGGGGTAAGGGATAAGCTGTCATCTCTTTGTCTCTACCAGCTTCTGTACACCTCCACTCCTGCACACCAGCATGTTGTGAATGAACCCTCTATTGACCTTAATTGTGGAGCATTCAGGAAAGGCAAAAGAAATAAAAAAAAGAATTTTGCCTTGTTTTAGTATCAAAATCTTGATATGTTTTTCTGTTCCTTTGACAGCTCTCCTATAGCAGAGGTAGAGTTATTTGCCTCAAACATGTCTTGGTTAATTAGAAGTAATTTTTACATTTTGGTTATGTTTTTCCCATTCAGCTTTCCACAAGGTTATTTGATATTAACTGCTGTCCATATTGTCTCACCCTTTACCTGTCTGAATTAGGCAAGGTGTAGTGTGTTTCCATTCAGGCAGGAACAGACCTGGGATCAGGTGTCCTCTGCTGTTCTTAACCTGTATCAAGTTTGTTGACAACACTCACGTTTCACCTTGAGTCCAATGCTTCTGTATCATTAAAAAGTAATATACTTTGCTACTGTGATATGAGTGACTGCTGCCCAGTTGTAGTTAAGTCACTTCCCCCAAGAATATTGTGGTCTCATTTCTGTGACTCAAGTGTCCTTGGGTTACCCTGCTCAACTGAACTGCAGTCTTCAAACTCTTAGTCACAGATACTGTTTGAATATGAATAATAAAAAAAAACCCTAACAATGAGCAAACTATGGTTCAGCTTGAAAAATTAGCAGTTTAGATTTTCTATGTTTTAGCCATCATGGTGACAGTGAATGGCACAGTCTTTATCTTTGTCAGACAAAGTGAATAAAATCAACAACTGGTTAAATCATTAGTGTGTTTGGGAGTTTGGACTTAAAATGTAGCTATTTTGCTGTCTTTCAAGGATCTTTAGAATATTGGTAGAATATTGGAATATTGGTTGATTAGTACATGTCAGATATTTAAATTTGTTCAAGATTACATTTATGACTGTAAGAATGCAGTATGTTTGTGTTAAGGGTTATGCATTGTATCATTGTAAGGGGTATATCTGTGTCAGTACACATGTAATAGGTTGGAGTATTTCATATTAGGGTAGACATATGACTAAGCAAGCTCTGCGTTTCTTATTCCAGGTGACACAGGAATTAAACCAGCAAATCTTTATACAGGATAATCCGGTGTTCTGCAGTCCCCCGGCTTTCCAATTCCAGCCTTGTGAAAGTGATACCGTGAGTACCACTCACTCATTCAGTCGTAATTTGTTCAGCAAAACCAAAATCTGTGACTTTTCTGTGTATTTTAATGACCAAAAGTTGTAATAAATTATATATATTGAGTGGAGGTCCATTTTAGCTCTGGGCCAGGGGTCTGCAAAGTTAATCAAATCAATAAAGGTATATGTTGTTATCTGCTTTCATCTATGCAGTCTAAAGCTCTTGCTGGTTCCCTGCTCTCTTTTCATGCAGTTTAGTCTGAAGGAATTTCAGTTTCATAGCTGTGATGGCTGCTTTGGTTGTACTCTGTAAAGCGGTGCAATTTGTGCTTCTAAAATATGCAAATTTTTAATAATATATTGCACCATGCAATTCATGTCTTGCTGTGTAATTCTTACTGTGTAGTCTCAAAGATGAATTTAATATTTTGAGATTTTCTTTTTGGTTGCAAATATTCATTCATTTTAAACACAACTGGTTATAATAGACTGTTGATATATGCATCATTCACAAGATTACTGAAAAGTGCAGACTGAAGCCAGATGGTGACATCTAACTCACAGTGCTACAGTGTTGGTGGGACATAATCTTATTTACTTTTCCACACTAATATACTCCTGAATTCCCTGCACAAATTTAGCTTGAAACACAAATTTTGCACATGATTCTCACAAATCTTCCTTTGGGGTGCCAGTATGTACAGAACAGCTGTGATATCAAAACTACTGCTGAACAGAAAAAGCTATAGTCGACACATATACTTTTGGAGAGAGGGTTGGGTTTTCTACACCTTTTGCTTCAGCTGATTTGTTAGACTGTAAAGATGGGAGCTGTTTCCCTTTTCCTTTTCATGTTTGCAGAAGCAAAATTAAGCACATGATATCACCAGACAGGTACGCTTTTTATAACACTTACTCCAGAAATGGGCCTAGCATGCCGGGCAGCAAGCTTGGCCGTGCCAGGACATGCCCTCCAACCCTCCACCCTCCCATCCTACAGATAGCCCTGCGAAGAACACTGTAGACAATTTGTCAACCTCGGGCCTTGTTGTCTTTGGAAATCAAACAAGCAGATGCCTGTTCCTAATGAAACATTAGCGATTTTGTTTTCTGCTCGGTACACTCAGCATGGAAAAAAGAGAAGAGCCAGAAAAGAGCTGCATTGAAGGGCGAAAGCGGTGAGCTGGCGGAAGGCTGGGGAGCCCATGAAAAGGGGGTATTGTGAGGAGGCCCCATCTGAGGCCACTCCATCCACTTCCTCTCCCACCTCCACCCTGTGCCTGCCCCCTGCTACTTTCACCCAGCAGTGCCTGCAACACACACACAAACACACACTGCTTGCCCAAGTTAATAAGATGCATTTTTCATTCCCTTCAACGTGGCTCATGGTTTATAAAGCACAGACAAATTCTGCTGTCATGTACTTCACCTTCACCTGCTTTTTTTATCCTGTGATCTGCTGAGGGATTTACATTTTTAACTAGTTATGTTTTTCTTTCCTTTTTTAACTGGTATTTTAAATTCCAATGATGCTAGCTGTCAAGGAGCCTATTTCTAAGAGGGAACACATTGACTGAATGTCAGGATGATGTCCTCTTCAGTCATGCTGATTTACTTTGCAACGCCAAACATGTGTGGTTCATGTCTGCCTCTCCCCTCTGTCTTTGCCGTCTTGTTACGCATTCATTGTATACTGTATCACAACAAAATCTGGTTGTAAAGTTGCTGTCTAATAGTCATCCTTTTCAATGATGTAAGAAATTTCCACTGAAAACCTATAGGTTTGTTTGTGTTATTTGAGGATGTTTCTGTGTTGCCTAGAACAAAACCTATGTATGTACCATTTCAACAAGCTGGCAGTTTTTGCAATTGTACGTCTAATGTAGGGTTTGGTTTTTTGGGAACAGTTGAGGAAAAGGTAGCCTGCACATCAGCTGGATCATGGTTTCATGCTACAGAATCGTCATCATACAGGAAACGTTGTAGAAGTGATATCATCTCATAACACAAATTGACTCCGTTCTGTTTTTGAGGGAAATGCTGAGTTAGAAGTCTGTGTCAGAAGTGACACAGCAAATTGCTGTTGAAAAGAAAAAAAAAGCAAATTGTGCATAATGCAAAAATATTAGTCACCCTTGAATTGCTGCTGAATGCTGCTTATGTAGTGAAATTGAATCTGTACATTCATTCATTGATTGTAGCTTTAATAACTGGCATCTTTTCAACTTCTCCAATATACATGGGTCCCAAAGTTTTCCTTCAGTATTTTGAAGAAAGGAATGCTTGTTTTAGATGTTTATAGCAGAATATTTTATTTTCATGTACAGTGAGTTTGAAAAGCGGATTTGCAGAAAAGGGGACAAACTAGAGTCTCTGCAAGCAGTAGTTTGAATGATGGTGAGGAATTGGCTTGGTCCTCTTTTTCAAATATGTGCATTCCACTGTCATTTGTCCCTTGTATCCTGAGGTTGTGGTCCACATCATCCATCCAGTGGTCAACACCAAAGCCAAGACGGTTTTGCTACAAGGCAGTGGGTTCATGGGGGGTTCCCCCTGTTGGGAATGAAGGGTTTGGGACCATACAGTGACCCCTCTCTGCATTTTCCAGAACCAGCAGCTGCAGACGGAGATGGGAACCGCAGAGGAGCACAGCCTGAACAAGGAGGCCCGCAAGTGGGCCACCCGTGTGGCCCGAGAGCACAAGAACATCATCCACAGCCGGAGGGTGGGTGAGCCCTGTTCCCATGTACCCTAGGCCTCCCGTCAAGTCCTAAAAAATCTTGCTCATGTATCCAGTCATGCAGCTACAAACTGCTGATCAGAGTTTCAAAAAGAATTGTCAAGACAGTCATCAGTTGTGTATTCTATAGCCAAGAATAAACTACTGCCAAAAATGTAGTTGTGTAATGTTTTTGTTTTAAGCTTTGTAGTCTCCTTGAGGACTCAGTCATGTACTCTGCTTGTGAGCCCAGTTCCCTAAACACAGAACACAGCTCTGCACTGCCACCCACAATGTCTGGAACAACTGTGGCCTTGTTTTTTCAAATGCATGACTCTGCTATTCACAAATGTTTAAGTACCTTTTTAGTCCAGGTAAGTCTCCTGTTTAGTGACTTATCTGCATTTTTCTTTTGTTGCCTCAAAATAGTTTTGCCTGTTAAATAGAATTATAATTTATTAACGTTAAACATAAGATGCATTGTCTTGCAGGCTAGCCCGAAAGAAAGTTTTAGATACACCATGGAAATTGTTTCTTGTTGTAATGAGCAAAATTCTCTCTGTAATCATTCAGGAGAAACTGTAAGCAGTTTGACCTCCTTTTGGTTTTGTGCAAGGCAAGGGCCAATACAGCGGTTTGTGATTTAATCCTTATGCAAAGTTAGTGTGTCTGGGTATAGTCATGTGCACATTCCACAGGAAACATCTGTGCACTCCCAGCAAGATTTGAGCTATTGCTGACTGGTGGGTGCATGAACAGTTTGGAGGCACCATACTATTTTTACTGTATTGTGTGTGCATGCATCAGTATTCTGTACTATGATGAAAATGAAAGAGGTCCAAGTCTAAAAATATTACATGAGCGTTTAATTTGATTTTTAAATGAAAACTGCAACATCAAAGGCTATCCCAACTGTTTGTTTTATGTTGATTATTTACAATGATTCATTTGTGTTACTCTAACTTCAGACTCTGGAGGAGTATGAAATGCAGGGTGTCAGTCCAACAGAACTGAACCGCAGTGACCTGGAGCAGAAGGTTGAGGAGGCAAGGGAAAACATCCGAAAAGCTGAGGTAGCTTTTCTGTTCGTAAATTCATGTTACTTCTGTTTGTGTGATTGTTGGTTTGTGATATTTGATCAGATTTACGTCTGTTAAGGATGCATACAACACTTTATGCATTTTTGGCTGCTGCATAATTAATAGCTGTTTTCTTCAGACTGAAACAATTTTCACTTTGTCAGTGGCACCCCCTACCAGGCAGATGACCATAAAAACTAAAACATCTGACTGTATGGTATGTGGTTGAGGTTAGACCTGTGTCAGTGTTTTGTCTGTGCACTGATTATACTTGACTCAGTCTAGCAGGTATTATTCAAGTTCAGAGATGTGTGTGTATTATTTTAGAAAGTGTGCATCATTGTAAATGTTGAAGGTACACAGGTAAACAGGCATGTGGTCATAAATATGTCATAGGTGCACAGGCATGTATGATCTGAGTTGTTGGACTGGCACACAGGCCTGGCTTTGGTGTTTGTCTTGTGTCTAATATTCTGAGTGCTGATGTCACTTTCAGACTGTGAAGGTGAAGGCAGAGGCACGACTCGATCTGCTGAGAAAAGTGGGAGTTTCAGTGGACACCTGGCTCAAGAGTGCCATGAACCAAGTAATGGAGGAATTGGAGAATGAGCGCTGGGCTTCCCTGCCCACCCTAACTACCCATGATCCTTCACTTTCAGTGGGTACCAGTACATCTACTTGATCACCTGTCTATAGGTTAATCCCTTTCTATACAATCTCCCCTTCCCACTGCACATTCATTAAATCATGCAAAGCCTGTCCACCTAGTTCATAATTCACACTTAATTGGAGAGCTCAAAGACACTTTGCATACCTCAGAGCCAAGCAAACCCCATTACCTGACATTTGCTTATTGCGAGAATGTTCAACATACTGGTTGTACAGTCCTGCATATAAGATGTTTGTTGTGTACTGTTGCGGCTTCCTGTATAATTGATTCATTTAATAGGCTGCTGTACTGGTGAGTTGCTCTACCACTGCATGACTTGACCCTGATTTTAGTCTTGATTAATTTTGTCTCGTCAGACCATCTGTGATGATGAGAGGGAAGATGGCGAGGACTTGGAGGAGAGCATGGAGGCATTTGATGACAGCAGCTCCAGCCCATCTGGTACCCTTGGGCGCAACTACCCACTCACCTGCAGGGTGCTCTACTCATACAAGGTACCAGTGTCATAATCTCAACAGCAGGGTGCTACACTCATACGAGTTACCAATACCACAGTCACTTGTACTCATGCAAACAATTAATACCACAATCCCAAATGCTGCTGTACTGATCATATCAGATCCCACAGTTTACCCTACAGGGGAATGAGTTCCCCCCTCTTTCCCCTGCCCCCAGGCTTGCCAGGCAGATGAGCTGACCATCGAGGAGCAGGAGGTGCTGGAAGTCATTGAGGATGGGGACATGGAAGACTGGGTGAAGGTATGAGGGAAGCAGTGGGTGGTTGGGGGGCATGACACCAGTCCTGCTACTGAAAAGTCCACAGTTCTCATTCAACCTGGGGCCATAGTGATCTTAACTTAACTAATCCACTGATTGAATTGATGATGGACAGATGGACTTGGTTTTAGGGGAAAAGCTACAGAAAATGTCTTATTCCATCCTGCATGTGTCCCTCTGTACCACTACTCATGTATAATTTAATTAATCTTTGCAACATTTGAAAAACCCTATTGTCAATAAACAAAGTACCCTTGGTTAAGCCCAGGCTCTTGAGTGCAGGAAAAATGGGCCCAGAAAGTAATTAAAAAGTCCTTTAATTTTAAAGTGGGGAAGGTGTGAGAACCATAATCCACATAAAATCTCACCAGATTCCATGTGGCAACATGCAGATACAGAAAATCAAACATTTCATGGTCAGTCCTATATCCCGGAGTCTAGCTCTGAGACAAGCCGTGAGGAATTTGTCTGACCTTAGCTGGATCTACAAAAATATGATGGCACATAAAATGAACAACTGGGGGATGTTAAGGAGACATCTCACCACTGGATGAATAGGCAGCACTATTTGAGAGAGATCAGCATCTGGTGTTATCCCAGACAGTGGTAGTGAGCAGCCTCTCTCTGAAATGTGCTCCTCATTACAGGCCCGTTTGTCATTGGATGAGTCTCACTCATTTCTTCGCCACAGTGCAGATGTTGGGAAGTGTACTTAATGGATGTCCGTAATACTTAATAACAGAATTTTAATAGACTTGTTGATTTTCTGTTATCTGAAGGACATTTGATTAAAGATAATAAGGTACTGTAAACACAAACCCGTTGATGTTTTTGTGCCTAGTTTATAACGTATATCTTCACATTAGCTAAAAGTAGTTGAAGCATAACAGAACAAACATTTTAAATATTCTATTTTGATATTTCCTGCTTTAGTGTAACATTTCTCTTCAGACTCAGTATAGAATTAAATTTAATGACTGTTTTCTTCTGCAGGAAATGTTCTTATGTTAGGTATGGGTTAAGTTCTGTTACGCATACTTGTGTGGCATTTCGTATGCATATTAAGTAAGGTTGCCATTTTGTCTGTCATCAAGTGTATTGCAAACCACAGGTATGGAAACAGCAAGTACATACTACATACCCAAGGTATGTTCTCACATACTTGGCAGGACCAAATTTCTGAGTATGCATCAATGTATACTTGTAGACTAGAAGGCGCTCTTTGTTCTCTGGGATAATTGTCTTTAACATCACCGCTATCATTTAACTTTGTGACCATTGATGAAACAATAGAAAATTTTGTTTACAGATGAATTTAATAATTCTCATATTCCGTACATATGTGAAGATGAGGTAGAGTTCTCTTGACACAAGTGATGACAAGTATGTTCCAAATCTAGGAAAGATGAGATCTACTGCATACTTGCATGGTTTAAAGTATGTTCTCCTGAGGATGTTTGAATAGCAGAATGTACTACACAGCATGGTAGTTTGCAGTTATGCAGAACAGAGCACAGCCATGGTCGTTTGATAAATAAGCCCCTTTAGCTGTGAAGGACTGAGTTCAGGCCCCAGGTGATGATGTCATCACTTTGGAGCGGAGATTGCTGCCAATGTGTGTATGTCCTTCTCCTGTTTGTAATGCTAAGATGACTTGTCAGTCACAGTGTTGCAGAAAGGCATTTGTTCTGTATCCTGCAGAACATCTATCTGAACATCAGCCTTTGATGTTTCCAATTAGAGGCATCCCATGCAGGAAAAGCATGAGGAGGAATCAGTCTGTAAGCCCTTCTGCTGTCTGTGAGCAGAGTCTCTGGTAGCCAAATGGTGTTTTAGATAGTGCGCCTTCACCTGTGTTCAGTTATACGTCTTGACATGTCTACCTTTTCAACCCTATTGCTGCTTACTTGTGTTCCAATTTGCCAACTACTATGTAACTATTCTAATGTGAAAACATTTTGATATGAGGAAGTTATGAATTCAGTGGTTGTATGAAAAAGTCAATATCATGTCCATAGTTGAACCATCTGAGAGAAGATTTAATGGGAACAAAATGTTCTTAGTTTTCAATGTATGTGAGTGTGTTTAACTGTGTTGAATTGTGTGGGGCATACCTGTTGCAGGCGAGGAACAAGGTGGGACATGTGGGGTACGTGCCAGAGAAATACCTGCAGTTTCCCACCTCCAATAGCCTTCTGAACATGCTGCAGACCCTGGCTGCGCTGGACGCTCGATCTCACACCTCCAGCAACTCCACTGAGCCTGAGCTGGCCTCAGGCAGCATGAACGGGGATGCCGGAGGTAAGTTCTGTATGCACACATGCAAGCTCAAACACAAAAATGCAAGCAAAATTCCTCCGCACTCACATCTGCTTGGGCTACATCACTGGTACAGTCTGGGCCTCGTTGTTGGCTGGAGTGGTGAAAGAATTGCGGTAATGGTGAGCTTCGCTGCCCCCCAGTGGATGTTTTTGGATAATGAGTCACACCATATCATTCTTTATTATTGATAATCTGTCTCTTATCTAAACCTACTTTATCCAGTCCTGGGTTGCTGGGGGCTGGAGTTTATCGCAGCGGAAATTTGGGCGAAAGGCAGAGTTCAGACACCCTGTACACATCGCAGGCCCAGACAGACAAACACTTACTCAAACGGATTCTGTCACATCATCCAAGCCAATGTGCTGTCATAATATTTTACAACTTCTTTACTCTATTTTTGATAAGCTTTACTGAGTATAGAGTTGGGACTGGCTGTTTGTCATGCAGTTGACATTGTTCATGATTAATAGTATGCCTGATATCTGTACCTTGGCAGGAAGCTTTGTTAAGGCCTTGTATGACTACGAGGGCCAGACAAACGACGAGCTGTCCTTCCCAGAGGGTGCCATCATTCAAGTTCTCAACAAAGACAACCATGAGGACGATGGCTTCTGGGAGGGCGAGTTCAACGGGCGTGTTGGCGTTTTCCCCTCTGTGCTGGTGGAGGACCTGGTTGGGTCTGAGAATGGGGATGAGAAGTCTAGTTCTGAAGCAGAGGTATACACATGCATACAAACACACACAGCCTATATTATCTATCCCAAGTTGCTAAATAGATTTCATAATAATTGTTCTGGGCATGGAGTTGCAGTCTTGCATTGAAACGCATACCTTAACACATTCAGTACTGACAAGCTTTTAATAATGGTTACCTAAAAGTTATACACATTGCTCTCTAATTTGCCCAAATGTCTGATTTGCATTGTAAGTGTAAAGCTGGAAAAACAGGGTTATAGGTTTTAGTAGCTTGGTAAATAAAAACTTAACAACCATAACGAAAATATTAATGACCTGTATACAACAACAGTGCATATCCTGTCTGTGCTGGCTACCACTCTACATCATGTATCTTCATTACTTTTTATTTTCATATCGTGTTTATCACTGAACAGGATGTTTCCTCTTTTGTAGGTCTCCCCCTCACAGTGCCTGCCATGCCTTCTGCCCCCTCCTCCCCGGAATGCCCAGCCTCCCTGCAGCCCAAACAGTAACCCAGAATGGAGTCCCCACACCAACCTGAGCCACAGAGCTACAACGTCCCTCCCTTGCTCACCAGTCAATGGAGAGCACAGGGGCCCCCCCATAGCAGGCAAAGGCACCATGCTCAGTAAGAGCTTTGTCCTGTTTTCCCAGAATCACCCGAAAAAAAATTTTAAAATCTATTTATGTAAATCTACAGGTAATCAGAAGTGCTTCTTTTAAGCCAGCTATAACTCAAATCAGAGTCCTGCTTGGGTCCTGTTTTGTAGACCTGCACCCGCATTACTTAACACTGCACCCGACACGCTACCCAACATTAGCACTAATTTAATGCTGTACCTGACCAACCCGTTTAACATAAATACTACGACCTGAACCCGTATTAAAGCAACGCAACTACATCAGGTTCACCAAAAAAACTTTAGTTGCTGACTCACGCAATGATTATCAACTGACACAAACACTGGGACTGTCCTTCTCTGAATAGCCTGCATTTTTAGCACATTCTTGGTGACAATCAGAGGAAAAAAGAATGTACATCATTGTTTTAAATAAATAAACAGCTTGATCCATTTCATCCTCAGCCACCTGTGCTCTACAAATTCCCGACTGCACCCGACGAGGTTAATATTTTTTTTCACCCGTTACATTTAATTTAGAAGTTCTCCCGCAGGTACCCTTCCCAATGCAGGACTCTGACTCAAATACAGTTTTGCAGCCCATGTGCTATTCGGTGAAATTTGGATGCTGTCCTGCCTCTGGTATTGTGTGAATGAGGCTGATGATACCATGTGAGGTTCTCTTATCCTGGACTCTCATTTCCTTTCCCCAGGTCACAGTAACAGTTTCTCCCAGCCCTCCAGATTCGTTTCAGATGGAAGCCTTGGGAAGCTACGCCCTGTAAGTGTGTCTGATTTCACACTGAGCCTCCCCTTACCTCCACAATCTGGTTGTCACATGCTGTTGTTGACAGGGGGCACATAGTCTTAAAGGTTGAATTTTTACTTTTATACTTCACTGGATAATGCCTGACCTGCTGCCCTTGGATTAGTTAAGAGTAAAAAAGTTTGAGTAATCGACAGCAGCAATGATGTTTATATGAAGATGAAGAAAGAATCTATCTGTATTTTGTCCATTAAGTATTTAATTTTTTCCTTGTTTCGTTAAACACAATGTACACGGTTCTGTTTGTTCACCTGTTATTTCTACCTCTACTTTCCCAGGTACGTGCGGCTCCCCCTCCCCCAAAACAGCAACCACATAGGCAGGTAAAGAAGACTGAGGACGTGGAGATCACACTGGTGTGAAATGAAAACCCAGAGCCCTGGTGGCTCACTAACTGAACTGGACCTGTTTCTCACATGGTCGGAAGAAGCACCGGAAGCCCTTTCTTCCTACCTGCACTCTGGGAGCCAGACGAAGACAAGGCTAAGTCTGACCTAGTGTCACAAGTGTTTAATGCCATTCTTGCACAGTTGTCTCATTAGAAGGGTTTTGAAATTGTAGATATTCAACCCTGAGGAAGAGGAAGGAGGATGATCAGATTTGGGGGGGGCCTTAGCTATTCATAGTCAGTCATTTATATTCAATGTATATTAGTACAGTATATTACTGTTGTAGGAAAGTTCAGAATAAATGTCACAAATTATTATTTTAGCTGACACGTGATAGATAAAATTTAAGTGTGTACGTGAAATGGAACTGCGGAGTTGTACAGATTGGTGTTTAAGGAGAAGAGACTGGTTTCTCATTACTGGGTTTGCACCCTGGCTGCCCTTCTCCATCCCAGCCCTCACCCAGAATGAAATAAGGTTCTTTGTCTCAGAAGGGAAAAGTGGCAATCTGAAAATAAGACCTATTACACAAACATTACTATAATTTTTTTAGTGCAAGGATCCTGTACTACTACTAATATTTAAACCCTAAGAAGGGAAAGATGCATTTCACATAGACCTATATATGCTGCATTCTCACTTTATTGGTTTGTACCTGTCAATGTTTATTTGAACTTTGATTGGAGGTGTATTATTTTATTGATCTTGCGTTTTATGTGTAAACCTTAATGAGATTAAGCTCTTTAAGCAACCCAAGCCTTTTGAACATGATTTTATATTAAATGTTTGAAAGGCTTTTGAACAGCTGATTTTCAAGCATCAGAAGTGACATTCAGTCCTTTTATCATCGGGAAACTGGAGTTACCCAGTATTTCAGTGTTCTTGTCATCACCACCAGAAGAATATTTTCTTGTGAGAATGATTGAAACCTGTCAGTACACTATACAGAACACTGTTTGCAAGAAAAACCCAGGAATGAGTGGAGTATTAGTTTGGAAGTTCCTTCGTAAGACCATTCCACTGTTGCTTGGTATATTCATATGGAAAGTTGTGCCCTGCCTGATTTGACTAATGTAACTGAATGCACCAACTTACAAGGCTGATTTGTGTCTGCACTTTCTGTTGTTGTACTGTTTGATGCCCACCACAGTATTGACTCCTGTGGATATTTTCTCACATGATTCTGTGGACTTTATGTCTGTGAGTTTGTCATTTAGTCTGAATAACGCATGTCTTGGGCGTTAGAATACATCTCTGTGATTGACCTAGCCTATTGTGCTATTTTTGGTTTTGATTTACACCATTGAAATGAAAGGAAGCTTTTTGCTTTTCTGAAAGGGGCAATATCATTTGCATGAATTTATCAATTGTTTATAGTTTTTAATAAAAGGGAATTTAAAAACAGTACGTTGAGGTGTTGAGATGAATAGTTATTGCTATTGAATAAATAAAGTAGTATTGATTTAGGTGATACCCCATCAAAGGGAAGGAAACATGCATAACTGTACCCTGTCACTGATCTTCTGAATTTTATTTTAAATTTATGGTTTACAGTCTCTTTCATTTCAAGTTGCTGTTCTCACTACAAGTCCCTCAGTTTATATTCCATTTAATTGCTCATTGTCCTCAAAAACAGTTGCACACATGTATTTTAATGCAGTATTTTGAATGCAGAGCTGCTAAAGACTCATCAAAACAGTCAGCCCCTTCTTGAAACTTTCTCATCACTGTGATTCCACATGTCAGAACAGTGGTTCAGAATGTGTTCTGTATTTTGTTGGCTGTAGAAGGTTTGTACTTACAATGTACAAATGTTAAATAAAAATGCATTGTGTTCTATGCTGGACGTTTTTGGTGATTTGTTGCATTAAAACTGGTTTTACTCAATTTTATTCCATCTGCATTTACCTGTGGCACTATGCCATGACCACAGAAGAATTTGGATTTGATTATTTCACAAGTGGCCATTGGGAGACATTTATGATTGTGTTAAAACAATACATTTTACAGAACAAAAAATAAAATCTGGAATCAGCATTATTTGAAATAATTGATTATCAGCAAATGTGTGTTCATGTACCTCATATCCATGGAAAATGTAGTTTTCTGTGGCTCCTGTCACATAATTGTCATAATAAATATGAATGAATGTCTAAAACCTCTACATGGTACACAGAGAGCACACAATTAAGATCTAACCCTGTGCCAAATCGATGGACTCGCAAAATAAAAACATTTTGGATGAAAACAACCTGTTCTGGATACAGATTTGTTGGCTGGTTTTGCCTATCCACCTGTGGATCAGTACAATTATCCATTATAATTATCCATTTCTCTACATTCCTTTCATGTATTTACATACACACTCTACCAACATTTGGTAACGATATATTTTTTTAACAACTATAATTATTGAACCCAAACAATGCATCTTCAAAACAAAGATAAAAATCAGAATAAATATGATCAATGATAAATATACAAATGTCTGACCAAAGAAACTACAGTAGGAGCAATTCCAAAATAAATGAAATACAGTTTATGGGTATAAGTCACAGAATAAACAATCACATCAATATTACTTTTTAATCTTTTAAGGTAATGATTACAGGGGTAGTAGCTATGTATAATTTTAAAATAAATTTCTCTGACTTTGTTGGTGATGAAATACTTGTAAGGTAAGTTCCAAATCTTTCATCAATTCAGATCCAAGATTTGACTGATCCAATAGGCTATTAAATATGGAATGGACACCTTATCCCTTATAAATAAGGCTCTTTTATTTCTGTTGTTTTTCAGTTGAAGGGAATACCATATCTGCCCTATAATAGAGACAGATGGATTCAAACAATGGAGTCTGGACCACATCTCTTAAAAGCACTCTGACTCCAGAGGGAATTGCATCCAAGACAATGGCAAATTCTGTGGGAGTAACTGAAACATTATAAGTAGATAAAAACTCAGAGTAATTAAGTAAATAGCCCTCAGTATTGAAGAGTTGACTCACCAAGAGTATATTATTAGTGAACCATTTGTCAAAAACAATTATTTATTTTTGTATAAAATGTCTTTATTATTCCATATATAATACTTATGGGGAGAAACGTTATGTTTATACATGAAGTGCCAAGAAAGAAGAAGTCTCTGTTCATGAACACATATGGAAATGGTGGTCTTAATTTGATTTTCTTAGCCTTAATAATACATTTAAAATAAACAGGACTAGTCAGTTTTTAAAAGCTCCTATGTCTATCTGGAATTTCATACCCCATTTTTTTTCTCAATTGGCTGGTCTCCAGTTTATCCTGCTCTGTAATTATAGTGTTAATATATATATATATATATATATATATATATATATATATATATATATATATATATAAATTATTAATTATAATATATATTATATATACTATTTTATAACTGTATATATACAGTTTATATATATATATATATTATATATATATATATATATTTTAACACTATAATTACAGAGCAGGATAAACTGGAGACCAGCCAATTGAGAAAAAAAATGGGGTATGAAATTCCAGATAGACATAGGAGCTTTTAAAAACTGACTAGTCCTGTTTATTTTAAATGTATTATTAAGGCTAAGAAAATCAAATTAAGACCACCATTTCCATATGTGTTCATGAACAGAGACTTCTTTATATAATGAATTCTGTTCCTCCACATGAAATTGTAGACCATATTATCAATCATTTTACAAATATTCTTGTTTATTGCTAGGGAAAGAGCTGTATAGGTAAGTCTGGAAATAACTTCTGCCGTGAACAATACTGTACCCTTCAAAGACAAATCTCTCTGGAGCCAATGGTTTATTTTTTTAGAGTTTTTTCAGTTATGGGGTTTAAGTTTAAAAATACACCTATCTTCTGTATTCTTAATAATATTGATTCCCAAATAGGTAACTTCCTATTTAATGGGTATATTACAAATGGAGGACAATATTTTCACTCGTTTTAAGAACCGTGATGTCGACGTCATTTCAATTTCCGGCGGATCCCGTCTAGTGGTCTTTTCCTTTCAGCTGTAAGAAATAAAATGGCGGCTCAGATCTCAAAGAAGAGGAAGGTAGACGACTTTATATACTTGTAACTTAAAAGGGGAGCGTAACACAAATGAAATACCACTTAGGTGCGAGAAAGTTCACTCTGTGAAGTGTGTGAAAGTGTTTTAACATTACTTCGCAGCGACACATTGTGAGGATTGGTGCAGATTTGTCGAGGACTGCTCTACTGTGCATTAAACATGGGGAGGAAAGGTTAGAATATCATTCTAGCTAAAATGCTTACCTGTCAGTACTTACGCCCATGGCAGTACATCCCCGTGTTTAGTAATGTTGGTCCCCGATCGTGCTCCGCGTATGTTTTTATCAAATGTACATATCTTGATAAGTGGTTCGGCTGTCAGTGCTCTTTGCTTTTTAGCGAGCTACGGTTATTTAGAATAGCAAAATAATTAAATACCGTTAACGAAATGCTACATGTAATACCTGCAATATTTCTGCCCTTATAGATTGGTGCTATCTCAAAATCTTGTGATTATTGTATGGATGTGAGAATATCTCATAAAAAACGCAAGCTTTAAAAGACAGCATTCGACTTCAGATGCATCTTTATCATTGTCCAGTTGTTTCGTTGAGATTTTGGATTTTGCAAGTACTGTACATGTTTGCAGGAGGAACCAGTGATCGATGCTGTTTGTTTTGCAGTTTGTTTCGGACGGTATCTTCAAAGCTGAGCTCAACGAGTTCCTGACTCGCGAGCTTGCAGAAGATGGTTACTCTGGTGTTGAGGTTAGAGTCACGCCAACTAGGACAGAAATCATCATCCTGGCCACCAGGTGAGATGGTAATGGTCCATGCCTTGTATGTACTTGTTTGGAAAAAGGATAAAAACTTGTCCTAGCTCAGAGCTTGCGGATCTCATAATTTTTTGTTTTGGTTTAATATTAAAGCATATGGCAGTGAGAATTCCTTTCTTTCAGAGCAAGGTAAAATTATTGTATTTGAATGTAGTAGGAAACCTGCTTCTCAGTGAGATGATGACTGTTAACTGGAATCCCTAGAAACAGTTTCATTCTGGGGTGTCCAGCTCACTGCTCAGGTTAGTTAGGATCTTTTGACTGGCATGATTCCATCTGTCTAAGATGTGCTGTGTGTCAATGGTCAATGTGCACATTGAAAAAGTAAAGCAAAGGCTTTGGATTTATATGTGTTCTAACTCTAATAGCTCTGTAGCAATTTACAAGGCTGGTTCAAAAACTGTCCCTGATCAGTTAATTGTCTTTACAAGTAGAAGATGACATCAGTATTGTGTGATGAATGACCCTTACCTAGTACATAAACAACTTGGTATACACTGATTCTGTTGCTAATGAAACAATACTTTTCAGGACACAGAATGTCCTGGGTGAGAAGGGACGTCGCATCCGTGAACTGACAGCTGTTGTCCAGAAGAGGTTTGGGTTCGTGGAGGGCAGTGTTGAGGTGAGTTGTGGAAAACAATGAAGTCAGATTTCAGCGTAATGTATTAGACATTATCTTGTGTCAGTGCTCTTGGTAATATGCAAAACAACATTTTAGCCAATTTTGTTTTCAGGCAGCAATCACTGAATAAAATTAGATATTTGACTGTCTGCAAATATCAAAATAAAATCTAAAACTGTGAATTTGCAAAATGCTCATGGGATATAATACAGTAAAGAGCAAAGTGAGCGAAATAGGATAAGAGTTAATCATCCTGTCAAGTACAAGGAGAGGTTTTCCAAGTAATTGATAAAGGTTTATCAGATTTCAAATTTAATTTGTAAATTGTTTTTTGGTTTATTGTGAGTGGGAAGGGGGAGCATACTATGTACCAACTGAACAAAATAAACAAGCTGTTGGATCACTGCTCTCAATGAATCCATTTTGGGGTTGTTTTTCACAAAATAAGTCCATGACTCTTGCCCTCTTCCTTACCTCTAGCTGTATGCTGAAAAGGTGGCCACTAGGGGGCTGTGTGCCATTGCCCAGGCTGAGTCTCTGCGTTACAAGCTGCTTGGGGGCCTGGCTGTACGTAGGTGAGCCTCTCCAATCCAAAGTGCCTCATGCCATGACCTACTTAAAGGATCTGAATGTAGATGAATCCCAGTGTAACGGGACAAACTTTGTTGCTGTCTTCAGAAACAACATTTGTCCTACATACCTGCCCTAGACTTCAGCCCTCCAGAATCCTTGTTTGTCTATGTGCCCTATTTATGTCAAAGTGATCAGTGCCGGAGTATGTCCCTGAATTTTTCCTTGTTTGCTGGCCTTTTAGGGCATGTTATGGAGTCCTCCGCTTCATCATGGAGAGCGGAGCTAAGGGCTGTGAGGTGGTGGTTTCTGGGAAGCTCAGGGGCCAAAGGGCCAAGTCCATGAAGTTTGTGGATGGCCTGATGATCCACAGTGGTGACCCTGTTAACTACTATGTGGACACCGCCGTCCGCCATGTGCTGCTCAGACAAGGTGAGCATGTCACTCTGAGATGAAACACCTGTGTTGTAACACTCATGCTGTTCCATTAATTGATGATTCAGTTGCAGAATGTACTTGTTTTCTGACCACTGGCTTTAGTTTGGCAGAACTTCCTATTTTGTTATATATTCTCAAGCATTGTACACCAAACTTTGATAAAAACCTAATTTCCAGAAGGTATGATGCCTTTTTAAGTTTATGAACCATTTTACAAGGGATCACAAAGTGTTTTTTGAAGGGCACAGACCACTTTTAGATTTTCAGAGATCCCCTACCTTAAAGTAGAACATGTACCCTAGAAACACAGAGTAAGCATAGTTCATGCTCTGAGTTATTTTTGAATTGACTTCTAAGGTATATAGATTTGCTTTGAACAGATAAAGCCGTGCTTGTAGTTTTGCACCCGTGGTTTTATACAGCTAGAATTTTCTTTTACCAGTTTAAGAAGATGTTAGCTTTGTGTTAATATATGTGAAAGAGGAAATCTTAAATTATTTTGCCCTCATTTAACTTTTGTTCACCACCTTCAGATGTGTTATTAGAAACTTACAGTGGATTGGTTTTTTGAGCCTTTGTATTTTTGTCATCTCTTTACAGGCGTGCTGGGGATCAAGGTGAAAATTATGCTTCCCTGGGACCCCAGTGGTAAAATTGGGCCTAAGAAGCCCCTCCCTGACCATGTGAGTATTGTGGAGCCCAAGGATGAGGTCCTTCCTACCACCCCAGTGTCTGAGCAGAAAGGAGCCAAACCAGAGGTCCCCGTCATGCCTCAGGGACAGCCTGTCGCAACTGCATAATGGTGAGAAGGACCAAGAAATGTTGGACTCTCATCTCTCACATTTGGGCCCTGTATGCAGGACTGAGAAGCCGCATGATAGTTTTTTCTCCTCCGCATTAGTTTCAACCCTCTGAAGAGTTAACATTTCATACATGTCCTATGTATATATGATCTTGAATAAATTAACATCTGACATTGTGTGGATTTGGTCACTTTTGGGATGTTTTGCCTTTAATGACTTTGTTACAACCAGATAGTGATATTGTAACACTACAAGTGGGATCCAAAAGTGGTATCAAGCAACAAAATAATATAGTTATAAACCAACAGAGCTAGTACCACATATTAAACAAAACACAAAGTGGTGCTAACACAAATTAACTGTATTTTTCAAACTTTGCTAAACACATAACCGAAACTCGCACGACATATTTCCCACGGTAGCGAAACCAACGACCCAGAATAAATCTGCAGATCTGTGGTTCTGTCCCAGAAGAATCTGTGGTTCTTATCCTGGACGAGCCCCCAATCTGTTATGGGCCGAAAATCCAGCAGTGTTGCAATAACAAAGTGGACGAAAACTGCCGTAACACTAATCCACCACAACACAAAGGCCCAGTTGAGTACACAATTTGCGTTTATTAATTACAGAATTAAAAGGTTTTCCTGATCTAACAATGCAAGTCTATTCTAAACATAAGACTCCCAAAACACAGGTTGCAAAGCCTCACCAGGTATCCAGTGTAGCAGGTTCTGAATCAATGCTGAAATTAGTTCACTCCTTGTAGTCCAATGACAGATGTCTTTTGATGGTTAACTGCACAAAGTTGCTAACTACTGCACTACCAGTTACAGCCTGCATGTAAACTCTAGCTGAAGAGAATAAGTATCGATTTCCATAGTAAGCCATCTTAAAATTGTACAGAGTAACAGCTTTCAGTAGCATGTGAATAATCAGTCTCACCATCAATGAAAATGTACGGCTCTTATATAGTCCCGCATTATTTAAAAAACCACCGCTTCACGATGGTCCTCAATGTCCCCAGCTATGGCATCCTCTTGTCCAGTTGGTATGCAACAACAGCAGCGTCCATGTCTCTGCATCCACTTAAGTCGGTTCCTCCTCTTCAAAAATAACTTTGGATCAACACCAGTCTCCTTCAGGACTCTGAAATATGCAGATGACACCACAATCATAGGTTTGATTTCAAGAACAGTAAAGATGCCTACAGGCTGGAGGTTGGAAAATTAGTCAACTGGTGCAATGAAAATGACCTGGTCCTGAATGAGGAAAAGACGACTGAAATGATCATCAATTTCTGAAAAAAAACTATCCATAAAAGCACCTGTCTTCATCAATAACCAACCAATAGCAATTGATTCCTTCAGGTTCCTTGGCACACACATCAGCAATAATCTGAAATGGGACCTCAACACCAACCATTTAATGCAAAAAGCCCAACAAAGACTCTACTTCTCAAGACAACTAAAAAAACACAAAGGCAGGGTCTACTGGTCCAATTTCGCACAGCCATAATCCAGAGCATCCTTTCATTTTCGATTACTCTCTGGTATGGAAACAATCAAAACACACAAAAAAGAAAATGGACAGAATTATCACAAGAGCATCTAAGATAATTGGTCGCAAACTCCCCATTTTGGATTCCATATACACACACCACACAATATCTCACAAGCAATCAAGATCATGGATAACCCTCTCCACCTAGCTCACCATCTTCTTCAGTGTCTCCCCTCTGGCAGAAGGTACAGGTCAATAGGAGGCAGGACAGAATGCCTTAACCGGAGCTTCTTCCCCAAAGCCATACGTTGGATAAATACAAAACAGCTGGACTAATTGTATGAGATGTGACATGTGGATATGTTTGCACTTATGTTTGCAGTTATGTTACATCCTTATCTTTGCACTGGTGTTATTTGGTGTATTGTTACAGACATTCCGTCCGTACTGAGATTAATTCCACCAGCCTAGCCATGTGGTAATAAAAGAAACTCCACTTTGGTTGTTGGTGCGTCCTTCCCTCCCGCATCCTCCGTTCAGGTTTCCCAGCTACGATGAAGCATCCTCACATCCACCTGTATAGGGAAACACAAACAAAACAACAGCCCAGAGTCAAAAACCCAAAACAATGCAACACACTGGGACATAACGGCTTGGAGATTCAAGACCATCTTGGGAGATGAATTTGCTGAGGACTGTGTATTTGAAAGCCGAAAATCTGGATTTTGGTTACTATATTTTTGCCTTGTGAAGGTGAAAAAAAAATGTTAAAAAAGCAATATTATCATGTGGACAGACCTTTCTTAGTCTTTCCATCAAGTTGGCTGTTTGGCTATGGGCCTGGTGGCTAGCTGCTGTTCCCATTGCATTTAAGAGTCATGTCTATTAGGACTAATGGAACCAGGGCTTATTCACGGGTCTTCTTCACAGGTCATGGGGAAACAATGAATTTACTGTCTGCACACGTGTCCACCAAAACATTTAATATAATACTGATGAAAGGAACAACATATAATTAAGCAGATCTAACTTCTACTTCTAAGTAAAAAAAAAAATAGAGCATGCTCTGGCTTCTGTGCTCAGTTATTACATAATATAGGGTGAACAACTGTACCCATACTATGTGACATTCAGGTCAACAGCTGCTTTGTCCCTGTTTTCTTTTTACAAGTATTCTAAGTGTACTGTAGAATTCAATTATTGCAGTTCAGTATTTCAATATTGTTATTACTGCTGGAGACTTTCTTTTAACTGAGTATTATTTTAAGAAATACACAACACTCATCAAATCATTTTTGGAAATGAAAAATAAATGTTGGAAGTACTGTACACCTCTGAATAAATATTTGACAATCATGTCTAAGTGATTGTAGGTTTCAATGTACAGTATGTGCTGGTAAGAGACATTCTGTCCTCTGGATTTGCAATGTATGTTCCTCTGTATCATTCACATAAGCAAATGTTTTCTTAGGTTTAGTAATTTTGTTTTTTGCACTGCTACTGCTTTGACACATCAGCTATTAACCAATCTTTATTTTGAACACAGAAGTGAAAGCTACATTATGGAGATATGTACATATATTGCAACAACTGTTAAGATACACAACTTAAAAAAGGACGAAAATACAGATACTGTATACACCAAACTAAAGCAGTTTTTACTTTTTAGGAAACTCAACTGTACATTTGAATATCAACATGTTGCTCTTCAAGTTATCTTTAATGCTTTTATCTATTTTTATATTTTTTATGGTTTGTTGGCTAATGGTTTTGATTGATTTAAAGGTTAAAAAAAATGTTGAAAATAGCATGGCCTCCAAAATGATTGCAGTAAAAGGCAAGTTTCTCCTGCTACATAAGTTCATACTCAACCAAACTAAATCTATTTTGCATGACTTACGGTATTTCCTGTCTCCATACAAGGAATTTCCCTTTCATTGTATCTTTGAAAAAGACAGGTGCATAAACATTTTTCTTTGGCATAGAGTTTGATATGTGGTAAAGGTGATAACGGAAGAGTCCTGTAATAGGTGGAGTTAGGACTGAGGAGATATAAAAAAAAAAAAACTGACTGTGTTACAGATATGGGTGTTGAAGTTTTTACACATGTCAAGTAGCCTAAACTGAGGAATTGTTGTGGTCCTTCGAAGTTAAAGATGAACCAAAAAATAATGTAGTAATGGTACACTATTTTCTGCTTGATGTTTCTAAGTCGGACAACTAAGTCAGTATCTTCCATTGACAATATCAGCCATTTTGTCTTTTCAAGTTAAGTAACAATAAATGTGGCAATGTACTCCTTACATGTAAAAATCTGTGGTATGCTGTGCCATAAACCACAGGTTAGTATTTAGCAAACAGAAATAAATGAATAAATATGTAGAAAAGGAAAGTTAAGTCAAAGCCATGTTTGGATATGCCATACAAATTGTCTTTGTACTTTCTTCCCATATCAATAACCACATTTTTTAGAAAATGATTATTCAAGCAAAAATACTTTGTTTTAGATATCTGCAATTTGCCAGTAAAATATACATGAACAAAAGTTTATATATATATATATTGTTTGTATGTTTAAGCTTGCCACTTGACTTAATCTGTATTTGTCTTATATTTTTTAATAATATAAATGACATGGCAAAACCAAAAATGATGTTATGTGCCGCATACAAATGTATAGCTCAAAGTAGACGTGGAAATTCGCGAAACATTTGTTAGTACCTGCGCACTATTTTTTTTGCCATGGCAAAAAACTCCTGAACCTCAACTGAGGAAAGCTCATCTAAATTAATTGTCACGTGTCTGATGACATTTGATTTGTTTTAACAAAAATGTAATCTTTCTGGTACTGCGAATCACAAATAAACCAACATTGAAATAGGTCTGCGGAAAACGTTTACCGTGACCAAAGAGAAAATTGAGAAATGTTCGAGGCGACTGCACTGTAAAGGGGAGCAGAGCTCTGCCTTACATGAATTAAAATGACACAAAGATTACCCAGTCGCTTCAACAAGGTAATACTGCCCCAGACAGAAAGAATGAGTGACTGACACTAATAATATGATTAAAGATAGGTAGTTAGATGACGGATTTGCTGCACACAGTCAATCTAGCGTGCACAAGCACCTTGTCTCTTAACCCTTAACAGCTAGGCTTCCTTAATTTAAGAGAATAGCGAGCCGATTCAGCTGTGTTATCGTACCATAACGCTCCATTTTCAAAAGAATCAGTACTGGATCTCATATTTGAGATGTTATGGAATCATAAAACATGGTCTAACTTGACTTCAAATTAAAAAAATAATTAATTGTATTTTCACGCATAATGTTGTGAATGGAATGACGCATTACAAATACTTCCACCTTACGCGTTTGTTTACATTAGTGATTTAACTTTTATCGCAAAGACGTCTGGGCCATGGGCTTCATTGACGCGTTGAATTATGGGCAGCCATTGGTCCTCCAAACTCACAGCCCCCTGGTCCTCTATTGGAAAAAATGGCTGCTTCGGCGGCAGCGGCGGGCTCTTGTCCCAGTTTCTGCCCAAGCTTCGCTGTAGTTTGCTCATTCCTGGAACGTTATGGAGCTGCACTAAACTTGCCGGAGCTTACGTTTCCGCAGTTGGAGGGATATTTACTGGAAACGTCTACAGGTAGCTAAGATTTGAATTGTAGGGGCTTCGATGTGGGGGGAGGGTCTCCACCATAGACTGCGTGCGTATGTGTATCAGATATTAGACATGCATACATGGGGGTTTGTGTTATTGTGTTGGGAATGTATGTTTAACTTTGTTTTTTTTATTTCTTTTGCCTGCTCTGCTCACGTTTTAAGGTATTGGATGGAGCAGAATAATTGTTTGTGCACTGTTTACACTTTTCCCTGCCCAAAAGATCGTTCTGTTTCACACGTTTTGACCATAGTAGGTGAGGATTTATTTTCCAACCAGACAGGCTTGGTGTGCATGAGCTAGCTACATTGCTCATCGAGTGCAGAAGGATTACTAGATAGTTTAATATAAAAAACTTACGCGTCAATCAAAGTTATGTTATTTTTTTGTACATATTTTCGACATGACTTTTATGTTTTTTGGTGTGGAGCGTGTACTTATCGATGTTTCATTGCACTTTAACAACGCCGAAGAGCAGTAGCTATATTTACAGTTGCATATTTTTTTGGCTGCGCTTCCCTAACTGTGCGCAGGCGCACAAGGCACATACTTCTTGCTGAATTGAGTTGCTTTTGCTAAGAAAACTAACGATAGACATTCGATTTATTCGGAGTAACTGTGGAATTTGAGTAATTTAATCCCGAAAGTAAAATTACGTTAGAACCTATTTTATGATCTCTTTGAGTGAATAGGTTGTTTAACGTTCTGTTGTTCGGTTTTTACTATGCTGTATGACGTGTTTTATATTGTACGGTGCTCTTCGTAACGTTAGTTGACTAAAATGCTGAATGGTTAATGTTAGCTACATCATTGTGAACATGACAGAAATGGTCCATTATGTAATTTCGCTGGAGATTCTATTTAAGAAGCATGTATGCTATTGATTTACATTTTTTCTGTATTGTAGATATTGCAGTTTGTCCTTCGTCGTTTTGCTGTAAGCTTGGAGTGGATTGAAATGACTGATGTCAAATTCGGACAGTGTCAATATGCTGTTTTAACTAAATTAACCCATAAAAAGCCATTTCAAGAAATTTTAAAGGGAGTGCAAATAAACCAATACAAATCATAAACACATACAATCGTTTCTCATTATAAATAATGAATGAATATATTTGTAAAACATACAGCTGGGAACGTCTTTACCGCCATGAAACCCCTCCTCCCTGAATAAAAAGTAATGAAAAACAAACAATGAAAACTTAATTACTTGTGCTGCCAGCCTCTGCTACTGTTGATTCTGGTATTTATGCTTGTGATTATTATTATTAGTAGAATATATGGCAGAAATTCTGGCTTTGTCTTTTTTCAGTGGGCATATCCAGAGATGTAAACTGCCACACATTTCATTACAGTACTTCACTAAAAGTTTGTATAAAACAATTAAATATGCTAATTTCATATATCAAACCAAAAATTCTGAGTCAAGAAATGGGACTTCACACGTGGGATTTTCCTTTGGCTCTGTGTTCTTTTTACTGGCAGAGCTGAGCATCACCATCCTGTTTGCTCCACTATCAAGGTTGTAATGTCAATATTTATCACTGATTAAAAATAAACTGATTGCATGTTTTAACTTGTTGTATTCTGGTTGCAGTCCTCTAAAGTATTGAAATAATTTAATGTGGTTTATAGGCATGTTACATTAGTTAATTGGTATTATTGTGGTAGATGGTCTTTCTGTTTTTTTTTTCTTAATGTAATGTTTAAAGTGAAATAAACATAGTTTGGCATGTAAGTTTTTTTCCCATTATTTAGTTTGAAATTATTGCTTGGTGACTATGCTCCTTTGGAGTTCACAGATATCATGCCAATGGTAGAAATTATTAGTGGATTATTGCCGAATCAGAATTTATAGTGTCCGCCATTCAGTCAATTCCATCATCAGAAATCCCCCATTATTTCTTACAGACATGGTGTGGAACACCTATCCTGCTTCTCCACAGTCCAGCCTCTGTAGATCGACCATCTATGCTCAAAGCCATGTGCAAAAAGGGTCTGAATCCTGAGAAATGAAAAGTGATTGGTAGTAACAAGAATAACACAAGCTTCTCATTGCTGTCTTCTGCTTTTAGTTCCTCAGGTCTTAGTGGATCTTCATGTGAAGTTGCTGAGGAAAATTGGCAAGTTTGTTTCAGTAGACAAATGGGAAAAGTATCTCATCAAGGTATTTTTTAATTTTTGTGTGCTTTTGTAAGCACCAGACTTATAAAACCATGTTGTGAATTATCCTTTGTTGTAGTTCCCTAACATAAACATAACAGCAAACAGGTCATTCTATTTCACTGAATGTTGATGTATTTGTGTCCTTAAGGTATGTCAGGAGTTCAACAGCACCTGGGCCTGGGAGCTGGAGAAGAAGGGCTATCTGGAGATGACTGTAGAATGCAAAACTGGAATCCTCAAAGTATGACCAACATCCTTTCATAGCTATTACTGACTGATTTTCTTTTAGTATGGCGTTTATACTCATCTGCATTGACATTCTTTTAAATGGCATTACCCTTTAATGATATTTCCATTGTAGTACTTGCTCCTCTCTCAATCTTTTTTTTTCTTGCATAGGTTATGTTTTCTTTGTAGTACATGTACTCTGCTGACATTTCCCTTTTTGCATAATATTTGGTAATATTATTTGCTTTATTCTTCAGTTCCAAAATAATGTAGGCAAGCAGAGCAGTCCTGCCATTTAATGTAATTATATATTTATTTAGCAGCATGTCTCACCTTAAGTACAATATGTATACAGCAGGATATGTACAGAAGAGGTGTGGGTCATGTTATTGATATGTACTGCTTTTTTGCTTTTCTGTTTTTATCACTGTAGTACCTGTGCGAATGCCAGTTCGATGACAACATCAAGTTCAAGGCAGCAATAAATGAGGAGGACCCCGACAAAATGCGGCTACAGCCCATTGGCCGAGACAAGGATGGCCTGATGTACTGGTATCAGCTGGACCAGGACCACAACATCCGAGTGTATGTAGAGGAGCAGGATGACCTGGATGGGTCCTCATGGAAATGCATTGTCAGGTATGATGATTCAGCCATGTGATGACTTAGGAAATCAGAGGTCATACCAGGCGAAAGTGGAAAGGATATGTGAGATATTTAGCTAGCTTTTCTCCATTATTTTTACAGAACAAGGAATGACTTGATGGAGACACTGGCACAGCTTAAGACCCAGCTGGACCCATCACTGGTGACCAAGAAGGAACTGGAGGAGGGATCCACAAGCACCAGCCCCAACCCTGAGGATGAGGAGCAAAAGAAGGAAGAGCTAGAAGGTAGTGGTGGGGCATGCTGTATTCAAAACCTGAGAGCTCATTCCATCTCAAAGCAGATGGTGCTCAGTTCAGTTTATTTAAACACATTTCACTGGACAGTAATCATATTTGAGCATATTAGCACCATCTCAAACCTTTTGCATTTTAATGCTTGTGGTATTAAGATGATGGTTGAAAAATATCATCCTCCTTATTATTCACATTTAGAGTTAATACAGTCATTCAGCCATAACTTACTTTAATGCATGTTTTAAACAAATACATCTTTTGGACACAAGGTGGCACTAGTTTTAGAGAACATTCAGCTGACCTAAGTTTTAAACCCATAAGAAGGGGTTTAAAAAAATGTTTCATTGTTTAATCCAACGTGCAATATCTTTCTTTGGATACAAATAAGAATTACAGTGTAGGATGAAAGTAGTGTTGGGTAGTGCAATTGGTATACATTTCATGAATATATGGTATGCCTTCAAACAGGGATTATTATTGAAGTAGTCCTGCTTAATTGTAATTTACTATAACCCTTCTATGTGTCCTGGGTCAATCAGGGAATGCCATTAAGACTGAAGACCCAGTGGACACTAAACCAGAGGATGAACATGGCAACCTCACCAAGGATACAGGTTGCTTTACTTCACCAGACAGTCAAAGTGAGGGAAAGTCCCCTGTAAAAGAGGAAAAAGACTTGAAAGAAGTGACTACAGGCAATGAGGCTGTACCTATGGAATGCACAGAGAATGGAAAGAAAATGGAGGCTGTAACTGAAACTGAGAACAATGAGGAAAAACCCATAATTGATAACGAAGTGAAAACCATCACCAGTGCCATCAAAGAGGAGCCCAAAGCAGAACTCAAACAAGACAAGTGTGCTGACCCTTTAACAGTCATAGAAAAACCAGAGGTTCCTACAAAAACAGAGTCTCCCATGGAAGCGAAGATAAAGATGGCAGAGGATGGCCAGAAGGCAGTGAAAAGCGACCAACAGGCCAAAATCCCTTTGAAGAAGAGAGAGATGAAACTTAGTGATGACTTTGACAGCAACAATGGGGCCAGCATCCCCATACGGAACGCATCCCTTACTCCTGCCAAAAACCTGCCAAAGGAGGATGGGGAGGCACAGGAAGAGTTGACATCATCTTCTTCTTTAGGTGAGTCACTAAAGGAGACAGAACACAGTCCTGTAAACACTGAAGTCCGAACCCCCACAGAAAATGGTAATGGCAGTGAGGCTAAAGGAGAGGTTCTAGACCACTCATCTCACAGGGCACAGCTAAAGGGTGAAGTGGATCATACTGTTTCTGAAGAAGAAACTGGAATGTCAGGGGGCATCACAGCAGCTGCTACAGAACGAAATAAGGGGGAGGTAAAGAAAGACAAAAATGAAAAAGAAGAGGAAGACAGGAAAGAGAAGAAAAAAGTAGTGGATGACACTGATAAGACAACAGAATCAGTGAAGGACAATGAAGAGGTGAAAAAATCAGAGGAAAAGAAGACAAAATCTATGGAGGGTGAGAAAGATAAGGAAAATGTAGAGGAAGAAAAAGAGAGGAATAAGTCATTAGAGGACAAGGAAAAAAAGAAAAGTGCTGAGGAGGAGGAAGATAGGAAAAATACAAATGAGTTTAATATAGAGGAGGAAGAAGAGCACAAAGAGAAGAAACAGGTAGTGGAGGAAGTGGAAGGAAAGAAAAAAGAAGAGGAAAAGAAAGAGATAACAAAAGCTGAGCTTGTAAAACCCACAGTCTCTGACCAACCAGCAAAGAGCACAGGAATGGAGAAGGGAAGCGTGGCTGCTTTGGAAGACTCACCATCTGAAAAAGCAGAGAAATCTTGTGCATCTTTGGCCTCTGCCGTTAAAGAAAGAAGCAACGATGAGCAGAATGTGGTAGAGTTGGAAAGCTCTGCCCTCACCAAAGTGGAGGACAAAGAAGGTCTGCGTGAGAAGGGTGAGGTTTCCTCTGAACAGCAAGAAATGGATGCGGACAAACTGCAGAAGGATACAAAGAAGCCCTCTGAATCGTCTTTGATGGAATGCAGCAAGCCATCTGAGGAGGAACCAGCTGTACTGGACACCCAAGCTGAGAAGAAAGTAGTTGAGGATGGTACTGAAGAGGATCCAGACAGCAAAACCACTGAGGAAGAATCCATGGTATTGAAGAAAAAAGAGGAAAGAGGTAAAGGAAGGCAAAGTTCCAGAAAAAAAGCGGCCAGCCCAGAGGTGGAGAAGGTGGATGAAAAAGCCGAGGACATAGAGAAGGAGGTAGTGGGGTCTGAGGAGATGAGAAAAACTGAAGAGATGGAAACAAGCCTGAAGGGGCTGGAGGATGAGAGCAAGCATGAGGGGGGGGTGGATGCTGAAACTGTGGATGAAAATAAGGATATGGAGGAAGACTTGGAGACCAGCAAGCTGGCCACAAGGGCCAGCAAGGAATCTGTCCAGAAAAAGGGCCGTGTCCACGGCCATCAAAAGAAAGGAACGGCTAAGAGAGATGAGGATGTCCAACTGAAGCTCCCACCTCCAGTCCATCCAAGGAAGGCAGAGATTCAGAAAGAGGAGAGGAAACCAGACTGTGAGTCGGACAATGCTGAAGGCAGATCTCTGAGGAGGTCCCCCAGAATCTGCCGGCCGAGTGCCAAGCTGGCTGAAATCCAGGACATGAAAATGGAAAAGAAGCAAGCATCATTATTGGCTGAACACGAGAAGAAAGACAGCAATGATGAAGAGGAAGTGAAGCCTGTTCAGAGGAAACGACAAGAGACACCTGTAGAATCAGACAACCAGCCTAAGTCAACAAAGGTGATATTTGTTTTCACTAATAATAGTAATTGTATTAATGAAACAATCATTTTTCTGTGGAGTGATTTTTCTGTGCTCTATGACTCCTGGTGTTTGTTCTCAAGTTCTTGTGTCCCTGATTGTTAGAATCACATAATCTGAAGAAGGGTGTGTTCTTTTTTCCAGGGAAGACGGCAGCGAAGAGCAAGGTGGTCAAACATTCGTAGACGTAGAACAAAAGACTCTAGTGAGGAGGATGAGGAAGAGGATGAGGAATATGAAGAGGTTGATGATGATAACAGTGATGAAGATTACAAGGTAGAGAATGACAGGAAGAGGAGGATTCGGAACAGAAACAGGAACAGGAATGATTCAGAAACCTCCTCTTCCTCAGATGGGCTTCCTCCTAATGAAGACCCCTGCAAACACTGTGGCCTACCCAACCATCCTGAACTGGTAAGTCACAAGAAATCAACCAGACACTGCTATAGTGGTCTTATCAGTGTATTGTGTGGTTAATAGACAGAATTCACTTCTTCCATCCAGCTGGATAACTGATCATGTGCATTTCTGCAAAAAATTACCATAGAGTGCTTGAGAAACAGAGGGGATAAGCAAGGTGAAAGCCTCACGCATGCTGTTCCCCAACCACAGATACTGCTGTGTGACTCCTGTGACAGTGGCTACCACACTGCCTGTTTGCGCCCCCCTCTCATGATTATACCGGATGGGGAATGGTTCTGCCCGCCTTGCCAGCATGTAAGTATCAGTCAGAGAATGACACTTGAGCACTCCAACTAAAACTCCAACTAAAAACAGAAATATTTAGTTTGACTTAACATATATTGCTCAATGGTCTCCTGTGATCTATATCAGTCTCTCTGACTGATATAGCTTTAAACATTGCATTGCTCAGTTGTGTTTCTCCTCTCTGCAAGATGTAAAGGGGCCTTGAATCTTTTCCTGGTGTCCTCATGCTCATCTCTCTAATCCTTTTTTATTCCAGTCAGCTTTTCTTATAGCAGCTCTGTCCCCTCTGTTCCTGTGCTTGCAGTTTCTGTTAAAATTTCTAATTGTAACTGTGCATCCTCTAATCCTGCAGAAACAGCTCTGTGACAAGCTAGAGGAAGAGTTGCAGAAACTAGATGCTGCCCTGAAGAAAAAGGAGCGTGCAGTACGAAGGTCAGGAAATGCCCTTACCTCACATCTTGTCCAAAATGTCACCTGGCTTTACATCTTTCACATTTATTGTGCATGTATTTGTTATAAGTACAGTAAAATGAATGATCCTCTTAGGAAAAACACCCTATTTGATGGTTACCATCTTTCCTCCAACAGACCCCTTTCCTCTTTGGGCCTGTATACATACATGCATCTATGTATTCTGGAACTTTGTAAAGAAAAGAGTGTACATGGCTGTAATCATCTGTGCACCATTTATACTGCTTGCCATTCATTGTGGCTTAATTCTCCTCACTGTGTTCCCAGGAAAGAGCGGTTGGTGTATGTGGGAATTAGTGTAGAAAACATCATCCCTCCTTCTGTAAGTATAACTATTGTGGAGTGTTTTTGAGCATAAGGTTTTTTACATTTTGCTCTTCAAACATAATTTCTTCTTTCTATCATTTCACCTCTAAGGGTCCTTGTTTATTTATTCAATTGTATTTCTCTCAGCAGGTGGAAGTGCAGGAAGAAAAAGTAATAGAGGAAGAGGAGGAGGAGGAGGAGGAAGAAGAGGAAAAAGAAAAACCAAAAAGCTGGAATTTTGGAAGGAGGTCAAGAAGGAGGAGAAAACATATAAGCTACAGGTCTGTGTTGCTTATATTGAAAATGTATACAGATGTTTTGTATCTTGTACTGGATTGGCCTAATCTGTGTTTGTGATATTTATGCCTGTAGGTTTGATGAGTTTGATGAAGCAATCGAAGAGGCCATTGAGGAGGACATCAAAGAGGCAGAAGGAGGTGGTACGTATTAGTGCCTCATTGCAGCCCAGTTCTACCCTTCAGATCAAGATAGTAATTGAAAAAGAAAATAACAGCCCTCAAAATCAATTATTTATTCTCAGTCCCAAAAGTTATGTCTGGCTGTACACTGACATTGTGCTGGAGCATTGAGAGACTGAGGACTTCATGTTTAATTAGTTTTCAGTGCAGGGTAGATTTCTGCAGTGTACATGCTGGTAATGGGGGCTTAAGATGCGATCTGAAGGCTGCGAGTGTCAATGGGGTTTGCTATTCGTATTATCCCGGGGCGCATCAAGAAGGGTGAAATTAAGGGGGTAAGCTTTTGCATATGGGAGTATTGGTTTGTACAAGTGTTTCATGTGAGCATGGTGACTCCCCTCAGGAACTGGTAGGGGGAAGGACATGGCCAACATCACAGGGCACCGGGGGAAGGACATCTCAACAATTATGAAGGAGGAGGGTAAGGAGAATGGGCAGCCACCCCGGTTAAAGCCTGCTGCACGGAAGCGTAAACGGAGACGCCTGAATGATCTGGACAGTGACAGTGCCCCAGAAGAGGAAGAGAGCGAGGAAGAGTTTCGACTCAGTGAAAGGTACCCTGTGTCAATGGGCAGTGACTGCCATTTCTTTGACTGCCTGTGGCGCTCTTTCCTGTTTCTCTTTCTACGTCTGAGCCTGTGTTCTCTCTTTTTAAGTCTCCCATGAATCTCTCTCTTTGCACCTTTCTCTGTTTGATTGTCTCATTCTTTCCCTGTCTTTCATTGTTTATGTAGTTCAGAAGAGGAGGAGTTTGCGGTTTCGGACAACTATGTGGAAAGTGATGCAGAGGTCAACTCCTTCAATGACAGCGACTTTGGCAGCTCTGGTGATGGCCCTTGTCTTAATGTCTGGTCTAAGAAACAAAAGAAGTCATCGCTCACACGAGGAACGCGACAGCGGAAACCATATCGGAAACGAGGTTATTCTGATGATGAAGAGGTAGAAGAAACAGAAGAGGATGAGGAAGAGGAGGAAATGGGTATGATAGAAATACACACACGCACACACAAGTTAAGGCAAAGAAACTGGAGCATACCACATTTTCTGTTTATACAAACCTACTTGAATTGAAAATTTAATTGAATTTTTATTAGTACATGTGTTTTGAGTTATGTGCTTTGTAATAAAGTAATGAAAACATCCCCCTTACCTTTTTTTCTGTCTGTCTTTAAATGTGTGTGTGTGTCTGTCTGTCTGTGTGTTTTGTGTGTGTGATGGCTGTGCACAGTGACGGAGGAGTCTAGCGATTTCAGTGACAGCGAACTGGATTTGAGGAGGCGTAGGTCTTCCCGGAGCCTGAAGAAGCAGGTGAACTACTGTGAGACCTCTGATAGCGAAGGTTCCCAGGCAGCCACCAACCGAGACAAGCAAAAGTCAACACATCGTCGCCGCCTCTCCAGCTCAGACAGTGAAGGTCAGTGTGCTTACGCAGACTTTTCTGCACTATCATTTGTAGTTGCTCTTCTATCGACTCTGTTAGTTATGGAATCAGAAACCTGTCTCCCTCTGCACTTACTAGGTGTTTTGCAAAAATTAGACAAAAATGGTATGTCAAATTGAAACATGGTGATAATTATTAGTTTAAATTTGGGAACTGAATCTCTTACTCAGTGGCTTCTCACTCTTACTCTTGTACCTGATGTTTCAGGGAGCTTCTGTTTGGATGATGATGAGGAGGAGAAGGACAAAAAGAGGGGGGCTAGGAGGGACACATTCGCCGAGAGAGACTCCAGGCAGCGACGCAGACTGCTAACACTGAAGCGACGGAGAGCGTCGGAGGAAGATGACGACGACGACTCAGACGAGTCCGAGGAAGAGGAGCGTCCCATCCGCAAGAGGCTCAACCGCATTGATTCAGATGAGGAAGAGGAGGAAGAGCAGGCAAAGTCTCTCATGGGGAGGGAGGACGAGGGCTTGAGGAAGGCTCATAGGATGGCCAGCGAAGAGGAGGAGAGTCCGCTGGACTACAACCTGGTGGAGCTGCCCTCTGCTAACGGACAGAGCCCCATAAAGGGCCTGGAGGGGTTCATCAGCAGCAGGCCGGGGGGGCTCCAGGGAGGGCCCAAGTTCAGTGGAGTATCCGCTGCTTCCCTGGCTCCAAATGGCCTGGTCTCGCAGGAGATGGCTCCTCAGGACGAGGAAGAAGACGACCTCTTGGGGGTGACCGACCTCGTGGACTACGTCTGCAACAGTGAACAGTTGTAATCCATTGTAGTTTTATCAGTTCTGTTTTTTTGTTTGTTTGTTTGTTTGTTTTAATCATTGGCCCACATCACCTCCTCCTCTTCATGCCAATATTTACTGGACTCCTGTGTTCTGGACGAGGGCTTGCTGTGACTGCGGCCAGTGTCGATGTTTCATACGCACAGTGTCTGTGCCCTCTTCTGATTATCTGCTTAAACACACATACCCAGGTGAAGGACTAGCAACGTCCTCCTGTTAGCCAGTTCCTCTTTCTCATTGTAGGACCGATGGTCTTGAGAAAGGAATGGTTTTGGGCTTGTTTTTTTACAGAAATTATTATTGTATTGTAGACACTATGTTGTATATTCTCTGCTTGTTTATCTTTGTATGGGTTTTTTTCTGTTCTCGCTGTAAGATTTTTATATTTTATATGAAAACCTTGCCTGTCCGTTACAAAATGTTTGGGGTTGGGGTAGAAATGCATTCCATTGTCAACTTGATGGAGTTTAGGGATCTCCAACAAGTGATGACCTGCATTTTGGTATTTTCTGCCAATGAATAGGAAATGATGTTATAGTCATTGGTAAATTCATCCAATCAGGTCAGAGTTTTTGGAACCCTTAATATTTTTACTTTACATCTGTAGCCTCCTTCATGGCTAATTGCTGTTTCTTAGATTACATTTCAAAGAAATAACAACTGTTCTACGCAAAGGGAATCCAACACTATCTTTCTACTTTTATAATGTCTTTTACTACTATTCTATCATTTATCATATAGGTATACTTTCGCAGTTGCGTTACTGATTTAATTGTCAGGGCTGATATATCTTCCACCTTTTAAACGGATCAAGTTGGTGTCATTTAAGGGGTTCCTTTTAAAGTCTAAACCAAATCAAAGCTCTTTAAGACAAGAAGTAAGTTTGTATCTGAAAACCAGTAATAGTCTTTGTTCTAGGAAAATGTGTGATAAATGTGGCAAGTAAATAATGGCAATATGGGTTTGATTACAGTTCATGTATTAACCAATATAATTTTTACATTTTTTTGAATAATACATTTGAACACTTTTTTTATTTCTGATTTTTTTCCAAAATATTTTAATACAGTGTGTTTTTATCTTCAGCCACAGTTTTTATCCTTTTAAACTTTAAAGCCCATTGATCACTTCAACAATGGGTGACTAGAGTCTGAAATAAACAGGTGTTTATTAATCAAGGTACCTTTGTGGTCAAGTCGCAATGTGTCACATTATTTAAACATGGGAGCCTTGAGAACAGTTTTAAGAACAGTATTTTGTGTGTGTCTCTGTATGTACATGAGATCAATCTATTCACCTGTCTCTCCTTTTTAAACTACAAGTGTTTACTTGCCAGTTCCTTACTTTGCTAAATCTAGTTTAGCAGGGTTTAAGGATCTAATTTCAAAACTAACGTTGATAGGAAAAAGAATGTCCAGATATCCTATGCTGTTTATTAAGTAGATTCTTCATCCTTTACTATTCCTGATAGTAATGCAACTTTTTACATATCTTGTTTCACCATTAAGCTAGAATGGGTTTATGTTTAGTTTTCCAGAAGAAAATATCTTAATTGCTAAGGATTATGAAGAAGTTACATTTGCATATGTATGTCTTTACATTTTAGTAAGCAGCAGCAAATAAAAAAATTTACATTTGCATTGGATGCAAATAGACAACAATCATATCTGCCAAGATGGAGGACTCAGCCACATATGTCTGTCTTGTTATTAACTAGAAGTTGTAATTCACAGATTTCACTTGCCAGTCAGAAAATTTCTTAAGATGAAAGGCTTAACTAAAATGTTCAGTTTGTAAAGGCAAATAAGGCCCTGGTAACTACTGGTCCGTGAGACCCACAGTCTTAATTACTCCAAACGGAAAATCAAGAAGTTCGGATTAACAAAGGGTACCATGTTGGAATAGCAAATCACAAAAGTGATCCGAAGTGCTCCGGAGTTTTCCGGCTCCAGGGACAGACCTCCCATATAACGCCATCTCCAGTCCAGCAGATGGCGTTTGAAGCAGATTAGATTAGTGATATTTAGCAAGCTATTTAAATCACGTCTCTCCTTGCCATTTCGCTTTTAGGGGGATGGCTGATGCAGACTTAAATGACTCTCTGCATGTGGATGTGCACTTAGTCACTGGCGATTCTTTACCGAAAACAGCGGACGTTTGTGAAATGTTCACACCTTTACCTGTATAAATTTCCGCCAGTCTTGTTTGTCTTCTCATTAAATGGAAAGAATATTGGTGAATTAGGTGGTTTTCTTTACAAGGGCTGTTTTGGGATACATTCCATTCAATTATTTACCAGCTGGATTAAATAAAAGTTTATACGATGGTGCTGTTGAGAAACATCTCTCCTCCGAGCGAAGGCGTCAGACACGAGCAGTCTGAAACTACTGCGGTGTTGGACGGCAATGGTCTTGGATCAGGAACCTTGTACGTTGCAGAAACGTAAGTATTCATATGTGAGATTCGGCTGCAAGCACTCTTTCCTGAGTTTCAAACGCATCCTGGATTTCAAAGTTCTTGGAAATATAGTTAGATGTTGGACAGTGATGTCAACATATCGTCTGCATTTATAATAGCCTGTATTTAAGGATTTTAAACAATGTTGTCTTCAACCGTTAGTTGTTCTTAAATCCATTTTTCAAATGCCACTTTTTTAATTTTGTCTAAATATCTGGTCAGTACATAAAACATATTTTGAAAACTCAATGCAATATCGGACATAACCGATTAAATTGCTGTGGCACCAACTTGGTTATACTTGGCTAGTATGCCTTGTTTACCCGTTTTTAACCCCTTCGTCGCACAGTGTGAGAACTGTTCTCCTTCTCTCTTAAACTTTTTCCAGCCGTTTGTCGTGGTTCGATGGGTCCGGAAGGGGCTTCTTTGTGGAATACCCGTCAATCAGTCTCCACGCCATCTCACGCGACTTGAACACTTTCCCACAGGAACACCTGTACGTCATAGTGAACGCCAAGCTCAATGGTGAGGTGGTGCTGCTTGTCTGTGGAATAGCTCCACATTAGATTATTACTCATTCTGGGCTCGTCTAAAGCTCCAGCACACTGTGTCTCGAGAATGAATTCCCTGGCTCTGACCAGTTTTCCCAGGGCAAGAGAGCCAAAGAAACCATTGTTTGCCCTGAAGTGTCCACTCCCTGTCCCAGGCTGGCTCCAAACTGCTCAATCCACTTTTACACAGCTCTGAGAGAGGCACATTGTCACACTTGCAAATGTCTGCCAATCCTCCCACAGATAAAGATATCTAAAGCAGGCAAGTAAAGATGCCAATCTCTGGGTGAATTGTGCACAGCCTTAATGGGGGAAAAATAACTAATTGTGACTTTACCAAAGACTAACCTGAGCTTAAATTATACAATATTATATGTATAATGTTTATTTTATACTGATTCTGTAGTTCTTAGTGTGGGAATAGATTAGAAATTGAGAAGTCAATGAACAGGAGACAGTTTTGACTGCAGTCATAGATCAAGTCAGTTGTTGGAGTAAAGGCTCAGCTTAAATTTTAGGTTCAATGAATTTTGAATGAAAATACAATACTTTACTGTCGACATGCATCTGCATTTAACTGGATGACCATTAGGGGGCAACTTAGATTTGTTTAACAATGGCATGATTGATTGGTTGTTTTTGCCTAAATTTTTACTGACTTGCTCAGTATTTTTCATTTCCAGTACTGTTAGTCAGATTTCGTCAGTGTTCAGTGTGTGGCATTTTAAACCACGACTTACTGAAACTGAAGTTGTGAAACAGTGGAGGAGCTTTTTGTAGTCCGGATTGCTGTGTGTATTACTGTTTATGTATTACAGTTGGACACAACTTTGAGGGGTGGGGAAAAAATGTACTAGTGACAATGAATGCAATATTTTTCAATCATACATCGATGGCTGATCTGACTTCAGCTGGATATAGCCTAATTTTATTTATGACTCCGGTTGCCTGAAGAACCACTGAAATAGAGCACAGGGATGCAGAGCAAATTTTGTTTACATTAGTTAAAATTTAAACTTGGAGTGCATCACTTATTTGACTATTTTCTTTTCCTGTGTCTGATTTTAACAGAAATGTATCTAGATGTGTGACATACTCTGCCATTGCTTTGTGAGCAGTTATTGATCTCCAGTGTGCTGAAACAAACTGATTGTTCCAGAGGACACTGAAATGCAGCAGGAAGCTGAAGCAGAGAGTGAGAGCGAAGGTGAAGATAGCAACGATGGTGATGATGAATCATCGGGCCCAGTGACAGAGATCCGCTTTGTGCCCATTGATAAAGAGGCCTGTGAGTGGGGAGGCAGGGGCTTGAAATGGATATACAGTACAATAATATGCTCTGCTATTTCTGTACATTTGCTCAGCTCTCTGCTGCTTCTGTTTTCTGGAGCTCACATCTTTGTATGCATGTATGTCCTCTTTTAGTAGAGCCCATATTTTCTGCCATGTGTGAATGTCAAGCATTGCATCCAGACCCTGAAGACTCTGATTCAGACTTTGAGGGGGACGAGTATGATGTGGAGGAAGCCGGTTAGTGTTCTGGGGCTTCTGTTTGCTATTGTGATCTGATGTTAGACTGCCTGGCTCAGCAGCTGCACTTGTACACCTAAAGCCCAAAACTGGTTGTGGACTGGAGGGGCATATTATTGATTCTGGTCTGAAAGGAAGTGAAATCCCTGAGACTTCCTGTTCCCTCCCCAATTACAGAGCAAGGCCATGGGGACCTGCCTACCTATTGCACCTATGAGGAAGGTCTCTCCCACCTGACTCTTGAGGGCCAGGCCACGCTGGAACGGCTGGAGGGCATGCTAGCCGAATCAGTGGCCAGTCAGTCCCACATGGCTGGGATCAAGACTGAGCACCGCTGTGCAGGACTCGATGGTAAGGATTGCACTTTCTGCCGTATTCAAATTTGCTTTGATTGCAGTCATGTATTTGTGGTTCGTTGCCGCAACTCCTTAATTTCCTCCTAATTTTTAATTACCTTAACTATGCACTATTACTCTTCAGAAGGGCTGCACAATATGGAAAAAAAATGTGATTATGGATCATTGTGACCATATGCTATGTGATAAACCAAACATAAATGTTTTTAATCTGTTTTATTTTTAATTATATTTAAAACCTGGAATAATTACATTATGACATCCAATATGCATATATGCAATATTTGCTGTTCTCCCTGGGTAAAGAAACATCACTTTCAACTTCTCAGTGACCAGTAACTGTTAACTGCACTTCTGATTGAGTGTGGTCAACACGTGTAAAACTGAAATACTGCCACACAGCCGAGGTGTCGCTTCGTTTAGGAATCAGTTAGTTGTGGCAGCTGCTTCGTTATGACCCTCAGATCAACTCATTTCAGCAAGAAGCCAGCTAGCACGCTAAGAGGTTCTTTGCTTCACACTGGATTTGCTGCATCTTGCACATCTTGCACATGACGTCATCGGTGTGCACGCATCAGAACTATGATGCATTTGTGCACGCGACTATTCTGTGCTCTCTACATTTCCATACAGGTGTCTGAAAAATGCAATATATTGTGCCACCCTACCCTTCACCATCAATCTATATTATATGAAATCATTTCAAAGTACTAGTTCTTCAAAATTTTCAAGCTTGGTAACTAGCAATTACCTAAGCTTTCTTTTAACCTACTGTAAATGCTAGTAAACTATCTTCAATTGTGGGCTCATCTTACACCACCACGAGTCTAAGTGGCCTAGTCTCTCCCTACAGGGTTGGCAGCTCCAAAATAGTCATGATTTAAATTTATCAGCAAGCTAGTAACATCAGCATTTAGTGAAGCGTTGAGGAGTTTATGCTGCTGCAACTAATGTTAGATATGTAAATGGATAAGTAAATTGAATTCTTTGCTTACTTATGGTCTTGCTAATCTACCTAGAGCAGGGTGAAATGGTTCTGTTCACTTCTGTTTGTCTGAAATCAACTAATCGGCTCATTAATTCTTTTGACTGACTTCAGTTGTTGTTTGCCCTTTCTGCATGAACCTATGCTCATAATGTCATCCACGTTCATCCTCTCAAATATGCACTGCTGCAAAAACTTGGCACTTTCTTTCTCATTCTTTGGGCAATGTACATTCAATGGAGCCAATCATATTCATATGGACAGAAATTATAAATAAAAAGGAATTGTCATGATCAAAAAATAAAAGGCAAGATATTTTTGAGCAATCCTGGGGGTAGAGACATGTAGTTAAATGGGCTTTAATTTAATGAATTGTGGCATTCTGGGTACAGAATATGGATGCCCTTGGTGTTCAGGACACTGATTTATTCACCCCTGTCCTCCGATCCATTACTGCAGTGCCCTCTGAGATCAACACCGACCCTGGCGAGGAACTTGTGACTGCCATAATGTGAACCGGCTCAATAAAAAATATGATGGACTGGTGGATTGTCCTTCTCTTGGTTGTGTTACAGAAGCATGTCGGATTGCCTTTTCTTGTTTTTCCATGGTCTACATTGTGTGCAGATATATTCTGACCATAGTAGGTCATTGTTTTTCAGTATATTTTTGCTTTTAGCTGAGACTGAAGATGGGTTATTCTCTGAACCCAGATAGTCACAGTCTTATTTTACCTTCTGGGAACAGCACTTGTAGCAGTAATGGGCACATGAGTAACATTCCAGTTTGGACATTGTTAACAGTCCTTCTGTGGAAGCTTGCATCTTTGCATGAGTTACAAACTGAAAAGTGTGAGATTTTTGCCTCTCTGAATTGCACTGCTTTCACCAAGCAGATGGAGATGAGCCTTGCACATGAGACTGGGGGTTGGACTGGGATAACTACAATCATCTGACACAGCCCCTATGCCCTTCTCTTAACCTGTCCTGTTTCCCTGCCAGATACCTCATTCAACCTTCATTACTGTCTCCATCTTCATCACACATGTAATAAGGGTTGAAAGAGGTGAGTGTGTGTAATTTGTTGTACATCATATAAACCTCCTGGTTCTCTGCTCCTGCCTTCAGATGGGATAGCAGTTGACTCCGGAATTGTGACCGAAGTGGGGCAGTTTGAGGATGCAGACGTGGATCACTGGTAAAAGCTTCTCCTTGCTGTCATTCACCACTTTAACGGATTAAACCTCAACCACTACCTAATGAAGTTCTCTCAGTACTGACAATTTTATCACACTGCTGTGATGTCGGAGTAGTGCTGTAAAAATGTTATCTATTAGCTGGGCATTGTCTTCAGTTATCTTTGCTAATGGGGTTCCTGGCTACCTTGATAGTGAAGTCATAGTAACAGCGGTAAGCCAGCCTGGTAATTCTTGATTGTTAATACGGTGATACAGCAGATTTAAGTTATCTCTGGTGGGATATGATATTGCACTCACAGAGGTATTCATATCTCCTAAATTACTTATAAACTGTTACTGTCTGAGTGTTGTAGGTGATTTGTGGGATCTGACCAGACTAATTCAGAAGCAGTTGTAGTATGTGTAGTGTAGTAGTGTAGTATGAAGCTTCATACCTGTATCACATTTTGAAAGGAGTAAACCCAGACATGCTACAGGAAGTTATTTTATTTATGCAAAGTTCTGACTGTGATGTTTTGTTGCAGATTTTGCTGCAGAGCACTTCCTGTTTGCAGGAGGGAGGTTGAAGATCTAATCATTCAACTATCATCCCTACTAAGGCCCTGAACCTGTTTTTCTTGTATAGATTGTATCATACATTCACCAGCTAATTGTTTGCCTTTGGGATAAAGTTACACATTGCATTAACTGTATTACATGTGGTCTTCTTTTTTTCATAAGCATATAAATGGACTGGGTGATTAAGTTAGCATTTGTATAAAATCATCCACAATAAATTATATCGTCATTAAAAATATATTACATTTTTTTGGTGATATGATGTAAAGAATTACCCTGATCAATATGTAATAATTTGTTCTAGATGTCATGTTCTTTTTCCATCAGATGGAGTGTACAAATTCCTTTCATTACTTATCATGAAAAAGGCTGTATGTGTCCTACCTGTTCAGCTGTGGTATACATGGTGACTGGAATACTATTTTTCTGCAGTAGTAATTCAAAGGACAAAAGTTCAGACTCTGAGGGAAGGGTGTTGGTCTGTGCTTCCATGTTAATAGCTCAATTTAACAGATTAAATCAGTTAAATACCATACACAGTATCATGGCATGGTTTGGAAATGACATCAGCATTTGTGTCTTGGACGGGTTCCCTTTTAAAGTTAAGTCATTATACATTGTTCACAATCGTGTGTGTGCGTGCATGCACATATATACCTTCCAAAACAAATTGATCAAATGTGACAATATCAGACCTGATAGGAAATGTCTTACTCAGATGTACCATTTTAACAAATGAAAATTGCCATAACATCTCAAAAACCATGGGGACCATGGGGAATATGAACTGCAATGTAATAAAGCACTCAAGAATTCTGTCTTGGGAGGTGAGATACTCCTTTAATTGCACATGAAAATGGAAAAGAAATTCAGTGTGCCATGTTGAGTGAGAAATAAATCATATTTTCAAAATGTGCAACTTCAGTAAAGTTGAGACTCTAAATAGGACCCATTTATGAAGCCTTGGAAGTGGAGGAACACTTTTTAATTCAGTTGACTGCTTCTAGAAGCTTTTCTTTAAATTTCATGATCAGTTTTAAACCTCACCTTTTGGTGCAGCACAATGGGAATCCGTTTTGTGTTCTATTGACCTTGTATCATTGAGTGGACATCCGAATGGCATTACCTGCCAAAAAATGCCATATAATAGTTGAGGATGCTCTTTGGTACGGGTCTTGGTGGAAAAAAAAATTAACTAGGAATACAAAAAATCATGGCAACTTTTCTGTGGTAAAAAAAGGATAAAATGCCTTTTTTACGTAGAAGAACAAACAGTTTGACATATTTCAGCAGAGCTATTGTAAGGGAGTTCAACAAACAGTGATATGTAGATTCAGTTGTGGTGACAGGTCATAATCAGTGCAGGTTTGGTGACCTACAACAGGACTGATAATGGTTATCACAACTGCACTTAATACTTGTCACTGACAAAGAATCTATATATCACAGGGACCTTATTTTTAAATCTACCTTTTACTCCCTATCGGAGGCTGTTAAATTCCATTACAGTTTCCTGTAACCATTCCATAACTGTTCAGGAACTATTTAGGACCTGCTGTGGAATAAAGGCCTTTTAATATTTCTCTCCATAGAAGAGTTTCTTTGGTGTTTTTTCTAGTACATTTCCATCACATGTCATATCTCAGCTCACTAGAGTTGAAAAATATTTTCATCAGCAATGAACTGTCAACATATGCTGGGGTCCATACGAAGAATTGTTTTTAGTCTGAAAGTAATCTGAAACTTTGGCAAATTCAGGCTGATCTGGCAGTTCTGCATAACCTTGATGATCTAAATTCCAAAGGCATTGATTTGTTCACATATACAAACATCATTATGACATGGCATCAACCCCATATTGCTCCCAGATATCTAACATTCTCATCACATATAACATTCTCATAACAGCATAGCCACACCGGGAACCCTCATCAGCTTGTTGACAAGGGGGTTCAAGCTGAGGTATTTGTTCATGGATGCTCAAACACTTAACTGTATCTTGAGTTTTGGTGGCTTTGTAAGTGTTACAGTAGTCACTGTATCTTGTCCTTGCTGATAGGAAAGTCCATGTCTTCTTCATAGGTGCTCTTACCAGACAAGAGTGGGATAACCTTGTCAAAGAGCAGCACAGAGATGACCACACCTGTGGAAAGAGAGAAAGGACAGACAATGCACAGTGCCATCTCAAATCCCAGTTTAAGGCAGGCTGGGATTCAAACAACATGTTCCTTATCTTTAACTTAGAATTGAACAAATGTTAAGCTCATGACTACTAATTAATTTACAGTTTGGTGTTTTAATTTTAATTGTTGCTGAACTCACTAAACTGTATTGGTGAAGATAAACATACACACTTGTATTTAATTATGATCCAAAGTTAAAGACAAATGATTAGTTATTTTTATTTAATCATTTTGATTGATTTAATCTTAATCAGGTTTTTACACTGGATATTAGCTCATTCTTTTTATTCATTTTTGTTTTGTCTGTCGATTCTACTCTCCTTTTATTGGAGAAGTCCCATTTTTACTTCCCACTTGTTCATTTAATGAATGCATTCCTATTTAATGCGTCATATTCCTCTTGATAATTTGATCAACTTTTTAATCATTGATTTTGACTTTCTGGGGTATGTTTTTGCACTTTGGCTTTTGTATACAACTTTTTAATCATTTAACTTATGTGTATGTCAAGCACTTTGTTGCATGTACTGTACAAAAGTACTATTCAGATAGTTATTATATCCCAGTTTCACACACATAAGATGTCACAGGACTGCTGTAAAAGCATACAATGACAGAATCATGTAGAGCACTTCTGACTTTCACATTGTGCAAAATCAGCAAAAATCACTGGAACATGTTAAATGTTTCGGGTACTTGCTCATGATTCTCACGTCCTTATGCTCCCAGGCTAATTTTAGGTACATGGCCCTATAATACGCTACAAATACCTCTAACCTGCTTAACGCAATGAGGTTACCACTAACACCAGGCTGGGGATTCAGCTGAATTCTTGTTCTGCAAATTTGCCATACCTAAAACAGGTCCCAAACAGTACACGAGAAGGTACTCCAGGAATGTGTTCCCGCTGCATGGGAACTGGATGGAGAGAGCCAGTACCGGGTTGAACACCGCTCCTGTAGCGCTGCCCCCTAAACAGGATAAACTTGTCACGTGATGTTCAAGACAAAGCAACAGTCGGATAATAATTGGTCTCTTCTTGCTCTCTGTACACAAAAATAAAACAATAAATGACGCGGACCCTTTGATAAATCTATTTCCACGGTTCCGTAACTGCTCGCTTTTAGAATAGACTCTAGTTCTTAAGGGTCTTCAGTTACACTAGAAAATGTTTCACGTTGCATTCATGTAACAATATCCATGTTAGACCAACGTTGCCAAATATTTTAAGTAGAGTTTTAACAAACCTAAGTAGACTAAGATTGTGACAACAGCAGCTGTGAAATGAACTCGGTATTTGTCCTCCAGTCGGTTCGTGAGTGTGACAGCTGCTTGAACTGCAAAAGCGCAAGCCAACTCCACTGCCAGTGCCACAGGTAAGGAAGCATGTATCGGATTATTACAAATAAATCCGAATATTTTGTGCCTCCGGTGCAAGTCAGAGAGTTCCAGAGCCCAGACTTGTATCATCACCAAGCGGGCCACCACAGCAGCAATACACTGACAGCCGATCCGTGCCAGAGCGCTCTTGCCGGTGAGTTTTCTGCGATAAACATGCTCAAGGGCACCAGATGGATTGCAAATCGCTCCCTGAAATGTCAATACATGGACCACCGTCATTGTGTACGTAAGAGTTAACCCAATCTGCTGCTCAATTTGACCCATCTCGCCAAGGAGTTTGAGCTCATGGCTGCAAGCACATAGCTGAAAAGTTGAAATTATTTCAAGCAAATAAACTTCATAGTCCTTCCTGGAGACTAATTTCGATGCTGTCTTCCTAGTTGCTTCGCATATAAACACAATAATCAACAACAATGACACAGAAATACTTATGTCCTCCATTCCTACTCTCCTGCTGTCTCAGGCGCTCGAACGCTTCGCTGCTCAGTGTCAGCTGTGTAACCCACCTCGACACGTTCTAAAGTCCAATCTTCAGCTGTGAACTCTGATCAGAGAAACCTCCTGCTGCTTATGTAGGTGTCTGACTCGGGCTACCAAAGTTGTTCTAGCCACAACTTGCAAAGAGAAAACGATAGTGCACAGTCTCAAGAGAAACTGTGGAGGGTGCACTAAACGATCTCCGAGGATACAGAAAATTCGCGCACATTTATAAATTGTATGTACATAATTTGAATACATTTCGTTTAATTTATGTTTCAACATATAGCTTTTAAGTGCATGAAAAACATGAAACAAAATATGATACGATGGGATTATATCTTTAAAACACTAAAATATTGTCCATACCATAACACACACAAACATTGTGTGCTTCTTTCACCAAGAATCACATGTGCGTACTTGAACTAAAAAAATGTAAAAGATGTCAACTCAAATAGTACTGGGGGATTACATTCGCGAACATGAACATTCCAATTAAATAACAGAGGTTTATAGATCTTTTCGAATAAATAAAACATGGGCCAGTCTTATGTGGCCTTCTACATTGGTACGATGATAAAGTCCGTACGCCTAAAAATGTTCAAGTAGTTGTGCTGTTACGTAGGGTAGTGTTTTTTTTTTTTTTTTTTTCCAAAAGCGCATCGCCAGTTGGTATGAACCAGCAGGTGTCAGTGTAGTCTTAACCAAAAGCCCCAGATAATTCAATTCTCACAAAGGCAAATGAGGGAAACGCAGACAAATGGTGTTTCCAATAAACACGAGTATATAAGCCCACTGGTTCGATACCTTTTCTGTTACATGAATGTTTGCAACTAGTTAGGCAACACCAGATTATGTTAGCAGTGAAACAGGCCGTATCCTTATTTTTTCGATTTAAACCGTGCTCTAACAATGATGTAAGCTTGGATAACGTCACGACTGGCCTGTCATATGTCCACAGCAGAGTGCTACACATTTCAGCTGATGCATATTGGGTCTGACCGCACATGACAGGCGTAATGCAGCATCAGTTACTGAGAGATATTTGGTTTTTTCGCTTATTTGAATGACCAGTTCCAGGGTCAGGGCGGGAATTTGATACAAAAGCTTACACTGCATGAAGGTTTATACTGTATGCGCCTGACGCGCCAGTAGCTCCTGGGGCTGGGAGTGGAAACAAGTCTAATGTGACAAGACACATTTATTGGAGAACGTGAAGGAGCAGAAAAGAGCAGAGAAGAAAAAAGCGTTCTTACCGAAATCAAGACGCCCGAAGGTGAGTGTTTGTGGTATTCGTTTTTAACCGACCGCAGGTTACACAAAGCAGCCTTGGCACGCTTTTGTGAGATGCTGCTATGTGAGATGTACCTGAGAACATATCCCTCTGATGCTATCTCGCTAAGGCAGACATTTGGCTGATTTACAGTTAATTTTTGTTCATACAAATTTCCATGATATGCTTTTCATATGTAGGTGATGCATGGACTCATTCAACGAATAAAATTGTGTAAGTGCATATCATCTTAGTTCTTGACAAAAAACAACCTCGTTGTTAATGATAAGCTACTACAATGTTTTTCCCGTACTTTGTACAGATTGTTGTCATTTCATTTCAGTCTGTCAGTACAGACAGTCGACAAGGTTTTAATGCTATTCATGGATGACAATAGTCTCTATGTGTCAAAGACACTGGTTATCCACAATCTAAAGTGATATATTTCTTTGCTATGTCTTTGCTCACCTGCTCTGGGCCACCAGTGCGTTTCACGGCCATAAGCATAATTAGGTGCGATACAGGCTAGTCAACGGTAATTAATACCAGAAGGGTTGAAGCGTTAACCTATTGAATTGTGAATTTTAAAAATACAAATAAAATTCACAATCGCATTAAAAATTGGGAAATCAGGGAATAAATCTAACGTTATTATGTCTAGTTGCTACTGTGCATCTTTTGGCTCATAACTAGTGAGTAAATATGTGCCATCTCTTTGAACTGAGGTCATTCTTGTTGTGTATTCCCTTTTGTTTAATTTAACTAGTGAGGGATACAAGGAGATAACAAAATCGGAAACTATTAAAGAATATTCGTAAAGGTTTCACGCTAATTTCCAGTAGTATTTACGCGTTCTCTAAGGATATTTTGTAGGTTGTGTTGCTAAGCCCGGTAGAGGCAGTAGTGAGGAAAACTGTTTGCTCATTGCAGGCAGTAGCATAATTTTAGTTCATTTTAGGAGATTTGTTGTAGTTGTGTATGGCTATTTCTGATTTCTGTACATTTCCTGTGTTTCTTTTCTCAATTCAACTGCTCAGTGTTTGTTTCCCTTGGTCCTACTGTTTGCAGTTTATCTCTGTCTTGGCACATGAGATGGAAAACCCAATAATGATTCCTTCCCTGCTCATGTAAAAGCACACATAATCTCTGTCTCTCAGCTCCATTCCTCCTTGGCACCTTTGAAACACCAGGTTAAGAGTAATTCCAAGTCCTGTAGCTCTGTTCTGGAAATATTATCATGCAAACTATTTTCTTGCCTACTTTGATGCCATCTGGCATTCCCCATTGGTACCATGTGGAATGGTCTCAATTAGTTTCTCATGGAAAAACTACTCCCTCCCATGAGAGAGAGAAAAAGTCTAAGCAGAAAGATGTGGGGAGGACATTGGCAATCCTTTGTATAATCCAGCTTCATTGTACTTCATAGTATTTCTGGATCTTGAGCTGTTGACTGAGTCAGAAGTAGCAGCGTGCTGGGAGAAGCTTGTGTTGAGAGATGTTAAAACTTTTCATACAGCAGTCACTCCTGTTTTGTTTTTTCAGCATTGGTACCTACTCAATTGTTTTTTAAAGTTGTAACTGAAACCTGAATGAAGCCTCAGATTTTTAAGTTGAATTAAAATATAGTCATTCAGAATTTGTGGGATGCCTGTAGTTCACTGTGTGAGGTATGTTTAAGTGTGTATCTGATCACTGCCATATTGAATTAGTGCTGTTGTCATTACTGAAATCAGTGGCACATTTATCTTAACATTTGGAAGCAGCAAAATTAGCAGGAAAAAATCTGCGTGCCTGAAACAATGTTTCTCATGAGGACCTATATAGGTGTGATGCCATTTTCGGGAAAATGGAATCTGATTTGAGCATCAAATATGCTAAAATATACAATTGACATTCTTCTTCCCTCCTTAGGGAGGTTTTCATTCACATGTATATGCAAATTGTTGTATTACATTTTATGTTCAAAATGTGGAGCCAAATTTGTACATTTTATGCTAAGGTTCACTCATACATGTAGGTGTGTGGTTTCCATTTTGAGTCATATTAACATTTCCAGTTTATATATATATATATATATATATATATATATATATATATATAGGGATGGTGTATTTTAAGTAGGCTTCAATCCAGTCTTGTTGTCTGGGGTCCTAAATTGTATAGTAGGATATACTTATACTTCAAATGCAGTGCTTGGCTGTACTTCCAAAATCTAAATCAGATGCAAACCTGACCCAATTACAGTTTCACAAGCAGCATGACAGTCATTTTCTTCCCAATAGATTTGTTCCTATTATCGAGCCTGCTTCATATTATGGTTACTGGTAACACTTTCAAAATTTTCAAAATTCATCATCACTACTAACTGACAGCATGGAGCACATGGACCCTCAAGTGGTGCCTTGAGCAATCTACCAGTAGCATCCTCTGTTTAGCAGAAATCATTTTCAGATGGCAGGCATCCCTGGAGGAAGTAGTGTTTTGCCTGCATACTGGAGCCCAGCGAAGAGTTTGTCTCCAGCGGCAACAGCAGAAGGAATGAGCAAATCAGTGCTGAGGAACATTACTCGGCAACATCGGCTGTTGATATTTTTATACTGCTGCCGCTAATGCTCCGAGGGGGCACAGACCCCATGAGTATGTTGCCGAGCGTGTAGCGAAGATGAAGATATAGTGCTTTCGATCTGATCTCAACTCTGAAATTTTCCTGTGTGAAAACTGTTGTGGGATTTGATATTCTGTTGGATGTCTCAGGGCTCCGTGCCTGAAGTCTGTCTGGCCACCTATCTTATTCTCCCAAGAGCCCCTGCTTATTTTCATTTCTGAATGTAAAGGCACCAAATAATTCTGTGAAACTCACAAATCCCTTACAATGGGATGTGACATATTATTTCAGTACCTCTGTGAGTTTTGCTTTGCGTTTCAAATTCAGACTGTGCTACAGTATCTTAAAAATGCATGTGAATGGAGCATAGCATTTCCTGTTAGTTTAAAATAAATATATTATTGCTGAGCCTTTATGACAAGAAATCTTCAGAATGAACAAAAACCTTTCAGTAATTTAAAAAATAATAATTCAAAGGTTGGGTGACTCCCATTCCAATTTGGTTTTTGATGAGAAACGTTATTGACTGTATCAGACAAGTATAGGCTTAGACTGCCAAATTGACTATGATACAGCTGGCAGAAAAAAACAGCATTGAGTTGTCAGTCTCCATTATTCACTTAATTAAACCTATTTTCTTGTGCACATGAAGTTAGTGGCCTGTTAGTAATGCCTATTATTGCCATCTCCTTGACTGACTTAATGGGAGATATGTGAGAACTGTTGCATCTGTAGAGACAAAAACAGTGGCAACTGCAGCTTCCTTCCTTTGAATCTGGGAAAATTTTTGGTGTGAAAAGGGGAAAATTAAAAAAATTAGGGAATCAAATGGGGATTTAGATTTCAGCTATCTAGAATCTTGAATTATTTTCAGTATAAAATAAAGAGCATATGATGTAATATGGCCGAAGCTTAAAGACAGAAGCCAAAAAGAATATTTTTTTAAAACCCAATAATTTTAAAGGTCAGTATGATCTGTTGAATGAATAAAAGATTTTTTTAATGATACAGATTTTGAACAATTTTTGCTAAGAATTGTGATACTTGCACTGGTATTACATTTAAGTTTAGATTTGAGACAGATAGTGCTCAGCTCAGGATGGTGACCGTCTGTTGTATAAATGCTTGGATTTGTAACATGGCCATCAGACGATTCATGATGATTCATGGTAAGGGTTCCTGCATCTCCCCTATCTGATATTCTGTTGTTATTGTCTATAAACGGCTGCCACATCACACAGCTTTGAGTTACAGTGTGTGTCTATGGTGTCTAGGTTTGAGCGCTCTGTCTTTTTGTGAAATGCTTTGAGGCCTGAAGAAAAGGGCTTATGAATGATTAAATATTGTCATTACGGACTGTCAAGAATGCACTGACAGCTACATGAGAGGTTCCAAACCTCCATCAGTCAAGTGTGAGATTTTTCTTTCTCTCTCCTTTCTCTGTCTGTCCTTGCATTTGTTCCCTCTGTAAGTCTCTGGTACTTCCATCTTCTCTCATCCACATCAGCTTTGAAACTTTTCAAGGAAATTCAGTTGTGGTTTCAGTTGTGTGTATTTTTGTTAATGTGATGTTTGCGCATGTGCATGTGCACATGTGTGTGCCTGTTTCTGTTTTTGCTCTCTGTGGCCCTCATATCTCTATTGCTATCTGAACAGATATAGGATGAGTATGGACTCTCATGCTATCCATCCCTCTCTTTTCTTTGCTCTTCACCTTATGTCACTGTTCAGTGTTGTTGGGCAACCCATCTTGTCACTTTAGTCTTCTTTCCTTATTCTTTCTTCCTCTTTCCTTCATCACCCTTGTCCATCTGTTTCTGGCTGTCGTTACTTATATTAGGGTCTCCTTTTGACTTTGGCTTTCAGGATCTGTTGGACATCGTGACTGTAAGAATTGTATCTGTTCTTCTCCCCCAAAACCTTTGTAATTTTAAAATGGCCCATAGCTAAGAGAGCACATTCTTGACTATATCTGATTGCATTATTTTTCTGTAGGGTGTTTATTCTTTCTTGTCAAAATAGGGTGTACACTGTATAGAAATAGAAAATGTCACTGAATTGAAAAGGGAAAGTTATATAAGCTTTAATTTCCATGTTGTCTATGTCTAACTGTATCATAGGATGTGAAATACACTGCTTATACTTCTTCTGAAATACAGAAGCATGAAAAGGTTTCATCCTTATAGCCAAATGGTGCAGAAATACTGTATTCCACGACATTCCCTCTGGTAATAGGGTGTATTCAGACGTTGAGCCTGTTGGCACAGGTGTCATTCTGAAACTGGGTCTCATGATTCATTGTGCACATTTTGACACTTGGTCCCTCTGATGCAGGGCTCATTCTGACTCTAGACCCTCCGTGCAGGAGCCACTCTCATACTGGACATCTGGTGCATGGACAGGTATGTTGCTTATATTGCTCCCTTAATTAGAAATCAGCTCGCTGGAGGTGCTGACACCGACTCTGTAAATTGTTATCTGCTTATAGCAATAGAAATGGATGATATATCTGTATGTTCAAGCAGGAGAACAGGCTGAACTTTGTAAGTAATTCCCGGAATTTAAAGCTGTACATGATGAACCTGCTACCATGCAACTCTGTCCCTTGAAACTGGAAGCTCATTGGCTGGGAGTGCTCCTGCAACAGTAGAAGCTGACCCTGCTGTTTGTTATCTGCCTCCCTGCAGTTGTGCAAGCAGCTGCTGCAGGTGAGGATGTGTGATAATGGGGAGGTGGAGGACAAGCCTCCTGTGCCGCCCATGAGGATCACCAGTACCATGATAGGAGCTGGCAGCAGGGACTCTGGCCCCATTAACCATGGATCTAAGCCCCTGCCCCCCAACCCGGAGGACAAGAAGAGGAAGGACCGCTCTATTCGCTCCATCCTCACAGGGGGAGGGGACAAGAGTGAGTGGGATTGGTCTTTTTTGTAGTGTAATGCCTGAAATGAAATTCAGTGAAGGAGGCAATGAAATACATCATGCAAACATAACTATTGTCTTGAAAAGAACTATTTAAAACTATCCATCCCCTTTGGGTAAAATTACAGAGACATCCTCAATCCAGTATTAGATGCAGATTCTAAGAAGGTGTAACAATGAAAGCACTGGAGTACCATTTAGGGAATGCCTGGAGTCTGTTGTACCTCTCAGGCAGCAAGGGAGATGTCACCATATTGAATGTGCTATGTGTTAGGTGAAGCGAACAGCAGATGTAGTTTTATTACACAGTGAACAAACCATCTGTCAGGTACAGCTCAGCAGGTGGTGAGTCACACCTGTGGTTTGAGTGGTGAAAGGTCTGGTGTGAGACAGAAGACAGGTGTAGGTGTGAGAGCCAGAGCAATTAGCATGTGCCTTGGCCACATCTCCCAGAGGTACCATTTTGTAATAAGGTAGCTGTAGTGGCCTGCTAATGGTGTTTTGAAAATTATAATGTATAACTTACACTGATAGCATCAGCATTTGTATGCCTTTATTGAGGAGCTCAAAGTAAGTATTCATAGTACTGATCTCATTTACAGATAGAGTCAGTGATGTGGCCTGTATAGAAAACAGTACCGTTTCTGCCTTTTTCTTTATTGGACTATTGAATTAAGGGTTACTGAGTTCTCAGATACAGACTCACATGTGACAGGTCATGTGCATGCACCAGAAAATTTGATGGTATTGAGATAATGTGCAATAAAAGGTGTATCTGTGCTAGATGATGTCCCTGCAGCAGGTGTAATTAAAAACACTTTGGAGCCCTACTGATGCACCCACTGATCTGCTAACAGACAACAGGAAGAAGGAAAGGCCTGAGATCTCACTGCCTTCAGACTTTGAGCACACCATTCATGTGGGATTTGATGCAATCACTGGGGAGTTCACTGTGAGTATCTTTCTCTGGGGATTAAGTGAGTGTGTAACTAGTGTGTAACATGTATGTCTTAGTGTGTCTGTGCATGCATGTATATTTGTATATTTCTACCCAGGGCTGGCTGCACATCTCAATTTATGTTTATATGGATGGTTTACGTGAATGGTTTTCTCTCATCTGCCTCTTTCTCTTCTGAGTGTGCTTTATATGTGCTCACATGTGCAGGGCATGCCGGAGCAGTGGGCACGGCTTCTCCAGACCTCCAACATCACCAAGCTGGAGCAGAAGAAGAACCCACAAGCCGTGCTGGATGTCCTAAAGTTCTTTGACTCCACAGAGACATCTAATAGCCAGAAGTACATGAGTTTCACAGGTGAGATTAGTAGCCAAGAAGGCCTCAGCTTCAAGGTGAGAGTAAAACGAGCCTGAGTTTCACAAGGAAACCTCTCAAATGAGTACTTCAGCTTCACTAGTGTGTACACAAACTTTTGCTTCACAAATCAGAATATATTATCATGTCATTGACAGAAGTGAGAGCTCTTCAATAACTGAAACAAGATAAAAAGCATTATATTTACATTATATTTTCTCATTAAGATAACAGCAAGACAAATAAGATTCCTTTGCTTTATACATCTTACTCTTTTTTTGGCTCTCTGACAAAAATACAACATGGGGTAATACCATGTTGTATTGAAAATGGGAGACTTCTTAAAATCAGAATATTTGAAGTACATTTATTACCAGTGTCATATTGTAAGAAGTTAAATCAAAAGCAGAACAGGCAAAAGGTAGCTTGCACGTCATCCAAGATCACTAGCTAACTCCCAGGTACCCTAAGGCATTTCTCTGACTGGTTGTCATCCACATGTTCTCTCAGGTGATTACTCATTGTATGTCATCCATGAAAATAATGTGTGATATGAAGCAGGAGACTAAGCATAACATTTATGTAAATTGTTGTCACGTTTCCTGCCAATACTGCAGAAAAAGTTAGCTTGCATCCAATTACCTTTATTGAAAGCTGTTTATTTTGAAATCAAGCAAAAAAAACCAATACAAAAGAGTATTTGTGATATGATTAGCAAGATCATCTTCAACACTAACAAGAAATTTCTTTGTTGTAATCTGTAGAGAAAAGCTCTGAAAACCACAGGTCTTCAAATGTCTTGGTAAGTGTCTAAGCTCAGTGTCTGATTTGACTCCCAGTCCCCTAGAGCTGTAGGGTTTGCCAGGAGGTCAGTGAACCGATCCACTGAGAGAGAGAGAGAGAGAGAGAGAGACACTATCCCAGAAAAGCTATCCCAGGCTACAAGTTGCAGGATTGTGCTTCCTCTTCTGCTATGTGCTCAGATGTCCATTACCTTGCTCACTACAGCACAAACTAGCATTTTTCTTGTCTTCCTTTACTTGTCTGTATTTGCACAGCTGTGCTATGTATTTTGAGCAGAGGTATGACAGGAAAACACATACCCATGTGTCAATGTCAGGTTGTACAGCTGGCTGCTACAAGGATGTTAGGGTGGCATAGGTTCACTCTTTGTACTCTGTACCCCCTCCATCGCTGTAGAGCACAAAAGCCATTTCTGAGATCCCAGCCATTGCTACCCTCTCTGAGGATGAGGATGAGGATGATGATGAAGATGAATGCACCACTCCACCCATAATTGCCCCCAGACCGGAACACACCAGAACTGTGAGCTCTGATTTTACCTCATACCAATAACATTGTTATTTTTCCTTTTGTTTTTTTTTCATTCATATTAATTAATATGGTTAAAATGTTTATTTGATTGCACAGTTACTAAAAGGGCTATTACTGTTTGGTTGCAACTGAGATGCATAAAACTAACCACTGCTCCGACTGTTGATAAATATACTGCCAAACTGATTGCCATAGAGTCATGGGGGATAGCTACAATTGGCTATATTGGAAACCAGGAAAGGCTACATGGTATGGAATGGACAAAGGGACACATGATGACAAGAGCAGGCCATTCAGGACAACTAGCAAACCATTTACCTACTATTTACCATATTATTTCACCTGAATATTTTTGATCTTTTTTTTCTTATGCTATTTTTCATAATGTAGGAGAAAGTCCAATTCCCCCATCACCTCATTATTGTCAGTCTTTTATCTCAGTAGCCAGTACCCAAGAGTTTTTGGGGTGGAGATTTTGGTGAAATTAGTTGCAGTAGACCTGAAGCTGAGGCTAAGCTGAGCATCTTCTAAATAACACACACGAATGTTAGACTCCGTCCACATGCGTACTCACTTCTTAACAATTAATGAAAAGCATCTGTGCCTCCCATCATCCACCTCTGCCTGTGCCTCTCCCCTATGCTTTGGAAAGGAAATCTTCCCCCAGGAGACCAGCTGCATTGGGCAGAGTGTGCCTGTATCTGAGTGATTGTCTTGTGTATGATCATGAGTGTGTGTGTGTGCATGCATGCATATGTGCTTTTGTGAATGCGTGTGACTGTGAGCGTGTGCACATATGCATACATGTGCGTGTTGGGGTGCATGTGTGTACGTGTGTATGTTTGTTTTCATTTCATCAGCATTGTTGTCTTTGGTAAACAGTAGGCTAAAGATAACTAAACAGGACACTTTTTCAGAGACTAAATGGGGTCTGTTATGGCTATCACTTTAGGCAGCAACACAACTATGTTTGGCTTCAATGGAACCTGCAGCAAATAAGATTATTATTTTTAAAATCTCTTAACTATAAGCATTCATCTTCAAGTCATTTCATATTGGCCAAATGATACATCATCTAATTAAAAGATTTAAGTACTATTTCTGCAAAGGTTACACAACAAACTGGTGTTTTTCTTTTTTTCTTTTACGGCATCAGAACATCAGAGTGAGGAAATCAGGAGATCCTGTTTAAGCCTCTACTCTTGCTATCTAACTTTTTTTGGATCACATTTAATACTGAATTTAGAGTCACACAAAGTATAGAAATGGTAAAACCTTTCTGCGGCATCACATGTGTGGGTTTGAAGTGCAGAGGTCTTAATTTAGACACCTCGGACAGACGGCCTTTTATACCCAGGATGTAGGGACGAACAATATCTTCATTGGGAGCAGCAGTAACTGTGGCTATTTGTAAACCCTCATCATGAGATCGAGTTCCTTGTGGTGCTTTTGAAAATATAAAAGGTAACTGATGGTCAGGGTGGATAAGATCTCACGTGCTCTTGGTAGACACACAGCTGTTGAGCCTGTCCAACTGACTGACTCTGCCAACGCTAAGGTGTGCATTACTAAATGTCACGCTGTAGAGGCAGTTCTATTCTCTATGTGTGTCATGATTCCGTTTATCACATGTCATCCTGAATGGATGCTTACATGGAAGACTTCCAGAGCCTGGTGTCTTTAGTGGCATTATCTTTGAAAGAGTTTTACACTGATAGCCTTAAGTCTACATGTTTTAATTGAAGAAAGCAGTTTTATTTCACTTGTGTAGGTACAAATATAGATACATATATGTATACTTAAATATACATATATAAGTACCTACATGTACACTGTAGATCTTAAAGAGGGAGAATCCTTATTCAGACCTAACTGATTAAACTGTTTGGCCTTTGGTGTGAGTAGTGACTCTTAAACTGACATTAATTTAATCATCAGTACCTTTTGTCTAGAGTATGAAAATGGAAAAGAAAATAGGGAATATGAGTAGTAAGTAATGGAGTGTAGTGAAATAGTGACATAAGATACAATCACAAGTTGTTAAGTGACTCTCTGCTGTGTTAAAATATCGTTATAAAACCTGAATGTTGCTCTTACTCTAATACTTATCGTCCTGTGACAGATATACACACGATCTGTGGTTGAGCCCACCCCAGCCTCTCCCTGTAAAAACACTGCCACTTCACCCACAACAAAGGACGCCTCCACCTCGCCCCACACCAAAGATGCAGCTACTTCGCCCATCTTCCCCCCTGCAGAAAGAGCTAGCACCGCCCTTCCCTCTACCTCCACCTCCACCCCTGCCCCCCCCCCCCACTCTGCCCCCTCTCCCCCGCCCCCCCCCACTCCCCCCCCCCCCCCCCCCCCACACCAGACAAGACCAAAAAGAAGATGTCAGATGAGGAGATTCTGGATAAACTGCGTGAGTGCCTTCAGACCAGATCAAATGCAGTGGCATGATGGTGTTCTTCATCTCACTTTCCAGTACAAAACACTAACAAGTTTTTAGGAAGATTCCATTCAAGGCAATTTAGACTTTTTTGAGTAATTTTAATGTTCTCAATATTTATTTATTTAACACTCTTGTCCCTAGCATAACACACTTAGAGTTGTGTGTCGCTCTTAATAAGAGCGTCTGCAAAACGCCTGTAATGTAATCTAATGTAATGTAATATTTATCATACATACTATCACGGTACAATATCTGTGACATATACTAAATGATGATTTCTTGATATTACCTTTATAAAATGGATGTGAACATTTGAATAAATAAGGGACAAATATCAGCATGTCAAGGTGATATAAAAATAGAACTCTGAATAAAAGACTGTTTTAGCAAAGGGCAACAGTGAACTGGTGTGCATGATCCAAGATTTAGATTAATTCAAAATGTGAGGAAACACAGGTGAGGTGTGGATCAGTTGGCAACAAATTTTGAGCCAGGGTGAGAGTAGCTTGTTTAATCAAAAAAAGTTGTAATTCAACTTTCTATGAATTGACTGGTATTTCAATTTTTTGTGTATTAGCTATATTTATGTATATATATCTGCAATATTTTTTTCATGTTGATAATATCCAGAATGTTTTGATAATGTCCAGACACGTACAATACATGACCATGTTTAAAAGTGTGTAAGGTTGCCCTCTACAGTTGAGAAATTATACTGTCCAAGGGGCTGATCCCTCCAGCTCCCCTCATGCCATGACTGGCTGCCTTCCATAATGCCCTACTGGTGTGCCCTCCATGTGTCAGAATGCAGAAAATTAATTGTCATCAGTAGTGGATTTCTCTTTTCCATATGGGAGAATGATATTTTGCCTTGTGCTACTTAACCCTCCCATTTAACCACTGTCCCCCCAAATCTGTGTATCTCACAGGCAGCATTGTGAGCGTGGGTGACCCCAAAAAGAAGTACACACGCTTTGAGAAGATTGGCCAGGGGTATGTGAGCAAATGCTGCATGCAAGGTCTCTATATTGCTTTTCACTCAACCAACTAGCATAGCATATCCTTCATTGATAATGTGTCAGTCTTTGGAAAGACTTCATCAGATCAAACAAATAAAACCCTAGTGAATGGAGATTAAACTGCATATTTTTGTCTGATTTTAGTCAACAAAAGTCATCAATAGAAATTTCTAAAGAAATAATAAATCACTTGACAGCTATATTGTTTTTAATATTTAATATTCCATTAAACTGATGTGCTCTATCAATAGCAGATGTTTGTTAAGCTCTAATCTTGTCAACAGGGCCTCGGGAACAGTGTATACAGCCATAGATATTGCCACTGGACAAGAGGTAAGAGTTCACATCCTCCCGTACCCCAACACTGCTGACGGAATCTTAGTAGGCCCCACCATCTCTACACAACCATGGGACTCACTCCACAATCAGTGCATCTCCACTAAATCAACTTGACATGGAATTTCTTTCATGTTGAAAGAGCTTAAGTTTTATGTTTCTATTATATTTGAAACTACAAATACCTCTGCTGTATGAGGACCTGAGAGCATTCTGATAAACCTCTAAATATTTGTGTAGCAGCTGCAGTACAGTTTATGCTGCACCTTTATGAGTTGATGACTGAGCTGTAAGAGATTGGAGGTCAGTGAACACCTTGTACTGTTTATCAGGACTAAAGATGTTGCAGTTAATGGGTAACAGGAAGTCACACCAGAGACCATAGATACCCTCTGCTACTCATTTGGTAAAATTTGTGAATCTGAACATGCAACAGAGTAGAGGTCAGTGCCCTTGATTCTTGGCTATAATTGTGTCTGCTAGATTCCAGAATATGTATGCAAGTCACCCAGTAATTTGCTTTAAATAAATTAGATAACTAGGCTGTAGCCCTTCAAATCTTTATTACACTACACTTCCAAAATACTAATTTCAGTGCACTATATTGGAAATAAACAGGAGATCTTACTGTACTAGAGTATTAGAATTAATTATTTTCCCCTCTGTGTAAACGACAACCCTTAAATGTTTTTGCCATTTCATTATTTTAATTCAGTCTACTGTGCTGCTACCCACTGGAACATTTGAGTACAGGGATCAGTAATACCTCCTGGGTAAATTGTATATATTATTTGCGCCTCTATATTACCAGCATAAATACTGTATCACACTATATGCATTTCTGTAGGTGGCCATCAAACAGATGAACCTACAGCAGCAGCCCAAGAAAGAACTCATCATCAATGAGATCCTTGTCATGAGGGAAAACAAGAACCCCAACATTGTCAATTACTTAGACAGGTAGGTACTCAAAGTCAATGAAACATTTCTATATGCCTGATTGAGGTATTATCACAGATGTACTGATCTGATTGACTTCGGTCAATAAAAATCTCAAGCTGCTCACTGCAAGGAATGTGGAACTTATTGTTGTTCTAAAAAAAATTCCAACCTGCCTCCATCTCTCCAGCGATTCCCCAAGTAAAAAATTAGCCAATAAGATCTCTTCTCTTCCACCCCACCTGATGAGTGATGAGAGCTTCATAATCAGATCCATTATGGCTGCAGTGCATTACCAGAATAAGTTCCATGCATTGGCAGCAGAGGCAATTCCCCTACTATAATTTGAAATCCATATATGGTGCTACATTAACACATTTCATTGTTCAAAACCATTTATATGCACTTATGGATATTTACTGACGCAATCCAGACCAGATACCTTTGTTTACATGTGTACAAAAGTCCTCCAATTTGGATGTGAAACCAAAGCCATTTGATTCAAGTCCAAAAATGAAGTCAATTTACAAAATAGCTGTGCTGCACAGTCGCTTAATTTTTTTGTTGTGTAACTGTGTGTTGTGCATTCCCTGTCTACAGTTACATGGTTGGAGAGGAGCTTTGGGTGGTAATGGAGTACCTGGCTGGAGGCTCTCTAACAGATGTGGTAACAGAGACCTGTATGGATGAAGCACAGATTGCTGCAGTGTGTCGCGAAGTGAGTCCCTTTCAGTTACTGCAGACTATCAAATTGACTTTAGGCCAACAACTGGTAAGTACCAATACAGCTCTGCCTCAGACTCCATGGCAGAGCTGCATATCGGAGCCCCAGAGGAGTTTTTTTATTAGGTTTCACACTGAAATTCACCGCGGTACAACTTGATGGAGCTTTGTATCAGGTCCAATCACGGGGTTGTTATTCAAAAAGAAACAGCTACTTCAGACAGATACACTATCCTCACCAAGGGCACTTAAAATGGCCCCATATTTCTGTCTTGATCACTCTTCTTGTGAGCAGTATTTATGGCAAGAGGTCAGTTTTAACCCATAGTTCTCTTTCCTCTCAGTGTCTACAAGCTCTGGAGTTCCTGCACTCAAGTCAGGTGATCCATCGGGACATCAAGAGTGACAATATCTTGCTGGGGATGGATGGCTCTGTCAAGCTCAGTAAGCACACTCCTTTTCTGCAGAGAAAAGGGTGGATAATCAGTCAGACTAAAGAGTGCCTATTCCTCCACTGCTGAATGTTTTAATTAGAAAAAAAGTTTAATTAGAAAAAAGCTTTTACATAGGGGATTTCCTAAACAAAATTTGGGGAGCAGACAAAGTTTTGAACTGTGGTCGGCTGCTGCAGGATTATATGAGGAGACAATCTTTTAAGAATGTATGTTTTATATTTTTGACACAAGGGGGTGATATTGGAACAATATCACCCTTGTTTCACTATTGTTAATAAATATTGTCTCTGGATAGACAATATAATTTCCCCCTTGGAGTGCATGCATTGGCTAACAAGTAAATGAATTGTTATGAATTCTTATAATTTTCAGTTGACATAACCCAGATTGTCTTCTGTTAGCCGATTTTGGCTTTTGCGCACAGATCACCCCAGAGCAGAGCAAGCGAAGCACAATGGTGGGAACTCCTTACTGGATGGCTCCTGAAGTTGTGACCCGCAAGGCTTATGGCCCCAAAGTAGACATCTGGTCCCTCGGTATCATGGCCATTGAGATGATTGAAGGGGAGCCACCATACCTCAATGAGAACCCACTGAGGGTGAGAGGGTCGCTGTTATTTGACAATTGAATGGACAATCTCAAAGTAATTGGTGAAGGGCACTTGAGTTACAGTTACAGACTTTGTCATCTTTTGTGTTGATGTGGAACACCAAGTATGACCTCAATATGACTTTTGACTCTTTTCACACTTTTACCCAAATACAAACATGAAAATCTTTGCTGTTACACACTTAAACAGGAGATGAGGATCAAAACAGACATGCCCTCATGTTTGCTTTGTGACTGCTAGATCAGATTTCTAGAATATGGATTTTAATTGAAATAGTGTACATTCATGAAATTTTATCTCTTCTGTATCTCACAGGCATTGTATCTCATAGCAACCAAGGAACCCCAGAACTCCAAAACCCAGAGAGACTGTCTGTGATTTTCCGAGACTTCCTGAAGTGCTGTCTGGAGATGGATGTGGACAGTAGAGGGTCCGCCAAGGAGCTGCTTCAGGTCAGTTTACCAGTGCCATGTCTCTGTGTTTGTTAACATGTATTTCTGAGCTATGGCATGGTAGTGGAAGAAGCGTGTCTAAAAGGCCTCACTTACACCACTTCAACCCTCCGCTATCTCATGGTTATCTCTGTGCACCAGACAGTATACATGAGTGTGGAGTCATCATAGGTTTTTAATGACAAATTTAATACCATACATCTCAAGGTCTTTACATATCCCTCTGCAGAACCAGACATGTACCCTCTGGCGAATAGGAGCATACATCAATTTCCAATATTTAACTAATATAATTCTGTTCAGATGAGACAGGTAGTGGAGGTACATGATCTGGTCAATTGAACAGTCCTGTTGCACTTACAAATCTTAATTTTAATATTTATAATACAGTAGTCCTATCCACCCCAGAGTTAGACTGTCAAACCCTGGCTTAGAGGAGAACTGGTCAAGGCCTGGAATATTTATATAATAGTAGTCTGAGAAACCTGTCTGGTTTAAGTCCACTCTAGAATTTATCATATGGGGTCAGCTGTGTCCTGCCACTACAGATTAGTGGTCATGGTCAGCTGAAGAAATAGCTGTGGTTCAAACCAAGGTTATTATGGTATACTAAAACTAAAACCAAGATGAAAACCATTTTCATAAACTAAAATAAAATAATTAATAATACAAGAATGAAAAACTTAAACTAAATGAAACTAACGATACTGTCTAAAATTATATTTACTAAAACTAAAACTGAAATAGCAACATCAAAATGAAAAAGAAACCTCTCTGTGTAAAAACTAAACTGAAACTTAAAAAGGAAAAGTGAAACTAACTAAAACTAAACTTATTTTCAAGGAAAATTTGAAAATAATACTGAAATAGAAACTAATATTAAAACACAAAACTACAATAACCTTGGCCCAATCTAGTACGTAATGCGATAGTCTTTTGGTTCTAGAGGCAATTCCAGAGGGAGAGTTTCTGGAAGCCCCTCTCTGTAGTGACTGGACCACAATAAATCTTTGTTTTTCCCTCAGGGGTTAAGGGAGGACAGAATAGGCTATTAGGTTACAGCATGAGCAGTTGCCTGGCTCGCACCCTGTACAGATCAAATTGGTTTGTGCAGCTCATTGGCCCCACAGGTCTGGTAAGGGGGGGAGGGCGTGAATGAGCTCTTCATTATGTTTCTTCAGTAAGATTATAACACTCATGGGGCACGACACGTGTCCTTGTATTCACACACACATGGCTTTACACAGCAGCTCATACTTGCTCCAGGAGTTGAGGTAGTTGTGTGAGCCTGATCATACATACAAACTCAGTGACCACATAGAGAAACTGGCCTAACCCATGATCTAGAGTCCTGTGATTAACACTATTTATTTTGACATGTGGGTTGGCCATGCCTTGTAGCTGCTGCTCAGTTGTGGAGACCAAACGTATTACATAAGCACTACAGTGCAGTTGCAGTGTAGCTGTCAGCCATTACGATCATATGTTCTCTTAAGGAGATTATTTTTAGCTGTACAAAACAAAATGAGGTCTTTATTCAAAGCACTGTGATGTCACAACTCTTGTGTACTGCTATTGCTAAATGTGTTTGGAGCAGATACCACCTCCTGATGTAATTTCCTTTTGCAATCATGGAACTTAAAATATTGTGTTGTGAATGTGCAATTTACTCTTAGGAGGCCATAAGGTCTGGTGGTCATTGTTCTCCAGCTAAATGGGAGTCATTATTCAGGTGGAGTTACAGTAAGGTTTGATCTACTTTAACACTTCAAGGACCGGTATTACCACTGAAACCAATGTTTATCTGACATTGCTTTGATACAAGATACACAAGATATTCCATGCCTGATGGCCAGAAATGATTCATTGCCTGTAATAAATATTCATGTTTAATTAACTCTGGTAATGATGTGTTTGTTCATCCATGATCAAAAATGAATCTCAGTGAACTGTGATTACTATATGAGGGTGATAGGGACCTACCTGTGTGCAGTTAAATCTCTGTTCTAAGGACTATTCCAGGACTGCTCTGAAAAGTGTGGTAACCTTCATATTTTTTCTAGCACTGAGTTTTGTTTTCCTTACTGACATATAGCAAATTGGGCTAAATACCTTATATTCCAAGGAGAAAAGGAATACTTTGACCAGACTATGGAATATTTATGTCATTAAAGGTAGAAAGATAAGAAAAAACAAAGGGTTGATGGGTATTTGTGGTATGCAGGAACAATGTATGTAATAAAGTAAGCTTGTGTCCTGTGGGTGCCATGAAGAGGTGAGAAGCATGAGCATTTTGCACCAGCTGGGGGTACACTTGAATTACTGCTGTAGCCATCCAATGTAACCTGGCAACACAGGTCAAATGTAACCTTCACACCTGACACATCTATCTCACTCCTAGTAAAAAGAAGTCAAATTAAACAAGATTGGGATTTAGACTGTTTTTTTATATTGATAGCCATGGTCATTGACCCTCAATATTTGTGAATAAAAATACAGAAATAGAAACCGCTTCTATTTGCATTTTGCAATGTGTGGCTGTTTTTTTGTTGAAAATAATTTTTAACATGTGCTTACTGACACAGAGCTGTATGCACAGGATCACTGCATAGATGATATGTTGTCACTGTCCAAATATATGTGGCGAACTGTAAGAGAGCATGAACGTTTTCTTATTATTCCAATGTTAACATTTTTTGCTTCATGCTTCCATTTTTATTCAGTGTTAAAATGTGAAATTACAACATTATTGTAGCCAAGCAACACATATTGCCCAGTAAAAAGCACAGTTAGATTTTATTGATGTAAACTTGCATTATGCATACCAACCATAGCTATAAGCAGTATCATTTTCAACTCATGTAAGAACTAAGAAGGTGGATGATTCTTTGGGGCATACTCATTGTGTGTGGTCTCCCCTCAGCACCAGTTCCTGAAAGGGGCGAAACCCCTGTCCAGCCTCGTCCCTCTCATCGTGGCCGCCAAAGAGGCAACTAAGAACAGCCATTAGCTGGACCTGCTCCCTCATACCATTGCTGACATCCATAAGACCCACCCCCAATTCCCTTATTTACCCTTACTGGGGTTTGTGTGCTCATGACAGGGTCATGGATGCTGCCAATACAACAAAGATGATGCCTGTTAAGGACAATAAACATGAATGAACGTGAAAAAGTTATTTATGTAGAACATTTCAGCCTTTTGAGTGACTTTGATTTGTTTGAGATGCTGAGGGAATCTCCCAGGCTCTTCTCTGTCTGTGTCTTTGTGTATATTATTATTTGTTGCTTTGTTTATTGGAATATACTGTATAATCTTAAATTCTCTTTTTGTCTTTTTTGTGTCTGAAAAGAGAATAGTTTTGATAAATGCAATACTTCAATCAGGAAAAAGTTATTTCTTACACTCTGTTTGATGAATGACATTGTCTTTGTAATCCAACCTGAGGGATTAATGAAAGCAACATAAAACTTCAGTATCTATTTTGTATTCAGTTTAACAAAATGGATGTCAGTTATGTTGAGAAGCACACCTTTAACTAATGTCTAAAGGGTCTGCTTTTGCAGCATAAGCATACCTCCATGAACTGAATCCAATTTAAACCGATGGCTGAATGTATGTAATTGGGTGTCCATACTGGACAGAAACTGTCTTCCATGCATATCATAGAAACTGCTTTTCATTAGTTACACAAAATCATGTTCTGTGTGCACCCATCTGTTAGATGCACCACACAATGTTTCTAGTCAGATTAAGTTATTTTGAATCTATGTCCAAGTCTTGCCTCTGTGTGTTTCCTCAGATAAGCCTGCAAACAACAAACATAATCTCTTAGAATATGCCGTTCATTGTAATAAGCACAATGAGTAGAGTTATACTGTAAGGAAACACAGTACATTCAGAGGTTCCAGGATGAGAGTTATGTAATTTTAAAGAAGCATAAAGAATTTGAGTTATTTTAGTATATCTTGAGGAAAAACAGATCACAGCAGAAGTGCTTCCTGCTGGGAGAAAGCCTCAGATATATTTCAGAACTACAGACGGTCCCCAACTTACGATGGGGTTATGTTGTGATAAACCCATTATAAATGGAAAATAACGTCGAAAATGCATTTAAATACACCTAACCTTCCAAACATCCTAGCCTAGCCTAGCCTAGCCCACCTTAAACATGCTCAACACACTTACATTAGCCTACAGCTGGGCAAAATCATTCACACAAAGCCTATTTTATGATAAAGTGTTGAATATCTAAGATAATTTATTGAATATTGTACTGAAAGTGACGCTATCACACCATTGTAAAGTTAAAAAATCGTACGTCAGATCATCATAACTCGGGGACCATCTGTATATGTTAGCTAATGCAAAATGGCTTCTTATTGTATTTTTGAGTTCCATTTTGGCTCCATCACGTAGATCTTGGCTTTCTTCGGATGGTCATTGAAACAAAATATAATCCCGACAGGCCACTGTTTATGCAAAACAATATAACTAATGCTGAACTGTGTCATTCAGAAGGTATCATTCTTTTGTGTGTCTGTGTGTGTTTAATGCTGTGTGCTGTTTATGTAATTTCACTGGAGAATACCATCTTTGCTTTTTTTTTTTGTTTTTTTTTTTTTTTCAGAAATAATGTGGAGATGATGGCTTAATAAAATTCCTGTGAAACTGGCTCTCCGTTTGAACTGTAATTGGAAACAAAATGACAGTAATTTCTCAGCACCTGATCATTTGCTGATAATGTTATTGCTATATGTGTTGACAGTGCCCTAATAATTTATCATTTATCCACAGAACACCAACATTCAACTTTGGGTTACAAGGTGTGAAAGTATCTGTGCTTCCATTCATCTAAGCTCAGCAGAATTTTAGGGAACTAAAACCCACATGACACTTTAGAGTAGCCAAAATTGCTTCCACTAAATTCTGTAGCTCCTCTGTATTTTTACCCTTTTCATGTTTCAGAGAGGATGGGGTCACTAGTGGTGGTCCTGGCAGACTGACAGCCAGCTGCATGAAAAGGTTTTATAGTTCATGAAGTAAGAAGATTACTCTCCTGTGTTTTCCCAAGGGCTTGAGAAGGCCACCCTTATCCCAAAGTGCTGGCAGGTATTCTCATTCTGTCCAAGATCAGCTATGAATTAGATTAGTTGTTAGTCTCAATTAAAGTAGGAAATCCCCTGCTTAATAGTTTCAGCAACAGAATACATGAGACACTTATTGCCAGTGATAGTGCCAGACACGGTAGTAGACATGGTAGGATGTGGGAGACATAGTAAGTCCTCAATACAAATTAGTAAGTCCAAATGACCTGGTATGAAATGCCAAGAGCACGATTTTAATGTGCCAATACAGCATTACAAAATGCATTTCCAACTTTCTATGCTCTGATGACTTTGTGGTACATTGTTAACTGGTGTTCTGTGTATTTAGCGTTAATTAGAAAAAATAGTGGCATGTTTTACTTGATTTAGCTTATTGAGTAGCATGCAAGCAAAACAGATCTTTGCGAGAATATATCCGATGATAATGTTTTCCCATTGTTGATAGCGAGAGTATTTTCATGAAGAAAACGTTGTTTATTGCTAGAAGAGCTTTGTTTTGATTGAAGTTATTTTGCTACGAGATGTGAGATTTGACTATTTTCTGTGATTTGTGAATAGTGTTATCATAATAAGTGTGTGGTGTGTTAAGTGTACTGTAAACAGCTATATTATGAGAATACTGATACGATCTGCAAATTACATTTTCTTGATTTGGGTTTATTTCACATGTGCGATGCATGTGGGGTTAAAGTGTTACCTTTAAAACAGCTTTATCATGTCATACTGTAGGATTATGCTGAACTGATTTAATAGTACGATGAATCTGAGGAGACTCACTTCCTCAAATTAGCTTGCTATATGTAGTTGTGTCAAGGGATCGGCTGAATTACTTCCAAATAGCTGCTCTCAAAGAGTTCACTGAAGCTGCGACTGCATCTAGTTTAATTTCCTGAAACCTCTCTGACAGTTGTCACTCCAAATAATGGGTTTGATCATCTATAGTATGTAAATAAGTTGCAGTTTTGTTTGCCTCCCATCACAAAACATGCTACTTTGTCCAATCAAACTCATTATTGATGCAAAATCTTGAACAGCTCTTGTTTCCATGGCAAAGTGTAGAGCCAGGGGAATGGAGCATGCATATAGCTTTTGTAAGTATAGATTATACAAGGCTGTGGATTGCTTGCTTCTCATCTGAGCGGGGCCCTGGACTGTGATTGCACCATATCAAGTACAGATGGGTAGCTTATTTCCTGGGCCTAATGCCAGTGTCTGCACAGAGGAGATTTTGTGTGTGAATTCCCCTTCAGACAATGCCTCTCTTGGAGAACTTAGTGGTTCAGACTCCATAAATAATCAAGCAAGATAATTCTGTAATTTTATCATAAATAATTCAACAAGAGTTTAGCTTTAACTAAAGCATATTCTATCAGGATTACCCAAAACATTTTATATTGTACCAATTGATTCTCTGAGAAAAACCACATGGTGCAATATACCCCAATATTTCTCAACCCTGTTCCAACTGTGGGTGCTTGTTTTTCTCCAATATAGCTCCTAACTGTTTTCTGCATATTATTGCGGGTTTCTCACTTACATTTCCTGCATTAAATGATGGCTCTTCAGTGCCAAATGTTACAAAAAACCTGAAACAAAAAGACTTTAGGTACAACATAAAAAAGGAAAAACATTTCAAAAAGCTTTACTCTTGATACGTGTTCTTAAGGTTCTATGTTAGATTTTAGGACAGGGTTTTAGATCTGGGTGTTTATATTTCCTGATTTGGTGTTTAAAAATTATCACTCATATAGGGTGCTGTATTCTAATATGGAAACGAAAAAAGAGTTCTGTTATTTTCTCAAGGAAGGAACTGAACAGGAAACATTGAGTTGCAAATACATTGTTTCTCGGTCTACACAGATAAAGTTTATCTTCCAAAGACTCAATTAACCCACCACACTTTTATTGTACTACATTCCAATCCTAATTTCCTTTACTTTTCTTCTATTTGGATTATTCAGTTTATATCATGTATAGACCCATGCCATTGCTGTAACCTTCTCCACCAGCACAGGAAGGTGGAGACAAGTACATGTGACTACAGCCTATTTTCTATGTGTCTATGTTCTGTATACACCAATCTCCAATTCTTTTAATTTTGCGGGCCCTGCCAAAGAACCATGTAGTCACTGCATTTGGAGACCTAATGTTAGGCTGAAGTTTTTTTGGTCCACAAGAGGAGGTTGCTGGTGCATGAAGAGATTGTGGCCACTTGGCACATTTTGAGGCTGCTGACTGCAATGCCCACTAGAATGATTCTGTTTGACTCATCACTGACCCTTTCTGTGTAAATCCTCACACAGACACACTCTTATGGCCAATCAGATATGATGCGCAAATACCAGTGATAAATGGGCCAGTTCACACACATTGCACAGATTTTAAAATAATGCATTGTCTGTACATTTTGTGTTCTGATGATCATCTCCATGGAGAGCCTCTGAAAAAACAGTGAGAACAGAGAAAAAGGGCACACACACACACACACACACACACACACACACACACACAAAGCAACTTATTTTTTATCACTTATACATACTTTGACTCAGCTTGTCAAAACCTACAGCTTTTAAAAAGCCTTGTAAGCTTTATTCCTTTGAAGTGAGTTACGACCAATCCAGATAACGGTCTTCCTACCTGAACCCTCTGAGCCTTGTCGCGTTTAAATTCTTTTAGCCTCACTCAGGACAATTATAACCTGAAATATGGTGATGATATTTAATATTATAAGTGGTTATCCTCATTTCAGAGAAAAGTGGGTTGGAATACAAAATATAATGGGAAAGATGAGAATACAATACATGGACAAAACTAGTAAAAACCCTGTTATACCCAAAGGCAATAAACAAGAGACAAGACTCTGAAAAGACTTAAGTTTGAGTTTTGGTATACGTGGTTTCCCAAAATAACTGAAGTAGTCAGAATAAAAAGATTTTAAACCATGTAAAATACGTGTTTTACATAACACTGCGACATGTATTACAGTATCTCAAGTACCTCCATCTTAAGATGCCATTTCTTTTGCCATTGATTTTGTAATAGGTGCCGCCTACAGTTTAGAATTCCAACAGAACTCCTACGGTATAGCTCCTTATGGTGTACAAAGTATTGTTTAGGGTCAAGGGATTTTGAACCTATGAAATACAAGTTCCCTTACGCAACTGGAAGTTTAGGGCGGCTTAAAAACCCTATTATGTAGCTTCTAATCAGAGAGGGAACGTTTCTCGGCTTAAGACGTACGTCTTGTAAAGCTAATAGTTTCCCAATTTCGTATCGTAATCGCCGTTCCGAGTAGCCTTCCCGTACAGTAGTGCTTTTTCTTGGAGTTCAGAATAAGAAAGTCGCCAGCCATGCAATACACTCAGACTAAGATGCGGCAGCACTGGCAATAACATAACACTAACGGCTTCGCGCAGTGTGTTCGTGTGGTGCTGAACAGATACGGTCACTGTAGCCTTTACACTGGGCATTGAGAAAGAGACGAGTTACATGTTTTCAACAGGTGGAAGGCTGAAGATCGAAAGCTGAGCTTTAGTTTCGGCGTTTTGCCTGCACGGCATTCATAATTCATTCTTGAGCTAGATACCTTTCAGACGACGTAGCTACAATAAGGCACTGCGCAACTCTGCGGATACACATTTCGATGTCAGCTATCTGAAGAGGACAGGGGGCTTTGAAGGAGCAAAATCAAGACATAAAGGTAAGTGGTAAAACCCAGCATACTGCTTTTGCGTGCTCAGACATGGTTCATATTCATCGTTCATGAATAAAATGAGCTGACGACAATAAACGAATTGACAAACGTATATTCACAGAGGAGGCTAGATCTCTTGTGTGGTCAAAATGGATAAACGGTATTTGTAGGGTTACTTATCGGTGTATTATGTTCTGATATATATTGTGCTTGGCCGCGTTACGTTTTTTGTGCATCGCTTGCCTTACACGATTAAGTTAAAATGCTTAAATGTTAAAATGCACGTTTAGAATAGCCAAGAGTGCACTTGATTGATGGGCTAGTCTAGGATGTGTAAACCAATTCAAGTAAAGGAGTGGAAATCATTTCTGTGCAAGTAGAATGGTGCTTTTTATCGGTGTTTAATTTTGAATCCTTGTGGTCACTGGCCCACAGTTAACAGCTACGATGTTAAGGAAAGTCTCTCCAGGTGACAACATCCACGTCAAACTCAAAATTACATATACATTCTATACAATACCATACTGTATTTGTTTTTCAGGTTGTGCTTAGATGAAGATTATAGGAGGGTAGTACTGTTTAGCTCTTGAAACTCGGAGGAGCAGTAAAGCCCAGAAAAGGAACTTAAATTCATAGTGAAATTTTCATGAAAATCTTCATTAAAAATGGTCACTCATAATGGCTATTGTATTCTAATATGGAAATGAAAAAAGAGCTATGCTATTTTCGCTAGGAAGGAACTGAACAGGAAACATTGAGTTTCCCCTTGCCCTGCTTGACGTGTATTATTGTAAAATGCAAAGTGTGGTCTATGTAGAGTTGCTTATTATGTGCCAATTGAGGGAGAACATTCCACAGTTTTCAGGTCTACCCATTGAAAAACACATTACTCATTAAATCTGTAGACAGATGTTTTCTGAGCTTCCAGACTCCCATGTATGCCTTTTCCTTAATTGAACAACTACATTTATATATATTTATATTAAAGTACAGTGATCAGTGTTTGTTTAGTTACATATTACTCTTGCTGAATTGAAATGCTACTAAGACTGCACAGACATGGTTTTTTTTTATTTTTCTTTAATAACTGTTTGAGAAATAATCCATAAAAAGTGATAAGCCCTATTCCCATTTCCCTCAAATGATATTTCTACATCCCCTTCAGAAAACAGGCTTCTTGGAGTTTTATGCTTTGGTCTTTTGTAATTCTGTTTTTACTGATGGTAAATTTGTGATCTCTCTTCAGGTGAAATAATTGCTTCAGGTTTATTGATTTCATTTTTTGAGCTGCTAATTTGTGTGAGAACTACACATTTCATTGATTTGACACTGGGCTGTTGTTATTTACTTCTAGACATTGTTTCATGCTGTATCATAGGGATTGAGCTTCTGGTAAGGGCCAGATATGAATTAGCTGAAGTAGAACAGGTTCACATTGAGACCAGTGAAAATGAAATCTGGTCCAAGTGCCCTTCAGACACAATACAGAATCAGTTTTGCGTATTATTTTGTTTTTTGTTTACTCGGAATAAAATTCTTCTGTGTAAACCATATGAACAGGTAATAAGACAACCCAGACAGATTTTTACAAGTATTAGTCTGAACATTTTCAGTGTTCCAGACATTTTGTCAAAGTCTGTTATTATTATTGCCTTTGTGCTTGCCTTCTGAACGACTTCCCTCACAGTGTTTTATTAAAAGAAAACATTAAGCCTCCTCTGTTTGACATGGTAATAGTTACTCTTGTAATATATGTCAGTTTGGAATTCTGAATCGCTGCCATTGGTCTGGCCCATTGCAGAAACAGCCTCCAGCGGTTCAAAAGGCCATACACTTGCACACACATCCTGTGAAACACTTTCTGCCAGCTGGTTCTTTTTCCACTGAACAGTCTGCCAGTTCAGCTGCCATGGCTACCGCTTCTAGGAGTGCACAGCTGGGGCAGGAGGCAAAGGCAGACTACAGTTGCTCAACTGCTCATGAGAGTCACTTGTGCACAGTGAGGCAGGGTCTGTCTTGCTGAAGGTAACCCTTCCTCCCTGGCTGACTCTATTGCCAGTTATGCACCACGCAGCCACAGCTGTTAATGCCATGGTGTGGGTTCAGTTTATGTTTGGGCTGTAGAAATGTCCAAAGTATTAGTGAATGTTATCACCATAAATCATAGCATACAATTATTTGTTAAAGTACATGTTGAAATAAGTGTATGACTTTCATGCAAGGAATTCATTTTCCTGTATATCATGAAATGTATTTTGGAATAGTCTAAATTGTACAATGTATTGTAGACGATATGCATGAAACAGGAGTAGTTGGCATATTTAACATGTATGATACTGAATGTTTTGTACTGGACTGCACCTTGTCTTTTCAAAGAGTTCAGACACCATGCTCTTATAACCAGTACTATTCTGTATCTCATGGCAGGTGAGGCGAGTATGTACAAATTTGTAAGTCACATATCCTAGACATTTGGATTCTTTATCTACATAATTTCTCTGCAGTAATAGCCATATATATATTTTTAAATTGTTGTGATATTTTATTTGCTCAGCTCAAATAAAGATTTTTGACTTTAAGAAAAATCTTTAAGTGTCTGATACTCTTAGATTTCAGTTGAGATCCCGATACCCATTCATAACATGTGGTCGATTTGACTGTCTTTTCAATATAGATTGAATTAGAAACAAAATTATTTCTCTCACTCAGCTGAGTGTTGAGCATGGATGAGACAAGATTGCAGGTTACTCCACACAGAGTACTGAAACACTATGGCTAGTGATGAGGTGTGATGAATTGGTTCAGCTGAGGGGAAAATTGCAGGGTGACTCACCTCTGAAAGAGGGATGCTTCTGAATACTCGATGAGCTCTGGATACCACTGATTGCTATTCATCTCTGGGAGGGGACATCAAAACACAGACTGCTGCTAGGACTACAAGTCACCATGATGGCAGTTGACAACTGGGAAACAACTGTATCACCCTGAGCTCCGTATCACACACTCATAGGCTCCTCATAGGGGAGGAATTGCAGAGAACCTCCTGTATCTTGTACTGATACTTGAAGCTGTTGGCTAGTCTTAGTTTGGAATAAAATCATCTTAATTCTGGCAGGGTTCCATTTAATGATGACTATAACTTTGACCATGAATATGACTGGGGACAGCGTCTTTCAGTCAGCGTAAATAACCACTTTCCTGTATGTTGCGATAACTTTGTGAGTCCTACAGTAAGTTACATTTGCGGTGAAATATTTTGTGCATAACATTGTTTCCTTCTCTGAGGTTAGACACAGATGTCAGTTCAATTAGTTCATTTAGCCTTTTATATATGATTGGTGCATAATCTTAATCCTTCTGCCATAGCTAAACCACAGAGATATATCTGTGTTAAATATCTCCAGAGATGTTTAAAAATATAGGGCATCTGAGCAACTACAGGCATTTGCACAGCATTGACACATACTCCATTGAAATATGATTTTAATACTGGCAAAACTTGGTTTTCGATTTCTCTGAGTCACCTCACACCACTTAAGACAGCTATGTAGGACTGCCTCCTTATCTTAACAACTTCTCTTCTCTTTCCATAGCCATCTGCCAGACATCCTCTTCCTCCTCTCCCTCTCCTGTGCTGTGATGGTCTGGTGTGTGTGACCCATGGGCCCCTCTCCCACCACCCTGTCCAAGCTGAAGCTGGGGAAGCTGAAGGTGGTGCGCCGGCAGCTCCTGCAACGCTATGAGCACCAGCCCTTCGTGTCCTGCCTGGCAGGCCTCTACGGGTGCCAGTGGAGGCGCTACCAGCGCTCGCGAACCCTGCCTGGGGAATGCTGCTGCAGCAAGGTCTCAGGGCATGGCACACTCACTCCTGTCCCACACACAGTGTCTTTTCCATATGAATTCCATGTCCAGATTGGGTTTTCTAGTCAGTTTGTATTCTGTAATAATAATAATAATAATAACAAAATTATACTGAGTGCTATTATTTTATTGTTCTCAAACTATGTTGAAAATGTACTGTAAGATATTTTTGTTTGTCTCAAAGGTGGAATTTGGCAGTTTTGGACTCTTGATAGTGACATTTTGGTTGTCTCTGGTATTTCTGTATTTCTGGAGCGAAGCACAGAATGACTATAATGACTTTGACTGGTAAGTCACACACACATGCTCTGGCATGTGGTCTTAGTGCACCACTCTGCCCTTAAATGACAGTTTAGGATAGAGTTTGGAGGATTCAGTTCCAGTTAAAAAAATTTTGATTTAGTGATCGAAGTGCACTGCTAAGATCTAAATGGAGGGATTACTGTTTAGCAGGCCAAGCACCACCAATCTAACAATTTCATAAAATGAAACTTACCACTAAACTTCTGTGTGAAATTGCAAATTAATGTGGTGCAAAATGGTACATTTTATTACTTTTCTCCTTTTCTGTAGCAATGCATGCTAGCATGGTTACAGGTTACATTGTTTTTCTCAAAGGCTCAGAACCACTAATCTAGTCACTCACATAAATACCCTTGATATGGATGTTAGAGATTATGTGGATGCATAAGTAGGACATTTTACAATAAATTCCAACTCAGGGTTTCAACTCCCTACAAAAACGACCATCTCCAATGATGACTTATCTTAATGTCTGCTACATTTGGTTGTCGAAGCAAATAAACCCCTTTGACATTGTTGGAAATTAATTTGTTTTAAAAACTATCTAAACAAACCTAACTGTTCCCATTAAGTTTTTTTATTGTAAACCATATATAAAAATGAACAGTGACCCTGAAACAGTTGGTTCGAGCATATTATTGCACCTCTGCTTCGGAAAAATTCCAGATGTTCACTGAGGTTATTATTCATTTATGTGACGTACACACTGAATTTTAGATAATATAGTCCTTTTAAAATGTATTTAAAATTTGTTATAAGTTTATAGGGAATATCTTGATAAAAGGGAGTGGTAGTACCCAACCTTTGACTCATGCTCTTTGCTGGCAAGCCCAGTTCATTACCCATTATACCTCAATGCTACCCCTGTTGTGATGATGCCATGGTCATAAGGTGAGGTGGAGTAGCCTTGTGAACCAGACTTTATCCTTGCGGATATAGTAATAATAGTCCTCTTCATCCCTGCTTCAACAGTTTAGTAGGCATAATCGTAATATCCTGGAATTAGGGGCTCTTGGAGCCAGCCAGTAAAAAGAATTCACAAGTCCTGAGGTGAAATCAGAAGCTTCAACTTTTTTCCGGTTAATTTAATCAAATTCTGAAATAAGGGCTTCCAGTTTCAAAAGGGGATTGGTTGTGGAGTTTAGTTCACACATAGTTCAGCATATATTCTGTGGCTACCCTTTCAGGTTCAACTTTGGGAATCTGGGATTTTGGTTCCCGTGGTCAGTGGTGCTTCTGGTGGTTGCAGCTGCATTCTTCAGCTATGTCACCTTGCTGCTGGTGAGTTCATCCCACAGCAAGATATTGTGTTCAATAAACTTAGGTATAGTACAATTTATCCCTCACAGTCTCAAAAAACAAGGATATACACCAGGGGTTTGTTAAAGAGAACACAGCATGTGCCACTTATTTAATAAGTGGAAAAGTACTGGAGCGACTAGAGGAGACTGTGTAGAAAACAAGATGTTTCGCAAAAAAACTGTACCAAGGTTGTCTTGCGGAGCAGCTATTGACATCAATATGGTTAGCCGATGCTGATAGAGGGAGGTGGAATGTGTAAACTATAATATCCTGGTGTATACTGGGTGTATGACTCTCCCTCAAGCTTGTGTGGAATAAAATAAGTTGGACGTCAAAGACCTGTGTTACAAGCCATTCATCGTTCTCCCTCAACTCATGCTCACCTCAGAGGAACCTAAGGGGGAACTGCTGAGTTATCTCCACATTAAACAAATACTTTATTACATAAAGCTGGAAGTATAATGGTTGTAATTATTTCACTAGCTTCAGACATCAGGTTAAAGTTGCACTGTCACATGGTATGCCATGTGTGACCTAATGTATGAAGTAGATATTGTTTTTCCTGAGCACTTCTGTCATTGGGAAGTTTTCTTCCAGTCCATAAATAAATTACCCAGGTGGTCAATCACAAATTACTGTAATGCGCAATAACCTTGATCAGGCATGTTATTTAGTTATAGCTAAGCTCCGTTTTTACAAGGAGGTTGGGAAAAGGCAATCATTATTAGTTTTTTGCTGAAAGGCAAACAAATTATTTATACTTTTACAGTATAATTATGATTGTAGAAAACATTGATTTCTTGTGGTTGATTTCTCCCTGCGTGTCGGGTTAATACATTGATCCTAATGTGAGACATGTTGTTCTGCAGGTGCTTGCAGTGTGTTTACTCTCTGAGGGGCAGCAGCTGTATCTGCACTGGGGACATAAGGTACATTCTGCCCTGTCTCCACCCTGTAATATGAGACAATGAAGGATGAAAGAAGGCTCATTTGCATAATTTGCAAATGCAGATGCATTCACACATTACATTACATTACAGGCATTTGGCAGACGCTCTTATCCAGAGCGACTTACAACACAAAGCGCATTTCTTTGGGAACAAGATTATTAACACACGCACCAAGGATGTTAACCTATATGAAAAAAACTCAGTGCAGTATGATTATATTTGTCCATGTATATGTTGACATTTTGACCCTCAATTCATGTTCTTTCAGGATACGATAGTAGTAATACTGTAGTAATAATATTAATCTGTCTCAGATTTTGGAGGGGAGGACATGTTTTATGGGTACACATTACATTTTGTAGATTAAAATATTTACCCTCTTCTGTCTATCTGCACGGTTACTTCTTGTACTTGATTACTGTGACTAAAAGCTGAAGTAATTAAATCCCAAACTGCAAGGTGCCTGGCAGTTGAGTGGTGTAACCATCTGCCTGGGAACCCATAAAAACTGCAACTATGTGAGTTCAGAACTCAGAAAATGCTCTTTTATTTCCTGTCACTCTTCAATATAATGCGTCTTGAACTGTCCCATCCTGTCTATGCCAACCATGTGGCTTAATTGATTCTGTTTTTAACATGGACCGTGTGATATTTTTCCATACAGATTGGGATCCTGGTAACTCTGACGTTCTCTGTTGTGGCCACGGCTGTTCTTTCAGACCTCTGGAGCAAAGAATGGTCCACTCTCCTTCTCTCATTCCAGGTGGGTTAACATGGTTTGTTGGCTGTCCAACTCAAACCTCATAGTCATTGTGTGAAATGTAGTCACTCCCAAGCACTCTCTAGGTCAAGAGGAGTCAATGTGATGGTATCAGTGTATGCAAAATGAAATATCATACCATACTAATATAATTAAAAGGAATAATCATCCAATTGTATTTAAAATATTCAATCTTTCAACATTCTTCCTTTCCTGTTTGAATAGGTCACAGCACCATATCTGCATGTGGGTGGAGTCTTGATGCTGACAATCTTGTCCTGGCCAATTGCATTGCATTATTTCCGCATGAACAAAAAAGGTAAGCATATGCTAATGATATTAACTAAAAAGCAATACAATATGCAATTTTCAGAATCACTTGAAAGACAACAAAACACTACCAACTTTGTCCAATGGCGAAAGTTGCATATCAATTACACTGTTGGTCACTGTAACTGTTATGTGTAACAGGAGATCAAGGTTATGATTTGAACAATTTCAAATTTAAACTCACCCTAATCTCACCCCCAGCAATACCCCTATTCACATAATAAAAGAACAGCATGCAAAAAGGGATATATATAAAGGTAAAATCAATTAAAAAAACAAACAGTAAAACAAATATACAAAGCAATTTTATTGTGTAGCATTGTGAAATAATTATTGGCCAAAAGTGCCATTCAGGGGCTCCATACAATATATTTTTTCTTTTGTAAAAAGCAACTTTTAGGTTCTCAAGCAAAGCTTACTACCATGACATTATATTAAAATGTTTGTTTTATAAAGAGGCTGTACACAAATATTTTGGTGGTAATCCTGCTTTGCCTGAATACCCATAACAAAAGTGGGAAATGTTAATTTAGTTAGGGGTGATGTGAGGTGATGTTTGTAAATAATAATTGTTAAGTTCTATCGATGGTGACATTTTCATTTTCAATTGAAAATGATAACAACCAACTGAAGAAGGTGATAGTGACACTTAACTTCTACTTTAATCAGGTGAGAGAAGAGAACATTTAATAATTTTACCCATATTGTGGGCTGCTTGTAATTTCTATTCATTGTTTGTCTGATCCGTGTTGACCCGTCATGTGTTGCAGTGCGGCGGGCCATTACCATAGGACTGTATCTGGCAGTGCTCTTTGCTCTTTACTTGGTTCCTCTGGGGTTGTACTCACCTTGCATCAAAGAAGAAGGCACCCTGGGACCAGCACCTGTTCTCATTGGGCACAGAGGTGCCCCCATGGTGAGTATCAGCCCGGTTCATTGTTAATTTATAGCCCACAACCTCCCAGAGACCGTAATGTAAATGGCTGAGCATCCTCACAGTACTGCTCTCTACAGAATGATGTTATGACTGAAAGGGAGTGGCTGCCTCAGGATTAGATCCTCGTACACTGGGGTCTTCCTTTTGCAACTGGAGGAAAAAGTCCGAGAGACAATAGTATCCCTCACAGTGACAAACGTTCCTCAAAGTTAGAAACAGGATGAATTGGCCGGAAGATTGGAAAGTTTACATGAGCAGTGGCTGGTCTTGTTTTATAACTTAAAGGATACAAAATAAAGAATATATGATTGCATGTACTTCATTCATACCAAACTAAATCACCAGCGTTGTAAATGTCAAAACCAATGAAACTGTAAAAATGGTACATATAATGCCAAAGATTAGTGGCTTTTAAATCTCATCTTCCTATAGTTTTGCATTGGCATGACATCTGAGGACTTCAGATTCATGTTTATATAAACTGATGGTCATTAATATACACACGCACTAGCGGATGTACGGCCAAGCATAATTTTTATATATTTTATATTTTATTATAGTTTTTAATTTAAATGTATTTTTTCTTAATTAAAAAAATGTATATAGTATTTGTTTTTTTCAGTCGTATGTACAGATGGTCATAAATCGCATAGGTCAGTTGTGAAATTGTCCACTTGTGGCATCTGTCGGCAATCAAAAAATTTCAGATTTTCTACTACTATCTCTCTGTAACAGCTTGCACCAGAAAACACCCAGATGTCCTTTGAGAAAGTAGTTGAAGCAGGAGGTGAAGGCTTGGAAACAGACGTCACCATCAGGTCAATACCTTCTTGCCACATTTACCATGCCTGTCGGAGGTAGTATACTACTAGAGAACACTGCTGAGTCAAAATAGTACAATTCTCTTTTTTTCTGGGTGCTGAGAGTCATGTGCTCACTTTTCACCACTCATAGCGCAATGGCAATAGCAGGATCTTCTGTCTTATAAGATTTTTCATATGCTGTTCTGTTTTACCTTTTATGTAGTCATAATTGTATCATTTCCTGTCATAGCTATGACGGGGTACCATTTTTGATGCATGACAAAACTTTGCGGAGGACCACGAATGTGCAGGAGGTGTTCCCGAACCGCACAGACGCTCCAGCTGCCATGTTCTTTTGGAGTGAGATTGAGAAGCTTAATGCTGGGTCCTGGTTTCTCTCGGTGAGCCCATACCTGTGTGCACACCACTTTCACACGTTTTGGAGTAACTACTTTCTTCATGTGACATTACTGTCACTGGATAAAAATCCCTTTGGTTAAATGTGCATTTTGAATTTTTGAAACTGAATACATACTTTACATGGCCAGCCATATTGTGTGTTATATGGCTGGCCATGTATTTATTGTGTTGTATTTTAAAAATTTATGTCCAATAATCTTTAGGGATCTTGTTTTAGAAACAAGTCTGTGGGAAAAAGGGGAGCAAATCCTGAGAGAATCATATTCTCCTTTCTTTCTTGACTTTCTTGACCATGGTTTACCTTACTCTTTTACCTCTGCGCGTCTTTCTCATACTCCGGCTCTTCAGCGAGACCCCTTTGGAACGGCCTCTTCTCTAACCCCTGAGGATCGGGCACTCGCACATAACCAGTCAGTTTTCACTCTACGTGACTTCCTGGACCTGGCCGCCCTGCACAGGAAAATGGTGATCTTTGACCTGTACCGTCCACCTAGGGGTCACCCCTACAGAGACACCTGGATCACCCGCACTCTGGAGGTCATTCACAATGAGTCCTCTATTCAGTCCAGCCAGGTAAGGATCCACATTTTCCCACAGTCCTATTTCCCTCTGGGGAAAAAGTAAATCTCAGTGGATCAAAATCTTTTAGCTCAAATGCCTTTTAAACCTGATATTATGGTCAAAGCCTCAGCACCCATCTCATTAGTTTAAGTTGCAACCATAAGGTAAAGGGTGCAGTTCCCTTTTTCACTGTATGACGTTTGCTGGCCATTCTGTGCAGGTGCTGTGGCTACCATGGGAACTGAGAGACTTAGTGCAGGAGCTGGATCCAGCCTTACAGCAGACCTCTGGGAGGAGAGCCTCTATAGAGGAGCTTCAGGAGGACCACGTTGTTAAACTCAACCTCCACTATAGCTCCATGTCTCAGGAACAGATCAGGTAGCATGTCCTTAGATCTATACCCTTGCCCGATTCCCAAAAAAACTCATTGTCCTTTGAGTGTAAAATTTACCACATCCCTACATTCCTCCTCCCCCTCTACCTCTGGGCCTCTAATGTTCAAACTACAGTTCACACCTCAGGGAGCGTCTCCAGAACCTGTTCGCCCTCGCACTTCTACTTTAATTGAGGTCATACCCTGTGGATATATCCTTCCTTTGCTATATTTGCACATCCATATTTCAAAGTACATAAGCAGCTTATGTAAACATTTTGGATTCTGTGTGTATTTTTCAGCAAATATGCATCAGCGAACATCAGCACTAACCTGTATGTGATCAGCCAGCCCTGGCTGTATTCTTTGGCCTGGTGTGCTGGAGCCCAGTCTGTCACCACCAATGCCCTTCACATCCTCAAGAACCTGCCCAGGCCACTGTTTCTCATGGTGAGGGACTGACCAATGCTAAATACCTGCATGTGTTCACATTAGTATTGTTAGCTTGACCTGTTCTATCTCCTTTCATCTATCCTCTGTCCACTTTCTGTTGCAAAGACTCCTGAGGACTATCATCGGATGTGGATCCCTACGGATGTTGTGTCTGCTGTACTCATTCTCATCATTTTCGTCTTTCACTGGTGAGCGTGTCATTACAGGGTCTGTGTACCCTTGAGTTTATGTCAGGTTCTGTATCTATATATGTATACATGGCATAGAAAGGAAATATGGTCACCAGTAAGTTCACTGGATGTTTTTTTGATTCAAACAGGCATGACTTGGCAAACTTTCTTACCTATAGGAGTAAATGACCATGTGTGTTTCAGGTGGAGGGAACGAGGCCTAGCTTTCTACTCAGGCAACAGAGAGACAAATGACAATGGAACCTACAGCAAGTTTAGAACAGGTGAGTAAGAGCACCCCTTTCCACATATGTAAAGAACAAAGAATGACAATTCGCAGAAATAATAAATATTATTCCTAATGTAAAATATTGCAGTGATATGCCAGTAACGTTTTTACTGATTTAATAATGATGACTGTGACAATGCACAAGAATCATTTTTTTTATTCCAAGTAGATAATGACTGCAACAAATAAATTATAAACAATCCAAAACAGTCACCCTAAGGGTCACTCAATGGAGCACAGTTTTTACATTGTAATGTAGCAATAATCAGGCTACTAGAGTCATGCTGTACCCCTTCCCTCATGTCTCTTCACCCTTGACCCATGACATTCTGTTCTTTGTATCTGACAGAGCTGAGTGATGTATGGTCGATCTCCAGTGTCAACGTTGTGGGACAGCCACTAAGCCCAACCATCACAGAACAACTGAGCTCAATCTCTGAGCAACAGGAGCCCTGTGTTTTATACCCCTGTCTTCGTCTTCAGTCTCCAGCTCTTACCCCTTGATGTTTAACCTAAGCTGATAACTGGTGTTCAGTGGTGTGCAATGGTGTACACTACTATAAATGTACAGAGAAATTTAGTATCATTTCCATTTCCTGGAAGTACTGTCTCATGAGAAATAATCTCCAAAATGGCAAGTTTCTCATCATTTTATACTTAATGAGGTGCTCACCATCCAATGAATTCTTTTTACCTCTCCCTGGCATTCATGGCTCAGTGAGGGCTCACACTCTGAAAGTCAAGTGGCGAACTGTGTTTTACAGTGTACAACCTCAACTGAGTTTCCTCAACTGTGAAATATTATCTTACATGCTAAATGAGTTCTGTTGTTTAAATAACATGTTTTTTTTATTGTTTTCATGTGGAAATACAATATAAAAATAAGTAATGAGAAAAAGTATGAATTTTCAAATGATGTATAGACTGTATTTATGAATCAGATTTAATATTTTACTGTGAAATGGTTGTGTTACATATCTTTATGAATGTAATGGGAAGCAGAGTGTATAAGCTCTGGGTCTAGCCATATTTCATATGTCTAATCATGTTTCCCGGTCAAAGAGTATACTTCTGAATTATTCATTTAAATGAAGCCTGTTTAAGCATGAATAAGTAGTTTTCATACAGACACACATTGACCTACATTAAAGTTTCTGTGTGTTTCAATATTCGTTCTGTATTAACCCACACAAACTGACATTGAATTTCAAGAACTTATTTGACACGCAAGTTCAAATGAACTTCATGAAACATGGATTTTTTTTGTTTATAATTTTATACCCATGTCTTAGAGATCAAAAGGCTCACTGAAAACATAATGCGGTGCCACCAAAATTGAAGGTTCTGAAAAGGTAACATAATTAGATATTAGAATCTTCATTTCTGACTGAATTTGTAGTTACAGTACAGAACAATTCACTGGCTAGTCCAATGAAATCTCTGGCTCAGGAAGCCAAAAGAATATCCTTGCTTTTGGTTGTATTTGTTTATAACAAAATCAGATCAAGATTATTTCATTTTCTGTGTAAAATAAAAACCTTTGTATACGTATCACATAAGAGAAGGTGATTCAGCTTTTTTGTGATGACACGTGCAAAGGTATTTCATTTTTGGTTGTAGCCGTTAGCCAAAGAGCCACTATGTATAGATCATCTTTTGATGGCATGAACAGATCATAACAAAACATCATTTGCTGGTTGTGTATGTTTTTGTGTGTATGAATCCATGGCATAATTTTTCATTTTGGCTCCCGATTGCAGTATTACTTGTGTTCATAAAGTACATATTTTGACATATTTGGTGTTTTACTATTTCTTTATGTGTCTTCTTTTGCCTGTTTTGAATATGCAAGCTTTTGGGTGACACAGCTACATTGTTAATGATTAAAATGGCCTCTGGGGTGGCATAGAGAGGCACATATTCATGGTGCACCTGTGCACACTGCAGCTCTAATTTGAATCCCAAACTCACTCATGCTGGCTAAAGCCAGAAGCTCCCATTGCTTAGGCCACAATTGACTTTCTGGGGATGAATAGTGGTTGTGGAGGCAGGAAATGTGACATAGCCAGTGATACCCATATTCTTATACTGAACTGTGTATACAATCTAATATATACATGAGTAGGACTCATGTAAGCCTAAAACAACAGGCAAAAAGAGAGTGATTCTAACCAGCTTATCCATGAAGGTAATAATTCTTTTTTATCTGCCGAGAAGCATAGCAATGGGTCTAGCAATGGGTCTTAATGAGAACACTGTAAAAGGTGCCTGACACTGCAGGACATTGAGGGGGAGCTCAAGGCCACCTTGGTCTCCTCCCTTACTGATGTACTTGTGCTGGAATGTACATTTGCAGAGAAAACAACTTTGTAACCCTATAAGAGTAAAATACTTTTCTTCTTGGCGCATAAATCTTTACATCGTTGGAAATAACTAATTACAGACAGGTTTGCACTTATTTATCATGTCTCTATAAATGCCTATGCTTGAAATGCAGTAGCTGAGTTCGTCCTCTGTCTTTTTTTGTACTTATTTTGATTTGCTGAGGTAAGACTCCCTTACGGCCATTGGAATAAAGCTTTGTTATTTGTCAAAGAAAAATTCTCTCTGACCTTGTGACTGTTTTTCCATGACAGGTGGGCAAACTGATCATTCTCAGAGCTCTCTAGTGAACTCCCCTGGCCAGCAGGGTGCCTTCAGTTTTGTGAACTAAACATATGCTGACAATATTGGTGTTGGATCTGCACTCTGAGAACTAGAGAGATTCTGTTACCATATAAAGTAGAGGAGTCAAGTCTCAGGGCGCTTCCTGAGATAATGGTTTACAAGGGGGAAAATTAAATCTCACATAATTTCTGTAACTTGACTACAATTGAATCAATATTTCATAAACATAAAATGAGTGTTCATGGAGGGATAAGCAACTACGCAATCAGAATTACGCAGTTTGCATTTGATTTTGGGGCACATAAACAGAGCATTAACATTTATTGACCTTTGTCATCTTTATGGAGACCAAAATGCACAAGCCAAAGTGTTGCCAAGAAATATTTTTTATTGTTGCTGTGCCTTACAGTTGGAATACCATCACTTCACGGCAGCTGCATGAATTATTGATTGTGAGGACATGACAGTGACTTCAGGGACATGCCACCTAGTAAACTAGTACATGTTGACTGGTATCCTATTAGATGTTCAACATGATGATTTCTAAAAGACATTATTTGTAAAAAATCATGACTCATAAATACTAAATACAAAAGATTAAAATTAATCAATCAGAACTGATTCAGTCAATTGCATTGTTCATTACCTCATACAAAATCTTTCTTCGCAGTCACTTACGACACATACAGTATTATATATTGCACATTCCTGTTTAAGCATTTGCCATTTTCCTGGAGCATTTAAGGTGTCCCACCAGGGGACTGAAGTCCTGACCCTAATGTTGACTACAGTGTTTCTGATTGCTATATCACCAAGCGCCCCAACTATGATGCCAGTGGAAGTTGGTTTGGTATTTCACATCCATTGAAATGTATCATACCGTACTATTCTTCATAATGCTGACATTTTTCACAAAGAAAATTTTACATAGTGCATATCTGGACTACATGAATGAGTGTTAAGTAACATTCTGAGTTCTGTAAAACAGACTATTTAAAATTCCTGGTGTTGCTCTACTGTAAAACACACAGCTCTAGCAGAAAAACAAATATTTTGTGCCGAAGGTATAATCAATTATAATTAATTATGTTTCTTCACAAGATTATCTGCAAATGACTCAAGGCCAGTTAGATCAGTATACCTATCATTATGATTATGATAAAGTCTATTGTAATTGCTAAAAGGAGCATAATGTCACTTACTGTGTAACACAGTTGTGCTATTACTAAACACTAGCACACAGCATTCTTTCAATTCCATACAAAGGCCAAAGGTGAATTTAAGACTAGACCAAAACAGACTGCACCAGTCTGCTCATGGCCCCTATGTGCTCTGCATGCCTTATTATGGTGTCCTGCTGTGAATTTCAGTGGCACCTTTCAATCAATATACTCAATAATACTCACCATTCAAATGAAATGTCATTCAAGATTGAATCTAACCAATGGAATTAAATAATTCAGACAATAAATGGAACTGAGGGTAGACACCACAGGCTCTCCAGTGGACAACATTGGTCAAATCAATGTATGTAAGGGACAGCTGATCAGGCAAATCCCCTCCCACATTTACAGAAAGACTTCTGTACTCAATAAAAGGTAAACACCCCATTGAGACTCCAAACCTCACTGTGACACTTTATTTTGTATGTTATCCTGACCTTACTAACCATAGTTAATAGAAACAATAAGTGTGTTGTCTAACACTCAGAAAAGTTGTGCCAGTAGCAATAAGAAGAATTTTCTGGGCTGTCTCAGTCAAATGTAATGTAAAGATTACTTTAAGACAAACCCAGGTGTACATGGGAAAGATCATAAGGCTATCTGGTGTGATGCTGGATAAAATGGAAGCTCTAGAGTAATTAAGCTTAATTTCATCTTTTCTCCCAATGTTCAACCAAAAGTTTGCATAGCAACCCATGCAATTTCAAAAAGCAGGACATTGGGCAAGGTTGAACCATCCTTGCTAAAAAAGTTTTAAAAACATTGCACAAGTTGTGTAAAGCTGTGAAACATTGTGTTATTATGACTTTATGTAGGTAAAAACATGGAAAATGTGTGCTTTGGACCCATATATGACTTAACTGGAAAGGGATTTGGGATTTGTAAAGAAAGAAAATTCAAAATGTTGCCAGAAATTTACAGCAACGTTATAAAATGTTACTTATGTAAATTATGTAAATATAAAAATAACATTTTGAGCAAGCTGGGCCATTCTCAGCTGTGCCTAAATTATGAGCAGTCTATTCATAAATGTATTACTACTTGATTGTCTTTGAGACTTTCCTTACAATACATAGGGCATGAAATTTGTAATTAAATGTAAACAAGCTGTTAAACTAAATTACACAAAGCCAAAGCATTCTGTGATCCTAACAGTTACATTTAAAATCAGGGCCACCATTCCTGAGAAGTGACATTTCACAGAAAATTCACTATCTTAAGGCTTTTAAAATTAAATCAATTAAAATGGCTAAATCACACAAAACTCTATTCAAATGGATACTTTCAGGAACTGTACTCAGTATATTGTAATCTTCTGAGGAAACAAACATATAAAACAGAAATGAAACACAAATATTAAATTAACATTTCATTGAAGCAATGTACTTAGTCAATATCTCGACATTATACCAGATGATCAGTATATGTACTTCAGAACAAACATCATGATTCTTCATTAAGTCTAATTCTGCTTATGACATTTCGATGTTTACCAACATATCTTCCTATTCTGATGACATATGCTTCTGGAGTCAATTCTAACTCTGTTGATGCTATCCAGGTGTTTCCCATTCATATGCTCAGAACACACAGATAAAACAATCACTAACATATACCATTCTCCAAGCATTTCTACTACATAATTATCTAATCAGTCTGGAGCAAGGCATTCATAGACAGCAGCAGAGGAGTCTGTGCTACTATTTAGTCCATTCAACACATGTATTAGAGCACAGGCACATAAAGCTCCTTAATCAAACCAGGGATTGATGTGTGCCTGAATGCAAGGCCAAAACCTCTTCTCAAAACCCTCTCTCAACAATCTGTAGTCCAACAATTGCATCTGTATATATGATTTGTTTGTGTGTGTGTGTATGTGTATGCATGTGGAGCTAATACAGTAATGGTTAGTTGCCTCAGCTCCAAAGCTCACAAATTGGCAGAATGAGCGAGAAGGGACAGACCCTGCACATCTGGGTGAAGTGGGCATGGTCCTAGCTGCAAGATAGGCCTGAAAGGGCATGGCAAGTATAGGAGCCCAACATCCTCCTGCAACGTGTTCAGTTGCTGTTATCACGGCAAGTGCGCTGCTTGCTCATGGTAGTCAACATCTGGCTAATGTAGGATGTCAGGAGGTCATCCATCTTGTAGCCCTGCAGGAATAAATCAACCATACTTTTGCATTTATATGATTTGACCTTACATGACAACACAAAATATATCAACACAATCACCGACATAATTCAAATTTGTCATTGCTTATAATTTAATGCTTATCATCTATTATCCTTGAGTTCACTTGGTTCCATCCTGTTACTGTTCAGGTTAAGTGCTGCTGCTTGCTTTTCAGTAAAACCAAATCTCCCTGACCCCTAAATACAGGGGTGATGACATATTTGCAATGGACTCTGAAATCTCTGGACTCTGGTTATATAGCTGAAGCCACTTTCCCTTTGTTTCATGAACTGTAACATAATGTTGCTGTGTTGAAATATAGCTAAACAAAATGTAACATTAACATGAACAGCTGCTGTCATTCTACAATAATTATCTGAGAAATGTGCCTCAACAATTGTGTCGCTTCTCTTACCAGTGAAGTCTCACACAGCAGCTTGCTGCCCCGTACCAGGTTGCCAATAGTGATATGGAAGTAGGTGTTGCCACTGCTCCAGTTAGAGATCTTTGTGAAGGGATGTGTTGTTAAAATGTCCTGCAAAAAATCAGAGTATGAGCATGCCTCGTTGATATCTCTGACAAACACATATGCACGCATTGTTCTGCACAAATCTGCTTACTGAAAGGTGCAAAGATTTACTTACCTTTGTCTTTGGATCAATCAGACTGATACCATGTTTATTTATTGCTATCAACAGAATCTCAGGGAAATTTGGCTCAGTGGTTTGCTGTGGAAAAAGTATTTGACAGGGAAAGTTCAATATTTTTTTTTTAAATGATGATACTCTCAGTCAATATCCTAAGATTTTATCTGTCTGTAAAATCATTTGAGACAGGAAACTTAAAAATCTTGGTCAGTAGGAAAATATGCTGCCCCAGAATGTTATTTTAACAAATATCACAACATTTAAGTTGCTTTAATATTAACATACAAATTGCAATTTTAGAGTTGCCATTTATTAATGTAGATATAAAACATACAATCTATGTACAGCATAAATTACCTTTACTTCAAAGAAGGCAGACCCAAATGTGGGCCACTTGAAAATGATTTTCAGGAACATGAGCTTGGCCTCCTCTCTGGAACTTCCTGCCTGCTTGTTGAAGTACCCCACAATACACTATAGAGACACAAGAACAGTTTCATGCAATGTTTAGATTAATACATTTCCATGACGTTACATATCAATATTCATTAGTGCCCAAACAGCTGTTAACACGCAAGATGGTCTTTTATTCACCCGTTTCCAGTCATCAGGGGAGAGCTGTCGGATGAAATCCTGGGGCACCAGGTCTTTCAGCATTTTAGGAATGTTGGGAAATTGGGATTTGTCTTCCTCAAACTTGACACGGTAGATCAGGGCTCCCAGCTGGGAAACCTCCTCACGGGAGCACTTGTGATAGCCTCGCAGGTATTTTGGAAGTTCCTGAGGAGAGAACAAACATAGGAGAGAATATGTCATATGAACAGACGAATACATGCACAAACATACTTACACAATTCCATAAATACACATGCATAGATAAAACCTTATGAGCCATTAATCTGTTGCTAACCTGGTAGTAATGAAAGATATAGTCAGCCATGGAGTCCTTCCCTGGGACAGTGTTGGTCCATAGTTTCTTCATAAAGAACACCTGATAGGTCAGCGAAGGCACTATACCTGTACAGGGTGAGCCCAGAGAGAAACAGAGCAGGAATGGACCTCCTTTTCCAGCAAGGAAAACACTGGCAGACCATGACTGCATCTTATTGATGAGTCAGCTGCTTTTACCTATGTCCTTACTGGCTGGTGATTGATGAGGGTGACACTAAAAACTGAATGGGCACCTCAAAATGAACTATATTTGGGCTGCATTTTAAATGTAGAATTACATCAGAGTGTGAATGAAATCAGTGTTTGCAAAACCTGCAGCTGAGGGCTTACAGCCTGACATCTAACAAAACAATAACACTTTCATCAATCTCTTAATCTAGATTGATACTTGTTCTGTTAAAGGACTCATTAATTTTTACTTGAACCCACCCAATTTTAACTTGATAGCTTGTTGTTTAGTGAATATCAGCTAGTTCTGAAATTACTTGTTTGTTTGCTATCTAGCTTATGAAGTTACAAATCATCCAGTCTGTTATGCAAATGTAAAATACAATTAACACAAATTCATTTTAGACATAATGATACTGAAGCACAACTGACAACCTAACCCCAGAACTAAGCGAATTCCTATTTATCATAAGGTGAAGATGTAGGTAGGTATACTTTACCCTCCTTTGCAGGTCGGGCTTTTTTTATCCAGTCAGTGAGGTGTCTGACAAAGTCAAAGAAGAAATCTCCCTCTGGTACACTGATAACCTGGAATGTCAGAGGACCAACACTAAATACAGGCAGCACTAAAGGAGTAAGAAATGACCAACAAGTCCACAAGGACTGTTGTTTCATTAGTAAAGAAAAGACTGAGTAAAGATGATCATTCATTAAATCTCGGCACTTCAGTCCCATGGTTACTGCAGGGAGTATCATTGGCATCAGAATCATGGGCATAACCGAGGATGGCTGTGGCCTACCTTGTCAGAGATCTTCACAAACAGGCTGAAGCCCTCTGGGGACTGGAGAAGAAGCCTGTTAGAGATGCTGAGACAGAAGTCCTTGGCTTTTGTACTTGACTCCACTTCAAAAACCTGAAATTACAAAACCTTATATTACACTTCAAAATCTGTTTACAATTATCATAAATTTCTCTCTTAAGCTACAATCCTCTGTTTTCTTGATGATCCACATGGACAATTTAACTAAAATGTTTATCTATAGTTTCTGATGTGCTATATTGTTGCTGACCCCACATGCTTCACAAACAGCCACACTGAGTGACAAGCCACTAATCATGTGACATCATTACCTCATCAGTGTCATCGGGGAAGAAAACTTTGTGGAAAATCTGAGTGGTCTTGTGCTGGATGGCCTCCACCTCCACTAGATGTGGGGGGTATTTCCTGGAGCCATTTCTGGTTCAATGAAAGCAACAACAAAGGGAAAAGGAAATGACTTCTTAGGCCAATGGAAAAGAAACTGTTCTTGGACAGCAAAAAAAAAAGATAAATAAGGAAACTTGCAGCCATATGCATACACATACAGACATCTACTGTATGTTCTGTGTGTAAGTGGAGAATTTTGTTTCCCCTTGTTTTTATTCTCTATATTTTTTCTGAATCAATGTGTGAGCCTATTTTTGTGTATTTGTGGGAGGGGTTACCGCAGGGCCTTCTGTAGCCGCTGCATGCAGTCTGGGGCGAGGGGGTGGTGCTTTTTGGACTGCAGAAACCTCTGGACGTGGGGCAGAAGCACACTGCTGGGTGGAAATAGGCCTGTACACAGCCATAGCAACTCCCAACCTTTTTCCTCACTGTACCTGCAGTGACAACACAGACACACAATTATGAGCAACACACAGCTGGACCTCATGGACTCACCAACTTGTCAACACAGAGCACATGTCAGAGAGCCACCTCACGTTATGAACACACAACACTCAACAATGCGATACACTCCAATGCCCACTCTTTTGGGAATATACACTGAGGTACACCAATTAGACATGTTGCACACTGACAAAGTGACAACAGCTGCCTCTCTAATCAACATACACATTCTCAAACACCACACATGGATCAAATACACTGTGGATGAAATTGACTGTGCAAAAAACAATCCAGAGTTTCATTTGACAGGTACAGTCCGTTATCGTTAACCTTTTCCAACAACTAGTCTGACCTACTTATGAAATTCAGTCAGCCTGTCAAAACACTCTTCTTTTTCAAAAATGTGTTTATAACTAGATAATTATGGTTTGTCAATGATCCCTGCACCTTTACATTTTACATTACAACACTGTGAACAGAGGTATTCAGAAACTGCAGTGATAGATGATTTACTTGACATGGTTTTCGGTGAGCTGTTTGAGGATCTGGCAGAAGATCTCATCTTTTAGAGGCTCCGCCTTCAAGGCGCCTTCAAATATCTGGTCGGTGAGCTCGTTCACAGAGCGCGTTCTTTTGGATGGGTAATCGCCCATGTACTTCATTATGGGTGCAGCAGTGGCCATCAAGGAAGAACACATTGGACCGGAGGGGGAGCTAGGCATACCGAATATGAATCACAGCATTCATATCTACACTCTGACTAACTAAAATAAAACATTGGCTACATTTTGCTGGCTCATAAATGATGCTGGCTGGGGCATTTGAAATGTGTGATGATCTATGGCAATGGGAAATGACTATCATGAGATGCAATGTAAAGGACAGTGGGATAAACATGAATTCCAGCAGAAAGGATATCAATGAAGGCGATGCAGGCCTCCTGGGAGAGATCCTCGTGATTCAGGACCTTCTTCAGCAGCGGTTGCTTGATGGGCTCCCTGGAGCAGCTCCACAGCCGGTCCTTCCCCCAGCCCTTAGTGATCATCACCCTGCTCAGGGTACTCTTGGGAGGGGGTCTATGGGAGAGAGATACTGTGAGTGGATGGGAGTGTACTAAGATGTGCTTTTAAGAGTAGCTCTGAGGGTGTTTGGTGCTTGTGCAGGGAGCATTTATATGTGGAGAACCAGTGTTAGAAGAAAACTGTAGATATGTGGGGTTGTAGCAGTGCATTGTAACTAAATGTTTACCTGAAGTAGTCATATGAGTACTCCTCTAGGGTGTAGGGCTTCACTTTTTCCACACTCTCTGAAAACACCGGCTGGGATAGGCCTATAGATGCCCTACGCTGGGCTGGGGTCATGGTGACCAAAGCCTGTGTCACGCAAACAGAAATTGGGCATATGTGTAGATTCAATTCTACAAATGTTTGTTGTCCATCATAAAACAAATAACAAACATTAACGAAAATATAACAATCAAGCAGACAGATAGATGTGCAAGAAGTTACTGACCACAATATCATACTGAGGTCTAGTGACACAGGGCAGCACATAGACCAAGTCAGCCGGAAAGTCACCCCTCTCTTTGGTCCTGTCATTGACACCATGTGCCCATCCAGAATTCAATACATGCTCCCCAGTGATGTCCTGATCCAGCAGGATGAGGTCGCCTTTGGCAAAACTGAGGAAGTTGGATCCATTCCCAGCTAAAACACAGCAGTTAGAAGATAATTGCAGAATTTCAGTGTCACAGTGTTTTTCTAGGTAAGAATTGAAAACAGCACACATGCAAGGAAATTTACAGTAATAATGCATAAAAAGTGGGGCATCTAGGGATGGGTTGTGAAATTTTAAAACAGGGCATGCATTAATCACCCTTTTTTCAGTAAAAGAGGAGCTCACCAGCATTAGGGCTATCCATCAGGGTGACAACAAACTTTGATCTCCTTCTCAGGCCCTCCAGAAAGTTGACCACGAGATCGCGTATGTCCTCAGCGTTATTGGAGGTGAAGGTGTACTCGTCCCCTTTGATGGTGGCCAGTGTGAAGCTTTGACCCTGCAGCTTCCCTCCTCTGTCAGAAAAAGGGGATGGACTTTACAGGCTCAAGGAACTCAATACAAACAGCTCAGTAAGTGCAACACCTGCACTTTGTAGCTTTCTTTAATTAATTGTTCAATGAAAATGACACAACAAAATGTATTAGAAATCTTACTAAAGTTTGAATGACTCAACCTTGAGGTAAGAAAAATGGAACCAGAGTGACATATTAAGACAATTTAAATACAATTTATAATGTCATAAAGGATGCAAGCAAGCATTAACTGCATTGTGTCCTTGCAAGTCATAATAGATGAGCATTTAGTTTTAAGTCTCTCAATACTAGGATCAATATTATTTTTCTATTTAAAAATCAGCTCTAAAACCTCTACTGCAATAACGTAAAGCGATCTTGCTATGGGCTGAAGCAAGATCTTTTAAGGAAGGTCACACACCTACTGCTGGACACTGCAGTGATTTCTGGGAAGGAGAGCTCCAGCAGAACCTGCTCTTGTTCATCCACAAAGTAAACGCCAGTCCAGTTCACAGCCACAATTACGTCATTCTTTGGCAGGCTGGGACCTTGTGCACAGGATACATTGACATCAATGTAATACTGAAAGACTATCTATTGACCAGGAACCAGAACCAAAGCAGATAATCGCCTACAAATTCCTGTGAGTCTAGCTGTTTTTAAAAGAGACAGTACAATGAACAGAGCAATTACATACATTTATATGCTATGTTTTTAAACATGTCTTATTTATAAATACAGTAAAATTGTGTGGTCACTCGATCACTGATTATTAAAAGATACATACCAGAAAATTTAAAGGCCTCATAAAATCGTGAAAAAAGCAAAGGCCACTTGAAACGGGCAAAATCCACTACTTCCTCCTTAACCCGCTGTGAGTCTAACCTCTGCTGTGCGTAGATTCCCTGTGGCAGTGAAACCATCAAAATACAAGAACACCACAAGTAAGGACACCTCGACAACCTTTGACAAAATGCACAAATGACAGAATTCATTAAATAAAAACAGTACAATGATTAATGAAAAACAGCTTTCTTAACAATTAAATTCATCACCACTAAAGCTCAACTTCAAGCACAACTGCATGAGTGAGGGAACAAAAAATGAAATATGTCCTTGGAAAATGCTAAAATATGAAAGACCCTACATGTGACTAACATTACGCTGGGAAACACTTGATAAAGAGCAGTCATCATCACAGTGATTAAACTTCAGTCTAATATTAGAATACCTTAATAATGTGAGGCTCAACTACATGTGGAAACTCCCATCTGGATCATAAGAAGGGCACCTCTGTTGGTGTCTGTTATTGGCTGACTGACTTCCATCACATTAACAATACTGAAGTGATATTGGTAAGAGTCGACCTTGTTGCTAGGTACTGGTGATTGTCAGGCACCTTTTTGTGAGCAGCCATAATGAGCTGCGCCCACTTGTCCAAAGTCTTGGAAGAGTTGATCTCACGGTCAGGGATGTAGGATGGAACAAGGCTGAGAAGGCGCTCATGAAGGATTTCAACCCCATATTCAACATAGTACTGCTGTGAAGCTAGGTTTACCAGGTCCTCCTCCTGAGACCAAAAACATTGACACAATGAAGACACATCGTAAAACAGGGCACAGGATGAGACAGACGAGAAACACAGGGAGAGCACTGGGAAAAAGAGCACAGAGAGTGACAGAGGAGAAAAAGTACTCAGAGAACAGCACAGAGACTGAGAACGTTGACACAACATAGAGAGATATACTGTACATAAAGAGACAGAGAACAAAGACACATGGCACAGAGGGAAACAGCACAGAGTATGATACAATGAAAATAGCAAATGATTATGCGGCAAAAACAGAGAGCAGAACATGGATGTACTGTAACCAAAGAAAAGCAGGGTTTCACATATTAAGGAGTTATATCCACTGCCATGTGTTGATACTTTCACAACACTATTTCAATATCAACCTTAGGCATTTATAAAAGTGGCACATTATGACAGATTCACACAACTGTTATATCAAACTAAGTTCAAACACAGTGGGTATGTTCTCAGGCTGTGGTTTCTTGATGTCACTGATACATCATTTGATGTTAAACCCACTTGAAAAATAATCATGACACGATGACTTATCAGCATTCTCAAATTTTACACTAGTATCAAAACATTAAGCTACATGTACAGATGATTTCACGAAACCAGGCCATACATTTTATCTAGCCAACACATATGATTTGTAAGAATTTTGCTGGGATAGCAATCTATCTTTATAGCCAGATAATGAAGAGCAATTATACAACTAGAACTGTGGCCTAGAAAGTGGTTGCAGACTTCTGGTGTTTTAAGGACAGCAGTACTCACGCCAACCCCATCCCCACTGGGCCCCCAAGGTATAACCTCACCCTGTCGCAGCGGTACTCCCCAAACTTGACCCCACGGATGGTCTGCTGGTAGATCAGGTTGGTGGCCACGCTGTCCTCGGCTGGGTTGTGCCAGGGGGTGAAGATCTCTTTACGGAAGAACAGCCTCCAGGGGGCGTTGCGCTCCTGTGCACCCTGTTCCTTAGCATACTGCTCACACTGTGACACTGCGTCCATCACATGGTCGTTCCCACTGCCCAGAGAGGACACCTGCGTGGAGCAGGAGAAGTGATGGACCCTATAGCAGTGGCTCTCAAACTATCTCTGTGAAGTATTAGGTGGTCTGTTAGTACACCCCCTTGTGGTCCATGGGTGGCATTACATTTTTAGGAAAACTGAATTAGCATAAGCAATTATTGTCATATTAATTGTTATAATTTTTTAAATAATACATTTGATGATGTAGCACAAGCACATAGGTTTTCCAATTCAATTTATTATGCTTGAAAAATTTTTTATAACCCATTTAAATGTGCAGATTGTATTTATCTTAAATTTGAAAGTTCAGAATGCAGGCAACATTATTATTGCAGGGGTCCATAGTAAAAAAGGGGTTTGAGAACAGCAGCTCAGTAGGTTTGCATGATTATAATAATATGTGATGTGGTATAGTGGTTCGAGCATTTGGGTCACTGTGGGATGGAGCATTGCCCTACCTTGTCAAACAAGGCTATGTAAAGGGAGAAGCCGAATCGGTCCCTCAGGCCGATCTTGTCAGCGAGAGCATTGCACAGCTCACGGGCTGTGGTGGCAGAATCTGTCAGTAGGGTCTTGGTGGTGCCGTCCATGAAGGTCACTGGCAGCATGATGGGCTTTTTCGACTTCGTGGCCTTGAGAAATCAATGATGACAGAATGTCTAATCTTTTATTTCCTCATCCTCCCATCACCACACTACTGTTAAATTTAACCCCAGCACTGTTTGAATTCAAAAGGCAAACCAGAGGGTGACCCAATGTGAAATTAGAGAAAGACTCAGAGTTGGGTGACAGAAATTGGAATGGCCAAGGATGGAGTGGAGGGAGGAGCACACCTGAAGCTCCAGCCAAGAGGGAGGCTGGGTCCGTGTCCCATTCATGAAGGTCCTTATCAATCGCTCTTCACAGAAGGGGGCGTAGCCAGGCGGGCCTCCATGGATAAAGTTGCGCAGATACTGTTGGGTGATGGACAGAGAGATCTCATAGACTGTAAAGCTCCTTGATGCTGAATTATTAAAACAAAAGGAGAGCAGAGTTCCACTCTCAGTTTTTGCATTAGACATTCTATTCTCTCAGTTCTTTTCTGCTCATTTGAAACTTCAACAGTATATCTTCATTAGAGCAATTGCAAGCATTTCAAATGGAGTACAGAAATTTTCCTTTTCATGGGAATGGGAACTTTCTTTCCAAGTCAGACAAGAAAAAGAACCATTGAAGATTGAAGGTACTGCATGTGTGGTATTAAGTACTGAAACAAAGACATCTGTGGGTATGAAACCAGTTCTGGACTTACTCTGACAAATTTCTCAGTGGGGGCAAAGCAGCCCACACAGAGGGAGATCAGAATCCACCCACGGGCATGGCTGGTTCTGGAGGGGTTCTGGGAGAGCTGCTTACAGATCTGACAGTAGATCTCATCTCTGCCAAAAGAAAAAGAGTTTAGCCAACCATCATACAGAGAACATAGTGGAACAGAAATATGTTGATGGTCTACTCCAGTGCTCTTGGGTATTGGGATATTTATAGTAGTGAGGTGGAGAAAGAAAGACCATAGCAGCACTGAGGAGAATCCCATCATCTGTGCAACAAGGACATACAATACAAGGACATTCAAGTACATTTTAAAATGGAGGTAATCTACTGCTTCTGTAGGGATATCTATGGCAGTCTGTATGTAATGACCCAATCATGGGTGGTGAGTAATAGGAGGAGTCCACATGCATCATAACATGCATATGAAAAAAATATTTAAGGCATAATGTAAACTTTCCTTCAACATTTCCATCATTTGAACCAGACAACACATATTATATGCATTGCATTACAATCAACAAGAAGTTGATTGAAATGCTAAAAATTTGATTGCATATTTAAACATTGTCAGGTTATATTTTAATAAAGTGTGGGTCACAGAACTGTGTTTGCTCATTAGGACAACGGCATTTATAGGATGGGATAGTGAGAGAAAGAGCAAAAGGAACACACATTTCTATGGAGCAACATAAGGACATGTCCACACAGCACTTACACAAGCGCTGTGCCCAAAAAGCATGCTACATCCTATTTCTAGCCATTTTTTAAGTGTGTAGTACCTAGTGTGGTTCATTTTTGTCATGCACTATGCCCTAGATAGTACAAGTATAAGCACTAACAATGGCGGCGATCTGAAGTGTGGTTTGCATGGACACTTTTGTACCAGAATGCAACTCGAAATGGGAAGGAAGGTACCTCCTGCAACCAAAAATTTCAAACAAAATAGCGGATGCAGAAGCATCATCATCAACCCTGGTGACATGTTTCTGGATAGTAAAATACTATCAAGTGTGTTCACTCTCGTACATTAACAAGTGAAAACTTGCACTTACACAGTAAGTAGTACAGCAATAGTACACAGTGTATACACAATTGTGTGGAGTACGTAGTGTGCTTTTGGGACACAGGGAGGACTGTTTTGCAGTTCTTTTTGGGATGTCTATGGTGGGTGAAGTCATACTGTGGGCTTGCCCTTGTACCTGAGGGCTGGGCGTAGGATGCCATTGCCAATGATGAAGTGCAGCTTCTCCAGGTTGGAAGTGGGGCGGTCCTCCAGCATGCTGTTCACCTGAGTGTACTCACCATCGTTTAGGCGCTTGGCCACCTACAGTTATCAACAGGAAATTTGTTAATTTCATAACCATGCTCAGAACAACTCTGAGTACTAAATCCTCCATTAGAAGTGGGCCAGTAAAATCAAAATCCCTTTTTTCTGTATGCTCAGACAATTTGGCTTTAAGATGAAGAGAGGACTATGTAACAAAAGTACAGAATGTCATCTTTTTTTCTAGATACAGATGTATTTTAATCACTTCATAATAAATGCACATTCTATTCTTCAATCCTCCCATTTTAAGTGAGAAATGGGAGTATAAGGACATATAAAAAACCAAATTAAAGTAGTATGAAAGTTAATATATATTGCATGCACTCTGGGTGCCTTTTCTAAAAGAAAAGCCATTTTCTGTTGTTGCCATGATTTTTAGATGTTTAGCAGATTGTTTTGGGGATTCCTGACTTCAGGGCCTGCTTCAGCAAGTGAAATAAATGCTCAATTTCATTTAAACTGGGGGACTGACTTGCCAGTCTGCCGCCTTCCACTTTTTTCCTTGGTGCTGTCAACAGTGCATTCATTCTGGAAGCAGCACCCTTTTGAAATTGTGCTATATTTTTTATATTGAAATATAAAAAGCTGCATATGATTTGAGTCATCTGCATTTTCTTTGTCCTCTACACTTCCATCTTCCAACTATATTGGTAAACGTTTATCTTTACATCATCTGTCCCTACTGGACTACTGCCTCGTCTTTGTACATTACACCAATGTTTCTTTTGTCTTTTTTTTGTTGCCTATGAGAGGTCCATTATAAACATGAATTATAAAAGTTATTATGCATCTTTGCATTATAACTTTTATAATTATTCTTCCATAGTCATTTACAAATTGTGGATTGTGACACTTCACATCTCTCTATTTTTCTGTTATAAACCAATTCTAAAATTCATTCTAAAATGGTAAAACTCATATGCATTGTGATACACAGGTATCAAATGTGACATTTTATACTATTGCCTCATATTCATATTTCCATTTTAAGTTGTCACACCAAAAAAGTTGTCACTTTGCTGGCAGCTCAGGATCCAGCACAGAGCCAGCTACCTTCTACAGAACCCTGAGAAAGGAGTTGTGCATTTTCTCTGACTCCTCAACTAAAAGCTGATATACCGGAAGGCATGGAAGATCCACAGCTGCAGCTACTCTAGAGAAATCAGTGGGAGGCACAAAAAGAAGCTTCTCCTGGTATTCAGGGAAAAACCCCTTCACAATCTGTCACAATAAATGGCCTACTGGGCTTTTTAATTCACATCCTCCACTCTCTGTGTGTGTCTCTATGCCACCCTCCCTATGTCATTACACCTCATAAGGTGCCACATGTCCCAGTGCTTATGGATGGCACTGCACTCCCCAGGATGTCTCTTGAATCAGGCTTTTTTCCTGCTGAAAGTTATTTTAGCCCTTTAATGGAAATGCCTGAACCGAAATGCTATTGATATTACACTCTCTGAAAACAAATATCATAAAAATGGAACCTCTGGCCAGTCACTGATCTGATCCATTTCAAATGAAAATCTTGATATTAAACTACCCTTGGATTTAATATCTCAGCTAATTTTAAATGAACTGAAACTGAAACATAAATGGCAAAACATCATGTTTTTGCCACAAAATATAAGGATAGCATTCATTCTGTTTTAGAACCAAATAATTTCAGTTCAGCACTTAAGCTCTATCAAAGAATCCTCCAGATGCCTGCTATTGGACAGACAGCCAGCACACATGGCCTGGGCACCTCACACCATGACCCTGAGCAATGAAATGCTTACCCAAGGGTGAATTCTCATCTTGCTTAAATTCCTACATCCTGACTCACAGTTCTCTTTTGGTTTTACCAACACAGAACAACAACACATTTTAATGAAGACATAGCTGAAAATTGTTCCTGCTGCTTTTACCTCATAAAAAACTCATACTTATGCAATTTCAGCTTTGTTCATTATATAAACCTTTGCGTGCCTGCCAGAACTGGGTAGTGAAAACAATGAACTGAGAAATATTTATAAACATATCAAGGCATTTTGAATTGAGCACATCAAAACCCCTCATGGTGGATGACACAGCAAACTCACCTCCTCTGTAATTTTTGACTTCTTCTTCAGTGTGAGGGACACCAACTTGTGACGCACACTGTTCCTCTTCTGACCCTCATTGTGAGTACTCTGTGTGGGACACAGCATTGGCTTGGTTTGTAATAAATCATACAGAATGCTGTCAGTGGTCTCAAACAGGAGCATGTTCTGGGGAAGACAATACTCAACCTCCATCCACCCCAGCAACCCCCTCTTCATTCCCCATACTGCCCAAGACTCACCACATAATGCTTCAGAAACTCAGTTTGAAGCTCTCCCCCATCCCCCTCCCTTCTTCCTTATGACAGCAAAACCCATCAGCACTTCTTCCAACAGTCACTAGTGTAGGCTAATATCCTATCTTGAGGTATCTAGTCCCCCTTCTTCCTTCAACCATGCAATTCAGGTGACCCTCTTACCCCATGCCTAACCTATCATGTATAGGAGATACCTCCTCTCTATTACCCACCTTATCTCTCTGACATTACCCAGTCTGTTCCTCACCTCCCCCTCCAGCTGCATCGCCTGCAGATCCCTTTTGTAGGTTCTCTTGCTTAGTGTCTCATAGATCTTGGTCATGACTGGAATCTTCTCACTGCCGTCACTGATGACCACATGGTACTTAGGTTCTGGGAGATCTCCCATGAACCTCAGCACTGTGATCCAGACTGCCAGGGCAGCCTGCAGAAAAAAAAGTTTCAGAATGTTTGTGGCAGAAGTGAGGCTTGCTCAGGGGCAGTGAATAGAATAGAATAGAATAGTACACAGTGGGTTCTGTATGAAACAGAATATGTATCTTGCATGTGGGAGATAATGCATGGATGACACTGTGTGCAGATGCGAAAGGCAGCCCAAGCTGCTCAGGAACCCACCAGCTGATCGCCCTCATCCTCATGGAAGAGCAGCGGTTGCTTGAGTGGCCGGCGGATGTAGGTGTGTGTGGCAGTACCCTGGAAGTAAGTTGCAGCAAATTTGGCAAACTTGTACTCCGAAAGGTCCTCCTCCTCATCCTCTGGAAGAGGAAGGGTCTCATCCAGGTCCTCATCATCCATGGCCATCTGGGCTTGCTCCAAGTCCTGTTACACACACACATACACAAACAAATACATGTCAAAAGATGCTAAATCCCTGTCATTTGTGCTGTTCCTTCTTCTGTACCGGTATGAATGGAGGAAGGACTTACACTGATGATAACATACCCAGCCATGATCACCTGTGTCTGCACCTATTTAAGGGCTTCTTTTTCTGTCTAAAATGGGCAAAGGAAAGACATTAAGTTTCCCTTGCAGGATGTGTATTATTTTTTAATTGTAGTGTATGTTTTTTTCTCCTCCTTGTTATTTGTGTCAGTTTGACTGTTGTTTCCAGGCATGGTAGGATACTTAAAGGAGTAGTGTCCAATAATGCATAGGTTTAGGCTGAGGACGAACATTCATCTCTGTATACATGCCCTGACATAGTATGTGCTATGTTCTGTATTTCATTGTGTCATATTAAATACTAGTTTTACATTAATATCATTAATAGAATTATGTATTAACTATGATAATAAGTACTGTATAATACAGTTTATACAGTACTTTTTTTCAGTGTTAATTGTTCAGAATCTTCCATAACACAAGAGGAGGTCCATCCAGTGAATCCAGCAGACTAACCGAAAGCCCATATAACCCTTTGTCTCATGCCACGTGTGTCTCTCACCTCAAACCCCTCTGGTGCCTGTCCCTCTTGGCCAGGGAAGGAGTTAGTAGAACCCAGGAAGCCAAACATCTTGTCTACCATGTCCGAGTCATTAACAGGCTCGTTCCTGGCCTTCTCCACCTCTTCCATCATCTCCTTCTTCCTTCGAGCCTCATCCTGCTCTCTCCTTTTGCGCTCGGCCTCCTCCCGGGCCAGCTCTGCCAGCCGCTCTTGGTGCTTCCTCTCAGCCTCTGCTTTGGCTCTCCTCGCTGTCATCAGGTTCAGGAGCTTCTCCTCCTCTGCCAAGCGTAACGTCTCCGCTTCTTGGCGACGCTGGTACTGCATCAAGACAGAGAGGCAATGGTACCATCTTCTCCCTCCATACATGTTTGGAAGCACACTCACTTTAAGGTGTTAGCCTACTAGATATGTGAACAAGGAAGATTTTAAAAAGACCTTATTTTAGTTGACAGCGGGTATAAGCATAAAACCATCCAGCACCCAAACCATTTATTTAGTTTAAAAAATACATAGAAAAAGTTCCCCACTCTCATCATGGATGGAAGGAAGACTGGCATATGGGACAAATGTTGATTTTGGAAATCATCCAGTTACATTAAGAATACAGGTATTAAATGACATAACACCACCAGAAAAACCCTCAAAAGATTCTGGTGTGAGCAGTAATTGGTGATGCTCACCGCTTTGTGGTCAGTGCTCTTTTACAGTGGGCAATAGTAATTTTTAAGAGTATGAGCAATAACATATTATTATCATATGGTAATTGTATAGTAATAAAACGGTGATATCTTGTTAACCCATGAGAGAGATACCTCAATCTTCAGCTGCTTGCACAGCCTTCGTGCGATCATTCCACGGACATGGGCCTGAATGGTGATGACAGCCCACATGCGGCGATAGAAGACCTGCCTCAGTAAAAAGCCCCGACAGTGGGCCTGGAAGTGGGTGACACAGAGCCGGACTGACCGGTAGGTTCTGTACAGCTTGCGGGATCTGAAAAGGGCCTGCAGCCGCAAGAACCCAACCTGCATCTGGAGAGAGAAACAAAACCAAACACACACACACACACACACACACACACACACACACACACACACACACACACACACACACACACACAATGTAAATGAAACCAGAGAAACAGTGAAATTAACAGCATACTCAATTGCAGGACAGAAGAGAACTTACTGCACTGTAGTTCTTTCGACAGTGATAGCCTCTCCAGGTTTTTTGTATTAAGATCACTGACTTTCTCATCCTCAGAAAGTTTGTTCTGTGAAGAGAAATTTGGGGAAAATATTAAGTCAGGTTATAGCTGAGATAAACATTAAGATCAAGACTTGTTTTGTGGGTGAGGGTTGGGTTAAGCATGGTCAGTGAGTCAGATGCAAATGGTATACATTTATTATTGCTTACAATATTATAATTGCTATTACTGCTAAGCCAGCAGTTTGCACCTGGGGGTTCCTCCCCATCCTCTTCCTGCACTCACCTGTCTTTGAAACGGCGCACTGCTTTCTGAATGAGAATGACCCTGTCTGTGATGGCCTTGTCACGTTCAACTTCCAGCATCATGTCATGATGGTCCTGACAGGATCACAGCAAGATAAAAAACAGGTCCTCTTTACACAATAATTGGCCTGAAACTCCCAAGATACCTTACCTGAACAGTCCAGCAACCCCTATTGCCAAAAAGGGTTCAGCTTAATATAGCTTTGACATCTATCAAAAAAGTTGAACTTGTGCTTGCATCCTGTTTGGAAGTTTACTCATTGCTGTCTGTCTACTGTTGTAATAGGAGACTTTCTGCTCCAAAAGATTGTCTATTCTTGATTAAGACTCTGGATCTGGTTTAAATGCTAGATCATTGGAGAAGCCCTCCAATAATAATTTAATTTGCTTTGTATGGTTTGGCCTCCATATAAACCACCTGGCTTCTGAACTAGTGTTCTAATGAAGACAAGAAGGGTCACCTTGAGAAAGATCTTAGTCTTCCCAATCTGCCAGTCACCTTCCTTCCCCAGGACCCCCTCAGCAATGTGCTTACAAGTCCCCTGCAAGTCCTCCTGGGAAAGATCAAAATGTTGGCAGTAATGAGAGTAGGACCTCCTAGATGTTCTACCAATCACCAGTCAGGCACTACACAAGGGGTAGAGTCAGAGGGTCCTAATGCAATTGCAGGCCAACTGCAGGCTGACCATAACAAAATAATTGAACTCCAGATAACAGAGCAACCATTTCATTAAACAGACCTATGCAAGAAATCTGGATTGTGACATGATACACATACATGATACATGGTTTTGTGTACCAGGAAATGCTCAGCTTTTATAAAGCTTATGAACCAGTATCATTTGTCTGGTATGTGGAGTCTTGCCAAAACATTTGCATTAGGTAGAGCTTACTTGTTTGTAGGCAGGTTTGACACCAGGCACAAGGACACGGTAGCGGTCCACAAACTCCATGAAGGTGTGGCGTATAGGATAACCAGCCCGGCGGATACGAATGGTCTCCATCATGCCAGAATAACGCAGCTGCCTGACACACAGTTCTCTGTCAAACAGCTGCAGGGAAGAAAATGCAGTACACAAATGTTTAATCAATTGCAACAAAACAACAGGAACATTATCAGAACTGCATAAGCTTGGAATCATGGTGCAGCAGATGTGTCTCCACCAAAGAGCTAAATTCCTTCCTACATGGCAAATGTCACAAATCAACTGACAGTTTCCCCCCCTCGTCCCCTAAAACCCTCCAGTGACCTCAGCCAAAGTGATGGTTGCTGTGGAAGCAGGAAGCTGCAGACTCACCATAGGCTTCTTGAACTCGTTTGGTTTGATACAGCGCACAAAGAAAGGCTGGCACACGCTGAGGGTCCTCATCAACAGCTCTAGTGAGCGCTTGAACTGGCTGCTGAGCGTTGGGGAGCGCTTCCTTGTCTCCACGCCCTGTGCTCACACAACAGAGATTACCTCAGGAGACAGAAATCACAGAGGAGAGAAGAGGGGAGGTCCTAACAGAGTAAGTACCCCTTTGATAACTTTTTCCAGCTCTGCCCACTGTCTCTTATGTAGGATTCCCTTTTTTGAGCCTTCCATCTCCCATTCACTTTTACATTGTATTTTTCCTTTTATCACTTCCAGATTTTCCTTTTCTCTTCACCTCAGTCTTGCCATCTTGCCATCTTTCTGACTTGTACCGGAAGTACAAGCATGGAAGTTGAAATATAAGTGGCATAAGTGCTATTAAAATGAGTATCCAAAGGGTAGAATTTCCATTCCTTAAATGTTGGAGCTGCTGGGGAAAAGCTTAGAGCAAAGTTTCCAAAGACAAAAACTCTTTCCCAGAGAGGGATGGAGAGACTACAGCCACTAAATGACTTCCACAAATCTCTGTGGTTTTGATGACTAACATTTGCCCAGAAATGTCTCTCTGCAAACTGTGTCTATTACTGTTACTGCCAGAATATCTTAAAGACACTGATGCAAGAGAATATTGAGTCCTAAATAATTTTCTAAGGTGAAGAAGAATGGACATGGGCAGAGCATCAGAGCAGTAGTGAACATTGTTTCTGTTATGAAGGTGACACTGTAACATACCAGGTTATTAATGTGATTGCTTCAGAGTGACTTGACTTAAAATCTAGAATGAATATTTGAATGGGGCTCAGCTGTTAATATCATAAAATACAATGCGGATCCCTTTGAGACTCTCAAACTTTGAATAATTGAATTATGCTCTGTGTAATTTTGCAATAAACCATGTTATGAACAGTGTTCTCTCCTGAACTATGAAAATAAAGAACATACATTCAAGTTACACGACTAATAGACACAACATGTCTCCACTTTTCATTCCCCAAATAATGCTGACATTTTATTCAGCTTAGGCAGTACAGAAGGGATAGCTCACCTACCACTGAGCTGGGAAGTGTGGTCATTACAACGCAGGGCAGAATACAGTGGGATGTAAAGGTTCCCTTAGGTACTAAACTGGGATCAGTATCCAACTTTTATCCAAATTGGTAACTGAGCTTTGGGATTGATATGCTGATCCTGGATCAGTAGGGTTGGACAGCTCTTGGAGTGGGGAGAGATGAGTGGAGGCTGTAGTACAAGTGCACACAGTCACGAGGTAGGAAAGGATACAAGGCAAAGATGGGCCAGTGGTGCAAGGTATTGGAGACTGACAAAGGGAAAGACGGGGATCTTTACCTTCTGAGGAGGAGTGGAAGGTGGTTGATACCCACATAGAAACTGATGTCAAATTTTACACAGAGAAACAGGAGAAAGACTTAAAGTTAGCTATCATAATGAATAAAAAAACGAAACCAAAGAAGTGTGATACTGTCTTGGACATCTTTGTCTTTGACGACTGAGACATTCGCTTACAAATTTGCTTTGGTACTTGGACATTACCATAGCAACATCGGCCTGGAAGATCTGTTTGATGAACTTGTTCTTGGAGGAGTGAACCAGCTGGATAATGTCACCATGGAGGCTGTCTCTGTTCTTCTCCAGAAAACCTTAATAGAATAATTAATGTAAATAGTTGTATTTCTTGTGGAAAGAAAGCCCATGGTGTCTTTGCTATAAAGAAATCAAGTTTTTTTCTCACCAAAATTATATGTTCTTTTGTTTTTCCCTGGTTTGGGATTAGTGGTGTATCTTTGCTCAGACTGAAAGAGCACAGATTAGCATGCTGGTTCTCTGATGCATGTGCTAGCTGCTTCTCTTTCCCCTGTATTCCACTGTCTGCACTGTGAGGACACTGTGTCAGATGACTCTATACGCAGCTGGCACAAACAAACTGCAAACATTCCATCAACTGTGGAAGCTGCTATTACATTAACTAGGGAATAATCTGCCAAGTGCAATCTTCTTCCATTGCCCCCTATGGACTCCAGATCACAGTAAAAATTTTATTATTGACTATGGAAATCTCTAATAAATCAAAGACTGGTGCTTTAGCTGGGAGCACCATCTGAGAGAATGGGAGCACCATTTCAGTATACTCTTTTAATACCTTTCATAAACAGACAATTATGGGCATCTTATGACTTAGATATTATTTTACAATGAAGCAAGATATCACGTACCTTTGGTCTCATAGTGGACCACCCCAGCAAAATGTTGGATCCCAAACTGAGTCTCATAGGTGTTCTTTGGGGGGATGTAGTTAGTGTTGAGTTTGTGCTGAGAGTTTAGCTTGTAGAGCATGGTGGCATCTGTACCCTAAAAAAGCACAATAACAGCAGTCGGTGACTATTCTTACAAACAGAATACAGTTTCATGGTCGCTTCAGCTAAACGCAAAGGCCAAAATTATGTGATATAGGGAAATGTGTTTGTTATTGTGTTTAAATAATAATAAACACAATATAATAAACTAATAAAAATATCAATTCCCACTTCACCAGTGAGAGGCAGAAGGACTACCAGTTAGAGTCAGATGAATATCCATATTAGGAATAACACTTCAAAATGGCTATGGAGCATGAGGCTTATTAGGTTGTCTGGGAAAGTCTCAGATGTTCCACAGAAAACTATATTCTATCTGAATAGAAATTTGCAGCATACTACTGGAGAAGATGCTACTCCCCACTGTGGCTTGAAGTAACTTGCTCTCTTTGTAAAGGGGTGCTATGGTGACACCTTAACTTTTGACTGGTACCTTGGGAAACTTGCTCTCCTCATCAATGAGGGAGATGATGTTCATTGGCTTGATGGCGATCATGTCGAGGGCATCCTGGTTGTCGGTGAACTCAATGTGCTGCCAGTTGATGTGCTCCAGATTGTACTCCTCCTGCTCCAACTTGAACACATGCCGCACAAAGAACTGCTGCAGGTTCTCGTTGGCAAAGTTGATGCACAACTGCTCAAAACTGAGGGTGACAGAAGAACAGCCAATCAAATCATCACCTGAGCAATGACCAAATCAACAACATGAAGCTTGGCTTGCCAACCAGCAACGAGTCCAATTAGAGGCAGGATATTTTGTTATTTCTGTCCAGTTAAGCTCAAAGTGTTTATTTGATTAGATAATAGTAAGTTTTACATCATACTCCACTCTTCATTAAATCCAGTTGGATAATCAGAAAACTATGGTTTGGTATTGTTAAGTGTCAAATCTAAGAAACATCTGATCATGTTCTCTGGTGAGGTGTTAAATAGAAGAGGCACAATAGCGAGGGGAAATAAGCAGGGCTAATACTTGTGGAATGCAGCATGAATGCTGGAGATTTTAGTGACACATTAAGTAAACATAACTGAAGAGCAACATAAGACTAATAGACTAAAGGCAAAGGGACAGAACAGAAGTCACAAACCTAGGATTCCTTAAGAATTCAAAACAACTGCATTGTGCATTTTTTTGAGGCTCACCTATTTATGGTGAAGTTCTCAAACCCAAAGATGTCCAGCAGGCCGATTGATTTCCTCAATGATTTAGAATCACTGGAGGGTGGCCTATAGATGGCAGCGTTGATCTTGTCCACAATCCACACAAACAGTCTTCCATAAATTCCCTAGAAGATATGTCAAATTCATATTTTTCTGTTTTGCCTCAGTACACACATAGAAAAAATGAATTTCTTTCATAATCACTGCATTCCTACCATACATCTAATATAGAATCCATGATGTAACTCTTGCACACACATTTGGACCTGATCATTTCTTATTTGTCATTCTGTCCCTCCTTGACTGGATTCAGGATCATTTGGAACCCACCACACCTTTCCGTTGGTGAGGAAGAAGAGGCATGGAGAGGCTGACCTTTACAAATGCGTCCCGCACATCCAGGGCCTGATCCATACTGAGAGGGGTGGAGACAGACTCGCCACGCGTGATGAGGGTGCGGGTAGTCAAGCAGCTCATTACATCTTTAGGTTCGACCTTCATCAAGCACAACAGAACACAACAAATGTTTTCCTTTCACCTTTATAAAACATAAAAAACCAACAGTGAAATTAAAAAATCATTTTTATACCTTGCATTTATAATGCATGTATTCTATACATATTTTACTATTTTTTATTGCCTGCATTACTTATTTTTTTTTAATAGACAATCTCCTACGCTATGTTCACAAAGTTTATATCATATACTTTAATGTAATTATATGGCATAAGTTCTGCAAAGTAAATATTTCAGTGCACAAGAAGTCTCAGAACAACCAGTTTTTTTCCCCTGTGTATATGGTAATGAAGAACTTGACTTCCTGTACCACAAAATGCAATTTACAAAACCAAAAATGTTTTACACCTGAAACAAAGGCCCATTAAGGTTTGTTCTGTGTTTTCAGGTTTAAAGATGCATGTACAGACAGTACAAAAACCCCTTTGTGAATACTGGAATTAACAGAATTTAATCTGCAGGATATTACAGAATGTATGTAATCATGCATATAATCTGCCACAAGTGGGCTCTGCCATCCATTGTACATGCAGGACCATATCTAGCCTCCTGAACAACTTGAATAGAATCTTTTTCTCACTTTTCGATCAGCTCCTGCCTCTGCCACATTGTTTCATAATGTTCTCAGCATGTGCAATTACAATTCCTCTCTTTCACATTGGTGCCTATCACTGTTCTGACCGTCTTTCATCACCTTAATGATGGCTATTACCTCTCCACTATGCCTGTCCTCAGCATATACACCTAGGAGCTATTGGTCTAATAAGTGTTATCGCTCTAGTGACACCGCTCTGGCTAACATGCAGAATAACCATCAGACTCAGCAGCAGATGTCTTGATGCAAGCAAGGACATACAGGGCAGGAGGGAAGGTCTTGATTTTGAAGCTGTTTTGAATTGTAAAAATTTTAACGGGTAATTGCTTTGTGAGGAGCTGATAATCGTCCCTGTGTATAATGAGATAGCCCCTTTTCATCTGCCTGTCCCCTGGAGCTGCTCAATTAACCTTGATCCTTTGCACTCTGTAAAGAGAATGTAGCTATTCAAAGTCATTTGCTAATTAAAATGTAACATGAACACAGCTTTGTACACGCATGGAAATATCCACCTGAATACTCCCTAAAACCTCTGCTTGGAAATTGCAATATGCTCTCTATCTCCATTTTTCTGCTGCTAAATAGTGATGTCACAATGAGGTTCAATGACATCAGAAAATATGCTTGGCACGATCATATGATATCAGTACCTGACTAAGCTGAACCAATAATTGTGTATTACTGTGGAAAGCAGCAGCTTTAAATGGTTAAAACATTCACTGACTAATGTCTTATTGTAGGTTCACCCATTATGAGTTTCATTACACTTCACATTACCATTACAACTGCTCATCAAAACAGAATTTAAATAGTATTGACTAAATATTCAAAAAATTCTCAGCACTTCTCAGCAATTCTCAGTGTTAATTTTATGCAACCACCTTCTGTTGTGTAACAAACTGGCCTTTATACTGTAATGAAATGAACTGGAGACATAAATGGAGGTGACTTTGTCACAATAGTGGAGCAGCAGGAAATACAATAATGTAAACCCAGCTTTGTCTGGGGTTAGAACCATGGCCATTTCTCAAAAACTCTGTGTTGTCTGGGGTTAGAACCATGGCCATTTCTCAAAAACTCTGTGTTGTCTGGGGTTAGAACCATGGCCATTTCTCAAAAACTCTGCTTTGTCTGGGGTTAGAACCATGGCCATTTCTCAAAAACTCTGTGTTGTCTGGGGTTAGAACCATGGCCATTTCTCAAAAACTCTGCCATTTCTCAAAAACTCTGCTTTGTCTGGGGTTAGAACCATGGCCATTTCTCAAAAACTCTGCTTTGTCTGGGGTTAGAACCATGGCCATTTCTCAAAAACTCTGCTTTCTCTGGGGTTAGAACCATGGCCATTTCTCAAAAACTCTGCGTTGTCTGGGGTAAGACTCATGGGCATTACCCAAAAAAACTTTCTGACTAGAAACGTATTACTTCTTTTTTCTTTCTACACAGCACCTCTTAGCTCCGAAGACCTGGTAACACACTGTGCTTGCTGTGTTTGCTATTATGGTGAGATTCAAGGAAAAAAGCAATAATTTATAGTAAAGGTGAATTTTCTGAATTTCACATTTTAGCCTCACTTTTTATAAGGTCAATCTGTTGTCTACTTTTTCCATGACCTTCTTCAAAAAGTTAGTAATTTATAACCTTAAAGGTGACACCTTTGAAATGTATAGAGGTCACCGCATTCTTGTTTTCAGAGATGGTCTGTTTGCCATTCTCTTCACCAGGTTAGAGACAGATATGATGTAAAATGATACTCAGACTGACAGCTATTTCACTTCTGCAATTTTAAAAGTAAAAATCAAGGTATTACATCATAGAAGCTCAGCAAATGACTGCTCACCTCCAGTAGCTTTGCTGCAGTGACAAGGTCAGGAGAATGCATCACAGTGCAGGCATCCAGATTGTCAAACGTCCGAGCTAAGGGAAAGAGAATGAATAACACACAGGGCAGGCTCAAAGGTACAAGTCAGAATTATATTTCAACACAGATGGTGGCTGAACTCTGTGTGTATCCCTGAGGTAGAGTAAAAAGACTCTCCCGGAGTCAATATCTGAAGGTGAAAGCAACCCTCGTCCTGATGTGCAGATGTCAGTTATATAACTGGATCAATTATAATGCTGAATTAATGGAAGTGATCATGTGGTTGAAGTACTTAACATTGAACTTTTCAGACTCTCTTGGAGTAACAGCATATCACAGCTGAGTAGGGCAATTACATCACCTCTTAACTCATCAGAGAGCTGTAAGTAAATCCAGTATTGAGTATTCTGTTTACTTTCAGCTTCATGGAGAGTGGAGTATGTTTGTTTTATACAATATTCACCATTTACACCATAATCTTTGTTATGGTTGTCCTCACCAGCATATTGTATCATCTCTGAGTCTAATGGCAGAGAGATGCATGTATTATACAAACTACACACATCCTCAGCTACAGCTTGGTGAGAATTGTCCACTCATTAGAGGCCCACCTCTGTAGTGCATGTTGCCCATGTGCAGAATAGATGCCAGAAGCTTGGTGATCTCCCAGTTCTCAGTTTCCGTGAACATCAGAACCTTCATGGCAGACAGGATGTTTGAGTACTCCTTCAGGTCATCACGCCCATCACATGTAGTGCAATTCCCCTGAAGAACCCAAGCAGGGAAAAGAAAACCATTTACCATGTACACGAATGTGCACATGTGTGAGTACACAGATGCACAAACAGTCACAATAACAACCAACTGATTTTTGCATAGTTTTTCCAGTAATGCCTTGAAGGATCTCTCATCTTCTTTCTCTTTTCACAAGACATCAACACTTAGCTAACTCTATCAGCTTGATGGTGGTAAGTATGAGAGGTGATTGTCTCACCATGGTGAGGTAGGTGTAGTCTGCAGCTTGGCCAAGGTTCAGCTCCTTCTTCTGGGCAGGGGTCATTCCCTGCAGCATGCAGTAGAAGACGTGATAGTTCCTCTCATCCTTGGCCTAATGAGAAGACAACCATCACTAGAGATATGCCATACGGCATTAGACAAAAATGACATTAGGCAAAAATGGGTGGGACCCAGTCAAATGGACATAGTCTTGTCATGGGCATATGAAATTCAATCAAAACAGACTAAACAAGGTTCTTTGACTGCCTTCTATTTCATTTAAGACAAGCAAATATTTAATTAGGAATGTGTTATTTTTGTTCTAAAATAGAATAGCACATATTCTTTAAAAGACTAAAGTATGGTTTATTTAAGTGCATATAACCTTAAAGAGACTAAGTTTGTTTGATCAGGTTCCAACCTGTGTTCCTTACTGTGAAAGCTATTTTACAGGTTTGTGGGTTGACAGATGGATTGATGTGTGGTTAACAGTTACAGGAGAGATTAGAGACAGTGGGTTTCTCTGAACACCAGGGATATCTCCGTGTTGAAAGTCACACGACAGTCACTTGGATTCTCTGAACATGGCAGTAAGCTCTGCATACTTGCTCCAATAACTGATCAGATGCTCATATTCCTAGCTCTGATTAAAGGCTTACAGATACCATTCAATCTTTGCCTCTTAATTGCTCCCCTCTTACCTGTCTGCATACTCTGGACTTCTCCAGCAGGTACTGCTCAATTTTGGCTCCCTCAATAGCTCCCTTCTTGTTGAAGTGAATATCGATGTACTTTCCAAAACGGCTGGAATTGTCATTACGAATGGTTTTTGCATTGCCAAAAGCTGCAGGAAGGTGACATTACACTGAAATTAATACTGAGAATTAATACGAAAGTGGTTCATAATAACATATTAACTGTGAATATTTTACTTTTATTTTTTTTCAACAAGGTTTTCAACAAGGTTTTAACAGCTACAGTGCAGAACTAAAGATCAGAGTAATGTTTCACAAATCTAGTCAGACATGACAAAAACATGCATAAAAATATGACTATATTGAAAAATACATCAAAATAACATGAGCAAAACAGTACAGTTTACTACTGAAACTATAAAATAGATGTGCTGTTTGTTATTATTAAGATATTTTTGCAATGGCCCTTCTTATAGCGGGCAGTGCTACAGGATTTAAATGAATACTGGATAGATACTGTATACATTTATTGAACTTAAAATCACAGATTTATACCACATAGTGCAGTGATGACTCCATGTGTATCTGGACAGTCACTGGTTGAAAGCCAGAAAAGTTTTCTGTGCCAGCCAGGAGTCCAACTTCAAAAAAGATACAGTCAAATTGTCCTTCATATCAGATTTAAAATGGCTGTACAATATAGGTCACAGTCAAAATTCTGGGTCACACAAGCTATTCACAGAGAAAATGTAGTGAGTAACTTCTGGCCACTGATTTCACTTCTCTATGAGTTCAAGCCAAACTTGGAAGGGCTTCAAATTCCCTCTGAGAATAGCATGTATGACCCAGTATTTTGATGTAATACCAGTTCAGATTCTATCCCCAAGTCTGATCGTGTATTGTAGAAGTATATAGAATGCAGAACGCCTGACCTTCTAGAATGGGGTTGGCCTCCAAGACCTGCTGCTCAATCCAGGAGTGCTGCCCACTGATAGATGCAAGGAACTGCAGAATGAGCTTAGTGCTCTCTGTCTTCCCTGCTCCTGACTCACCACTGTGAGAAACACACATCAGCACTCACATGAATATATGCATAGACAATTACACAGAAAAGTATGCGCACACGCACGCACACACAGACGTGCACGAGTGGGCATTTGCACAACCACCCAAAAGGATATGTACAAATAAGCTTTCATAAGAAGCCAGGTGATTGCTAGGCTCACATGTTGGGCTCACATGTATAGTGTTGATGAATTGCTAAATCCAGTATTCATTTTGCTTGAAGGCTTTTTGTAAAGAATCAACAATCAATTAGTTACCTGCTACATGTAAACAGTACAGTACAGTGCAGTACAGTACATTGGGTGGTGGTTGTTGCTTTATTGGAGAGAGTACAGTGTAAGCTGATTGCTGTGTTCTTGGAAAGAGCATAGTGTAAGCAGTCTGTTGGCTCAGTACCTGATGATGCAGCACTGATCCTTGTTGCTGCGCTGCATATTAAAGTAGCAGTTGTCTGCGATGGCGAAAATGTGGGGTGGCATCTCCCCGATCTTCTTGTTGGTGTAGAGGCGGATCTGTTCAGGCGTGTAGATGGGAAGCAGCTGGTAGGGGTTCACTGCCACTAGGATTGACCCTGTGTAAGTCTGCAGGGGTGGAGGTCAAAGGTCAAAATGACAAGGTGGACAAAACACATCACTTTGCTGGAGTCTTGAACAACATGATGTCTCAGTTCATTTTGCTTTTTAAATAAAGTTAATAAAATTTTGCCTTTCAGTTCAATTGTTTTCTTTTTCCTGATGTTTTATCCAACGTCCATTTGCATTTGTAAACCCATCTTTAAATGAACACCAATAGCATTTTCTGTTCCCTTTGGATATAATATGCGTTTTATATCGAGATGTCACTGGTTTGTTCAGCTTCTGAAGTAGTCTTTTTAAATAATATATTCCAGGACCATAATATACATATATTAATATGTGATAATTATTAATTGAGAACACAGGGTGCCTTGTTGCATGACAATCTGTTTCAATGAAAAACTTTTCAAAAGATGCAACTTAAAGCTGAAACCCTCAGCTGAAAGGTCAGCTGGAAAACTCACCCTTAATAATGCATTTGAACTAGCTCTAGGATATTATATCTAAGGGGATTGATTCATTGTTAGCCATAGAAACCTACAGAGACCTGAATCCATAAAAATAGTTTCCTCTTTGCTGGTTTTATGGATTTTATATTATATATCATATTATTATAACTATGATGGCTATAATGGTTCGTATTCTTATTCTTTCCCTCTTACACATTTTATTCCTAATCATTAGGGTTGCAGTTTTCATGTGTCCCTGTATCTCCCAAATGTAGGTATTAAAAAAGCTCTGGCACACATAAAATCTTGCACATATACCAGGTCTATAGAGACTATTGGTTAGGTCATACACCAGGTATGGATAACTGGAGGGATTGGAATCTCAAAAGTTAGTTGAAACGTGTTCTTTTCCCTCTTGTTTTTATGGTGGTTGGTGGATTTTTAATCAAACTTAGATAACCCCTCTTCACAGAGTGAAAGAGAGTTATTAGCATTTTAAATTTGTGCTCTGACCTCCACCTGGATTGTTCTTTGCTTACTTTTATTCAGTATCGGAAATACACAGCATTTTCAGAGCAGTAAATCACGCAACTGTTCATTCAATTCACATGCCACTGATTTTCATTTCATCTGAATTCAATTAACTCTATAATTAAAAATGAAAACCAGTACCATAAGGCCCACCAATGTATGATGTATCTCTGAATACTCACAACATTTCAAAGGAAATATATGGAATCCTTAAACAGATGGCATATAGCCAGATTAACATATTTTTTTTCCTCATAATTTCAGTTTTCACACCACAGGGGACTATTTACAAACATCATTGAGACTAAATTGGATAATCAGTGATCAGTTAACACTACAGAATGATTGATAGTTATAGTCATTGACACTACTCATTGAGAATTATTTTTCTACCTTCTATCATTACTTTCATCAGTATTTTCCAACCATTTTGTTATAAAGGATTTATATTATTTTCTTATCAGTTTTAACCAACAAACCCAACAAGACGTCTTTTGTGGACGAGTATAATATGAGCATGATCATAGGAAAATCATCATCTAAACTCAGCTTGGGTCATGAATCAATTACTTCTGATACCTTGGAGAGTTGAAGCAGTGATGCATTCAAGGGCATGATAAATTGCCAGATTGTCATGACACACTGTGGTTACAGTCAGCACATTACAAATACAGAAACAGATGCAGTAGTACTGACTGTGGCGATGGAATCGCTGAGAGGGGCAGCTTGTGCATGCAACTGTCAGCATGTTACTGCACAGCTACTTTAGGTGCATGCCCTTTTAGAGTTGAGTCATTACGATGTATAAGAACATAATGTGTGATGACCTGGGCTTATCATTTGTCACTGCCCTGAGAATATCCTGGACTGCATCAAACTTGGACTTGAATAAACCAAGGGTCTCGGCCTGTTCTTGATTTGGCAAGCTGTTCCTCAAATTGAATTGGCTATATACACGCACTCAGATCAAGGAATGGGTGGCTGATCAGCCATGCAGGATGGTTAAGTACTTACCCTCCCCCCACAGTTTGTCTTTAGAGGAAAGAGACAGACAACACATAGAACACCACGTTCATTATGGGAAAAGACACACAAGGAAACATATATGGAAGCTGAATGTGACCTGAGCTGTAAGCATCTGCACTGATGATCAGATGAGTTTTGGGTGAACTATGAACTGTAACAGGTGTAGGATGAGTCTAAGCTGTGACACAGTGGAATGGACACACCCTGACCAAATCTTTGACAGACATTTCAGGGGCATCTGCCTCATTAGGAAAATCTAGGCCTCAGTAAGCCCTCATTAATCTACAGAAAGGTCATTAGTTAAAGATAATGCTTGGCCATTTAAGTTAATCTCAAAGTACTCTTGTCATCATCACATGACTAAAATGCTTTCAGAGGAATTAAAAAAGGTCAAATAAAAAGCAGAATGCTAAAATTGTTTTCCTCTCTGTCATTACTCAGCTATATTATTACAAATAAAGCAAACTGCTGTGAGATGATAAAATACAAATGTTTTAATCTTAAAAAATCCTCTGTGTATGGGGACTGTCCTTTCTAAGACAACATTTATTGGTGAGATTGGTGTGTGTATTTGCCTGCATCGTGGAAGGTAGGAAGCAGTGGGGTGACACAAAGTCCTTGGGACCTCTTGGGGGTGGGACTCACATAGATGACGTGCTCTGTGTAGCGGATGAGCAGGTTGCGGAGGATGCCAGCCTCGTTCAGGTCCCCCAGACGGATCATGTCCTCCACACCATGCACAGAAGTAGGGTGCATGGGCTTAATGTGGGAAGCATTCTGAGGTGAGATCCAGTGCTCCTATGGGGGAGAAGGGAAGAGTTATGTATCTGGAAACAGGTGAAAATCTCAGGAAATTCCTATCTCCAGTCCTCTGGAAAGAAAAGACCTCTATGTTGTTAGGCGTTGATTCATTTCATTAGTTCCAATATCTTTTATGTTTGGGCATGTCCATATGCTATGTTTACTATGGCATGTGACATGAGTTCCCACCCTGTATATTGAATTTGGTTGTGTGTACATTTCATGTTTAAAACAAACAGGCAATGATATCCTGCATTGTCCCTTCTCAAAACTGGGTTATGAATTTATGAGAAATCACATTTGTCTCTGAGACCTGGATGAGTCTAGGTTGCAAAGGGCGAAATTTAGTACTTCAGAAACAGTGATTGTATTTATTCATCAGTCTTGGATTAGATAAGCATCTGGTCCTAGATCTTTCACATAAAATTCTTGGGTTTTCATATTACTTTTTATCAGCAGGGACCTGATAAAGTTTAGACCATGCTATGCAAAGTCACTCACATTTCCCTCATCATCCAGAACCTGGATCAATCCTGATTCACAAAGCTTGACCACAGCGCCGATGGGGACATCAAAATCTCGGCCAGTCTTGAGATCCAACCAGACGTAGTCCCCCTGGAAAAGCATTCCAAAACAGACCTTCAAACTAACCACCAATTTCCACATGGAATGAGTCCATGTCAGCTCAAATAATGTTTTCAGTTTCTATAATGTGCTGTATGACAAATGATTCGTTAAAAAAGATTATTTTCATTTTAAAATGGGCTTAATTATTTTCTGAAAGTGTAGAGACCTGGTTTGCCATTTGTGACCTGGAATCCATGTGTAGAAAGGTAAAAGTGGGCATAATAATGGTGGCTAAAGGTAAATGGCAAAATTTTCTGAGCTTCTACATGTATCCACAGCAGTAAATTACAAAATATGAAATTCATAACCATGTAATTATCTAAAAAATGTGAAACATAAAATGAAATCCTGTTTGAATTACTTTCCTGAGATAGCTCAGGCATTTCAACAGCTTTATGTTACATACAGAGCTCTGGGTAAGTCAACTTCTTTCACGCTTAAGAGATTATCACACATTCTGAAGGAAAAAACTTCACAGGTTGAGCAATCATAAACAGATATCCTTCCCAGCCCAACAAACTAGTATTACAAAAGGAAAGGGAATAGTAGAGGTAGTGTGATGGGGGGCTACTAATACCACACTTTATCATAAGACTTGGCAAAAACTTCACTCCTGCAATTCTTTTAATGACTACTAGTGGAACAAAAAATACTTTCTGTCTTGCTATCAGATTCTATCTCTGTATGTCTCCCCAAAATGGAAGAATAAATGAAAATGGCACAGTTTTCAAAGAAAAACATGATTCTTAATGGGGCTATGTCAGATTGATGTGGTAGCTGAGGTGATTCATAAAACAGTTCTCCACAGTGCACATTATCACATTTGATCCAAAACATAGAATGTGTAACAAATGTTTAAATTCTCACTTCAAACTTGAACTCAGATTTTGAATTGACCTATATAATGAATGAAATACACAAACAGACCAAAAATGGCCTAAAAATGTGCCAAATTTGGGTTTGTGGAACAAGGATGCAGCCTGAGTCCCAGTTTAGTCAGCCTGTCAGGCTCCTGAAAATATTCTGGTCTGTATCCAACTTGGTGCTAAAACAAGGCCATGAGCGGCCTGGCCAGTTAAGCTGGTGAGTTTGGGCAATATGTGGAGCAGCAGACAGTGCCAAGGACCATGCAGGTAAGAAAGTTCATAGGAATGGCATATTCCTATTTCCTGGTTTCTCATTGTCTGGTCACCTGACTTTCTTCATGTCACATGTTTATGATGATAGCACACTAAAAGAAGATGTTTCAATATACAATTTTTCATACCTAAAAACAGTAGATTTTGAGATTGGAAATACAGACATTACATGAAGAGAAGAATAAGTCTGCTTGCTCTGAAACCTCATTTTGGTGTTAAAATAACTGGTTTACATAACCAGTTATCTAAACACTGATTACTGAAAAAGTGTTCAGATGAGAAAGTGTTGATACTGAATACCTTTATGGTGTATATGAGCCCAACTTGAAGCTGCCCATAAAAACTCACATGGCTACAAAATATGCATATTCAACGCTTTTAACTTTTTCATTTTAATTGAGTTTTTCCTAAGATAAAATGTAAGTAATATTATATATATATGTGTGTGTGTGTGTGTCCATGCTAACATTATATATATATATTAGAAAACCCACAGGACCTGTTCATATTGATCCAAACTTTTTGAAATTGGCAGCTGAGTTTGTAGCAGAGCCTCTTGCATATCTTTTTAACCTTACAGTGGAAAATAAGGACATTCTTAGGATATGGAAATCTGCTTTTGTTCTCCCGTTATTAAAAGGGGGTGACCCGACTATTTTAAATAACTACAGGACAACATCTAACTTATCAGTTTTGGCTAAAATTCTTGAAGCTCTTGTGAACGATCAACTAAAGGAGTTTTTATACACCAATGCTGTTTTATCAACATTTTAATCAGGCTTTAGAAAAAAGCATAGGACCATCACAGCTACACTAAAGGTAATGAATGACATTTTCTGTTGCACTTGACAAGAAGCAACATTGTGCATCATTCTTTATTGATCTGTCCAAAGCTTTCAACACAGTTGACCATGATGTTTTAAAACTCAGGACTCTTGGAGCAAGCAGTTGCTTGGTTCTCAAATTATCTTCGTAATAGGACTCAGTGCATTAGATATGATGGTCTTTGGTTTGATATTGCATCCGTCTACAAGGGTGTACCACAGGGCTCTGTATTAGGTCCACTTTTATTCACTATTTATGTAAATAATCTGGGTCAAAATGTGTCAGATGCTAATTTCCATTTTCATGCTGATGACACTGTTGTACACTACTGTACAACTCTTGTACAGGCCATTGAATATTTGCAAAATGTTGTCCAAAATACCCTGCTTCAGCAGAAGCTGCTTCTTAAGCTGCAGATAAGACCAAACTTATGTTGTTTACTGGCTCTTAGAATAGGCGACAAAATATCCCTTCAGTGGTCACTCTTGAGGGAAGTGAAACAGAGGTTGTAAACTCGTACATATCTGGATATTTTGATTGATGTCTCCCTCACTTATAAGCCACATGTGCAGTACTTCATTAAGAAGGTGAGGCTAAGACTGGGTTTTTATTTTTGGAAATAAGTTCTGTTCTTCTTTTAATGTAAAAAAGCGACTTGTTGCCACCACTTTTTTACCTGTGTTGGACTAAGGTGATCTTTTATATATGCACACCTCTGTTCAGTGTCTTCATATGGTTGACACAGCTTACCATGCCTCCCTGAGGTTCATTACAAATTGCAAAGCTCTGACTTACCACTCACGGGTAGGATTGCCTGCTTTAGCCACCCATAGGATCTGTCACAGGTATACCTTCATATATAAGGCAATTCTTGGTCTGCTTCCATACTACCTATGTGGCTGTATCACACAGAAAAGTGTCGGACAATACTGTGCGTTCTCAGGACTTCTTTATGCTTTCTGTCCCAAAGGCATGTACGGAAATTGGAAAAATGGCTTTTGTGTATTCTGCACCTTCAGCATGGAATACATTACAAAAAGACTTGAAACTCAATTAATTAATTTTGTTAAATGCTTTTAAATACAAAATGAAAGAATTACAGGCTGATTCCCTTAGATGTCAATGTTTTTACATTTACCTGGTTACGAAACTGACTCTTAAATTTCTCTTTTGAAATGAGAGCGCCTTGTGCTTTATTTTTAGTACTACTTAATTAGTCTCCTTTTGTGTTTTCTGTCTATAACAATGTATTTTTATTTATTTATGCTGCTGCCTGATATTCATCACTTTATTATAAAATAGGCTTTGTGTGAATGATTTTGTCCAACTGTAGGCTAATGTAAGTGTTCTAAGCACATTTAAGGTAGGCTAGGCGAGGCTATGATGTTCGGTGGGTTAGGTGTACCAAATGTATTTTTGACTTTGATATTTTCCATTTACGATGGGTTTATGGAACATCACCCCCCATCGAAAGTCGGGGACCATCTGCAGTTCTGAAATATACCTGAGGCTGTCTTCTTCCACCAGTAAGCATTTCTGCTGTTGCTCTGTTTTCCTCAAGACATAATACAAAAAATTATAAAATGACAAAAATATGAAAAAAGTCGGGGACTGTGTGTGTGTGTGTGTGTGTATGCTTTATACATAGTGGATGTCCAGAAAACACAAATGACTGTATATCCTATATTGAATACCATTTGGGAGTGTAGAGAAAACCCATTTTAGTTTACTCCAAATCTCAGTCTCTAAAACATAAAAACAAGACTGACAAGCCTCAGGCTGGGTCTGTACCTGCTGTAGAATGACCATGGTGCCCGTTTATTCCTTGACATCAGAAGACACCATGTGGAGACCCTGTAAGACAGGAGATACAGGTAAGCCCCAGATAGGAACACCTGGCAGAAAAGCACAGCATCAAAACCAAACATTGTTCCCTTCCACAATGAAAGGAAACGTGACAAACGTCTCGTGCTGGGCAGTCAGGCTCAAAACCCCTGATCCAGTCAGTCATATGACCTAGTGGATTGAGAGGCAAAAGAGAAAAAAACAATCCTTTCACATGAGAAAGAGAGAGAGAGAGAGAGAGAGAGAGAGAGATGGGGGTGCAAAAACATGTGCAAAGTAAAATAAAAACATAACAAACTAAGGAAAAAAGCTGACTGAGTTAAAACACTGATTTTCTATGTTTATGTTCATATAGGTCCAACTCTGAGCAGATAGGAATATGAACAAGAGAGGAATATGAACAACGTAACTATAGTATCAGTTATAGCACTCTAAAATCTAACAATGTATTTTATGTTCTGCATACAATAAATTTGTTTCATTCAAAACCATTCACAATTTATTTATCCATCATGTCTACTGAAGAAATGTAATAATCTTATGTGGTAACCTCTAATCTACATACCACTTGTACAAGGTTATATTAAAGAGAAAATTAGTATCTAATTTAGCAGCACTACTTATTGTATTGTTGATAAATGAATGTTTTTTCACTAAGGAGTATTGCATTGCCTCAGTATGTAGACTGCAGTGACCTACATGACGTTTAAGGTTAATCTTTCCTTATTTGCAACAAACACAGTGATCCCTTGTTCTAAGCCAACCATCTTGAGTTTCCATAACACTAAAGTAAAAGCCTTATATAAAGGCTTTTAGTATATTTCTACATCAATTTCTAAGTACTTATGTATACAGTGTTATGTTCCAGAATATATAATGTTTCCATGTTTTAATTCTAGAAACACATGCAGCTTCACTGGAAGAAAAATACTAATTTATTTGACTTCACACAACATGGTGCAACTCAGCTCTGGACAAAAAATGATTATTTTGTTATTAATGTCTTTGTTTTGGGGTCAGGTAAATGCAGAAGGATGGACACAACACAATTTAAAGCCAAAAATGTGGTGACTTAGTTCTTATGAAATGCATCATGCCACATATTGTCTGAGCATCTGAAAAAAATCCCTGCGTAATCAGCAGTAATTTCGATACTAAGCCACAAGCCTATCACGTCTAGCTGGAGCTCAGGAAACACATTCATGTTGGTTATTGTACATTACAACAAAGGGGTGTGCACGTGTGTTTACATGTGTGTCTATATTTATGTGTTTATGAATATGTTAGAATATTACCTCATCCCATTTTTGCTTCTTTGCTCTGCTGTCCCTGTGCTACAAAACACTTGGAATAAAAATAGAATACTAAATAAAAACCGAGACCACTGTGAGCTTGTTTTGTTCTCTTTTTATGAAAAAGTGCAATCCTGGGATTACTCTACGGTATTAGCTTATCCAGCTATGAACAGGGTTTGCTGTATAACCCAGTCGATTGTCTTCAGACAGTACATTGTTACCTCCTAACAATTGTTGCTTTGCAAATGTGGCCCTACAGCAGTTACAGGGTGCATGGCTGATTCCTGAACATGCCACCCAGAACCCAGAATTGTTATGTACTGTAATGATAATTTTAGGGTAGCATAATATTGAATATAAAATACATATACTATAGATAATGCAGATAATTCCTCTAGCACAGTTTCCTCTTTTTACCCAACCTGAATGTTCAACCGAACTTGTTGACCTCACTGCAGCACTTGCCCTGACAGCTGTGGAAGGAGAAGTTGTGACTCCTCTGATTCACGTGAAAATGCTCTCACTTCTTTTCACGTTGCGGCTGCACCACCAACCTATGCCTATGACGTCGGAGGACGTAGTCAGCATACAGTTGGTTCATGTTGCTGCTGGCACCCAATCATGACAAGGAGGGTGCTGTTGTGATGAGTTAGGCCAACCCCGGCGAGGCTGGCCAATTGTTGCCTTGCCAATGGGGTCTCTGTCCATGGCCGGGAATGGTGAGGCCGGGAATGGTGAGGCCGGGAATCGAACCCCCGTAAAATGGTACTCTTTAATCTCTCTCATAGACTGATACATTGATCTGTAACTCAGATTAATGTATCAATATTCCCTAATGTCAAACCGAGAGGAAAGAGTGAAATTTTCCAAACTACAACAATATGTTGGTATATACAAAAGGAGAGCACTAAACCAAAACACTTTCATAGTTTCCATAGATAAAAAGCACAAAATCCAAACTATCATAATTGGACAAAGGGATATGCCTTGGCACTATAAAACTGGAAAAAAATAATCAGTTAGATTGTAAAAGATAGTAATGCACCTAATAGATTTCACTTCTGGCAAGCAGTTGAATAACCAGCTAAGAAACGACATTTCTGAATACAGTTATGTAGGAATATAAGGATAGCATGCTCGTTAGCTCTAGGAATAAACCATACACATCTAGCTTCTTGTTCTTTTTATTATCTCCAATGCAAAAAGGAAGACATTGATCAAAATTTAATCATAGCATTGGTACTATCACATATATATATTCATATATACTTCATATTAGGCTTTCAATGTCATTTGCCTATCTGGCAGGTACAAATAGTGTTTTACTGTGCCAAAGGTAAATGATAATGCTCAGAAATTAAAATTTGGACACATGGTAACATGAGAGTAATTGGGATTACAAAATCATAAGAAAAAAACTGTGTGAACTTATACAATTATGAATCTGACTACATATAATTATTAAACATTCTATTCAGTACCCTACTATTCTCACATTACATTCCCACACACACACAGCTCCCAGATACACCATACAACCCAGATACTTCTGCTCTCTCTGATCTGTTATTCTTGTTTGTTGATACTCTTGTGCTAGGACAAGAAGAGACTTTTTCCAGTCCACACACTTATCCTGGGCTCTAAAGGCTAAACTATTCCATGCTAGCTAAACTGACATCAAAAGAAATACGAGGACTACTTTTTTAATGTGTTCGTAAGTAGCTATGTTCTATAAATAGTTGAGTATTGTCTCCAATCCACAGGCATCCAATGACAGAGAAGCATTCTGTGAACCTAGGAATACTCCTTAGCACAACCATGTGACATCAATCCTTCTCTGATAGCTTGAGGAATACCCTGTGCAAAGCAAAGGCCTAAAAATAAACACAAGATTTCACAGGATTCACAAAAGGGCTGTCCCGCAATCTTGAGCACTCTGCTCCAACATTCAGTGGAGTGAGCACAGCCTTGTAGTTGGAATCAGAGAATTCAGACAGATGGGTAGACAAATGCTCACTAGAACAACATATACATTACAGCGTGAGCCTGGCACGCTATCTGAGGAAGCTGATGGTTTTTTATCTAATTTGAGTAAAGGATCATCAGCACTTGCCAGCTACACCAACACAGTGAAAACTTACATTCTATTAACCTGAGAAATCCTATTTTGCCCACATAGTGAGCACTACAGCTGAAAGTGAGCACTCCTTTCATATGTTCAATCACAAGCAGTTACTGTTTTCTTCACCACAAGCCACCCAATGTACTACAGGTGAGCACTGGAGGGCACTTATATTCTATTATCCTGAGGAGTCTTATTTCACTTATCATTGCTGCACCTTGGTGATACCAGTTGAACTCCGCCGCTGCTATAGACTGGGAGTCGACTCGTCACACAGTTCAGATTCATAATGTCAAAGCTATGGACCACAGTATGCACATGTACGTTGTTTACCAACTGAGCCAATCAGGATGCTCTTTGGTCAATTTAAAGTCAGGCTTAGAATTCAGGTTTTATATTTTCACTGCTGCTTGGGGAATACATAATATCCATGTTTAGGAAATTGGATTTGGGTAATGTGAATAATTACCGTTGTGATTGCAAGGCTAAGCAGGAATGTGTTTACAGTTCTGATCACAAGTAAAGCTTTCAGGACTGTTTTCTCCTTATCATTTGCTCACTCGCTCTCTTTCTCACTTCATTTCAATCCCTGCCACATGACAGGTCACCATGGTAATCCAAGGCAATGGCTCAATCTAATTAGCCTCAAGCTGAGAGACAGTCACGGCCAGTCTTTATTTAAAGCTCTAAGATTACACAGCCATCTCCTCATTCACATCATTCTGCCTTTCTACCTGTCATGATAGCCATTATTAACTCCCCAGACAAAATGCTGCTATCATGGGTAACCACCATCTCTGCATGTGTCCAGCATGTGCCCACATCCTATGTGTCACTATCACTAGTGATGGTTTGAATCAGGTACCATGGCAACAAAAACAAGTGGAGCTGCAATATGTTGTCAATGACTTGTTTTAATTTTCAACTAGTAAAAAGGTATTGCGTTTTATGATAAAACACAATGATTAGTTCAAATCTGTGAGTAGTGTGTTGTAGCATATGGAAGGTCCCCCCACCCATTTTAGTGTCATGACAACTGATTCTCCAACGTAAACTTTTTTTGGTATTTCATTCTTTTGAACAGCCACTGGGATTTCATAGGAGGGACAGAGGAGAAGTATGTCCAAGCAGTAGTTTTCTTATGTATTTCTTATGTTGTAACTTCCTAGTGCCTATTACACCATCCACAAAATCCTACCCACGGTGTTGCACCAAATGTCCCCTTTACAGAATAGTGACCTACTATGTAAAGGAGGCATTTGGCACAATACCCCCCTATCATGCTCCCATGTGTTTCTGAGAGGGCTTTCCTCATCCAGGACACAGACAGACACAGACAGATTCAGTCATTATGATGCTATCACTTATCCTTCTGGCACTGATTTACTTATGCCAAATGGTCCACCTATTAAAAAGAGCTGAAAACACTGGAACTGGGGACTGGAATACAATGTTGGATTAAATTAATTGAAAAAATGTGATTAAACTCCTTGCCTGTGTTTTCTTACAGTGTCCCATAGGTTTTCATTCAAGTTAGCTCTAAATTAGGTTAGATTGAATATTTAATTTAGCTGATTTTAATTTTAAATGACATCAAAAGTAACGGCTGTAAGTTCTTTGAGAACATGTCTTGCTTGTTGTTTGTGTGAAAGTTTTATATTAATTTAAGCCTTGTAAACATACTATTAAAAGCAATAAGTGTAGGGTAAGATAAGTGTGATGGGTCTATAATGAGGTAGACAATGACTGAACAACTGAAGAATTTTACTTGATACAGTTATCCCTATGTTTATTAACAGGCACATTTGAATAAAAATATGTGGGGATCAATGTGTGCATGCAAATTACACATATAAAAATATCTTTGATGTACATATCTTTACAATGACATAAAAAAAATCATGACTTGAAAAAAACCCACATAGAGAAAATAAGTGTAACATTTACAACATTTGTATCATAAGCCATACTCAGTTATTAATAAAATATTGCTATTCAATATAGGCAAAAAACTATAATCTTATGGTCTCTGTGATGGCTATGGTAAATATGACTGCTAGCTGAGACACCAAGTACAAGGTCTTATGCCCTCATCGTGGGTCTCGTTTCTTCACTTGCCTTTCACTCTTTCTATCTGGTGCTTTGTTGAGATGTGCACATATCTCGAAAGTTATTTCCCTTCGCCTCATTTTATATGATTCTTTTTCATTTTGAAAAACAAATGATCCCAAAGGGCTGTCAGACTTACCTAAAGGGTATCTACCTTTATTAAACTTTATAAAAACCTTACTGATTGTCCTCCCTGTGTTGAAAAATTACAGGCAGTGAATGATACTGCTTGTATAGAACTTTCAAATGATGTGTGTGATTGTCATATTGATTGTATTTATTATATTTACCATTGTCTTGCATAAAATATCTGAATATGACATAAATGATTTACACTACCTCTGGTTAGTACTTTGTACAGATGGTGTGGTGACGGTGGTGTTCTTTGGTACTTCACCATACAAATCATGACTCTCCACAGCTCCAAGTTTGGCATCAACCTGACATTGATATATGGTGTTGGTATATCTACATTACAGCCAATTCTGAAACGGCATTTGGACAGTCAGTACTCTGTTATATGATAGCAGTGACAGGAGAGCGTGAGATAGAAAATCTCGTTAAAAAAATGTGACATTGTATTGTAAATTTCTCTCCTTGCTTCACTCAGTGGTAATTGTGCTTTGGCATCTGACCTTTGCAATACCAAATATTTGTTGACACTGAATGCTGATTCGCCTTGCCCCAAAAATGATTAAATTACAGGCCTTGTTTGCATGTAAAAACATTGACTCAGTCCTGTCAACACCCTCGAACAGTCTTATATGGTGGCCTATTATATCTTATATGGCCTTCTGCCTTCCCATTCTTCTGCCTGTGTCAGATTTGACAACTATCAATCATTACCAAAGAATTATTTAGATACACACAATGCTTTTAAAAGCCACACACCTTGCTTGTTTTCAGGAAAATGCCTTCTCTTATTGCTGGTGCGTTTACCTGTATAAATCTGGTGTACAATAAATTTAGCAACTGAAACACAATGGGCCATTCAGTAAAACTTCTGGTTCTGTTCTATCAAGTATATACACAATCCACAAGATCGACTGAAGACTCCTGCTCTAGAATACACAAATACAAAGATGGAACCTGAATAAATGGTGTGCCCCAGTTACCACAAGAAACTTAAATTCTTTTGATTGTTTTTGTTGTAGAAAAATTTCTTGAGACTGATGGTCTGAGAAACAACAATGCATAAGAAAACACTGTGATGAGAAAATTGGCCATTCAGCTCACCAACGCTTAAAAATGGCTTGTTTATCTCTTATGCTTCTCCTCATAGGTACACCAGAACCTCAGTTTTCTCTTTTCTGGTTCTCTTTACATGTACAAATCTTACATATCTTACAGGCACCTTTCAGATGCTGTGCTCTTTTAAATTTCTCATAGAAATGAATCAATAAAAGAACACTGTAGCCCCTTTCCTGTTAATACTCAGGTTGCATCCTCTCAGCAGATCGGAAGAGAGCTGGTGGCAGCAAAAGACCCCTGGCTCAGTTCATTATGGACTCATTCTGATGCCTGGACTAATCTCAACTGTTATGCAAACCATAAATTATGCAAATGTTGGATAATTCTAAACAGAATCCATTTGTTTTCAGTCTTTGTTAGGATCATTTCCCTAGTGTTGTTCTTAAGGGGATAAATGGTCAAGTCAGCCATATCATCTGAATTAAGTATGAATTTCACCCTCCCCTTTATTTGCAAATATCAAAAAATACACTAGTGGACTAGCTGTTCTTGATCTTCAGAGAGCTCCTTGTATTACAATCAATCCTCCTTGTAGCTTTGCTAGTATTTAAAAACTCAACACCATATAGAGACCAAGATAAGAGCTTCTTATCCAGAACCACAGGGTGCCAGTCTGCTGCCAAGCTTCAGCCTTTGGCAAGCAATCCTCCACTGTGATATGAAAACATAAGCCCTAAAAGGGGAGATGTACATGGTAAAAGGCCACAAGTTTGGGCATTTTTACCCTGGGCAAAGCCCTCCATATCCAAGGTCATTTGATTTGATAGAGCCCTAGAAAGACCCATGGGCTCCATTACAGTCACCTTACAGTATCTACCTGCTTAGTCACATCCTGGCTGCTATACTGTAAAAGCCCCCCAGCTAACATCCCCCCCCCTCACCCCAAAACCTCTCTGACTAGGATTTGGGATGTCTTTAATACCATAAGGATTCCTAAGGATTCTGTACATATAAGGGATGTAGGGGGACAATCCCAATGTTGTGTGGTGATTAGATATAATGAGGCTATTTTATTTAAGTGACAGCAGGGTACCGGTTAACACTGTCTAGCAGCCTAACCCCTCTTAGTTACAAAATATACAGTTTTCACTCAGATATGTACTACTTTTTTTAAAAGCAAGGACCTGAAAATCACATTCAGAACTAGAAGCCATAAAGGGAAAAGCAGACCCAAGCATTTACAGATAAAGAGATACAGTGAATAAGTGTAGTGGCAATGAGTGCTGCTGATAGACAGACTGGTGGCTCAGTCATGGTCAAGATCACTCTTTCTATCCCATAAACTCAGAGGGCATTGAAATGGCTGAATATGAAGCATCAATATGCAAAGATGTACTCTTCAAATGCATTTATTTTGGATCCGCATACATTTCAAAGTTCCTACCAAGGGCAATATGTCGTCCTTTTTTGTGGCACCAATAGAATCTGGCCAGGGGTGACTGAAGGGTCAGGAATAAGGAACTCTCCTTGTACCCTGAGTTATATACCTTGAGCATGGTATCTGTTTATTACAGTAAAAGTCTAGTTCTTGGTAATTAGTTATTTGACAAGGAGGAATTCTCTTCCATCAACTACTATATTATTTTTCACCATGCTGAACCAGTGGTAAAACAGGAAACTATAAACAACAACATCGTCAAGGGCCTAGGTCAGTGACCTTTTCTCATCAAGAGAAGGATCACAGTCTCCTTCTATCAAAGGCAAAGCACATGATCTACACATTTGGCTCCTCTACCTGCGCAAGTAGCTCCACTAGCCTCACAAGACACCTCACTCCTCAGGACACATTTCAACTTCGGGTTCTGTTCTCCCTGTGTTTCTTTTCAAGCAACATATAGACAAAACCCAGCTATATCAGGAACAAAGAACAAAAAAACACACACACTGCGTCTTTAAACTTACACAAATGTCCCCATTTAAAGCCTGGCATGAACCACACTGAGGGGGAAATGTAAGCTGTAAGAAGCTTTGGGCTAAGGGCTTAGGGAAGCGCCGTACCTTGGGACTAAGCCCCGCTGTCGTTTGTTCACTCACCTCTCTGCAGATTCAGGACTGGCTCTCCTCTCTTGCTTTTTCCTCTGGTGAATATGTTTTCCTCTGTCCTCTTGTCAAAGTCCACAATGTATACAGGTGAGTATGGGGCTTCAAGAACAGGGAAGAGGAGATTCCTCACTATAACACCCTATTTTTCTTTTTATTTTTGCCTATTTGCACTCTTTTAGTATATCCTCCTCTACTTGTCTTCTACTGTCTTTCTTTCTCAGTCTTGCCCTCTCTTTCTCTTTGTCACTCTGTCTCTGTCCCTCTCTGTGTAGGTTGTTCTGTCTCCTGGGAGGTAGTTGAGGCACCTGTTGCTCCCAGTTGTCCTGTCTAGGGGAGGAGTTGGAGTGACACAGCCGCTTTCTCATTCACTGATGGCTCTTGAGGGTGGGAGGGGTTACACGGGGGGGGGGGGGGGAGGGGGGCGGGGGGGGGGGGGGGGGGTGGGGGGGGGATGGAAGCAAAAACACAATCCTGGAGCTCCAGCTCAACCTCCTTAGAACGGCCTTCTCTGGTTGTCCCAAGAGTTTGTACGAGCATGGCAGATAATTGTTTCAAGATTCCCCACACTACATAGCACTAATTTTTTGGAGAGGAACAAGGAGGAAAGCAGAGACCCAAAGCAGTTTGTCAGTTAAAACACTGTGTTGTGGGTTCCCCCAGGCCTGTTACCACCACACCCTTCCTGATGGTGGCCTGGATAGATATACAAACTCCCTATACACACAGAGCAAAATATTTACTGTAGTGTCCTTCCTACTTACCCCACATAGCCCAAGGGAGGGCTCCACACAGCACCTCACCACTAATAGCACTGTGGAGCAGTATAAACACAGAAGGTCGATGGATGGGCAATTTACACACAAGATTTCTCTGTCTGTTCTATCAGAAAAATACAGCCTAACATTACCAACATTAAATGAATGGTGCGTCACACATACATTGACTATACAAACACATGATTATTCCTTGACTCTCCACAATGCAACTTCTTTCAGAAACCGTTATTTCAAGAAACAACTTCCTGACGAAGAGGTCCGCCTTTGTGCTCTGCTTACAGAATTCAACTTGGCTTGTGCCAAAACAAGAGAAACAAATGTGAACTTTTTCTTTCATAATGAATATTGTTTGCATTGCCCTTCATAAAATTTACTTCACTCTGAAACGAATGAAAGATCTTTTGTAATAAACAAAAACAGGTTACACTTCAAAATTAAGGTGAAATTACAAAGCAAGAATACTGCATTCCATCCAGTCTGACTGATGTCACTTTACTTCAATCTTTGTCCAATCAGAGAATACTTCTCCACTCATCATCTACAGTGTTTGCTCAAGTAATGACAAATGACCCATAGACCTGTACTTTGTCCAAAACAAAACACATGACCTCTACTAAAACATCCAGAATTCTGTTACACATGTATGACAGGGCCTATATTAACATTTTAGTAATCTTACAAATGAATCTGTTTCAAAGCCATTACATAAAAACAGATTATGATTCATTTGTGAGAAGTTCAGCTGGAAGGTGTTCATAGCAATCTGACAGTGAAGGCAGGGTTGGCAAAACTGAATCACAAAGAAAAGCATGGCGGTTGAAACTATATCGGTCATTTTAAAAATAATAAAAAAATGTTACTTCCCAGATTTTCTTCATTACTATAAGGAAAGCTCTGCTCTACCCACTATTAGCTAATTCAAGACACATTCTTACAAATAAAATGACAACAATATTATTTGATTTTTGGTTTTATTTCAAATTCATGCCACCAATTGAAAAAATACAAAAAAAAGATAAAAAATGTAAATTAAACCAAAAAATATAAAATAACCACAGTGTGACCCTAAAGAATATTGAATAAGTGCATAAATAAAACATGTTCAATCACATATACAGCTTTCAGACATGTCATTGAAAGTAAACATAAATATACTTGGAACCTAAGATTCAACAGATATGAAAGATTAATCAGAAGTACAAAATACTGACAAAACATGTGCATTAAAAGGCCTTAGATCCTCTATATCGAATGTTATCATGCAGTATATTTTGCAAGTCAAACTTTAAAAGAGAAAACTACTTGAGCGTCTGTTGGCACACTCTCTGAATATAGCTGTTTTTTTTTTCACAAAGCAAATTCAATAATTATACAAGAGAAGAGGAATACATACTATTAGGTTCTGAGCGCACTGTGTTTTGTCTTTTCAGTCTTAATTTTGACCGAGTTTAAATTCATGGTATTTTACCTGGCAAACAGGTTTACCTTCACCTGAAGTCATTTGAGAACTACAGCCCAAACGTCCTCAAATTTCAGCAGGAGTTCAAAATTGAAGGCAAACTTCACGTGATTACAAAATTCATGCAATGAAATAGTTCAACACACTGCCTATCTCAAATTGAATAAATATGGGGGAACATAACAGCAAATACAGTGCCATCCATAATTATACTGGCTCATCAATTATCTGAATAAAAGGGCCTTGATAATGTTTCAGGAGGAACTACACATCAGACTAAACAAAATGTAACACACTTATAGCATAAAACAACCCAAAATACAGTATACAACATACCATTTCCTACACAAGTCACCTGGTACATTTACTTTCAATCAATGCATATCTTGGCAATTGAGACTAACTCCCTACAGAGAATCCTATTTCTTAAACACTTATATTTCATTTTAAGCGCACAAAAAAGTCTACGATCAGACAGAAGGCATTCTAGCCCTGGAGTCAGCAACACGAATTGCCCCCATTTCATCAAAAGGCAGTTGAGAAGAGAACAGTCACACCACATAGGGTTTCTCATTTGTGGTCCTGTGCAGTCCCTGTATGGTCATGTTGTGGTTATGTATGTCAAAGTTTGACTTTCAAAAAGAACTTAACAAACATACTCCTTAAAATATGTAGCAATACATGTCAAATATTACCAATAATTCTTTATATTGCATTGTTTTTCATGTATTGTACCAGAAATACATATGTACAAATACATTCTACAATATATGCATAAAATGACCTACATGAACAGAGCTTGAATTACACAGTCTCATATATGATTCAACACATTTCTGTCATATTTGATATAAAACGCATATGAAATGCAACATTGTTTCATATTGTTATAATGGTTGCTGTCCAGGTACAGTTGAAATACCCATGATTCCTGTAAACCTATTTTTTGTCACCATCATTGATGCAGATTTAATCTGTAAACATTGGGGGCTGTATCCATAAAGCACTTTTAGGACTGAACTTTCAAGGAAGTGTTTCACAGAAGTTTAAAAAAAACAGCATGTTACACACCTCATAAGATTTACTTCAATAATATTTCTGTCTCTGGTGGAGAGCCGTTTGGCTTGTTGAACAGTGCCCATTGGAATATTTGTATGTGGTATGGTCCTCAAAGGAGTTAATAGTCTGGACTTGAATGTGGATGATAAATATAATCTGCCTAAGTGGATCTAAGCTGCAAAAATTTCAACTGACACACCATAGCTACTCTATGATACAAGTGACTGAATATGTCCTTCCTAAAGTTATGTTTATAAAACCTACAATCTAAACTTCTACACAAAGCAGGAAATCCTACCTGCTCATGGTGAGAGTATATCCCCAGTAAAACTGAATAAAGTCACAACGATTCCCATACCATGACACACCTCAGGCCAGCTAATCTATTTGGAACTGCTGTTTCCACCCTCGTGATGTAACAATGCTAATCTATCTGGCATACGTTTTTTAAAACAATGTAATCTAATAACATTTATAACACTTGTATTGACTCAAAGTGATGCACCACATAAACAGGTAATATCCAGTTGGCAGCAAAAAACAATCATATCTATATCAATACCTTTAGTGTTTGATACATAATCATACACAATCATACACAAATTCCCACACCACACATGTAATTTCACCTTCAATCTTTAAAGAGCTTTTTCTGCTATAGTTTGGCTAATATTCACATCTGTAAACAAGTTCCCCAAAACACATCTGAATCTAATATGTAATATTGTTCACACCATTGTGCATCCAGTGGATCATTACAGGTGTCATTAGGGGCACCATAATCTGAATTTGAGTAATGAGGGCACTGACAACATGCTATTTCCCATGCTCAATAAAATATGCTGAGGGGCATAACATGCCATAAATCAGAAGAAAATGAAATGAGGATCAATCTCCTTGTGTAACAAAAATCTTAATAAGGTTCTTTTAATAATCGCCACAATATTTCAAATAGCCTTTGTCTTCAGAATATGGCTTCAATTACATGTAACTGACCTAAAACAGCTATACTGACTTACAACAGATAAATAACTTAGGCAACATTGCATTAAATAATAAAGTAAAACAAACCGACTGTATAATACTCCTTCATTATGGTTAGAAAGGTTTATGTAATTACGTTAAACCTCATATGAGAACACTGCTTAATGGCTGTAAATCTTGCTGGTCACAATAATTGAAGTGGAACACTTCATTTTCATTATCTAAAATCTATTTCATGTGTATTAAAGATTAAAAGATAACATCTATTGCAGTACAACCATCTGCTTATATCTTAAAGATTAATAGATAAGTATGGCAATCTGATTGAGCATTACATGTCATCTTTGCTTTCAGGGCACTCTTCATCACAAGAATTACACATGGTGGCTCACACTGTAGAACGTCCGAGAGATGACCACAGAGGGAACATAGGGCTATCAGAACACAAAAATGTGTGTAGATTCAAAAGAAAAAATACACCAATTTAAAATTATTTGATTCTTTAAATTGATGTATGTTTCTTGAATTGATTAACCATTTATTGGAATCTTTCCTTACATTACTGTCATCAAAATTAATGAAGCCACTCTCAATTACTTGCTATAAAACATTAATCAATAATCTAACAGTCATTTGACCGGTTGGTCAGTAACTTTAAGGTTCTATTGTGCTTCCAGATCACAAAATCCATGCTGTGGTGTAAAACATTTGACCTGGAAGTGAGGCGCGTAGCTGAACTGCTGTATCGTAGTGTATAGTATCCAGACCTCACTCCTTTCAAACCCATGACACAACACATGACAGTTTCATAACAGCTAGGTGAGGTATATTCTGCTTACCATCCTCTACATAGGCAAGAGTTGTGAGAACCATTGCTTATTTTGAAATTATCTGAGCAAAAATTGTTTTCTAATCATTTTAAATGATAATTGAGGGTTCTCATAACCTGAGATAACACCTAAATCCTACCTTACCTCATTATGTTAAAAACAAGAAAATCTGTAATATAGTTACTGTATAATACAATTTAAAACTGTATTAGAAATAAATAGCTTCAGGATACTTGTGTAATACTTACACAGAACCGTGTGGGGAAAGATTAAAAAGAGTAATTTTCATCAAGGTTTCACTTTTCTAGTGCCCCTTAAAATGCCCAGGTTATTGTCTAGACTGTTAACTAGACTATTTTGCTGGTGTGCTAACTGGTGGTGTTGCTGAACACTAGTTAGACTTTGCGAGGGGTGGCTGAGATAAAGTCTGAAAATATCTCCAACACACAGGTCTAGGACCAACAGTGATTAGAACACAGGTTTAAGATGGAATGACACAGGCCAACACATACACATTAAGCTAACATGGATGAGGGTTTTGACTAGGGGAGAATGCTCACTCTATGTTCCTTTCTTGTTCAGCGTAGGAGCTCTGACCAATATTTACATCGTTGAGGACTTAAGGAGGTCCGGTGTTAAGGAGTTCCGGTGATGGAACACTCAGTAGCATGGACTAGATTTTTCGATGTGACTAACAAAGGATTTGATATGTATATTGTTACAGTACCTTGGAGAATCTTTGGAGATGCACTGCGTCCCTCTCTTGGCAACAGGCACATAATTTCATCTGCCTGTCATTTGTACCACATTCCATCATGAACACCTGCCGCTGACATACAAAAGTATTCCCATATTAGTCAACGATTTGTTGTTTGTTGTTATTTGGACATTTTGTGGATGGAGGACTACAGTAATTGCACATCCCACAGTATCGTTGCGATCCCTGGTGTATATTGAGAGCATCCAATGCTGAGTGCACACCAGTGTAACCACTGTTACACATGATGGCTCTCAGCAGTCAGCAGACTGACATGAATATGATCAAAAGGGGAAGTAGGAGTAGTGATAGACGGGCAGACGGTAAATGATGTCATCATATGGCTGTCTTTGGTCCCAGAAAGGTACTGTCTGATGCTATGACACAGGCAAGACGGAACAGCGCTGTCATCTTGGCAAGTAAATAAAAAAATTGTACACCTGCAGGCTATGAGATACACATCCACAACATCCATCGATGACCTGTCTGCATGGCCAGTACCTACAGTACAGTACAGTACAGTATGTGGCGTCCTGTCAGTTAATGGCACCCTGCAAAAGTGCTTTCAGAGGCTCACAGTTAGACTGGCTTTCTGCCAATCTCTGGGATGAGAGGAGCCTCCTCATGGATGAAGCGCTCAAAATTGGCTGCGGTTTTTGTGTCTCAGGGCACAAGGGACACAGCATTGAAGAAAGGGCATTGGGGGGAGAACTAGGGAGGGATGGCAAGCTGGGGTGACCTTGGCAGAGTGGGAAAATTAATGGTGCAGGGTCATCCAAGAGGGCATTGAACGTGGGCGTTCCCACCCCTCAGCTGGTCAAAAACACAGGAAAGCTCCCTCCTGACTATGTGTAGCCCTTGAAACCACATTCGAATACATGCAGACTGCATATATATCCATGTACATATGTATAAATGTCCTTATAATCTTCTCTGGGAAACTCCTGTCCTATGGAAGTCTCTTGGCACTGGAAGGGGAGGATCAGGGGTTCTGGGGGGAGGGGCATTAAGGCTGCGATGGGCATGGTGTGGGGGCGTGGCACTGGGCTCAGATGTTAGTGAGCATGCTGCAGGTGATCAGCCGAACAGTCACTGTTCCTGGCAGATCGCTGCTCTGCTGGTTGCCCTTATCACGCAGGTGGACAGTGTGCTGTTCCTGTCGGCCGGTGGGGTCGCTGTAAATGGTCACCTGACCCAGGAAGGAGTCGACAATCACATTTTTATTGTAGATCTGCCCCCATTGAAGTCACCATTCACCAGGTTCATGGAGTGAGAGAGAGAGAGAGAGAGATAAAGAGACAGAGGAAGTAAAGATGAAAGCAAGTGGAGAGAAGAAAAATGGTAGCTTAACAAAGTGGAAAAAGTGAGACAGGCATACAGAAGAAAAAAAAGATAGCAAACAGCTACCTGCTGTCCTTAAAACTGTAATATCTTTGAGCAAATATGGTAGCTTCACTTGCATCTATTCGACTTAATGCACACAATCTAGTCCAATTGCACCAACCTCAATGTGAATGCCTTCTTTTGGCCTCTTCCTATAGAAAAGGCCTTTGATGTCAAAGTCAGGGCTGCATGTATCTTTCTGGACTGGAGAGCGCACCTTCTCCCCTTCACAGGTGATTATCACATATGGGTCAGAGGCTGAAAATAGAGCAATTCCTGTTAATCAATGTTACCAGGGGCGAACCTGTGACACCACACTCATGTAACAAATGTCGACAATTAGGTCACATATAAATACATTAAAGCTAAATTCCACAACACATTAGTTAGTGCTGAAATGTTTAAACATTTCAGGTTGTCAATTTACCAAGGTTAGTTTATGTTTTCCGTCTTACTACAGACACCTCTTTAAACTAAAAGAGGATGTTGTGATGAATCTATAATATCAATACTCTTAAGAAGCAAAGAAACTATTGACAAGATTCCAAGTTCATTTAAGATGTAAATAACAATTGGAGGTGCTAAACTGAATCAGATCAGGTGTGAGTATCAAGTCTCACAATCTTATGCAGAAGGACTTGGTCAAATCTTGTCAAAAGTACCTTTGACAAACTAACACCTACATCGTCCTAAGGTTACAGCTACTGGCCACTAGGTGGTGCTCAGGTACCTCCTGTCATCATGCTGTGTCTCTTCTTCTGGGGATTCAGACAGTGGAGTTCTGCATGTGACCAGAAGAGATTCCTAAGAGACTCATCTTAAACACCAGCCTGTGTGTCACTCTACAGAGGGTCTACAACACCAAGCCCTCAATGGGCAGTTGACCTAGCAGCTTTGATAGGATTCACACAATGGTGAAAAGGGTGAGACACCTTTCAAATGGAACAATTCATTGGGTCAGTTCAATTCCTAACCAACAACAGCTTTGTGTAAGAGAGAAAGGCTTGCATGTGCCCGCACTCTGCCTCTCCCGTCTGAATGGGGGTGTACCTCCATTGGCGTCCTGGCCCTGCAGCCCCTCTGCCCCCAACACGTGCACCTGTGTCACCAGCTGGGGGTAGCCACACATCCCCGTCCAGCAGGTCTGAGCTGGTTCATCCAGGGTCAGCTCTCTGCAGTGCGGAACAGAGAAAAACACGTGGCAGGGAGGTGAAAAAGCCAGCTGGTGTAACAGTCAGTGAGAAGACAAGGAGTGACAACCTGGGTTAAGGCACAATAAATCTGTAAAAAAAGACAACTGTTACATCTCCCCCGTGAGAGAAAAACTGATGTCAGGGGAAATGAAAAACTATTGAATTTTATTTAATAAAGCAGAAGCCCTATGTTGCTGATGATGACGGGCTTGGTGAGAGCAGAAAGCAGACAAGAAGAATGTTACTGAAACAACTGTCACGACCTTGGGTCATTTCACCATTTTGCATCAAATGCTTGTGGCTAAGGATAAGGTCCATTCTGACCAAACCAAGGGAATGACAGAAACATGGGATATGACAGGAATGGGGGTAGGAGGGCTGGCTGGCGGAATTACTTGCAGTCTGAAGGCACATCAGTGAAGACTCTGAGCAGGAATTCTCCCTGCTGACCAGGGTCAAAGGTTGTGGGGATTATGACGTAGCGTCCCTCCTTCAGCTCCTTTCTTAGGAACACACAGCGGGAGTTGATGTAGATCGAGCCCGCCACCTTCTGCTGTGCTGAGTGCATGCGGAACTTCCTGTTCAGCTCCACCTGGGAAAGAGGGAACTCATCACACTCCTTCTTTCCAGTGGTGAAGACAGAAAAGATTTTTAATTCATTAGTGTTTTTAATAACAGACATTCTTTCTGTTTTCCCTGTTTTTTTGGAATCGCCAACTGGGCTGAGCTTTAATGTCATTGTGCCAAGTACAAAGAGTACTATATCTAAACTGACCATGAACTACGTATTTCTCAGTGATGACAACTGGCATTTTGTAGCCACTTGAGAGACCCCAAGTATGAATACTGATGAAGACATGCTGTGCTTTTGAATATTCATGAGCAGGTGGCAGGTAGGTCGTCAAATTTAGATTTTGAATGACTGACAGTTATCAATGCTCAACACATATTAATAGTGATTAGAATCAGTACCAAGTGAGCATTGATCTAGCAAACAAATGAATATTCATAAGCACCTGCTTTCACAGGAACCTTTTTATCTTCATGGAGAAAAGGTCTGAGGACACAGTCCTGAGGATTATCAGAATTTTAACAGTAAGTGTACCTCAGTGAATGTGTATAAGTAGGTGTATAAATAACTATTAAAACTCACCTGAACTAAAGATGAGAAAATTGAGCATTTCATCTTTTCCCTCTGTTTTCTGACCCCTCCCTCAGATCTCTCCAGTTAAAATTCTCCCACCTACCTATTTTACACCCTGTGTAAGCTATCCCATTTTTTTTAGCTTCTATTCTTGCCAAGTCCCTGCCTTACTCTGGACTAACCCTCCAATCCCCACCCAGTTGCCTCCCCGCTTTTCCCAGCCAAGTCCCCGTCCCTCTCTTCACCCGGTGGATGTCAAAACCAATGGCCAGGTTCTCCACTTTGCCTTCTTTCGGTCGGCCCCTCTGCTCCTTCTGCTGCAGGCAGATCAGAACCTCGTCCTCCGGCTTCCTCACATCAAACACATACTGCAAACAGAACATTGTACCACCAGAAGCTTGAGTGTGTGACACAGATGTCCATATTACATTCTGTTTCATCATTTTTCATTGAAGTGTCATCATCTTTAATCAGCAGACTGCACCACCCTCCATATCTTCATAATGTCATTGATGCTGGGAATGTTATAAATCAGGCTGAAATCACACCCTTCTCAAGGATCAGGGCTGAGAAGTTTCTATTTTGCATGAGTACAAATTCTATATCAAAAGAGTGCCCCTGTTGATAGAGATCTGTACCTGTGGGTTTTGGAGGAAGGTGGCCTTGTGGTTGATGCATCCTCCAGACCTGTTCCTTAGTGGGTCGTCCCGGTATGCCCAGGACCCCCTCATCACCGCCTCCTCCCACGTCTTGTGAATGCTCAAATAGGAGGTGTTGATCAGCCGACACAGGATCAGGTCCGTGAAGTACTGACAAAAATCCTCGAAGGTCATCCTGATGTCATGAGGTCATGCCGCAGGAATCCAGGGGGGTGGGAAGGCACAGGTGGAACGAGTGAGGACCAAGGAAATAAGTGAAGATCAGAGGGAGTGAGAGGGAATGAGGAACATGGAAAATGAGTGAGGACAAGAGTTAATGGGGTGCAAACCAGGGGATGAGTAAGGACCTCAACCAAGGGTTAGACAACATGGAGACCCTCAAACTGATGCTAAATGTTCTCACAATTTGTAGGCAACAGTAGAATCTTACAAGAACTTTGATTTAGACCGTTTGTAGCCACATACGGTGGGGTCCAAAAGCCTGAGACCATATTGAACTTTTTCCTCAATTTTTTTTCCATGTAATCCTGGAAATAAACAAAGTTTTAGGATTGTGAAAAATGTAAAACAAGATATGCTTTAGAAGTTATGACCTTTAATAAATATTTATTAAAGAAATTTATTCAAGAAATATTTAAAATTCTGCACTATTTATGGGTCTTATTTAAGCAAATGTGTGACTATGACCACATGAACTGCTTTTTACAAAAGGTCAGACCCCATCAAACATTTAAAGGGCAGGAAAGTATTTGGAGACTTAAAGACCATGGCATAACATGAAAGTTTTTCATAAACTTGTGGAGTCCATGCCAGCTGTAGTGCACACTGTCATTAAAGCAAAATGAGGAAATACCAAAATCTAAGACACTCTGTAATTCATGTACATTTTTTAAAGATTTAGTTTTTCACTCAAATGGTTAGTATAATTTGTATCAAGAAATGTTGTACTACATTATAAAAGAATGCACTTCCACTAGTGGTCCCAGACTTTTGGACCCCACTATATGTGAATGGAAAAGGAAGAAAAGGGACATTCACAAATAATCAAGACTCCCGACAAGCTTTTCAGGAGTGGGGTTAGGGGTTGGATGGGTGAAGAGATCTTCTCACCAAAACTCTCCATCATCCTGGACTGTGACCCCCAGCTTCTCTCTTTCACTCTTGCTCACTTTCTTCCACTCCTCAGAACTGCAACAGAATTCACAGGAAAGACATTAAGATACGTGACCACCTAGGTGACCAGCTGAGTTCATACTTTACAAAAACAGCCCACAGGAAAGCAAAATTGCAGTAAGGTTCCATGCAACATAATCTGTCTGAAATTGTTACCCAATGTCCGATCAAATCCCAGCAGATTAGGGTGAAAACACTTGGCATACAGGTTAGAGATATAGGGTAGCATGGGCACTGATCCCAGAGCACTGCTGTCATATTGCACACCAATAGTGAGATCTGTTGGCTCACCTGGTCTGTCAGTTGCCCTAATGTTTTTGTTGTTGGTTTTCCCTGTGAGAGCCATTATAGAGATGCACTTCAATAGCTAAACTGAGACTGAAGATGTTTCTAGAATTTGCAGGATACTACATGATACAGAGGTATCACTGAATAACACAGGGCATAGAGGAAATACACAACCCCTCAAATGATAACTTGTGGGTTGTGTTTGCCATACCACTACTACAACAGGGACAAATAGTGTGATATAACAAACATTTGTAAGCACTCTAAGAATTACTTGTACCTGTGGCTGACAACTGATTTCTAAAAATACTATCTAGGCACTGTTCCTTCACTGGAAACTCAGCATAAAGGCACATGTTCAATGTGCAGCCGTAAGTCCCACTGCTAGGATTCCATAGGACTCCACCCAGCTACTACTACTGGCTGTGGATGGAGCTCCACATTGGTAAGACAACAATTGGCTCACTGGAGAAACATACAGGGCAAGTCGGTTAAACTCATCAGTTGCATTGCTCTGTAGAAGCCTCTCCTGTTTGTCCAGACAACTATATGTTTGCCAACTGACATACAGACTCCATATTCCTCTGACAGTATATGTGGCATATGATTGGTGTCACATTTATAATGTAATAAATAATTAAGGCTAGCTGCTTCCTGGGTCAGTGGGGGAGGTCCGTTGTGCAAATGTAAGTGTTTTATTTCAATTACTATATTTAGTTATTAAAACAGAACCAAACTTCTAGTAGCATAGATACGACTTGATAACATTTCAAGAATTTGGGAAGAACATTTTCTAAAAATGTTTATGCTTTATTGTATGCGAATATGTACTGTTGTTTGTTTAATTTGCTCTGAATCTTGCTTCTGTTGTGTTAATAAATTTTAAACATCTTTTATTGTATGCAAATAAGTACTGTTGTTTGTTTAATTCACTCTGAATCTTGCTTCCCTTGAAAATCTGCTGTTTTCCGATGGACCGCGACTTACATGATCTGCATGTTAGGACATTAGGATTTTAATTCTTCCATTTACACTTTAATATAAAAGAGAATAAAAACACACTGATTTTGATAAAGTACCTAAAAACAATCCTTGAGCCATATTTTTTATTTAACAACTAATAATTAATTCATGCCAAGAGTTATTAAAAATGATTAGCTTTAGTTTAATCAATTTCTTTTCTTTTGAATAATGCAGTGCCCAAGAGTGAGTGCCCAGCTGAATGAGCGGTCCATCTCCATTTGCAGTTCATGACAGAAGAGGGGAATAATTTGAGGAAGGGTGAGTGATGTAAAATTATGACCTTTCAATCTCACAGCTTCACCTCTGACCTTACATCTCACAGCCTCATTTCAGTCTTACAGCTTCATCTTCTGTCTGAAATTGAAACCTTGTTTCACCTCCAGCCTGAAACTTCAAACTCATTTCTGTCTCACAGCTTCAGTGACGTAAAAGTAAAGCCTCATTTCAAACTTACCATTTCACCTTTTTTGGGATAAACAGAGCTGGCAAAATTGTTACAGAATGACTGAAAGCCTTAATTTCAGTAAAATGTCAAGGTGTAACATCATGTTTTATACCTTCCATTTCTCCCACCCAGCTTTCCACAGCACAGCATGATCAAAAGAAACAAATCCCATAGATTATTTCGAATTAAATCTTTAAGGTGTAAACACCAAGAACCGCAAAGCCTTGTTTTGGTTCTTACAGTTACTGCTCATGTAGGTTTTAATTTTAAACAAAAAAACCAAGCATACTATATTCAGTGCAAGGCATCACTGGACATTCCAATCACATCAATGTCCATACCTTTCTGCTTTTATTTAGTGTGAAGGACTACCACCTCTTTGGACTACCACTTCTTTGGGAAACCACTTTATTTAACTTGCTATAGTAAGTAGTCCTCACAGACTTGAAAGAAAAGATGATAAATACTAGACTGAGGGCCTAACATAGAGGTAAATTACACTTTCTCTCTTTTTGTGGTTGACACATTTATGTCAGAGCGTCCTTAAGCCAGCATGGGGAGGCTTCACCTGTCACTCCATGGCCCGCTCCACTCCTTCTCTCCCCAGGGGTTCCTCATGCGGATCATGGTGAGCTTCTCGGACTTGAAGAAGGCCAACAGCCCATGTCCCAGCCTGACCTTCCTGACGTCGGTAACGGCGTAGGCGTGGCCTTTCACCAGGCCGCAGTCAAGCCGTGCCTCTATGTCCTCTACGGTGGTCGCCTGAGGAACCAAACAGTGACCGTACCCTGAGAAGGCTCAGTACTATTCCCAGACAGTGACCTATTACAACAAAGAGTTCAAAGAGCTTTGCCATTTCATACAACACAACTCATTTTTCAGATTTAAGTGGATTTGGATTTGTAGAGTAGGCAAAGGAAAACAAACTATTATGGTTTATATTAAGGGAGGGGTATCAGTGCCATTTTAAAGAGGCCTTGCTGCTTTTATAAATAAGACCTCTTCCCCAGAAAAAAGAATCAAGTCCCTTGTAATAATTCAATGCAGTCTTAGCAAGGCAAAAGGGTGTCAAAGTTACGATTCTCTTCAGAGGATTCATTTCAGTTTGTCTGGCTACTCGCCTGTTTAAATGGATTCTTGGAAATTCATGAATATAAAACAGTTTTCTCAATTTGCTCAAGTTCAGCTGTGTTTGAAATCACTACATCAGAATACATGCTCTAGAGAAACAATGAGTTCCTCAAACTTGTTATTGTTTTGTGAATATGAACAAATATTAATGTTCAAATTGCATGTCAAAAAGTTCCGGTCATTACATCCGCTACTTCTGTTGGATTGAAGATTAAATCTCCTTTGATAGTCTTTCTATTTTCTTGCCTGTCTGTTGTTATGGATGTCTGTCTGAAGTCAAGGATAGTTTTGAATGAAACATAGTGAAATGAGAATGAGCTGTATTATTGTAGTATTAAGACTGCTTTTATCATTTCTAAAAATGGCAGAGGCCTCCTCCCAGGGACTCCACCAGGAAGAACACAGATTTTAAGCCTTAAGGCCAATGCAATATAAACTGTATTGCATTGATCATATTCTTTTAATCTAATCTAAGCACCCATGTTTGTGATGATTTCAAACTAAAATTTCCAGAAGTGCAAAGGGTTCACTTTTTGCCAGGCCATTAAAAGACTTATTTTCAGATCGATCTTGGGAACACAGTTAAGCATTAATAGTGGATTTAGTTTCAGATTTTAGCAAATGTTAAGTGAACGAAACTGCTCTGCCTCACATCTCTCCTTCAATGGTGGTGTTGGTTTGTATTAGCAGAGTACAAAGAGCTTGAAGTGCATCTGAATGAAGAGAAATGCTCTTGACGGTAATTGGATTGTAAAAGCGGACACTCTCTTTCATATGGGGCATTCGGTCGACCAGAAGCATACAGGTAAAGGAAAATTGACTCCTTCAGGAGAATCAGCCCTGGAGTGAACCCACTTTTCCAGCAAAACATGGCCTTGTGAGAATGTCACATGCAGGCTATGTAAGGACATGAGGCCACCCCACCCTGCTGTCAGAGAGAGACAAGGTCACTACAGAATATAAACCGTGCAACTGCAGAATATGAAGTATTCAACAGGTTTAAATGACATAAAAATTGAACAAAAGCTGGTATAGACTGTTCAGCACATTGACTGAACTATCCTCACTACACACTATGAATGAAAAGGATGCTTCTAACAAACTATGCCAAATGAAGGAATTGCGTGACTACATGAAAATGAACAGCCTTTTGTATGCATGCCTGAGCAGGGGAGAGAACACCACACTGTAACACTGCCAACACTGCAAGGCTGCAGTATAACTCCTTACCCTTATGGAACAGCTGATCAGCCCGTCCCGGTTGTGGACCTTCAGAACCCTCTCGAACAGCTGGTTGCGGGCAGCCTCGTCCTGGGCAAACTGGCCCTCCAGCAGATCCATGGGCTCTGACACACCCCCAGTGAAATCCACAAGGGCGTCAGCTGTGTTGCCCCCGTCCAACGCCTCATAGCAACCATAGACCCTGGGGATGACATAAGGATCACTGTCAGCCCACCCTCCATAACATGTCTCAAAAGGCAGAGACATAGGGAGGTAATTCTGACTCAAAACACAGAGAGGCACACATATTACTGAACACCATATAATGGAGCCTAGTGTGTAATAGAAGTGCTGCTCATTTTAACAGACCTGTCAAAATAAAAAGAAAACAAAGCTACATTGTATTTTGGAGAACTCCATTTATTGTTAAAATAAATAAATTATATCATTATAAATAAAGAATTCAGATGAAAAAATTAGGGCTGAGTCTCAGACAGTATTCATGATTTTCTGTTATGAATGCCAAATAATTGAATTGTACATTGATGAAAAAAAATCCTCATTTATTGTTGTTCAAGATCCATCTTCTAAGTGGTCTCTGGAAACCTTAAACTTAATTAGGGCTGTGAATGGCATTTAAAGTCTTTTCCAAGGGTCTGAATTTCTCTCATTAGTTTCTCTGTGCTGTAATTCCCCAAGCCTGGCCATCAAGCTGCTATTGACTGTACTTACTTGGCATAGGCCTTCTCCACCAGGGCACTCCAGAACTCATTGCTGTCATTAGAGTGGCAGTACACCAGCTGGTTGTCCACAGTGGGTAGACGGTCATCAATAACCACATCCACCCACTCCCCAAAGCGCCAGAAGCGGAAGTGGAAAACCCCAGCATAGGAATCTGGTTTCTCAACATCCCACTCCTGCTCCTTCCAGTCTGGAATCACCTGTGAACGCACAAACACACACATAAACGTAAATATGGCATGGGCCTCCTGAGCAGCATGTGAGTAAATGTTAAACGGTCTCATAAACAAAAGCCCACAAACCTCTCACACTTCTATAAAATTACTTTCAGCATTATACATTCTCAATTAAGACACACTTTTATCACCACAATGACTTCCAACATAAACAGAGCACTCTGGTGTGTCAGTGTTTGGGAGGCTTTCAGTACCATGGACAGTGGCAACTTTGCCTATGATAAAGGCAACTTTGGCTAATTATTAGCCAAGTTTTTGCTCTTTGCCTTTGCCAGACATGGCTATGACAGTACTGACCACTTACACACTACTTCTCAATGGTTTGTCTGTCAACAATTTTCATGTTTCTTTTATGTCACAGTCCAAAACACAAACGCAGGAATGTTAAGATGAAAACGAGAGCTATTTTGCACTCTGTATTCTGCCTCTGTTCTCTGAAACCAGGCAACCTCATTAGAATTCTCTGATCGCCTCCAACTGTGTGAGGACAGGTGATGGATTACGCCATGGCCAAAAGCCCAGCAGGCACCTGTGAGGATGGCCAGTGTCGTTTCTGTGGGAACTGTGCCACTGGGATGCTCAGCATGTAGCCAGGAGGACTGGGGAGTGGATGTTCTCAGAGGTGCTAATGAGGTCTCTGAGGAGAATGAGGTGTCTACCATGCTGCTGCAGGGACAGTGCAGCTCCTTGTCATAGCAGATATAACCTCCTTCTGCACAGAGTACAGCCCTCCTATCTCTGCACCTGCCACTGGAGCAGCGTCATCACTTTCAGCCACCCACAACAGACAGACAGAATCCAGTTCAATACTTCTTTGTCCTTGGAAAGCAATTTGGTTGCAGCAAAGTTAAAAATACACTCACAATGATAAACAGGATATAATAAAAATAGAATTGGAGAAGAATAATAGAATTCAAAATATTTTAGAATGGTAGGGTAGTAAGTCTTCCTCTATACTCTCCTTCTTGACATAGACTTAGGTCTTGACATAGACATAGGACTGATATAGAAAAGAATACACAAGGGGGAACTGTAATATAAAGGTTTGTGAGACCTTTGTGGATTTAACATTTTGGTCTATAAAGGTATGAAACAGCAGCAGTCCAAGTCATGTCATTTGCATACTGAGCACTAAAGGGCTCAGCTGCCTTTTGTTGAAGATTCAGTTGTACTTTCTCACTTTTTTCTGGTGAAATTTGATGTCACTGCTGAGCAGATCTGTGACACTCATTCACAGGATCTGCCCCTTGGTCTAAGTTCAGAAGCCATTTGGTTCAAGGGTTAAGCTAAAGCACACACTAACCCACAATAAAAGTATTTTTATTAGGTACCCGAATGAAGCCAGCACACCTGGGTATTAGTACATCAATGTAAGAACAAAATCGAAACATTCTGGCTTTCTAAACCTTATAATGAACAACACACAAGCGGACCTTGAGGCACCTCATGAGCTTTCATAGAAATACAAAACGTTTAGTACATTTCAAGCCAGAGCTTTAAACACAAACTATATACAAATGGTATAAACTCCAAAATAATATATTTCCTCACATCTGGAAATATATTTCCTTAATCAGATGATAAAGTTCATTGGTATTTATTTGCACATATGTCAGTTTTTTTTAGCTCACTCGTCAGACCTCCCAAAAATAAACACACTTTAAGTCTAAAAATTCTAAAAAACAAAAAATTAATAAAAAGTTTTTTTGTGTGTCATTAACAAATAATAAACATACCACCCACTTATTCATACAACAATTCACAGATTTACACCCACTGTCATTGAGACTTCATTCAGACTGAATTCAAAATACAGCCACTGATGCTCATATTGCATATGTATGCAAGCTGTAATAAATGATTATGAATTAGAATTTAGCTATGTGAAGCACAGCTCAAACTGCATTATCAAGTTTGCAGATGTCACCACAGTGGTGAACTTGAGCTTGGTAACTCCTGTTTCCAAGAAGCAAGCTGTACTAGATTCAATTTCCAATTTACCACTAACAATGGTATTGTGTATATACATTATTGTATTATACATATACATATATACACATATTGTATTATACATAACAATTGTAATGTGAGGAACATTTTACAGAATTTTCTGAATATGGAAAGCCCTTTAAAATGTGTCCTTTCTTCTTCTTCTTCTTCTTCTAATAATAATAATAATAATAATAATAATAATAATAATAATAATAATAATAATAATAATAATAATAATAATAATAATAATAATAATAATAATAATAATAATATAGCATATTTTGAACTCATAGTGCCATTCAATGCACTTTACAGAAAGATGTAAGAAATAGTAACAGATAAGTAAGAGGAAAACAGAAAGGCAGAGTAATATATCTAAAACAGCGATAAAATAAATTAATAAAAATTCTGTGAACAATAAAACAGCAAGACAATTAACAATCCATACGATTCATAGGAAGCTTTTTACACAGTCTGGGGGCATAGAAACTAAAAGCAGCCTCTCCATATGTTTTAGAAGTAGATCAAGGGATGGATAGTAGGAAGGAATCTGAGGATCTGAGAGCTCTGACAGGAACATATTTAACCAAAAGATCATTCAAGTAGTCAGGGGCAAGTCCATTTGTTGCTTTAAAAACCAATAAGAGCAACTTAAAACCAATTCTAAAATCAATGGGCAGCCAGTGTAATGATTTTAAAATGTAAGCAAGGGAATGGGAAATTGCTAAAAACAGTCATAAAATTGACAACAGCATCACAGTCAAGGTAGTGTTTCCTAATGGTAACTTCAGTATGATTATCCTCAGTGCATAATAAAACAGTAAAAAATACACAAAAATGGTCAGAAATAGTAAAATCAAAAACTGATGTGAATGGAAAGTCCCTCAGTTACAACAAGATCAAGAATTTGTCCCTGCAGAAAATTCATTAAAAAATATTACATTGTGCTTAGGTGGCCGATAAACTGTGACAACCAGTATATTAGGTTTACATTTTAGTAGTACCGCATGATATTCAAAAGATGAAAATTGACCAAAGGACAGGGATTTGTGACCTAAAGACGGAGCGATGTTGCTGACTGTGCCTCCCCCTCTTCTGCCATTTTTAATGAAAAAGAGGAGCTGAAATTAGATGAGGCAGCCTCATTCAGCACGGCCTGTCCATCCTGTCCTAACCAGGTTTCTGTTAAAAACAAACCATCCAGATTTCTACCACATATAAGGTCATTAAATAAAAAATATTTATTCCTAGTTACCTTACATTCCTAAGTGCCATGTTGAGCTTAGTTTGAGTTTTGGGTTTTGTTTGCAAGAGGTAGTTGTTTGCAGGGGGACAGTTAAAAGATTAGTCCATTTTACTCTGATTTAACTGATTATTCCATTTGACTGTTCTCTGTTTGAAAGTCTATTTTTAATTAAAACAGGCATGCTCTACTGCTCCTTTTAATACTGAAAAAGGGGGCTATGTTCTGCAGTTACCAGAAGGGCTAACTAAAATTGATTGATTTACAGTATTGATAGAAAAAGTGGCTGTGGCAATTAGATTACTACATTTAACATGAAGTAGCATATCACAAGCACTGACTTACTGAGGTCCAGACCCAGAAGAACGAACAATTTATACAGTGGAACCAAAAACAGAGGGATTTCGACCAGATGAGTGCTATTAGTTGATGAAAGGACAGGTATCGAGTGACGAACACAGCAGTGTTGCAAGTTTGCAGACAAAATTCTCGCACCCAGCAAATTTGGGTGAAGGCCATCCTTTGCAAAGAAGTTCTTACATTCCCAAATAAAATTAAAGTTTTCTAGAAATTCCACGTTGTATGTACTGCAGGTTGAGGACAGCCAGGTGTGTAGACTCAGTAGTCTGCTGAAGCGCCCAATCCCATGGCCTAGTGTCGGAATAGGGTCGGAAATAAGGACATGTTTTATATTGGACAGTTTGAGAGTATTTAGTGAGTGATTAAAGTCCTTTTTTAGACTCTCTGATTCTCGTAAAAATAACAGGGATTTTCTCTGCGATGTCAAGGATTCTAGCACCTGGGAAACAATAGATATCTGCTCTCGTTGATACAAGTTTTCAAGTTGGAGGGCCACCAGTAGGGAGGGGTGCGGTGAAAGCCTTCATTCCTTTTGCAGCCGCGGACAAGAGTCCATGGCTCTGCAGCGCGAGGGGATGAGCAGGCAAGAGACTTGAGCCTTGCTCCCAGCTTCGGCCAGAGGTCATCTACCCTGGTCGGCACCAAATTAAAACAGAGCAGGCTCTCTGCCTACATTTGGAAAATTCCAGGCAGTTTCGGTGAGGGAGTCGAGAAGGCGCTCATCGTCTCTTATGTGATAGAGGGTGGAAATCCTGCCTTTGAGCTTTCCGATTCTCTTGGTAAATTGGAGACAACTTGATCACTCGATAGGGGAGGTTAGCGGAGGCATGGGTCCAACCATATTAAATCATTTGTTTTTGTTCCACATATATCAGCAAGTCTCAGAAATTATTTAATAGTGGAACACATTAGCTTAATGATCCAATGGCTGCTGTGCTAATGTTGTCTGTACAAGTCCATACAAAATTTAAATCAGACATTGTGGAAATTTGTAAAATCATATTCATGTCATCAATAGTTTTGTCAGTTAAAATAATTATTGGCAGTTCATTCTGAACAGTATAAAAGATCATATTAAAAACTTTTAAAACTGCCCCTCATATGAGGTGTGTCACAGCAGCTTCTTCAAAAGCGAAATCACCAGTTTTCTTATTTAATTATACAACATCTCAGTGCTTTAAAACTGAATATACAGGTTTGCCAGTATCACTGAGGTAGTGTGCCATATGTATGCTAGTATGCATGGTTCTTGGTTCAACCTTTAAGTTCCTATAAAATACCAGTTAGTTAAAAAAATTGTTCATAACCAGTAATGTACAGGTGAGCAAATTTGCATATAAAACACCTGGCAGAGGCTTCAGTTTCAAAGCAACTTATAGTAAGTTCATATAGGTGCGGAATTCTGAAGAAATCGATATACTATGATGTTCATAGATTTAATGTAGCTAGCATTGTGCACAGTCAACTCATAAGGCCATATATGCTATAACATATTGTCAGGTTCTTGTTATGAACCTTTACGCAATCAGCTGAAATATTAATAGCTAGAAAAACTTGCTATATCGGTTGCCATAACTGGGAGGGGAAAAATGGCCTGAGTCCTACATGATATAAGATTTTGCCATACTACAGGGCAGTCATTCATCTTTTTAATCATCAAAAGTTTGTGTTTTATTGCAGATTTATGTAGTGCATCAGTGATCAACCTGTGCTTCAATGTTCAATGAATATTACTATGACTCTGGTTAAACCCTCACAATCCATATACTGTGTTGAAAGAAATATTTTTACAGTTGGAATCAGTTTTTTTTACACAATTTTTTATATTCACACTACATCTGCAAGACAAATGGTAATTTGCAATTGTCATTTCAATGTAACTTTAAAAATGTCTTTGAATTAGACTGATCTTAGGAAGCTGTATGAACACGTTTCATTCACATTAATCATTAAAATTAAAATATGTGCACCTCAGCATCATTTGACTTAATGCTTTCACTGTGAAGTCTTTTACACCAACTCAGTTGCCCTGGTAACCACCAGCAGTGACTGGAACATCCAAATCCCACTCTTCTACCCAGGCTCTACAGTCCAAGTGTTGACTATCTCTATTGTATCAAATCTAGAGGTGGTAAAGATGACAGGTCCACCCATTCAGGCAGACATATCAGGAGTACGGCCTAATTTCCCATGTACAATTGAAGTGGTAGATTTCAGGTGAGAATTCAAATAAAACAATACCATGAATAGCATTTGATAATATTGTCCTTGATGTCAGAGAGCAAAGTATGAGAGATGTCCTCTTGGCCAAACCCTTGTGGCAACTCAACAGTGGCTGTGCATTCTGTTATCTGAGTCCTGTTGTCATGGTGATTCCCCAGAACAGAAAGGAAAGGAACAGAGAGTCCTCTGCTTTGAAAACTCATCTGAATCTCCAGACATTGGATCATTGCTTCAGAGTCACCCTTCTTGAAAATAACCTTTGCAGTGATCAAAGACACAGTCTCAACAGCAAGCCCAGAGAGACACATGCCTCTTCTACGCTTTAATGTTTTAGCTGATGGTACAACTTTCCTTACAGGAGTTCCATTCAGTGAGAACTCTTCATTATACCAAATGTTAGAAGGTTTGATGAAAAATTCCAAATGCCATCAGTCATTTTGACAGACATAAACATTGTTGCAAATGAGTTAAGCATGGACTGCAATAGCCAACAATACCAGCATAACTGTGAGAACAGGTAATTGTAGTTCCAGCCATACCCTGCTGTATGTGACAGGTACAAATAGATATTTTCAGATTTTTTCAACCTAGTCCGTCACATTGACATGATTTATTCTAGCGGAACCACTGTTTCCATTCTATGCTATTCTGACCTATTTCACAAATCCCACTATACATGACCATGTCAAAGTTTGTTGTATCTGCCTATCTTAACTTCAAGTGGCAATGTATGCACAGTCCTCTTTCTACAACAGAAAGTATTCTCTGATGAAATCTGATGAAGTCCTGTGGATAGTGGGGGGAGTGGGAGTTACAGGGTTGCGAGGAAAGACTGACTGAACTCTCAACATGAGCTCAGGGTTTTGAAGTCTGAACTTGAAGTCCTCTATTAAATAGTTGTGACCGTTACTAGCAAAAAAAGTCCCCATAAAATAATATTTGGTTTGTTCTTACAATTATCATAATCATGAAAACCCTTATAAATAGCCTGTTTAGGCCAATAATTATATTGATACACATATTTTGATTTTAATATGAGGTCCATAATTACTTTAACTTACTTAGCATATAGAATAACGCATTCCAAGAAGAAACACTTTCAGCCCCTTTCCAATTTTGATTGTACCATAGAATCAATCCTCATAAAAAAGATGAATAGCTAAATGTTCATGGAAAGTGCAGCTTATGATCAATGATCATACTTATGTTTCCTTTATGAGGCCCATTGGATCCATGCATTACCATGCATGATAGAATTATTGCCAAGGAACAGAGAGCCATTTCAGGCCACCAGATGCACCCTATGATGCAAACATTGTTTCCTCAAGATGATGAAATATTCCAAGATAACGCCCCATACACACTGCTAATCAACTCAAGAGTGCTTCCATTAACACCAGAATGAAGTCAGAATTCTATTGCTTCACACTTTCCAAAGCTTCACCAATCACCAGACCAAGAAATTATTTCATGTTTTTGGGTCATACGGAATAGATTTCCACCTCCTTTATCTCTCACAGAATGTAAAACTTTCTTTATTCAACAATGGTCTAACAGTTTTTGAAGAATGGTCCACAGCTTTAAAAGCTGAGTAACAGTAAGAAGAAGGGGTGAATATGTTCTAAAGAAAAAGAGTGGTCCGGCTCCTTATCTGTAATACTGAAGCTACAATCAATAAAACATAGTTGCATTGATTTTACTGTCACAAGACTGCAAATCCTTTTAAATTGATTTCAAATTAAATGGGGCCATTGTTAATTCCTGTGTCAACTTCTTCCTGCATTCCCTGAGAGCCAGACTTTGGGTAAATTACAATGAGAGACTGGGCCCTCACACCTTTGTTCTTTGTCTTCATAGATCGAGCATTGTACAAAAAACTGCCAGACAGCTGCCGCCTGGCAAAGCTTTTTTTTGTCATTGACCAATGGGATGAAGAATAAAACAAACATATCTAAAAAAATATATTTACTAAAGACCACTGGGCTTGGTCTGTGAAAGCAGATCCCAGTTTGGAACGTGTTTTCATTGGCATGCTTCTTTGATAAATATGGCTGTAGCTCATTCAAATGTTCATGTATACACACATGAACCCCTTCAATATAGATACATAGATTCCACATTTACAAACACACAGAGACCCACACACATGTAAAGCGTGACTTACTTTTTGCCATAGAGACTCCCTGGAGGCTAGACTAGAGCAAGCTGCCACAAACCAGCAGTTCCCCAGCTGTCCCTGGTGCAGGTCATGGGCACTGATTCCATCTACAAACAGGTGAGGGTCATCACACAGCTCCTGTAGGAGACAGAGAGAGACAGCAGGAATAAGACAGGAAGATTAAGGGACAGGGGAAGGAAGTGTGAGAGAGGGAGAGACAAGTAAGCAAGTCAATGGCAACATACTGACAGTGTGAAGAAAAGAGGAAAATATGAACAGGAAAAGTGACAGACAGAGAGGTGGAGATACAGAAAGGGAGTAAACATTGTATACAAGATACAAACGTGAAATTAATTCTGAAAACAATTTCTTTCAGGGTTGTGGATTAAGACAGGGCTACAGCCTGAGTCCAACTTTTTCAACATTGTTAACAATTGGGCCATGGTGGACTCACACCATATTGTATTCTTCAGCATGACACAACAGGAACCAGCATTCATTAGATAAGGCAATATTTTTCCTATCCTATATTGCCCACTGTTTGTGTTTCTTAGCTCACTGTAACTTCAACTTCTTATTTCACTGACAAGAGATTGCTGGCTTTCATCAGTGGCAAGACACGACAAGCTTTAAATTCTGCTTCCTTCAGGACCACTACGGTACCAACTGACCGTAGCCTGTTCTGTTCTTCTGCATAAGTCAGCAAATCACGTAGGCCAACCTGCCTCCCTGCTTTAAAAACCATAGTCTGATCATGTGAAGCTGTAGCTAATAAAGAGGCTTCTATGCTTGGCACAGGGATACATGAGACAAAAGGGAAGCAAGAAAGTAGAAGTATGTTGATAGCTGCAGAAGTAATAGCACGCTGGTTAGAGGCATTGACTGGAGGAGGTGAAGCATTTTTAAGAGAAAGCAACAAGGTATGAAGACAAAGGAAACAGCAGGAGAAGGAGAGAGGGGAGCAGGGGGGAATAAGACAAATGTTGAGTGTCACTGGTAGAGCATCTTATTTACTCATTAATTACGGCAGTAATTGTCCCGAATGTACAGAGTGTGCCACAGCACAGATACGTAATAAATCAAACAGGCTTCACAAGCCCTGATAGCTCCCAATATGACTCCACACTGTGCGGTTACTGACCTCGCTTGGTGTGTTCTGTTACAGAAAGAGAGATTCAGAGGAAAAAAGCTTGTAATTCTCCACAGAAGAGATAAGAGACAGACACTCCTATACAGAGGCAATTAATGTATACTGATAGCAGGACCTTGAGGTCATGGCTTCATTTGGTGTCTCCACATTATAATTGCACACAAAGTTGCCTCCAGAAAAAGCTTCACACAGTGCACCAGACATTTTTAAACATAGAGGACTGAAACAAGAAATGACTGCCTTGTCTTGGTACAGTTGGTGAGTATTTGTCTAAATGTGATTTGAAATAAATGCTACCTTGAATAACTGTATTGTATTTGTTATGGTGAACCATAATTAGAGATGTCTTAATTGGATCTCAGAATGATCTACGGTTGGCTTTATTGATATTTTTTGTTCAGCACCCACAACATGTCCCAGGAGCTGTAATCACCAGTTCAGTGAGTGTTCTACTTAATACTCCACAGTGCAACTCCTAGGTATGGAGTGAAGAGCCCTAACCTCTACTCTTTACCTACCTTTCCACTTTCAGCATCTTGTGTACATCTCTGTGGGACCTGTTGAGTGTCAGCAACTCTGTCCGAGCATCCAAACGTCTAGGAATTCAGAAAGCCCAAAGTAATCCCATTGGAGCTAAACCAATCACAATGACTACACATACACACTCCACTTAACAAGCCAATTACAGAGTCCCCTTTGTCTACCAAACAAACCTCCTGTCCATTCTACCTCTTCTGATATCTCTGCTATTGAGGATCACAATGGATGTTGAACATCATTTACTCTCATTTAATCTCAGCCAGATGGCGACTGATCTCTATCTCCATGTCTCCCTCTCTCAATTTCCCTGTCTCCTACCACCCTACAATTCACTCACCCAGTATAACTCTGTCTCTTTCCTTCCCGTCTGCATTTCACATCAGTCTATATGTCTCTGTTACACCTGCCATTTACCGACTACAACCTCTCTTTCAACCATTTGTTCTCTGTCTGCCCTCTATTTGTCCCCCATCACTCTTGCTCCATACACTCTCTTTCATGACCCTCTCTGTCTCTCATGCCACCTCTAATCTCTTCCATCCCTCCACTTACTTGTAGTGCTGTGTGTTTCTTATATTCAGGAATTAATCTTCAACACTACCAAAATACGACCAAGCTGAAACAGATAACGCAATGGACCAAGACATACAAATATGTCTCAAGCATTAACAAGTTAACAAAACATAACATACTAAAGCTACTAGTTACCTGTTGCACCTGGTAGTGGATGTGTGCTTTATTTTTCCATAACTTCCATGGTTAAACAGTACAACAGACATTGACAGTTTTTTTTTTTTTATTGAACGTTAAAGAAACGGTAGCGATAATATTTCCAATAAACATTTAGGAATACCTTGGTTTGGCTGCTACATGATATTGCAAACAGGTCAGGGTAAAACGTTTTGGCAATTTGGAATGTGGGCCAACTAATTAGATCTTCATTCTGCTAATCCCATTTTTAATGATTTTCTTTGTCTCTCCATTTAATTGTTGCATACATCTGTCTAGAATAAAATGTGTTGGGAAGCAGCAAGATGTAGCGCTCCTTAATTGTTTACTGCAAAGCACAGAAAAAAAGCTGTATCTACTAAGCCATTCTCAAATTTAAAGAGTAAAGAATTTAATAAAGCACTTTTAATTACTTGTTATTTATAGGATTTGTCATCACTGTCTTTAGACTGCCTGTCTCCACAGAGAGCACCTTTCTGCAATGGATGTCGCTATAAATCAAAGGTGCTCTGCATTTAGAGGCTTGTTAACTGTTGCTATGACAACACTTTCCCAGTTTTGTTGCACTTTTCTTGTCTAGACACCACTGTGACATCATACCACTATTGACCAGTTTTTACATTTCGTTCTAACCTTTTATTCCATTAATCTATGTGAGTAGAATGCCCCCCTTGTGGATAAACCACCAGTTGTGGTTTATTCCATAGTTCAATGAACATCTACAAACACAAATTATTACATCACAGAGATATAACACCTAGAATCCTCAGGAATTACAGGCAGGAGGAATTCTATTGTTTTCTAGACAGTTAAATTCCTCATGAAGACCGTTCTGCTGAATAAATGACCTACTCAACTCAGTAGTGAATTAAACATATGTCAGTATAGCCTTCAGCTATAGTACATAAAATCATGTGATGTTTTGCAAAAGGGCCAACCTCATTTACTCAATAATGCAATTCTGCATGTATAATGCACTACTACATTAATAAATGACCAAACTCTTTATTTGGACATTAATAAACTACATAAACCATTTGTCTTTCATCAATCAACTACCAAAACCATTACTCTTACATCAATAAACTGTCAAACCTTGCCTACATTAATAAACTATTGACATATTTAACCAAAAGCAACTACAGAATTCGAATTCTGTACATACTGAGTGAAATAATTAACCACAGGTCTCTGAGATGGCATACACCATACATTTATCAAGCTCCCTGGCAGAGAAACAGGGGATTAGATGAGCAGTCATCAAGATCACATTTGGGTAGAAATAGCCAGAGTAACAAAAAGCAAACAGATCTTTTTCACTATTAGAATTGTGTTTCAGATCAGCTGATCTTCTGAAGAGGATGTGGTTTTTTTTGGGAGGAAGTTTAAGGGGAAGCCATCGTACCCACAGCACAAGGTGCCTTTCAGAGGCTCTGTCTCTTAATTCAGTCAAGTCTCACTCAGTCCATCCTGGATTGCTTTCTCATCCGTGATATTAATTGATTCATCTTGGCAAAGTCAATGCATAACTAATGAATGTTCTGTACATCCACTTCAGTCTGTCTTTAGTCATCAACTATGTGGAAAACTGTATGATCCTTCAAATATATAAGTTGAGAAATTCGTCCTGATGACAACCCAAATTAGTTATTTTACAGAATTCAATGCATTATATCTGGTTCTGAAATACTGAATTTGAATGGCAGAATTTCACACATTCCACAATAGTTCACACCATTACAAAAAGGGGATTCAGAGCCAATAAGCTCTGAATAAAAGCAGATACTTATGAGAAAAATACCATCCACAGTCCCCGGTCAGTAGCACTGATTCATGTCAATTTAAACTGAGCATCATAAAAATCATTTTGTTGTGACAGCTTTAAAACATGTTTGCCTTGACACTGCCTACTCAACTTCCTTTTGAAATTACATATGTGTTTTGACATTATTATGAGAGTGACAGGAGTAAGGCAAAAAATTACTATTTAAATTTTTTTACTCAAGATTTTCTGTGGAATTTACCCACCCATATGTATGGGGAAAAAGTGTAAAAAGCACTACAGACCTCACTATAGTGTTGTAATGAAAATGTAACACTTAATTTAATTACTTTACCTTCACCACATGTTTTTATTATTTTTGATGTCTGCTGAAGGCAGTGCGATTATTTAGCCAGTAGGGACCAATACAGTATAAACTGTGGTTAATTTGATGTAAGTATACAGAAACATCATATGCTTCCAATCTATTTCATCACACATATGACATGTTCACACCACACTGACAAATGCAATTAATGATGACATAGATGGTGCTGTCATGTATCAGTAGTGTTGGGAAAATGTCACTGACAAGAAAATGGCTGGAGAATGATATAGCCTAATCCTACAAGTGTGTTTGTTATCATCTCCCTGCTCCCTCACTTCAGTACACAACCTCCCTTCTCTCCATCTTCCGAGGTCCCTCTCTTCATTATTCCAGACAACACTGTCCAAAGGGAAAATCAATCCAGCGGTGCCACTTACTTACAATGCCAGAAGCCTCTGCCTATGAGCTGATTGTTGTTTGAGGTCAATGATCTGACTCCAAACAATCTGTTTGACAATATGTTAATTTTATGCAAAATAAAGTGCACGGAGCATGACATTCAACAAAATCATTATAGATGGTGGGAGTTGCAAAAGCATAATAAAAGAGTTGTGTGGATTTTTAATTAGAATCATTGACATTTCAGCTGGAGAAGCTGCAGTACATTTGCATATAATGACATTTTTTGCAAATGACCAGTTCTAACAACTGGACATTTTGCTGAGATTTAAACAGCAACCTTCCCCTACAAATTCAGGAGGACAAAGGTGGGAATCTGCGACTCCACCCATTCACATCATGAATGGCCCTTACTTCTGCAGATGCCACCAATAACGTGATGACAATGCCTTGGAAAAACACAAAGTCAGCATATACTTGGTTTCACTTGCAGGCACCTGCTGGCCTAACCCCTACCTTTCCCTGGCAAGGCTGAGCCAGTCCTTCCCTTACAATGTAGACCTCTGGCCACAGCCAGTAAGGGCATGACTGCGACTTGCACACACAGTTACAGGAATCACAGCAGCACCATGAGCATTTGCCTCTATTGCTTGAGCCACCTGGAGGCCCAAAAAAAGAAATGCCCATGACTGAATATGGCATTTCTGTATGTGTCATCTTATCTATAGTTTCAAACGAATGAGGTTTATTTCAAATGGATTAAAACAAACAGCTGCAGATTAAGTAAGTAGAGGGACATCTTTAATGAATTTCAAAGGTTGGTGCCTGTATGTGGTATAATTGGTTAAAATTATGGTTGATTGATCCATAATGTATTCACATCCCACATGATACCTCCCTGGACAGTACCATGGATTCTGAGAGGTAGAGGTGGAGCTCCAGTGTTTATTAATGTTTATGACATTGGAGACCTTAATGACATTCAAAAGTACCACCCAGGGGGAATTTCTGTGATCATCTGGTGACATCCTAGGAACCTGCCCTGCATATATTGTCACTGAAGGGGTTTGATTGGAAGTGCCCACCCAAGGGGTCAGCGATTTGCGCACTCAGCTGACATCTCTCTGTGGGAACGCAATTCTTAATCAGAGCCATGAATGCCTAAAGTCACATCCCCCGAAAGGCCTGACATCCTCAAAGCATCCTCTCTGCTTCACTTACTGAGGACCTATAAAATCCTCATTGTAAATGGTTCCAGATGGATTTTTATGTGAAAGTGGGGCTCAGACCACAGTTCCTCAGGATGGGCTCATTATGCTAAACAAACGATTGGCTCCCAGTGAATGTAGGAATAGATACGTGTTTCTCCTAGGATTTTTTTCAGCAGTGGTGCTGTTGTGCATACCTACAGTGCATGTGCCAGCAGGATCCTTCTTTTTTCACACTGCTAGACGAATAACTTAAAACTACCATAGAATCATTCAAGATCTGTTTATTTATGGAGATGTGCGTGTAAATTTGCAGGGAGGTTTTTGGTGTGTCCATTGACACCAGAAGGGCTCTGAGGGGCCTCCTCCTTGCTCCTCTTGGTCTGTCGTTTTTTCATTTTTTCCATCATGCATTCCATCATTCTGTTTTTTGCCTTTTTTTTCTTTTGTTCCATTTCAGAGACAAATGATTGCACTGTTGAATGATTGTAGGAGGAACAACAGATAAATCTAATGCGCAATCTTAAGAGGATGCCCCTTGTATTGTTTGTGCCAGAGCAGTCACATAAATATACCCTACAATAATATTGCATGGTATTACCATGATAATGGGATTTTAGTGACCAGGAGCAAACCCACAGTTGATAAGGATTAGGAGACTAGTCTTAACACTCCAAGGCCCAGACGACACAGAGTGTGCACAGATCTCATGCTGATCTGGGCTTCATCTTCGTCCCTGCGGTCCAGCTGTGGAGATCCACACACTCAGTAAATGACACTCACATTTTAAAGCCTCAAAGGCATTCATATCTCTTCACAACTAATCTAAGTGCAAATTGGTGCAGGGGACAGGGGGGCAGAGAGTTGGAGGAAGAGACAGAGTGAGAGGGAGGGAGACAATGGAATGGAGGAAGGAAGGGAGGGGAAGAGGAAAATTGTAAAGGAAAAAGAAACAATGAGGGAGAGAAAGAGGAATGAAAATGTGGAGAAGAGAGAAACAAAGAGGGGGGAGAGAGGGGGTGAGAAAGGACATTTCATAAAGAACAATAATTCATTTTCTTGACTCAGCGGCATCTCAGGCCTTAAATATGTCCAGAGGTGTTTATATATGGATCCAGTGAACGAATTACATTTTCGCAAGTTCTCAATGTATTGCAGCCACATGATCAATTCCTCTGTTACTTGGCAACGTTCACATGGTGATATCATAACCCTTGGAAATAATTGTGCTTAACTCAGCTTAAATCAAATCTCACTGAGAAAAAGATACTCAAAAGGAAACACAAAGTGCAAAACACCAAGAGTGAACGCATTGATCTATTTTTAGAGACAATTAATTCTATCATGTACAGGTGTTTCTCAAGCAGGGCCAAATTTTGCACATTGAAGGTGTGACAAGAGTACAGACAACAAATAGGGGAGGCTGAAGGAGCCCCACCCACTGCTATTTTGGTAGATAGCTATTCAGTCCACATGAACATCCCAACCAACAAGAGCTCTTAACTAATATTTGCTGTGAAGGGCCACTCCCTTGAGGGAGCGCTGGCCATCATGAGACCATTCACGTAAAACATGCACAGTGCAGAGGCATGCTGGGACTTAAGCCTTCCAAGGTACCCACTCTGAGTCAGAGAGGTATATGTATTGTGCTTCAGGAAGATGTCTTGTGAACTCTTATGAATTTCTTAACAGATTCACAGAGGGCTTCAAGAATTGAGCTGATTGCTAAGACTGCAACAAGATGAGAAACAGAAGGGAAGGTAGCATCATGGAATCCAATTTATGCCCCATTTAGCTACCAACCACCCCTGCAGCAGTGTCTTTGAAAAGTGAACTTACGCAAGAGGCACACTGTACACAACAGATATATCCATCAATAAAAGCAGTGTTGGCTTTCCTCTCCACTGACTTACCCATCATTTTCAAATCCAATTATCACTGCCAAATAGCTCTCCTTACAGAGAGCCATTTCCCTGGTGGATTATGACAGGTAGAATAAAGCAAAACAATGGATATGCTGACATTGCTGTGTCACCATGGAAATGGAGACAGGCAGTCTTGCTGTGTTATTATAAAAAGAAATGACATGATCAGTGACTTAGAGAGCAGCACACAGCCTTAAACCATAAGTCTGGCACTTCATTGATGGGACTGTGTCTCTGATCCTGTAATAGTAGCCGTCGTGGCACCAGAAATAGGAAACACTCAGAGCGCAGGTCATGAAAACAGGGATAAGTGACTCAGATAATCTTCACACTCTGTCTGCTTGTAGGTGACTGTGAGGTTGGGTCTTTTTGGGCCCCAGAAGATTTCTTCAAGCACTAAATGTGATCTTGAATTTCTCAGGATGGCAAAAGGCCCACTATATCACTCAGAGCAGATGTCCAGGAGACACATGGTTAAAATGTGTCAATGCGATGACTTTGGGACTTTTCAGACCATGAAATCTTGAAAGGATGTCCAGCATTCTGAAATAACTCCTTTAGTTCAGAAGTCAACCAGGGTCTTCCTTTTCTAAAGTTAGGAAGTGCAGAGCTGTGGTGAAAATACCATGATGCCTTGTGTCTGTGACAGAAGATATTACTCTACACTGACACTATTTTTCTGCGGTCAATGACCTCAATAACTCATTCATAACTTTTCAGAAACTTTTATCATGTTGCTATAAACTCCCAGTAATTTTGCAAGGATAGTACAAATAGAAAAGGGTTCTACAGACTGAATTATAGATCTGCATTCTGTTAGTCTCTATTATTTTAATGGTTCAAACTGTGTCAAACAATGTTGCACAGGTCAAAATATTGCATATTACCTTGAGTAATTGCTGCCATGTTTATGTCAAAACTATGTGGTGTCAACATTGCCCTGATACAGACATAACACAGATCTGGGTTTTCAAATAAATGACATGCCAAATGCTCAATATAACTCTTTTTTATCAAAGTGATATTGGTTTGGACTATCAAAACAGAGCCTCTCAGGTCATGGTTAATGCTGTTTACACTAATTGTACAGAATTAAAATGTTCATGTGTGACAGATGTGTTAAAAATGATCATTAACTGAAGGAGGCACTACTTAAATTCAGTCTCTGATTACCATGTCCATCACAGCCCTAGCAAAGCCATAATGCACAAATCAAAAATATTACATTCCATGTAATATTAATAACCAAATTAAAAGAACACTAATCATTAAAAACTGCTGGAGAGCCAGGACAACATGATAAAGGCAACTGGATAACAGAACTGGACAGTCTATACGCATCACCACGCATTGCCCCTGCCCTACTTTGTGTTTTTCACCCATGGTTTGGATCGATAAATCAAACTGGTGGATTGAGTGATTAATTGAATGACTAAAAGCATCTCACCCTGGGCCTCTTCCAGACCACCCGCCCAATCCTGTTGCCTTGATAGAAGAGGGACTCGTCGACGGCAGGGAACCGGGGATCCTCAAACAGCAAGCCGCTCTGCAGACACTGTTTCTTCAGGGAGGCATAGTGTTGTCCCTCGTACGCTTTCACTGAGGAGAACATGCTGCAGCCAGCAGTTACAGTGCAACGGCGCACAGGGGGCGCTGTGGAGCAGAGAGCGATGGAGATATATATATGTATGGAGAGAGAGAGAGAGAGAGAGAGAGAGAGCATGTTCACGCAAAGAAGCTGAACTGCTGCAGAGCCTTTTACAGTCAACAACTGGGTCAAATCTTCCTTGCCTCCTCATCCCATTATCTCCTTGGAGATGCCAGGACTCTCGTGACTAATTGCATCACAGCATGCTGTTTGCTCTTCTGGTGACACGTGCCTCTGTCGTTTCTCATTGTGCTGCAGGTGGAAGCCCACCAGACTCTGTAAGCCTGTGATAAAGTCCCTCATAGAGCCCACCCAGCCACGACAAGGTGCTCTTCCCTAGTGGACTGAACGCAGAGTGAAATGTGCTCCAAAATTAGCCAAGACAGGATCATTCTCACCAGTGCAACGGTAACAACCCCCAGCCCTTGTCTACATTCTAGGTGGAGGATCTATATAACAGCATGTTTTCATGATGAAATGATACTGTGAAATTCTCACTCTTTTAACCAAGACAGGGAATTTTGATTGGTGATTAGTTTTGTCTTGCATATTTACCAGATTTTTCTTCATCGGCAAAAACTGTGGAGATGACATTTTGAAAATGACTTCAATACAGTGATCTTCCACCACAGCTTATATCATCCAGAGAGAATAATTACTGTTATGGCATATTTTCCCTTTTTGTGGGAGGCTTATGCCAGGCCGATATGTGAAGGGGGTGGGAATGCTGTTTTGTTTCCTTTTAATTGCTGAATGCCTTTCTGTCCCAGTCTCTGACAAGACATTAATCTCCCAACTTGCGTTTGTGGTATAACTATGAATGTAATAACACATTTGGAAAAATACCCAAGGCAGACAGATGGAGCAATGTCTGTGCTTCAGAATGTGCTTCAGGTGCAAGCCAGATTTTAAATACTTCATCAAAGAACTATTATTTCAAGGCCATTCCTGTTGAAGTAACAAGGTATTTGACCTCTTTTCCCTTGTCTCTAGCATCTATTTTTAAATGTTTGTATTAATTAAAAGATTTAAGATTATAAAAATTGTATTACGTATAATAACTCTGCTGGAAATAATACTATTGAGATCAAAATGTGACTCACAATTTATTTTAACAACACAAAACTGGTTTAAAAATTTATTTTACAGATTCTCGGACATATTTTTTTTTGTATAGCTTAATTTGCTGTGAGATATGTATGGCAGAAAAATAACATTCACAGATCAGAACACTGAAGACAATTGAACACAGTGCTGCGGTCTTGTCTCATTTAACTGCTGTGGATTTATTGCCATATTTGCAGGTGGCCTGTAACCTAGGAAACGGACAATGCTGAAGGGCAGGGGTTAAATTGCACTGGCTGGTACATTGCATCTGCAGCAGAAGACCAGAGTAACCTCTCATCCATACAATATTACCACGGAAAGCCTTTTAAAGAGCACACAGCTAGGATAACAGCACTGACACCTCTCCTTCAACCAGAATTCAAGAGGAAGCACTGACACCTTCAGTCAGACATAATAAACCCTCAATAACACATAGCTGGCAGGATACCAATAAGAGCAGCACTGACAAAATTATAAAAAAGAAAACTTAGTGTCAGGATAAGAGAGCACTGATACCACACTTATTCAAAAGCTTGACAACACACAAGCCAGAAGCATTTTCCATTCATAAAAATATATTTTAAACAACTCTAAACCATTAATGAGGCCCACAATTTATTTTTGTTTGTGCTTTCAATTTACCATCCAATCAGATCTGTGACAAAATATGCAATTTATAAATTAATCACTCAGCACTGAATGTTACGATTTATGCAAATTAGGCTTGAAAAACACTGCAGTGTTTGTGTGTAAGATTTATCTGGGATTGACTGAACAGTGCATGTTTTCTATGGACATCCAGATAAAAAATCTTTTGTTCCTAAAATGGATGTCCTGAATCAAAAAAATTGCAGGTCTGAAAATCATAAGGGCATGACTGAGTGAGAATTTTTTTTATTTCCTTGATATTCAAATGGTTCTCCTTGCTTAATTTCAAACTATACATTAAACTCACTCTCTAAGAATATATCAGTAAAAAGTAGCACATTTCCCTCCTGAAGTATTGATTCCGTCAATGGCCTGATCTACAAAGAAACAGGAGAGAGGTTTATGCTGTTAGCTGGTGGCAACATGGTCGGATTGCCAGGGAGATCCCTTTGCGGGATAAAGCAGACGGCTGTGTAATCTTGTTAGCTTTTGGAGGTGGAGCAGAACTCAGGTGATTGACACAAGCATGATTGCTTAGCAGGAAACATTTGTTTCAGATGGAAGGATACCTTAAATCATGCCATAAGATGTGGGTTAACCATAATTTATTAGTTGTCCCATTCACAAAGTTTGCTATTACAGATAAAAAGAAAATCTTAACTAGGGAGTGAATGCAGGATGTTTGTGGTGTTCTGTGCCAGAAAAACATGAATACTATGTTTGTTTATGAACATGACTACTAAAATGTCATATCTGAGTTAAAGTGACAGCCTTTGTTCCCACTTCCACACTATTTCTCAGAATAGCTGAGTTGCTGCAAAGCCACACGAACAACATTAAAGCATGTAACACTTAAATACATGTGCTACAATCTAACACAGGTCAAATGTCTGAATATGATCGTCTGGATATAATATGGAATGTCAATGTCTTTTCCCTTATCACTTGAAAATTATTGAAAAAAAAAATGTATATGGACAGGGCTCTAGATGGTGCCCAACATGGTCGCCAATGCAACTAACATTTATTTTGTGTTATCTATTTTTTCCTGCCAGTTGCCGGTGGTGACCGTCTTCCACAACCAAAAAATCAAAAAACCACAATCAAAAATTGCTGAACGTGCTCATCTCCTCCTGCGTATTCCTGCTCTGCTACACTATCAAGTGCACTCCTGTACTGTCTTTGTCCTGTTCTGTCCACATTGATTGAAACTTGCCTCAGTGCCGCGCTAGCTACTGTGGCTAACTACTTAGCTAACAACCCAACGTTAGCTACCATTAGTGTTGGAACAATTCACAAGAAAACGAAATGAACAAACAAAAAATATCCAACTATTCTCACTCCCTGCCGTCCAAACTCTGTCTCTTCTACACCAGATGCAGATACAGAGACTGACTTCATCAAATTTCAGAGGTATAGTCATCGCAGCCCAACTCGGTCAGCATACAGTCATTGCCAGATAATGATAGCATAGCACAGCTAATTGAGTTGAACGTGCCCGCGGCTCCACTGCTTGAAAGACAATTTAAATCATCTTGGTTGCAGGAGTTTGCCTTATGTTTGCCACATTATCACAGAGTAAAAAATAAGTGAGCGATGTAACATACAGTGCCGTGAAAATGTTTTTGCCGCCTTCTTGATTTCCTCTTTTATTGCATATTTCTCTCACTGAAAGGTTTCAGATAATTAAATAAAATATAATATTAGGGAAACCCACCAAACTTATAACAAAGTTTTTACATCATTATTTCATTCATTCAATGATAGTTACGAATTACCAATATTGACCCTATGAAAAAATAACTGCTTAAAACTTAATTAAACAAAGTTTGGTTTGACCACCCTCAGCGGCAATAACTGTGATGAAACATTTGTTGGTCTTCAAGCATGAACTGCCCTTTTCAGGTTCTAAATTAGTTTTCAGAGGGTTGTTTTCAGGGTCCTAAACATTTCCAACTGCCATTTATTACATCAGAGGTGCAAGTGGATTTTTGCTTCTGCATTTTTCCTGTTGCGCTGCTCGCATGTTGCCAAAATACGTAAAATCAGTTGTAGGACGCTGCGCCTGCTAGCTTCTTGAGGGCCAATTTTGCCCAATGTCTTTCTTAATTAAGAGTCAATTATCTTAGCTGATGATAGAGACATGCAGTTCTTCAGAGGTTTGTGGTTTGCTGGAGTCCTAGAGCCTTAGAAATGGCTTGCAACCTTTTCCAGACTGATACAGCACCACAATGTTTTTCCTCAGATGTTCTAGGAGTTCCTTTGATCCTGGCATTGTTTGACTGTAGAAACTTTAAGGTGACTACTTTTTTCTGATGGCAAGGTTTCATACATATGGCGGAGCTGGTTGTAAACAATTCTGGCTGTGGTCAATCACCTGAATATAATTTTCATATAATTCTGGCATTTTGGCGTGTGAGCAAGACAAACAGTCACCTCAGTACTGTGCTACAGTTTTAAGGCAGCCATGCAGTTGAAGCTAGAGTGTTGTATCTTGGCTGATGATACCACATCTTGGCAGTGTCACCACAAATATTGTGGTAAGTAAGTACATTCTCAGCAAAGGAAGGTATTACTTACATATGCAATGCAATGATATGCAATGGAAATGCGATATCATCTTATATTGTATAGCTTTACTTCAGAAAAGCAGAAACAATACTACTACAGGTAACACAGAGGGCAATACAATGTAATTTCATTTAATAACTTGAAAAACCAAAATTAAAAGATGATTAAGAAATGCAAAGAGCAATCAATACTTCTATCAAAAATAAAATTAAATACAAAAACCATGAATACAAAAAACAACAAATTTGTTTTTGAATAGTAAGGAATTATCTATAGTTCAGATTATCTTATTTCAACATATACAGCTTCTTCACACATGGCATTTGCGAATGAGGTCTGACACCAGGGGACTGAGGGGACAACAATCATAAATATTGAGGTTGATGGATGTTCTTGGCTTAGAAAGTGCTGTAAGGTCGTGACAAGACAATAGCTTCACTTGCAAACCCGGAACATTCAGACACCTATACATCAGACACCTGAGGACAGCCATCAGTAAAGTCCAACGAACTCTGACCGGACTACATTGACATAGAAATTTGTGTCATCCCCAGTCATGACAGAGTAAGGTTACGGACACGTCATCAAAGTTACATCAGCACTACAGAATTATTCCAAGACACAGTCACTGTCATGGGCGAGAATGCATGGGGACGGCGGGGACCCTTTCCCCCATACTCAATTCACTAAATCCACAAAAAAATTACCCCTAATCAACAGCCTAATTTCCACTGCAATTGGAAATATCCTTGTGGTGATCAAGGTCAGCGTTATAACAGAAAATCATATATGTTTCGATGATCTTTGTGACGGGAAACATGCTTCTCAATATCATTCAGAGGTATAACCTCTTATGGAAGTTACACCAGAAGGTGTGTTGAATAAGGTACTCAACTGTTATACTTGAGTGAAAATAATGTAATGTAGCCCAAGCAGTTCAAGTGGGCACTCTTCCACTCTTAGGAAGACATTTTGTTATGTGACACAAGTTGTTCTCATTTGAGAGAATTCTGAAAAGAATGCTTGACCCTCCTGAAATATGATATTACATGATCAATCAGTGAAACTACTTCAAAAAATATTGGTCTGTCAACTTATTTCAGTACTGTATTTCAGTGTTTACTGTAAATTTCAGTTGCCAGTAGTAGATTTTATGATTCTCTTTGATAAACAATATACACAGCACTAAAAGATTGATGTCAGCTTTATAAAATAATGTTTCCATCATACAATATCATACAGTATCATACAATAGAGTGGCTGGATTCAACAGAAATACTGTAACCTTTTTCATTCCTGACTTCGGCAATATGAGACACAAATCCCAGCCATGGTGACCATTATAATGTCATAATGAACACATGTTACCATAGTTCTTTCCTGTTACAGTCATGTCACAGATCATGTTAAATCAGCAGTGCCAGTAGAATTATTTCACATCATGCTATGTCATAATCATATCAGCAGTCTGGGGGCAACACTGTTGAAGCAATCGCCATAACAGGCACATGGTAGCTTAGTCACTGGTCATTAGGGTGGTACATTAAAGTGTCATGCATTTACCTCATGTCTTTCCTCACTAGTCAATCCAATAGTATACTGTGTCTCACAGATCATGTTTTAATTGCAAGTTTGCTTGTTTTAATTGCAATCTCTACCTTCTCCATAGAGTAACCTCCTTTAAGTTATGCAATTGGATTCTGAAAGTAGGTAAACGGCGGGTCATGCTATATAGGTCATGTTGGCAATATCATGATATGTTAATTAAAGTCACAACACTACAATCAGTTAATGTCACACACCATTAACAAGATATACCGATAGTAATTCCATTAGTCATGATATGCCACTGTCATTAGTGATCTGATACACAAGCTTCCCACACACAGCCTGGAAAAGGATCCGAATCAATATGCAACATATCAAAAGGAGTAGCTTCCCTGCAATGGATAAACCATATCTATCTGTCTTGTACTGACAGATAGACAGACAGAGGGGGTAAAGGCGGCCAGACAGAGAGAGAGAGAGAGAGAGAGAGAGAGAGAGAGAGAGAGAGAGACAGAGAGAGAGAGAGAGAGATCTGCAATCATTGAAATCCATCATTCTTTTTCTCTCAAGCTAGTTTTCTTAGCTTATGAACGAACCTAATTTTATGGACAACAGCAAGACAATGCAAATATTGTAGTCCTCTGACCATACATTTATGAGAATAGAGACCATTAGCTGAGCAGTACTATTACATAATTTTCCTTTGTATTAGCATCCGTAAAATATCATATGTAAAAGAAAAACGTAACATTACTCATGCAACATCTGTTCAAATGATGGTATCCGCAGGAGGTATGAACTGTCCATTCTGACTGCATGGCTAATAATACTCAAAAAGGGAACAAGAAGAAGGTAAGCGTGGATGTCGGTTACAGCAATCAACTTTGGGCTCTCTCGGGCAAGCGCCCTCACATTTACGTTAGAATAACCTGGTCACGAGCAAAGCGGTATCACTGCAGCAACTATTCTATGACGGAATTAATCAAATGTTCTGCTAAATTTAGACACTTCGCTACTACCAGCCATATTGAAAAAATGTTACAATACTAATTGCTATCTTGCTAAGTTTATAGCCTCGTTTGGACTGGGTAGTGCGTACAATGTTTATCATTTACTTACAGTGCAGACACAAGAATCAGGTAGCTACATCATTTTCCTCTCCCGTGCGGTGCACCACGCGAACCGTCAGATGGCAGGGGCTACCCCTAGAGCCATCTATTAAGGCAGGTTTGGAGTCATAAATCAGATGATGGGACCACGTCTCGCGCTTTCCTATGACAGTACCTGCACCCTGCGACCGGCTTCCCTTTCAAACAGATGTTCAAACATAACAACATCCCTCACACCTTTTCCATTGTTCGTACAGAACACAGATACAACACCTGCAGTGTCGAGTTTTTTCCAGCTTTACCTGAGCAGAGCTCCTCTCCTCGGTGACGTATTCCGTCTGATCCTCCGGGGTTCCAGCGACTGTCTTTCAGTCCCGGGGCCGCTGTGACTCCTGCTCTGTGATGCTAGAATCCTTTTGCTCCGTTTGCAATTTTCTTACTCGCGCACGTCTGGGAGGAGCTAACAAGCACTCCCTCTACACGAACTGAGCATGTGCAACCGCGAACTCAACTCGATCCATATTATAGTGATCTAAATAGAGACTAATCTTCTCTTACAGGAGGGCATCATGTGGTTGTGAGCATTGGAAGCTACTTAGGTTTCCAGTATTTATATTAATATTTACAGATATAAATTATGTGTAAGCAATTATCACCATAGGCTAATCACAAAAATTGCCATTTCGTTTGCTAACATACATACTTTGCAAAATAGGCTAATCAGGTCATCTGCGCTGGTACAGAGCCTTTGCAAACATGGAGAAAAAAAAAAAAACATCAGAAGGCAAAATTGAAACAGGCTATCACTGCAAACCTTTTAATTTGGCTGGATTATTTTATCGCAAAATGCAACTTTTGAGGCATTTTCTGTTTATTTTCTCCTTCATAGACAATCTGCATTACAATGCGCCTCAAGGGATGAAACACTTATATCTTTTAATGGCTAATAAAGACTAAGTGACATCCCCTTTTCATGGTTTTGCACATTATGCAATAGACGGACTCTGTGTTTCTAATTTTAATGTCCAATTATTGCCTAAATAAATGAATACACAACGAACGGCTATTTAAATATGGCTCAGTAGCCTAACAAAGCCCGCATTGATAGCATCCAGTGTGTGTCAGGGCCTCTGTATTATCACATCATTTGTAAAATAGATTGGTTGATTGTAGGGGTGTCATACCTATACAATTCAATAATACGGCTCACATCTATAGGACACAAGGGAAGCTTAACAGTGGAGAAATTCTGGCTGCATACCTATGTGCGAAAAAGAAAATACTAATACAGAGGAAAAAGATTAATTTACAGATAAGGAGGTGATCTGTTTTAATAAATAATTGCTATAGTAATTTATTAGTTGTGTTTAAATTAAATACAGCCGAGGAGCCCAGGCCAAGACACAGATGTTTGATAACAGTAGCATTGCATTTGATAGGCCATATGAAAATACTAAGCAGTACAACCAAATACCAGAAATCGGTTTGTAGAGCAATTGAAAATCACAAATAATATCACAAATAATGCAGTAAATACCAATAAACCTTTATATATCATGTTTAATATATTTTTCATTGTTAATTTTGGGTGTTCAAAAAATTATTACAATTACAATATTTTATGTTAAATCAAGGGTCAAATAGGGTTTCAAATACAATTTCTCCAATAGTAGAGGTATGTATGACAGGTAAAATGCATACTTTTTTCCACAGCAAACTTCGACAAGGGCTTTGGTGTAGATGTTGACAGTGTCACAGACTCAGCACTATTCTTTAACATATTTTTAATCTATTCTATTGTAGACTTTACTAAAAAGGGATTCGTTGAATCCCAGCTGTATTGTGGGGTGGTGTAAATCCTTTCTTTTTACTGTCAGAAATTAAAAGTAGCCTGCACATAATATTAAGTTGGCGTGGCATTGTCTATTTAGCACATATGTTCAAACCAGCCAAAAAGCAGATTCAGGAAAGGAAAGGAGCTCTTGTGTGAGTAGATAATTATACATTCACATTCATTAGGCTTGTGTGTGATGTAACTCGTAGTTTTGAGGCACATATACAAAAGGGACAAAAAATGCTGTTTATCCATAGTCATTTTAAATGAAATCATTTTGTAGAAAATTGTCCCCCACTTGTGGCCAACAAATGCAAGTGCAAGTATGTTCTGAGCCCTGAATTACCGCCAAAAAAAAAAAAAAATTCTGACAAACTTAACAAACGTCCAAATGCACCAGAAAGGGGCAGGAATGTTCGTTTGCTTACAAGAATAGAAAAAAACTTACTGGCACCATTCAAATTTCTGTTCATTAAGTCCAGAAAAATTCTATAAACAACTAACTGGACCACAATCAGCAGTTATCAAAATGAATGAAGGTCTATGCGCTAAAGCCAGGAACACAAACTACCTCATATTTTAGAAGGGAGAGTTTGCTTTTGATTAGATCTCATTTGTATTCCTGGCAGTAGCTGTACCAAATCTTCCAGGCAAATAAGCCCCAGTATATGGAGGAACACAATCAGCACACTTGCAGCCAAACAACTGTGATACCGCCTGCTGCAGACCCAAGGAACAATCTGCCCCATGACATACAATCTTACTATTTACTTCCTATTAGAATTAGCACCTGTAGTGTTCTTTTGTCCAAAAATGTTCTATGTTACAAGCTTTGAGCATACAAGGTGCTTCTTTAATATTAAACATTAGTGAATCAAGTAATGCATTGGGGACAACTACAATGAAGCCCTCTATAACGTAGCCTACTGTGTCAACCCATTTTATCAAAGATGTATTTGGATAACGCTGAACATATTTGTATGCAATTGAGAAAACATTCATGAATAATGAATACAGGGAATCTATGACAAAAAAACAGAATATATTTTTATGTACTCTAAAAATCTTTTGAACAGGTATGAATTCAGTGCGGCGAGCAAGCACACACTTGAAGCATGACAGAAATTGTCATGTGGAGTGAACCGTGCTCCATGAGGGCCATATTCATGTCAGCGTTTACTGACACAGGCTCTGTCTAAACTTGCATTCCCAAACACCTCCTCTCTCTCTACTCCCACTGAACTTAGGCACAGAGAATCACATCCCAAAAACCCAGTTTAAAGATATGCACTGCAAATGCCTGGGCAAATGTCTGGTGCTTTTGATCAGATTATAGCTTTCTCTAAACATCTGTCCTCAGCATAATGTAGTGTCAATTATTGGATCCATACAAACTGGGCCTTTTCCTCTCTGATGGAGCAGAGTGCAAAGTTCTATGGGATATGGATCTTGTGCTTTAATGGAGCATCCATATAAAGCATGGAAATGTTTTAAAAATATTCATGTAGCATTCATAGTGAACTTGTTCCTCAAATAGTACACGTGATGGAAGGTGTGTGGAAAAAAACAGAGAATTTCTGTTTTAAGCATGACAAGTTACCAAGAAAAATCTTTCAAATGCCCCTAAAACAAACCTGTGATCTTCTACACTTGTGGTTACACTTAATTCATTAATTCCTAAAATAGATCCCTGAAGACCTTCCATTGACAGTTGACTATGAGGGAAACTCAGAAGCATTTTCAAGAGTAGTGATATATTGTATGTTACAAACTACTGATAAATAAGAACAGGGTCACTCAATTGAAGAAATACAGAGATGGGTGTGTTTAAAACTAAGTGTCAAAAAAATATTTAAGAATTCTAAATCTACGCTTTTCAGAACATATCATCCTAATCATTGGGAGGAAATATGAAAATCTTTTGTTCCATTAAAAACTCCCAAATATGAAAGCAAACCAAGAAACTTGTGACTCATATACTGAAATATGGCAGCCTACACTCTAAACCATGGTTTTTTTTTTCTGCTTCACTGAAGTCCACCTAAAACCTTACTGTAAATACTGTATACAAAATGGGAAAAGTACATTGAAAAAGAAGGGGGTGTACTAATACATGTTAACTAGCTAACATCATTCCCTGGACTAAAAAATGGAAAAAAGTGAATGAGTCCATTTCTCCCATGTTAGATGGAAAATAAATATATCTTTTGTAAACTTAAAATATAATAAGTAAGGGCCTACATTTTACTGCTGTATATACCAATGGAGTCAAGTAATTTTCAGTGAAAGTCATTATGGCCCTGAACTTTTTTAACAAGCATGCCACAGATTCTTTCACTGAATTGTATCAAATGTGATAGTATCATTTTTTAGGTATACATAAAAATGACTACAATTTTAATTAAAAATAAAGAAATTTTACAACAGGGAGGACTAAATAATGGAAACACATGAAAATCAGCACCTTGGATATTATGAGTTTATAAAGAAAGACAGGGCAAGGTACACAGTTCCAAGTAGGCCTAACAGCAGGTGCCCAAATTACAAATGTTTTGGTCATACACACCACAAAATTTTTAATGCGGCCAGGGAATCAGTGTTGAAAATTATGACCATGTATTCAAAACATGAGCAACCACTTGTTTCTGCAGCAAATCCAAAACATTGCATAACTTGGCCTAAGGAGCACAACAACTGGACCCTTGAGCAATGGAAAAAAAGTTAAACAGAAAGAGGAGTCACTGGGAAGCCTGCCATCAGGACAGGTTTACATCCGGAGAAAGCCAAAGGAAGCCTTCAGCCCACATAGTCTGCTGCCAACCCACATTGTACGGGCAGGCGGCTAATGGGAGTCACATTTGTATAGCTTCCAAGGAATATAAAGTCATTTTTGTAATACCAATTGCATTCTTTGGAGTAAACTATTCCTTAATGTCCATATATTCCAAAATTATGTCCCCATACACACTACTAAAGAAATTGAAGAGTGATTTGATGAGCACCCCGATGAAATCACTGGATCTGGCCATCATGGTACCTTTATGGGAAGTTCTTAAGCACAGAGTGTGAGGTAGATTTCCAGCTCCTCATTTAAGACAGTATTCCACAAAGGACTAGTATTCATATATTGTTAGGTGTTTCCATTATTTTGTTCACCCCCTGTACACACAAAGCATTTATGCTACAAAGACTGGTAATTTAAAGCCTCTTTCTATTACTACCAAGCTGAGTTCTTGCAAAGTGCACAAAGGCAGAATATGTCTGCATATTCATTTAGGATTTGGGTGGAACAGCTAAGACAACTGACGGATGAACGGAAAACAGAGAATATGAATGGTCATGCTGAACAGTCACGGTTTTGCTTCAGATGTCCACCATCCTTCCCTGCTCTCCCTTGCTGTCTCAGTGGGAGGGATGTGGCTGTTTACTGTGAGCAAGTCTCTTTGCTCCAGCTAACAAGTGCTGAGGTATAGCTTAAGTGCCTAGACACGCTTCACATACATCAGGTTCTCTGATGGCTGCAAGGTGAGCTCCAGAAATCAACACGCTGCTTGGAAAGAAAGAAACATTAACGCCAGCATACATACTGCCAAGAAACTGGCAACATGTAGTCCTTTTTTTTCTTTTTTGAAATTTTATTGATTTTTATTATTTTTTTACTGTTTTGTAAGGTAAGGCAGGGATTTTAATATTTCTGTAACTGAATCATCAGTCATAATTCCAGTCCGTCTCTGACACAAGACCATTCTGTGACTGAGGTGCCTCCAGCAAACACAGTGTCCCACAGGCACCATCATCATCAGCAACATCATCATCATCCTCATGGCTACTGTCCTGTCTCTGTACTATGCCATGTAGATGAAGGTGTTAATGTCCGTCTCATCCCTCTTGATGTATTTTTGCTCGATCAGCCACTCGATTTGTTCTTTGATCATTTTCTTCTGTGGTAAGAACATGTTCTTCAAGATCTCCACCAGCTCGGTCTGGAGCTGGGCATTTGTGATCTTCTTACGCATTTTCATAATTTGGATAATGGCTTCCTGTAATGAGAAGGGTGAAAAGTTGAACAATAGAACGAGTTACACACTGATTTTTCTGTAGATCTCACTGATCTACCGCACCTGGTAGATCAAACCACACTGCAAACAATTAGCAAAAAGCCTTGTCAGGGCTAACTTCCTGATATGATGTGAACTTTGTACATCAACTTACTCTTAACCTAGTTCCATTTCTAAGAATGACATGTTAAATACAATAACAGATTCCAATTGTAAATATTAAATGATACAGATATAGGTTAATTGGCAGGATGAGCTAAGCACTCATTAACCCATTACAGAAAGAGTGGTATTGGGACAAACACCCTGTGTACCTGTGTTCTTAATATCCTTAGTTGAACAATACCCTCGTTCTCCTCCTCCCTCATGCGTTCTGTGGTCAGCTGTAGCCGACCAATCAGATTGATCTTGCCCCTCTTCTGGACCTTTGAGTTTTTTCTGGAAAAAAAAAAAGTTTCAGATACTGTGCAGGTGACCCTCACTAAATTGTCCAACAGGATAGAGCAATTTACAGTTTTTCATTAAAATTATTACATTTTTTAAAAAAATAATTCACTATTTCATAAACAACAAAAATACTATTCTGTTAGTTTAATATGACCAAGAAATCAACAAACACTGCAGTCTTCTTATTCTACTTTTATATAAGAGAAAGAAAGTGGTGTTTACATCAGAGAAAACTCCTGATTGACATAGAAGAGTGTGCCTTCGGCAAAGTCTTTGGGAGAGCTGACTTGAGGTTCGTATGACAGCACTTGTCGCTTGAGCTTGGGAAAGGCTACAAGAGACTGGCAGAAAAAAGGTTGCGAGAGTCAAACACTTACATACAAATAAAAATGGGATATTGGTTGCTTACCTTCTTGCTAAGTCCTCCTGGCAGAATGATACATTATTAGCTGTGTTTTTACTGAAAATGTTACTGTGTCAGCAAAAAGACTGATGTTTGAAAAACAGAAAAAGGGAAAAGCATGAATGCATAAACATTAAGAGCTATTCCACTGCTGCTTAATAAATGTGTATCATATTTCTTTCCCTAAAAACACACTGCTATAATGAGCTCTGCATACATTTTATATCCCATTAAAACCACAAAATGCATTTCATTATCTGTCTGGATTAAATAAGGTAGTCTGGCTGAAGGCTCAAGAGTCCTTTTTATTACAACACCCAAGTAAATATATAAATTACTGAACTTGACAAGTCAGAAACCTGAATTATACTTCACAAAAGAATAAATCTTTATTGCCCTTGGGGTGCATTTTTATGGAGGGCTTGTACTAACATAGTTAAAAGATGCTGACTTGTAAATCTGTGACTAAAATGAAGTACAAGTCTATTTCACCTGAGAGTTGAAATTAAATTTTCAATATGGCAAAATAATTAAAATTTTGGAAATAGAAGGGTGTGACATTGGTCTGCCTTTCAGATGATTTTCTGTACTTCATTTTGACACCCATTGCCTTTAAAGATATATGGATTTGGAATCACTTAAAAAAAGCATCTGGGCCAGAAAATGACAAAGGGACAGTCTTGATACCAGCTCATTATGCTTACTTGGGCCTACATCGCTTGGAGACACATAAGAAAGTTTAAAAGTAGCTAGACTAGCTAGACTCTGATGAAAGGTGAAGTAATGACTCTTTTAATCAAAGTTTGTAAATATTTAAAATGTTATAGCGGACATTGGTCTGTATAACAACCCTTGGCTAAATGCCTATGTCCATAAAAGGTGGTTAGCTAGCTAGCTTATCTGTCTAGAATCCATTGATTTTTGAAGCTAGTCAACTAGTGTTTGCTTGTATGTATTTTTAAAATAGATATTTCTGAACAAATTTCCCATGAAAACATCCAGTGATGATGGGCTCATTCCAATACCACCTCTGGCGGTGTCCTTACCCAGAGTGTCCGTCTCAGTTCAGCATCTGGAAGTTCTGTGGCTAATTTCAAATTTTCAAAACTAATCCTTTCTCTGGGTCTTTGGTTCCAGGCAAATAGGACTGCTAGCTGGAAAGTCGTCACCTCCAGGTCATACTGCCCCACCTCGTTCTTGAATGTGATCTATAGAGAGGATGGAAAGGGGCATTTAAAAAGGAACATTTTTGTTAACATTTTCTCAGGCAAATGGAATAATAAATATAAACTAACATCTGATAGATCTGCAGGAACAAAATCTCTGTTCCGCATCACACAGGTGAGTCAAAAATTGGTGGTGATTAAAGTGAGCTTAGTCCTCTGGAAGATGAATTGGGATCACAAGATGTCAGGTACTATATGAATGCAATCCATTATTATTACTTGATAATATAAACATCTCCTATTAATGTCTAAATAGCAGATGTTTATATTTGCCCTGTGCACGTACCCTTAAGTATTGTACAGTATTACAAGTCTGGGTAAAAAAAACCATACTAATAAAAACACTAATAGTACTGCTGCACATCACGAATCAAGGCTACCAACACTTTCTTCTGTGTGATAAAATAGTTTTTTCCCTCCATTTGTCAAAAATTCAGAAACCATATTAGTACCTACAAATAAAAACTGAACGAAGCAGAACTGAAGCTTCTACTTGAATATATTAGCTATGTTACATCCCTCCACCCCAGCAGGGATCACAACTCACGATGCCATTGGACATGAGGTGATGCCAGTGCAACTTTCTGCCACTGTGGTTCTTCTTGTAAAATTCCTCCACCTCGGGTATAAGGTCCTCCAACTCTGTGGGCAGTGACACAAACACCTTCTCCGAGCTACGAGACCAGGCACCTGCGTTCAGGATCTTGATGTTGACTGAGTCGGCTGCATGATGGCACAGACGAACATGGAATGGGCCAACACATAACGAGATTAATTTAAAAGTAGTCTTTAAAAACATTTGGATTTTATTCTAAGCATACACCAATTCAAAAATAATGTTACCTGGTAAGGCTAGCTTGTTGTGTTTGTGTGTTTCCTTGAAGGCCTGATTCAGATCCTCAGATACTTTGATATCCTGGAACATCCTGGCCAGTTTGTTCACGTAGTCGGCTGGCATACCCACTTCCTGCACAGACAGAACAGCACCTGAAATGCTTGTCATACTTCGTTGAGATGTCTAGGAAGCAGAGAGGCCTTGACATGAATGTGCATCATGAATGGAGCAGGTATAGCAGGCTAGTTTTTCTGAGCAGGAACTGAAGGCTTCAGAATTTGTCTGTACACTATAGCCCTTAGCCACGCAGCTATTGAGGAAATCAGTTATTGTAAATGAGCGAGAACATCTCCAGTGTGAAAGTGGAAAACTGTAACAGTTTAACTAAACTACATTATTGTTTCATCATGCTTTGCCAACTCTCAATTGGCACAATAGATTGCTCCACAGATCGAGAAGCATGGGAGTGTGGTAAAATCTAATGTACAAGCAGTAGAAGATGCCCTGGATAATTGTGGAGAATGCTATACACTCAGCAGCAGGTCAAGGTCACAAGCTGATGAAGCAGAAGTTGTACCCTGAGCCACTCCACCATGTTCTCCTCAATTTCACTGTCCGCTGAGATGTCGAGGATCAAACGACGGGTCAGATGTGCTTTATGGTATCGCATGAAGACGTCCTTATTCTGCACGTACTTCAGCACCAACAACTAGGCATATCAGACAAGCAACAGGTTTCAAACTATTACATATTCTCAGCTTATATCAGCAACAGGCATGAATATAAATACACAAGTATTTGTGTGAATGTTAAGAGAGCTGAAATCATCAGGTGCACTTACGACTTCTTTCAGCTTTGCCTCAATCTCCTCTGAGGTGAGCTTCTTACTCAATGGCGTCTTCCTCAGCAGCATGTCACAGTAGTTAGCCAGCAGTTCTGGACACTTGGACTCAGGCTGTGTTTTCAGTCCCACACTGCACACAGGTTAACCCAGTGAGTGGCCATGTCACCACAGGTAATGCGCGCATGCATGCACTCATATACACATATTTGAATGAGTGTTTTGATCACGGTCAGTTTAAAATTCCACCTCTGCGAGTGGTATTTGTTTCTTGATATAATGTTTTGAGGAATTTACATACAGGCCACCCATCTCTACATTTAAAACTTCTTCTTGTCACTGGCTTGAATACTGTAGTATAAGCTCAAATGGTTACAGTTTTGGAGTGGTCATTTAATTCTTTTTGGTTTCAATGTACCATAGCATTCTTTTGTAAAGTAGTGTTATTCATCTATTATAGTAAAGCTTACACCAAAGACATCTGCCAAAGATTATGATTCATTTCATAACATTAGGACGTGGACATGAACGTTTAATAAGATAATCACTTGGATTCACAGGTGTTCTGCCCTTTTTTGTACATAATTGAATGGGTCAGAAATGGAACTGCACCAGAATAATTGTGGAAATGTATGTTAAATCATATAAATTTGAAACATAATCCTTGCCATAGTTGCTACTGGCAATTAATTCTGAGACAATGGCATCTCATTGTACAAAGAACAAGGTCTACAAGTTCTCTGTAGTCTATACACCACTTGGGCACCTATAAAAATATTGTTTCAGTAAGTATCAGCACCTGGAGTACCAGGTGTATATTAGTTAACTAACACTACACCTAGAGGACTCACACAGCTTCCTATAACTGATGCAAACACAGCATGCCTCAGCATTTAACTGCACTGCCAGCTGGAATACCTGTATAAGAATTAGATAATAGCTGGGAGAATAAGAAATAAGGATTTAAATATTTGGCCCCTGTATGTGTTTTCACTTTGAGCACCGGTATGAGGATTCTTCCTTCGGGTAAAGGGCAAAAAGTGATCCACCAAACTTCTGTGGTTTTAGTGATTACTAGAAACCACAGTCCCACGTACCATACACAATTTTTTCACAGTAATTTGCCACCCAAGTACTTACTGTTTCTCATTTTAAATTCAATTCATGCTACAAATACATAATATTTTTTATGCCTTCATTACACACTACGCTCTTCCAAATGCATACAAAATCAAGCAAATACTTCAATTAAAGGAAAGCAGAAACTGATTTATTGTAATATTCACACATTCATCACATCTCTTTTCGTCGACCTGTCACCACCAGCATTGTTTGTTTAAGGTTTTGGACCCATGATGACAAAGGGGAAAGTGGAATACAGGAAACTGCCTTTGCTGTGTTGTTGCTGGCTGATGATTGAGAAGTTGTGCTGTAATCTCTCTATTTATCTCACTTTTCCGCTTTCCCCTTCATCATCATGGGTACAAAATGTTCAGCAAAATGCTTGATTTTGTATGGATTTGGGAGAGTGTAGTGTGTAATAAAGGCCTACAGAATATTAAGTATTTGCAGCTTTGGCTAAAGTTCCCCCTAACTTCACCATGTATAGACGAGTCGCAACCCGTGGTTGGTGAAATGGTGTACATTTAAGTGACCTTGTATAAGTGAATTCCGTGGCTGGTAAACCCGCAGTTGGTGAGGGATTGTTATACTAAATTAACTTTATTGCAGCTGATGCTATCACTTAAAACATTAATATTTGTTCATTCAGTACCTTATGTGAAGTTTCTTCAGAAAAATAACACCCCAATCCATAAACCAATATCTCCATGCATACGCAGGACTATCTACAGGCTCTTCTGGGACAGAAAAAAATGAGTTCTTGTGTGTATTCTCAGGATATGGTGATAAACCATTAATACAATGTGAAACCTGTGTTTGAAATTGAATTAGCTGATCTCACCCCTTCTGCTTCAGCGGCAGCTCCAGTTTGAATATTGTGGCATCATTTACAACAGCTTTGTATGCCTGGAGATGCAGAGACTCATTAAATTAATATCCACTCAAGAGACTCAAAAGAGAACGACTTAAAACATACTGTTATCATGCCTCCTACACATACAGGCAGTCTCAGTCCTCAGCCTCAGATAATCATAAGAATAGCTGTAATGGTACAACTGGATATTACAATACATCCTGACCACCTTCACAATGTTGCACAAATGTACAGCAATTGATTCATTAATAAAATTAATAGAAATATTATTCTACACCTCAATTGAGATGGACTCACTTTGTCTCTGGCTGTCAGGAACCGTGGGTCGTCCTGAAACGCCTCCTTCACCAATTTACTGAAGCGATTGAACAATGTGAGGAGCTGTTCAACGTACTTCTCTGAGTCCTGCAGTCACACAAGCACAAGGCAATGATTAACTATGCTAACTTAAACATAGTAACCAGGGCCTGCTTCCAACAAGCATACAACTGTACTGACAAAGCAAACGCTGCCATAAAACACCTCAGAAAATTGTATTTCTGAAATAAATTAGCTGTCAGGAAATTTTAATAAACTCCCTTCATGCTCTCTTGACGCTCTGTCCTCACCATGTATACAACTGCACTGTAAATGTGTATTACTGTGCTGTACATGTGTATCAGTACAGGGAGTCCCCAACTTACGAAAATAATTGGTTCCTGAAGGTCTTTTGTAAGTAGTTTTTTTTCCATAAGTCCATCTTATGCACGGGAGCGCACAGACCACATACTCAGCATGTAGTTTGAATCAGTAAATTATGCTTTTTTTTTTTTTTTTTTTTAAACCCTGAAAATTATTTTTTTTTTTTCGTAAATATGCAGATTTCCGTAAGTCGGGTCTTCGTAAGTAGGGGTCTAACTGTACATGTGTATCACAGCACTGTACTTACTGTAGTGATGGTTTCAGCTGCTGCCACCATGTCTGCCAGTCCTGCATTCATAATGTGATCCTCCAGGTCCTTCAGCATGGGCTCGATGCCACTGGGAACCTTGTCCATGAGAGAGAACATAAGGTGCAGCTCTGTTGGGGAGACAAACAGAGATGAACATGGTTAACAGGGAGTGTTTATATCACAAGCAGTTTACTGTGAACCAAAACATAGCGAAATAATACACTGCATTCCAGCAACAGTGGAGATACATGCTACATGTTGTAAAAGTAAATACACAGTTACATTATTAAAGCTTTAGCATACAAAGATAGTTTAAAGGAGAACTATCAGTTTTCAGTTTCTTAAATGTAAAGTTTCTTAAACGTAATCTACCACAGAATCATCCAAAAATAATCAGTATACAATTATGTAGCCAATGTAGATACAAATGTGTGGTTAAACCTGACAATAACGCAAACAGACAGTGCTGGCTGAGAATAACTACAACATAATAACACCATTCACTAATTTAGGCTTGCAATAAAACGACAGGGGTCTAGACACCCTTTTCTGCTAAGTTAGCCAGTTTAACACATTTTTCAGGTTATTAGCTGTGCTGGCAATGGCAAAGGTTTAGGACGCTGAAAGAGCTCCTGATTTCATGCCATTTACCTCTGGCAGTGGTTAAATGCACCACAACATAACAAAGGCTTCTGTGCCAGGCAGACATAATCTGGGAGCAACCTTAGTCACAGCTGTACAATTTAAAAAAACAGAAGCATTATTGGAGCCTTTGAACATTGTTAAATTTAAAATATTTTTTTTTTAAGATGATTTTGGAAATCGATCCAACTCAGGTTTAAAATCACCTACATGAACCTTAGTTCACTTTGTGTGTCCAACACATTATCTTTCAGACTCATCTTCCAAATGTCCATATAACATCTTTCCCCATAAATCTCAGTCCCCCTTTGCTGTACATACAAATATATTATTTATACATTTCAATAATATCTGAAGATATTTTCCAACCACTGGTTTGGATTGGCTGATCGGTTTTTGATGGCATTGCTCTATATATAGAGACGTTTCACATTTCTTCACAAAAATAAAAATATGAAAAGTGAAATGGACACAGGCGGAAAAAGGTTGTGAGAAAAGGTAAGCAGTCCTTGATCTATGTTTCCTAAGTAACTTAAGTTTTACTATCATCTTAGATTTAGCAACCCACTCGTACCTAAAACCATGTGTGATTTCACTCATTAATCCAATGAGGGCCTTATTGCAGTTGGTACAACGCAGCACTGTGGCCTGGTAGCTAAAAAAAAATGTCCTGTGAACTTAATAACAAGAAGTCCAAGATCAAATTCAAGAAAGGGTATTGCTATCGCATCCTTATACAGTTTAATAAGGAATTTCAATGGATGTCATTTTCATGTGAAAAAGTAGACTGTGCTATTCAAGGGTTGTATTAACTGTATCACCATCAGCTTAGAAAAAATAATAATACTGAATAAGCAGAAACATCCCCCATCATGTAACAGTTGAACTGCTTACCCCGAACTCAGAACACAACAACTCAAAACTACATTTACATGACAAAGCAAATGCAATGTATCCTTACATAAAACAATAAGAAAATAAAATGAAAACAAACTGATGTTGAGTGCTTCTGTTCGAACCTGAGCTCACTGAGTCAGCAGCATTGCCGCTCCTGCCGTACTCACTCTCAGTCTCGTTTCGCTTGATCATGCCCGGGCATTCTGCCAAGATCGTCTCTTTGAATGATGTCACAAGAGCATTCACACAACATTCCATAAGCTGCCAAACACAACAGAAAACAAAACTGTGAGAACAGTGGGTCTTGTCTTTTTTTGAAAGCCTTTGAAATTTTGTTTCATGGTATTTGAGGATTATTAATTTAAATATTAGCAAAATCAAAAGATTCATAGAGCTTATGACACTGTTGAATTGCTCAAATACTTAAGCAGGGCCACAAAACATTAGTAATCGTATAAATGGCAGCTTTTACAACAATAATAATTCACATGATACTCACTGCTTGTACAGAGTTACATTCACGTCTTGTCTCTAAATAACGAAGTGCACGTTTCTCCTCTTCCCTTAACTTTGCATCTGCCTACAAGAAAAACACCACCAATGAGTCATTACACAAAGATTAAGCAAGGAAGTGAAATTCCAAGAAACCAGAAAAAAGAAAATAAAGCAAAGGAGGACAAAACAACAAATCAAAAACACTTACATTTACAGTATTTAAAAACAACACAGATGCATATATAAAAAGAATTATGCATTACACAATGTAAAAAAGAAATGGACACTGAATGACTCTTGCAGAAGGTCTTTTTATCTGTTCCACCAAAGAATGCATTTCTTACATTTTGAGTAAGAGGAAGAGGGATGAATCACTTACATATTTCATATAGTTCTGGACACCGTTCTGCTGCAGATATGAGGGTGCCTGTGTTCTGTAAAACCTCTCAGTGGAGTCCAGATATGCCTTCTCAAAGTTATCTCTGTAGATCTGCAGCTTGTCCTCTGGATTGGAGCACAGATTAACTGGAGGAGAAAGGAACAAGCATGATTATAGAGCCTTTCACCTCAGAGTGTATAGAGGGGACTCACCTCACTCAACACAGGCTTTTAAGCAACAGCATGAAACAATCTAAGAGTACAGAGGTATTTGTATTGAATACTTAAAAGAAAATACTTTGAACAATTTAAGAGGCCATCAGGAATTCTGAGAGAATGCCAACAGCATGTCATTCCTTCTTTTGTTATTCTGATAGCAAAGAAAAATCTCTTTCCACCACTGCTACAAGACAAAAGTGGCCCAAGTGGCAATGTATGTGGAAAACAATGACAGGGTTACAGGACTTGGGTCTGACTATGCTTACTAGCTTCTTTCAACCACAATACCCTGGAGACATACTCTGAACCTATAGCACATAGTGACTTTTGATCAGGGCAAACAGAGTATGTTGTGATGCTGTGAACTGATCTGGCAGGACTCTGCCCCCTTAGCATGCTCTCACCGTACGATTCCCGAACCCCGATGACCAGCTGCGAGTCGAAAGCCTCCCCGAGGCGCTCAGCGTGAACCAGCTTCATGGCGCTGTCCTGCAGTCGGTTCTTGATGTTGGAAAAGATGGACTCATTCCACGTGTCCAGCATGAGCTGAGGAGGGACACGACAGGGCATGATGATTTACATATATTCATCATGACAATTCAGCTCAGCTCCTTTATTACAGAAAGCCCGGATCAGCTGAGAGGCAGGTCATAAACTGAACAGACAAACTGAAAGAGAACTTACATGTCCCATACTTTTTATGTGAAATTTAATATTCCAGATCAAAAGCATGAAAGAGAGAAGTCTGTTACCCCAACATAAAGCCATGAAATCCACCATGCTGCTCTGAACAGTTAGCTCAAAGCAATGGCCAAGCTATGCAGTCATTAAAAACCTCTCTGTAAAACTGCATCGTGCTTTAAGCTTGCTGTGGCAGAGGGACATGCCTCCCTCCCTTCGCACCTTTCTCACGATGCTGTCCTCCACATTGGACTTTTTGTTGCTGCCCTGCTTGCCCATCAGGGTGATCTCCAGCTGGCAGAAAGGCTTGGGGAGGATATCGCACTGGGTGAAGAACTTCCTCCACTCCACAATGTAAGCCTTGAGCAGCGCCGTGTCATCCTGATGACTTAGCACTCTCTGTGGGGGGGAACCATGAGAGCATCAGCAACCATGCTCATGATTAGAAGAGAAACACAAAATTCATTCAGGAAAGATACAAGCCACTTCATGCAAGTCACTCTCCATTAAAAAAGCCAGTCTAATGAATAAAATGTAAATGTAGACAGCAATAAGGTAAAGATCAGTTAAATTTATTCAGGTTCAGCTTGTGGCCATGTGATATTCAGTACAAATATATTAAAATTCCATTATGGTTTAAGAAAGTTTGGAACAAGTAGATTCTAATTTGGTAAAATAGTACATGTTTGTGTGAATGAAATTCAGGTATAACTGACACATTCAGGTCACTTTCAGCACAATGGTAATTTTGCATGAGGATGATAATCCTTTTTGCCTGTTGGCACAAACAACAGTGTCCCACAGGAGAATCAACACTGGTACTTCTGGAATGGACCAAAAGGACAGATTGTGTAGATTTTTCAGCACTGAATGTCATGGTGTCAGAGTTAAACTATACTTGCAGAAATACTGACAGCCATAGAACACCAGTTTACTGCCACCTCCTCTGATGTATCCCAAACCTGATATTATTCCACCTGCATCCAAATGCCACTGAACAAGAAACATGACCCATTAGGCTAAGGTTACATTGACTTACCGCCTGAGCTTGCTTTATAAAATCTAGTATATCTTCTTTGAGAGCTTGATGGATCTTTGCAGGACCTTTATCGTCCCAAAGGCAAACTGCATGAACATCTCTGTAAAAGGTGAAGAACATAAAATCATGAGGACAAATTACAATTTCATTTCAACAAAATCATTCCTAACAATACACTATTACAATAGCAAAACATTAAAAATCAACAATTACTGTTCAATGAGTCAGGCCTACTCACGAGAACAGGTCAAACCACTGCTGTTTAGTGACGGACTCCTGGCGAAGCAGTTTCAGAACAATTGGGCGCATCAAATCCCACTTGTCCTCGAACTGGAGGGAGCCTTTATTCTGGGGAGAAATCACAACAGTCTCTATTACTGTTGCAATTGGATCTCAAACAGTTAAAATGGGGAAGGCACATTAAAATTGCACCTACGTACAGATTAGTGACATGAAACATCACTAGTCATGGGGAACCAAGTAATACAACGGTTAAATTCAACCAAAGGGAGTTCTACCTATACACAAAGAAAAGTAACCACACTGCTTCTCATCATTCTATGGCAACAGTGATTAGTCACGGATCTACACTATGGCACTGCGCTCTTTAACAATGTAATAACAGAACTAAGAGCACTGAGGTCTAATTTACCAACTGTACCAACTGACAATTAAAATTTGAGGCAGAGATACCATCTGCTCTGCATAAAAATAAAATATATAACAAGACATTGCAAGTCATGAAAGATAAAACCTTTCTAAAATATATATGGGGATTGACTTTACCATTGCCTGTTATTCAGGGAAAGTAGAAAACAGTTTGGACGTGTGGACTGAGCTCTCTGGTTTCCCAGAGAGTATTTGAGAAATACAATTTTGCAGCGTGTGAAATGCAGCAAAAATTCTTAAATCCATTGTTGAGACAGCTGTAGTCAACAATGAACAACTTCATAGTCAAAATGCTCAGATTCCGTTTACAAGGATGTGCTCCTTCCATTGAAATTCACATTAGCTTCACCAGCATCATAGGAGGGCCCTTTTGTGAATCCCATATAATTGTGTGTGTTTATATTCATTCCTCAAACTGCTATTAAAAGATTGTTGCATTGTGTTATCAAGAACCATTGCTGGATCCAGAGAATGATTCACTGGATTTCATTGAATGCCTAGGAACCGAAGTATAAGGTGAGAATGGTTTTCTTTAGGTTCCATCTATCACATTTTTTCAAAGACTTCTTCACTCCTACTATTACAAACTAGTTATATTTATGCACACATAGTTAACAGACCACTTTATTTTTGGGAGAGTGACTATTACCTTTGAGTGAGGAAAACATTACCGCTATCTGTATGATAAAAAAAAAGACAGAAAACTCAGAGCTGGCTGACTGACATTTGTGCAATGATACAGAATGTCAAACATGCTTTCTTATTCTGTTAGAATACACATCTGTAAGGTAGAACTGTTTTATTCAGCATTTCTGCAATGAGCTACCAGTTTGGTTAAGGGCAATGAAATGTAAACTGCCATCTTAAAGTAGTTACATCAATGAAGCATTACTTTATACAAGAAATCCATGATTACAGTCAACATACAGTCCATATCTAGTTAGCTTTAGCCATTAGGCAAAAGGGGGTGTTGGTGGTATGGCTGCAGACCACGCTATTAAGATAACTGGCACATTTGTGACATTGGTAATATAATAAGAAAATATTAATTATTCTTGATTTTATTACACTAGAAATGAAATAGACCCATCAGATATAGAACTGAAATGTGAGCTGAAATGTTAGCAACTCTGAACTTAATTTAGAATTAGAATCTGAACCAATCATTAATTAGCACTGCTACTTACAAAATTGCTGCATTGTTGTTTAACAAGCCTTTCTCATTTTGCAGATATAAAGTTTCATTTAAATGAACTAATAAGCCAATCAGCTGTGGAATCTCCTGACACACGAAAATATGTTGCACAGAAGTACCTTTAATAGACCACAGCACAAAAAATGAACACAGCCAGCCTGCAGACTGAGACAGTAAGTATCCAGTCTAAACTGGATAATTGTGCTTCCATACTGCATAGATATCAAAGCTGGGTATGATACCCACCTGATTTTTGTTTCTAAGCAGTACTGAATAACCTGATTCAAACAGTGCAGGTGAACTGTTTATCAGTTGCGTCAGTTACTGCATTGGAACAAAAAACCTGCACACCATTGGGCTCTCAAGGAAAAGGGTACCCTACCTCTGTGTTCAGAGGGCCATACAACCCACCTCGCAGAGTTTGCTTGCAAATGGAACAAGATCAGCTCACTCCGGTTTCATCTTTGATCTGCATCCTCAATCAGTCAGTGAAATTATTTTTCAGTACAGCACCTCATATTATGCACAGCCAATCTTAATTTACTGCTATCTGCTTTCAGGGCTCATGTGCACCCTTTCATGAATTAAGACCACACTAATTCAACTGTAAGGTAGGTTAGGCTAATAGTTATTCAATTTAACAAAGATAATCTCTAAATGCTTGATTTTATCATACAGCACAATAAAATAATGAAAGATTTGGTTGATATAACTAATTACTACACCAGAGATGAGAATATGAGATGCATGGCAGGTATCGCTATATTTAACTTAGTGTGGCTTACAAAGATATTTCATTCATTGACACATTGTTTAAGAAAGAACAATTACCTTATTATATGCTACCAGCTTATTACAAATCAGTACCCAAAACTGTGACTGGAGGAAAAAAAAATCTGTATAAATGGATGGAAAAATGCCATTGTGCAGGTGTGTTTACATCTCTCAGCTTTTCACATGTAACTCAAAATGAACAGAATAAAACATGCATGTAAAAAGCCTCAAATGAAAATGGACATGGCTCAGTATCCCAATTTCTTGAACATGTCAGCCCTTTCCAATGAATTCGGGGAATCTAACGCAGGTTATGTAATTTTCTGAAAAACACATCTTAAAAACACTTTTCAATACTGGCAACACAGACCAATAAACCTTAAGATAGTAGGAAAATGTATAAATGCAAACTAGTCTCCCACATGGGTTACTCTCCATTATAAAGAGTCATTTCTAACTCGACTTCCATTAATTAGGTTACTGACAGAGAGCAAATACAGAGTTCTGTGTAACTGATCGTGCACACCTGACTCAGACTAAATAAAAACCCAGGGGACTCTGTAAGAAAGGAAGAATTGTATTATTATTAAGAAATTTGACCGCCATCGTTTTGACCGCATTTTCAGAAAACATTTACAGTCGATATTTATTACAACATGACGCCATTAATTAGTTGGGCAGAATGATATTTTCTCCTCCCAGCGTAGGATGTATGGCAACCCCCCCCCACAAAAAAAAATAAATAAAAAAAAAAAAAAACAGTTTGAACTAAATGTTGAAGCACAGAAAAAAACATGCACTTCAAACTTGTAAAATTTTGCACCAAAGGTAAGACGGTATATTTGCCATTTTACTAGAAAGACAACATTTAAAAAAATACTTTACAGCAACATCTAACATTTGAACTGCTCATTGGATATTTTAAAATCGGCACGAGATAGCCAGAAAGGGTACATGTACAAATAATCACAAGCTGTATCAGTAATATAACAGTACGGACGGCCAACGTTACTTAGCTAGCTCATAAGCCATTTCTTGTCAACTCCATGCCAACTCGAAATTCAGTCTGACTGACAACAACAAGGAGTGATCCGAGCAACCAGCTAATTGCTCGCTCGCTAACAAGAAAGCAATCCCATCGAAGGGAAGGCTACCACACATGATCGGCAAGATAAAAATGCTGCGAGCTTAGAATGCCATTTGTTTTATCCCAACGCAAATCTGTAGATAGTTATTATTTGTAGCTAACGTTAGCTACCTAGCTTGCTAGCTAAGTTGTATGATGCCCAATACATTGGTAATTTTGTGCTTGAAAGCAACAAACAAATTCAGTTTGTCTGTCTTTCTTACGCAAAGTATTACATAGTATCTAAATAATAAATTGTGCGGCTTTGTGAGATACAAGTTTTAATAGGAGCCAGTTGACCACAGGAAAATGTCATTAACAGAAATTACTACCGATTTATAAATGAAGTGCCTCCTACCTTTAACAAATTAGACGTCGCCATGTTCCCGCAACTTATCCCCTCGCGGAGTCTCGCGAGATTTATCAGGCTTGTACATGGGCCTCGCTGTTCAATCTGAGCGATGTGACTCAGAATGGTGGGATGAAGGTGACAGGCGGTGTTAAATCACTTACACCTATTCAGATTACACGGTTTGTTTTGTCATCGTTGTTACATTTCTTTTTCAGTAAATGCATATATGGTTAGCTACGCGTGCTGCTACCTTGCCAAATTATCTCAGATCAAACTCTCGCCCAAGATTGTACCTGTGTTCTGAGGTTATGCTAACTGGCAGTATACATTTTCCTTTAGCCTACGAACGGTGTTCTGTCCACTGAAGTCCGATCTGTTGGCCTATTTACACCAAACATTAAAAAAACAAATGATATAGGCTGCATATTGCGTGAACAGAGCAGAACGGTGAAACACAACGGTGTTAATATCTTTAAAACAATGTATTTTTTTGTAAAATGATTAGCACATTAATTGCAGTGCCCAAATAGCCTATGTATCGTTAAGTGGGTTCTAACTTTCTCTATCGTCCTTAGATCTACGCACATAAGTAGAAAACTATTTAATTAGTATAGCGTGTAGTACAACAGGCGTCCACCGCTACATGACAACGTTCAAATTACCGTACAAAATATAACCGAACGCAGGCTCTGGTAGTCACCTCATTCCGGTCATGTCATGTGGTGCGCGAATGAGTACCAGTCAGAATAACGGTCGGAGATCAGCGGCAATTTTAAAACTACAGTATAAACCTTTTGATTTGACTGCAGCCTGTCGCGTGTTTGGTTTTGTTTTTCTTTTTAGCTTGTTATTGAGGTTGTTCATTAACTGTAAATATCTTATAATTCAGTTCAACGAGCAAAGCAGCAGAGCTTTTTCAACATTGGTACGCTGTAACAAACTGGTAGCCTAAGTTTTTGTAAGTGCTATGCAGGTAGCACATCAGTTGCGCTTTCGATATTAACCATGCCATCTCTCTTTATTTCCAACGCCCCAGCGGCGCGAGGTCCAGTAGTCCTGTAATGAGTATACACATTAATCTTATGCGTCGTTTGGTCGTGGCATCAGACTATTGCCATGCATTTTTCATTGTCAGCGAATACAACTGATTTCTAGTAGCCCTTTGCTTTATCATAGATTTGCACAGTAAACGTGCCGGTAATCGCCGTTCTCTTCCTTTCTTTAATACATCTTTGTGTTTATTTCAAGTCTAACGCCATTTTCCCCATTTTAATCTATAATAACATGCTGTCGGGACTTCTTTGGTGTGTTTAGCGAGTGGGTGTTTTGTGTGGTGTAACGGTACATTCACAGTACCGATATTATGGCGTTCAGGATGTTGTTCAATACGGGTGAACATTGTGTACAGTGTGAACTCAAATAGCTTACTGTTAAGTTATGTGACGCACCCTGTTGTTCCTCTTGGAAGCTGGATGATGGTCTTGCTCGGTGGTAATTAGCTCTGTGATGACGGAACCCCCTTTTGTTCTTACCCGTTATCAAAGATGTATATACCTCTATAATAACGGGACTGGAAAGCCCACTTTCAGCCAACTCAAGAGGTCAAGGCACGGAAGTGCCTGCTTAGCGGCCAAAATATTGGAACTCCCCCTGAATCCCATGTAAAATCATGCGACTTTAGAAGTAAAGTAAAACTTTCCCGATAGTATTTTGCGATTCGATTTACCATCGCTACATTTCATATTATCATCAGATTTCTGAAGCATTTGGGTAATTTTTAAGATGAAAAGAGTTGGGAAATGTATTTTCGCCAATTTCGTTGCGCTTTAACTTTACATATCCCACGGGTAGGCTATATTGCAATTTAGTTAACTAATCGTTGTCGGAAGGACGCTGAGACAGCAGGTTGTGAATCGCGCACAATTTGAGTTATGAATTAATTCCAGTATTTTCTAATGCTTGGGGAGGGGGTAGTCATTGACAGTGCTAATAAAAAACGTCATGAGCGCAGAGGTTTTTAAAGACTGTAAAAGTTGGCGGATATAACATAGGATTGGATAGACAGAATGAGCAACACATTTTGGTCACATCGTGCGCAGTAAAGGTCGGTCGCAGTAAACCATCGATGGTTTAAACTAGGGTAGCTTTGCCGAGCGGTCGCTAGTGTGCACAATTTAAACGACGTTTGGACATGAACAATGAGCATTGCACCGTTTTTTATGCAGACTGTTGTTACAGTTCTGTCGTCATTGCATAGTTTGAAGATCAGTTGTCTTATTTCTGTGTTTCTTGGCATTGCAATTGTTTTGCCTGGTTTGGTCTGTGACATTCAAGCTGTAAATTCAGCCTTCACATTTTTGTGACGTAGGCTATCGGACTGGCTAAGTACTTTCTAGAACACAGGCTACTCCCATGGTCAAGCAATTTATTCTTTTTCATTGCGTTGAAATAAGGTAAAAGCTATTTAAAACGTTTTGAATTATTTGGTGGAGTACGTTAGGCCAAATTTTTGTCTTTTAGGCTAAGTATTACTAGGACACCACTCGCATAAGAATAATACTTTTTTAACTTAATAACTAGGATCTGTCTATCATTATCGGTTTCGTTTCTAAAATTCAATCTCTGACTTTAAACGAAGGGTGTTAACTGTACCAATGGACATTGTTGGCTGGGTCACATTTTTTTAAAGTTAAAAAGGCTTAGGAAACTAATGATTGCGTTCAAAAAATAATTACATGCATTAAGATACATATTTTTAACGGTTGTTAAATCTAGACAAATATGAAATCAAACATGATTTAGGGTATTTATTTCTGTTTTAAGAGGTTCTCCGTGTCAAATTCATTGCAAGCACCTCAGTTGTTCGTCGCCATTCAGTGGGATCCAATGAGCAACGCTTATTTGCCTATGGGCCTTAACTTGTATATAAAACTATTTAATCTTTCCTTCTCCTTTAATATACAATGTGTATGTAGAGACACCTAAATACCTAAATGTTGGTTGTATTGACAACGGCGCAAACATCCCGTGGTAGAGCATTTATAATGATTTAATCCAATGATTATAATTTAACCATGGTAAAGTATCTTTTTGGTGACATCTGAACATTGACTGGTACTTGTGAATGCACAACCTCCAAAAGGGAAATTGATGGCAATTATTTATTTCTTACAATCAACACAACACTCATTCATTGGTATTTTAATAGTTAATAAAGTCAGTCCTGCAAAGAAAGACACAGTTCTGCGATGTGACGATGGTTTCAACAGATTACAGCTTCGGTCCGAACTTTTTTAAATTTAGGGAAGAGACAAATGTATTGTCAGGGAGAATGAAAGGTGGAAAAAATTCAGTGAAGTAATTCTGAAACAACTGTCCCTCCACAAATACTCACCACAACGTCTGTATACTTATTTCGGAGCTTCTGATTTGTAGTAAAAAAAGCAGTAGTTCCTAGGATTTTTCCTGATGAACGTTTGGAGTGAAAAGCAAGTTTTTTGGGAGTGGGTACACTTAGGGGATGCGATAAAATTATAGGCTAACTGTCGGGAAAAGACGTTCGGCCTATCTGAAAGGGAAAATTGCTTTCAGATCTCTTCAATTAATCCTGAATGCTGAAATGTACTGGGGTTTCAAACACATCACACAAAATAGCTAAGCAATGAAATACAATAACAAAATGAGGGTGAAACGCTCTCTTGTTTCAGGCGAATACAACTGACATCATCAAAAATACCTTCCTAGCCCTTTAAATTTACAAGGCAACAGATTACTCGCCTATTGATCTCAAAATCTTGGGGTAGGCACATACATTTCAGAAACTGGCTCAATCAAAGGCATGATTTTTTTTTTTTGCCGTAGGCTACTGCATCTGCACACGATTATTATCGAGTTCCTAATGAAAAATCAAATTTTCATTAGTAGACCATAACTTAAGGAAGACAACACAGGTCTTTTTTAATAGGCCTATCTGTATTTGACATTTGGAACTATAAGATGCACAATGTTGCTACCAAAAGATATCATTTGTTAAACAATGGAAATTCTTGACTGTGTCAAGGACGACAAGTTATCTTCCCCATAACAATTCGTTTTCCAGTGTGCATTGCTAAGATTCTGCTCATCCTTATCTTTGGCTAGAGCTAAACTGCTGAACTGTAGACTGCTACACTTCCACATTGGCTCCCGCTAGCACGGACACTTTCGACCTGGTTTCACTGCTTCCTCTGAAGAGTGGACAACATTCGGAACAAATCCACTTTTTACACCTTCCCAGTCTTCCTGAATGTTTATGTCGCCTCGTTTCACTCGTTCGTAGATGTCCTTGGTGAGTATAGTGAAAGATTCTTCCACATTCACAGTATCCTTTGCTGAGGTCTCAATGTATTTCATTCCAAAAGCTGAAGCCACTTTTTCCGCTTCCTCACGACTCACCTGCCGCAGGTGCACGAGATCGCACTTGTGGCCCACCAGGAGGAATACAATCTGAAACGGTTGTACATACATCTTTGCCTCCTCTAACCAGTCTTTCAGGTGCTCAAATGATCGCCGATTGGTCAGGTCAAACACCAACAATCCTCCCACTGAATTGCGGTAGTAAGAGCGTGTTATGGATCTGAAATAAAAGTCGAAAATGGACAGTTTATTTCAAGAAGAAAATAATGTGGTAAATAATATCATATAAACTTTACTGGAAGTCGTAGGCTATAACGGACTGGTCCAGTGTTTCAGGTGGTAAACTCTGAAAGCAACACCTGCAATGGTCATTCAGATGCCACCAGAAAAAAATCCATGCAAGTACTAACATGACAAAGACAGAAAATCGGAATTACCTGAATCTTTCCTGGCCTGCTGTATCCCAGAGTTGAAGTTTGATACGCTTTCCTGGTTCGATCTCCACGAGGCGAGCAAAGAAGTCTACCCCCACCGTTGGATCAGATATATCCGTGAATTTCCCCTCAGTGAAGCGACGCAGCAAACAAGATTTTCCCACCGTCGAGTCCCCAATTACGATTAATCTGAACTGGTAGATCCAAATCGCTTCCATCACAACATCCCAGTTAATCTGTGAATTAATGATAAACTAGGCTATACCCACAGGCACTGTGTAATGACATTGCAAATAACTAAGCAACACAGATTTGATAACTGCGCATATTTATAAACAAAGATTAAAAACAAAAGAAACAAATAAACGAACCCGAAAATATTTACATCTTTAGTTAACAGGCAAGTTTCATGTCACATTAAGTAAAATGGATGTTTATTATGCGCCAATTCTACATGCTGTGCCCCACACACTGCTTCCAGCATATTCGTCTAAATGTGGCATCACTGCAGATATCACACCATCCCTCCCTTTTCCATACCATGCTTCGCGCAGTTAAATATACATTCTCAAATTCTTATCCGCATTTTAGGCTACATAAATGGGTAAAATAAGCATACAAATAACATAGAAGTGTAGTTAAAATAACCGCATAACTAATTAAATAGCTTTAACAATACAGTTGTGTTTTTCTTTCATATGAAACAGCAATACATGAATGTTAAATAATCAACCTGGACAATACAGTTGCTAACGAACAGCCCACGTTACTTATCCTGATCATCAGACACCACTTGCTCTGGAAAAGGAGTTGTCACTTCAGCACCACCATGTAGTTTGGTTGAAATCACAAAATTCCTCAATTACGGAAATGCGCACTTTCGATTGACAGTTACAGGCATCCAATCTAAAAGATGCGTTTGAGCCCGTTTTGGAAAGTGACCAATCAGACGAAAAAAGGTCGTTCCTAGGCATGGGTAAACATGGGGAGTGTTAGATTGGCTCCTTGACGCATACATACTTGTCCTGGAAATGAAAAATGCAATGATTCATCTGCTATTCTCAAGATTATAATTTTTAAAAAAGGAAATGGACGGAAATGAGAGGTTACGATACTCAGGTAGATTCAATGGCAATGGCAATATGGTTATTATACATTTAGGAGAGACAGTTCTATTGTGCAACTGTTCCTGTGTGGTTGTTATTTAATTATCTGGCCAGCTATTTTGCTTTATTTGGTCATCAGTGTTGTTTGGACATTGTTGTTCTTAACTAGCTGTTAGCTATGTAGTGGCTGTGTCGCCCATTTGACATGAATATAAAGCTACTGTTATGCTGGATTCGTCAGATACGTTGGCTAGTTACCTGATAGCTAAAGCAAGGATAGCTACGGTGGACACGTGGAAACCACGTGGTGAAGTGCCTGCCCCGGTGCACTAAATGCAGCAACATCACTATATTAAAGAATTGTTGTCGGAGTCTGGAATGGCTATCTGTTTAGCTGTATGGAGCTGAAGCTATCATGATGCAACAAACACAAATTGATGCTTTTCTGTAGTTATAGTAATTTTAATATATTCCAAACGAATTTATAACTAGAATGGTATTTCTGTTTTCTGTGTAACCAGCTGTGCACTTTGACATTACATCCGGATGTGATGTGAACCGAAGATCAAACGACAGCGGCACCTCTTGTAACTCTCGAACGAGTAAGTGCGGAAACCTAAGTCACTCTCCACATCATCAACTGAGCGAGCTGATGTAGTTAGGTTAACGTAGCAATCAATCCGAGATGTAATCACTTAGTCATGTTTAAGTGACGATCATTGGTTTAAATGACCAGCTAGGTGAGTCGGTTAGTTAGATAAGTGACTTTACCCTTTGTAGTTTTCACACATTGTTAGGCTGTAGTGGTGCGCAGTATTGCATACAGATCTATAAAATGAGTTTGCTAGCAAGTTAGCTCGTATTTTAACTTACCACAATGGTATCCAGTCCAGCTTGTCCTTTTAGTAAAGCTAGATGTTTAGATTTAGAGAAAAAAAAAAAAAAAAAAACAAGGACCACAAACGAATGGTTCATTGATTAAAAAAAAAAAAAAAATTTTTTTTTTTTTTTTTTTTTACCGTAATTATCGTTTAGTGTCTTTCATCTGTCGTGCTGGTGAACATAGAATGCCCCTGCCACGCTGGTTTAATTTAAGTGTAAGTACTGCCACTCCCATTGAAGCCGTCGGAGTTGGCATATTACAACATAATTGCAGTTGACAGAAGTCCGCGTGCATGGAAAAACTCCGACGTTCATTCACATACATGGGGTAGACAAAACCTGGAGTTCTCGGCAGTGGATGATATTGATGTGGTGTGATTAATCATGTTTTACCCTGTTACCTACATCGGGGTTCATGTTGGGAGTGAGGCAAAGGAAGTGTTCAGCATTCATTACCTGTTCCCAAATAGTACTCCAAAGACTATGGAGAAGGTTTACATGTCCATCAACTCTTAAAGGCCGTTTCCCTTTAAGACGTGGGCAGTGTCCCACTAGAAACAGTTAAAAACTTGTTAAATTGCATTCCCAGAAGGATTAAGGCTGCTATGAAGGGAAAGTCGGAAAGGGCAGCCCATCTTCTTTTTAGTTAAAGGGAACGATCCTTCATTTTCAACTCTCACATATGTTGACTGACTCAGGCTTTTCCTTTATCAACAGACTGAAAATATTCCTCCCACGATGCATTTGCCTGCGTCTCACCGTGTATACGTGATCGAGGGCTCAGGTTTTGGCATTTGGGACAGTAATAGTATTTGGGGAATCCCTTGATCTTTGATTCTTGACAAAGATCAGGATTTTTCAGTTGAGGTTTCCCTAAATATACTGCATTATGACTATAGTTAAGGGGCCAGTAGGCTAACTAAGGATACAAAATGAATTTCTGAGTGTATGCATAACTGGGGTGTGTGGGGGGTAGGCTTTTTGGAAGCAGGGAACAATGGTTCTCCAAGGCAGGAGTTCCAGTTGGCACACATTTTAATGAGGCTCAAATTCCAAGAAAGATTAAAGTGGTGTGCTTCTTTGCAGTTGGATTTAATCAAACGTAAATGGCTCAGCTATAGTACTAAGGTGAATCAGATCTTGTAGAATATCTGGGGGAGTTTCTCTCTCTCGCTCTCTGATACTTTTTCTTTCATCCTCCAACTTGTCTTTCTTTCTGTTTGATTGTTTCTGTGTTACCCTATGGTTGTCAGGTTTGCTTCAGAAGAGGATGGAAGCAGGGGAATCTGTGGAGATTTATGTTGTCCGCAGGCCATGGAGCCGTATTTTCTCAACCCGCAGGCTGAGAGACATCTTTACATGGTGAGCAAATGATTAAGCAAGTGATATGATCCACAAGTGAATAAGCCCATTTTATATACACTGCACAATTTAATTTATTGATGAGAAAAATCTCTTCAATCTTTTATGAATATGAATTGCCTTTTTATTGACCTGCCCGAAAATCAGACACACCAATTCTGTATTATATTTATCAATTTAGGATTTCTTGTAACTTTCTTGTAACTGTCATGATGATCTGTAAGGAAATTAGTTAAGAAGGTATAATTCTGGTATGATGTGGGCTCAGGAGAGCATGGTTTTTCTGATCATCTTGCTTTATTATAATGTTTTTAGTTCATAATGCTTAAAAGATGAAGAGGAAATGTCTATGTATTTCTGAATACATATCTTGTTCTGTAAAAAATACAGAATAAATCATAATGAGCTCATTTAGGTCCATGTTCTTAGACTCTCATAATTGTTGCAGGCATCTCCTCAAGGCAATTGCCATGGGTCAAGCCCTGTCCATGTTGATATGTGGGACAGCTGTCACATGTCAGTACCTGGCTGAGAGCAAAGTGGAGACGCCAATGCTGCAGAGCTTTTTGAATTACGCACTGCTCTTACTGACTTACACCATCACTCTGGCTTTCAGGAAAGGTGAGTGACCTGCCTTGCTCTGTCAAGCAGTCCACACATTATGATTGATGGAGCAGCACTGTTCCTTCTTGCTTTCTTTCTTGTCAGTATTAGACTTCTGCACACTTGGTTCCTTTAAAATCGAATATGACCCCATATTATTCTTACATAATTTATGCAGAAAGTCTTGGTCTTTACTTTCATTGCTGATGGACTGCAGTGGAGACACCTGTATCTAGATTCAAGATTCTAAATAACCATTGTACACAGTTTTTATAGTTAGTGTTTTCTGTTCTGTGGTACTTTAAGTGTTTTTTATGAACAAATTGCTGAAGGGTTTGTAACATTAGTGATCCACATGAGATTTGAATCCTTGATCTTCGGGTTAAGAGTTTATTGAGTCAACCACCATATGACTACAGTGCTTTACAAAGGGGCTTGTCCAAATGTACAGTGCTTGTGTGCCTAGTAGTTAATTGTTTTTTTTAGCACTTTTCTTTACCTGCATAAAATAATGTGACATTACAAAGTGGATTTTGGACAGTTGACAGTATCCCAATTTTAGATAAAAAGGATTCTGGCTAGATTCAATCAGCATTTGTTCTTAAGTTTAGCTCACAATTAAATGCAAGTGTTATTTTTTTCATCACTGATACGGTTTGGCAAGTTCAATAATCACAAAAAGTAACTCACCAACTGTTATTTTTTTACAAAAAGCGTAAGACTTTAATTCAATTACAAGTAAAAGTTGAGGACAAAAGACGATTGAGTTCAGGGCTTCTGCCTGTAAAATGGCTGGAGACAAAAGTTGACTGCGAACTCAAATTATGTACATGCTTTATCATCTTACAATGTTATGCTTAATATTGATTTGATGTACTTATTTTTCTTTAGAAGATATCATGATTGAATGACAGGGTAATATGGCTTTTCTGTGGTATTCCCATATTCTCATTTTATATAATTCTTTCTTTGTATAGTGACATTTACTTTAAATTGGTAAGAAGTTGACCTGAAGCTGTACTGTGTATGGTTTGTCTTGTTTGTCTCATGTTTGCTCTTTCTTACTTTGCCCATTGAAGTGCTATACGAAATTCCTGTTCATGCCATGTTCACAGTAATAACCCTTAAGTTGCTTTTTCTTTGCTTTTAAAACATAGGTGATGAAAATATTTTGCAGATTCTGAAGACTAAGTGGTGGAAGTATCTGCTTTTGGGAGTTGCTGATGTTGAGGCAAATTACACTGTAGTGAAAGCGTACCAATTCACAACTTTAACAAGCATACAGGTAACAAACATGATCTATCACAATATTAAGAAAATGTACACGAATGTGCTTACTTTCTGTAGTAGCTTTGCAGGGTTAAATCAGTTAGCCTTCAGTTAGCCTATCACTTATGAGGTCTTGCACAACAGCATTCATCCAGTACTCAACAAACGTATACTCGCAAGCCTTAATTTAGGTGATGCAGAACTGGCTATTCTGAGGAACCTCCAGAGAGCTGCCATCACAACATTTATGATTTCAGTATACAGTGACATGACAAAGATGTGAGAGGTTTGATTGTTTTTTTGTATTTTTGCTTATTTTTAACACTGAATGTTCCAGATCTTCAACTGGAATACGATGAACAAACAAATAACACAGAAGTTTGATTAATGTAAAAATTAAAATAAGTTGTGCTGCAACTAATGCCCCTCTGTGAAAAAGTAATCTCCCCCTTGGGCTCAACAACTGGTTATGCCACGTTTAACAGCAATGACTGCAACCCAGTGTGTCCTGAAATTATTTAACCGTGATTAGATTTTTTCTATTTCCCATAGAAGATGTCAATATGCTTTAGGTCTGGACTTAAAATTTTTTCCATAGTCATTCTATTAAGCAGTCATTTCAGCCTTACTTGCCTGTCATCAATCCCATTTTGCCCAATGCCTTTATGATGCCATTCACACTCACCTTAACTTTTTTCCCTCTCTCCTTTTTTGTAAATAGTATTACAACCCAAATAATGATCTGACAAAATTCAGTATGAAGAATCAGAAAAAATGCGGAAAACCAGATTTGGGGGATAGCCCATGTACTTTGTTTTTCGTGTATTGTACCTTTGTAATACTGCTGCCCAAACAATTTATCAGTCACAGTCAGGATACACACGAAGGATCAGACATCCTCTGTTCAAGGCTGTGAAAGAATGAATCATTGCATGGATTCTCTGAAGAATGTGAAGATCAAGCTCTTTTCCAGAATCAAAAATAGTGCTCTGTGTTCCAGCTGCTTGACTGCTTTGTGATCCCAGTGCTGATGGTGCTATCTTGGATTTTCTTGAAGACTCGGTACAAAATAGCACACTATGTGGCAGTGGGTGTGTGTCTCCTGGGGGTTGGGGCTATGGTTGGAGCTGACCTACTCGCAGGAAGAGACCAGGGGTCTAGTGAGTACATATTTGGCATTGACACATAACATGCTTGATTTTAGGAAGTCCATTACATTTTTCCTTTTTTTTAACTTCTCCTTTTCCCCTGCCATACATTGTATTTGCGAAACCGCCATTTGAACTATAGATAAAAATAGAGCCGATCTCAGGCTACACTGCACACACCTCATTAAGAGCTACAAGCATATAATCTTAGACATTATTCATTTTATCCATAGATTATAATTCAGTGAAGAGATTCCATAATATGACCCACAGAGAGGATTATCCCTGGTTTTAAAATATTTATTAAAATATTTTAAAGTATGAATTTACTAGTTATGTAAATAAAATGAATGAATTATTTATGCAATTCAAAAGTTGTAGTTTGGTATAGGTGCATAAAGTATTTAAAGAAAAAGCTTTAGTAGGTTTAATGTTCAGGATGATTCAGAGTGTATGCTTTGAGAATATACTGAAGCAATGCAGAGTTGGTGTGTTTCTCAACAACAGCATATCATGCAAAGCTGCAGCCTTCACATTGAAATGCAAGTCATTTCCTTCTTGTATGCCCCTCACTGCTGTCAAGTAAGGATGTACACTCATTATATAGATGTGTGTCCAACTCCTAACTATGCTGCATTGTTGTGTGAATTTCCAATATGCAATTTGGAATTTCAGGATTACTGATTTTCTAATGTCATGTTCTGTCTTCTTTGTAGCCAGTGATGTTCTGCTGGGGGATGGGCTCGTGCTAATCAGCGCCGCCCTGTATGCTGTCTCAAATGTGTGCCAGGAGTACACAGTGAAGAACCTGAGCCGCACAGAGTTCCTGGGCATGGTGGGGCTGTTTGGCACCCTGATCAGCGGCATTCAGCTGTAAGACCTGCTCTGTATTGAGTGCAGGGTGGGGCTTTAGGGTCGGAGTGGGGGGTGTGGTCTAGTGTAGGGTCATGTAGTTTGGGATTCAGAACAGCAGGATATAGCTGCAAAGCCTACATTCTCCATGTCATTGTATTCTCATTTTCTTGTTAGCTGCTGTACTTAGTATAAGCTGGGATATTAGATTCAGAGTGTATCCTCCTAGCTAATTAAATTTACTGTATAAAGATCTGCATGTGAAGCAATCTGAACAGTTGTATTTTGTATTAATGAACCTGATGAAGTTGTATGGACATGAAACTGTGGAGAGGTAGGGAATATCTTTCCATTTTAATTGCCTTTACTGTCCTTTAGGAGAAGACTTATTTGAATCCAGTCTTAGTGCTTCTGCTGTACTGTTTTGTCCCACAGAGCAATTCTGGAGCATAAAGCTGTAGCTGTGATCAAATGGGACTGGATTATTGGTAACTTAATCCTAATTCATTATTTTAATTAAATCTAACTTTTAGTCTAATTCTAAATTTGATTTTTATTCTTTATTGTAATTTTCTCATGTTGATTGTACCCGTAACTAGGTATTCAGATAGTACTGTTTTTACCATACTCCTTGTTTTGGATCTCTCTTTAATCTGTTTAGGTGGTTTTAGCTGGACTAAGGTTTTGAAAGCAAGCAAGTCTTTTATGTGCTATTTTAATACCCAGTATGAATATGGCTGTGGGGTGGTGTGCACCAAATTGCTGACAGTGTGAAGTTGGTAATAAGTGTGAAACAATTTTGCACCTTGTGGCAAAGTTGTACCAGCTGTAGGAATGAGTAACACTCTAGTCAATACAAGTAAAATTGGAAAGTGAGCCAAAAGTATTTACAGCCTGAGGAGTATACCTGTTGGGGTATTTGGATAATTCTCTGATGAACAGTTCCTGTGTAAGAATTCCAGCATGTCTTCATATGTAATTCCTCATATGTGTTTTTATTTGTGGGTTATGTTTCCACAGTCCTGCTTTTCGCCACCTATGGCCTCTGCATGTATGCGTTGTACAGTTTCATGCCCATTGTCATGAAAATGACAAGTGCCACAGCAGTCAACCTCTCCCTGCTGACTGCAGACCTCTTCAGCCTCTTCTGTGGGCTCTTCCTTTTTCACTACACGGTGAGTGAGGGCAGATGGCAGCCATCTTGGTAAATTTCAAGGGGTCCGTTCCTACAAACGATTTGAAGTCCATGATGAAAATGCTATTTTACTTACTGTTGTACGTAAAATAGCATTTTAACACAAGAACTTATGTGAAATACTATTCATGCTAAGAATCCTGAGTTAAAAAGAATAGTCTTGAACCTGCTAAACCTTAACATTTTAAAAGTCAAGAGTTCAGCCTGGTTGTTTGAATATGCCTGGCAACATGCCTTTGTTCTGGCAGTCAGCAATTTTTGCTACAGCATGAGTGCACATAATAGCACAATAACAGCAGCACGATAAAGATACTGCATTATATGATGTGTGACATGAATAGACTGTGTGAGAATAGACACACACACATAAGAAGCATAATATGCGCTGATTTCAATCAGTAATCTTGCCATATGTTGTCACTTTTATTTATGCCCCCGAGGAATAAATAAAATGTAACATGCTTTTAGTATTGAGTTATTTCGCATTGATTACATTTTGATTACATTTTTCTTGTATGAGGAATTTTGTTCCCAATCAAAAATCCCAATCTAGTCCAATCAGGACTGATCTTGAAGAGTGGTAGAAGGACGATAATTGTTCAAACCCAGTCATTCGTACACTCAATGTATCTTCTCCAGAATTCCAGAATATGAGGAGAATTAATATACTCCTCATAATTGTTATCTAATAATTATTGAAACAGTTGAGCTCCTTTCCACTGCTTTGTATTGATAGTTTAAACATGATGGGCCTCCAGGCAATCTGCAATGAGATAAAACATGTTACTCTACTTTAGTGCACTCATGGAGTTGTTTTAACTCATCCCCTCCCCACGCTCCACTGTCCGCCCTTGTCTCCTCAGTTCTCAGGTCTGTATATAGTGTCGTTCGTGGTAATCACCGTGGGCTTCGTCATGTTCAATGCTGTGCCAACCACTCCCCCTGCCCCAGCGGCTGATCCCAGTGAGGGAGGGTCGGAGAACCCATCTGATGTGGACGAGGCTGTGAAACAGGAAGCTACCCTGGAGCTTGCCTCTGAGCATGATGGGCAGGAAGACGGGGCAGAGAGTGAAAGCATGGAGGTACAATGGGGACAGAGCACTGGGGCATGCACTGCAGACAAAAGCACCCGGATATAACAGCCCCTATAACAAGAAGGATTTTCTTTCTGTTTTTAGCATGTGGGAGTTTTATGTCAGAATCACACTCAAGGCATTGATACGGTAACCTGGGAACCCTTTATGGGCCTGAAAATTCCTTTACTTTGCACTATATTCATGGTTTCTTCTCTGTTAAGAGAAAGCACAGACATGATTTATATATTTTTTTGAGAAACAGTATGTGTTATTGTGTGTCCATAACTTGTATATTCTTTAAATACCCTGCAATCTAATAAGCTTGCTTGAAAATGCTTTTCTATCTGTAATTAAGATCAAAGTAAATAATTTATATCAGGGATTTTTACGTAATGAATTAATTGAAATTGAGATATTTCTGCTCTTAAAGAAGAGAAAACCTTGGCTGGTAAATCCTTCATTTTTGGCGTTCCCCATTTATCCCCAATTTGGAATTCGTAGTTGTAGGGGAATCCCATCATATGCAGCACCCACTGTAAGCTCAATAGGATTCACCCTACATGTATGTCCTCAAACATTTTCAGCCACCCACCACTTATGTAAAATGTACAGTCCACTACCTGAGTAATGCACTATTGCCATAGGACGATCACAGGTGCACTTGTTGATCAGAGGCAGGGACTTATTGAGAGGTAACCAAACCCTCCTCCTGTCTTGGGCACCACAATGGCCATACAAGACTCAGGGAAAGATTGGATTCAGAAACATAGGCTACAGTCATGAACCCTGAGTTCAGAATCAAGTCTTGCCAGTAGAAGTTCCTCACCTGGTTAAGCCAATTGGGAGTCAATGAACATTTTTCATGTAATGTCAAGGCATTACTCTGACATGATCCAGCACCAAAAATCTAAAAAGGTTCTTTGTGAGAGATGTTTGTTTTTAACATGGGTAGTTTTGGGTTTTTTATATAATACAGTAATCCCAACTGCAGGGGTTACATTCCTAAAAAAACACAGTGGTTGGTGAATCCACAGTTTGTGAAATGAACTTTGTATGGGGAAAGTAGGGTTAGGGTAACCTTAGCCTACGCTACAAAACATAATCTTTAAGCCTTTATTACACACTAAACTGTTTCAAGTGCATTCAAAATCAAGCAAATACTGAAATTAACAGAAAGCAAAACTGGTTTACCTTAAAATTCACTCATTCATCACATTCCTAGTCTTTTTCGCCACTGGTCACCACCAGCATTGTTTGCTTAAGGTTTTGGACCCATGATGACGAAGGGGAAAGTGGAATACGGGAAGCTGCCTTTGCTGTGTTGTTGCTGCCTGAAGATTGAGAAGTTGTGCTGAAATCTCTCTGTTTATCTCAGCTTTCCAGTCTTTCCCCTTCATCCTCATTGGTTACAACTCATTCAGAAAAATGCTTGATTTTGTATGCATTTGGGAGAGTGTAGTGTGTAATAAAGGCCTAAAGAATATTAAGGATTTTTAGCTTTAGCTAAGGTTCATCTAACCCCGCAGACCTGCGGTTAGTGAATTTGTGTACATTTATATGACCATGTACAAGTGAAGGCGAGGGGTTACTATAGTAATATGTTTGAATTGTACGTATGGTACTGTGTGCAGTTGAGCTAGTGCCAACTGTTTTTTTTTTTTTTTTTAATTGCAGGGTAGGTATTGTATTACTCCAGTGACATGCAGATCTCATGTTAATTTCTGTTACAATATTCTGATGATGCATTGCTGAGAACATATAAAGGTGTAAGAAAAAAAAAGAAAAAGCAAGGTACACTCCTTTTCTATCCAGATTATTCTACATTCCTTGTTACAGGTCAACATATTGTTTTGGGTTTTACATGATGTTTTATATGCACAATAAAGTTTACTATCAACACTTGCTGCTGTTTCTTACTGTTTTAGTTCTTTAATTGTTTACTTTAAGGTGTGTAAGGATATTGGAATTTAGTTCTTTTGAATGGGGCTTTGAAGAACAAAACATTGTATTTACATTTATAGTGTAGTGCATAGTGAATACACCAATATATCAACATGCATTGTGTAGTGACTATAGTACAGTGAACAAAATATTGTGGATACTTCACAATTACTGCCAGGAGTTTGCACGGGTTAGTTGGTTACTCATAAATTCACTGCATTCCAACTCCTCAATTACAGAGTGTATCCTAAAACTACCTGCAGAACGACCACTAATGTTTGAAACAGTAGAAGTAGCTGAAGAGATTTGTATGTTACATGATAACAAAAACACTTAATATAGTATAATTCGACATACCACTCCGGGTACTTTAACAATAACACACAAGTTACTTATGTATACCCCAAGGTTAAAAAGTAACTATTGCTGATATGAGACCGTAGTCGATGAGTGAGTACTGAGAACGCCATGTGTTTCTTTACAATGCAAAGTTGCTCGAGCAGGAGACAGGAGACAAACATATTTCTTGAGGTCCTGGAACTGTTGGTCCCTGACGATGCGAAATTTACTTATTTAACGGTTTATATTACTCGACGCATAAAGAGCTTCATTTCTTCGTCAACGGTACAGCTTTTGAATTTATAAATTATACATTCTAAATAGCATTCACTTGGTTTTTGCTGGGAGAAAGCACTCTTTTCCGATTATGAACCTATCAGAGATGGGAATTTGATAACGCATAACTTAATTTTGGTCACCGTGAATGAAAAAAGGCTTGCATGCACACTGACCTGAACTGGTAACAAGCCGAAGGTGTCTGTGGCTAATCAACCGCTTGGCGATTGCAGATCAATGAGGGACTGAGTCGTACGCATACAGTCTAAACATTTAGCTACTACAAGCTTAGCAACACTGTAGCGCGAGAAATACTATCATAATAAGCGACTGGTATGTTTCTGAATTGAAACACGCACGTTAGCGACTGATTCTACAGAGGATAGCGGATTTTGTGTTGGTGTGCATATTCACCCCACACGCTTTCATTCAGTAGTTCCACAGGAGATTTTTATACTTAGGCTGGAGCCCCAAGTCGCATCAGAACCCGTCATTGTTTGTGAGAACCTACCGTTTTACTGTCACCACTTAGTATAATGGATGCTGTTGCCAAATAGCCTACATTTTGTTTAACAAGAAAAGGTGAATGAGGATTGTCCTCAGACAACGTCCTTAAGCTACTTATGTAGGCTAGCTATCCGCCCATAAGCTAAAGTTTAGCACCAGATTTGAGACGAGCCGCAGTGGCTACAAGTAACCACAATTTTTCTCACAGGTAGCAGGCCAATATGTAGGACACGAGGATCTAAATATAGCCTGACCACCGTTTAAATAAGTTTTCCCTTGATAAAGTGAGGTAGACACGTGAAATACTGGGAACTGGTAAAAGAGGGGAGCGAAAAGAGGCTCACGTCTGGCTCTGAGGGCTAGGTTCACGGTGTCCAGTAGCACTAACGTCTCTGCAGTGTTATGCTGTAGGCGGCTCGATCTGCTCACTCTCAGTAAAACATTCATCATGGAGGAAAAACAGGTACCTGCCACGGAGTGAACAGTACTAGTGCCTTTGGAATCGCAGCGACGACTTCGGCATTGTGCGTCTCTTCTGTGATTAAATTAATTTTTCCCAGTGATTTCATTTATTGATTCGACAACATACCGTCTTCTACTTGTTTGAAATGCACGAATATATTTTGTCTAGATAATGATTAATAGTTGTATTGAATTGTGCTTGTCTGTGGATAGGAATAATGTGTAACGTTGGAAATTATTCTAATGCATTTGTGGTAAAAACAGAGGCATGTATGCGCTTTTAGACAATTTGTCATTTTAGAAATGTATGGGCTTAAAACGACCATAATTGCAAGAAGCAACTGCTGGTCTTACAGCGGCACAAGAGCTGTCGTGAAGAATATTGAGTAGCCTACCTCTGACTGACATTAAACCGCGACATGTTTGTAGGGATGTGCGTTTAAACAAGGATAGGGACAAGAAATTTGACGGTTGTGGTCGTCAATTTTTCCAGTAAAGGAAATATATTTAATTTCCTGCTCTTTTCCTAGTCTGTCTCAATGGAGATCATCTGCATGTAAATGACTTTTGAGGAAACCATCAAGAGGAAGAGAAACAAATAAGCAAAATGAAACATTTTTTGAGGTAGGTAATGCTTTGGTGATTGGCATAAAAGAAAACGCATTATTTGCGACCGGTATTAATTGTAAAGATGACACAGACGGACAGTTCTCACAATTATGCTCTAAAAGATGTTGATTTAAATACAATTATATCTTGTACGCTACAGACATTGACTGTGCATGATTTAATATTTAAAAAGATATATATTGATTTCAGTGACCCAGAACAGCAATGCTTGAACTTAACGAAAACCTAGATTAATGTGCAATGTATTTGTATACAATATTTAAGATGTCTTAGAAAGTGTACAAAATATTTATCGGACCATACAGTTGTTTAAAGGAAAGGTTCTATACGGAAAACACATAATATGTACTTTCGCTTTGTCTGCCTTGGAAATTATGTTTTCTACCAAACATACTACAGCAATTTTATATTTTGCAGTAAGTAAGCTGTTGCCTTCTATTGCATGAAATGATACAAATGACCTAATTACTGGAGAGAAATTCCTCTGGTTTTCCCAAAGTTATGTTTGGGAAAATCCGTTCATGTTACTGGAAAGAAGATGATGTCAGAAATTTATGTTTTGTTACATTGCAGACTATATTATTTTCGAAATATTCCATGTTAACACAAGCACGGTTCCAGTCTACCAGATCTGGGCCTTCAAGATGCTGTTTGACAATGCCTCTTCAAAGGTTATGAATTTTGAACTGTGCAGTTGGATTAAAATGTGCTTGTTACGTCCTTAATTACAGCGCGTGCTGTGCGCATGAAAGGATTGTGCCTTCAGAGTTCCCCTGATAGTGGTTAATGGAGTTGCCTCTTTATTGTGCCTCTGTTCCTCACACAAAACCGGAGAGAGCTTTGTTTGGGCCCTGAGCACAGCACTAATTAACATGCTTGTCAAGTACTCACCGTTGCTCTTCACTTGAATGGTGTCTCGAATTCTCAGGCGCTGAAGACCTGTTCTAATGCTGCATAAAACATTTGCTATGGTACTGTTTTGAACCAGCTTATTAATGGATTATTCCAGGTACTATGCATTATGTAGATGTGTTATGGGAAACAGAGAGTGATGCTTTTAGGTGTTATACTCTGCAGACACTGCAAAAATCACTGACTTAATTTTTAACCATATGACCGGATTGTCCCTGTGTACAATTTATCAACCTGTCATAGCACGTTGGGATCAGTGTAGTTTGTGTAGAAGCTACACACCATAGCATGAACAGTTTTGTTGTGAGTGTGTGGCAGATACTCAGTGTTACAGCATGTAGATGTGTTGTTTATTGAGAGCTACAAAATTGTGCAGGCTTGTTTTAGATTCAAAGAACTAAATTCATTGGTGGTTTTACCTTGACAGTTTCAGCTGTGGCTTAGTGAAAATAGTTTTACTGGTAGCCCCCTCTTAACGTGTCTTTACATATAATCATTCATACTTTTGCATTTAGATGTAAGGTGGATCTGCTTTAGTGCTTTATTATCTTTACACAACATACATTATATTTTCACCTGTGCACTAGAATTCAGATGACATGTGTACATTTATACAGATGTAAAACAGATAAGTGCATATGTATTAAAATGTGAATCAACCATAGATTTTTGCAGAACTACTGACTCTCATATTAATCTTGCTAATTGTTGTGGAGAGTTGTGCACACATGAGATACATGTGGAAAGACCTACAATAATATCATCCCCCATGTGGAGAAATAGCCTATTTCTGTTGGCTCTGTCAAGGCTGTGCTACATTACAAGGTCATAATGTATCCAGCCTGTGTCCCACTTACTGCTCTGTCTCAACTGAGCTTTTGAGGTATGTCTGAAACATGCACTTGATGGAAGATGGTTTTCCAATGAAATGAAATCACCATATTGAACAGGATAATGAGTTTTCTGAAACTAAACATAAAGATGGATAAGGAGAAAAGGCTGAATAAAATGAAAATGGACTTTGAATTGCGTATCTTCAGTTTGCAGGCTGCGCAAGATATAACTATACTTCACTATACATGATGATATGCAAATACAGCCTCATTTAAGGTTATTTTTGCCCATTCCTTTATAAACACCTTACTCACTCTGTACAGAATCATATATAAATAAGCATCACATCTTTATTCCCTGGATATGATTGCCTTGATATCTGCCCCAGTAAGGAACTGCAAGGCTTAGACCTTCCAAAGGTTCTCTGATCATTTTTCTCATCCCTCAGGGTTTTGACGCAGTTCTTTGTATTCCTGTACTGCAAATGTCTTTGGCGAACTCTGAAGTTTGTCGTCCGAAAGGTCACAGGAAGATGTGAGCTCCAGCGTATCTGCTACAACAACAAACCAGGAGCTCGTAGGACACTGAAGATAGGTGATTATTTATCAGTATCTTTAACAGTCAACAAAATAACTACAGTATGTAAATGCTACAAATAAGAAATTATTATTTTTGGAATGTACTTTTGCGCACCATTGAAAAATGTTATATTTGTTTGATTTCAGCAACATTTCCTTGAGTGCTTATGAAACTATATATTTTTTTGTCTTGACAGAGTCCTCTCTGAAGTATTCTAAGAATGAAGTGAGTGAACAATTTTATTCATGTGTGAAATTTTTCATTGGTATTACATAAGACTGAATTAGCTGGCCCATTACCCATAATGCACCTGTTATGCCAAATTCCATGCATGGGTATATTGTAAAAATTTTACAACAGTTGTACATACTTGTTGAAGCAGTACAGGAATACTGAATAGTTTGGATGGTACAGTAATGCCATGTAATTGGGGTGATGTGGGAATCTGCAGCTCAGTAATGAGACTCATTTCATGGTGATGTTACCTGCTCCTCCTCAGCTCCTGCAGTCTGCAGTCAGTGTCCACCCAGACAAAGTAGAGAAGACAATTGAAGACATCATGACTCTGAAAAAGATCAACCCTGACACTAACCCTCAGTAAGATATACCCAACTCATTCTACAAACAATGCTCGTTAAGCCGAACAAATATTACAGGATCTAGTCTGAGCTTACCACACCTATATTAGTACAACACACGTTTTTGATGTGTGTTGTACTAACGAGTGTTTTTGGTGTGACGATTGTGTTATTCTTTTCACCTGGCCTGCTGTTTTGTCTGTCCATAGGGGACAGTGATGTAGGTCAGTTTTATTACCTATGTAATTATATTTGTGCTGCCTGTACCTGCCTAGGCTGGGAATCTCTCTCCAGGCCTGCCTTTTCCAGATAGTGGGCTACAGGAATCTGGTGCTGGAGGTGGAGAAGCTGCGAAGAGAGCCATATGACTGTGAGAACCCGGAGCATGAAGAGATGTTGATGAAGGTAGAACACAAGGCTTTATAGCTGATCTTATATATCTACCTTTACACACATACTCTTATAAATATAACACCTGAAAATCCTTTTGTAAAAATTAAGTGGCATATTTAAATGAAAAAAAAAAAAAAGTGGAGTACTGCCACCTTCCCTGCCTTCAATTACAGGGTAAAAGTGCATTCTGAGCAATTCGGAGCAAGTAGTTCAACCCTGTTGCTTTCTTAAATTCATGTTTTAGCTTTTTTTTTTTTTGAAATTTTCATCTTTTATCTTGTAGTTGTCATCTTCTCTAAGCTTTCTTCTTATCTCAGCATGTTTGTTCTCGGATCTGCCTGGAATCCAAAGCGCAAACTGTTGAGGCAAAATCTTAAAGCAAGTTGTTGACAACATCTGCAGTTCAAACAGGGACAAGGGTGGACTCATCCCAGCCACTTGGAGGCACTGTTCTTCCCACAGCTGCCTGGACTTCAGAGTCACCTCAAAGGGATTGGCACTGTATTTCTTCTCTCCATTTCAGGAGAAATGTGTTCAGTTTGTAAGAATTTAATGAAAGATGTAGAAAAACATCATAAATGCAGCTGTGAAGTCTTCTGGCACCTTAATTGGGTTAGCATAGACATACAGATGATGCTTGTTGTCTTTTGTATGGCATCTTAAAAGGTTATAAAATGTGGATTCCTTCATGGATTGATATTTAAAAGAGCTCTCAGCTCAACAGGGCTGTTTTTGTGGATTCAAGACAGCACCTATGCTAAATGGATGAAACTTAATTCCTTTGGATGGATGAAATTGCACTAAAACAGTAATTAGGTTGTGCTATTAATGACAATAGCAGGGTCTGCACTGGTGCTGCAACAATTGGCCCAGCAAAGACAATCGCTCTCTATCAGCCAGTGTTGGTTGGCCAGGTGTGTGTGGAGGTATAAATCGACTGTATAATGACTTTGTGATCCTCTGGTGACTTAGGAAGCATTTTATTGATGGTGGATCTTCTGTGTTGAAAAATGTGAAGGCTCATCATCATGTAAGTTGGTGAAGTCACATGATTACAGCTACCTCACATTAAGGTCGATGGGAGAGGGTTGCTGTGTGAGACTGAGCAGTATTGCTGACAATACATAATTTTCCCACCATTTTATTTTATCTTTTAAACACTCCTGCTTTTCTGCATCATGGTTTTGTCCTTACTTACTGTAAGCGCATTTTCAGTTGTTCTCTATATGTTCTTTCCTGCAGCTGTGGAAGATGCTACGTCCTGAAACCCCGCTGACTGGACGCATCTCTAAGCAGTGGTGTGAAATTGGTTTCCAAGGTAACGACCCAAAGACTGACTTCCGGGGCATGGGCCTGTTGGGCTTGCATAACCTTCTGTGAGTATCTATGTGCTTGTGTGTGGTGAATTTAAGTATACCTATATGTTATTATAAACTTTATTTAAATAGAATGGCATATTTAGATTGAAAAGTTATTTTGCATGTGGTATCTTGGTAAAACAGGGACAGAGCAGGCATAGCACAATAGAAAATACTAGCATAAATATGCATTTGTGTGTGTGTTCATGCACTCAGGGGCACTTCCTGCATAGACAGGAAGTGGGGTATTCTGCTCTTCGATTAAGTATCAGAAATTATATAATCTGGAAGTGACCATGATACTGAAGATCTTGGCTTGGCCCTGATTGTCTTTCCTTGTTTCTTTGTCATTGCAGATATTTTGCTGAGCATGACAAGGCTGCAGCCCTGCAGGTTCTTCATGACTCCCTGCAGCCGAAACACAGGTTAGTCCCACCCACTGACCTTCACCTTCTTTATATGAGTTAACAAAGCCTCACAGGGAGAGCGCTGCAACATCTCCAGTCATCCTGATGCAAGAATACTCACTACATTTCAAAACCTAATTTACTAATAATTCCTTATTAATATGTTATACTTAATTCATTTTTGAATGTATGCTCTGATCCAGGGTGAATTGTCCACCTTGTATCCTGGGTACGAAATGGGGATGTTCTAATTGGGGAGACAGAACTGTTTAAAATTTGAAGACATGTCTGAGAATGAGAACAGCTGGCTTCTGAAAAGTAATTGATCTTTGATGAAAGTAGTAGTTTTTCCTTCCAGCAAGACAGACTCTGCATACATGGAGATTGTACTGGATTCTTGTGAGATCGAAAACCAAGATGATTATTTGTATGGATATTGACATGATGTGACAAACCATGTGACATGCCTTGTCAGATACATTCATATAAAGTTATACCATTACTTCTGAGACAGGAAAACAAGAAAACTAGTGATGACCCAAAATAACTTCAAGAAAGGAGGGGGAAATCATATGGGGTCTCTCTATCTGCCAAATTGTCATGTCTGTGATCTTTTGCATTTCACTCAGTTTCGACTCTTAGTTTTCTCACTGCATGCGTCAAAATAGAGAGAAATCCGGTGCATCCGGAATTCCCAGGCTTTGCAGTCAGTTTGCTTTTGATCTGCCTGTCTCACTGCATCCTCTCACTGAACACGTACTCTTTCATTCCTCTCACTCCTCTCTCTTGATAAGGACCATTTCCCAGGGAACTGCCAGGTATTTCATCCTATTCTCTTTCATTCATTCTTTTGTAATGCTGTTTAGTATTAATTTTCCTCATTTGTTTGTTTTATGCAGTTTTCATTTGCTTTTTTTTAAAATACGACTCATCTCTCCTCCCCCTCCAAAATGAATTATGTGCAAGTATACAGAACTGCAATAAGAAGTGAGGGTAATTAATTTCCTCTCTTTTTACATGAAACATTTTTTTACTATGGAATTGTTGTGGTGTGTTAAAATACCAGAACATCCAGTTTACTTGATCTGCAGATGTACTCAATATTGACAGTGTGTTGAAAGTTGGTGACACAGGGAATTCAGCATCTTACTGAGGCACATTAGATCTTGGTTGTTGGGGATATGAGTTTGCTCTGGATTCTGACTGCATTTTTCCCCCTCTGCTGGCTGATGTCTTTTATAGCAAGATGAGCAAGGCAGAATGGGAGAAGAAGAAGTTTGATAAAGCAATTGGGTAAGTATCTGCAGTCCTCTGTACATCTTCAATTCTACTCAGTGATCTTTCTGTGCCTGGTAAAATGGAAACGTGGTAAAATGTTATTCAATTTAGTTTCATGATATGAATTGGATTATGACCCTTGAATGAGGACAATAATTCTACTCTTACATTGAAGAATCTCCCCCAAACCCATCTTTAGACCTTGATCAACCCAAGGTTGTAGTCCATAGGTTGCATTCCACACCCCATGACCTCCAAGAAATGGAATGCAATGCAGTATGAGTTAAAGATCAAGACAGATATTGTCACAAATGTACATATTGTTGGTGGTTCTGCATTACTGTATGTTTTTCATGTTGTGTTTAGTCAAAAGCGCAATACTTCCAGTGGTGACAGAAGATAGCCTGGGCAAGCGACAAATCAGGAAGACTAAGCAGAAGGACTAAGCAATAGGACTAAGCAGTGAGATTTAGCTATGTAAACAGACAGAAAAAACTGAGCCCAACTTAAGAAGGGTCTCTCCCCCTACTCCCTGGTCCTCGCATACCTAATTTTATGGTTGGGGTGTGCCTGAAGTTTTATCCAGGACTTAATCTTATATTGAAACTTAAACAACTGGGAAACATGAGCTCTTAATGAGCATTACAATGACACCAAACATGAACATGTGTGAGTTTAGGGAGGAGAGTTGTACACAGTTGACATCCTTTATCCTCTGTTTAAGGCTTGAAAGGTGGGATTACTCATCAGAGAGACTATTTTTGTTGTGTGAGGAATTTGTAAGAGAAACAGTTGAAGAGTCCTGAAATTATAAAAATAACAATTCTTGTTCAGTCTGCACATACTTCTCTCCATGGCTAGATAGGATTGGAGAAATACTAGGATTAACTTCAGTTGTATTTCATTACCATTCAATAGCAATAGTGGACTGATGTTTGATACCAGTGCTGGCTAGACAGTCGGTCATGCAGCATTGGTCAACCACACACGCATACTCACCCAAAGCTTGTGCTACATCTCTTCTTAAAGGGGACAAAAACAGGATGGTTCTGGGCTATGAAAAGGAACAAGGCAACTTCTCCTTTAAACTGTCAGAGCCAATTGGATGAGTACAGTTAAGTGAAGTGTGAGAATAGGCAGGGATGTGGAGGCAGTGTGCAGGAAGGTTGCTGATTACACAGAAAAAAGACTGAGAGGGGATTTAAAATCACAGAGTCCTGTCCTTCGCAGTGCATACGTATGCCTTTCTATCACACTGATTTTGATAGTGTCTAATTTACTGTGACATCTTACGTACCCTGATCAAGAATTTTCATACAATGCACACTGCCAATCTTCTTTGTTACCCACAGTGCTTTATTTGCAGTGTACATGTTCACATTTGTTACATTACTCTTGGTTGAGCTAAATACCTGTGGGTTGACGTGGACTGTTCTTTGTGAAGGTGAGATAGATGTTCTCCTTTGCTGTGTCTTACAGGTACTCCTTTGCCATTGTCGGCATCAATATCACTGACCTAGCCTATGCGCTGTTGGTCAGTGGTGCCCTGAAAACCCATCTGTACAATGTTGCACCAGAGATGCCCATCCTCGTCCACTTTCAGCAGACATTCTGTGAGTGTGGCTGCCCACGGACATGCTCAGGCCAATCTGCATGCTCCACAGCACCCATATTAACATGCTGCTGCACGCCTGCAGTACCTACTGTACTCAGGCTATATGTGTGATAAACAGTACTGATATGTTTTGCTAAGGTGATATCACCTCAGTGGACTTATCGGACATGTAACTATTTGTGTAATCAGAAGCCCAAGGTTGCTGCAAGGATGTTGTGACTGGCATATATGGTCCGTCTCAACTCTGAGCAGCCCAAGTCAGCACATCTGTCCTTTTCTCTATATTCTTCCCAAGGCACTGCTCTGTTTAATGGGTACAAATTGCATCTGTCTTTAAAGGCTTTGTTTAACAGTTCTGTGGTAGCTTGCTCATCTTCAAATCGCCTGTCTTAAAGCTTCTGCTTCACAATCAACTCATGCTTGTCTCTCCCGCTCAGGTTACCTGATGCAGGAGTTCCACAAGTTTTGGACGGAGGAGGACCCCTGTGACATAATGGAGTTCAACCGCGTCCGTGCCAAATTCCACAAGAGGGTCCTGAAGCAGCTGAAGCATCCCGACATGACCCTGTGTCCCCACTTTGCCGCTTCCGACCTCCATCTTGTCAATCTGTAGACACCTCCATTCTCCAAAGCCTGTCCCTTAACCTTCAAGTTCACGCCCCATCCCAGTCTCCCTTCCTTTTACCCTTGCCTCATACATTTCACTGCCACAGTCTGACTCCCTCACCCTTCACCCCACCCACACCTGCCCTGCTGCAGCGCCCGGACACCAGCATCACTGAAGACCATGCCGATTGTATGCATGCATGGCAGTGCTGTGCCACATTATTCACTTATTATTTGTGTTATTTATTCCTGTTATCACCATTATTATCTCATTGTTATCACAATTATAATATGTATTATACAGTCTAGATGGGGGAATTCAATTGAAAGAGTACAATGTCACTGATATCACATTTCTTGAGTATGAGAAACACTGCGAAGACACAAAAAACATTATTTAAAAGGGGTACATCACAAGGAGGAGGTATAAGCTAATAGGAGGCTTAGCAGTACTGATTAGGCAGTTCTTTTCATCCCAGGGGAGCTAAGGAAGAGGGAAAGAAAATTAAAAACAAGGCAATCACACTGCTACATGCTGATGATCCCATAACATGAGATGAAGTGAAGGAAAAAAATGATAACATGAAGATTATAGAGCAGAGTGGGTAATTCAGCCGAAAACTAGATCAAGGATCTGTAGCCCCACTGAGACAATCACATGAAATATCTACTCATGCAGCCTAGAGTATCACCCTTGACCATTCATGTGTTTTATATTGACGCAGTAATTGTATGCATGTTTCTGTTAGGTAACAGAAATGTGTAATTCAACTTTACAATAAGGAAGCTGCACTTAGGACTTGAGTATTCCTTTGCCAAAAAATATATATAAACATATATAGCAGAAGCAATTATGAGAACAGGGAACTAATAGAACATTTTATTTGTGAATGTTATTACACTAGCTTCATGATTGTTTAGTGCAACAAAAAGGTATCTGCACTGATGTAAGTTTCAGGAATGTGACACGTTTATTCTTCGTTGTAGTAGCCAAAGCAATAATTCGAGGTTTGACAACATCACCGGTGCCTGCTGTGCTCTTGGCTCCGCATCCCTAGGACTGACACACACACAGCCACTCATTAACCTTTCTGCGTGGCACACTGTAACCATGATTTTCATTCAGTTGTTCTGAACAGCACTTTCAAATTTCACTGTACAGTATTGTTTTGTTGCACCATGGCACTTGCTATGGCTATTTTTTCTGACATGTATTTTAATTTAGGGAATTATTTTTTTATATTTTTGTAGCATTTCCATTTGAACTTCATCTTTGATATGTACTATTACATAAGCATGTTTTATAACTTAAATGCTTTCAGTGTATAGTCTGGTAAAGCCCTTTTAACTTTTAGCAGTTATCAATATGTTGGTATGTTGTATTGCATTGATGACCTCATGTTAACGGTCACAGGGTATGCATGCAGTTTTTTTTTACACAGTTATGATTAAGCTTTTATACAGTTTAGTCACAGCTGAAATGAAAAAATGCTTTACTGTCATATCATCCAAATTACTTAAAGAAGCAATGTATTATTTTTTAGAGATTAAGTATTAAATACGTGAGTGACATTTAAATGTGAATGCCTATGCCTTTCAGCAGTATTGTGTAGTAAAAAAAAAAACTTGATTGTAAATGTCAGCCTGTCGTAAAAATATGTTCCTTTGACACCTTTGCTCTCATGGCAATTAGAATGTTTTCAGCATTCTTTGAGAATTGTGTTCTTGTGTTCATGTTCATACACATTTTAATTATATAGCTGTGAAAAGGGAATTTGTGTTTTTTGAGTTGAAGGGCTTTACTGTAGTGTGCAATAATGATGTAGATGACATTATAAACAATAAACAAATATGCTGTATAAAAGTGCTTTAATGAACAAAATGTGTGTCATCTCACCAAGCCACTAAGATCACTGTGCATGGCAATGTTAGGCCAATATACTGGTCTTTTTCTGTGTTGTTTCTACAGAGCCCTGAATGTCAGAAAAGGGTGCTCGTGTATTTATACTAACAGCTTAATGTAATAAAAGCTTGACACCTAAGACTGACAGTTTCAGTTTTTTTTATTGCACCTCTGTGAAGATTTTTAAGTTGATAAGTTTACAGTCTGCTCAATGTTTGCCTCATCGCTGACCATGGAGGATTATTTCAGTGTTTGAGTTTAAGATCCTCTGTTTACCTGTGAACCATAGCCTGCAAATTTTATCAATCAAATATAATCACTGATAAGTGTTTGACAAGTCGTATGATGCTCCGAATATTCACAAGTGGGTTGTAAACAATTTCATGTACAGTAAAGAGGTGACTGTCAAATCTTTCAGTTAAACCCTCTGTGGATGATTCATTCAGGCTAAAAGTCTGTGGTCGGTACCATGTTTTCCACTAATCATGTCAAGAGATCACTTCCTATTACTGATCAGGGATCTCTTGTCAAGGGTTTTAGATGTATGTGGATCAAAGCATGCCTCACTGATAAATGAGTACGTTCTCAGTATGATTTGTTGTTTTATTTATAAATTATAGATTGTTATCAAGTTCCCCCTTTTACCCTCTTGTCTCAATTCCCTTATGAAAATGTTTATGTATGTCATTATGTGTCAGAAGAATGTTATAATGGTTGCTTATGACTGCCTCTGCATAAGTTTGTGCATCAGAAAATGGCTGAAGAACAGTCATGATTGTCATGATTGTCCATGATATCATAGTATCAATGTCATCATAGACATAGTAACCACAGCAAAGATTAAATAGGCATCTGATTTGGAGTATGTCGATATGAAATATAAAATTCATACATACTACTGTGTTTCAAGTATGATGACAAAGACACATTCATATCTACAAGGATAGTTTCACCCTCATTTGAGTAGCTTCTGCTCTCTTTTGGGCAATACTGGAACTGCATGACACACCTTTCAGCTGAGCTCCCTTATGCTACAACAAGGGAAGTAAAGTGATTCCACAGAAATCAATAACATGCATGCCACATTTTAATTGCAGTGTAAGAATATCATACAGAAAAAGTCAATACCATTTATGTAGAGGAAATAATTTTAGTCTAGATTGTGTATTTTTATACTAATGTCAATAATTCAAAATGAACATTACTTTTTGCTTTTGGCTTATTTTTTAACATAAGAAAAGCTTTAAAAAACAGGAATTGGGTAATAAAAATGTTGGAAAAAAACACATCAAACACAATCACATTTTCGGCAAAATTTTCAACCAGTATGTTTGATGTTTGATTTCACTGAAGGCAGGAAAGCTGGAATAAAAAAAAACCGGACAAAGCTTTTCTGTATTTCAAACAAGACTCTTGAGTATGGTTACTGTTCCAGGCCTGCCATGACCCTCCATTTTGTCGCGGACAGGGCCGGGAGGGGAGCTCTTCTCAGTGTGCCTCAGTCCTGGTAGCTCTTTATCAACAGCCACATGATCAGCAGTGTGATTAAGACGATGGTGAAATTCAGAACGAGTTCCTGGGCGGAGCGATCCATTCTGTTTGGGGATGGGCAGTATTAGGTCTGATGCTGAAGTGGTTGGTATAAGTACGCTGTTAACAGCAGGAAAGTTCACACACTGGATCCCAATGAGGCAAGGATGACCTGTTGTTTGAAGAATCTGCAGGTGAGAAAAAATATTTTCTTTAAGGTTAATTTATTTGAGTTAATATGAGCTGCATAATATGCGACTTGTTTAACTTAAACCATACAACAATCCACACAAGCCATATAAGCCAACATAAAAACATTGACACAATGTGTAGTCTCCCAAGTCTTGTTTTCTATGAAAATGAGTTAACACCAGTTTTCTTATAGGGAGAACAACATTGAATGCAATCCATAGACCCTCCATATTTATTTGAAGACTTGGCTCTGAGCTTGAGTGAAAGTATACTTTGGCATGTGTCCATTTAGGTTTGCATTATTTAAAATATGCAAAGAGGGGCATCAAATTGAACAAGAGGTAAGATTTACTACATCGCTGCAAAAGAGATTTGGGTTCATATGATTTGTTGAAACAAGATGCCCCATTAGTTTGATAAACCTGACACCAACTGCAGTGTACGAACAGCTGTGCGGGACTGGAAAATACCAGAGGTGTCAGGAATGTTGGGTGTTTCCCCACCCTTCTTCATCCCCTTGTTATGTTCCCTTTAGAGATCTAATATTAAACATTGTAATCCTGGCTGATATCGTTCAGTGGATCTATGGATTTGGATGTGACAGGCACACCGATTGTTCCATAAGAAACCTTAGAATAATGTTACAGAGGATTTATGCCATCTATTACCAGTATAGCCCTCAGTCTAAAATCCCCTTATCTACCACTAGAGTGGAGTCACAGATTCTGACAGCTGATTGGCTGCCCATGCAGAAGAGCAAATGGAAGCATCTTTGATCTATGTGATCAATAATCATAGGGCGGACGTATTCTTAATGTGTTCTGTTTCCAGAAATAAAAAAATATAACTCAAAGCAAAGATTATAACATTCATTTTCATTACAAAGTAACATACAACTTATTTAAAATTAAATTTCCAAGTCAACCATTTACAAAATTAAGCAAATACAACTGATAGTTGAATATTGGTTAAAAATTGCTTACTTTCAAAATTAATTCACTATTTTTCTTCTCCTATTTGTGTATGCTAATGTTTGATCTAATGACATGTGTTAAAGACTCTCTTTATCTTGGACAGTTGAAAACAAAAATGGACACAACAAAACCTGTATTGTTAGTGGCAAATGGTGTAACTGTCATAGAAAATGCAGTACATGTTTATATTTAATTGCATACTGCTTTATGTGAACTGTTGTGAGTAGATTTAATAAGTGTTTAATATGGATAGCTCAAAAATACTTTTTGTGAAGATATTCTCTCTTTAGCAGGCAATCACTATTCAATGGACATACAGCCTCCACCCTTTATGACTTACCTGGTGTTGTGTAAGGCAGGTATATGGACTTTGTGCCTGGTGTAGTTTTATGCCTGTGTGGTATATTTCTTTGCTGGCGGTATGTCCAATGAAGTGCAGAAAATTTGTCACTGGTGGTTCAGATGAGATGATACCCTTCCTCTGCTGATACTGCTGGACTGGTTGTTTTGGTACTGGCTTATGGCACCTAAAGTAACCAAGGGAAGGGGGTGGGGGTAGTTGGGGGTGAGAGTTGTGCAGCTTATGATCTGTCAACACAACAGCTGATGTCACATGCCAGATATTTTTGGGCCAATTGCTAAGCAACAACAGAATGCACAATAGATTTGGAGGGTGATTTTATTGGGTGTTCCAGGGGTGTGATTAGCCAGATATTTTTAAACACCTATCAGAGGTTCTTTTTCAAGCCAACTTGAAATTGAGACATGAGATAAAAAGGTGCCTCAAAAAAGACAGGAACCAAGGTAAGCTTTGGCTTAGAACTTAGACCTACATTTTAGGCAGGTCATACCTTCAAGCATCTGCCAGAAGGAAGTGCAGATCCCATTCTTCCTACTGGCCAAATCATATCTGCTGGTCATGACTGCTTGACAAGAATTCCACTGACCTTCACTTCTGACATTTAAAAAATACTCTCTGTGCAATTTGGAACATTTTGCTGCTGGCCTGTTTTGGTACTGCTGAGTCAGATGTTGTATTTGGATTTGATAGTCCCGGATGTGTCCAGTCTTTGAAATTAAATGAAACATGCAAGTATTAGGACAGATTGGTTGATCATCTTTGGTTGTCTGCAGGTCCATATCCAGAGTACCTGGGGCCTATAGTCTTAAAAAAAGAACTTCACCAAACTGATACAATGCATGATATTAAATGCTAGGCTGCTACAAACCTCTTGGTCTGATGACTGAGGCCTGACATGGAGATATCAGGCAGAAATGACATGGGGCAGAAAAGACAATTAGGCTAATTAAAGATAGAGTGATAGAGAGAGCAAGAGAGACCTAAGGATTAGAAGTCTCATGGTCTCAATATTTATTCCGCATAGCAGAGACATGTCCAGTACATGCATGTAGAGAATTGTTTTTTTTTTTTTTTTTTTTTTTTTTTACAAGAAAAATCATTTGAAACTCAGGCTTTATGGGAGAGAGTTCAAAGTGTGACATCATTTTGATTCCTGGGGTGGTGTTTGATTTATGACTTACCTGGGCTATAAGCATGAACAAGATTGTGTCCAAACGCAAGAAAGTGATTAATGCAGGAACCAATGAGGAGATAATGGGTTTACAATGAACAACATTTATTTTGTTTGTTTAATTATCAGTATTAGATTATGGAAATGTAGAGAAAAAGACAGTTTGCTGTATATAAGCTATGGTGGGTGGAAATATTTATTGTACTGTTTTGGTTATCCCCTGTAGTGTGCTCATTACCTACAGTCTACACTGATTTGCTCTGATTGCTCTGACAGACATGTCTCTATCGTTCTCTACCATAATATAAATCCATAAAATATGCCCAGGAATGATAATGTGGACTCGTTTCCTCACACTGCTGTGTAGTGTTTATTTAGAAAATTTCAGGTTTGCAGTGCATGTGTGAAGGGGCTTAAGTCTGAGAGGGGAGACACCCTTCAGAGTCTCTGTGTATCGGACTACAGTGTACTGTCTCTCAAAGCTGCATGACTAGAAGCCTTGCAGCCCTAACACAGAGTGGTGCCTTTCCCACAACAGAAGTGTAGTGTATAGATATGCAGCAGAGAGTTTACATAGAAGACTGTGGATTCCTTACAATGTGTACTGATGGGTCTAAAGTGGCCTTTGATGTGCCAGTGCTCAGAGTACAAATAAAGAGAATGACAGATCAATTGCTGGTGTATGAAGGGGAGATGGTGGTACTTCCAGTAGCATAACAATGGGTGTAGTGCAGCATTAATCAGTTTTTAGTCCTGTAACTCAGGCAGACAAGATTTGTTGTGAGTTACTGCAGTCTCTATTCAGAATTAATGGGATGGGTCCCAGCTCATGCATGGGTTTAAGGAAATGAGTAGACAGATGTGTGTGATGCTATTGTGACAAAATAGTTAGGAATGAATACTAGTAATGCCCTAAGCAAAAGCATTGGCAATTGCTTGATTAAGAAAGAAAACAAGAGGAGATTTAAAAGTAAGAGGGACAAAGAAGTCAGGGGTTCATACTTTGTTGGAACAAGTTGAAAAGGAGAAAGCTGAGAGGATCACAAAGACGTAAAGAGGAATTTAAATGGTCATTTTTAATTTTTTTTTATTTTGGTTCCTCGATTCATACTCTCATGCAGTAGAAGTAAAGCACGGGAAAACTGTTCTCCCACCGCCATAACACTGTGAAGGAGAAGAGGAAAAGACTATTGTACCTTCTCCACTCCAGTACGGTAGGTGGCGGTCGTAAATTCGCCGTCATTCCGCCAGTAAATATCATCAAAGAAGGACAGGAATATATCTGCTCATAGCGTGTACGGTAAGCAAATGGAAATTAATTAGCTGTTGGATCAAATAGCAACCTTGGTAGTCATTAAAAACGACTGTCGGTTATAATTGTTTTTTTTTTCCGTTGTTATAATTTGTTGTAATTTTAAAATCATGTCGTTCCCCAGCTCTGTGCGCTAGGAACTGTGTTCACTACCACACTATTTAGTCATTACTGTACAATTTGTAAGCTTGAACGCTACCCAGCGCACGTTACATTTACGTTAGCAAACATAATAAACCGTGACAAAGCCAACTTCGTTCATTTGTGTAACGAGTTTCTTGGAGTATTTAAGTCGCAGAAATATTAGCTGGATAGTCGCAACATTTTGTGCTTACACGAGAACTTCACTTAATAAAGCAATGTAGCTAGCAAGTATTTTGTTTACTTTGGTCCTATGCGTTTCTGGAAATGTGAATAAACTTGTTCGGTGCCACGTACATGCTTCATCGAAGTACTGAAGGTAGAATATTTTTATTGAATTTGGGGAATTTAGGATGTCATTAAAACACTTGTAATATAATATAAAAAATTCTGCCACTGATTCTGTCACTTGTGTATGAGGGAATTGTACTAGGTTTTAAGTCCTCTTTGTATTGTAACATTCTGAGTGATTGTTTGGCATGTTTTCACATGTGACTTCCAATAGGAGACCATCCCAACATTAATATTGCGCACCTATCAGCAGATTTACCAGCTTTATAGGTGACTGTAACCGCTCAGCCACAGTTGTCAAACTGGATGCTCTCCTGGGCTCCGACTTCTCCAGGATTGGCCACTCCTCTTTGGCCAACAGCCTGGATGTCCTCCACATGAAACACCTGAAGCGGAAGAGGAAAAGCAACTACAGCGTGAAAGAGACCCAGGTGCTGATCCGTGAAATCCGCAAACGGAGGCACATCCTCTTCTCTAAGCAGCAGAACAGTGCCATCAAGGAGCTGAAGCGCAGAGCATGGGAAGAGGTGGCCAACTGTGTCAATGCTTTGGGTGAAGGCGAGCTGCGAACTGCCGCTGAGGTAAAGCGGAGGTACCTGGACTGGAGGGTACTGACGAAAAGAAAGCAGGTCCGTGCAGAGTTGTCTGATCTACATGAGAATGAGTATGACTCCCCATCCTTGAGTAACGAAAACGTGATTAACAGAGGAGACCCATCTACAAACCTGAGCAGTTTCCCCAAAGATCTGGACTCTGATTGGCAGGACCTCTCCAGCATGGGCAAGGCTGGCAGTCACCCATCTTCTGGAGTTAAGGTACCAAATAAGGAGAGAAACTTTAACTGTGTACAAGTGTGTTGTTTTTATTGTATGTGTTTGTGTGTAAGTTTATGTTATGAATAGTTTTGTACTACAGATATATGGTTCCATTCAGAGCGTCACTTCTGAAAAGAATATTCTTATGCATGTTGCATTTGAATAAGTTTTTTATTCCTTCAGTTTTTATGCGTTGCAGCTGGTGGTTGAGGGCAGAGAAGAAGAAGAAGAGAAGGAGGAAGAGGATCATTTTCCATCCGTTCTGCCAGACATGGACATGGAAGGGTGTGTACCAGAGATGTTCTCTCACATCAATGAGTTCGGCATGCTGAACAGCACCAAAGGAATTGCCAACCGAGACTCAATGGCGGAGCTTGCTGTAGAGGGGGCGGGCATAGCAGGGATGGTGCTGGGCATGGGCAGTGTAGAAGACATGGGCTTACTGATTGCCGTGGAGAAGCAGCGGTTGGAGCTAGAGAGGCGTCGCCTTCAGGTGGAGACGGAGCGGCTGCAGGTAGAGAAACAGTGCCTCCTGGTGGAGCGGGAGAAGCTGCGGCAGGTTGAGGTGGAGCGTGAGCGCCTGCAGGTGGAAAGGGACCGTCTGCAGGTGGAGAAGGAGCGGCTTCGGCTGCTTGTGTTCCAGGCAGAGCGGCCGCTGCCTGCTCCCCCCGCAGACTGTGAGAAAGAGAGGAAGGTGTGGCCACTGACGCCTCAGCCCCAGCAGCAGCAGCAGCAGCAGCCGCAGCCGCAGCCAGCCATTGACCTCGAGGCACAGCGGCTGCAGCTGGAGAAGGAGAGGCTGCAGCTGGAGAAAGAGACTCTGCAGTTCTTCAAGTTTGAGGCAGGCCGGCTGCAGATTGAGAAGGAGCGCTTCCAAGTGGAGAGGGAGAGGATGCAGCTACAGAAGGACGGGCAGCAGCTAGCCCTTCATCAAGGGCATTAGGAACATTGAAACCTCTAGGGCAAATTTGCTAGCAGCATTTTATGGGTCTGTATGGGGAGTTATAGGAGTATACCCTTACTGTCTGTTTAACAGGTGCAGGGATTGGTGCATTTTCTCAATCAAAATACAATACAGCAGAAATTAGCTTCTTTGATGGAGCTGTATTTTTGCAGTTGTGTTGGATTCTTATCATGCACATATAGTGACATATATGCACACAACACTGACATAATAAGAAACACAAGACTAAGGACCATAAATTGACTTTCAATCCAGACCATTTCCATTTCTTTGTCATGCAAACATTTGGAACTGTGACATATCCATTGCTACTTATGCCATTATGACCCAATTGCTTTGTCTCTGGGTTCCCCACAAAGCACAAATGAGAAGCAAATCATATTACTTGTAATGAATTTTTCAAATCCGACATTTTCATGCCTGTCAATTCCCTCAGATTCTAACATCTGCTTGCAGAAATTTTGTGAAATGTTGTGGAGGTTGTATGTTGTCCTTATATATTGCAATATATAAACTGTCATTAGTTGTGGCAGTTAATATTTGAAGTAAAATCCCTCTGAAGATGGAGTTAAATGAAAATGTGCTTTTTACATGCATACAAATAATTGCTAGAAATGATCACATTCAATACATTTATACTGTATTTCTGGGAAAAAGAATTGTTGTTTGATGTTTGATTTTTGATTTCACAAGGAAATGATAAAGTAATGTTTAATGGAGTAAACAATGAAGTACAGTAATTGCTTTCTTACATGTATCACATAAAAATGTACATATGAATACCACCACTGTTTTCTTCCTCCCATCTTCATAGATATGTCAGAGTTCTATATAGGTAATGTTTCCTCATTGCTCTGCTTGTTATTTATGTTTCCAAGCCATGAAAGGAGAACTTGTGCGTAAATACATTACAGATAAATAATATGTAGCACTCATTCACCATATTTCTTATTTAAGGTGTTTGGTGTGAATCAACAATTCACTTGTGTAAGTTTTACAGAGAGATTGTTCAGTCATTGAAAATATTTACATTGATGGATGACTGAACGATTGTCTGATTGGTGGAGGAATGCCACTGTAAAGAGGTGAGGTGTGAATGCCAATCAAACATGAAGCATTCACTTGTAATTATTGGGTGAGTATTTACTATGTTAATATTATGATCGGTGACATTGTCTATAAGTACTGTTAGCCTTTTTTTGTGCTTGTCCTGTTGTCTTATTAGCCTCTTGTCAAAAAAAAGTGTTGTCAAAAGAGTTCAGAAATGTGAATGTGCTCCTGTTGATTAATCACATTTTTAAATACAGAAAAAATGTCAGTCTATTGTATATGATTCATTAACTTTGTACTTTTATTCAGTTTTTATGCATACTAATTATCAAAATAGCCTTTATTAACTTTTTAAATTTTTTAACAATCTCCATTGAAATGTTTTAAAGGTAGTTTTAAATGTAGTTTGAGTGATTTACTACATGACAGGTTGTACGAGCACAGATTCAGACACTTCCATTCTCCTCTCTATATTAGTGGATAGTTTGTTCAGGTGTTATCGAAACCAGAAATGGCTGTATATGGTCTAAATTACCTGTTTTTTAATTTGCATTTTAGAAATGGTCAGTCATTCCAACCATAGCTAACAGTCACACAGTTTGATTGTCAGCAGTGGTCTCATTCACTTTCATTAAATTCTTCTTACTTTTCATCCAGACAGAGTGCCTATGAAACGTGCACAGAACTTCAATTCCTGTGCATACCCCTGGTGTATCTGATGATGAATGCCAGTATTGGTCATAAATTTGATGTGTGTTGCTGGTTCATGTGCCTGAGCAATCCCATAAAAGGCATGCTGACTTCAGAGTTGTGTGTTAACACTGAAAGGGAGAAATCAAAGACGCATCGTCTGTTAAGATGTGCTCTCTCACCATTGTTTAGTGCTGGATTTGACAGTATGCTTGTAGGTATTAATAATTTCATAAATCACTTTTATCAATAAACAAAATGAATAACAGTTATCCAGTTCAATAAGCATATATGTGTCTTGTTATATCGATAACTATAATCATCATACCAATGATATTGAAATCAATTATTTTAACATTTTTCATTATGTTACCATTTTCATTTTGAGAAAAAGTCACCCCATATGTTTTTTGAATCTTCCTTCTTGACAACAGTCCTACAGTGTTGATATCAGTCACAGCAGTCTACTTTGGACTTAGTGGACTGCTGTGACTTTCTATAGCTTTAAGTTCTCAACAAACTTTAAGTAGTCTATGAAATATCTGTGTTAAATTTGTGGGCCTCCACCCCAACGATATTTGAGTGCACACATTTTATATGACGGCCCTAATCAGTAGCTGATTTAGGCCTATAATTGTGTTTATTAACATTTTACTGAGCTCTTTAATTATTCAGGTTGACTTTGCTTAAAGGACAAATTATTTTTAAATGTAAACCTCCTCAGTATGCTGTACATGCCTTTATACATATGTTTCAAACACACATATTTGTTTTATCAAAGAGCAAATTAAAAGAAAACATGAATTTTGGAATGTTCCTGGAAACCTTTGTGACCGCAATTTATGAACAGATATGATCGTTTACATATTTTGTGAATGAGGCCCACTGACGTAATATTTCATGTTTTGCAAGATACACTCACCAGTAATTTTCCTTTTGAATTCAAGGCTGTTGTTAGGTGCAATTAGATTTGTATGAGAAGGACAGATTTTGAGAGGCTTACTCTCTTTTGGTCTACTTAATACATCTCATCAGCATGCTACCAGTAGCTTCTGCCTTGTCTTAAATTTACTCCTGTAGCACTCTTCTGCTGTTTAATGTAGATACAGCATGGATTCGTGCACACTGAAGTGTATAGTTATTCAGTGTTCAAGTAATTTCAGCATGGAACTAGGTTATCAACAACCTATCATCTAGGTCTTATAGGTTCCTATTATGAGCATAATCTGTCTCTTTTCTGTAGAATGTCAGAAAATATTTGAATGAGGTATTATATGTGTATTAAACATCTAAATACTATAATACCTCTTTCTGTGAAATGACTTGTCGGTTCCAGCTGAATGCAACACTGTAGTGCTCAGGCAAAACACAGTCCTCAGTATATCTGAAATTCATACCTGTGACAAGCCAACTGAATGTTTAATGGGAGATTCCTTGCTATGCCACCAGGAGGCAAAAAGACACAAAGACAAGAATGCTGAAATTCATATTTTACTAAAAAAAAGATCAAAATAAAGACATACAATTAAAGCCAAAATAGGAAGCCAATCAGGATAGTTTTACAGACATGTCAGCACACAAATGCTTGGTCTGAGCAATGTACCACTTGTATAGGCCTTGTTACCTATCCTCCTAAATCTTCCAGGCGGTTACAGAAAAGCTCCTCTTGTCTGTATCTTTGATTTGTGTGTGTTTGGAGGGGGCTTCAAAATTAAAACTTTGCACTTTATTGACAACAATACAAGCTGAAGCAGGTTTAGGAACAAATAAAATTGAAAAAGAGAGCAAGGAAGTGTTCACTTGAAACCTTGAGGCTGAAAGATTGTCCTTTTGATGCCTTAGTATTAGGATGTCCTGAAAACAACCTCCCAAAAGTTCTAATTGAATATAATACTAGACAAACAATTCCCCTCACATTTCAGCACTCACAACAGCACTCATTTCCCCTGCACATTCAAGAGCAGGTAGGTGTATGACAACAGACTGAAATAAAGGCATAAAGGAAATCCACAGTGTTTAAATGTAAGGGCCAAAGCAGCAAGCTTCACTCTGGCCATGGCTCTCAACACTACAAACAGTGTCTACATTTGATTTTTATTAAAAATTATTTAAATCTGAAACTCTAGTTACAGTTGATTTAATGAAAAAATAAACATTTCCTTGGTTTATTTTTTTCTTTCCCCCAATATCTCAAATTTTAACAGCTTTTGGAATATAAACATACAGTCAACTTAAAATGGGCAATCTACAGACATCAAAAACATTGGACTGTCATTACTCTCAAATTGTGTGTCCAAAGAAACACAGCTCATTTTCAGGATGGAAATCTGGGCAATAACGTTCTGCACTGGGAGATGGCTGTGTGCAGTCTGGTCCAGACAATAGTGAGGATGGGCATGGTTTGGGGTGAGACCACTGCTAACATTCATTTTGAATTGAGACAGGGACTGTCCTTAGGGAATTGTAGCAAAGCTGATGACATTGCAAATGTGATGTTGAGTATGGTCTTTCATCTTATACATATGTGTGTGTGTGTGCGTGTGTGCGTGCGTGCGCGTGTGTGTGTGTGTGTAAATATATATGATTTCTGTGATGAGTTAGTTTTACTTATGAGTGGTGCCATCATATACCCATTATTGCAATGACTTCTTTCTGAAAGATGGTTATAAAAGAGAAATATGTTCTGTTCACTATTTACATCTATTAAAAAGCAAGCATGTTGTACAGTCTCCTGTCTCTTTAAAGGACATTATAAATAGCTTCTATTGTTTCTTTTTCACAGAATTTACATGTTTACTTTCCTTCACAGTACGCTGTGTAATACGTATTTATTTTTTTTTATCAATATTATCATTATTGTCATTGTATTAATATTATTATTTGACCCCTGCAACAGTTGGGGCTGCCATCCATGTCAGTTATAGGTATTCAGTGGGTTGTTTACTGTTATGTTCCTTTAATTCTGCTTTAGGCAAGACTTCAGTCAAGTGTTTAACAAGCATATCCACCATTTTGTTTTATCAAACGATTAATGGCAAAAATTTGCAAAACAGCACAGTTTGTTTCAAGTTTACAGTTTTCTGGTCATTTTTTTCTCCTGGACCCCATTACTGGCTGAGCATGTGGCCCTGGTACCTGCTCTTGGCAGATGCCACCAGAGCAACTCAACCATTAAGCAAATCGCCTGCAACGTCCAGTTCCTCCCATTGGTGATCCAGTGAAAGTGGAGGTGTTTTTTTGTCTCCAGTCTATCTGATGTTGGCAGTCTTCACTGCATTTCCATTAGTTCATCCTCACATGACATTGTTTTCCTATTATGCTGTCTGCATGTCACTCCTCTTTATAAACATTTTTGTGTATTGATTTGCTTGGTCAGCATGTTGTTGATGTTGTTGTTATTTGTTGTTGTTTATTTATTTCCTGTTGTGTTGTGATAAGGCACTAGGATATTTTTGGTTTTCATGGTAAGTCCGAGGACACCAAAGCCAGGCCTGAACTCTGTCGGAGAGATGGTCCTGTGTGGACGGCCTTGGGGCAGTCTGGGGTCAGGACACGTCCGTTCTCTCCCACGCTGCCCGTGATCGACAACCGAGCCTTGTTCCGCATGGCTTCTGTGAAGGTGAGCTGCGATTTTGGACAGTGCATGTACAAGAACAAAAGAAAATCCAAATAAGTTCACTCATAACCTCTGTGACAGAATTAACCACAATGATGACAGGAAAAGGCAGGCCATGGCAACAATAAACACCAAAGCAGATTGAAGACAACACTTTTCTAGACATCTGCATTTCTAAGGTTACTGGCAAGACCTGCAATTTTTGGTGATAGTGCTAGTTGAAAGGTTTGTGGTAATTGATCTGTACAGGCCTAGGGACTTCATGTTTCATTCCAAATAATGCGTGTTCTCACATTCTCTCACATTATTAGAATGATATAGCACAGTTAATAGTTCTCTGCTAACTGTGAGGTTTTTTTCTCAGTATTTTACTGTCAATTAATATTTCAATTAATCCATAATATGTAAATACTCTATATAATAATACTGAAAATAACGAATGTACTGTATGTAGAACAGTTGTATGTAAAGAATATTTTTTATATTATTTTTTGACTAAACATATTCCTTAATAAATTATTGAAATGTGTTATACACAAGCATGCATGTTAATCAAATAAAACAATAACTTAAATAATGTATTCAATAGCAGGTATATATAGTAGGTATATCATGGAAATAATTCATGAGTAGAACAAAAATTTAATAACATTTATGTCACTATATCATATAAAATATGTCCCAAAAATGTTCCATATTTGAAATGTAATATTTTACTTTATATTTTTCAAACAACCTTGTAATTTGCATTATTGTCTTCCCCTTTCTTTAGTGTCTTAAGCATAGCTTTGAGCTGGATCAGACAACCACTGTCCTTCCTGGTCAACAAAACAATATAGACTGATATCAAAAAGCACATTAGCTCATCCCAGATCCTTGAGGGCCATGCTATCCATAGACTTTCAGGTGCTGGATCACCTGTGTTGTAATTAATACTAAGTACTCAGTCTTTACTGTGCCATCTTAGCTTCCCTCCAAAGTCCTGAGGGTGATTACGGTTAAGAGCTGGAGAGCCAGCCACATCAAACTTGGATTTCAACAGCTTTTTCATAGAATAACATATCTGAACATTTAGGAATTCTAGAAGAACCCTTTAGGCCCAGAATGACTGCACTTGTCCCACCCCCCCCCCCCCCCCCCATACTCATTTATAGCCCATTTAGAGGGTACACTGATTGCAATGCAGGTGCCAGTAAGTAACAGTCAACAATATACACATAATCTGCAGCCAAAAAGACGCAACCAAATCTACAATCGCTATTCAGCCGCAGACAGCCCTAAAGGGAAACGAATTAAATGAAAGACACCACATCTAGAAAAAATGAATAAAAGCAAAACAAGAAGCTTGTATCACTGGCCACATGGTCACACCACACGTTTGCATCACGAGAACTTTCACCACCCCACTTACTATAGGAGACCCTAAGTCCTACCCCTAGATTTTAACGCCCTCGGTTCCATATACGTCGTAACCTTCTCTATATGTGGCTAAATTCTGGGTGCTCTGTGCAGGGCTGGGGCAAGGACTGGGAGTGGGGCTGGGGGTAAAATTGTGTTCAGTCGATTCCACCTTCATTCTCTTGGCCTCATTTCTGGACTTGTAACAGAACTCTATGAGAGCCACCAGCATGGCTAGGCCCAGCCCGCCCACCAGGATATAGAACACCCCAGCCACGTTGCTGAGGCTCAGAGCCTGAGAGCTCTTGTCCTAGAGAGACACAGGGAAACAATCAGTTAGAGGGGATGGGAGTGGTGAAATCCCACTGAAATACACTGTCATACATCTCACACCCCACGCACACTAAATTACCACCAACCACCATACAAATGAAAAAACAGCCAACTCCAGTACTGATACTGTGAGTATTGTTCCAGTTTTCTGAGACCTCAAGGATGATAATACTGGTCTCTAGTACAAATACTTTGACAGTTAAAGTGAAAAAATGATGTAATCATTAGTTTTCACTTAAGTTTCCACAGGCTTTAGCTGAACCGTGAAGTGAGTCCTGCGCTTTCTACTTGTGGAATGTGTAATATTGCCATCTTTATTGTATGTTTTCATAAATTAAACTTTACATGTCAACACTTCATTCTCAGTGCTGGTTTTCCCATTGGGTGTAAAATATTTTATCGTTTGTAGCCATTAGAAAGATATGGACTGTTAAATGGCCTGATATTGGGCTTCATCTCTTTGGTAATCTACACAGCAGATAAAGAGAACTATTATAACATACACAACAACATATCTGAGGAAATAGGCTTTATGTTAAACAATGCTGAAAAATGCAGTGCTTTGCTGTTAAGAATTACTAAAATATGTAAAGTGAGAGCATGGTGACAGTTTATCGTATCTAAATAAAGCTTAGAACTCATCGGAAACAAAGTAATGCTCCTATGGTGTGACGTGCAATAGGAATCACCTAAGTTTCTTGTGTAGGTAAAATACACATACAATAATGCAGTGATAATTCTACACTCCACATGGACAATATATGTATATGATATCTCTGCAGACGTATGCATGTCTGATTTAAATGTGCTCATGCATACTTGGTGATGCTGTGTAACTCATCTCTCTCTCTCTCTCTCTCTCTTTCACTCGCTCGCACAGTCTCACAGACACAAGCTGCATCAAGGCTAGCTTCCTGTGGGGTTGTGTCTGTGTGTGTAATAACAGTGAGCTCTCAGACTGTGGAGACTGACCTTACTTCCCGAGTCCTTGGGTCCACACTCCCCCTTATCGTACCACCATTTGTTTTTCAGCTTGTCTAAGACGCCTGATTCACTCAGTTTCAATACGGCAAGGTTTACTGGCGTTCTTCACCACGTGGAAAATAACATAAATAACATCATATATCATGTTATTTTATGTTATTCAGTTAAAAGCTAACATGGCAAGTGTACTTGAAAGTGATGGAGTGGGAGCCCCACCGTGGGTACATGTCTGTGTGCTCTCAGGCAGGGGTCGGAGCTGCAGACATGTGAGTGGGACCTGCTCCATCACTTAAGGTAACAGGCACATGCTGCCATGGCCTATTTTGGAAGAAATAGAGGCAATTACTGTGAATGCAGAATTATTGGCAAGGCAAGGTCATTCAGGTGTCTTATTTATATTTATAGCAATGAAAATTGTTACCGTCAGATTATGTTAGACCAAAATTATATAAATAAATCAATTGACAGAAATCAATAACAACATTCTTTAAACAATATCAGGCCAAATTATACTTTAACATCATTGGCCATTAATTATGAACACTCCTACTTTTTAGAGGCATTTCTGATGAATGCATGCAAGTCATTCTGTGCAGGCGAATATTTCTGTTTTGACAGTAATTGCTCTCCCCAATTACATTATTTTAAGGCCCTATCATGGGTGGGATATAGGTGTCGTCATGGCAGATGCGCTGGTTACCATGGTTACTGTTTACCCGCATTTGGTGACATAGTGGCTAACCTTCTCACCACCGCCTCCGCTGCCACACTCTCCTTTGTCGTACCACCATTTGTTTTTCAATTTGTCCAACAGGCCTTGTTCGTTCAGTTTTAAAACTGCGAGGTTAACAGCACTTCTTGAAACGATAAAACATATTTGTCAGAATATGAACATCCAATTGGAAGAACAAAGACAGGACAGGGGTGGAAAGCTCTGTTAGTGTGCTCCAAACTCTGAATAAAAACTCTCACAGCTTTCAGTGATCCAGCTGTTTTTAACTTTCATAAAATGTAAAGGTCAAATTGACTCTGATTTACAATAATCTTGTAAGAACAAGTACACAGTGACCCATCTCTCTTCCTTGTTGTGTGATATACATTTCCATCCTCATACTAACAGTGCCCTCCCTAGTCTGTCACACAAAATTCACAAATAACAAGAAAGTAACTAAACTGAAACTGAAACTTGAGTACAAATAAAAAAAATTATGAACGCATAAACAATCATTGTCTCTTGGAGTAATTACAGCAGTTTCAGAAATAATCTGAAAGATACTAAAAATGCCGATATCAAGAGAAAACTGCTCAAATCAGATCATGGGAACCGAATTAGTCTACTCTAATATGGATGCACTGAAATTAACCTCGTCCTTCTCCGCAGCAAAGCCCTGTGCATCTTTACATGAGTGGGGAACAACTTTACTTTCATTATGGTGAAATATTATGTCACAGCCATTTACAGACAGCAAAACGAAGCAAAGGGGACATTTTCAACTAAATGGGGTCAACTAGAAGTCTACCAGACTGACAGCTTACAACATCCCTTCCATTTATTTTTATATTAGCATCAGTAAATACATGTATGTAGAACAAAAAAGGCAAATATGTAAAAATATGGTAATTTCTACTTTAAAATGTAATGTTTTATGCCAACATACTCCTCTTTTTCATTGTCCTTTTCTCTGATATTAACTTGCTGTGTTTTTTAGGGAAGCAGTAACCATTGAGATTAATCTTAATTGTTTTGTTTCAACACCGATGCTTGTTTTTTTGGGGGACTATGGCTTTGATCTACCAATGTCTACAAAATGTACACTAAACTGCATTTCACCCCAGAGTTTTTCCACATACTTAAAGATGAAGTGAAATACATAATGTACATGAACAGAATACTTTTAACATGATATATACAGCAAGAAATGGTCTGATTTTCTTTCAATTATACTTCTACTTTGAAGTCTGTTCTGTTTGCTTTTTATATAGAACATGAAATGTCATCTGAAAATGCACTTCTCAGACGCCCTGATTCAGGACTGATGGGTCACTCATAAATGCCCTATATATCAGTGCTAACCCCTTTGTCAGCTACGTTCAAGGGAGATTTATCCAGAGTGAAAAGCACACTGAGTCAAATTCATTTTGCAACATCAAAAATGACAAAGAAAAAGCAGAGAAAATAGAATATAATAAGACAGCAGCTAAAGCTGAAAATATTCGTGTCATAATTTCAACTGTGTTGTGCTTTTGTTGCTATGTGAATGTACAGCGGCAGTCTGTTGCCACTCTTAGCCACATGAATGCTCTGAAGAATTGTTGGAGAAATAATTGACAGAAAACTATAATTCCAAAAATGACTGGTGGACAGAACTATCGTCCTCTGTCAGTGACTTTTCTGGCAAAAAGACTAAAAATTCTGTGAATGTCAGATCTGTAGTGAATGTACTTGTCTTTCTACAGAGCAACTTCAGGGGATTTACAAACAGGAGGCAGTTATTAACATGTTTGTAATACAGTCGCCTGGGACCTACAAGAGAGGCTGATTTATGACTGGTAATCTGATTTTATTAGTACCAAAAGCTAACGCTTCTCTCGGCTGCACACTCACACACACACGCACGCACTCACGCACGCACGCAAGCACGGACACACGCACACACACTCCTTGTCGGGAGCTGTCTGTCCCCCTTTAACTTAACTGCCGTTCCATTACACAGTTTTTACTGATATCATTGTTTACCATTTATTTACAATTTCCTTTTCATTAGGCTGTCCTGTAGACCTGTAAATACCGCTGTGTGGCTGAAAAATGAAAGAGTGACAGTTATGGACTGTGCTGCACATTTACACAGCTGTCAAACAGTTATAGTCACTTCAGAATACACCAGGTAAAAACTGAAAGAGAAAAACAGACATATTTCTTTCCAACATAAACAGATTTCAAATTCTTAATAAATACATAGTTACCTGTATGAAGTTCTGTAAAGATAGAAATAAGAGACACAGCACATACCATTGCATAGGTGCATACATTTCTCTACACACAACACACATGTAGCTGGAAGTGAGAGAGAAGGCAGGCACATCAGGGAGGGTGGAGTACCATAACAACACATGACATATTGTTATACTATTCCACCCACCTTAACTGTGAGCCCTTGGGTGTAGCCACGCCATAGCCCTTGGAATCCAGGTTGCCTCCGACTTTCATTGTGTCGCAGGGCTTCCTCTGCTCAGTGTACTCGTTCATGGTGGACTCCAGCAGGAAGGCATACTTCCCCTTGGACTTGCGCACCCGTGCCACACCCTCTGCTGTGGTCTTGGTGAACACTGTGGGCTCAGCTGATTTCATGTATCCCCACATCTTCTCGTACACGGCAATCTTTGATCGCTGCAGGGGAGCAAAACAAACAGCCCTCAGACTGGAAGGAAAAGCATACCTGGGATGACAGACTACCGGCGAAAATATGACATCACAGACCAAGTGAATGACTTACGCCTCCTACAACAATGAATACAAATCATGATTAATAAGAATCATCAAAGAACAACCCTTGCTCATAATAAAGCATGTATCAGTTACTTGTGGGTAAGAAAGTAATTCGTTTTTTGGGGCTTAGCATTATTGTGTCTTTAGTCTTTACAGAACACTACAGCCCAATTCTGACCCAATTAGGGGCCACAAAACCACACCTTAAAAATACACCCCCAGTTTATTTAATTGTTTCAATGATAAAAGTCTGAACATAAATCCTCAGCTGTGGATTCTTCTTAGAACACATGGAAGCGCCAAGCCCAATAATTTATCCAGTTATATTATTAATCACTGAATGCGTAACATGTGTGGTCCCAGAGTAGATCAAACACTCAATCTCTGCAGCCACATGGCACAGCTCCCAGGAAGGGAAACGATTAATTCACAGTGCAAATGATCAAGATTCCTCCAGGGAACCAAACAATCTTGCTTTTATCATGACTCTAGAGGCTGCAGGATACTTCACATAATACTATAAAGGAAAAGAATTTTAAAGGGAGTGCAAATACCAAAAGAATTCTCTCATATTTTCATGCTCCCAGTACACAAAACTCTAATCTAATTTAATGTGTATGATACACAGTGCTATTGTTTTCAAACCTCCACTGTGTATTTTTGAGCCTCAAAAAACAGAATATTGAGTCACTGTTTTCTGTGTGTCTGGCATCATGGTATGCAACTTACCCTAAAGAACTCTTTAGTGGAGCCTGAATCCAGTGTCCCATATGCTATATCTGTCTGCTTGGCCAGGTCCTCAGCACTTTCAATGGGTGACACCATCCTCTCAACAGTGAGGAACGCAGCCAGGTTGGCCGTATAGGAAGATATGATGATGAGGGTGAAGAACCACCACACACCACCAACAATTCGTCCTGACAGAGACCTACAGGAATGTGGGGAAGGAGTAGGAGGAAACAACTCAGTCACATCAACAAAGGGGCTGAATCATTACAATCAGTGGATAATTGGAAGTATGAAACCAACAACATATTCGTGAAGGCTGGACTTGGAAATTGAAGCTGCTCTATTTCATAATGGCCACTCGGGGGAGCCCTGAGGTAGCAACAAAGAGGTTTCAAGCTGCTTCCACCCTCACTGCAATCTAAGGGAGGGAAAACCACATAAAACAAGAGCAGAAACCCTGCCCGTCTACCTGGAGAGATAAAAGAATACATGGCAGTAAGATGAAAGTTTTTGAAAGAGGAGCTGTTTTTCTCTGCTTCTGTAATGTTAGTGTGACAACTCTGGCTGAGCCAAAGGGAACTCGAGAAGAATGATCCTCATTGCCTAAACAAGATGTTTGTGGAGAAACATCAAAAAGACAAGTAAAAACGCTCAAATACTTTGTGCTCACAGCAACACACTGCTTTCAAGCCATGTGTTAGCATGTTTGAATTCAATGGTTCTTTTCCATCACACACACACTGGAAGACAGGGGAAAGTATATGTCCTCATGCATACTTCATACTGCTTCAAACTGGGTGAGTTTATCCATCCCAGATAATATTTATAACGACAATGAAATTAAAATGCTAATAGATGACCTCCCTGAATTTACAAACAGGAAATAAAGAGATCACCATCAGTCATTTACTTCTACCTTCCACTGAGTGCATTATTTTGGAAAAGCTTTAAACTGGGTTTAACAGTCCAGCTAAATACTCTCCCAACCCCTCATCTTTCTGAGAGGTTTGGAGAGAAAAAAAAATCTCCATTTTTCAAGACAACATCAGCATCAATTTACTGATTAAAATTTTAAAGTTTCAAATCAGGACAGTAAAATTTCCATTTTTACCTTGAAGAGAATACATAATGTACCTCTCTGAGTTGTGAAGTGTGTGAGATCTTGTTGATAAATTTAAAAATGAGGACTGTTAGTGTGTGTGTGTGGCTCCTCTAACCCAAAGACAGCAATATAATTTCCACACAACATCTAATGGACCATAGTCAGATCTCTGTGTGATCAACGTTTTTGATGGTGACTAATTCTGGTTGGGCTGCTACAGGGAACACTGACACAAATGTGACATCACAGCTAAGTCTCCACCATGGCTGAATTTTGTGATGATGGCAGAAGGGGAAGAAAAACAGATAAAAGAATACTGATCTTCATCTGCTTACAGCATCACAAACCATTCTGCTGGCCTTGTTAAGGACTCAATCAGGGGTCTGAACAACATGATTCCTTCTTTCAGTAATATTTGTGTACAAAAGACAAACATGTACTGAGTGGGTGTCAGTCATACTCAGGAGGCCAGATCTCTCCTGAGAGGTGAGAGATTCATTTTGTGTCAAATAAGACATGAATCACTTCCCAGATGTCATGCCTGCAGATTATACAATAGTGCAATGAATGCTGCCAGTAAATCAAAATAACATAGCTGTGTAACCTCTTATCAGGAGCTGCCATTTCATCCAGAGATGAGGAAGGGGGCCCTGGACACTACCGGAACAGTGATGCTCTCCCCTGCTCTGATGGCTGTGGTTTTGTCATTACCCACCTCACCAGCCCTGGTTCTCCCTGTAATGGACACCATGCTGCCAATACCAGGATCCTGGAGGCAGCAGTACCCTCTACTGCAGTGTCAGCACTATGATCAGGGGTAAGCATGGGGTGCTTTCTTAAGGAACCAGGACTTGTTTTCTAGCTGCTTTTCCTCATCATTTCATTACTTGTCCATGTCCAAAATTGTTGAAATTGCCGTAGACCTCAATTTAGCGCAAATTCTTTATGTAACTAATGTATAATTAAATGGCAGAATGAATATGATAAATATGCAAATGTAGGGCTAAATAAATTGCCTTCAGAAAGTCAGCAGACCTACTGATTGCACAATTTCTGTCTTTACAATTCTATTTATGTACTTCTTTTCTCCTGCTAACCAACAATGGTTTTTAGTAAGGAATTTACCTTGAACCTAATTCATAGAATGCTACACAGCTCAGAACAGCGCTCATTTTTTGTGCTTAAGTGGTCGATTAAATAAATAAAAATACACCAAAAATGAAGATAGGTGTGATCGTAATAAATCAGACATATCAAACTATGTTTTACATGTTTTACATGAAACAACATTAGAGTTGATCCCATGCTAACACATGCAGCAATATACCACCATTTCATAATCGTGGGCACATTCATGAAATATTTTAATGTTTGCAAGATCTGCAAAAGCTGCACAGTGATTTCATCCATGGGAATGAGCTGCTTTCCTTTATCATGTAAAGGACTCATCATGCCAGAGGGCCAGACTGTGGGTTTGCAGATGAGCCCTTCTGAACAGCTCAGGCAGTGACACGAGACCTGAGGATGTTCACTTCAAATAATCCTTCCCAAAATACAGCTCTTCTTGTTTATTGTGAAGCATTTACTCTACAGAACATAAGAGGTGCACGGAATACACATATAGTTTTTAACAGAGGACAATCATAATACGCCATTAATGTGCACTCAGGGCTAGACCCATACATTATTACATCCAGCTGCCCATGGAATATCATGATTAAAGGGTTGATAGTACTTCTGCTAAATAGAAACAGATCATTCTTATGATGCCTTACATAGCACACACAAGTAATATACCCACTCCTCCCAGTAAATGTATATACATCATTTGGTACACATACAATAGTGAGGTGGTCTACCTTATGCCCAAAGAACAGCCTGAATTTGTTGGGGAATAGATTCAACAAAGCGTGCAAGTGTGGCACATGCCAACTCCAGTGATTCCCATAGTTGTTAGAAATTGGCTGATGGTGAACCTCTGCTCCAAATAGCTTGCTCCATCTCACCCCACACAGATGTTCGATTGAATTAAGATTTGGTGACTAGGGATGGCAATTAAGTAATTTGCAATTCACTGTCATGTCCACGGATCCTGAACAATCCTTGCTTTGTGGCATGGTGCATTATACTGCTGGAAAAGCCAATTGACAGATGGATACACTGTTGTCACAGGATGCACCTGTCTGGCACCAATGTTCACATAATCTGTGGTACTCACATGTTGCTTTACAAGTATCAAGAGATTAATTACACTCCACCACCAGCCTGCACTGTTGACACACAGAAGGATGGAACCATGGATTCATGTGGTTTTTCACCATATCCTGGTCCTCCCATCAGCAAACCAAAATTCATCAGACTAGGCAATGTTTTCCTAATCCTCCACTGTCCAATGTATGTTTACATACCCAGCTGTCACAACAGCTTCCTCTTTCTCCTGACAGATTGGAACTTGGTTGTTAGAAGCTGTTGGTTGACTGACTGTAGCCTTTTTGTTACTTTGCACAAGTCGTGTCAGCCTTCATTGGCATCAATTTCTTTCAAACCACAGGACCACATTTTTACTGTTCTACATGTATATATGGCTGTTTAGTTTTACCATTTTTGGTAATATAAATTATAAAACATTAAAAATATAAAAGAAAACAAATACAAAATTAAGAGGTTAAATGGAATGCTGAAATCATATATGCAGTCCACAACATTACTGTACAACTTCCTGTGAGGAGTGGGTATGATGTACCTTCATATTTACTGCAGTGAATAAAAAAATGACCTAACTCTAATCAAATGTGTATATCTACATCTAAATGCAGCTTATGAATATATCATGACAAATGTATTTATTTTATTCATTTGTTATTGATAATTAATTGTTATTATTCAGAACCTTAACCTTAGAGATTCAGAACCTTAACTTGACCATCCTGATCCATGGACTCCAATGACATCTCTTAAGGAAAGAAAATGGACTTTCCTAAAACAGACATACTGTTACAATTTTAAACACTCATAGGAAAATTAAAAGTGAAATGTCTGGCCAAAGGAAGGATCAGTGAGAGGAAAAAAAAAAACACTGAAGAAAATGATATTTATATTATAGTGGTAGAGGACCAGACACCTGTCAGTGATATATCAGCTGCATCCTCATCTGTGGTGTCGTTTTGATTGTTTTATTTTCTTTACATCAATAATGTATGAGGGTCCAGTCAAAGAGTCACAGACAGGAAGGGTCTGTATGAAAAGGGGGTGCACCACCTCCTGTGGGGAGCTGCTAATCATTTTCCTGAAAAAATGAAACAATATTTGATTATCGCCTAGTTGAAGCAGACTGCCTGGCAGCTGAACTGTCAATATGGTGGATGTGTTGTATAACACAAATTGACAGATTAACATATGACCCATGCATTAAAGAGGAGAAATAATGGTTTTCCAGCTATTGTAAATTACAGACACTTTCTGCTACAATCACAGTTAATAATGTTAACATTACAACTGCAGCTTCTTTTCTAATGTATTAATTCTACAGAATATAACTGCATAGACACCTTCCGTGGTTTCCAGTAATTCAGGCAATATTACTTACTACGGAAATGTAAAAACAGCCTATTAGGGTTCCATTAAAAAAACTAAATAAAACAGTATGAACATTTGTTGATCCATTTTAATTAAAATAATTGTTATTCACTATTATCAGCAGTCATTTTTTGTAGTGTCTGTCCTAAAACAGACTATTCCCACCCTTAAGTAGGTAAGTAAATAAATAAATAGGTTGTGGGAAATAGCATTTGACCTTGCCATTTGTAGGAGTCATTGGATCTGATTATTACCCTGCAAGGTAGGATTGTGGCCAAGGAAAACAAAACTATAGTACTTATAATACTTTAGTGGCCAAGTGCACCCTAGGGTAGAACCACCCTCAACATGTTCCCATATTTCAAAATGAAAACAGCCCTACACTCAATATTAAGTGGGCCATATGTGGTTTTAGGATGAAGTCAAACATCTTCCATGGCCTCCCCTTCCTAATCACCAGATCTGAACACCATTCAACCTTTATGGGACCTTCTGTGACACACAGTGTGGACTAGATTTCAGGTAGCTAAAAAAGCCAGAGAACGAAAATGAGAATGGAACTGAATGAGAGAACGAAGCACATTCTGTACCTCTTTGATTTAGAACTGAATACGTAGAGATCAATTTAGCCATGCATGATGGGAATAACTTAAGCCTTGGTACAACTCAGAGGTATTTTTAAACTTTAATTTTGATGTGATTATTGAGCAGACCGGTCATGCCCTCCCTATTTTCCTATTCAATGCACATGGTGCAGGCCAGAAGAATAAAATCTTTTTTCCATATAGACGTATTATTGCGTGAAATTGCCTTCAATTCTCTCATTCTTAGAAAATTCCTCTTCTGTCTCTTTTTTTTTATACAGTAGGCAACAGTCTGTCGAATGAATCTGATCATGTCTAAACTATCAGGTGGTTTTTTTTGAAGTTGGATTTGTCTTACCACCACATAGCCATCTGTCCTGAAGGGAATTTTTGAAAAGGAGAGGAATGAAAGAACACTTACATTTAAGAAGGGAATAGTCCTTGAAACCCTAATCTTGTATTCCTGTGAATAGATAAACTAATCAGATGATTTAAAATGAGTATTTGGCGGACACAGTCAGTTGAAGAACGGCCCTGGGACATAATCGGCCAGGGACATAGGGGTGTTGAATCAGGCAAGGATTTCAAGGTTAATTTTAGGTGGAATCAGTCTGTGTGGGGGAAATTATGCCAGAACAAGAGTCCAATGCCCTTTCTGCATATTGGAATGTGACACATGTGAAAATAATCCTTACTGTTTTAATTCTGTGTTTTTTTTTTAAGCTAGTTATAGATGTGACATTGATGTAGACATCTGTATCATTTGTCATTAATAACTTCTACCATTAAAACGTGCTCTCTACAGCACATTTCACAATCAGTAAGACAAAAACGTGAACATGTCCCCAGAACCTCAGTGGAATCCACAACACGTAAACTTTTGACATATTGATTCATCCTTCCCATCAGAGTATGGATATTTTCCCCTGTTAGAATCCTCTGTTACCATTTACTTATTTCCTCTTTGGTTTCCAAGGAGACCTGGTGTTGCTGCCGGAGATGTGCATTCAGTGCAATTAATTACCTTAGTGGCAACAGCTCTGACAGTCACATTCTCCCATGGGAGCAGAAGCAGCATCCGAAGGATGGCAGGAATCTGGGACTCAAGCCTATTAACCTTCATTACCATAAATATTCTGACTCCAACCAAATGAGCCACTGCCTCAGCCCAGCCTGCCTGTGTTAGCATAGCTGCACCCTTAGAATCAACAAGATTAATTTTTCTGGTCCCCACATGAACTGCTGTTGTTCATTAAAACTCTTACTTACGACAGAATCAATGATATCTCTCCATTTACACCTGTTTTAATATCAACAGTGAAAATAAATGAAGCAGAAATAGGCATAAGAAATAGGCAGTCCATAGCACACACCACAAATATCATTAAAAATATTTGATATAAACAGTGAGCTTTACCTTCGCCTCACCAGTTCTGATATCATCATTTGTGTCTTATCAGATATGAACAGACACAACCTTATAACTTTAACTCTGATGAGAGTGCTGTCAATAAGACAGCAAGAATACGGTTTGTAAACTGGAACATATTTACATGTGACACCCTAAGTTGCTGTTTGGGAAGATACAGGGTGTGCTGAATCCACTGATCTCGAGAGCAGATGACCGTAGATAAGAGTGAAAAGTGATTTTTCAGCTCTTTGTAATTCTTTATGTGTCTCACTCAGTATCCCATGATGGACACTCATTGTTCCCCATAAGGAAACTGATCACAGACCACCTCAGAGAAACAGAGGTCTCTGCGAGCGCTTCAGCCCCTTGGACATGTCACCCTTCACCCGCCTGTCTGGAATACTCTTCGTCCTCCGGACGAGGATTCTCTTCATCTCTCATGACCAGGGTCATCTTCATCCTAAAAGATCTGTGTCTTTGTAGCTGTCCTTCTCTGCAAAAACTTACAGGTGAGACTCAACGTTGCCTATGAATATTGGTAAAGGCTAAAAAGACACATAATATACTGTTACTAAATATTAAGTATATGGAAAATGTAGATTGATATTTAATTTAAGAGGATAATCATTCTTATTACAGATGAGAAAGCAATGTTAGAACGTGCCATTGATGTTGAACAGCCTCAAGCATCTGCACACACAAGTGACATTTTGTTACAGATGAATTAGTGATAGTCTGCAGACAAACAGAGGGTTATAAGCAAACATACAGAGAGCAGCAATCTTCTCCTGGTCACGAATAAAACCATGGTGCCGACCAGGTTGCTTCAATTCTGGTCCTGGAGGACCTTTCATTCATTCTGAATGAAATTCCCCCTGATTCAAGTAATCATCATCTTGGCTAAATCGATACAACTTCTCATGGGTATTAGGGTGGTGTTAGTTTTAAAATAGAAAGCTGAGAATTCTCTTGGCCAGTGGCCATCCAGGACCAGGGCTGAGCAGCAAGACTGTATACCAGAGTTGGGCCTCTCCTAGTCTGGAGTGCCAAAATGAAGCAGAATTTTGTGATTGTACCCGAGTAAGATCCATAAAAAAGCAATTCAACATACCCTGGGGCATTGAGGGACTGAAGCTGCTTATGCCTTGGGTAGACCGTGTGAATGTCTGTTCTGTTTACACTGAGAGACCAGACGAAATAAATACAAACACTATTAAAAGGCTCTCATGGTACTCTCTCATCTCACAGACGTGTCCTCTGGCTGGTTTATAGCAGGGCAGACCTATTGACTGATTTGATTTTCTGTAGTTCTAGGTTTTTATAGGGCTTCTCTTGACAGCATCAGTATCTTTTGAATAACCTAGGTTGCTAGTTTCACGCATAATGTACTTACACCATTACTGTAACATTGCATTGATGTAATCATGGTGGTACAGTACGGCATCACAGCATTAGATTTAGAGATGGGTTACTGTGTACGGGTATGTAATATCACAGCTTCCCCGTCAACATACAACATTTTGATACAAAAGTGAAACAATGCCATAGGACAGGTAATTGAATGTTGCATGCTGAGTGGGTCCTTATCACCTCTATACACATATATACAAATGAGGCTCTGTACATGTGACATCCTAAATGGAAATGTTTATTTGGATTTAATCAAAAAAAATAGGTCCGCTATAGCCTCTTTGTGCAGAAGCTATAGAACAGAAATGAGCGGCACTATTATTTTGATTATGTTCTAAGTACCTTAGAGTCCTTGTTCGGCTGTTTTTTTGTTCCTTTGTTCTCCTTGTCCTGCCATTTGAGTGACCACTTATCTGGGGGGCTGAAAAATACAGTCGCTATTTTTCCTTAGAGAACTTTAAGCTGTTAGAGGTCTAACAGGAAATGCATGGTGTTACTGCAAAAGCATGAAGTGGTGTGTCACAGACAGCCTGGACCTGGACTGGCAGGAAATGATGAAACTGAGTCATCAAAAGCTAAAGACAAATGAGATCTGGCAGGAAGGAGTGATTATTTTGCAGTGTTCGAATCGACAGCTGTGGATGTGTAGGAACAGCTCCTTTGTGATGGGTAGAATGGCCCCTTCCATCCCTTCCCCTCACCTCAGCCACCCAAAACAAAAGATAATCATCAGCAGGACACATGAGGGCTACACATGGCTTTCCAGAACCACATCATGCTGCATACAGTGATGGCATGAGTTTGACGACGGAGGTATCACAGTATTCATTCAGATGTATGAAAAAAACAGAGGAGCACATCTTCACCAGCTCATTGTGAACATTACCCATGGTGCATGAGAAGGCCTCCATGACATGGACAATCAACTGAAACACTAAAAATGAAATCTGTTGTCCACCTTTTGAACAGTTATCACAAAGTGCTCCTCATGTCCTTGACTGATTTTGAGATTTAGTTTCCCAGAATGCATCCGTGTTCTCCCAGAGTACAGCTCAATGTCAATTTCAAATGCAGGATCTCCTTGGCAATTTCTTTCTGCCTCTCTGCAGTAATGACCTTGATAGTCGTTAATTATTCACTAAACGTGCATTCTGAGGTCATCAATAAATAAAACTCTGAGGCTGTTCAACGTTGTGCTCTAAAAGTAAAGCTTGATTTTCCCCCTCTTGGTGCATTTAAAATGAATGGGAACTAAAGTCTTTGACGCCAAAATGCAATATTTAGCCATTATGAGACAGCAGTCCTCCATGAAGGCTTGATAACCCAGCATCTCATGCATATTAAAAGTCACTCAGTAAAAAGGTATGTATAAATTGCATAATGTATGTTTACAAGGTGTATATAAATTAACACTGATATAAGGTACAAAGTAAACACTACACAGTACACAGGGATTGGGAATACCACAGTGTACTGTGTGTCAACTGTGGCATCAAAAGAGGCTCACCTTGGAGAGATATCACATCCTTGCTGCATAAAGGCCCCCAGGGAAAACCAAAGACTGTTGAAGATACCAAATTCATTGGGCGGCTGGTCGCTGGGCTGGCCATCTGTGCCCTCCTCTGGCTCCTCGGTATGCCACTCATACGGACTGAAGCGGCTGACCAGGAAAAGCACCACACTCACACCGATGTAGGCAAAGACGATGCACATCCAGATCTCATAGGCCAGCGGGTCAAGGAAGGAGAACACGCCTGGCTTGGACTTCTGAGGCTTTTTGATCATTATAGATATGCCGAGGCTCATGAAGGGCTTGGAGAAGTCAATGACCTCTTCTCTCACAAGGGTAATGGTCAGTGGAGCCACAGCAATTTCTGCTTTCTGGAAGAGTGAGAAAAGAGCAACACAATTTTACCAGCAGCGTCTCTCTCACTTTAAATAAAAAACCCAGCAATATTCAACCAAAAAACTATTGAATGTGTTGGGTAATTTTCTGGCAGGGGTCATGACTTTGATATTTGTTTGTTTGATCTACCATTGAAGACAGCCCATTTGAAAAAGCAGCCATAACAATGCCTGGCAAGAGACAAGTGAAAGGTCAGTCATTGCCCTTTTCCCCATCAAACATAAATACAGACATTGATGTGGAGAGAATGTGTAAAACCAACTGCATTTTAAAAATGCAGGGAAATAAAGAATGCCATGATATAAATATGATTAGCTTGTCACTGATTTTAGATTATGAGCTAAAGAGGGTGATGTAGTTGAAAGCTGATCAAACAAAAGGACCTGAATATTCTGTAAAAAATATATGTTTTTCTTCCACCTGACAGAAGGGCCCATAGTCTGCATAGAATTTATGGGAGACAAACAGCAGAGTAAAGTAAATATTCACTTACATTCTGCCTACTTCTTAGTATTTTGTGATTGAACAATATTTTGGCTGTTCAAATTTAAAACCAAAGTGCTCTAATCCAAGAAGTTTAATTCAAAGCTAAGAATTTTAAGTGGAAATGAAATCATAAATTCTGGAAAATATGCTTACAGCACAAGACAAAAATTGGATACAGCCCTGGAGGTCTTGGAGTATGTATTGCTCTGCTGTAAATCCACAAACTAGATTACTTGTTAGCGACTTAGCAACATTTCTCTCAGCTCGCCTCAGCTCTTGGAAGATCAAAATTAATCCAAGAAAGAAATTAAACTTTTATAATAACAGGCTGACACTTAAAAAAAGAAGTACTGGTTTGCCATCCTCAGCAAAAATTTCAAAGATGACAGTCTGACAATAAATACATTAAAATACACCATTGCCTGAATGTTGGAAGGAAAATTTTTTAAATATGTCTTCAGAAGTGTTGTTATAGGGTGAATAAGGTCTTAAGCAGTAAATTACTTTAGTGCAGTTGTATAGGAGCAGTGCAAAAAATTCAAACTCCCCGACCAACCTTTACTCCTGTACACCAGTGCCTAAAAAAAATTCCTTGACTGTATATACCAATGTCTTGGACAATCCCTTCACCCAGACAACAGCATGCCCTTACCATCCCTTCCTCCTGTACACCAGTACTCTTGACCACCCCTTACCCCATAGACCAGCTCCCCGACCATCCCATTCCAGATCTTGGTCTCCGGGTCCCTTGCGCCGTACTTGCCATCAGGCACAATTGAAATCTTGTACTTGATGCCGATGTGCTTGGCGATCTCAGAGGCCAGGTCTACACAGTAGCCCTCATACTGGTCATTCCCCTCAAACATCTCCCAGTTCTTCTTCAGCATCACATATGGTCCCTCCTGTAACAGCAGGATGATGACAAAGGGGATCAACCTGACCTCACAATCAGCGTTGGACCAAAACAGCCCACAACACAGTATCAGAGGGATAACATGCAAACAGAGGCCTGCCCTGAAAAAGGCCTGATGAGGTTAAGGACATCAAATATTCTATTGTGCACAATTAAGGATAAAGATGGTTTAATCAATGTCAACCCTCACATATATTGTACATTATCCTACGGAAGGTCACCTGTTCCACACTTGTTCCAAAATAAAGCTAAGAGAAATGTGTGCAAAAAAAGTCTATATCAAGGTCTAGATGACTGCAGCACATCTGAAGGCTAACATGAAAAATGTATTCACATTTGAGGCCATCCAGTTGCACTTAAATTTCCATGAAAGTGGAGAGGAGCTGATCTGACTCTCCAATAGATTAAACCTGCATTGATTATGAATGGTATTAAAAACAACTGTGCCAGTACCTGCTGTCAATCCATTTCAATCTCCTCTGATAGGGTGTTTAAATAAAATGATCTGGCCATAAAATTGGATTCGATTTCAAGTCATGAAATATTCAGTTCAGATAAGAATCCCATCTCAATATTATTGGGCCATATTTTAAAGCTGAACCAAGGCTGACAGCAAACAAACATCACACACATTTTCTGTTTGGTTCTCTGATGTTCTCTTATAATATATGACACAGACATCATGGAAAAGTTCTCAACATTTTTGCATCATCAAAAAATAAACGTTGGATCGTACAATAATGTAAAGCAGAGAAGATGTGTGATTCAGGGTTTAACAAGCAAATTCAAATAATTAACACACCATACCACTGACCATTCATACAAAATAATATTTAAGAACAAGATGTTGGAATCTCAAAATATTTTGTGAGATGATCAGAAATTTAATTTTTAAGCTTTTTTCCCCCATTATAATAAATGTATGAATCAGCCCATTCAAAGTTGTAAACATCCTAGTGATACTGAAGTAAACCATTTTTTATGAAATGCAAATTATGACCTTATTTACAACCTCATGGCTGAGTTGAGAGTCACAAAAACTGCATGAAGAGTACACAGGGTTCACAAACACAGTAATAAAATGTGACAAACAAAAGCAAACAATAATGTTTGACTTTAGGTTCCAGACATCAACTGAAAGCCCTCAAATATGACAACAAAAATCAGTACTTTAAAAGATACAATATGTAGTTGTGTCCTGGCCAAAAGTAATATATTTTGCAAAGCTCTTGAAAATGTTTGAAAAAGACCCACTGATACTAAACTAAAAAACGATTTGGTTTTATCAAAATACTTGATAACATTTTTAAGATTTTATAAAATGCATGTTCTATGTTTGATGACATGGTGGTAGCATACTTCTTCCTCAAAACTCTACATGAACACTGCGAGAATGCATATTAGTGCTATATGAAAAACTACAGGCCAGCTGGGATGTTTCAGATTTTATTTGTTAAATAATTAATTCAAAAGAGTGACAAATCTCTCAATATTAATAGAATTGAATATAAGTAACATTTGGGTCATGGAATTCCATACAAATTCCATATACTGGTAACTTATATACTTCTACTACTCTTACTACTACTACCACTACAACTACTATTACTATTACTATTTCTATTATAAGTACTAATAATACTAATAATTCCTAATGATCATGGAATCAGGGCACCCATTCAATTTTGGCTTTGTAAATTTTGACAAAGGGAACCTTATATCATGTACATACATATATGACATAAAATAAGCACTTCCGTGGGAGCAGAAATTGGAAATTGTGTAGTCATGTTTGCTGTATATGTATTTGACAGATAAAGGCATAATGAGAGAGACAGTAATTCCAGCCAGTTCATGCTGCTGAGCAGTGATAGCAAAAGGCAAGTTATATTCGCAAAGTCATTTCACAGCAGCTCCCAAAAGCAAATGCAGGATTAACGCCACCGTGTAGTCAAAAATACAATTTTCTATTTTCCATGTTAATTACCCAGCAGGCCGACGGATTAATGCAACCAATGTGCTTTTTTGAAGAAAAAAAAAAGAATTTGGTTAACTGCAAGCACACATAAAGTAGCTTAGTGGCAGGGTAGTTTGACATCTCTCTCCCCCTGTCTGTGCAAACTGCAGGCCGGTCTGTCAGATGTGTCAGTTAGCCTGGGAGAGACAGCTGAGCAGACTCACAGCAGGGTTCCACAACACAACGTCTCTACAGCAATAACTAAATCAGTAGCTTCCAGTCACAAGGACCTATAAACCTCGACAGGGAATTTAAAGTGACGAATGCAGAGTTTCTCTCTCTGTATTTAACACACACACACACACACACACACACACACACACACACGCGCACACACACGCACACACACACACACACACACACACACACACACACACACACACACACACACACACACACACACAAATTTCATGATTATCCAGCACAAGATGAGAGTATATATACACAGTGACATTGCATTCTCAAAGCCATGGAATGGCAGTTTCCTTGAGAAGAATGATTGGCTATTGCTGAGGCTGAGTTAATGACATCTTTGGCCTGTCTGTTCCATATGACCACCAAAGTAATAACTGCTAATACAAAATTCCCATAAAAGAGAACAAAATGTATCATGATTGTATAAATATTTTCTGCCCCTCATTCATTAAAGCCAATACAGTATTTGATGACAATATGTAAAAACGTACACCAAAATAATACAACCATTTAATAGTTTCAAAACATATCTTTCACAAAAAGTTGACAAATATAAGTATTGTGTTTTGGCTCCCTTTCTCCTTTTACAAAAATATTGACAATCATCTAGACTTACTAATAGCTGCTAGCACATCCATTTTATTTTTCCCTATGGTCTGTATTTTTCTTTATATTATAAAATTTACAAAATAGAGGATTGTTGTGAAAGCAAAACACAAATGTTTCAAAAGTTATTTTCAATGTCAAGAGACATAATACCTAAACTCAGTTATGATATCATTAATAAGTAATTAATAAAGAATTAATCCCTTTATCTAAACAATTTCAGGGGAATCATAACAATTATTTTTTGATGCTTTCAATACAGAAAAATAATAAGCTACAATCAAAAGGTTATTTTGAGATATCCAACATTGTCACTAAAGTACAGTATTGGAGTTTGTATTATATTTACACTTGAGGAATAATAAAGACCAGAAAATGATCAAATACTACTGAAAAAGAAAGTGCAAAACAGAAAGCAATTTGTAGGCATTGAACAAATGTTTCAAATATGATGTTTGTAAAGGTTTTCATCTGAGGCATTGAATTTCCATGACATATTAAAAGACCAAAATGAATGCATAACCAAGTATAAACATTTGGAAACAGCATGATTAAACACTGAAATATAATCTGGAGAGCATTTCATATTATTAACAGTATTAATTCAGTACTACTACAACCACTACTACTACTAATATTAATAATAATAATAACAATAATAATAATGAAGGAGGAAGAAGGAGAAGACTTAACATGACTTATACATAACAATGTATTTGTTATCTGGCATCCCATATGGTAGTGCAAAGTGTTTTCCACATTACTTCAGTTCATCAAATTCACAACATATGCTCATTTTCAAGTTTTGGTTTGAGGGTATTTATGTCCACAGAACTTTCAGATCAGTAAGGCCTTCATGAGGGATGTCAGCTGCAATGGACCAGTATGTTGCAGCTTTGTATGACTGGAATCTTGAATACGTTATAATGGGATGATTCTAGTGCTAACACATTCCAATTAGCTCCAATATTTTCCTCAACAGGTTTCCTTCACAGGCACTACTTTGGGCATGTATAAACTTTTTCTTGACTAAATACCAATCTACACTTAAGGTGCAGTGGTAATTTATGGTGATGTATAACTCTTAATGCTTTGTCGCATCATGAACCAACAATACATTTCACCTGTGTAGGTTTGAATATATAATTGTGGAAACAAGAGTTGACATTGTAGTTTTAAATCTATAAGTACCCCAAACCAGGATAGCAACTTTTTCTGTTTACACAGTGAAGAACAATGGAACTGTACTTTGTACTGGTACAATACAAAACACTCACATAGAATGTTCTATATTTCTCTATGTTCACTTTCCAGATAACAAATGGGCTGGAAATGATGCCTAGCTAGTCAGCTAACTAGGAAGTGCAAACACTGTACAAATACTGTCATTTATCAAGGTTTCAAATGTGCCCTTGTAGCTACTATAAAAATACAATGTTGCTATGCTTACGCAATCAGGCACAATAGGTTGTGTTAAATCATGAATTTGGCACAAGATTTTAGTGCATTATGAGGCACAAAGCTAAGCCAAGTACCCATAAGTACATTCTGCTGTACAATGCATGATGAAAAACAGAATTTATTTGAATGGACAACCAACTGTATCATTGTTAGTGGACTTTTGCCATAAAGTTCTGACCAATGTAATTGAGGGTTTTGAATGTTATGTCTGACATGAGACATGTGTCTTTATTAAAAAAAAAACATGCTTTGAAAAATATAATCCTGATAAAGCCTGTGTGTGCTTTAAATTCCCCATCATATAATCAACCACAGTCAACGTCATTTTGAAGCTGTACTCCAACATTTCAACATGTTCATCTACAAAAATGAATGGTAGATGAAACCATAAAAACAAAGTCCTTGCAGAAGCTTCATATCGAGAGGTCAGTTGCCCACGTGGATGTGGGAACTGTTGCATGCACACAGCAAGGGTCCAGTCTCCTCATCAGCCTGAAGGAGGCGCTCTACACAGGCCATAGTCCATCTCAGCAGCTCTCTCCGCAGAGCTGGGCCTGTAACCACTGGCTGCAGGTGTGAGGAAACTCGCCCTCACAAACCTCCCGATAGGAGGCTTTGTCCGTTTCTGGGTCAGTTTCTGAATAAGGGGTTCTTCACCAGGGGCTGAAAAGAGGAGGACTCTACTGAGGTGTAACTCTCCATGGGCCCTTTATTTTTCCACTCAAAGAAAAGGGAAACTGAGATATATTCAGTACCATGCAAGACACAATAAAAACACGTTTCCCTCACTTATTTCATTCACATTTCCATGACAGACAAAAACCCAAACAAAGAACCCTATGAACCTTGAAACTCCCTTCCAATGTACTCCTAGTCCATAGTACCTTTGACTCTGCCTATGTTGTGACATATTTTTAAATACAGTATAGGCCATTTCTATCTTTCAGAGTGTCAGGTGCAGCATAACGGTTACACAACTGGGCTTGTACCTGGGAGGATGCAAGTTTGCTTGCTGTTGTGTTGGACATATTGATTATCCATTAGCAAATTCACTAGCTGAAAATTGCTTGCTCAAAATGAAGCCATGTCAGACACAGGTAAGAAAATAGACATTAACTGCGTGGCTGTCACTGTTAGGCTGTATGCTGTATCGCTTGTTCACATGTAACTCCAGTGCCAATTAATATCAGTCACACTGTCAGAGAGCCAGTGCCTAGTAAACTATTGGATATAAGAGCTTGTGGTTGACTTACCATTATTGTGGTAACAACAACAGTTCTGTTCTCCATGCCTGAAGTTTCATTTGGAAGCAGTACTTCATTCTGGATCAGCACTAGCTTATCAACATCGTTCCAGTAACCAATCTAGTGAAAAGAGAGATCATAAATTAGGAGCTTAGGAGTAGCCAAAAATTATTATGGAAGAAAGAGACCTTCAAGGGTGTACTCCCTCCCTTTATCTCTCTCCCTCCCTCTGTGTGTGTGTCTGTGTGTGTGTGTGAGATGCAAGATGCTGAGGCCAGTGGCAGTTGATTGGAGCTGATATGAGGCAAGAGAACAACTGATGTCACTGCAGTTTGTGATCTGTAGAGCGAGGTGTGATTGATCTCCTGTGGGAATGGAATGCCTTCCTGTCCTGAGTGGACCTCTCTGAGTGCAGCAGTGTGTTAAGATTCCTCTGTCTACTGACCGGTGGAGGCTTCCTCACTCCTAATCTGTCTAGATCACTCCATCTCATCGGCTTTAAGTGAAAATGCAGAATCACACATGACCTGTAGCCACTGGCACCAGCTCTGCCTCTATGCTTGGAACTGCCAGTGTTGCCATTATGGGGATTGTGGAGACTGTGGCTTTGCATAATACTGCCTTGGGACAAGACACATAATCATCATAATCAACAAGCCTGTTTAAGCCTTACCCCAGATATCAAATACTACTCACATTTCAATGTCTCATACTCCCCTTTTGATATTACAATGAGCAAATATGTTAATTAATTGAGCAACCCAGGATAACATGATAGCCATGCACATGAAATAAAATGATGTTTTAGTAAATTACTTTCTAATCATCTATGATTTCATTGCCATTCTGTCAGAAAAGCCACAGTGTGCATTGTGTGGATCTCAGGGAACCTAATTTAGTTTGAAATATCCAGTAAAATGTGTTATGCCAAATGTCCACAAAGTAAGGACCTCAACTGAATGATGTAATTATTAAATTTGTCTAATGTAATTTTTCATTGTGACCACTTTTCAGGACTTGCTTGGATGATGATCTGAATTTCTAAGGTTTGAAATAAGGGATCAAAATATTTGCAGTCATATTGAAAGAAGAAACCAAAATATAACCGGACATGTTATCAAAACTATAGCAAGTCATGATCAAAAAATCTAAACCACAATTCACAGATAAAAAAAATCAAAACAATAAAACATCATTCCTCATGTATTAAAATTAAATTTAAAATGATTCCAGAATATTCAAATGTAATAAATAGAGCATGCATGATAATTCAATTTCTTACGTTGTCAATGGTGGTCTGTACAAAGGTAATAACTTGAAGCTTGAATAGTGATGTGAACAATGTTCCAATGAGGACAGCAAGCACAATATATCATATTGGTATCAAGTATAGCCCTGATTCATTTTGGTTATTTGTTGTGTCCTACATACTGTGAAAGTTCCCATCCAGCTCTGTGGATATGTAAGATGTTGCTGATAATGCCAGTTTTTGTCAATGATACAGATGATGTACTGGACTAAATATTACTTATATAAGACACATGTTCTATATGAATGAATAAGAAGCATGTTCTATGTGCATGGATGACAAATGGCCTCTTACCCTTCGTGGCCCATTGTTTTTAAGCTCAAACACATCCATCGTGTAGTTAACTCTGCGTCCGTAGTGGTCAAACTGGACGTTTCCTGTCAGTCCTTGGAGTCGCACCTGTACAAGAATAACAGCAAAAACAGGTTGTAAAAAATGGATCCCTGTTGAGTTCAAAGGATTATTCTTTCATATAGCATGGATAAAGTCATTATGGGTCGACACACACTACAACTCTACAGTACTCTTACATGACTTTTACATGTCTTCTTCTAGATAGAATACACAGGATCAAGGAGTAAAACAAGCATGAGAAATCATATGGTTGTTAGAAGCAAAATAAAAAAAGACTAAAGTGTTGTTATTTTTACATTTGCATTTGCAAATGAAAATGTCATGCACTTCAGCAGTAAGTGGTAAGCAAACAAAAAGAAAAGGTGTTAGATTAAATACATGCTAAGAATTCTTCAAAACACCATTATCCGATGTACATGAAACATATCCCTGCATCATAATTAAAACAACTGCATATTTCATACAATGAATTAGTAACACAACAGCTAGTGTTGCCTGCGCCTTATGACTAATGACAATCTATAATATGTCAATAAATATAATTGATGTATATAATATTAATACAGGAACAACAATAAAAACTGATTCAGGGCTATTATCCATTAAAGGCCTGTACTATTTGCCCACATGATACCACCTAATAACATTTGTATACCACATACAAAAATGGTACTAGCGTTTTGTGTTTATCTGACGCCTTCCCCATCTTTCCTCTATATTCTGTCATTCGGTCTCCTTCATCACCTGCCCCACCCCTTCCATTCTTCAATCTCTAATCTTGCTCAATCCATCACCTGCTTAAGTGTGCGCTCCATGTCGATGCCCTGATTCCAGGGTGCTGCAGGATTAGCCAGGCAGTCTCCTGCATTCCCCCTGCGAGAGATATCCACCTTCTGCCTCCGGAGGTTTCGGAACGCCTCTGCCATCACCATCACTCCATCATAGGTCAACGCCGATGTATACTGAGGAAGAGGATAATAAAGACCATACTGTAAGGCTCTGGGGCACAATGGGACAATCTTAATGACTTCAGCCATGTTTTTAATGATATGTATGTAGAGACCAGAATGTTCCACCATGACAGGAGTTATTTAACCACTAGACCAGCCTGAGTGCACTCAATTCTGGCATGCACTTCATTTTTACTCTTGAAGAAACCACTACATTCAACTCCTTGAGCAGAAATTCACTTGTGGGTTAGGGAATCATCTCAGTTTCACATACATAGTCTATGTATGTGTATGAAATTTGTTTTAAATTGTGAGTGAAAATATCTTGTAAAATGGATGTTGCCTGATCTTTGATGAAACCTAGTCATACCATCAAGACTGGAGTAACCATACCCTTGAGAACAGGTGTAAGATATTTTATATTAAAGTTATATATCAAAGTTATGATATCAATCACTGAGGCTGAATGAATTGTTGACTTGCCAATGTAGACAGCCTAGCTACAGCCGGGAATGGTGCTAGTGGAACTCAAAACCTAACCGAATGACACATAGATACATTTTCTGTATCTATTTGTTTCACCCATAAGCAACCTGGAGGCAGCAGGATTTATATATAGTGCAATAATATATTAATAATGAAACAATGCAATGCTTTTCAGACATACATTACATTTTAATATGCTCTTAATCTATATTTTAGATGTTATTTTTTAATATGTAGCATATGTATATAACAGTTCACACTATTCTTTCTTGATTCTATTTACGGTCAGGCTGAAAAAAGGAGGAAGAAAGACAGACAGAAAGAAAGGAACAGCGAGAGACAGAGAGAGAGAGAGAGAGAAAGAGAGGGGGGAGATAGAGCGATATCCCTACTCCTACCTCCAGTTTTAACCAACCTTTATTATGACATTAAAACACATGTATCACAGAACACCAAACAGCCATTCTATAAACCAAAAAACTGGAACACATCAGCACCCACAAAAGCACAGAAAACATCCAACACCCAAGACCTAACATTCGCCCAAAAAAAAAAAAAAAAAAAAATTAAAAGCAAGAGTCAACGCCCGAAGGGGTTCTGACAAGGACACACAGTACTCCCCCACAATCCTGTGTAGCAGCCTTGAGGACCTGAAGCTGGCCATCAACCTGAGCACCACCACTGATGTCTGCATTGCCTTCATCAGGTGACCCAGCTTCACGCACCCTGCCTCCTGCAGACACGAGTGTAGGCTGACTGAAAGCAGGGTTTTAGTCTGTACCAAGCTGCTATGAAACAATGGCTTCTCAAAGAGCCACAACCCCGCCATTCTCCCCGGGTGCACAGGTGGCTATAAAAACCCATCAGGCCTGGAACACAGACCGGTAAAAAGATGTTAGCCCAGTCAAATTAGCTTCACCCTCCTGGAGCTGAAACAGCCGCTTGTCATACCCCAGGCGTCCAGCCCACCTTAACAACACTCGAGCAGCATCCAGCCAACTTAGTCCTCAATGGTACAGAAGCCTTTGAGCGGTCTGCAGCCTAAAAGCCATGACTTTTGAGGCAATGTCCACCAGACCCTGCCCCCCCTCATGAACAGGTAGGTAGAGAGCCGTTGCTCGAATCCAGTGCTGCGCAGACCAAAAAAGTCCAAAACAGCCTTCTGAACTTCCTGAATCAGCCCTGTTGGTAGTTGCAGGACGATATGTCACCAATTTGTTGCCAGCCAGAACTCTCCCCCTATATGACAGCTGAGGCAGCAACCATTTCCTGCCACCACCAACCATGCTGCCTCCACCTGCCACTGTTCAACCTGCAAGGCCTCACTTTTCCCCCAGTTAACTTTTGCTGATTAGGCCTTTTCGTATTACACTAGGCTTTCAGGTAAAGCTTGAACATCTCCCTGACTTTTAACAAAAACAATAACATAATTTGTGTAAGCAGACGCCACTAAGCTGGGACTCTCTGGCAGTCCTAGTAAAGAAAGCCCCGTGAGCCTTCTCCTCCGCCTACAGAGCAAAGGTTCAAACGCCAAACTGTAAAGCTGGCCTGAAATAGGGCAACCGTGCCTGATCCCCTCTGAACAGGAAACAGACGACCTTGCCCATCCCCAAGCTTAATCATGCATGTTGCCCCATGATACAGTAACCCCAGCCATGACAAAAAACCCTGCCCAAACCCAAAAGCTCTTAAGGTAGAAAACAAAAAACCCTTAATCCACTTGGTTTTAACAGCTACAGGTATCCAGTTTTTAAGAGTGCCAGGTCCACCTTTTTTGGCAAGAGAGAGGGCTGCATGTTGCCAAGAAACTGGTAGTGAGCCACCATGGAAACACTTCAACAAAACTTTTTAAAAAATGAGCCCCAAAAAGGCCCCAAAAATATTTGTCAAAGCCAGAGGGCAGTCCATCTATACCAGGCAATGAACTGAGCCATCTATACAACCCAATCTGATAAGAGCTGTTTTACCACTGCTGGAGAAGTTATGCATTGGCCCCCACAGTCCTCTACCCTGTAGCGGGCACTGTAAAACACCACCTTGTCCCTCCTCATCTCAGTGTGGTCTATGGTCACCCTACCACTAGGGAGGTGGAGGCAAACCCTTTGTTTTCTCTGCGCTACTGATCTTTCCAGGTTGAAGAAAAAACAGCCATATCCTGTACAGTCATAAACTGTTCCCTCATCATACTTCCCTTGACTCTCTCCTGTAAGAAAGAACTCAGTCCCTGCTGTTTCACCTGCAAAAGCCTAACATCATCAAAACTGTCCTGGGTGTTCAAACCCTTCTCAATGTCAGTTATTTGCTTTTTTTCCCCCTCCACTGCTCCCAAAATCATGCAAATGTTTCTCACAAAAATACCTGTTCTGGATCAAATTAACATTAAAATGCCAGTATGAATTACCCATTGAGAAAGTGGAGAGACACAGATCAGTAGTCCCCAGATGATTATTTGTAAACCCCACTGGTTAAATGCAACTCCCCAATAATCCAGGAGAGAGAGAGAGAGAGAGAGAGAGGGGATGTCCCTACTCCTACCTCCACATGTCCCTAAAATTCCAAAGACTGAGTCAAACTGGGAGCTCTTTCAACAAGCTCATCCTGAAGTTTACAATACTCATGCCTACTATCAACAAGCAATCACAGCAGCGCACCATCAAAGCACAGAAAAATAAAGTAAACCAAATTATGTCACCCATTGGAAATCAAATACAAAACAATAAAGCAAGCCTTCCAGCTACTACCAGATCTGCAAAGACAAAACTGTGCCAAATTACCTGTCAAAAATGAAATGTATTACACAAGGGCACATTTTGACAAGGCATAGACCCAGTGAAAATAGCCTGATGATACAGGCAGGATTTGGTGATAAAACATCCAAGGAAGGTGTGCTTTAGTCACATTTCAGTCTTCAAGAGGTCAAGAGACAGGGATGCAATTCACAGCAAAATGCGAGAAATACCAGTAGGACACATTCCCAGAAAGTACAAAAAAAGCTCAGGAAATTACAACTCCAAAGGGAAAATTGTCCATCACCATCAGCAAGGGCCTGAGTTGTGAAGTACTGGCTAAATGTTTGATGGCCTGCGACAAAGAGACAGTGCTTCAAACACATTAACACAAATCACCTTGGAAATCTCTGATCAAAAAAATTAACTCTAACAGGTTTATGGCTATTTCCATTTTCTTTATTTGTTTTTGCAGTATGCTTCTAATTCAATATATTACTTACTGATTTTCACCATTTTCACTGTTTGTAGATGAACGTATGTAATAGATTAACTCATTTGAAAAAATTTTGCCATTTTTCATTAACTGACAATTGAATCATTTGAATCCCAATCCAGTAAAGAAACTCTTCCTCATAACTATTCCATTAATACATATTTTTAAAAAATGAAAAACAAAACAGAAACTGCAGCTTAAACCTGTCTTTGTTAACCTTTCTGCCCCTCATCTGGAATCGCTCTCAGCCAGTGCTTAGGAACATTTCAACTAAGAATCATTTGTTTTTGTTTTTTCTTTGAATTTGTTTTTTGATACAGAATTTGATTTGGAAAAATCCATGTGTGTTTGGAGACATGCCAAAAGGCATATATAACTGAATATAATTTCTACTGTCTCTGCATTGTTCTCTGTGTCACTGGCAGCAGTTCTTCATTAGAGTATGTCTGCTGTAATATTCACGTGCTTAAATTACAAATTGAAACCACAGTGTCATTTTGTGACGCCTAGTCAGTCAAGTAAGGCCAAAGTACAGGCTTTAAATCTTTGGAAGAGTGGAAATAAAAATATAAATGACTGGTTTTTACATTGAAAAAAATATATAAATGTTAAAAACAATTTCAGAACAGATCAGATGGTGAAGGAAATTCTGCAGTGAGGATTTTCATCGTTGTTTCATCATTGTATGATGGTTATACAATAATTGTGACTGACAGCCCTACTATTGACAATAACTACATTTAACTACTCAATCAGAATAATTGAGTAATTGAGCTTCATTGATTACTATAATATGCTAAATTGATTAAGACCATGTGTCAGTCATTTAGCTTATTGACAGAAATTATTAACTAATGAACATGACTGATGATAATACATAAAGTCTGACAAGCTCACAGCCAAACCCATCGTGTTGCAATGGCATGTTTTCCTCTTTTGCGTTACTTGGCTAATCATACCATTTCTGTATGCTAATAACCATGAACAGGTATGCACATAGGAACAACTGGCATTCATCATCTGATAAACAAGGGGTATACACAAAATCAAAGGTCTGAGCAAGTTTCATAAATTCTTAATTTATTTTTAATTCAATTTGAAAAAGTAAAAAGGAATTTTTTAAAACTGGATTCCAAATGTTTGGAAACCACTAAATATATGTAATTTTGAAATATGTAACAGTCAACCAATTAACACTTAAATATTATTAAATAATCCATTTCAAATGGCATTAGTGGCATTCCTCCGGAACAATATTTGCACATAAAATATTTGCTCGTAGTTGTAATTCACAAAATAAATTTCAAATACAGATCCACAGCAAATGGTTGTGTTCTCACTCTGTTCATTGATGTTAGAGTGCTATGAGAATCACAGTAGACAGTACAGAATGGTCACAGAGCAGGGATAATGCTGAGCCAGTGAAATCTCTCACACTGTTCCACAAAATAACATTAGGGAATTGAAAGTGGCATTCACAAGCCCCTGTGTTACTTGGATGAGGTGCAATATCATATAAGAGCAAGGCACATAGTTACAGCAGCTGAGCCAATAACACTCCCCCTGTAGTAAAAAGTGAGCCACCGGCTCTGCGAAAATGTACCTGGACATTTGTGTCATTTACCTCGGATAAGATTTACCAGGCAGAGTATGCACCAGAACGACACCATATGTTCAGTGATTACAGTGATATCCATTCAGCTGTGCAGAGATGTCTATTTCAGCATCAAGGCCTGTTTTAATTACCAACATGGCTGGAGTTCATTTATTCCTCTGTGCCCCTGGGAGCTAGTTTCATTACCCCAACCTCTGTTGACTCCCTTTGAGTCTCAGCTCAGTTCTGGCATGGGGTCTACAGTCCCCTGTGGAAGGCTAAAGGCTCTGATTGGCACTCTGATGCAGGGCTGTACTTGGCTTGCCTGCCCCACTGGGCCCATCTGCTGTTAGGTGTGGGGGGGGGGGGGGGGGGGTGCATGGGCAACACAGCTATTTTTGATTACCTTGTTTGATATTGAAAAGGTATACTTGATTGGTGTACTTAGAATGCTACTTCAGGGTTCACAATGGTGCCTAATTTGCAAATAAGGAGGTCCTGGAATACAACGTTGCATATCACAGGGGTCCTGGAAGGTCCTGGAAGAGTGCAGGAGAAAAGTGTAGGCTATATCTATAAAGTGATTTGTTTTGCTAGTTTTAGAATGATGGAGTTGCCATTTTTCCAAAGTGTCAATGTTCAAAACATAGGTAATGAACTTGCATACCTTTTTCTGGGTTGGACTGTTAAGGAGTACCAAACCAGCAGTAAGTAATTTCTTATTTTTTCACTTCGACTTTGTAAAAACACCTGACCAGCTGTCCTTTGGTTATTTGTGCATATGCCATAAAATATCATGCTGCCAGAACTTTGTGTTATTTTTTATGGCAAATAAAAGAAAATAAAAATTTTTAATCATTTTACACTTAGAATTTATTTAAGGTTACGTGCGTTTGTTGCCCTTTATTAACAGGAACACTTAGATGGGAAAGTACAACTAAAAATGAGCGCATGTGAACAAATGTATTCTGGGTACTGTGCACATTTATTAATCAATGAGAGTGTAGCAGAGTCACACCAGAGTGTAAATCCACACTTGGAAGTATATGACTGTCAACATGATAATAACATTGATCATCCACAACAAAGGATAATAAAACAATAAAAAACCTATGGTTATTAGATCAAGCTGCTCCTACACAGCAAGCATGTTTAACCTTGCATTTGAAACATCTTTAATTGACACATTTTCCTTCTTTGTAATAGCATATTGTAATAGCCAGTCCTTTGCTACTCCTGATGGAGAGGCATCAGCCATAGTGCAAACACAGGTTTTTTTAAAGGAAATTGGGAGATTAAACACTGCATATTTGTGTTATTTGCATATTGTATGCTTACACCGAAGACCCGCCAACAGATAATTAGATGACGAAGTCCTACCTCTTTTAAGGCTCTGCCATAGTGGCACTCCCAACATATGACTGCACAACCAGAAAAAAATAGATTTGGACACCCACAAAGTGCTCTTGTGCTACATGCCACAGACCATTTGCTAAGACTGTTAAAATATAGCCCATAGACAGAGTGGGAGAAAAACAGAGAGATAAAAAGACAGGCCACTAGAGTAGCAGGTACTGTAGAGGCCCAGGTCTCATAATCCTGTTTGCTGTGTGGTTAATGAAATTGTGGTATGTTTTTTCCACAGGCTATTGCATGACAAAAGCCAAAACCAATTCGCCCTGCAATAAATCATGCCAGAATTAGCAGAAATGCAACTGGGGATCTTTACCTTTGTGTCTGAGACTCACAGCCACACACAAAGGAGTGCATTATGCAATCACACACACACACACACACACACACACACACACACACACACACACGCACACACACAGACACACACACAAATCTTATCCTGTTTATCTGTCAGTACTATCCACACACACACACACAAAAACACAACAGGTTTTATTTCAGTAGTTTTGTATGGAAAAGGCTTTCACTGTGTGGGAGTCAATCACATGCAAGAGGCCAGAATTCTGCAAGGATGTTAGTTTTTGTGAAGTTTGCATAAAAAGAAAAACACAAAAAACAATTTCTAATTATATCAAATGCAGATAAAGAGTTTAATAGCTTATTCTGTAAATGTTCCTAGCAAAACCCTCCTTGTACTAATCATCAGTCTTTCTTACTCTCCCCGTCTCTCTATCAGGCATATACACACAAGTAGGTATGTGTGCATATGCACGCATACACACAGTTGTCAATCCCCTTGCATGCACTTAGAAGTGTGTATATGGTGTGAGTTTGTGTGCTTATATGTGTAATGTGTTTTTATCTGTTATTTGAGGTAAGCAATTATATAAAAAATGAGAAAACCACCTTAATTTCAGGCCAAGATACTAAATTACCAAGTGAAAGAAAACTGATTGTAGAATAGAGAGGTAGAGAGAAACCAAGGTAAGTGAATCAAAGGTGGTGGTAATATTGTGTTACAAGTGTTACTGTTTCTTCTCCCCCTCCAAACGCATATGTTGGTAAGTAAAACAATTTGGTTTCTTTAGTGCATGTGTCATTTTGCTATGACATTTTTAATCATGACTTCATATAAGAGAACTGGGTCAGTCTGTCAGACCGATGAGTAGGAGACTGGGAGGTACTTGTCCAAGCTGTACCGACTCCCTCCTTTCCACAATTGGCAGCACTCGTGAGCAAAAATACAACCACAGCACAAAATAATGATGATTTATAATCCATGGGGGTGGTTAACCTCCTGAACTCCTGTACAGACTAATTCAATCCAGCTGTGAGGTTCGCACAAGAAGGCTTTGTTGTCATCATTCCACCAGGCTTTAAAAACACATCACACTTCTATAAAGAGTATATTTTAGACTTTCATTCTTTTCTCAATGTCTTTTACCATTATCAAAATGAAACAGTGCTAGGTTCTATTCCATTTTAATCTTTCAAGCTAACCAACAGTGCTTGGCCTCACAAGCAGATTCAAAAATTGGAAATCTTGCAGGAAATCTTGCTGTCATATAAGATACACTTCAGTCATCTGGAATCCCACTGATATGGATAATTCTGACTCTAAATGAAGTTTCTGAAATCCCTTGCTGTAGAATGAGCTTAAGGCCAATTCAGAATGTTTTCAGAGGAAATTTAGTTGAGGGTGAACTGCCAAGATTTGTAATGCCTGCTGATGGCTACTGTGGTCATCAAGATTCAACATGTCAAATCTGAGTTCAGAGTTAAAGCTGAGATGGGTCCAGTCAACCAATCACATAACTCATCGTTATGGTAACAAGCATTAAATTCTTTTAACTGTTGCTTATTACGGATTGTGTAGTTTGCTGTTTGTTACACTTCACTATTTTTAATGCATCAATCATGTTATGTCTTTCAGTTTTAAATGGGTATTATTCTAAATCAAATAGATAGACTCCCTGGAATGTTCTCACACAAAACCGTTGTCAAATTGCCATGCTGCGTAAGGCCGATTCTGATTAGATACCTTTGGCGGGGTGTCAGACCCAGGGTACTCCCTCTGGTCCAGCTTGTTCCAGCGTTGCATGAGTTTTATCACCATGGGCGTACTGAAGTCCACGAGCTGGAAACCCGTCACATTGGCCCCACCGTGCATGAAGCGCTCCAAGGAGATATCTTTAAACCCCTGCAGTCAGAGGAAATCAAGAGAGAAGACTCACTTTAAAAAAAGAGCTCAGGGTCTCTGACTTTCACAATTCATAACACAAAATCCATCCCCTCTAAGTTTCCACCTAATTACCTCTCATTCATAAGCATTATTCCCTAATATTGATATAATCTCACAAAGCCTCAATTTTGGAATCTGAGCAGATGAAACCCCTGAAGAATCCTCACATAACAACTAATAAAATGAGGGAGACAGGCATATGATTCCTGTATTACTACAGAGTTCCCACCACATTAAAACTAATAATGAGATGAAAGAGACAGGCAGCTTCTTCCTGCATTAGTCACACAAAGAGTTGAAGTGTTTTCTCTCATCATCTCCTGACTGATAATCTGAATCTAATCAACATGATGCTGTTGCTGTAAAAGCTCAATGCTCCCTGGCTGGTCAGGACACATCTGACAACACAAATTCTCCTCGCTCTGCCGCGCTAATGCCACAACCCTGCCAGCGGCTCTGGGTCCAGCTCTGGACGCCTTCTGGCACTGCTGCTGAAATATGCCTGGTAATCCACTCACAGTTGGGGAGAAAGAGGAGGAAGAGGAGAAATAGCCAGCTAATCCACTCACAGTTGGAGGGAGGAGGAAGAGTCATCTAATCGGCTTGCAGTTTAAGAGAGGAAGGAGGGAATGAAAGCAGAAAGAGTTTCTTACCAAGTTGGCCATGATGTAATGGTAGCCTTTGACGTGTTTTCCGACGCTGACAATCTGGGAGAGATGCCGAATAAAAAGATGTCAAATGAAATGGATTAGTGTGCTTTATCACACACTATGCAAGGTGTCCCCTCTAATTGCGATTAATTAGGCTGCTTAGTCTTACAATGAATTAATGGTCAGCAATCAGCAGCAAATGAGGAGATATATTCCCAAAGGGCCCATAGGAAATGACAGTTATAATTCAGTAGATACAGAGGATACATTAATGCCCTTCTCAATAATAATTAATGTTTTAAAGGTAGAGAACAGCAGCCAGAGCAATTTTGCTTGTCTCAGCATGAAAACTCAAAAAGACCCGTATAACCATTCTACTGAACACAATGGCTAAATGGTATAATCCTACAGTAAATATATTTAGCCAAGATCACCTTGGGAATAGGGTATACACCTAACAATCTGTGCTCTTACACAAAGTAGCTGCTGTTTTATTTGTTATTTACTTTCCCTTTCCACTTGGTGTTTGTGAAAGACTCTACAAAAGCAGCTGGAGAACAGACAGGAGGCAGTATTTGATTTGGCAAGGAGCTCCTCTGAAGGGTGAAAGTGGTATAAGATATGAGAGAGCTGAGGATACAGAGGGCTTGTTCCATTGGAACATACGTTGCAGCTCTTCTTGCTTTGATCCTGTAGTTTGTACAGAACTGCAGACTATAGTTATATCAACCTTAAACCAACACTGCAATGAAGCAGAAAACTGTCTCATACTGGAGATCAAAGTAATGCTACCGTACATGCAGAGCAAAGAATGTTCTCTTGAGGGACAAAGGTTGATGACTAAATCAGACCTTCTCTGTCTGTGACCCTTCTCTGAAGTGAGCAACAGTATATATCATTATAGGAAATTAATTCAACTTGCACAATGAACCCCATACAGGAACTACATTTATAGAAACCCTCACTAAGATACACATACTTGGAAAAAACAACTAGCCATGATTAACATTTTAGTCATACTATACAGCACTATACATTTGTATCATTGACTTAATAAGACATAATGTGTATTTTACTTACATGGTTCTTAATAAGGACAATAGATTTACTTGGTAGCATATGAGAAGGATGTATTAAGGCACATGATCACTTTAACAGCCTATTTTACATGAAAAAAAAAATGGTATGCGTTGTACAATGCATGCAAGTGAGAAATTGTAGTGTGAAGCAGTGTATAACTGCATTTATGGAAAGAATACCTAAGTTGTGTATCCTACAATGTGTTATGGTGTTGTCTCACCTGTTCTAGCATGTTCTGAAGTCTCTCAGCTTCAAGGTCTATGACAAACTTTTTTTCTTGTCTGCGGTCGAGATCCTCCAGGAGGCGTCGGTAGCTGGCATCGTTGAAGCTCTCCACACAGATGGCACTGACCTGCCAGCCATTTTGTCCTGCCTTCTCCATGATGGCCTGGAGTATTGCATATCCTGACACAGACACAGACACATAAGACAAGAATGAAAAACAAAAATGTCCACCTCTTTCATTGCTGGGTGTATCAGGGTCTGTTAGAGATGAGTGGGGAAGTGGCACAGTTAAACAAACACATGGCCATCATTAACTGGACAATCAAAGATTAATAACAAAACAGATGAGTCATGTTAGAAAATGTAATGGAAGTGGACAAAACAATCATTTTCCACTTCTTAGTGGTATAGACATAAGAATATGCATATAAGTGTACATATATTGCATAAATGTGCAAACATGATATTACATAAATGAAGTAAGTATAAATTGTGCTATTGGTTTCTGTTTATATGGTCTTAAATCAAATTCTTCATTCAAACATTTTGGAAATTACATATTTTGCCAAATAAATACATCGACTGTTAGAGTCTGGCCTGTGTTTTGTTCTACCTAGCAATTTTTTGATTTCACCTACTATTTGTCAGCTTAAGACAAGAAATACTTACAGCACATATAAACATTACATTGCTCACTCTTCAGTATTAGTGCATTATAGTAAAGTGGGAGCCAGCCCCACAAGTGTGAATTATCTAAATCCAAGTAATAAGTGGATGAGCGATGGAGGGAGGTGCTTAAAAATGATTGGATTTACCACACATGCTCTCAATGTGAGATCTATTAATTGTGAAAAACATGTTTCCAGCACACTTTAAATGCATGTACCATAAAAGGTATGACACATTTTCCAATCCAAAGTCTTGCATAAGCAGATTAATTTGTGATAGCAATCAGGTGCATAGCTTGGCTAGCAAGGCAAATTGGTCACGATGGAAAGATACAAGGACCAGACTATGAATATATGAAACTAGAAAGAGATGGTTCTTACATTGTCATAAAAGACTACTTCTAGCATGATGAATGAATCAATGCCTCCATTAATATATCAAACAACACATTAAACACATTTTATTACACATGAGTGGGTACCATTGTCTGTGTTGTGTTATACAGTTCCTTTAGAAAGTTACTGTTTTTCAATGAACGCCTAGAAATGTAAATTATAAAAGGAAGAGTTTATTCTGAATTAGCCCAGATGGACTGTATTGCCTGTTCCCACCATTTTGTATTCTGCATGTCTTTATTCTTGTGTTCTTATTTTATTATCAATAGGATATGTAATTAGTTACTTTTTAAATGCTTGCCATCTTGCAACTTTTTTCATTTGCTTTCTTTTTACCCTGTAACAGACATTTCTGCAATAACCACTTTAAATCTTTATGTTTAAGTCATTTTTACTTGCCAGCTTGTTCATTTTATATTCCTTAGCAACTGTGCAAAAGCATGTCATGTCTAATTTAGATAATATTTTGCTCCTTTTCATTGATGGAACATATAAAAGGGTTTCAGTTTCATTTTTGCATCTAAATTTGATACAGAAAAGGTAGAATTAAAATGCTCCCTCTGGGTATACAGTACATTTGGTTGACCACTGTTTTGTAACAAATTCTGTATCTGAACGGTTATACAGTAAAGAAGTTCGTTGGATTTAAATGTAATTAGTTTGTACTACAACACTTTCCTCTACCCACGCATTCATTCCCTTACTCACCTACACCTTATATACCTCTACTCTATCACTCTCCTCCAACTCATATATGTCGACTATTCCATATGTGTATTTCTTTTTACCTATTTTGTCCTCCATTGTTGAACTGACCCCACTGCCCTGCTCCCATCTTCATCTCCATTCCATTGCCTGCTGCTCTGCGCACCTGCAGCTACATTCCTGCAGTACCCCATGCCTCTCTCGCTCTGTTCCCCTTATCTTCAGCTCCCCTCCCACTCAGCCAGCCCGAGGCTAAGTGGAACAGATGTCCCTCTTAAACGGTCCTTCATGCTCGCCACCGGAGTCTGGCAGCCTCCTTCCCTTCCTGCTGCTGCTGCTTACACCAGGTCCTCTGTCAAGACCCACAGTCAGAAGACTGGGATTACAATGCAGCACTGGGCTGGACAGAGGGCAAGAAGGAGCACAGGAAGGAGAAGACTGTAGACTGCAGAATGTTTAGACTCATGGATGACATGAGAATACTCTCCAAGTGCCACAACTAGACTCCCAAGCAAAATCCTTTTTGCAGCTGTCTGATACATCCCTATGACTCAGTTCCCCCACTGTCTCAATATTTGCAAGAGATACAGCAGACTGTCTAAACTTAAATCCCATCGAGTTCTACAGATGGCAACATGTGCCTCTCTTTAAATGCATTACATACAGACATTTAGCAGACACTCTATCAGAGCACTTACGACGATGTTGTAGTACATTTCTTAATTTCTCTATGACAATCTATTCCCCCAATGCTATAAATTCACAGAGTTACAGCAGACATTTGTAATTACAGCCAGGTTTCACAGTGAGTGTTCTTTGAATTGTGCATTACAGTCATTAGTTCTCTGTCCAGTCACAGCTGTCGTCTTGACTCCATCACAAGTTATACATTTCTTAATTTCTCTGGGGAATTTTAAAAGGGTGGCGTAAGATCCATATATAAATGTGTCGAAATGGCTCCCCTGCAGCATTATCTCTACAAGGCCTATACTGTTCTTGTTGGGCGTCCCTCCATTTAAAAGGGAATCAGTTTATTTAATAGACTCTGGCAATTCCTACATTATTCAAGCTGTCTAAATTCAGTTAATCATGGTGTGTTGCATAGTGACCTTTGACCTCCCCATACACAGAAACAGACTGCATTACCATATCAATATATCTTTGTCTCTAATTTTAATGCGTAAGTAAAGAAGCAGACCGGCTTGGCTGTTGTTCGCCTTTCTGCCATATCTTCAGTCTGTATGAAATTGTTCAAGAACAAAGAAGTTAAATATGGAAATTTAAACACACACTGTCATGCAGGCATGAGGAAGCGTATGTATGCACATAAAGTAAATGCTGATAAATATATCAGTATGTAATGCACATGTAAATATACTGGATTAGCAATATAAAGGACACATCAAAAACAAAAAAACACAACAAAAAAGAATATTTATTCAATAATTATCATCATCATAAGAATCATCTTTCTTGATGAAGTTTCTCCTTGTTTATTAGATTTTATCATGATTTCAACAGACAACATTAAGTTATTTTTCTTTCTGTGATCTACATGCACAAGCATCTGTGTCTGCATGTGTACACATACACACACGCATGCACGCACAGACACACACACACACACACACACACATTTACATGTTCACATCTGAACTAAAAATAACTGTACAGATTATCCAGATATTGCTTAAAAGAAAGAACACACACGAGCCACTGAAAGCAGTGCAGCTCTCACACAGATTCTTTCTTACTTGACCATATGTTCTCATGTCATCATTTCTCTCCTTTCATAGAGCAGAGCAGAGTGTCACACCTACCAACAATCAGCTATTTTTGCTTTGCAGCAAAGGCCATTTTGACTGGCTTATCATTACCAGCAAAAGAAAAAATACAGCACCGCTCCACTTTTTCTGTCCAACACAACACAATGGGCAGAAAATCACCTGTGGACGATAAATTGTTTTGCCAGCAGCTATTTCTCATTGAGTTGAATGGCTGAACAGCATTAGAGATAACAGAAATGACACTTAAACCTGAACATAGAAAAGACTTAGAGCATTCCCTGTTCACTGAACATCTTGCATCTGCATCAATGGGCCTCTAAACCAAAGGCTGATTGCTTACCTTCAAATAAACTACCTATTCACTAAATTTTCAAACTGCTGCACCTTCATACTGCAACAACAAATTCCTACCAACAGGAAGTGAACACAGATCATCAAATGGAAATTCTACCAAGATAATTTTCTTTAAATACGACTACTACTACTTCCAACAGTAGAACAGATTAGCTTGGTTATGACGACAGTATAAAGTTATACCTTCCCAAACTGATGGTCATCAGTTGTGCTATGTCAAATTGGTAATAACTGAACTCTCTCACCAATTCTCTCTCTCACCAACTGTTAAATTCCATAATGGCTATATTCGAGAATCATTATCCCCAAAAAGTATCATATATTAAATCAAATAAAGTGTCCATCAAATTGCAAATTATACTCATTATAGTGTGTGATTCATACATTCAGAGAAAATAGAAAGTTTACTGTTGTTGTTAAATATCTGTTTATTTTTTTCCAGGCAAAAATCAGGGCAGTAAAAAAAGTCAACATTATGTGCCCCTCTTCCATCTCAATATGACCACTCATCTATCCACACAGCATCCAGTGGGGGGCAGCTGTATTCCACTAGGGCTTTAGATGAATCAGTGCACCTCATTCAATGAAAATTCCCAAGTTCTGGGAACACCTAACCTTTAAAACATGGCCATTCATCATACTGTGCTCCAGTCCTTCTGTTCTTCAGCACCCCTCTCCTGAAGGGCTTTCACACTTCACTGGCTCTCAAAACCTGCTCTCTGGCCTCTGTATAGCCATGAGGGAAATACACTATCCACGGACATGCTCATAACTGTCATCTCTATGGTAATATGATAAGTAAAAAAATCGACAGATGCACACTTACACACTTACACACACACACACACACACACACATACACACACACATAAATAGAGATACAGACTCTGACACATGCGCACACACACACACACACACACACACACACACACACAGATACAGACTCTGACACATGCGCACACACACACATAAATAGAGATACATGACCTGACAATGTGCATTTATGCAACTGTCAATTGATCTTGAGTTCTTCTTTTAAAGATGAAATGCCAACTGGTGACAAGTTTCTCGAGTATAGATGCAAATATACAGTCTATCTGCTTGGAGGTGGTTTTCAAAATGTTAAATATGTTAAATATTTCTGCAGTGTCAATTTAGTGAATAATAATGGTCATTTTCTATTCATTATTAATTATCATTCGACAACACATTCATTGTGCATTTCACAGTGCATTAGAAATATGGAGAGTACAGTGATAAAAGGCTTATTGGGGAATTGGTCTTACAATGCAATATCTCCCCAGATGCAGACTGGAAAGGATGCACAAACACACAGGGAGGCAAGGGCACACAATCTTCCAACAGGCTTGACATTGTTTTGCAGAGCGTCCCGCCACCGTGAGGATGGAATGGGAGCAGCAGCACCAGTAGCAGCTGGTGAACTCAAAACAGAGGAGGAACAAACTCTACCTTTATACCTATCATTATGTTCAGCCTGTTCCCATTTATCTTCCCTGATTAATGATAAAACAATTAATTCTACACCAACTGATGTAAATCGATTCTAGTTTCATTTTGGAATATTAATATCTAATAATTCTTTTATTACTACCACATGTAGTATTTGCTATATCTACATATTATTGTAGGCTAATTTATGTTTTACAGTTGTTGACAGATTAAACATGTCAATGGATATAACAAACATAACTCTAGTTTGCAAAGAGCAGCAGTTCTATTACAAAATGAAATTAGTAACCATTTACTCTATTTACATCAGCTGGTGTTGATTACTCTGTGAATAGTTTGTTTTATCATTAATCAAGGAGGATAATTGGGAACAGTTTGAAAGTGATGATAGGTTTAAAGGTAAAGTTTGTTCCTCCCCTCTTTCTGGCTCACCAGCCAGCCATCAGTACACACAATTTTCACCAACCTAACTGCTGCAAGTTGTGAGTGAGTATGTCATCCAACATGTTTAAAACACCCAGCAGGCCTTGGATTTGGACAAAAGCAACCCCCTTTCTCATTTGAAATTTGAATTGACATTCAGAGCATTGAAGTTTCCTACATTGTTAGATGTACAGTCTTTCCTCCATTTGCTGTAGGGGAATTACATTCTTGGTTAGCTGGGGGTTTTATCATTTCTCATTTAACTGGAGCTATTGGAATTACCCTCTTCTCTGTTAAGGGTGTGGTTATCCATCTCTGTATGGCGTTTCCTCCTTTCCCCCCACGTTGTGTGTGTTGCCGTTTGTCTGGCACATGTGCACATGTGCATTGTGGGATTATTCCTTGCTGGTGCTATGTCCCTTGATTATTTTCTACAGAGTCATATAGAAGAGCCATGTCGAAGAATGCGAAATATGGAACAGAGCACTACTCCTAAGTAGGGGATCTGATGAAAAGTTATTTGGCCAAAACCCACAACAAATAAAAATGTCCACTGTATTAAGATTCCCAACCAAATATAACACTTCCAGTGGTCAGGGCTCCTGTCATGGTTGAATTCCAGACTGTCTCCCTCAATATTTTTCAAATAAGGAAGCAGATATATAATTGTTCCATTCGTACTACATACAAAGCATTGAATACACTCACCCACGTAACATGCACACACATACAACAAAAATACAAACAATGCAGCTAGAATTAAACCTTACTAAGTCAAAGCATGGGAATCCCAGACAGCCATTGTTCAGACAGACATTATATAACCCATGCAGCAGTTATATTTACTTGACAAATATGCATCAAATGACATAAAATAGCATGTGAATCTTCATTAATTTCTTTGTTTTCAGTACTTGTGCCTACACATTTCATTTGGAATGTATTTCAGCCCTAGACAAAAGGAGATGTTTAATACTTTTGCATTGCAGACTGTAATTTTGCATTAAAACGGATCACTATAAGCAGAGTTTGTTTTGTGACACACAGAACTGGTACAAGTGCAGCCTGACAATGTGAACTCCAACATTACCCCATTGATTGCCACTGTACAAACCACTTCCTTTTTGCTTTCAGCATGTGTTGCATAAGTATCCCTGTGACCCAGATTCACTGGAGCACACAAAGATTTCACAAACAAAACTAACATTTTTTTATACTAAGAATATATTTGTACCCAGCTGCTAGATTCATTGCTCTCCTACTCTCCCAGAATTTGCAAATCCCTCCCTTCCCTTTCCCCAGCCCTGTCTGGATTCTGTCCTTACCCCGGTCAGTGTCGTAGAGGAAAACAAAGCGGTTCCAGTCGTAGTGGTCGAGCAGGCTAAGGAGGGCACCCCGAATGGAGGGCCGTAGCTGGAGGACAAACTGGCTCTCACCCTCTGTGGGGAAACTGGGTGTGATGAGGGAAATGTGGAGTGCATTGCAGAAAGAAGTCAGTGTGTGCACTGAGCGCTTGTCGTACAGGCCGAAAATGGCGAAGACCCCCCGGGAGTACTGTGAGCAGACTGCAGAGCGAGAGAAAGAGAGACAGAGAGACAGAGAGAGGGAGAGAGACAGACAATTATACACTCTCTAAAATACTTATGAGGAGACTGGGTGACATATTTAAGAAGATTATGGAGTAGATATAATAATGACAAACAAGAGCACAGTGAGGCATGTAATTAAGTGCATTATAACAATTACCACAATAAAGTTACAATACATAATTCCATGGTTCAATGAACATTTTATTACCTATCTCATGAAAACCAACCACGGTTAATGTTATTTAAGGCCTATAGATCTATCAGAAATCAATTGGCACACAGGGTCAGGATAGGCAAACCAATAAGAAACATCTCAATTGTCATTGCCCTAGTGTCCTCCAATGTCCCTACATAGATTATGTATTCATACATCCAGCTCACAGACATCGTAACACTAGGCATATGTTTTGATGATCATTCACACAGTGAAGTATATAAAAATAAATGAGAAATACATGCAACAGTAAATGTATCAGGTGATTATGGCTAAAAGTGTGTTCCCAAGATCACCATGTTCTGTGAATGATGGATAAGGGAGGCTGTGAAATGGTGGTGGGTGCAGCCACCATATTGATTGGTGAGTGGAAGCCTATTGCTGGTATAATGGGCCATCCACAAAAAGCCAACCTCTGCATGGCAACAACTCTCCCTTCATTGTCAGGTTGTATCCTTATACTTCAGGTTGTATCCTTATAAAGCGTCTAGCAAAGACAATGGCTCACACCTGTATGCCCGCATTTGTGCCCACTGCTGTGAGAGGTCCTGCGGACTACTCATGTTTGGGATTGGACAGCAGCCATAGAGGAGGAGCCTTCTAGACTCTTCCTTCACCACTCCCAGCATTACAGAAGGATTTTGGCTCCTTGGGTAAAAGGGGGTGGAGACTCTAATGTTTTAATGGAAAGCTACTTGAAACAACTGTGTACTGAGTATCTTTTTTCAAAAATCAATGATAGATTTCTCTTTTCTTATTACAGTGTATACAAACCATGTGCAGTGTGGAGAAACAGCATGACCCCTATTACACACTAATGTTCCAAAACATTTCCCCGCTTTGGTTTGTTTTTTTCTGAACCATTGTTTTACATGGAAACCATCACATAGTGCTGTTGGAGGATCTCGCTCGTTAGTCACTAGCATTTCTTTGAGCAGATACTGTCACTGTCTAATTTCAGAACAGAAAAAACATGTTAAATATTCCTTTTCATTGTTACATTTGCTTTGTAGCACTCCTGCATAATGAAGCCTTCAGAATATTGGACCTGATCTGTACGCTAAACAGAGATAAATAGAAAAATAAGTTTTAAAAATCCTTCCTCATGACAGTAGCATTGGTTCTGCATTTCAATATTACAGGTACTTTTTCATTTTGAATGGAATATGCATTGAACATTTCAGTCACAGACAATATTATTTTTTTTTTCAGAAGTAATGTGTCTCTTACAAAAGGACAAATCCGCCAATGGTCAAAAAAGTATGACATAGTTATTGTTTTAGGATCTTGTATTGTCAATCTTTATTACAACTGCTTATCCTGGTCCTCAGTGCTAATGCACTGTAGATACTATACACGTCATTTTCCTTTACATGAAGACACTAAGACACTAAGTGTGAAGGGTACTTTCAATATATGATGTACATACACCATATGATCAGGACACACATGCAAAAACCCATATATATTCTTTTGGATTCCTAGGCAGGGTATCTGATTGGAGGTAATCAATAGATCAATAATGGCCTATGGTTTCATTCAGCAAAAGTTACACTACATGTTATGACTGCTTAATAATGCTTCATGACATGTCATAGCATGTCAAAGCAATCATTAATGAATGACAGAAGCCATGACAGTGCTGTGACAGTGGTACTAATGGTGGTATGAATAGCTAGCAAGACACAGGACACTTTCACTTTGCAACTTGATATTATTTTTATTGTTTACATTCACTTACATGGTAACTCAACTTAGACCTCTAATCTCTATCCTGAGAAATAAAGTGAGTCAGTATGAAAAGGAACTGTGTAGCTACTCTGATGGAGTGAAGGTGGCGCGTAAACGTATTAGTGCACCTCCTTTGTCAGAAAAATACAGGCCAGTTGTGCTTTCAGTTGGATGGGCAACATGCACCTTAATGTCAATGCACCCAGCTGATTAATGAATTCATAGTTCTAAAAATAAATGTTCCATATTAGTCAACTTTAATCTTGTACTGGTACAAGTACTTTGTTCTCTACTCTGTGTAAGAACACAGAAGGGCAAAATATACCAGACAAAATGTTATATAATAGGGTAAGCTCAACATTCCATAGCGAATCTGCCATGAAAAAGGTGTAAATACCCAGATTTCATTCACATTTACATCCACAGCAGAAATTAAGTCATTCACTACTATTAAAAAACCAACTGTATAATTACACACTGTTTTCTAAGTCAATTTATTTGAGTAATTATACTGTCTTAAAGCATCATGACACTACTGAGACAATTGTGAGTAGATACTGGCAATGAAAGATCATATCAATGGAAAAATGTTGAGTCTTTAATAATTAGTCTTTTGTAATATTTATACCATTAATGTGATCTATAAACTTGCCATCATAATTATTTCAGCCAATAAAAGTTTAGCCTACCTCTCTAAACAAAACATAAAGACTGATTTAAAAGGAGTGAGTTGCTAGTACCTATGGTAGCTCCACTCAAAAGTTGGATTTGTTTGTTTCTGATGTCATTTACTCTACTTTCCCATCACTGTATCATATCATTTTTATGACTAAGATAACTACTAAAATACTATGTATGATTGTTTTTTACATTTTATGAAGCATATGAATTGATTATGACATAATCATTTATCTTGCTCATTGTCTTGAGCAAACCACATTTTTACCAAGGAGTGTTAACACTGTTAAAATTCAGCTCATGGTCACATCTGATCTTAAGCTGTTGGAAACTGGTGACTGAAAAGTTTCCACATCTGGACACGATACATGTTACTGCCCATATGATAAGATGCGTGGCCAATTCAGGTACATGGCAAAGACTACAGATCAAACAAACAGACAAAACAAACAATCGTGGAGCACAGAGCATAGAACAACATGTCTTCATGTCACAAAATTAAAAAAAAATTTAGACTACCTTAGCCTCCAGTAGACATTCATGGGTCGTACACAATGTGCAATACACTATGTAACTTACATTATATTCTGAACATCCCCCACCCACCCAAGCCCTCCTGCCCTCTCCTCACATCACCATTTCCCATGAGCAGTTCACATGGCCGACCCTCTGCATTTACTGCATCTGCTCTCATCCCAGGGGGGACCCTTACCCTACATTTCCGCCAATTTCCACTGAAGCAGGAGTCCCCCTTAGGAGCATCCAGTGGGGAGGGGTGAGTGGGGCGGGGACTGCTCGTCTCTATGGCAACTCCTATCTACAGTGCTCATGCTTAATTGTAAGCTCACAATCACAAACTGCAGATCATCTTCTTCTCACAAGTACCATGTGTGGAGAAGACACAAGGCAGTAATGAGGCTCAGCAACTCATTTACAAGTAGAGGCAGAAGCTCCTTTCACACAGCCTGCTACACAAACACCTGAGAGACTTACCAGAAAGAGTTTGTTCACACAGACACCTTACGAGGTTACTCCCACAGAGCTTGCTCACACAGACAAGTGAGAGGCTCCAATTCACATTTGCACCTGTTCCCTTTGAGCTGAAGTACAGGGACACTGTAAGACTGCAGGAATGCTTACTATGCCTATGCAGGGACACTGACAGATCTCCTGCGCTGACACATCGAAGGACTGTGCAGAATCACTTAAACTGCCCGTGCTGGGAAACTCTGTCTACTGCAGGGGCCCTGTGCAATTGCTGGTACATGATAATACCAAGATAAGACACAATAAGACTGCAGAGCTGATGAGTTTTCACAGGCTAAACCTGCAGTTTTAGTCTAGCCAAGGCTAGTTGTAACTGTCTTCCTGATGAGTATGACACATAAAGTCTTGCCGGACACTGATGCCCCACAGCATAAGCTAACACAGAGTTAAAATCGTGTACTGGGTCTTGCTGTATTGTGCAACAGCCCATTTCATGTTGCACTCAACCAGCTATGACCCTTTAAACAACATCCACAACATTCCACTCAAATGAGCATGCAGGTCAACTCGTAATTCTGCTCTGTTCCCAATCAATATGTATGTATGGGTCACTTTACATTCTGTGCCCACATTTTTTGGCTCAGCACAGAGCTGGGAACCACTGCCAAATTGGACAGCATCTCCCCCCAATAGTGACCCCCCTGGGGCAACAATTCTGTTGTACTTCTGTGCAAAGTTCTTAATGCTAATGTCGCAAGCTAAGATTCAATGTGTGTAAATGGGGTGAAGAATATATAAACAAAGAAAGCTGCATGTATGTTAGTTGTGCTGTGTCTCGTTGTTTAATACATAAATATGCATAAAATGCAGCTCTACCTTTCACTTTCTGATTACACACAAGATCCTAGGGTACAAAACATAATCTGTAGGTAGGGAAAGAGAAAAAGAGATTAGAAGAGCTCCCTCTGCCCTCCAAAAACGGACCCTGCAGAACTTCATGGTGCATATTAAGTAAATCTGGGACTCAACCACCTTTTATTATACCAGTCAATAACATGTTTCTAAACATGTTATATAACAAGTCACTAAAATCTGAGAGAATCTTAATCTGTCTTAATCTGTAGAAACAGTGAAACCAGTGGCTTGCCCTCTTGGGCCTGATATTTCCACGTGACTGATGCTGATGGTTTGCCTCTTGGTCTGCATGACTTACTCAGTAAAATGGTTCCACTGGGAATAGAGGGGTTTGGATTGCCCCAAACTCTGCCCCTATGCCCCATGCTCCATACCAAAAAAAGATGAAGTGATCATGACTAACATGTCACCATTGAGCATTGGAGGATGAAAATCTGTACTCTGTACTACTTACTAAGAGCTTTGACATGATAAAATCAAACTGTGAATGGCTATCTTTAACCCTGCTGAGAGTATGAGCACCATGCATACTCCGGATCTAAAGTGGACAGTAGAAGGCTAAGACAAGTTAATGTGCTGAAAGCCATTCTAGGAAGACTTACCTTCTCATCCTTGTTGTTAAGGAAATTAATGGTTTTGTTCACCAACAGACAAAACCATCATACAATGTTGTTTACATAACTGGAGATATCTGCTGAGACCAGCTGATTACCAAAGTCATGGATCCATTAATAAATATTGCCTGTCACAATGTCCACAAACAGGACCCTGAATCATTCAACAGAAACAGATTTATCTTTTTCTTCCAGAATATACTATGACATTTGAGAGGCTATTAGTATAATTATCATTTATGTTTTTAAATGTACACCAAAACATTTTCATGCAATCATACATATATTCCTTATATGTGTAATTTCAGTTTTCAAAACATGTTTTAACAATAAACTTAACATTAGCAGCCCATTTTATGACAGGTTTCAACCATCCTTAAATGTTAAATCATTATTACTCAAGCTGACTACTTAAACAACTCTTAAATAAAATAAAGCTTGCTCTCCCTTTCTCTTTAAATTAAGGCTTTATTTGGCAGTGTGTTGAAGATTCTTCTGGTTTAAAACAAGGCTCCTTGACAGTACGGCAGACTGCAGAGCACTGCGGAGAAGACTGCGACAGCTCTGTTAGAACACAAATTCCTTGGAGGATTAATCCAATTCTCCCCCAAAACAAGGGAGTGTATTGATGTATTTGGCAGGTCTTTATTCTCTCCCAGTCCAAGGGAGATAATCTTTATTGTCTAGATTCTCTTTGGGTCCATCCACAGTGAGAAAAGAGACCCATCAATGAAAGAGTGTTGGCCAGATGAGATGAGGGCAGAAATCAGCTCGCAGACATGCCTGAGGACGGCTGGCCAGCTTTTTGTTCACAATCACAGGGGAAGGAAGACAGCGGCAGCACACAGAACAGGCGCCAATGTGACAAGGGGGAATACACCATGTCAATGCTGAGCTATTCTGTTGGCTGGCTCATTCTATACTTGATTTATGAAAATGCACTATAAAACAGCACATTGTTTAATTAATTTACTTTTTAATCTCAATGTGTGTTGACAATCATTTTGCCCTGAAGGGCTTCATCAATGAGTTCAGCTTCAAGGCAGGCAGATTGGGAGATGAATTGTGGAGTGTGGTGGTCGGGGTATGTGGTGGGTGAAAGTCGACATTTGCACAAACCTACTGTTATACAAAAAATACTACTGACCTTGATGCCCCCTTTTAAAAATGAAAAAAAAAAAAAAACAATCCAGACAGGGCAAACAAGAGAAGCTATTGAGAATCCCAGAATAACCTCCTTTAGGTTGTTTAGGGGCATCTCTTCTTGAGCTCTGCACAATGTGGTCATATCTTTTAATTAACAGAACTTCAAATTCTATGCAAGTGTTTAATTTTCAACTCAACAGGCAAATGATGTCAGAAATGCCAGTGAAAATGCCTATGAGAAGGATTTACAATACATATCACCTTATCGGCACTGGGTATGACACAGCGTGCCCCTCCGCTCAGGATTGTGTATCCCTATGGATCTGTCCTGGACCTGGCACTCTGCCTTCAGGCTATGCCTCACAGAGTCTGCATTAAACCAGGATGATGATCGCAAAGATATGCCTTACAGGAGGCAATCTCTCTCTCTCTCTCCCTCTTTCTCTGTCCTCATTTCTCTCCATCTTCAATTACTTTGTAATTGCTTTACTGGCACAAACTGAAAAAAAAAACTCTGTAAATGCTGCCAATGCTTATATAAGGACTTGTAAAAATTCAGAGTGGCTGTTGTTGTCTTTGTGTTTGGTTGTTTTTTTTTGTTTGTTTCATGTTCCCCAGGAGTCTTCTTTATATTTATAGTAATTCATTAATTATTTTCTCCTGAAAACAGCGCTGTGGAGCTTGGCAAAGAAATCACAGAGCATCTCTTCCACTTCACTCAACTCTTTTGAGAGACAAGCACTTAAAACAGGGTACGTTCTCTCGCCAAACCAGACAGAGCCCTCATCAAAGGAAGGCACTTCTATACTCTTCAGTCTGTGGACACAGACAGATACAGTACCACAACAGGGATGACCTATATACTACTGTTGTGCCACTGCCAAAGATCTGCACCTCTGCTGCATTCACACACACACACACAGACACACACGCGCGCGTGCACACATGCATGCACGCACTCACGCACGCACACACACACTCCCCCTACCCCCTTGACAGGTGCAGTTACCCATGCTTCTGAGTCACCTCATCTGACCCATCACTTCACCACATTGCATTGGTCCTGGGGACCACACTTCACAATAACTGCTTTTATTCACTCAAAAAAGGATACAGGGGATAGGAAAAATAACAGAAATACTAAACAATATGTAAATATTTATTAACTAATCAAGAGTTGAGCCACAATTTGCCCTCAAAATGCTTTAATCTGGTAATGCTGTTAAACATGTTTTACACTTAGGGATATCAGAGTGTTTCTTCAATAAGAATTGTTTTTGGAGGATTCAATAAGTCTCTTGTTTTTGGAGATATGAAAGATGTAGTAAGCTACATTTACTTCTGGTGACTGGGGAGGCATGCAATAGTTTGACTTTATCCTGGTGTGGAATGCCATTACCATCATAGATAGATCACCATGTGTAACAGTTGGGGACAGGCAATGTGCATTGAAGGCCTCTTTCTACTTTCATTAACCGTAAACTTTTGTAAAGATGTATGGAAATGAGTGTATGATATCATCGGAGTATATTATTTTCTTCCTCGGCTCAGAAGCCCAGGTTTGGTGCACCAGGGAATGCATTTCTGCCTTGGATACATGTGGTTGCCTTTGTAGTACTCAAGGCCTACAGCTTTTTGTTGAGACTTGGCCATGGTCATTACTCAGATTATGTTGTGTGGTATTTTTTGCGGCTGTAGATCTGGGGTGTTTAGTTTCTTGTAATTGATTCTCCATTTCTGCTATTTCCTTGTGTAGTTTTTACTAAGTCGTTGATCTCTTTCAAAATCTGTTAGATATCGCATGTTGTTTTAGAAACTCATGTAATAGTTTGTAATGTATTAGACTGAACAATGACTGTTTTGTTGCCAAACCATCTCCCAACTTGTTTTTAGCAATACTAGCAATACTAGGCAAATCTCATAATTGTAGATGCGGATGTTTTACAATTTGTTGAGCACAGAGACAAGAGGACCAAGTTCTGTTTTTGTGTACTCGTTTTGGTAGCTATAAAGTGACATCTGTTTGCCCAATGATTCAACAATAATTGACTAAAGACTTAAAACTAACATCTTGTATCTCTTCTTCAAGAGCATGGCATACTCATGACAAAGCAGCATCATGCTAAAAGCTAAAACAATGCTTTCTTTTGACTGTAATACAAGGCAGCATTCCCCTGGGAAAGCTAATATCAATCTTTATGCATTTACAAAGCAGTTCATCAAAGGGCTAACCATTAGCTTGCCCCACTGGATAACTGAGGTAGCAGCTGTTAGAAAAAGTGTATCTTTCTTTTTTCATGTTTGTACTGTATGTCAGCTCTACAGATCAACTCAAGCTACCAGTGAAAGACAATTGGTTTTAGATTTTGTTACCACCTATTAATTCGCTGTGGGGAAATATTTTGCAGATATTTTGTTTCATGTATTTTTGCCTTGTCAATGAATAAAATGCTGCATGTAGTACACATAAATCTAAAGTAACATTGCCAATTTACCTACCAGTTAATTTCTACTTTTAAACTGAGCTGCATTCACCACAGCACTATAGCTATATTGTTATTGTTAATATTGTTATTCTTCTTATTAGTATTATCATTATTGTAGCTGTAGTAACTATAATTAGTATGTATTACTAATTAGACTAAGAGTCTGAACAATGTCTTACTGTATTAATGTCTCAATTTAATAGACTGATCAACTTCTTATGTAGCATTCCAATTTATGTGATTTTGCCAACATACTGTGTAATACACATGGTTGAAATACTATGTGTATATGTGTTTGTGGTATTACATTTTTGAAAGTACATGCGAAAAACAGTGATGCCTTATATTTTCAGATGATTTATATTTTAAAGATTCAAAATACTAGTTGATTTTATAATTAATTTCTCGGAAAACATTTAAGTACTATGGCAGTATAAAAACACAGAAAAATAGTCAAGCTACAACGTAACCTATCGATTTGAATGCCATACTTCCATATAGTGTTATATCTTCATTATATTGCAATAGTGAGGGTGATGAAAATTCTGCAGTTCTGTTGCTGTATTCAAACCAGTTAATTACAAGAGGAGCTTTTCAGAGGACCTGAGTCCTCCGTGTGCTGCACAGAGCAGTTACACTGATAACAAGCTAATAGACTACACTAATGTAGGAACTGAGACAGTATATAGATCATTGATGTTTTTCACAACTTGAATCTCATGATAAAAATGTTGTCAAGAGAAATGTGCTAAATGTTCAGATTAATGATTGGTAAATGAAGAATAAATGCAATGTCAGAATTCATCTACTACAGAAATAAATCATACTGACCGTTGTCTTTGGGGAATATAACATAAAATTATGGTAGCCTACATACAGATATATGATATACAGAGCTGTATGTACATCGATTGTATTTGTGAAATATTTTCATTTATTTTACATGGAATTTCCTACTCTGAGCTGAGCAACTCTCCTCTCCCCCTCAAAAATGACTCACTACAATTTATACTTTAAAGGAAAACATTGCCCTCCATTTGCAGCCATTGGCTAAGCACGACTAACTGTTTACTCAATTCACACTGATATTTCTCTCGCCGACCTGTTTTTCAAGTTGTACTAAGAAGTACAAAGATATTCCACTGACCCACCTAGGTCAAAGTCTTAACAACCATTAAAAACCAATATTACTATGAAGGCACATTGTTGTCATCTATAGCCACTTTATATTGGCTTCTATGCAATGGTCGATTTGCCAAAAAAAATTCAAGGAGGATGGTAAACCTCGGAGTGGAAGGATGGTGGTATATGCCTACATTTTTTTATATTCACACATAATCATAAGTAAAAAAAACAGAAAATGTACTTATAACTCATATTATTCATACAAAAACTATCAAAAACTATCCAGTCATTTACAGTATTATTTTATTTATATAATAACAACAATGATATTACTAGCACAGGATTTCAAAAACACCAACCTCTCATTAGAATCTTAAATTGGTCATGTTATTTCAAGCAAATAAATACTTTAGATAGCTCACATGTAGGTTTGCTCACAAGTGAACAGGTTAGCTGCCAAGCAATATATATAACATGGTCATGAACACATGAACATGTTATTATCTGCGATGGTCTCATTCAAGACTAAACATTGGCTGTTGCCAAAGTTTTGTTACATAAGGGACATATTATGTATTAATAATACATGCAACTGGTCATCATTTCACCTGTTGTTTTCTTCTTCTTTACTAAAAAACTTCTAGGGTCCTGCTGAACCAGCTGCTTAGCCATTTTAACCTGTAGCATCTGCAATTCTTGTCCAAAGCAGTTGCATTAGCCAATGCAAAGCATGCATTTGCAGGTTCCAATCAAATAAGCAACCAAAAGCCACAAAGGTACAGAGGATACAAAACAACACAAACTGGAGCACAAATAACGTTAAATTGATATTTAAATATCACTGAGGTTTCATCTCTTCGCATTTAGGCGATAAATAGCATAGCTAATTCCATTAAAGCAAAGGGGATGGGAAGGGAGAAGACAATTTTACAAGGGGGATGTTGTTGTCAAGAATTTTGGCATCCCCCACATACCCCCTCGACTCAAGCCCTGGCTGATAAGTTAAGTCTCATGAAGCTGAAATGCACTGTTAAAATTGCTGCTGTTTTGAGTTTCATTTCATTTCTTAAATGCAACAAGCTTCCTTGGCACCCTGGGGGGATTCTCTGAAAACAATGTAACCCATGACATTGTTTTAAATCTGTGTCCCCAAAGTAAAAACAGCACCTAAGATTTTTCTTTAAAACAGAAGACTGTGGGACTGAAGATTGGAGGCATCTTGCATTTCATCTACATATACTTTGTATTTTGGCTAGGATATCCAGTAAAGACACAGTCAAGCTACCTTCAAAGAACACATACTGGCTCTTTCCAGAAATCCATTTCAAGTTACAATGAGGCATACATGTAATAATCAAATGGTGGACAACTCAGAACTGTGCTGAGTGCAGACCACTATGCCATGAATTCAGTTAATTCTAAAGAAGCTAATTAAAACATACTGTTAAAATTATTAAATGATGATAAGCACAGTATGTAACATTTTCCTGAGAACCATCAGAGTCATAAGCTACACCTCCCACACTGTCTCATCCCATGGCTGTGATCAGCTCTTTATGACTCCTCCACACACTTAGCTGTAGACAGTGTCTGGCTTCTATTGGAAGGAAAAGGAGTGGGGGAGAACGCATTCATCTGCACAAGTGAACCACTGACCAACCTGACTGGTACTCAGCTGACTGAGAGAGAGAGACAACAGCGGTGAACCATGATCTGGCTGAGTGGTCAGCCTCAACCTTGGGGAGGACTGAAAGTTTGCTGTGAGGAGAAAGCTGTTGGCACATACAATGTCAACTAGAGTAGACTCTAGAATTACCAAAACCCTTGATGAAGATGAACCAAAAAGGCTTATTATTTAAAAATAAAAAATACATTATGACCTAATATGAGAAGTTACTGAGAATTGGAAATAAGTAAATAATTTAAATGGAACTATGATATGAGCTTGGTTAGTTCCATGTCAAAGGGGTCCATTACTGTGGTGGAGATACATTTTCCAGGTTACTTTGTGAAATGAACTTTGTGGATTGAACTGTAAGTTAGCATGGTGCCTAAGCGAACCGAGACAAAATTCAAAAACAATGATTATACCTCATTCATGAAAACACACCAGAGATAAGGAAACTATTGTGTTTAAGGTTTTACCATTGTGAAATGCACCTTCAATAAAAAATTACAGATTAATTGTATTGGAATAAAGAATATAGCTTTCATATGTTTGATCTTAAAATACAGCTTTTTATCTTCATCACAGGTTTCTTAAGTCCAGTCAGTGCAATTGACCTAAATGTGCTGAAAAACCTCAGTGATAGTAAAAAAAAACAAAAACCTCCAGACACATGTACAGACAAAAAATCATTTTCACATTTAATGATTCCAGGTTGCTTCAGGCCTTAATATCAGAGATGAGTGTTGCTGTATTGTTTCTTTCTTAACTTTACCAAAAATGACATGGATAAGCAACCAAACAAAAAGCAAGCAAAAAGATAAGCAGATAATATCCTGGTATATGTATCATGTAGTCTTTGAATATGGTGTGTTTATGAGTTGAATAAACTTTGCTTTTATCATTATCCCAACATTATTTAACAGTTTTGACATGGAGAGTTTTGTCTATGTTACAGAGAGAGATGTTTTTATATTTTAACCTCATCATATCATTATGCCAATGTTGTGACAAATAAGTTTGCTAAATTGTGGTTTAGATTATGCCTTGAATCATAAAAGTACAAAGAACAGACCACTCCATATTTAATTAAAAATAATCATAGCATGCAGAATTTGATCATAAATCTGTAGTGGAAACAGATTTCACTTTCGCTCCCAGCACAGCTTTCCCTAAAATCCATCTCCTGCTCTGACTCATGTAGGGAGTGAGTGTGTAACATGAAACAAGACCAGGGGCTGCTGCTTTGAAGGTCTAGAGCTGAGTGTTTTGTAGAAACAAATTCCTCCAGCCACCCTCTTCAGTTTCACAGCATGTATTGATCTGACCAATCTTTTGTTGGCACTCTACTCTTTGGCAGCTGACATTTCAGACAGTTTTGAAGAGCCACAGCCCATGGTTTTGGTCCCCACTGTGCCAAGCTGTGCTACACGCCATCTTTATCTCTGCTTTCACTGATTATAACTTAAAAGATGTAAATCTCAGGCTGTGGAGCCCAACTGGCAGTAGTTTGTGACTGTGTAATGTGGATGCTTGGGACAGCACTCTCAGAATATTTGCAGACTAGGGCTCTTGTCACTGTGTTGTGGGGGAGGGGGATTTAGAGTATCACAGCTTACCAACACCCACGCCTGATGAGCATAGCAGTGATACTTGAAACTAAATGGTAAATGGTAAGAATCCCTGGATGTTATGCCCTTGAGCAACATACTTACTGCACTTTGCATTCTTCAGTAAATACCTAGTTCTTTAAATTATTAATATGTTACATGTAAGATATAAGTGAATGGAGCATTTAGAGGAAACAAAGAATGATCAGTCAGACCTGAAAATTCTACCCAGTGTACCCAAACAATCTCTAAACAGCAAATGGATGAATGGGATGGATACTAGGCTCCTGTGCTGTTATATTAGGGTTGATCTGCTCATCTCCATCCTGAAGGGCACCCAGGCTAGCTCTAAGAGACAGCCTGCAAGGCTGGATGCCACAGCCAATCAGGGTTCAGAGATTTCTCCAAATATAGTCCCAGAGCAGTAAAGTTCAAGAGCAAGGACAAAACAAGTTTTAGCTGTGAAGTTACTGCATTTAATATCAATGTTATTTTGCTGTTTTAAGGAAACTCAATTTAGGGGGTATATATATTTCGGTGTAAATTATTTATGAAATAGAAACTGGACACGATTCAGATATTTGTATAATATTCAAGCTGAAACAAATGATTCTCTTTCTATTATCTTTAAAAGAAACAGAGGACATCCTGACTGCCAAGAGAACAAGAAACCAAATCGTTTCAGCCTCTGATCTTCATGACAACAAATGCTGAAGTGTATTAACTACAGAAAACTATAATTAAACCATTGACTTGTTTTTTATCATTATTTTCAGCAGCCTTAACCACAACTACTCTGACAGAGCTGTGATCTACATTCTGATGTCTCTCTCCTGTTTTTATGCATTTTACCCTTCCATTACAGATCTGTTTTTTTATTTATTAATGATTTATTTGCCAGCATTAAGAATACATTGAATGATGCCTGTAAATATTAGCAAATCCAATTGTCCATTTCTCTGCTGTTTCCTATCACTCTATTGCCCACAGCCACACACCATGCATCACCTTAGATGGTTTTTATTTGCATTATTATTACATGCTTGATTTCACATCTCACCTACTCTTGAGATGTAACTTGGCAGTGGAAAAAGAGGACTGAGTCAGGGGAACAGGGAAAACTGAGTGAGGCTGACAAGGGTTGAGTGTACATCTGACAGTAGGTTCATCAGTCCTGGTTGGGCTTGTGCACTGGAGCGGATCTGGACAAATAGAGAACAGAGGAGTGCAGACCTCAGGGCAAACCTCCTCAGAGAAGGCTGTGAGGTTGTGATGGACAGCTGACTTATCCAATGGGGAGCTGAGAAAGGTGCATATGAACAGGATGAAAAGTGGAATGTTCTTGCATGGTTTCACTAGTTCATGAAGGACCCAGACATTTCACTCTCACTCCACCTGAGAATTTCCCCAGTCTGATCCTTCAGTGCTATCCCACACCCTCATCTCTCTCACTGGAAGTTATTCAGGGAAGTCAGGACAGGCGGCTGAGCAATTCAGAACCATGCAGGAGGACCCTGTAACATGGCTGAGTACTAATGCCTCTGTGGATGGTACCTGTTGAATCAAAATCAATTAATCACTTTCTGTACTTTAGGTTTTAACAAGTGCTGAAATTCCTCTCATTAAAATCTCCCATAAATGTGATTTTCTCATAGTCTGTTCATGGGGTGACTGTACACAACAGCAGATCACATTCATTCAGCTGATATTTCCAAACAAATGTAGTGAAAGCCGACTGGTTCCATGGCTGATATGATCTGAATGAAGCAATGTTTCTCCTGCCTGCCTGAGCTGTTTGGTGCACAACAAGGCTGAAAATGTACTCATTCAACATTAAGCAAGCTATGGCAATACATTTCTGCTTATACTGTGCCAAGACAAAACAATGAATGTGATGGAGTTTTCATTCATATTATGTCTTTTCTATCCTGGAATGTTCAATGGTAAAGCAGTAGTTAATAATTCAATAAACAAAGAGACAATAAGGCTTTGATCCCTTTACGCCCAGGTCACAAGTCAGAGATTCATTTGCTCAAAGCAGCACTCAATGTGGTTGCGTGTGTCACTGCATTGAACGCAGAGCGCAGCACAACAATGAGATGGGGAGGTAAGGGGAGGTGGGAGAGCACACTGCAGATAAACAAGAGCAGCATAACCCACAGATGAGCAGAGCACTGACCTGGCCTTTATGTGGCAAGGCAATGAAGTGGAATTGTACCTCAATCTCAAGCTCATCCGTGTGGCAGAAAAGAGGGGAGGGTTGTGTACAGTGTTTGCTGGACTGGACCTGAAGCAGCTGGGCAGAAGATTGGACATTAATCTTTCCTGCAGCTCTTCTCCCTGGCAGCAGAAGGGTATAACTTCCCTGGAGAGACTAACAAGGTTTCTGCTGTCCTCTTTAACACGGAAAAGATCTCTGTTCCTCCCACCTTCTCTTTCACCACCATGATCAATTCAGTCCCCCTTTGGCCTAATGAAGTGACTTAGCAAACACTAGCAAACATGAACCTCATGCCATAAAACTTTTATTCCACCTTTATCAGTCTGCCATTTTTTCTGCATTTTTGAACAGAGATGTCATGTGTAGAAGTCTCTGCTTCCCTCTCAGATCATCACAGGATGATACTCCACACTTGAACATGATAGTGCAAAATTTCCCTAATGGTTTCCTCATATTAGTCTTGCCAGCCCTGTGTTATTCATTGTGACTACAACTGATGCATTTTATATTGGGATATTGTGAAAAATGTTCCACTGAACATGTGTGGGATTTAAATAAAATATAAAGATAAAATAACTAATTCGTACAGCCCTTTGATGCACTCTCTGAGTGAGGTGTAGTAGCAAGTTGTTACTGTGGTGAAATTAGTTTATGGTGGACCTACTGGTGAATTCATCAGCATGAAGTGGAATATGCCTGTCAGCGGTGTGTGCATGAAGTGTGTGTCCATGTGTGACTGGGTGTGTTGAGTGCATGTAAGTAAGTGTGACTGGTAGAAGGAGAAAGAGAGTAAGATCAATGTGAAGGCTCATATCATTAAGGCACAGGAGTAAACAAATAGCAGAAAGACACTTGGGGACAAAGACACTGAGGTGCATAAGAAAGGAAAATGAACTCACTAAATCAAGAACAAAGTGAGATTTTTCCCTGCTGGGAAGAATTCTTTATGCAGTGAAAGTGGGAACTGAGCAGAGCTTTGATCCTGCACACCGTATTGTCCTGTGCAGGGTCAAATACATGACTCATATGACCACTGCTGTGTCTTTGTTACTCTGCCCAATTTTTGCCCACAAGGCCACAGGTAAGACCTGTGGAAAGCCCTGGAATTATACTAATGCACACACACACAAACACACACACACACACACACACACACACACAGTCAACACATCACACGATCAGCGACCTGTTCAAACTGGACTAGTTTATGCATATCATCATATGCTCCAGTCTACTGGTACAGCACAAAATACCTGAGATATACTGGTATGCAACTACTCACCTCTCTATAAACAACCATGACTGTTGGGCCTTGATCAATTATAATAATGCACATACACACATCATGTTAATCACACATGGCAAACAAAGGGGATGTGTGTCAAGCTTATGGGTTCTGTCAGTGGAGACGAGTGACTCTTTTGTGTTGCACATTGCTGCTGTGGCTCTCTGTGGGTTAAAGGCCAGACTGGGCATAGTGCAGTTGCCAGACGTGCAAGATCACTTCCTCCATGTCCAGATATAGTCAACACAGGAAACTGTTTCCCTCTTGTTCATATGTAGATAACATGGGATATAGGTCCACCCTTAAACAGATGTAATTCCATGGGACTACATAGCTGAGGAGGATGGATTAGAAAGCTAGCCTTGCCCTTCATCAGGAATGACACAGCACCTTTTGTGTGACTGATGTCTGAGTGTTTGGATATGGCCATTTAAAAAAGAGTTCACTACATTGTGATAACTGTTGAACTCCTGTTGAATTTTAGAGAAAGGTATTTAAATCTCATGAAAATAAAGAAATCCCTGCATATATTTATTGCATCTTTCTGCCCTGCGTCTGCTTCTTGCTGCTAATGAGGTGGGCTTGCATAGATACTCTTATATGACTGGGTTTAAACATGCATTTTGAATTGCAAATAAAATCCTCGTTTTTGGCATACAATTGGAGGATATAAACAGTGAACAAAAGGGTTCTATATTTGCACAACACACAGTTCCTAAAAAGGTTGTTGCTGCATTTAGGATTGTGTGATTCTCATTCTTTCTTGTTTCAGTTTTCAAATCTCCAAATTAGCATTTATAATGCCTGCTCATTTGTTTTAAACATACTTTGCTATGCTATTTGAACACAAGTGAAAGAATGGTAAAAATAACATCCAGAAAAGGGAATCTGAAAAAAAATGAACTCGTGAAATTGAAAGTAGAGGTTGTACTTCATTTATGTCACAAAAGCTGTACCCAATGGGAATGTAAGCACTGCCATGGTTGTGTGGTTTGACACAGATTAGTATTGCAATATCACTGTGAACCCAATCTATATGGATCCCGAGGTAGCAGACAGGATCCCTGTTTCTCACACACTTACACTACGTCTGGGTACGGATTTTGGTTCTCTGCAGCAATGAACCCCCTTTGGAAAGACATTTAAAATCACTCCTCAACTGATCCAATTTGCTGTTGCACTCAATTCAGTTATATCCTGAGAATTTCAGACAATGAGAGGAAGTAATTTTCCGCATCAACAGATTTACCATAATTTGAATAAGACAGTCGTTACCTGGATAGAGAATCCATGGTGCAAATGTTATCAAGCATTATTCCAACATTATGCCAAGCAGCCTGAATGATATCAGGGATTGGGAGGGAGATGGACCACAATTAGATCCAATCATTCTGCCATGTTGAGGTAGCAGTGTAACGGAGAGTAAAATCATTTCAATAAATGTCAATAAATTTTGACAGACATGGTGAACATGACCTCACTGCAGTTGGTAACAAGCTCTATTACAGCACCATATCAGATGTTATTTATCACTGTTATCTAATGAGACCACGATGTACTTGGCCATACACAGCCTGACAGAGTCATACACTGCACTCTCGTACAAACTGTACTCTTCACTATCAGGCAAAGATCATAAGAACGTTGGATGATGAGAAAAGGCCATTCACCCCATCTCAGATCATCACAAATGGAGTATAAATATATGGATAAATAACATCCACATGGATAGCCAGATATGCGCACACACACATAAAAATCCCATGCATGATTCCCTCAGGGGCATACACACACACACACACACACACCACAACCATGACCCAACTACCCTATTAATGTGGAGGTACAACCCTCCACCAACTTTCCCTCAGGGCCTGACTAAACTACTTTATCAGATGTCCCCATGGAGACTTTGTATACACCAATTGCTGCACTGAAGTCCTCCACCTGCTGTCACTCCTGGCTCTACAGTGGGTCTTTATTTATCCCTCACTTAACCTAAGGACTAATATATACTGTACACATTGTTGCATTGATTACCTGCTTGGGCAATGGTGCAATATTTCACTCTTTATTTGACACAATAGCCATTTATACAGCTGTGTTTTCACTGAGCCAATTACAGCTGTACGACATCACAATGACTGAGCCCCACCTTTCGTGAGATCAATTCTTACAGCAACCAGTGAAATCCCAATGGCCTTGTGGTGTGATGTGACTCATCCACAACAGTCAGTATGTTCAGAGAAGGAACCGTTTGAGATGACTGAATCACTGGGGTTCACACAGTTCACCGCACCGATTGCTGAGAGAAACCTTTAGGGGTCATTATGATGCACTCTACTGGTCAGCAAAACAACATTGAAAGAATGAGCAGCCTGTCTGTGCAATTCTATAAAGATTACAGCCTCAGCATGGGAACTGAAAGCAGGCCTGAGTCAGAGGTGCTGCTGTACGGAAGCTCATGCAGCAGTGGAAGAATCAGCCAATGGAGTTGGAGAACGGTGCAGCAACATAGTTGAGTAGACAGGCTTCTGAAATAGGCACTGCGAGGTGTCGCACCAAATTAGAGACACTGTCTTTCCATCTGATGCAACTCCCCCATGTCCCCGCTTGGTGTTCACTGGACCTGAATCTCCTGTCCTGAACTGATATTCCTCCCTTTTCCAGGAGTGGTCTGCCTCTTTCCCACAGACACTGGGAGACATGCTGAAGGCTTGTCTTAAGCTTGAAGAGGAACGCTTGATTTTGAAACCGTTTTTCAGGAAACAGCTACAGTGTGTGCTTCATTAATCATGTACCAGCATCTCTCTGAGAGAGGAGGACAAATTCAAGTTGAGAAAAAGAGAAAGAGAGTGAGGGTGACTGAGTGAAAGGTATGATTACAGAGGAATAGAGAGAGAGGGAGAGAGAGAGATGAGGGGAGAGGGAGGGAGAGGTGCCATTTGGAAAAGCCAGTTATGGAGGACTGTCATGGCTTCCTAATGCAGTGTTTGCATTTGTACAGTGTCATTCTCCACAGTAAAATGTGCTTCCATGCCTCTCTACACTGCAGTCTGCACTGCTGTGAAATCTAAAACCCACTGACTGTATCTTGGCTTTTACCCTCTGGACCATATCATGTTATGCTTGGTGTGCAGTCACAAGGATGGCTGTAGGAATCACATCCAGTGTTCAAGAAGCCATCATGAAATGGCAAATAAGCCTTTTACTGTACAGGTCACAGGATGCGGTAGCTGGGGTGGAGGTAATATTATAGTTGCATCAGTATTTTTTTCCGCCTGCTGTCGTTTATGGAATCAGATATAATCTGAGCAGCCTATTGTATATAGATTTCATGTTCTACCTGGCCATAATGTTCTGCATTAAAAACTATTTGTGTTCGAAGAACCTAAACAACACTCTTCCTGTCTATATACTAGTCAGCATTGCACTAAGATCCCATCCGTTTTATTTGCCTCCACTTCCTGATGTTTTTTTTCATCTCCCAGAGAATTTTCCTCTTTTTCATCATATTTATCTTCCCATATTTTTTCATTTTCTTACAATTTTTGATTCCCATTTGTATTTCTTGGCCCATTTCATGCTCCATCCAATTTTGAAGAGTATAGACAACCATGCAACTCTATATGTTTAGCTTGTAACCTGCCACTGTTTTTCACTCCACGGCTGTGAAAGCACTGCACCTTTTCCCAAGCTGAATGACTTCAGGTACCCAATGGACCAGATGGATCATTCCTGAGCAATGAGGCAGGGATTCCCCTGCTGAACGAATCCCTCCCTCCCTAACCAATGCTATAGCCAGCATGATTATGACCAGAGTATAGATTTTGGACTGTAGGCTGCACCACTGCCCTGTTTTATCTTGATGAATTACCCGAAAGCCTATTTTCTGTTTGTTTCAGTGAATCAGGACATATGTTTTCAGAACACACAAAACTGGGCACTCAACATGACAGGACCTGGATCCATCTGGGAAATTATACATAATGACACATCACAATGGTACGTGGGCCCCAGTAAAAGAGATCACATTTTCATGTAATTTCATGCAGCCCTTTTAAAGCCTAACCTCGTTATTTTTCTGCATTGTGAATCAATAGATTCTAGATAAAATGTCACACTCAAGAGGGAGAAATCCTCAGTAAATTAACACTAACTAATGTTCCAAACCAGAAAGACCCAGTACTGTAAAACACTGCAATGCTTTTATGATCACAACAGCATACAAACCAGTACTGTGTAATTAATATTGGATCTTCCTTATGTCAAAAACTAGAGACACAGTAATAGAAAAAATATGGTCATAATGACCAAACCGAGCAGTGCTCATTAATCAAAATGACCAAGCTGCCATGAAATTCTGACTATATATTACTCACATGAACAGAGGTCAAATTGTGATCCTACGACCAAAGTCAGATCACGGTCATTTAGCACTCCTGGGATGGAGGAAACAACATTTAATGTTAAGCCATAATCTTGGCTCTACATGAAACAGAAAATTTTTCTGACTCAGACAATGATATAGGTTGCCAAATTCTTGAAGTTCTCATGATAACAAAAACAGATTTTTTTCGCAACGACAAAAAAAAACAAAAAAAAAAAACAGCAAAGCTTCGACTTTCAGCCTTAAATAACTGCATGATCTAAGTGGAATTTCATAATTTCTTGTTTACCACTGTTTTCTGTGTACCAAAAAATGGAAATATGAAAACATGACAATGTATAAATTTGGATGGAGGAACATAAGGGAAGCTTGGGTTTGTTCAGTTGATAAGTTTGTTCGGTATAAACAACAACACCAAAAACACTGGTATAGGTTCCCTCTTTATGACATATGACATTTCTTTCTCAGTTTGCCACAAGAGACAAACTTAATCTTACGTTCTTAGTCAAACTGTGATTATTTTCAAAATCATATGGCCATTGTATAGGCTATTTTGGGGGACAGATCTATGTGAAAGCAACAGAAATGTATGGTAGAACTGATATTCTATGGAGATGAAAATGCCAGAAGAGCAACTGTCCATCTATCTGGTCTAAGAATCAGGGCAAGGGAAATGTCAGAAAAGGTCAGCTTATCTATACTTGCACAAAATGGCCAGGACTATCATTGCTAATAAACTGAGGCACTGTTTTTTTCCCACAAGCCAATAAACATACCAGACCCTGACAAGGATTAAAAGAAATTATGAATGAGACCTTTATAAAACCCAGCATAAGCTAAAAGTTACCTGTTCAAAGCAGACAAAAATCATTGATTTAGGCACTCCAGCTGAGCTCAGCACAATGAGCTCAAAGTAAGAGAGTGATTCATTCATCTAATAGTGCTTACATCATAAAAATATCTGCCATTAACAGACTTGAAAGAAATTTGAAAGAAATGAATAAGATTTTCAGAGACACCATCTTGAGACCTAATGTGCCCTGTAAAGATGTGTGTGAATTGAAAAGCCACACACTGAATTGATTTGGAGAACTGCATGCTAACATTTTTGTTCCCTGTGGGAAGATATAGTTTGGGGAAAACGTATTTATAGAAAAATCACACTGCGCCTTCTCAGACCCCATGCAAATGTTTGTCCTTCCGGCAGAGTCTAAATAAATATGACATGTGTGGGTTCAGTCTACACTTTTTGTATAACCAGACAACCAGTCAGAACCAAGGGCTCAGGACAGTAGCCCTTGAGGTTTACAGAGATTGATGTGGTCCCCCTGATTCCTGTGGAAGTCTAACATGAGTATCTCTATACATATTTACAATTGTTTTGGGTGCTTACATTTAGATTTGAACAGCACAACACATATGATTTTGAGTTTTTATGCATGATGAGGTTTGGGGCTTTTCTCTGTTCAGCAGGATGTAGCTTATAACTTTCATTCAATCTATGCTCCTATATCATTTCAGAACCATGGACAGAGCTTAATGCACTGATAGCACATGCTTGCTGGAGACAGTTTGAAACAAGTGAGAAGAAAGAAATCTATTTAACCGTTCAGTCAATCTTAACTCCACAGTCTCCTGCTCAATCTCAGTTACTGCTTCAACAAAAAGTTCAGATTTCATGACAGAGGCTCAATCTTACTGATGGACTCAGATGTCTGAGAGTGGATTTGTTTGTCAAGGTGGTTAGCACTTTAAAAATGAATTTTACTCCCGTTTTCCATTGGCAGAAATAACACTGGTGGATATTAGCTCTGTGGTTGGCTAATACTGATATTTCAGAAGAATGTTTTTAAAATACATACTGTCTGGCTGTGCAACTCTCACCATATCCCTACTCTGAAGCCACTGCAAAGCATTCTGTTGAAAAGTGTCCTTTCTAATTGAAACATTCTTGCCCGCATGTTGATGGGGTATTGGAAATGTTTGATCTACAAAGCCTGGTCTGTATGATATGCAGTTTGATGTTGTACAATTATCCACAGAGATGGCCAAAGAATGCTGTTGTTTTTCTATTAGGGAGGATCACATGGCATTTTTGATAGGAAAGCATTTATCAACTGCACACGCCGGTCAAAACACAGCCAAAGGTGATCTTTCAAATGAACATTTTGTTTCTGTATCACTAAAGCAGAACAGTTTCTGACTTCAGTGCTTAACCTGCTTTTTGTCATTGGTGAGGTTCACACAGTGGTTCAGTGATGTTCAGTGATAAGTGTCATTTGATTAAATTATTAGTTTGTTTGTTACATCACTGGCTAATTACTGGCAAAACAAATTTCATATTATCTGGATAAGTATGAGCAAGAACAGTATGACCAGAATACATTTATAATAGCTAGCTTCCAGTTGGAATCCTGCAAACACAAGACTGTGATTCATCAAAAAAAAAACCCCATTCCTTTATTACCAAAGTTGACAGCATTATGCCACAATGGTAGCCTAATTTGTCAGACTGATAACTATCATTTAATTATTTAACTATTAATAACTAATAACTATTGACCAGCTCAAGTAAAGACTTGATGGAGAAACTTACATTGACAATCCACTTGTGTTTTCTTCAGAATTCATGTGTTAACAGCCATACTTATGTGATTCAGATGAGGCTTATTAAAAAGGATAAACATTCTGACAGCTGTCATACAACGCCGGTCAACTGATGACAGTGATCACTATAATCTACCAAGGTGTGATGGAATCTACAGTCATCAGGGGTGCTTACAAGTAAAACATAAATACACACACAACATGCACGTGCACACACACACACACACACACACACACATACATATACCACACACACACACACACACACACACATACACACACACACACACACACAACCACAAACACACACACACACACACACACAACACACACACACACACACACACATACATCACACAAACACACAACCACACACCCACACACACCAACACAAAAACCACACACACACACACACACACACACACACACACACGCACACACACACACACACACACTTTTTCTGGTGACTGAGGTCAGCTAGTAAAAGTGATGAAAGATTTCCACCATGGAGACAGAGCTGGAATGTTTAGAGGCTTTCGTCATTTTGATTGAGGCACTTCCCTGGATAGAGGTGACTTCAATGAAATAAATTCAAAAGTCAAATAGATAGCGCTCAGAAATCCTATGGACCATAATTACTATACACAAATGAACATGCACAGTGCCACTGCAGTAACTTCTTGAGTACTGTCTAGGGGTTCAGGAAAGTCAATGCTAGCAAAGTGGACTCAGTTACTCAAACAAATCCCCACTCCCCCTCCCACACACCCATTCGGATGAGATCAGAGGGGGATGAGTGTGAGAGATCATTCATTCACACCAGACAGGCTGAGCAAATGACAGAGGAATGGAAAGGAAAAAGTAGTCATTTTTGAATATATAACAGAGACAGCAAAACTAGAAGATCCAGTACCCTTACCAGACATTGAGGTGCTTTTCAAATTCCCACTCCATGCTTCTGACAGCATCAAAGATAATAATCTGTCCTTAAACCTTCAGGTGTCTATGTCATAGAACCCTCCTCCAACTGCCCAATTTTAAACATAGTAATGTCTATGACAGCCATTACACTAGATATAGTACTTGGCAGGGCTCTCCAGTGGCTCAAGCTAACATTAGAGATGTGCTGCAGCTTTCACTGATATTACTTGATAGTTTACATTTCAAGAGGTAAAAGAAAAAGAGCAACAGTTCCATCTATACCTACCAACCACTGTAGCCTGATGCATAAAACTCAACAGAGGGAAAAACAACAAAACATTTTTACCCTTTAATTAGATTGGAAATGGTGACGGGAAGATGAGCTTAGCTGAGTCTAGCACAGAGCCCCCCACTCAGTACGTCCCATTCGATTACACGCTTCCCAGCATCCTCTGGCCATGTGGTCCATTGATCCGATCATGGATTGTGCTCTGCGTTCGCTCGGAGGGACATGCAGCATGTCTGTTCATTTGTTACTTACTCACTTCATGTAGCCAGCAATCATTAGAGGAAGTGGGTCCTGTTTTTCTTCCTCTTTTAATGGAGCCTTTTAAATCCACAGTCCAGGGTGGGTAAAAACATTTTGAGCATTTAGTATCTTTCCCTTGATTAAACCTTCATTCATATTAACCCACTGTCAGTTGGTACCACCAACCAGTTAAATGACAAGTCAAGCAAGTGTGTAAACCATGTTACTCTTCAACCTCTCATTTCACTTTCTAAAATCTCTCCCCTTCCCTGATCCTCATCTCTCAGAAATGGTTTCTCCAGGATGCCTTTAATATTGTAAAATGGATTTCAACCCTCAATGTATACGCCTAGGCAAAAAACAGCAACTAATGCAGATGCAAAGCTTTTTTGTTTCCTACTCCTGTTTGTATACAAGCGACTATATTTCAAAATCAAAGACACACTCCTCCTGGGTGGCTCAGGGTTAATGTCTCAGTCTCCCAACACCCCAGTGAAAAGCAATCTTCTAAGATGTGAGTGAAAACCTCTTTCTGTGGCATTTCCCTCCACACTGATACCACATTGGTGAGAATACTGAATACATGATATTAACGTCACCAAGAGAAAAATATTTAGAGCAATTGGGCTGTCACAAAGCCAGCCAGTACCCGAAACTACAGTGACGGTCACGTCCTTAATTTCATGGCTGTTTAATTTGCTCCTTTCATCCTACATCCTTGGAGACCATCTGCTAAAGCAAATAATTGCAAGCACATTTTATACACCGGATACTGCTTCTTGAAATCTATTTAAGTTCCTTTCAACAACATTTGGGGAATTGGACAAAACACCCACCCACTCCTATTGCACTAACTAGCAACTGGTAATGATTCAACAACATTTAATAATATCCTGGTTGGGTTTCCGTTTGGTCGAAAGTGAGCACCGCTCATAGTCCTAGAAAGTATTTAGAAAATGCCCTGTCAAGGTCACTGAGAAACAGTTCTGTATATTCTGTATTCACATTTACTGGTATTTACTGATCATTTATGAAAATCTAAGGGACATGAGAAAAATAATATAGCATAAATGGCAGTAACATTTTCATGTTGTTCTTGAAGTCAACAAGGTGCAAGATTCTTAGAATGTTATTCAGTTTATTTATTTCAGCTACATTTTTTAATATATTTTTTGGTCAGACATGTTACATGAAGACAATTTTCTAAGGGCTGGATCCAAACAAATCGACTTGGACTGGGACCTAGTAAAACCACATAGTCTTTTTAAGAGCATATACAATTCAATAGAAAATACTCTAGAGTAAAACATGCATTTCATTTAGTTTTTTGTATTTAATTGAAGACAAGCAAATGTGTCCTTAGGGTTGGATATGTTAATTTCATATGCATTTGTAAGTGTAGCTTTGAGTACCTTTAAGAAAAATGGATAGTGGTCCAGGCAGTCAGTGACCTCCCTGAGCCATTGATAACTAACATGACACAATTAGCTTGCCCATTAGCATAAATCAGTGAGTTATTATGCAAGAAGACAGGCATCACTAAGAAAACAATGTAGTGACGTGCAAAGAGTTAGTTTTAGCCTGCTGGCCAAGAATGGGTAGATGGCATTGTGCTAGCTTTGTAAACATGATATTTCACCTTCTACCTTTATCCAGCAGTATCATAAAATCTTATGTATCAAAAAAAAAAGTGTTGATTTAACTAAAATCAAATGATCAAATGACTATTATGCTTTTTATTTGTACTTTTGTAAATTGCAAGCAAACACTGACCAGAAATAAAGGATTGTGCAATGCAACTACATGAATATATATACAATATTATTCTATATTCATATTATTCTAATTTGATAAAGCAATGTCTATTTTCATTCATTCATTCATTCATTCATTCAATTGTTTAATTTATACTATTTTACAATCCATTTTGAAGTAGTAATAATCTGTTTCTACGACATGGTCATATCATGCAAATACTGTGCTTCTGGGAGCTACAATACAGAATAATGAGAATCAAAACCCAAGCACATTGGTCTTGTGCATGGCAAGGTGAGGAGAAGCTGGATTTCAGGCAGGGAAAAGTGGAGCTAATAAGATGCAAAGTGTAGTATCAATGCTTCTATCAAATTTCTTTTAAAACTGCCTAACGTACATTCATAACATAACACACCAGATTAATATTGAAGCTAAAGTCTGCATTGATTTAAATGCATATGCCCAGAGGCTAAGGGCCTGATTTACTAAAGCGTTTAGAACATGCAAAACTGTTGAGCTGGTGCAAAAAGGCTAAGTGAACATGCTACTGGTACTTTGTTCCCATCACAAATCATGTCACAAATTACATGTGCAAAACCTTTAACACATGCTGAAGGATTTGATAAATCTGGCCATAAGTGTACCCAGCCTAAACAATTAGAACCAAAGGGATTTTAAAACCTTCACAGATCTGTGTACAGCCTGAATTTGTCAGGTTTTCACAAATTGATTTAGGAACAACTCAGGGAGTCAAGCATTGTCACAGTTAAAAGATATCCCGTTGTCTTTAAAACACCAAGATAAATAATTTTAGCTGCCACTGAAATTTAATTGGCTCTAATGGGGGTCTGCAAATACTATAATATTTTAAAGATACTTGAAGAAAAGAGACAGTGCAGTGATTTTGAAAAACTCCTTATTTCATTGGTTATTGGGTAACTCAGAGGAATACCATTAACACTACACAAAATAAATGAATACTGGTTCTTCTAACCCTCAACAGATGCTTTTATACTTTGCAGAGGGAAATAAAAAATCAAGACTGCCAAATTTGATGAGGCTCTGCAGTGATATGACTCTTAAATGAAACGGACTGTTAAAAAGGTGTCACAGTCGATGACCTTTTCATGCCTCTGCAACCAGGAAATCCTCAAGGTCAAAGCATCCCTTTTTAGAACATCAGTCACCCACGCACATCCTGCGCTTGATTTAGCCATTGATTTTCTAATACCACACTGTAGATAAGAGAGAAGAAAAATTGCCTTGCTTTTTAGTATTTATTGACCCTGGACAAAAAGAATTGTTGGGACAGGCTACTCATCCCTTCACTGCAGAACGTCTCCCCAATGAGGAATAAAAGGGCCGCTACAAAATGAAAGAAAGAACAAACAGCCCCACATGGAGGGCGGGGAAGGTGACAGCATAGGCAGGGTTCACTTAGCCCAGCATTGATGAAAACCACTACCGTGTGACACTGTGCGTGGGCGCAAGTGTGAACCCACACAGCGACCAAGCTGCGGTGACCTCAGGGAAGAGCAACCGTGAGAATGATGGGACATGACAAAAGCCTGAACGTTGGGGGGAGGGTGGGATGGGGCAGAAACGTTGTGTGGCGTCATTAAAGTGAGGAGATGAAGTCACTATATACACAGATCCACACTGCCTGGGGCACATCTAAATTCACTATGCCACAAGAAGCACTGCTATTTTTACTCCAAAGACCAAAACCAGGAGGCCACCAGCAACTGCTTTCAGACAACCATGACAGAATTAGCCTATACTGCTGAACACTGCAACTGAAAAGAATGTCCCTCCAACCACACACAGACATGTGCTCATGCAAACCGAAACACACACACACACACACACGCACACACACACACAAAAGAGCCATGTTAAAAATGGTGCAATCCTTTTGCTTTTGGAGAGAAAAACAAGTAAAGGGACACTCTGAGGAAATGCAATTCCGCAGCCCATGAATTTAATATTTCCACAGCATGTAGTATAATCAACACTCAGACCCTTTCAGCAGGATGTGATCCAAAGTGTATACATGCAACAATAATTTGGAAAAGACTAGTTCTAGCTGAGTGACAGCTTGAGGCTATATTCCACTCCTGTATTTATGAGTTGGGGCATTTCCATAATAAGGGAGTTGGTGGACATGATCAGTGATGGTTTCACCGTAATACGCAAACACCATTCCCCTGCCATCACTGGAACTGAATCGCATGCATGGCATCTGACACCAAGTTTACTCACAGGCGTTGGTCACTGCAAAGCTGTTGGCTGTCTCAATGTTGTCCACATGAGGGACCAGGTTGAAAGGAGCCTCTGAGGCATTGGGACTGGTGTTGTGCAGAAAGATTGCTAGACGAAATGCAGTGTATTCCTGGTCTGTGTTTCTGATGAACAGTCCACCTGCAGAGAGAGAGAGAGAGAGAGAGAGAGAGAGAGAGAGATTTAACTGTCCCGTCTGCATTTACCGTACATTAATTGAAGTCAGCCAGGGACAATATGCACTAGGTATAATCTATGTCTTCTGATTTATGATTTATTATGTCAAAGCTTGTGTTCGACCAAGAATAACCAGATGCAAGGTTTTTTAAGTTTTCCTTTACGAACATACACTCATTGGATTACAATTACAAGCATATCATCATTCTGTAATAATATGACTAAGTATAAGAAGTAAACTGCGGTACGAATGCTGCGTCGATTAAAATAGGGTTTGTGTGAATTCAGTGGACCATATTTAACCCTTGAAGTTTATCTGCATCTCACTGAGACGCGCAAGAAGGGTCGGCGACCGGATTCTAATGAGAGCACCGTCTTTGCCTACTTCACAATAAATGATGCAATACAGGAATATATTAAACCAGCTCCCACTGAAAAGTAGCGTGAGACCGACTACAATACAACACTGGCTGTATTCCAGAATTCACAAGAATTAAACCAATAAATACAAGCGGTCATATGAAGTTTCGAGGGAGCTCATGAATGATCCGATGGTACAGGCGAAACATCCCGTCAGAGACGGGCGATGACTATGCTGCAGTGGCGCTTAAAACGAAATATAGTGCTGGTACAATGCATGCTTAAGCATGTACAGGCGATGGACAACAACATATTTTATGCACTTTGACATCAACCTCGATAGTGCACTGATGTGAACGAGTAATTAGGCTTTCAAATGTGCAATGACTTGTTTTATTCTTTTACCCCATAAGAAATATTCCTGAGGACTTTTACGCGAGTGCAACGTATCACTTACGACCAAAAACTGATAATGCGTTTTTAGTTCCCCAAACACAACGGTTCAAGTCAATCAGAATTTAAATAAACCCGACTTACCAATCTGAACGCTGCTCGGAAAGGCGCCCATTGTCAGCCCCCAAAAGCCAGAAAATAGCAAGAGAAGCTGTCTGCAAGTAATCCTCATTTTGTTTAATTAAAAACTGTTGAGAGACATTGAGGATGGTGATACACGGAAAGAAAGAAAAAAAGAGAAACCGACTACTAGCAATCCATCCCGGGTGTTTTTTTCCCGCAGTGCCCACGGCCGCTGGTGTGGATCCGTCCGGTGGTAAATGTTACATGCAAGATGGGGGAAAGTCACCAGTGGTGGGCAGTCTAGCGGCTGCCTGCATGGAGGGAGATGAGACATGCGCTTTCTCTCGACCCTCGCTCGATACAACCCCCTCCCCTTCACGCCACAGACACACACACACACACACACACGCTTTGACTAGAATTTTTTCCTCTTCCTGCCCTGCCGTCTTTTACTCTCACCTTCTGTTCCATCCACTCAGCGCATTTGCACTAGTTTTAAATTGACTATTTGATCTTGAGATGCTAGCTGCTGTATTGTCATTGTTTTAGTTAACACAACCGTCCTGGCTGACTGAGTTTTTGATGGAATTATCTTGTTGCTATAACGCTCCATGCGATTCCCGGAGTACGCATAGCCGAAACCAGGAGTAGTACTGAATGTGTTGGATTTTAATAACAGATAGCCAAGCGCAACTCAAAGCACAGCAACTGATAATGTGAACAATTGGGAATAAACATGACTTCGTTACTCCACCGAACAATACATATTCAAGTCGACCTCCATAATATACAGGCTTAAAGATGAAGCTAGGCAGGACAGTATAGCACCATTAATTCTGATCAAATATTCACACATTTATTCAGCTTTAATGGTGTTAATTATGCTGAAATGGTAAACACTGTGTTGTATACCATATCATTTTAGAACTTAATGGCATGAGCAAAGAAAACCTTAAACTGCCACATTTCTAAGTACCTCGCAATTCTTGGTCCTAAATACTGCAATTCATTTCTAGCTCAGACGCATGCAATCAAATTTAATCAGAAGTAATATCAATTTCTTAGACTTGTCGTTACATTTAAGCCAACGGTTTATTCGGGAAATTTGCATTTGGAATCAGGAAATTACAGTCTACCACGCAACTGAGATGAATGACACAAATCTCTGAGGTGGAAGAAGAGCGTCAGAAGCAGCTGTGTCCCCTATGCCCGTTTAATACTCTGACCCTTACGTTAGAGGTAATGTGACAGACACGGTGCAGTAAGACCTCCTGTGCGAGTGATCATTCTGACCGCTGTCCTTGGTCCTTATTCCATCAGCTTCGTCGTTTCAGCACTGCCACATAAAACGCAAGACTGAAGCGATCTCAAATTTAAATAACAAATATCCTTAAACACAGGACTGCTTCACTTCAAAGTGAAACCACGGATTGTTCATATAGGTTTTTAGGTTTTGATGAATAAAATAAAAACATAGAATATATTAGTATTATAACATCTTTTTAGCCTTATCCCCTTGAAGAATTCTGGCTCATAAGCAGCTCAATACCAGGGATCATTCACATTTTTTGGAGCATCTCTTCCTCTCCCCAGAAATGCAGTCATGCTGCATAGTGCATTTATAGTGTGTACACAGTAACATAGATTTGGATTCCCTACAGTTTCTGGGCTCATTCTTTTCTGAGTCTGTGTTTCGTGAATGTTGAAAAATTGGTCAGCCTTTTGACAATGAAACACTCTTACATTTGAGTTCATTTACATACAAAGCACTTGAGGAATGAAGAGAAGACTGCATAAGCATGTAGTGGTGACCATATGGAATTATGCATTACTTTCTCAGTGATCAAACAGTTTTGTGGTTCTGGTTTGATTGGATTCTTTCCCTGGTCAAATTATGTATGATTTTGCTGCAACATATGGACACATATGTTTGGTAGCAGGTTGAACCTGTCTATTGTGATGGGAAATCATAGCTACAATTTTAACAGTTCTATCTGACGGTCATGTTGATAGTTCTTCTACCCTTTCTCTGCTGAAAGATAGATGGTTATTAAGTAAGAAGTAAAAAGGTTTAGATAACTACATTGTTTCAAAAGACTGCTTCTGGCAATGTCATATAGATTATTCCTCCTTGTGATGCATGTCAGGCAGGAGATGTGGAAAATGGTTTTATCACTGTAATCTTGGCTTTTAATTTAGGTTACATTTTTTTTTTTTAATTTCCCCCTCCTGGAGTCAGTGGGATCTCTGTGCCCTCCAGGGAATTTCCATGTTTTTTATGAAAGATCATTTGTATGCATGCTATTGAAACAGTATCATTTTTATAATGATGAAAAAATATAAAAACTAGAAAAGCTATACACTGGAAAAGCAATTCATTAAGACTGATGAAAAGCATAACAGAAATCTAACGGTACTTAAATTAATCACAAATGCTGGTGTGGCAACACAACCTTATACTGGTTCTACAACAAAAAGGGATCAGTTTTTTCACAAGATGAAATTACTTAAAATGACTACAAAAAGCTGTAGTTCGGATTTATATACAATCGCTAACATCACTATTTTGATACCAGTATTACTTTTGGATATTTGGAAGTCTGAAGACAAAAAAAATGTTGTAATTAATCAACTGTGAAGACCATTTAAGATGTTTTCCCTAGATTGTATGATGCTGCAAACTGCCCATTAATGGATTGGCTTTCAAATTTATTATAAGCATGAGGACAGAACCTTTCAAATGCAATAAATAAATAAATAAATAAATACATAAATAAATAAAATGTACATAAACACAATAACTTGAACAATGTTTAACAACTTGTAGCTGGAAATGGTCTCATTCAAGTAATTTCCAAATGATGAATCAGTTTTGATACTCTGCAAATACTTTGAGCTGCAACATTTTAAAGGGAAATATATTTTCATCCTCTTAAAAAGAATAGTTTTTCCCTTTCAATTTAATCCTGAAATGGAGGCACGGCATAGGAATCACCACTATTTTCAGAGGTATGGACTTTGACAGAACACAGCATCATGATGTCTGGCATGTGGATAAATGTCAGACACCATTTCATAACAAAACAGACAGTAGTCTTCCTTTACCAATAGAGGCCCTGCTGCAAAAAGACACCACATGAATGGTGTACCCTAAATAAGTTCTACCTGAGTAGGTGTAACATTTAGCGGGGATCACAACTTTTTATTTACTTTGGTTTGACACTGGGAGTTTGATGACTATAGAATGAGAGAAGTAATTTCTTCTGCTTTTAACATTCCATAGTAGTAAGGTGTCCATTGTTCCTGTGCACAGCTGCATAAGTGTGCAATGTATGACTTGGATTCCTGTGCTTTTGTGATTATGAATGCCACTAATCAATAGAGGCAGGTACAGATTGTTTGGCAGGCCACAGATACTCCACAAATGGGATTGCTGGTCTTCCTTTCAAAATTGCTTGCTTAGAAGCTATGCCTCTCCATTGACAGTGCCTGCATGTGACACTATCATTATGGTCAGATGGATTTTAAAAATAAATACTTTTCTGTAACCTTCAACAAGTACAGTGTCTTCCTCAAAGTTACAACAGCAGTCCCAAACCCTGAACTACATTCAGTACCATACTCCAGGCACTTTCTAATAAATAATGATCCAAATAACAAATGGCATGTATTTTATATAAGGCTGTAGGACTTTCCATGGATCTGACATGATTATTTGCACATGTGGGTGTTTTATCAGCCATAAACAAGGATTAGTCCAGTTTAATCCCTTCACAAATATTTGTCTGCACTGTTATAGGACTAACTAAATATACCACTCAGTCCATTCCAAACTGAGCATTGTTTTCTACAGCTAGGAGGACATATATTTGGAAGGCATAATAGAACTCACAATCAGTAAATACTGTATGACTTGTTATGGGACTAATATTGCTTCACAACAAATGTAATTGCTAGTTTCAATGAAGAAAAAAAATAGCATCGACAACAACTTCAAATTAACTCAGGTTAATCTCCTTAACATATCAATTTTTTAAAGCAATTGCAGGTTTTCTTTTTTTATTTGATGTAATTACTGCCTACACACACCCACACATATGCACAATGACACAGGTGAGTCTCTTTGAGAGAGAGAGAGAGAGAGAGAGAGAGGGAGGAATTCTAACCATGGCTGAGCCCTGAGAGAGTGCTCGTCGTAAACATCTGTGGATTCAGCTGTTTCTTAATGATGTGCTAACAAGAGTGTAGAAGAGCCCAGGAAGGAGGCTCGATCCAACAGTGAAATTCTGGCCAGAGAACATGGTTAAATGTCCCTACTCTCTTTAATTATTACAGAAATTGTGTCAATATAACAGTGTCCAGCTTCATTTGCCTCAATGACAGAGAGTTTGGCTGTATCATCATGATTATAATGAATACAATAAATGCAAGTACAGTTTATGAATATACTGCATTCATTGCCTTTGCCTTTTACAATTTCATGATCTCATGGTAATGAGATCCTGAAATTGTTAAACCCACTATTGACCACCTTTCCTGTCTTTCCTGTAGCCAGTAGGAACCAGGGGTAATAGTGGGTTTAAAAAGACCAGTCATTACCAGTCAGACGCAATCTAGTCTCAGGGCACACAGTAATGGGGAGAATTGCAATATAATCAGATGCATTCCTACTGCAGTAAATGTTTACCTCCATAACATGTCATTGGATAAAAGTAACATTTGAGCAGGGGTATATAATCAATAAGCTGTGTGTACTGAATACCATACCAACACATACCCTGTTTATGCTGAATGGCTGAGGCTTGCAGGGTTGAAGCTCACTGACAGGGTTCATCTTTTGATCAAAAAGATCAGCTCACTCATCTTTTTGGATTTGTCTTACATCTGGACTCTTTGGGTCTGCATAGTTGGATGCCAACTAAAGAATATAAAGCAACTTTACAACAAAAGTTCCTTCGTGATGTCCCCATGTTCCAAAATGGTAAAGCCACCATACCCATTTCAACAAATTCAAAATAATTTCATGAACACCAGGATGTCCAACACCTTCCATTACCTCCATAATCACCAGACCTAAACATCGACGCTCCGGAGCACTGATTATGAGGTAGGTTTTCACCTCAGAATGGTTCAATATCCCACTACACTCAGTTTAGAACTTGTATAACAGTATTCCAAAGACCTAAACTGTTGTAAAGGTGAAAGGTGGCTATATTCCTTATTAGATACTAGATAATCATATACTGGTTGGTATTTCCTTTTATTTGTACACTGCCTATGTGTGCTCTAGCACATTTTCTTTTTTCAGCAACAGTAACTGTCTAGTGCCCTGTAAATTTTGATTTGTAGTAAACCTACCATACCACACATTCAGGAATGAAAAGCATTCTGCAAATGAAAGAGGGAAAATTAGGCTTTATAAATAGGTGTTAGTTCATACATGCTGTTGCATCCAACAAATTATCAGCAAATAATAATAACAGATCAGAGGGGACTGCACAGTGGAATAGGGTGGCAGTAGGTGGGAATGATTCTCTAAATGTGATAAATGTAGGTGTCCCAGATGAATCACAATAACTGGCAGCTTGGCCCAGGGTTTTGTTGTCATGTTTTCGGAACATAAAAGTAGATTTTATAGATGCTCTTTCCTTACCTCTCATGGTCCCCTGAGCCTTTAGCATCTCCAGAGTTCCTGTCACCCACAGCTCATTGGTTGATCATGTATTTCCTGATGCAAGTTCTAAAGAAATATGACAATGGTATGACCACATGACAAATCAGGAACACACATGAAAGAGGCAGCTGTATTACTCTGCTATCCTATCATCCAGCTGTTACACTGAGCTGACGGCAGCACAGGTCCAGAGAGGGGGCTCTCAATAATACTCTCACAATCCCATGGCAGCAGTGAGGTTACAATCACAAATCATTACAGCAAAATAAAAGGGACAGAAGTCCCACTTAACAGCTTTGGTAGGGTGTCCTTTCAGCTTTCGTTATGTTTCTTTTTTGTGATGATCATAGAAGCACACCTACTTATGCTCTCACTCAGGTAATCAGGCACACATACATGTATGTTCACACACACACACACGCACACGCACATGCACACGCACACATACACGCACCAGACATGCACACATACAGATGCACACAAAGACATGCACAAATACATAAATATACACTCTGCCACATACATGCATGGTTACTCTCTCTCTCTCTCTCTCTCTCACACACACACACACATATGATATATACTGTATATAACATGTATGAAAACATGGAAGAAGACACATATGGATATGCTGACACATACACATGCAGGCTGATGCTCCCCTTAGTGCACTAGGTGTTTTCCTCTAGTGTAGTAAAATGTCACTGACAGTTTGATGTTATCCTCTCTGGCACTATCCTTAGGCTTTGCTCCACATCTGCTGGGTCTCCAGTGGCCTCCCTTTGCTTTTCCCAATGTGGGCTTTAAATACGTATTGACCTTTCCTGACACCTGCCACCTCTGGGGGTACAGTAGGGTTAGGGGCACTTTCCGTCAGTCAGCAAAAACCCCCTGCTGTCATGTGTGGGATGGAGGTCTCAGGGGATTTTGACAAGTGTGTAAATTGGGCACTATAAAATATTTTTTTTTGTGATTGATCAGTTGTGAAAAATTAAAACAAAAACAACAAATAACAATCAAAAAATTTCAGAGACATTTTGAGGTTCAGTCTGATGCTTTTATTTCATAGACCCTGTCCCTATCTCCCTTCCATTTCTATTTATTTGCCACAATCTACAAATATTACACATCTCCATTCAGCAAAGAATTCTCATTGTTCATATATTTAATATATTTCATATATTTCCACAAAGAAAGTCTGTTTCATACTGCAGATTACTTTTTAATAATAGTATCAATTGATATGTTGTGACAGATACATTGCAAAATTTCCTGGTTGTGGTGAAGTAAGGAAAATGGGCCCATTGTACCACCATTCTGTCTTTAATGTTTGCTTTTTTGCATTTAAATAACACATCTGAGACAGACATTAGAGTCTTTAGCACCAGATATGACATTACTTAATTTTGAGCGTGACTCATGAGCGAACACATGAGTGTGAGACTGAACCTGGATAACTGTCTCACTGAATAATATAAACTCATTTGTCCTTTGGTGTTCGGGCATTGTTTTAAATTTGGAATGGGTCTCTTGCTTAAGGGCTTAAAGAACTTAATCTGGCATGCCTCCTTAATAATAGATGATCAAAAGGACATGAAAAAAGCTAACTAAAAAATCATGTGGACAGAACCTCAGTAGCGCCGCTAAGACAGAGAGGGACCAATTCTTTCTCCTTAACAATGCAGAAACAGCTTTGGAATGTGGAGAGAGGCTTATTAAAGTACAGATTAATCTGATGCAGGTGCTGCACTGAGCAGAGATGCATATGCAAGAGTTGGCGCCGTTGACCTCCTTTTCTAATTTGCACGAGCGTTCAGAAGGAAAAAGATCAAAACCTTGGTCCTAGAGGACCTGTTTGCTTGGTGATGCATCTTAGGGAGGGCCCTCCTCATCAGCAGGTGCATGTTTAATTCATTACCTCATCACCAAGGACAGAGGTGTCTTTGGAGTTCTCTCTCTCACTTTCCCTGAGGTTTGCTCCCTAATTATGGTATCATCTCTGCTGCTCTGTCACATTGGATATACAGGAGCAGCATTTGTTTATTTTCTTAGGTTTAGTGACTTACACATCTTGGGGTATTATTAATGTGAAAAGCTGCAGTAATATTGACAGTGGGTACAAAATTTAGGATACTCCTATAAACCACATGCTGTAGATCCTACTGTGTATACCAGGTTACACCTCATCATTGTGCAATATTTATGTTTAAAGAAACATTAATACACATTGCTTGTGATACAAAAGTAACAATATAAACGGTATTCAATCCTGTATTTACAGGAGTGCACAACCTCTGTGCTCTGTGCTGCCGCCCTCCTTCCCATCTTTAGGATCTTGATTGAGTGCTTCAGAACGTGGGGCCTGACTGTCTCTCCAGCAAGATCATTTTTCACAATCATTCTGTGTGACTAAGTGCTTGGTATTACACTGCTGCCCTGTCTGTGGGTCCTTTAGAGTTCTGTCATAGTGACTATAACAGAGTGACTTACCCTATTTTGACTGCTGATTTTCTGTGTTACCCCTAAATGAGTCACCCCCCTACTATACAGAACCATGGACTAGAATGAAATTAACAAACACAAGGCATAAAATTGTTCCATACTTTTTTGTACTGCCATGCTTTTCATTACTACTTACTGTGAATTACCAAATGCAATGACAAATATTCTCGCCATCAAACATCCGGTTCTGTTTCCCTGTCAATGTGTGCCTGAGATTGCATTGGCTCCACCCGAATGCACACATTTGTGGCATTCAGGCTCCTAGATTCTCACCACCTTGAGTCGATTTAGTGTTTCTGCTGACAGCTGTGGTGCTCACATAGGGTTCTAGTTCTAACACAATATGACAGTACTCATTGTTAGACTTATTTGACCAACATTCAGGCTACGGACATATGTATTTATTTATCCTTTATCCAGGTGTTTAAATTTAAATCACCTTTTCAAGATAGGCCTAGCCATGAGAAAAACTTGATGAAGCTTTTTTGTCTATTGGTTTTTCAGTGTTTCTCATATTAATGCAGAGAGCTGATGAAGGTATGGTCTGAGAGCTCTCTCTGATGAGTCAAATGAATAGCACCCATCAACAGCGTCATGTCCTCACTCTGTGCTGGCTTTCTCCTCCCCCAGAAAAGAATTACACTCATGATAATTACCTTCCACAAGCTCCAATCCTTGCACACATGACATTTCCCAAGGGATTTCATTTGCATACATGGTGCCACGTCAACTTCACTCCCTCCCCCCGATGGCTTTGCTGTGTGCACTGACTCATCAGAGTGGGCAGTATTTTTAGAAACTACTTGGCCTCCAGGTAGTTGTGCCTAGCACAGAGGCACTTGCACTGGGGCACTGTCTCAGCTCATTGTCCCCCCTGCCACTCAGGTCAGGTGCTCATGCCAGGTGCCCACACTGCTCTGGGCAGCCTCCTCTTATCTAATCTGCTGCACTTGTTCTGAAACAGGGACCAATGAGTTGTAATCTACAATACATTCTTGACTAGGCACTATACATTAATGCCTAGTGAAATCATTGGTGATTATTATTGTGTTGTCTATATGTCAAGGGGTTATCAATGTATTGTGAAAGCATCGAGTGTGTAAAATGTGTAGGACTGTGATTTTCAGGTTGAGTATATCTTACGTGGTGACATAATTAATGTTCATGTATTATTGTGTATGTTCATTATGAATGTATGATGAAGAGACCAATATACTTTGATGAATATGATCTGTAGTTTACAGCTTTACAAAAGGCTGTTATGAGTAAAACACCCAGTGGAGCTTTACTTCTGTGTCCTCTGTAACTGGTATTCACTGTTGCTGCAGTGCTCATGAATGTGCCATAAACACTTTCCGATGCTACAATTAATGTCAGTTGTTATCTTGCCATACATGTGTATACATAAAAATTCTGAGATGGATTTAAGCAAGTTATTTGAATCCTTACTCTCTCATTTCTCCTGTCCATTTTATGTTCTAGCCCCCTCTGGTCACATTATTCACACACTCCTGAAAATGATTAACTTATGCTACAATATCCCGTTGTGGTGGCAAGTGGAGTGGTCCAAATAATTACAGTAAGGTTGCAAAACTGAGGGAGTATTAGCCTCTTTTATGATGTCAAACTGCAGCATTGTATTGGGTGAGAGGGAAGCAGTAGTAAATTGATCAGCCCAGCCATCGGGGAGATGAGTTTTGTCTTTCAGACACCTCTAAATCTCTGGTTTCTCTTACACAATAACCCTTAATACACTAGATTCTGCCATGCCATGAAGCGGTATGAATGACATTTGACATGGTCATGGAGGTGCTATGAATAAGGGATCAATCAGTTTTACCATTCATTTAAAGAAGCTCTTAGAGCTGCAATATGAATTCAAAAGTCATATGTACACAGAACTATTCATGCAGTGGTATGTATGTAATAATTACACTAACTAAAATACAGATAATATTTGTCCTTTGTATAAGTTTGTAGTTTCCTGTGATCAGCTTTACATTAGCTTTTTCATAGTGCAAACAATAAATGCAGTAAAAAAACTGCATACAATATCCCCTTCCCCACCCAACCCTGTGATGGTACTTCCCTTGTCCCAACCCTTTTTTGATTTTACATTCAGAGTTTCTGAAGAGCAATATCCCCCAGTTTCCTCTGCTTTCTTATCTCTTACTTACTGTGTAGGTGCCATCACCATTCTGAGTGGAGTGGAGAAATTGTCAACAACAAGTCTGTTGCCACTTCAGAAAGGTTTCCCCTCTCTGGGGACCATCAGTGGCAGGTGCTGCACATAAATGAAAGAATCTCAGACCGATATGCCAACTATTATGAGAGGTACTGTGTGACAAAGCACTGAACAAGCATCACCAAGACATCTGTGCTGGCAAAAGACGAAGCCTTGAAATCACAGTGTACACAGAGAGCCAGAGAAAGGGAGGTTTGAGTGAAAGTGAAACATCTGGCTTCCGCTGACGTGGAAAAACACCCGAAGGGTGATTCAGTGAAAGCTTGAGAATAAGGAGAACAAGGAGGAAACTGCTGCATGGAGATAGTGTGGATGTCTTCATTCTGAACATATGCAAATGCGTTTTGGGAGAGAATAGTGATGTTCAATGGGAAGAAGAGAAGAAAGTCTGAGATCAGTTTTAGTTCAGCATTTCCTTCTTCTGACACTCTGATGTTACTAGGGCTGTACCAATTTCCCTGCACCTGATGTGCTTCCTGATGGAAAACTGGTACATGTGGCAGTCTTCACCCCCTGGGGGCAGCCTCTGTCTCTGTTACAGCACTGCAACATCTGGAGCAGCCAAGAGCATGGAGAACAGGAGAACTAAAATGGAGATCATCTCCTTAAACCCATCATAATACACATCTAGACAGCCATATACCGCAGACAAAGGGAGGTCTGAAAGTCTCATTTGCTTTTCACCATTAAATTAAAAGTCAATTCTAAATTTAGAGACACAAAGTCTGAACATTCATGTTATGCCACTGATTTTGTCTGCACTTGGGGAATCATCATGTCTGCGTCCTGCCTTTGCTGTGCTACAAACATTTTGGAAATACATTTGCAATTAAAAAAAATAAAACAGACAAACTAATATAGAAACCTGAACTATCAGTCTGTGTGTGTTTGTGATGTGATATATTATGTAGTAAGAGTCACAGATGGTTATGACTAATTAATTTAGCATTTTTAATGATGAAAATATAAGGAGATGGAAGCAGCCTGCTGTAGTTTAGTACTGCATTAATAGAAGGAGACTTAGGCTGAAACTGGTGGCCGTGTTGACAAACTGTATCAGATTTTCGCAGATTGGAAACTGAGAATGCATCATTTTCCAGTCCTTTTTCATTTTCATCAAAGTTGTGGAAACAATGTTAGTCAAAACATAGGCATGCTAGCTAAAATTCTGATAGCATGCAGAAAATGAATTACAGTCAGCGAAACAAGGGTGCTAATGCCAGAGAAATCACCATTGTTTGCCATAAATTTGTTCTGTACAATTAGCCTTATTCTTTTGAACCTATCTACCCAACACACTCTGAACCCTTGGATGCAAATCAACCACTGGACAGATAAGTGTGAAGAAGATCCAATGATAACTAGAGGGATACCTCAGAGTATAGGATTTGGACAAAAACAAAACAAGCATGTGGTCTGCATGAAAAACTGCTCTGTGTTCTAAGGATTGGGCAGCCTTACAGGGTGGTAGCGGACAGTTATATAGCAGTGCACACACTTGACACTCATCTCAAGAATTGGCCGCTTCTCCATTACCTCAGGCATGTGTCTGTAATTGCCCAGCAGTGCCCTACTTGACACCAGAGCAGCAAATGACTATTTAAACAGTCTGGGACCTCACAACAAAACAACAAAATGATATGCTTATTTTTTTTTTACCAATTAAGCTTCAATACATTTGATAAGATGACACTATTTATGGTTTTAATTGCCACAAGAAGGGTCCGGCCTGGAGCCTTTTTTTACCTTTTGAAAGTCATTAGAGCATTATCATTTATTTGATTTGACTGTACCATTAACTTGCAACTACACTGAAAACAGTAAAAAGCGCATGCCAGCCAATAGTCAATGTATTATATCCCATGCTTAGATCATCAGATATTTTGCTATTAACAGCAAGTACATAATTCTTCTTTGGAAAAAATCACCAGAAATAAACATAATGTACATCATTTTATGTCAAATTTTAGAATGCTTTTTTACACTAAGGAAACACTATGGTAGAGAAAGGCCATAAATCATGACAGCTATTTCCTATGACAAACAGAATTATATTGTATTTACAGGTAAAAAATGCTTTAAGGTAAAACTAAAATATGTATGATTTTGACCATGTTTCTAGGCAATAATTCTCTTCAAACCAACTATATTTAGAAAATTCCATCTCACACTGCCTGCCTTTGGGGATTAATAAAGTGGTGAAGTTATTTTCTGTCGTGCACTGTACACCAGACGAGATAGATAACACTTTAGAAAAAATTCCAGATTAACACTTCCTTGTCATGTTCACATATTGCATATATTCATCAGATGTTTCCACTGACTAATGCTTTGGAAATTATTCATATTCTTATGCACTTGTAGATGTACGAATGAAGGAAAAAAAGTTTTCAAATTTGTGATTCATACCCTTCTCACCATCCCAAACACAAACAGTAAATTTGTGAGCATCTTTCGTGCATTTTATCTGGCTCAGTGCTGTGGGGATTGTAAATAATTAGGGCCTAATTCAGACCTGCGCTTAAGTGCTTTTTCTGCGTAGTTTATCATTGTGAGAATGGGAGACTTATGTGGAAAATGCACTTAAGGGCAGTTATGATTTGGTTTGAGGGCACCTTCAAAACATTAAACTTGCTTGCATGATGAGGAAACCCTGTGGCAAGCAAAGCTATGAAAAATTGTAACCCTGTCTGATCATCCACACTGTTTTCTGCTTGGGTTAACACCCACCTAGTTGTGGATGCAATATGTTTTTAAACCACTTTTGGAAGAAGTTTGTTCAGTGTCAGACATACCCATGGTTTCTGGGTTAAATCAGCTTTATCTCACAGAAAACAGCTGCAACAGAAATCTAAACATATGAGTTATTATATTCAGATTATATATATATATATATCTGAATTATTACATCAAAAATAATTCAATGCCTCAACCACCTGGCCACCCCTGATTTCCCGATTTTTGTGGACAGTTACAATTGTTAATGGTGGAAAAATTAGGGCAGGAAATAATTAGGCAATAATATTTAGGTCTTAGCATTACATTTTATGTGTAATGACTCTCGGAAGTGGACTTACAGGGGTGCCTACAGTTTTGTCCCTTTTTTCAGTCACTGACATTTGTAACCATTTTTGAACCCTGATGACATCATTGCTAATAGGAGTGAACAAATTGCATTTTCAGCACTAAAAAAATGGTTAACATGGGTTCACATAATGTAAATGAACAAACCAAATATGCAGCAGTCTTTTCAATATTCTCTCAACTGTTTTCATTGATGGCAAACCACAAACCCATCCTTCTTCATTCGCACTGGTCTGCAAGATTTTTCCAGAATAGGTGAGTCGTAGTCTGGTCTACTTTTTTCAGGTCACTGCAGTGCTTAAACACTGTAAATGTTTAAGAACATACATTTGCTTGAATTCAAATTGCTTGACCATCAAATTCCTCAGGTTCCCTGAAACTCACCACTAGTGAGTGTTTCTAGTATATGTAATTTGGGTAGTCCTTATTAATCTAATGAATGCATGATTGCAATTTGATTTTGACTATGCACTGCACCATATATGTTAGAACTATTTGAGCCTCCATAAACCACATGACCATGGGAATATTTGGATCCTTCAGTGAGGCAACTTCTATCAATGGTTGTGAGTAGAGCTATCAATACACTATCAATCACTGACTTACATGAACCAATCAAAGGATTATGCTTTTCACGGTAGAACACAATAATTGGTTTAAATCTGTGTAACACTGACAGCTTACTGCAGTTCCATACATTATGGTTTCCTCAAACCTAATTCTCTCGTCAGCACTGCTCCTTATTCTCCAGACAGTATACTACTAAGTGAGCAGCCTTGCAGTTACATGTTTTGGCACCTGAATTCTGTTTCTAGCTTCAGGTAAATATTTTACTGCCCTTGTATGACATTCTCTACAAGTCTAAGCAGCAAAAGCACCAAGTCTACATATACACTATGAGCCAGATTTACTGAAGAATTCTGAACATTCATAACAGAGACAGCATGTGATCAGTAGTGGTAGTTTTCTCCAATCAAAAACCACGTCACTGCAACTGAACGAGCAAAAGATTTTAGCATGTGCTGAAGGCTTTGATATATCTGACCCTATATGTATGCTTTCTCACTGCGGCTGTTCAGAATTATTTTATAAAACTTCCCCTCAGTCTCTGATAAATGGACAGAATACATTGTCTTCTCTTCCCACGAGTATCCTGACGCATGCTATAGCTTTGTATTGCTCTTTTCCTGCGACCTTCACAAACCCAAAAACACGTCATTAGTATTCAGGGCCAGGATTCAGCACAACGGCTGCAGAATGCACCTTACATCATCGCTTTCGCAGCAAAGCTCTTATTCTCCCTGACTGGGAGCTGAAATAAACCTCCACAGTACACAAGCTGCAGCGGTCAGTCAATGCGTTGCTTTAATGCGCACAAGCAAAATGGAAATCCACAGTCCCATGTGGATGTCTTGGAGAGGATATGAATTCACATGAAGCCAAGGCTTATTTGATCTTTTGATGAATTAGTGAAATACAAATAAAACTACTAGAAAAATATTGCTGCTCTCTTTCAGTGCTGCTGTTGCTGCTTGTTTCTTTTAGAAAGAATCCGTAAGACTTTAACACCCAGTCTCAGATGAAGATTTGCATTCCTGTCATGTCTGTTTTATACCTGAGCCCTGAGTGCTCTTTGTTTTTTCCTGCAGTCTTTTCTCAGGCTTATTATGCAGAAGCCTGTGTGTCAGTGATTAGCACCCTGCTGCCGCGTTTTTCTCTTTCTCTGCTCTCTGCTGGAAAGTGCTCTGCTGCACTCCCTGCCCATCTGAAACACAATGTTCTCACAACATTGCTACATGGTACCAGCAAATTGATTAACTCCTGTTTATTTGCCAGCCTCCTCTCTCAGCCTCCTATATTTGATTACATTTAAAAACCAGTGCATCAGGATCTGGAGACATGTTAGCAATAACAATGACCATTAACATCAATAAAATTACTGCTTTCATGCTACAAATAAGGCAGTTAGCATTTTAGGAAGCTGCAATGTGTTTTAATGTGAATGAGGCTTATGATTTTATAAATATAGCATTTGACAAAACTACTGCATAAGAGGGTCTTAATCAAAAAGAATTCAGCTGGAATTATAGAGTGGGTTTAAAACTGGTTGCATGGCAGAACACAAAGAGTCATTGAAGGATGAATTTTATGAGAGCACGGTCCTGCGTGAGGCAGAATCCCACAGGGAGCAGGTTGGGGCTGTTTCTTTGTCCTTATTTATATAAATGACCTTGATGTGGCAGTCAGTATCAAAATAGTTAAACTTACATACGACACAAACCTTGAGGTCTAGAAAATATTGCATGTATTATTGTATATTATTTTGTTAGGTAATACATAAAAACTTAAATAGCTGGTAGACCTGGCAAATAACATTACATTTTTCTTATTATCCAGAGAGGGTTACAGAGAAGAGTAGGCATAGATAGAATGGCTAGAGCATGGACTTGAACTCTGGTCTCCCAGGGATCAACATATGAATGAGAAGGTTGCTTAGCAATCCTTAAAGATACTAAATATAGCTAAATATAATGTTTTGGACATGGGGAATCATTTAAGACCAGAGTATTTTGTGAGGGAGCAAAATTAAAAAAGTGATTAATTTGTAAACGATTTTGAAGTTATACTTGACAGAGGTTTGTCAGGAGCTGTGGTGTAGCAGTAAAAAGGCCAACAGGGTATAGGGACAAAAAACAAGAAGTATTGCAGTTTTGCAATATTTGCATTTTTTGTGAACCAAAAAGACACATACACATTTTGCAGTAGTGTTGCACTTTAATAAAGACATAGAGCATTTCAATAAACAGCAAATTTAGGTAAATCAGTATCATATCAATTATGGATATCATGATTGCTGTCTCCCACTTTATTTGGCTAAATAATTTGTCCTACATCATTGATGTCCTGGTGTCCTTATTTATAACAGCTACCTGATAACAGGACCAGGACTGGTAGCTAGAACTGGCTTTGCAACACTGGCAAAGACAAAATATGGATGCATACTTTACACTGAAATTTAGAAGCATCTGCCTTCATGGATTCATGAAGTTAGCCTCTTTCTTGCTAAACTCAGCAATCTTATATGTATGTCTTCCCCCTCAGACACACTAGAATCCTCTCACTCAAATTATGAACAGACAATAGGTGGCTTCTTAGCGGAAGTACCTTTGCCTCTTTCATTTCATGGTCAAGCTGGGACAACTGGTCATGGTCCCAGTGTAGCACAGTTTGCTGGCTGGCTGACCATCTAGCATAATTTTATGTTTGCATTGGTCCTCATGAAGTGAAAAAGGTTATAATGTTTAGTACCCCCAAAATATCATTTCCGCAAATTGCATGGCTGTAGATTACCTTATGTTTAACTATCAGATAAGGCAGAGTGGTGCTGAGGCAACTTCAGTATGTCTTAAATCTGTATTTGACCACTTCTGTTCCCCGAATGTACACTGGACTTCACTGATCCTTCACTGATCCCTCCATTGATGACGAATAGAACAGTAACCTCAACACAGCAGAGAACATGATGGTTACATGTAGACTCCACTCGTAGGATTCTGAAATTGAAGGCAGGATTGCACAGGTCACAGGTTTATCAGCATATAGATAAAGGAGTGGAGCTGTAATCAGAGGAGAAGAGGATCCCCAAAGACTGCCAGCTAAAAAGAACTATGAATGTAGTAACGATGTGACTGCAATGATGGAACGTTACTGAACCAGAGTGAAGTGAGTGGAGAGAATTTCTGGAATGTACAACCTGATATATGAGTGGAATGCATCAGAGGACTGGCGACCCAGATGTTTGGTTAGGTGACCTGGAAGTCTATTTTGCCATGGTGGTGGCTGCTACGATTCTAAAGAGTGATAGGAAAAACTGTTAAGGGAAAACCACATGTAAACAAAGTGTTATTTATTTATTTTAAGTGTTTTTTGAAACCACTGGTGTGTTACGATTCTGCCGGATTCATCAATGAATAGCTGTGTGATTAGTGTATGAGGGAGATTCGAACGGTGTTGAGCGGTGTTGATGCAAGATGAGAAGATCTCGTATGGCTAATGGTGCCAATTTGTAGAATTTCTGGAACTGAAAATGAGAGACTGTCAGTGATTTAACCATGGGGACATGAAACGTGTGCAGCATGGGTCAGGAATGGATTATGAACAAATACCCAGGTGAGGTGGCAGAGGAGTGGCATAATGGTATCAGAGCGAGAACAACCTTTTCATGAAGGTATGTTCGGTAGCTAAACTGTTTGAGGAATAGCCGGACAATGGAGCCAAATTGTAGCTTCCCATTGTTTTCTTATAATTTTGATATACACATTGAAATATAAATCTTGAACAAAATAAGCTGAACACAATTATAATTATGTGGTACTCGGTATAAAAATAATGATGATCGAAAGAAATGAGAATATGATGTAAATACTGCATGAAAAACACTTCATATTAGTCACATAGTTTGTTTTGATCAATGTAGTAACTTACATTTTTTTGAGATTTGGCCTGTAAGCAATGATACTACTCAACAGTCTGGTTAGCTTTTTTGGGCACAACTATAATCGTAGCTTTTGTGAACATATGGGACACATCCAGAATTAAGGGGAGGAAATGATTGGCTGTTGAACATTTGGGCTTAAGGCACTGAAGCGAGAGTAGAATGGGCTCTGCAGGGAGAGAGTCTTATGAACAGGAGAGAATCTTATGAACTTGATTTTGTAATTGAGTTGTTGGATCGGAGGTAAATTTGGAATGTAGGTTACCTAGAAATGACGGCAATAGTTTTCACAACTCTTAATGCCAAATGCTCTTTTCCTGCAATCTGAACATTCAGTTACATTACATTACAGGTATTTAGCAGATGCTCTTATCCAAAGTGATGCACAATGCAAAGTTCATAAATTAAGGACAATAGTACCAAAAGTTCTAGGGGACTTGCATTTGTAGCCCCTTCCAGTTCCTTTACTACAAGCCCTCCACCAATATTGGAGAATTCAGGAAAGTGTTTTCCCTCTTCCAAAAGCATGTGTTGCCAACTGCCATTGGCAATCTTTTAACTCTCCTGTTCACTGGCTAAGACAGTGACATTGTGACATTGTACTTTACATTTTTGGATAAATCAGTCAGAGTATGATAAGTGATATTGGCAGCTTCACGGTTTGTAGACCCTTTCAAAATTGCCATTTATGAAAGGGTGTACAAACTCACTAGTACATACAGTAGTTTGTTACATACACTGCTTATTTCTTTTCAGACCATGGGCCACTGTTTTTCTAGATTTACACTGGACAGTCTTTCAACCGTTTGAACCCTGGTCTCATGCTGATACAAAATGATAGGCATTGTCAGTGTGTCTGATTTGAGAACTGCCAAAACTCAGACTGTAAACAAACATGGGGCTCATTATTTTCACTGACATCTGATTTGGAAATATTGAGCTTTATTTGGATTTTTTGGGATGCAATTATCATCCAAAAGGAAAAAAAAGCTGTTCAATCAGATTTAATTCAAACAAAATGTGAGCCTTACAAAAGGGAGACTTACCAATAATGCATAGTGTATAGTATGTTTAAGCATCAGGTTTCTCTGAAGACATTTTAGTTCCATCTTATCAAGTCTCAGCAAATTCAAAGTAAACCATAGCCTGCCTTTTTAGATAATGCGTAAATTGTTATCATAGATCTCAGATAACCAGGCATTCCTTCCTGTCCCATTCCACTGAGGATATTCAGAAGGAGCATGTGTGAAATGTTCAGGTTGTCCCTCAACCCAGAGAGATGATTCCTAGCAGGTCAACAAGGGAGATGCAGCTATATCTTGGGCCGCTAGCACAATCAAATCTCTACCCATGCAGCACAAAGGGGAAAGGCAGACGTTTACAATCCCATAAATATTCATGCAATTTGCCCAGCTAAACATAGACACTTTAATGCATGAGCAATTTTTTTTTGTCCCTGCCGGTAATTCTTGAATGTTTAATCGCAAGCAATTTTAAGAAGCAGCTAAACTGCTATTTATACTGTGCTGTTGACAGCACTAAACCTGGGGGTGCTGAAGTAACAGAGGTAACCATCTTGGATAGTCTTTTTATATTTAAAGCTTCATGTTTTCACACCTTTGGATGCATACTATATATATATATATATGAAAGACAAATACAAATGCAACAAACCAATTCCTAAATGTATTTTTCACAACAATTATGAGAAAACAAAGCTTGAGGCTTATTTTGGCTTTTCCAAGACTGGTAATGCACTGAGACATATTAGCGGTTTATTAGTTGACATGATTAAGATAATTCACAGTGTTGGCACTGAGATGATATGCCTTGCCCAGTAAGAGTATTAATTGAGGAGTATAAAATTTGCTATCAATATAAATAAAGCTGCTTATCATGGTTTTAGAACAAAAGTGCGCCAAAAAAAGCTTGTTTTTAACAGGTCACAAATCACACAACTCTGCCAGACCTATAAAAGGGTGAAGTTAAATTCATGAATCAGATTAACAAATACACATTTGACAGCAGAGAAGTTTTAAAATGGCAGCAACACCACAGAAGTGCTTACTTGGACAACTAAATCTTAGCTGGGTGTGTACTAGAAGAAGTGGCAGTTCAGTCAACATTCAACCAGCTTTTATCAATATCACAGCACTGCATCTATAATGTATTAACAGCTGTATTACAATAATCTTTCAGCTGGATAATGTTAAATGTTAGCCAGCACCTGTGCCTTGTAGGAATATTCCTAATACCTTCAAAGAATTGGGGATTTACCATTATCCTGCTCTTCCATGAGTGGGGGGTCAGAGACATTCTTACTACAGTGCAGTCCTGAGAAATAGCAAGCCCTGCTTTCTTGAGCACTGCTCCACACTGTTGTACTGACCACCACTCCACACGCCTGCTCTGTTTTACAGTGCTACCTTCCCCACTACTCCACACTATTGTACTGGCCACCACTCCACATGCCTGCTCTGTTTTACAGTGCTACCTTCCCCACTACTCCACACTATTGTACTGGCCACCACTCCACATGCCTGCTCTGTTTTACAGTGCTACCTTCCCCACTACTCCACACTATTGTACTGGCCACCACTCCACACGCCTGCTCTGTTTTACAGTGCTACCTTCCCCACTACTCCACACTATTGTACTGGCCACCACTCCACACGCCTGCTCTGTTTTACAGTGCTACCTTCCCCACCGCCCCACAATGCTCCACTTAATCTCTTGCCAAGTCTCTTCCCTGTTTACACTCAGGGGATTTGTGAGTACTTTAGACAAATAAACTCATGAGTGCTCTGCCAAATGCAACAATGTGATTTTCATAGTTGAGGCTTCATCTTGCCCTTTTTTATATATTAATTCAGGACCTTTACTGTCCCTGGAACATGTATTAGTGCAAGAGGGTACATTCAAGCAGAATTATCTGTTCTGATTATATTGTATCATGGTACCACAGAGACCTCATAGAGCTACTTCGTCTTTACTAAGATATATGAGGGGTGATCAGAAAGTTTGGTTAATTGTACTGCTGCATAACAACCTGCAACCACCTTGTTTTCTCAGCTTAGCACCGTGCTTCTTCTGGCTGTTCCCCAAACTGAAAGGAAAGATAAAAGGGAAACAATTTTGCAAGAATGAGAAGATCTTCCAACATCTTCCATCCGAATGAGACAGACTGTCTGAAGGTGATTAAGAATGAGGCCTTCCAAAAATGTATCTGACAGTGGTAGGAACAGTTGAACAAGAGTGTAACTGTAAGAGGGAAATACTTCAAAGCAGATTAGTCATGCATTTAACGTTTAATAAAATTGTTCTACTCCAACAGTCATCTCACTGTTTTATGAAACATCCTATTTTATGGTATTATATGTTTCGTATCATGAATTGTATCTTGGTTACAGTTGTTGTGCCTCCACTCTATTGTCAGGTAATGTTGGTGATCTGGTCTGTACCAGTGTTTGCTCTTAACTGAATGACTGTGATATAAATGTAACACTTTTACAGACTAAAATACATTTTTCTCATTGATAATAATAGTAGAGATGTGCTTTTGCCTTGATACCAAAATGTAAGTTTAGACACACTGGTAGAGATTGGTTTTGCATGAAGGAAACCACTCCAGACTTACTAAATTGTTCCTGTATCCATTCATGCTTATAATAAAACACCACTGCCTGTGAATGAAGATGTAAAATTACCAAAAGAATTTAGCACTCTGTTATGAAAAAAATCCACTCACACTACTTATGTCAGGAGAGTAGAATGCTATGAATTAGTATGGCAGTTCATGTCATCTACTAATTATCCAATTTTAAAAGATTCCTATCTGGATCAGAACCCAAGGGAACAAGAAACAGAATAACTCCTAGATTTTGTAAATGTATTGAAATTTTCTGTTAAATAATACAAATTAATAATAAATTTCAATAATAATAATCTTTATTATACATACAAGTTCTTATGTGTGATTTCATAAGTAAATTAAATAATGACAAATAAAATGTAGGAGTCAGAGACAAAGTAATAAATCATACACTCACCTTTAAATGTTGGCACACTAATTATAATTATTTAAAAATAAGGTAATTATCAATTAAATGAAAAAAGAGGAAAACAAATATAACAGAATACATAACCGAAGCACAAAAAAGAGAAGGAATCGCTCATTCATTCCCTCAGCACATAAACTAGTAAATTTCCCTCTCCTTAGTCATAAAAACCTGACTCACATAAAGGATTGGTAATGCTAGGCCTGATAAGGAGGCAAATCATTGCACTGAAGGGGTCAGTTGGATTTACAGAGAGGACTGGCTTATGTAATATCTGTAAAAGTTACTTTTCCTTAAATGCAACTCTCGGTTGACAAAATTAGACCTAAGCACCTTGATGCTATTGTCAAAGTGTTCTTTGGTTGATCAAGGCTGTTCTGAAGGAGCCAAACCACAAATATATTGAAAGATATGCCAGTAAACTGGAAAAGTAATGTTCAGCTTTTTGAATGCTTCTTTAAAAAAGTGGAATGCAAGTTACTCCTGCTTTTCAGTATTATCACTACACTCTGACAAGGAATCCTGGCAGATAGCTGTCTGTATATATCTGGTGCAATCTGAAAAATGTCATCTGTAAAACACTAGACGTTTTACCAACCATTTCTTACATGGGAGTTAATATTGATAATTATTACTGAATTACTCTACTGAATGTCACTGTTTGCCCGTTGTTTTATTTGCAGCCTTGAGACATTCAAACTTTAGGGAACCACATGAACCATGGCGTTACTGAGCCCTTGGGATTGCCAAATTGTGCAAAGCTAAGTATCACAATTAAATGCTTGAGCTAGATGCTCAGGTAGATTCTCACTTCAGAGGAAAAAGCCTTCCACTGATAATGGACACCAAGATATTTCTTTATGCCAAAGACTCCATCGTCTAAACTGCCCAAGATTAACTGCTCAACTGCCCAAGAAGGACCTTTGTTGTTTGGGTGGGGGAAAGAGGGAACCAGGCTCAATCTAGTGATTAGGAGAAGAACGAGTCACTTGTGACAATGGAATAGTTTGTGAAATTATTACCCAGTATCAAAAATACTGAGCCTCATGTCCTGTAATGTAAAAATAACATACATAACATTAAAGACAGCACTGCCTGTGACTGCACAGCAGATGAATGATGGTTGCTTTGGATTGAAACTGTCTCTTTTTCCAGAGAAAAAATAACAGATTGCTCTCAATGAGAGTTTTGTTTTGTGGAAGTTTTTCAAGTATAAATAAATATTTCTATCTCTTAGCTTTTTTACTCTCTGTTCACATCCTAATTTACCATTATCTATTTGCATGCTGTTCATTCTTAACTCTTGTTCTTCGTAATTGGACAATCAAAATCAGGCCTTATAATGCTTCATATAAGCATAATTATTGTTTCAGTCTCTGCAATGATTGAATAACTTAATGTGACATTTATTGTAAAACATAAATTCTAAACATTACAAATCATGATCTATTTTCAACCCCAGTGCTCAAGCAATACTGACCTGTAGAATATTCTGGAAAGAATATTGTGTAAGTATATGCAGCTAATTTGTATTGAAAATAAATGAAATGCAGTTACAATAGCAATATTTCCCAACCCTTTTGTATTCATTGATGCTCCAGTGGTGGTTTGAAAATGTCATGCAGGATGGCAAACTTATTTAAATCATGGAGAATGATAATGGCCAGAGGCGAGGAAACCATGTGAGGAATACGTCTGTGCAACATCATTCAGTTATGTGCTAACTCAGACCCATTTGTTAGATCCATGCTGGAACAGACTGAGATCTGGTATGGTGGTCCTTTCCAAATCATTGGAGCATGAATCTGTGAGATGCTTACGGTATCTCTTGTTCTTTAGTCCTTCACCGTCAATTGAGCTCAGCCAGCCTTCCATTCCATCCCTCTCCATTCCTCCCGTTGAGCTGAGAGTTTCATAAATTCCCTCAGACAGTGCCGCGGCCGGCTTACGGCACTGACATTTGTCTCCCGAGATTGCCGGCGGGATCGGACTAATGCCAGGAGGCAACGGAGATAAGTGGTCTGGGCTCCATCTCTAGAGCTCCTGCTCCATCACTCACTGCCCTAATCCGGGTCAGCAGAGCATTTAAATGTGCACATACACGGCAATGGCACACAAGATTTTTCATATAGAGTTCCCTTCACTTTGAAGAGTTAAAAGTACAGATTTGTCAAATATATGGTCTGTGGTTTGTGGGCAGTTTCATTAAGCATTAACATATTCAAATACTGGGAAGTTTGTAAGTGTGTGTATGTGTGAGTGTATGTCAATGGATAATGCAGTCTGAGACTTGGGTGGGTTTGATTCATTGTCTCCTGTAGCCCATAACCAGCTGTATTAAGATGGAGGTCCACTACACAATTTATATCTTGTTTTCCTCCACCTGCATTCCATCATTTCGGTCCATGTACACTGTGTCTCAGTGATTTAGAGCAGTTCTTTCCCATTGATGAAACTTATGTTGTGAAGGTGACTGTGACATAAACGGGAAGACCAATAGCTAATTGTTTGCACCTTTTTCTTCAGCTTTGTGGCCACAACCAATCAGGAAGGGCTGGAGCTGGATGAAACATCAATAAACTTTTAAAGGAAGTGACACTGAGAGGAAGAAAACTCAGCTGCCCTCCTCACCCCTAAAAATCTAAACAAGCTCTCTGAAGACGGCACACAGGAGCTCCCGCTGCAGTAAGAACATGCCGCATTGATTCCAGACTCTCCTTCAATTTACATACCCACAGCTAAGCCCTCAGGCAAGTGCTGTATAGGGCACTAACCAAGCAATACTGAACAAATTGAGTCCATCCAACACACACAAATGTGCACACACATTTGTAAGCTTACTGTCATGATTATTATATATCACGAAAACCTGACAAGTTGACAAAGAGAAATTTTCAGAGAGTGAGTAAGACAGAAGAAAAAAATATGTCCTTGTATCCACTGCATTCTGCCTTCTCTCCTAATTGCTAACTTCAATCTTAATGAGCTTTTACAGAGTAAGATGTAAACCATGCAGAAATATCATCAGCAAGGAAAAAAAGCCTAAGGCACTTTTTTATAAATTAAGATATTTCCACAAGAGATATTCTCTCCCTTCCCATAAATCTCTCTATCTCTCACTCATATACATTTCAGCGACCACGGTGAGGCTGGGTACGGTCAGGGCTTCTTGGTAACCTGTCTCTCTCTCCCTCATTGGAGTGGTAGGCAGGATATCTGCTTCACTCAGTTGTCACAACAATACCAGTTCAGTTAATGTCCAATGCACTCTCACATCATTCCATATGATAGAAGCCTCCCATTCACATGACTGTGTCCATTTAATATATTTCTCAGTGATTCAATGATTTCATGAAGACACATATTTAGAACAGCGTAAGAGTCCTGATCCAAGCCCTGATGATTGCTAAGTGACACAAATTATTGCATACAACATATTGGAGAACCTTAAACTTCCATATTAAGAGTCATGGTCAACTTTATTACAGTGGGTGTAATTGAAAACATGTTATAACTTTGCTGGAAAAACTAAACCCATGTTTATTGATGAATCTGATTCTCCAACCAGGGAAGTAATTCCATAACACTCTTGTTCCATGTCATGACAATGTTTTTTTTGAATCAATATTTTGATGCTTTGGCAGCCTGCTTTTCTGCATTATGCAATGTAATTGTGTGACTCAAAAAAGACACATTCTTTTTGAGCTTCAGGTAAACAAGAAAACATGTTAAAGAGATGAGAGGTGGAAGTGGAACATAATTTAAGAGTCATAAGTTTTTATCCTGAGAGATTTTATCCTGGCTTTTTAGCACCTGTAAGGAGTAAATGTCTCTTCCTCAGTGGAACTGATCCTTTTTATGTCAAAACAAGACATTTCAATGTGTATGTCATTCCACGGTTAACCCCTCTGTGCAGCTGAGCACTAGATGATGCTTGATCTTGCTTGATGTTATCTGTATTTTACAGTGAGGTCGCAGATGGGTAGCAGTATTGTCAGTTTGAACCATATAGTTTACTAAGGTAAAACAAGTTCAAGCTCCAGCATGAGTCCATAGATAAAAATCACAACAACCATTTTGGATTTTTGTGTTTTTATTTATGTATTGTGTTTGTACAGATATGTGTCCAAATAAACTATATATATAAACCATTTATTCAATCATTTGTTTTACTGTCTGTTGTTGGAACCAAGACATGGTTACCATGGATCTGACAACTTACAGCTACTGTAGTTGTAATGCTGTTGCATTCTTCTTTGTCAGTGCCTTTCCAGGTACAGTGTGCTGATTAAGATACAGCACCTCACTGGAATGATGCCACCATTGCACTTTAAATGCCAGACATACACCATGATCATACCTTTCTCATGCCTTCACTGGTCAGAAGTTTGTGTAGGTGGCACAACATTTGATGTAGGTGGCCTCTATGTATCCTAAGCATCTTACACTTGAATTTCAATACCCCTGTTTAACATCCCACTAAAACATTTGAATTTTGACTTGAAACTTGAAACCTCATTCTTCAGAATGCTGGCCCTTGAAGGAGTATATGGAGGATATGGGATATTAACAGGGGTATTGAAATGCAAGTGTAAGACGCTTAGGACACATATAGGCCACCTACATCAAATGCAGAGTGGCTACCACTGCTCTCACACAAGTTGATTCTCTAGCTTCAGACTAATATAGAATTTGTGACTTTCAATTTATGTATTTTAAAATGGAATTTATGTTCCTCAAAATCACAGTGACTGTTAAACAAACTTAAATTTACTAACATTTAAACTTATATATTCACATCTCTCCCTAAAAACTGTAATTAAATCTATGAATATAACAAAGTGAAAGTCATGAACATACTTTGTTAAAGTTGGATTCATATTTCCTTGTTAAAAATTAAAATTTTCTTCCTGTATAGGAAAGATTCCTTTGTCCCTCTCCCTTCCCCTTCACTGCCGATGTGCCCTTGAGCATGCTACAGCACTTAACCTCAGCTGCTCCAGTGAGCACATTCCTGGGACAAGACTTAAAAAAAGGACGAAAGCCTTCCCCATCACCTTGGATGAAGGTATGGGCTCATTAGAAAGATGATAAATAGTGTCCAAAATAAAATTAGGCTCTCACCCCCAAGAAGCAGCCCTGTCAATCAATGTTTTGGTCTGCCTGCCCTTCTCTGGATAACTGTCATGCTGCTTCTCTACATTCACTCATTCCGCTTGAAAAACATTTCAGATTTGAGAGCAGGACATTTCTCTTTGAAACATCAAAAAAAGAGTAAAAAAAATCCTTAACTTTGTTTTTCCTAGTACCTCTGGGGACATGGTCCTGTGGGGGTATGTGGGGGTTGAACATGTGTGAATCAAATACTGGCCTTACTTCTACTGTCTGAAACGTGATCCAGTGCAGCCCTCTAAGGTGAGCAGATTGCTTTTTGTAGATAACGGTCAAGCTGAAATCTGGATTCCTCAGAGGACAAACCGTTCTAAAAGAAAGAACAAAAAATGAATGAGTGAAATTTCAAATCTGAATTCTTTAAAGTGAATTCTTTTTAAGACTGAAGACATTAAAGGAAAGTCAGCAGAATAAAAGAGACTCCACTGTCGACTCTAAAACACATTCACTCTAAGTGAAATATTATGTAGAAAAAGGAAAGTCTTCTGGGAGGAGAAGGTACTGTGTAAGTTGCTCTGTATTTCAGTAGCTAACACTATTCAGGGCTGCAGCCGTTCAGAGGATCTGCTTTTCCCAGCAGCACAGATGATGTTCATGCAGAGTACAAAGTGCTTTTAGCTGTGGAAAGCTTTAACACTGAGGTAATCTCTGTGTGTTAATGTAGAGAGAGGGAAGGTGATAGAAACAGAGGTTGAGCAAAAGAGAGATTATGCTGAAAATGATCACACAACACTTAAAGGAAGTTAATTAGTGTCCATATGTTTTGAAGGCATATATTAATAGTATTAAATTGTATTACAATTGAAGGTTCCAGATTCTAGCCTATGTTTGTCTTTGCTCCAATCTCTCAAATGGTCTTGCCTCCAGATGCTCAATATCTTAACCAGTGTCTGTGAATCATGAACTGATTCTTTTGGCACAAGCTGCCAAGATTTGCCCCCAGATATATATTTTTGACAAGGACAGTTTCCACGTCCAAATAGTTGCTTCCAATTGAGTCTCACCAACGCAAGATTGCAATTTGCAACAAACTTTCCTAATGTTAGACAGTGTTAAGTGAGGAGTAAAGCAAAACTCATAGTTTTTATACTTCAACAAATTTAGCCAGGTTATGTTACTTGTACCTACCAGTTTTCTCTTGACCAGTGGTACTAACCCAGTGAATGAAAAATACAGGTTTGTAACAGTATGGTCTTTCATGACTAATTTGTCTGAACAACGGTAGTCTCTGTTCAGACCCATCAACAATTCAATTAGTTTTACATCCCCCTAAGACCTCTTTTTACTGAAGATCATCCAAATGAATAAGCTGACCATGAGCACTTAATACACAGATTACCTGTGACATTACAGGGACTCTGTGTACACAGATGCATCTAATAAAACAACTCCTCCTGTCCCACTGTCAGTGAGAGCAATGAAGACTGAATGCAGCCACAATACTGCAGGGCAATGGAGGAAGGCAGCCTTTCTTAAGCATACTGAGGCTACACTAAGGGATGAAGGAAATGCCATGGATTCATCCCTGTAAATACCACTGTATTTATACTGGGAAAGTCAACCAAAATTAAAAAAAAGCAAAGAAGAACATACAGGGGTATCATAAACTGGTGTGGGACTAGTGAATGAAATATCATTGATGGGTTTGTTTTGTCGTGGAATCAAATTACAGATTCAAGTCTCACACTAACAGTATTCACTGTGGTGTATTAGTGAAATCTAGGAGTAGTGGGGTTTTATCTGGTAGGCAGGGTGATCTTTTCATTCAGTGGTCTCTAAAGGTGACACAGAGTCTGCTTATTCAGGCTCTGGAAAAAGGCACCTGCTGATGTCACACGTCTCACACTCAGAGTCCGATCATACTGCCATCTCTCTACTGTGGGAAAAGGGACCTCTGGACAATAGTACAGCCACTGCCTCCAGAGAGTTGAGTTTGTCTTCTAAACAAAAAACAAACTGTTTTATCATCATAAATGTAACCAGGAGAGCAGTTGCCATGGTTATGGAGAGATTGCCAGGGGTTAAGAAGGGGGCAGAAGAACACGTGTTAAGATGTTTAGATGTCTTGTAAAATATATGGGAACATACCCCAGGGTCTATCTGTTGTATGGACCTCATGGCTTGGATTGGTATCTGTCAATGCAGATTTCAACGTATGGAGATTTCACTAAAAATAGATAAGACAACATGCAATATTAAATAATCTCAGTACAACTTCAATGGTCATAATTTTTCCACCATGTCATATGACATTGAGAAAAAATGTGATACAAAGAGGACATCAGGGCATAAACAGCATCTGTTTATTTTTTTTTTTTATAAATGACTTACTTTTGAGGAAAAATCCATAAGGTCTTGGAGTAAATGCTCCATGACAATATCAAAGACCAGATGGTCAATGATGAGCAAGACATGTGACCATTTTGATAGACTGTTGCCAAAGAAAATGTCCACTAAACAAGACAGAAATAAAGATAATGGAGGTAATCTGAAAAGGAGTATATAACTAATCTCATTGTTTCATATAATTATACATATATTTTGGTATTGTAAAATATTTGTGTAAGTTACATCTTTGCTTAATAATCCTTGCGCCATATATTTTAATAGTAATAGTGGGGTGTTTGGATAGCTGAACATGAATGGGAAGAGGTTGGGCCAATCTTGTGGAATGGTACTACGAGCTTGCATTTAGCATCTGTAATATTATTATTATTACTCAAAAATGACCCGGTGCATATGTAATTAGCATGTTTTTCTTTTCCAGATTCTCTCCTCAATTTTTGCATATGAACAAAATTTATTAATACCACTGCTGCACACCTGTAGCACTAACTCAAGAGGGAGCAGCTGCCTATAAGATCAGTAACTTCCACCAGTTAATGCGTTCACTAGCTTACCACTTTTCTCACTGCAGATACGTCACCAATCTCATGCTGCCTATGTCACTGGCCATGAGCTGAGTCAGTACATGTGAGTTCACATGGCCACAGATGACCAATCGATCACGGGCGGCCAGCAGGGAGCAGTGAGCTGGATGAGGCCATACAGCATACCCCATATCTTTCCCTGGTAAGTAACTGAGTCAGTTGTCAGCCATTGCTGGAAATGGTGCAGACTCTATCATCCAGTTGCAGGACTGACAATGTTTTCATTAAGTTTGCAGCTGACTTGCAAACTTGCCTGTAGGATATTTTGAGGAATGAGGACCAATCTGTTTTGCTGTTTTTGGATATGAATGTCTTTCCTGGATGTAGTGGCAAAACCAATTTCCTCCTCATCAGACAATTCATGATCAGCATTTTCTCAGATATCTCTTCACTTTTGGACACTTCATTATCTATTTCAAAGTCCTGGCCAAGGTCAAGGACTTTGCTGTTTTGATGAAGGATGTGTCCCAGAGCCTTCTGAATTTTCAGTAAAAGCTCATTTTCCATTTTCTGGCACTTAGTAGATTTCCATATTTTTAGGTCTGCACCATGGGGTCCGTTTTTTGCTCCTTTTCACTGAGTGCTGGTGTCTTCCTCCATTAAATGTAAGATTTCCATCACAGATATAATAGTATTTCACTGTCTTATTCATTACTAGAGGAGGTGGGGCACTGGGACAGTTTCCCTATGTACACATTGCGTGTGCAACAAAATGTTTGCATCAGTATGACCCATACACAAACAGAAGGGTTAAATCTTTAGTATGCCTGCATATTCAAATTGAAATTCTTTTTCATCATTGACAAAAGAGGCTAAAACAATCATGATGCCGATCTCTTTGTTAATTGCTTTACACAGTTTATAATCTGTCCATTAAGAGTACTTTATCAAGACAATATCTGCTACAAAGACCTATGTTTAAATAAAAAGGGTCTTTGATGATATGACTGGTGAAATGGTATGATTGTTAGCTGAATGGTTAGAGCCCTCAGGCCAGTGAATCTGTATGTGTGTTATTTGTTTCCTCTGTTGGCAGAGCCTCTGCAGCCCACTGCAGCATTACAGTCCTACACAGCATTTCTCTGCCAAGGCAATCAGTTTAAATTTGTGTTATATGAAAGGAAATTATTCTAATGCTAATTAGAAGTACTTTATTGAAACAACTGGGTCCTTTTAATCTCACTTGGGTTAATTAGAATTGTGTGACTAAGGAGCCTGGGAACTGTATTTGTACTGAATTAAGCACAAATGAATGTGGGGTACAGTAATGATGCTCTCTTGAATATTTCATTGTCAATTAGAATGATTTTCATCAGGAAAAAATTCTCAGGACTAGTGAGATAACAGATTTGAAAGACCTTGTAGCTCCTACCCCTTGTCATTTGAAGCAAAAGCAGCAGTGTTGGGTCAGATTTGCAAGAAGCTCTCAGATCCCTGCATGTCACTCTACCCATGTCAGGATGTAGGAGCATCTGGACAGCAAGGTGGGAGTTATGTTGGACAAGGTCAAGCCTGAAACTCACAGGATATATAGCCACAACTAATATGATTCTTTTGCAAAACTGCATAGGCATCATGTGTTTTGGTGCCAGTGCAGAAGGAGAGTATATTCAGAATTGTCAGAAGGTTTAATTTTTGTGGTATACAAATTGTAAGGTATACATTACATCTGATGTATGTATGTATCAGCCCACAATTGAATTCTAAACCAACCTTGACAGTTCATATGAGTGGTCACTTTGTGGCCTGCGATTCCGCCTGCTCTGCTTGACCTTGTCGATGCAATAAGATTCTGCCGCATAAAGCCTGAGTGAATTTCTTTTCAGATTTGTATTGAAAATCATTTGAGATGATGCTTGCGGAGCAGTGTGTGTTCTCTTGCAAGGCTGCCTCCGATGCAGTGCCCAGCACATTGTGTTAATTTCAAAGTCTGGAGAACAGTGCCTGTATAACAAGAGGATTCTGAGTTCAATGATGGAAGCAAGAACAGCTCCGATAAATACCACACAGTTAAAAACATTTTTTTAGGATAAAGCTAACAGCAATTTAAAATGTTACATGTGAATATAATGTTCCCTCTTTCTCAAAAATCCATCTCCTTTGCTGTAATTCCATGGGAGATAGAAAAACAAACACAAAAAAATAAGGACAGTGATTTCATTGGTGTCAAACAAAGGAGTATGCAATCATGGCATTTTAAGTGTTGCATACTTAGCTTCTGCAGCAAATCTGGGCTGTGTTGAATGGGAGAATTTGCTGTTATAAACTACATCAACTATGCAACAAAATTGAGAGTGGAGACATACAACAGGTGTCAGTATTCTCCATTTTGTACTATACCTTTAATGCAATTCAAGAAGGGAAGAACTGGTTGTGGGCTGGATTTAGGTTAGCTTTCTGATAAGCTTTAAATCAGGAAGATGTCCTGTACTTTTATGTGAATTTAACCCTGAGGTTGTTCCCTGTCAATATTGGTGACAGAGGTGAATAGGGTCTCCTTTCATCTACTGAACAGTTAATCCCCACACCTTTAAGAAATACCAGATGGCAGAAAAAGGTAAAATAGCCTTCGGATTACTCTGTACAATTCTAAAGACTGTTTTAATCTCACATGCCTTCCTTAACCAGTCTAGTGGAGGGTTGTTAAGATTAAATGAGATCAGAGTCCTTTTGTAGCATTTTCAGATACCTTTTCCCAAGAGAAGGTTGAGGGCTTGACAGACTGAAAAAGATTCACGTCAGATCCTCAAAGTGTTGTTGCTGCAGTCCACGACAACGATGGAGAAGTGTTATGATTTAGCCAAGAGCTTTTAATCAGGCCCATCACATTGGGGATGCGCAAAAATGTTTTGTTACATATAAAGACATTGGTGCATTGCTTTTAAACAATATTAGAAAATTAATGTTGTTACTACATAGCTAGTTGTAGCCATAGTCATAGGTTACTTTCGTATTTGATCATGTGTTATCTATGACTCTGGCTTTAGCTTGCTATTGATTGTTCTCTTAATAATTAATGAACATTTCACTGTTTTATGCAATACTTTGCATGTTGCAGTTAGTACAAAGATTATGATATTGCTAACCACCATTGCTAGGGGTAATGTAGTTTTTTGTGTTTTAACTTGGCCCCATAATGCTTAACAATATCTATTTGGTCACTGCCTCCACTGCTCCTATTTCTCAATCAATGTCACCTCTCAGTTGTTTTTATTTTCTTCCATGTTAAGTGTTTTGAATAACCTTGTCAATATTATATTTGTTTTATTGTATAATAATACATATATACAATATACATTTTTGCATATATCTCTTTTCACTTATTTTTCACTTTAGATTTTGAACAACATCCTTCACTTCTTCAATTACAACTGAACTGACAATAGGAAACCCACAGGTGGTCCTGTTGTTAACAAAAATTGCAAACCAGTGTGAAATTCAGCCAGAACAACAGATACTTATGAATATTTGCTCAAATAAATGCAGTGGTTTTACAAAGAAGTGTAACAAATTCTAGTGCCTACAGAAATGAAAAGTATAAACTAAATACATCTCAGGAGTCCATAATTACTGTGTACATTTGCTTTTCCAGGACAAACATGAAGACTAAAGCAATGAGTGAGCAGCAATCTGACTCACAGCATGCTCCTACAAATTAGCTGTCTTTAGCTAATCACTCTGCAGCGTATTCATGTATTCATCTTATATTGGAAGGGGATTATGAAGATTTGTGTTTTAACCACCTTCAATCTTTCCCTGCCCTTCTCACCCTCAGAAGACTTGATTTAATTTATGGGTTTCCATATTACACCCCATCCACTGCAACATGGGTCTATTTCTTAAGGTATCCCTGCAGATTAATTAATGAAGTACTAGGCATGGCAACAAACTCATCTCTTTAAACTTAACATTAACTCCGCTTTAATCATGTGGACACATATTTAATTGTGAAATCTCTGTTTTGCAATTTCGGGCCAGTGTCTATCTGCCATCCGATAAGCCAGTTGCTTTACTTTGATGTTTTAAATGGCAGCGAGGTGTGCCTGGAAGCTCCAAACTGTTCCTCCGAAAAAAGAAGTCCATGTCGATCAAAGCAACAGCACACAGGAAGATTGAAAATGTATCTTATCTGACCTTTACTGTTGTCTTTTGGTAAATGACATTTTTCTGTGATGCTTACATTCAGCACAAGGCTACAAATAATGCCACATACCCCCAAGATAATAAACATGACCAGTAAACATCACAGCTGCAGCTGAAACTGTCAGATATTACTTGATTGATTCAGGTCCCACTCTCATTGTATTAATTATAAAGCAAATGCAACTGCATAACTACTTGAATATAAATATTACTAAAACAATAATATACTAAAACACACACACACACACACACACACACCACATGGCAATATCTGCAACAGCTGGCAAGCACTGGGCTTGACATAGGCCAGCATCCTTGTGCCACATTTTCGACACTTTGTTGAGTCCATGCCCTGACAAGTTCAGGCTGTTCTGAGGAAAAAATGGGGACCAACCTGGCATTAGGTAGGTGTTCATCAGGAAGTGATCTTTCAGTGTATATATTATAGTTTTCAAAGCAAAAATGCTTCCTTTGTGAGTTGTGCTCATTAAATATTTCTTGTCACCCACATGTTTACTTGCGCAACCATCACTCAGTAATAATGAGTCACTGTTCGGTCATCAAATGAGACTTGAACATATATGGAAATACTAAATCAGATTGCATGGTTACTTTACAAATTTGATAAATCTGTATTTTATTGTATTGACTGGCAAAATGTTAAACATCGCTACAGAGTATGTTTGCATTTATGAAACATATTACAAATATGTTATAGTTGGCTGTGGCTCACTTTCACTGTCTCACTTTCAACATGCTATTTCTCTTCACTCCTTGAATGTAATCCCAGGTTTGTTTTTCCTTAATAAAATGATTTGGTTCACCAAAGTGATTCAGAATGCTCATCACTGGGCTGAATGTAAACGTATTCCACTTCCACAGGAATGTCAGCACAGATAAAATCAATATGAAAGCCCCGTGTGAATATGCAGGGCTAGTCAACAGCAAAACCATGAACTGGAATCACATAATGAAGGAAAAAATATTTATTAAATGTTATGAAAATGATACTTAAAAGTAAAGTCTGTTTTGATTGAATTTTATATGCCCTTAAGAAGACTAAAGACATTTGACGAATCTTGCCCAAGGTTAATGCTATTCTGCTACCAAGCTTTTCGACAGAATACTTAATACTAATACTAAAAAATACTACACACCACTCCCCCTCCATTTATCCTTACTTACCTCTGTCTTTTGTGTTAAGATTTAGTGTTTAGCCTGTTTATTAGTGCTGTGCTCCTCATCTATTAAGGCAATTACATTCTAACCGGTCTGCCTCTATGTGTCCACCACTGTCTTGTTCAGAGAGGGGAAAGATTTCACATGCCTAAGACCATTTGAGGTCATGTGACAATCCATCAGTCTCAATGTCCGTTCAGCTGGTGAGTGTTCATTACTGCTGTCCAATCGCATCAGTGTTTCACCAACTAGGCTCCTCTCCATACCTGGTGTTAATCATGGCAAAAAGTGTGGTGGAAGGGACACTGACTGAACATGGTGTACTGTGTGTTCACTCAAGTGTGCTAATTTCACCAGTCAAGCTGAATCACCAGCCCTCTAGTCTATTTTAGTGTGCCTGAGCTTCAAATGCTTTATTTTATTAAAACCGTCTGACAAGGAAGACAACAGTGATTTCACAGGCTTTGACCCTCTGGGGCACCCAGTCTCAGTTCTGAGTCACCCAGTCTCAGTTCTGAGGGTTTCCATCCCTAAGGTGCAGAGCTCAGCCAGCCTGGCAGCTCTATGAAAATAAGTTCCTTTGACAAAATCACCAATTTAGATTCATGAGAAATCATGAAATGTCAGCAAATTACTTTGACAATTTCAAGTTTGTATTTGACTTCTGAGAAACCCATTTATTTTTTTTTATTGTCCTCATGAGAGATTGAGACACTCATGAGACAAAGAACATTAAATTGTCTTCGGAATGATGTCAAAGTAAAAGCACTGCTCATGTTTTATGAACAAACTGGATATAGAGTTCATCCGTAAAGACTGAAGACTGATGCAGAGATAGCTTTGCTTCTGCTTGATAGGTAAGTTGGCAGGTTGTATAGGTTTGGCTCTGGTTCAAACCTATACAAGTCTGTAGCAAGTAAATAATCCAGCTAGTTAATACAACTGAAAACTAACAGCTTCCTAAATTAAAATAAAAATTATTTGGCTGGTCAGTTTGCCACAGCAAATGCCTGTACATTGATATCTAGCCTAGCTCAAAATATGTGGATTACATTTGCTCTGAGATGCTCTGAGAAAAAAGCACATATCTTGGTACCAGTTCATCAGTAGTTAGTTTCCTGCACTGTAGATTTTTGACTTCTTGCTGTAACTTATTATTATTATTATTATTATTATTAATGGTAGTTCTCTCTTGCAAAGGAGAATGTTTAAGAGGTCAATGTTAAGATCGTGATAGTTTGAAAACTTTGCAATTAACTAGCCAGGGGCTATTAATATTTGGAGACTGAGTACTGTTTAAATACCAGCCAAATACAATGGTTAGTGACCCTATTTGGTTAGTGTTTGGATGCTTTGGTTGTCTAGGCAAATGCCTGCATTATGTTCTTAGTTTGTGAAATTGTACCCAGTGCTAACTTATGAATAAGGCGTGAATACTTTATGTTACCTGCGTTTTATTGCTGTTACCTTTCTGGAAGAATAAGCTGAAGTTGTAGCGAGTAGCCACAGTGTTTGGAATCAGATGGGCAAATGGCTTCCTTGGCCTTCATCATAGCTGCCATTGATATTTGTTTTGCATACTGATGTGCCTGAACTGCCTGGGTGTGAGTACGATCATAAATGAAACTCTCACTGGAAACTGTAAGAAAAGCTACGTGAGTGAAGTGCGCGTTGGCGTTGTGGATATTTCCTCCTGGATATTGCCAATGTTTGTCCCAGAGAACCAAAAGTAGAATTGTGGATCGACAAATGTACACCAACAGCACACAGGGGCCCAACTGAGGCTAATGTATGTGGTGGCTAAGTTAAAATGGTTTCTAAATGGGAATTTAATTTTGGATTTTTATGGAAAAATGTGATAATATTATCTTACTTGTTGTCCATCCAACAATGCTATGCAAGGTGTACCTTAAATATGATTGGCTAGAAGGTATTAATCACATGTTCACAGGATTAATTATAACTAGTGACTTCTACACTGCTCTGCTTGCCAGCTAGATGGTTAACTGCTTAAAGTTCTATACCATACAATGTTAATAATTCTATGAAAAGACTTTGAATTAGAAGACCACTGGCCTACGGGAAGCCCTAATGGCAAAAATGCTTCATATAATATGTATGGCGCACAGAGGGTAGCTGAATTTTCTATATACTGTTTTGTAATCTTGAGTTGGAGCTAAATTGAAAGAAACACATGTCCATTTGCTTACCTTTTCAGGATTGGGTACTGTATTCATGGAACAACCCATGATATACTTTTGATATGTGCCTTAGAACGTATTTTTGTACAGTACACATACACAGGCAGTAGGGCTAAGCGTTTTTGATATATCTGAGAAAATGCATATTATATTGCGTGGTGCATGGGTACAGTATTTTCATGGAGGCACCATGTGAATTACTCTATTGAATCATTGCACTCAATCAGAAGAATGCTTGTGGTAAATAGGATGTCCAGCCTTCTCACCATCAGCTGGTTAGAACCGAGGATCCTGTTGAACAGCATCACCTTCACACTACATTGTGTATACAAGAGAGGAAGTAAATTCTAGACAGTACTTGCACAACTTTGCTTCTGAGTCTGGCAAAACATAAAGTCTTGTGTTTTAACTGCCTTCAATCAATGATAGGCTAGTTTTTTAGTTGTTTCAATTATAAATTTGATCCAGAATTCCAAGTTTCCCACATGGCATAAGTGTAAATATTGCTGTATTGCACCTAAAGTATCAGGACTGGGCAAGGGACTCAGGCCCAGACAGACATAAAATAAACCATTCTTTACTGCAGCCAAGAACAAAACACAAGTCCAAACTCAGGGTCAAAAACAGGCAGAGGTCAAAACCAGGCAGATTCGGCAAAGGTACAAAAACACAATCCGGAAAGGGAAGACGAGGAAACAGGCAAAAGGCTTGATATTGGCAAAACTCAGCAATCAGCCAAAATCAGAATCAAAAATCGAAAAAAAAGGGAAAAGTTACAACAGATAGTCAGGCAGGAACAGAAAAGCTTCTCGTGGCACAGAGAGAGTAAACCCACTGAGACAAATTCACACAAAACAAAGGACAAAGCGGGGTATAAATGCAGACATGTAACAAGACACAGGTGTACAACAAGGCAGGTGAAACACATGAGCAATCAGGGAAACAAGGCGAAAGGTGGGGCAGATACAAAAGGAAGCACGGGAACAAGAAAATGGCAATACTGACATAAAGAAGTTTTATGTATTACACCACCCTAGTCAAGGTTAGAAAAAATGGCAAGTCAGTGGTTGGAATATCTGACCTTGACAACGTCATCTTTAGTGGTACCTTTACAAATATGAAACGCTTTAAATATTTCTGGTGATATTCCTAAGTATTATAGCTTGAAGGTAAACACATTTCCTTTTACTATATATATAGACTCCTTATAGACATAAACATGTGCATATTTTGTGATAACTTAGTAATACAACCTCTGTACAGTAATGCGTTAGGTGCATGCTATCATATCTTCCAGAGATATAGCCTGGGCCTTATGAAGGGTGGCTCCTGTTCCACACACAAGATATGGGAGGGTGGAGAGCATGAATGGGAGGGTGAGAGTCTGCACTGCAATGCACCAACCCAGGGACCATGTAATGGTCAATGTGCAATGATTGAAACCTACGCAACCTGGACTGGATTTGGTGATTATACATGCAAAGATCATGTTGAATGATCTCAAGAGTATAATGCATATCTGTAGGTAACTCTTAAATAATGCCTCCAGTGAACTTGAGTGTTATGTAAAAACATAAATAAAACACCAATTGAAAAAGGCTGAGAACATCAAAGAGAGTTCCTTTAGTAAAGTAAAAATGAATGTCCCCTTGATTGTGTCCCTACAGGTTGTTTGCAAGGGGAGTGAATCATGAAATGGAATTTTATTTATTGAAATAATTCATTTAATGAATATCGTTATGAGGGTGTAATAGAAGTAATAAAAAAACACAGCATGATAAAGCATCTCATAACAGAATCGATAAAGTAGGACTGAAACGGTGCCTTTTCATCACAAGAGAATCTGCATTATGAATATTGTAAGTGACAAGAAATACCCAAGCCACTGCAGCAATGTGAAGGCATTTTTAATTAAAATGACAGAGTAGGAGGTCTTATTTATAATATTGTCACTATTAATATTCTCTCAATTATGCATGGCTATTTCACCTCTACCATTTTCAGTGTGAAGCAATGAGAACTTTTTAGGCACCTATCTGCATTGTAGAAGTTGCATTTTACCTTTTAGGATTCTAATATTTGAGAGTACTCATTGTAAAAAATAATTACGCTTTTTTTATTGACAATTTTAACTTGTTGGATGGTTCAGCTTTTTCAAGTTTTTATTCAAGATGTTTGTTTCAACTTTCAGTGTTATTCTGAGCAATACATACTTGTAATATAAAGCAGTACCTTACAGATATCATATCTCAGATATTATTGATAGGAACCATGTGTGGGGAATTATTTTATTCGTCCTTGGTACAGTGATGTGCCCTCTGGTCTGGAATTTAATCTTGACTGTGTCAGAGCAGTTTTGCAAGCCAGGAGGGTGCAAAGTTATGAAATTCATGGTTAACAGAACCCTTGAATATGATGCTCTGACTCCCTATTGCCAGTTTCCTAAACTTGAGGACAGCAAACCCAGATTCACACAGAAAATAACAACATAGTCAATGTGAAGCTCTCGTGATCATTAGCCAAGAAATGCCCCAATGCGCTTATACATTCAGTTATGAAAGCTGTGCAGTAAGAGCAGATCAGATGGGCAAATCCTAAACCACAATACTGAAGAATTTTAACAATGTGATTTTAATTTAAAATGCAAAGTCTATAATTGTGAAATACCATAAATTTGGTCTTCAGAACCCATATGGGCCTCAAATTCAATGACTTGTTGGCCCCAGTGGCCAGTTAAAAAGTTGGAAAGGAAAGGTACTTTTCAGTATTTACCGGTTTATAAATAATCAGTATTGTCAAGTAGTTGAGAGGGACAGTCCCTGCACATACAATTAAAATATTATGTGCTTTGTGTCTGCGCTGGTAAAAGAAAATAATCAAAGCAGCTATATTTACAGATTTTATAGTATTGGTAAAACGTCAACTAATGTCCACCTGTTTTTGCCTCAGTACTTTACAGTTCCATCATTGTGACATTTCTGAACACTAGAAATGTGAAATGTACAGTAATGATCATTTTATTTGTTTTACAAAAGTCATCTCCTGATGGTTTGTCAGTTTTTCACAGTTTTGTCCTCTTCCAGCTCTGTCTGTAGATACTCTTGAGTAAAACGGCAGTCGTAGACAATGAATCTGATAATGATTTTTGTGCCGTGCTAACAAGCTGTAATGGGTATTAAGCTAGGTTTGGTTGAGGTTTTGATTATTTAAATATTTTTTAAAGATAAAATGTAAGTTTCACAATTGCAACAGTTCACAGTACATATATACCCAGTACATGTGTGTTGAGATGTACAAAATATTATATCTGCAAGCACCTGCTTTATAGAATGAACAACTCCACCCACTGCATTATTTTTGCCATATTGCAAAACATGGTTTTTGCCTGGTTCCAAGGACATTTCATTCTACAGTTAGGACGATTGAAAATATGTTATGAAATGGTATATAGGTATAAGTCGTTGTACAATTTCTTCACTGTGTATGCACAGCAGACCTTTTTATCTTGACATATTTATCATCACAGAATTGCTGTCTTTATCTTACAAGATCTTGACATGAAAATGGACCATTTTTTTCCTTATTAGTGTTTCAAAACCTTCACCTGCAAGGCCAATCATCAGAATCTACTGAATGATGGAAATAATTTAACATTCAAGAAAAATCAGTTTAACTGACCAAGAACAGAATGTATCAGAATCATAATTAAAATGCGACAGACTGGAAAGGTAGTGCAATACTTTATCATTCTGTACAAAAGATTAATAGTCTTAATAAACCATACAATCCCTTGTCATCCTGTTTTATGGGAAACACTGCCTCTGTAGAGTGGAATGAAATTCTCACATCTCCACTGTGGAAATTAACGTTATAAAGTGTTTTATTAAAATTAAATATAACCAACAGCCACTGGTTCTGGAACTGTTCATTGGGAGATTGTATGACGGTGGGCCTGTGATGACAGAAGTATCACCTGAGCAAAGAATTCCATATTGAATGATTTGCTTAGTGCAGAAGGAGTCCAATGAGATAATGCTGGCATACCCTTGGGATAGGGGTGGGGGGAATTGTTGGCTGTGAATCATTTTCTAGCTAAACAAACAATTCCAGTTCTAAACTAAACAATCAACATTAATTGTATGCTTCTGACAACCAGCAGGTGTTTCTCAGCCTCTTCCTTCTGGATATTAGCTATACTCTGCAGAAGAAACAACCAGAGCGTTCTTAAGACTAATCAGATCAGCATCAGTGCTCAGATGTTCCCTAACGCTCAGGTCCCTAAAGAATTTATTTTAATCCTCACAAAATTAAGCCTTATTTTCCAGACTTGAAAGTGTGTTCTGGAGCTTTATTCACTTCCTGCACTATGAGTTTGAACTGTAGCTTTGAAGGTAGACGACTGGTGCACAACTTAAGATGAGTTTTGATGAGGCACAACAAAGGTGAACAAAGCCATCTCTGCTGACTATACTTCCTAAAGGTGGACCTCAGGGGATTGGTGAGAATTTTGGTCTTTTGTGAAGAGCTAACTTCCTATACTTTTGTTCTTCACCTGGGAGAGTAAGCCTTTGCTGTTGTTTGATGGACTCATTTTATTGTGGTTTGAGCCATACCTAAACAAGCCACACACGGTGGTACAGTAACAGCACATTGTGACGGTAAGATGCATACAGTATTGGTTGGACTGCAGTGAAATGTATGTGAATGGGTCAGCTGATATTGTCAGGATGCTTTGTCCACTGAAATCATGACACTGTCAGTGAGCAGTTACATCTGGTGGGGATCAATAATTGGACTTGAGCGTAAGGCAAGTGAGTGAACAAACTCCATCAGCCTCAACAACCAGACTGACTGACTGTTGAGGGATTCCCCCACCCCCGCAGAGGTAACCATATGTATGCTAATTACGGCAGGGCCCCTTGTCTGTGTGGTTATTTAGTCACAGGACTGAGTGCCAGGGCCTGCAGTGAGGCAGCAAGTCAGAGTAATGTCAAACCAGTCAAGATTCTGGCACCCTTCTCACATGAGGATCAGGGGCAGGCAATGTCTGAGGTCTGCAACGCTAAAAGATGGGCAACAAGGGGTATTGGGGACTGAGTAACTCCATGCAGAACTAAGATGCTGCTTTTGTTCAAGTTTAAAGTGAATGCAGGTTAATGACTAATCATGCAGTGTATGCCCATCAAGTGAAACAAAACCATTAACGTAAATGGAAATCTAGTATTTTAACATGTCAAAAATGACATATGACAGGGTATGACAGGTTTACATTAATTGATTCTTCAAAAATATTGTGTTCATGGCTTCTGCCTACTGAGTCAATGGGTGAGGGGCAATACAGTGGACTCATAAGTTTGGTTCAAGTTTGGGAAAAAAGATAATAGCAATAAGGCTGCCGTTAGTGGTTGTCTGAATTCAAGTGCAGAGAAAGTAAGAAAGTAGTTTGCCAATGTGTGTTAGTTTGTACTAAATACCATAGGAACATCATGCATGGCTGCCGTCGTGTTTACAGTCCAGTAGCTATAAAATTCTTATTTATAGTTATGAAAAAAAAGAATCACTGTACCTCTACATACCTGTGCAAAATATGCTGATAGTGTGCACTTTCTCCTCTGATTTCCCATTCAGCAAGGTAACAGTAAAATGCTGATCCCAGGAACTGTACAAATTGTATGTGTTCTTTTCTGTTTTTAGCTTTAAAGAAAATACAACTTGATTAATGGTCGGTGAACAAATACCATCAGACAGGTACATAAAAATGATCATCCCACCATTATGGAGTCTGTATTTTCAAATCCAGACAATAATGGGTGAAAAGGATATTGCAGTTAATTTGCTGATAGCTCTGTTATGTGTGTGATCATCAGATGTCTTGCACACAAGGGCTTCATTTGGTATGAGGTGAAAATGTTTGTTTGAGGGATTGGTTCTGAAACTATTATTAACTGTCCCTTTTTCCATGAAGTCACGTCATTTAGAATGAGAATCCAGGGTCCAAAAAATAATGATGCAGCTGAAAATGGATGATTTAAAGAACTACAGTAGTCAAAATGTCTCTTTGGGTGAATTCTATTCAAATTATTTGTTCTATTTTTAAAAGCAGCTTGAACCTGCATCCAGTATATATGTGAAGTTTGTATATTTAAGCAGCTCTACCTGCTGGGCCTGATGCAATAGAATCATAAATAGATAAAAAGACAAATGCAATGCGCTTACCTATTCTAATTCATGTGAAGATGTCACGTTTACTCCAATTCTGTGCCAGTTTTGATTCCGCATACATATCCATGTTGTCTCTCACTTGTCAATCCTCTAATTGTATTGATGTGTTCATGGGGAAAACAGGAGCCAGACTAAAACATGTTTATATTTCATCAGTTGAGGCTTCCTGCTAAATAAAAACACTTTCAAGACAATATGGATATATTTTTTAAAAGAACATTAAAAAGAACATTAGAATTCTTCTTTCTGACCCAGTAATTGTCTATTTTGTGCACACATATTTTTATCCAGCAAAAAAGTCATGCGAAATTCACTTTCAAAGGCTCCTTTCAACTCTTTCCTGAAACCGACAGCTGCCAATTTAGGTTAGCAACAGTCTGCTTGTGTTCCTCTGTGATAAGAAATCTCCCTTGTTTCTTAATTCAGAATTTGTGTGTCTTAGTTTGGAAAGCTGTATTGCATTATTTATTTGCAAAGCAGATGGACTTATCCAGGGTGACTTCTTCAGATCTGATTTTTATGCCATACACATCCAGTAACCTATTTCTACATCTGTATTTTCACTGAAGCAGTTAAGGTAGAGAACCTTGCTTTAGGGTGGAAAAGCAATGGACTCTAAATCCTTGACCCAATGGTCCACAGTCCAGTGCCCCTGCCACTACACCAGATGTTGCACATCTGCCATATCCAGTGATCTGTCAAATAACTAAAGCTCTATTAACAGAGAGCCAAAAAAGCAGCTCGAGGAACATAATCCTATCCTTAACACTAATATACCTCATGCAAGTGCTTAAGTAAATTAATTTTGGCATGCCCCCCAAGGACTTCTGAAGCATTATGATCAGAAGTTCTAATCAGTGATCAGAAGATCAGTGTTATGACCATTGTGTTTACTATGGCATAGAACCCAACATGAAGTGAAATAGTTTAAATTGGAAACTATATTTATACCAAACCCTACACATTACAAAAGGTGGCATTTAAATGCATTTTTATACATAAAAATACATTTTCTACAACTTTTTCAATTCTAACCATAGACACAGCACACTGGGTAGAATGTATCAAAGAATCATTATCACATGTCTATACAATACTTGGCACTAAGTTGAATATGATTTTCCAGAGTAAAAACACTCCAGAAGAACATGAGATGATTGCCTTCAGGTCTCATCTGAAAGTTTCCTTAAAACACCACAATAAACAAGATATTTATCCTATCTAAGTATTAAGTTTAAATTTCAGAAAATAATTTTCCCCCACATTTTTAGGGGTACTTTTTCCATCATGGGTTACATAAGGCAACAAGAGACTAAAATGTTGTTTTCTGTATTCACATATTTTCTCAGCAAACACACTATCAAATTAACATCCACATATTTATCTGTACTGAGGAGGAGAAGTGTGAAATGAGGTTCTGGGTATAAAATAATGCAAAAAGGAAATTCCAATCCCTTTAAAAAGATTTTTAATACAAATTCAAATGGCATATGGCCGTAACAGTGCCTTACATTAGATACAATGCTCCATTTTTCATTTCTCCATTAAATCTGTCTAATACATAGCAGTATAAATGGAATCTAATTTGTTGAATATACTGATGTTCCAGTGTGGATCAGAGCATGGGATAAAACAAACGGATAATGTAATTAAAAGAAATAGATGTGAATATGGCAGCAGGAGAACAGAGAATTTTGTTGTAATATGGGGTTTGTGGATGGCATCAGGTTTACACAGAGAGGGCTGATGGCTGATATTTAATCTGGACTTTCCCCTGCAGCTGTCCTGGCAGTGAGTGTTAACCCACATCTGACTCCAGCTCCCTTGTGGGCTGCACTGAAGTACAGCTCAGTGACTGGAAGAGAATCGTAGCTCTGTTTTGTACAATGCACACTGTTAAATCTATCATCTCACATGTGTGTGCTGTGAAACTATATATTGAAAATTATACAAAATATAATTGAATACATACATCTACAAAAAATCAAGAACAAACTTTCATTCCCACATCAAAACATTGCTCTAAAATCCTAATGGGTTAGTGTTTATGTTGGCCATTTTTTATTGAATGTGTTAGTGTTTACCATTTTATCCATTTGTGTTGCATTTGGAGATGTGTGTCTGTACCATAACATTTTAGATGTTTGATGAAAACTGTTTGAATGATGACATGAATTAGCCAACCTCACAATAACTTAACTATTTACAAAAAAAGCATATCTAAATACATGTATTGCCTTCCTAAGGCCTCCCTAATATTGGTACACCATCTAGCTGTATAACTATACAGTCTGCTGTGCGACCTGGACTTTGCCTTTCTTCTTCCTGCTTGATTGCTTGAAGTGGGTAATTTTTTTTTACTTCTGTTACTGAAAATTCACAAGCAAAGTTGGCAGGACATTTAATCAATGTAGCCTGTTGATAAAATGCTAGCTTTATTTTCGATTGCTAGCAACAGAGACCAGATAACTAGTGCATTGACCAACCAAAGATTATAGCCTACTCTTTTGAAAGGATTTAGCTTATATCTGTCCTCTATAATATGGTTGGAACAGGGAGGATAAGTGTCAGTTACAGTGGCAGCACCACAGGAAAGCATGACTGGAAAACTTCTATACTGTTCTCATAGACTTGTTTATATCATAGGCTGTTACAGTCAATGCTTAACCCATTTGCAGCAATGCTCTTCATCTTTCAAAATGACAGATGGCATTCGGTATTTTCCCTCAAAGCTTCTAAATATCAGTGAATGATAGATAATGTTCAGCTAACGGAACCCCTATTAAAATGAGACAAAGGTCTGTTTTGCCTCAATGAGAAAAATGTCCTTAACCCAGTAATGATGTACTATGATATGACGAATGACATACATTGCCAACTCAAACTGTTCATAAAATAACCAATTAAAGATCTTGCCCATATCAGAGTTCATACCCCACAGACTATAATATTGATTGGGCAGCAGTACAATTTGTTAGCAGCAGTAAGGACAGTTGTGATTGAGTATTTTCTGTTACCATGTATATTGATGTAACTGTAATGCTTTGTGAAGTTTACTTCTAAGTGAACACCTCACTCTCCCATTATCTATGCTCATTATCTCTTCCTATTTCCCACATTTTTTGCTTTCTTTCTCTGTACCTCTAAGGTGATTAAAAGAGAGAGATTGCCCCTACCAGAAGTCCCCTGTGCCTCCACTTTGCTGCCTGTCAGCAGAAAACAAGCCTACCTGAGCTACCATAGCAATACTCAGTCCCTCCCCAGGGAAGGGCTTGGACTCAATGCAACAAATTAGTATAATGGTCATGATGACGCACATGCATTTTCGTCATTCTCCCAGAAATCCTCAAAATGATGACAAAAACAAAATGAAAGTGGACCTATTTAAATGAAACAGCTGAGCTTTTGAAGTCTGGAATTCCTGAATAACCAACAAGAATGGAAACAATTGATCAAAAATGCACTGACCATTTTGCATAATTAATATTTTTCTATTGATAGTGGGATTTAACAACTTAAGGCCATGGTGCTATACAATATTTCCAGAACCATATTTTAATTAGGCTTATATGAATGCGCACACACCCATGGATAGATGTAAACAAGCAAACATTTTCACACAAGCAAAAAATAGATAAGATAGCAAACACAAAACATGTTTCCTTCAATTTCCCTACCAGCAGTGCTACAAGACTGAGTGAGACAGAAGAGAGGGGTAAAGAGCAGTCACGGCTCATATGGTCCGCTTCCTTCATGGAGGATGATCAAAGAATTCCCCATTAATTTGCTGCCTGTGGGATTTAAATGGAACATCACCACTGCAGAATTAATCCAAACAGTGAAGAAAATGGTTTGAGCATGTTACTATTTATGTCTTTCACTTTTAACTAGAGCGTGTGGAATTCACGTTTCTGTTCTTTATATCAGCTTTATTTGTTTTACTCAACATTTCTGGGAAATAGACAAAGAAACACCAAACATGTTCATTTTTGGTAGTTAAGTTCATGTTAGTATACATTTACTTCAGGGTATATGCTTTTAGTACCACTGGACATGGATAAAATAGAGTACATTTTGAGATTAAGATTTGTCTAGTGTTTTTCTACATGCAATGCTAAGTCTGGTTTTAAGAATTTTTTTGGTTCAAATAACATAATATAGCTGAACAGAACAATACATTAAATGGAGAACTGTTATAAATTTGGATACAAAATGTTACATTTTTGTTGTACCATTGAGAAAGTGAAATATTTTGTATTTATTAAAACTTGTTTAAAGACATATAAAATGGCTTGAAAAAGGTGAAGTCAAGGGTAATGATTGTGGGTAATGTTTACCTTGAAGATGCTGTGGATTTTCTGGCGATCCATCAACGCTTCGTCACTTCAAATCAAATCTTTTTTGAATCGTTGAGTCTTTTTCTTTATTGAAAGCCTTTTTCCAAGGTCTCATGTAGAAGCCAGCCAGGGGTTGAAAATAGAATTCCACTTCAGAAATGCAGGGTGTGAACTACATGGGGAGCTAATAAGACATGAGCTCCCCTGAAAACATTGGGGGGTCTCTAAAATATTGACAATATCCTATTTTTGCCTTGCATTTCTATTTTTCTGTTTCTTCATCATCATGGATCATGCATAAAATTAGGCTATTATTGATGTATGATTCATGCATGAGGGTGATTCATCAATAATTCACTTTAATAAAGATACCGGCATGGATATTCTTGCCATCACCATAGAAGCATGGCGGCGCAATATCATAAAATTCATTCACTTTAACTCAAAAATCAGAAAAAAAAACAAACTTTCTTGGTCCCACTCAGTCTGTGCACCGAATCACCATTATTAATTTCTCTGTTTTGTAGTCAGCATACAGATATGTAAAAAGAAAACAAGAAATCTTACTTGCAAATGTATTTGTGTCTTCATGTATTTGTACAGACCCACCTAGCTTTTCTGTTTAAAATGGCCTTTTCTGGCTCTCCCTGAGAAGATTTCTCTCTGGGGAATAAGCCCAGCCCATATTTCACAGGCTGCTACTCAGTCCTGTAACTTGATCTATTCCAACACACTGAGACTGGTTTTTTACTCATAACCTGTTCACAAGTTCATTAAGCAAAATGTCAGTAAATGTCTGATCTTAAAAATGGATTGTGGATCTATGTAAGTGGGAAAGAAGGACCACAGGTAAGTAACACTTTCTGACACTCACAAGGTGTAATAACTTTACAAATATAGATCTGGAAATGAATACAATAGTTGTAACCACACAGGCATAATCCAAATAAATCCCAATAACAATCTAATTATTGTTTGGATTTATTGACTATAGATTGTTATTGGGATTTATTTGGATTATGCCTATGTGGTTACAACTTAATAGGCTACTCTGTACATAAATGCCACATCACAGCCAACAAGGTAAACATTTATGGATATTTTGTTGGTTTTGAATCGTTACCTTAAGTGTATAAACACTTTACATTTATTTCTTTTTGAAAATTCATCAAATAATTTTTATATATTCTCAGAATTAACATACCTGAATCAATAGATTTCTTTTGAATGGAACCTCTAAGTGTAATTGGTCTGGAATTTTTTGCTTGAACTCTCTTGATGATTTAGTCTGGGCTTGACAGAAGCACCACATAGACCAGCATCCTGCAGCTGAGATGCAAGTCAATACAAATTTATTTGCAGTCTGCCACAGCTGGTTTATTGAAAGGCATTTATCAAGAGAGGTCATTGCTTGATATGTTTATTTAGTCCTTTGAAAGTTCCTTTGGAATCAACACTGTGCTATTGCTGACCTTTTCATGGACATACAGTAATGTGCAAAAGTTTTAGGCAGGTGTGAAAAAATGCTGTAAACTAAGACTGCTTTCAAAAATGGAAGTGTTAATATAAGTGTTTATTTTCATCAATTAACAAAATGCAGTGAATGAACAGAAGAGAAATCTAAATAAAATCAATATTTGGTGTGACGACCCTTTACCTTCAAAAAGGCATCAATTCTTCTAGGTACACTTGCACACAGTTTTTGAAGGAACTTGGCTGGTAGGTTAATCCAAACATCTTGGAGAATTAACCACAGATCTTCTGTGGAAGTAGGCTTCCTCAAATCTTTCTGTCTCTTCATTTAATCCCAGACAGACTTGATGATGTTGAGACCAGGGCTCTGTGGGGGCCATACCATCACTTCCAGGACTTTTTGGTCTTCTTTACACTGGAGATAGTTCTTAATGACATTGTCTGTATGTTTGGGGTTGTTGTTCTGATGCAGAATAAACTTTATGCTTCTTCAAAAGGCTAATCATACGCCTCCTTGATGGTATTGCATGATAGATAAGTATCTGCCTGTATTTCTCAGCATTGAGGAAACCATTAATACTAACCAAATCTCCAACTCAATTTGCAGACATGTAGCCCCAAACTTGCAAGGAACCTCCACCATGCTTCAATGTTGCCTGCAGACACTCATTATTGTACCACTCTCCAGCCCTTCGGCAAACAAACTGCCTTCTGCTACAGCCAAATATTTCAAATTTGACTCATCAGTCCAGAGCAGCTGCTGCCATTTTTCTACACCCCAGTTCCTATGTTTTCCTGCATAGTTGAGTCGCTTGGCCTTGTTTCCATGTAAAAGGTATGGCGTTTTGGCTGCAACTCTTCCATGAAGACCACTTCTGGCCAGACTTCTCCTGACAATAGATGGGTGTACCTGGGTCCCACTGGTTTCTGCCAGTTCTGAGCTGATGGCACTGCTGGACATCTTCCGATTTCGAAGTGAAATAAGCTTGATGTGTTTTTCATCTGCTGCACTAAGTTTCCTTGGCCGACCACTGCACCTACAGTCCTCAATGGTGCCCGTTTCTTTGTGCTTCTTCAAAAGGGCTTGAACAGCACATCTTGAAATCCCAGTCTGATTTGAAATCTTTGTCTGGGAGAGACCTTGCCGATTCAGTAAAGCTATCTTGTGTCTTTTCACTTAGCTCAGTCTTGCCATGTTGTATGACCTGTGACATGAAACTGTCTTCCACAACCTCACCTTGGTAGCAGTTTGGCTGTTCCTCACCCAGTTTTAAGCCTCCTACACAGCTGTTTCTGTTTCAGTTAATGACTGTATTTCAACCTATATGTGAAATTGATGATCATTAGTACCTGTTTGGTATAATTGGTTGGTCATACACCTGACTATAATCTTACAAAATCCCTGACTTTTGTGCAAGTGTACCTATTAGAATTGATGCTGGTTTGAAGGCAAAGGGTAGTAACACCAAATATTGACTTGATGTAGATTTTTCTTTAGTTTGCTCACTTTGCATTTTGTGAATTACTAAAAATAAATAATTATTATTTATATTTTTGAAAGCATTCTTAAGCTTTTTTTCATACCTGCCTAAACCTTTTGCACAGTACTGTATATGAAAACACTGTGGATTCCCTGTGGAAGAGATAATATAAAGTTATATGGGTAACTGCTCACATGAGTGTGCAGCTGTATAGTTTTCCATAGCAGTAGTAAAAATGGCTTTATAATAATTACATACATTTTTGTTGGCCCTGTCATAAAACATTGAAAGTTTCACTTAATTACTTTCGACCCGCAGACATGTAAGATGACATTCTGTCAGTGAAGGACGGTAGATAGTCAACAGTATGATAAATTTGAGGCTTAAAGTTCAGTTTTCTCAATTTGTGCCATCTACCATCGCAGTGTACTTAAACAGGACATTAATTTCCTTAGAAAACCTGGTTGGTAATGAAAACCTATAAATTATTTGATTTCATAATTTTGTAAGATTGTATCTATAGGCCTTTTTTGATCACAACTGGTAATCAAAAATGAACATAGATGATATCAAATATGTTTCCTGTAAACTTGTAATATGTCACCTAGAATTTTCACCTTGCAACAGATCTCTTGGTAGAGTACCAATATGCCCTCTACCTGTCTATTTTGCAGTCTACTGTCATTCTGCCCGATTTTATGCCTTCGCTCATGTGAATGTAGCGTTACACCTATCTATGCCAGTTACAGCTACTCCCAAAGCAATTTATTCTGCTTTGAAGAACATGAAAGACTGAACTACTTCTCCAAGAGTAAACATGAATTGTAGGAAAATTGGCACTGGATGAGGAAAATTGGCGCTGGATGAGGGAAACCAACATATGTTCCAGACAGCGATTTTTAAAAATGTATCCTCTGCTCAAATACCATGACAGCCAGAGTGGCTGACTGAAAGCATTCTGACTGTTTTCATTTTTAGTGATGGCTCATGGCAAGCCAAGAAATGTTGACCGTGAGGACGTTTTTACCAATGCAAATGGCAGTAGTTGCTGTGGTAGTTGCCCTAACAACAGAGGGATGATCACTGGCTTTCCCTTCCCCCTCCTCCTTTTCCCATTTCCATCTCTCTCCTATTTGTTCCTGTCAATCTTTCTCACCCTCTCTCCTTCCCACACATGGTCTATATGAAATTATTTTTTAATTTTTTTGTTCTGTATCTTACCACCTGTGCAATTAATACTTTCTCTTCTGACATGAGTTCTGTTTCCTTAGCCTGTCATAGATGATTTTCTAAAATCAAGGTGAGGTCATTGCATGCCCATGGCACATCCTGCCACACATAACCTCAAGCTGATGAGAAAATGATAGTGAATGAGTCACAGATGTGTTCTATGGCTGAAATTTAACAGACCATAAAACATTTTTCCCTTCCCAAATAGAGAATGCAAAAATAGGCTACACTAATACCAAGACCTCAACAGCAATTAATTTCCTTCCATTAGCATTGCTGCTAGCATGGGCCATTGCCATAGCATTAAAAATGTACATAACACTAAATAAAACGATATTGGTTTTCACCATTCAAGCTGAAAGCATGCTACTTGGTATGTAACCTCAAACCGCAAGGCACAGAAAATGGCATGAGAAATGTGGAAGTGCAGAGAATGCAAGAAATGGGGGGTGAGAGATTGTACAGTAGTCATCCTCCATTATAAACTCTTCAGTCACTTGCCACATTCAGAATTTTCTTTTGCTTGTTCAACAAGCACCTTAGGCTGATAAATCATCACTCTCCGATTACAACAGGTTAGTCTGCTATAGGCATGCATATTACTACCTATCACAGTCACATGCGTTAACAGGTTGGTCTGCTATAGGCATGCATATTACTACCTATCACAGTCACATGCGTTAACAGGTTGGTCTGCTATAGGCATGCATATTACTACCTATCACAGTCACATGCGTTAACAGGTTGGTCTGCTATAGGCATGCATATTACTACCTATCACAGTCACATGCGTTAACAGGTTAGTCTGCTATAGGCATGCATATTACTACCTATCACACTCACATGCGTTAACAGGTTGGTCTGCTATAGGCATGCATATTACTACCTATCACAGTCACATGCGTTAACAGGTTGGTCTGCTATAGGCATGCATATTACTACCTATCACAGTCACATGCGTTAACAGGTTGGTCTGCTATAGGCATGCATATTACTACCTATCACACTCACATGCGTTAACAGGTTGGTCTGCTATAGGCATGCATATTACTACCTATCACAGTCACATGCGTTAACAGGTTGGTCTGCTATAGGCATGCATATTACTACCTATCACAGTCACATGCGTTAACAGGTTGGTCTGCTATAGGCATGCATATTACTACCTATCACAGTCACATGCGTTAACAGGTTGGTCTGCTATAGGCATGCATATTACTACCTATCACAGTCACATGCGTTAACAGGTTGGTCTGCTATAGGCATGCATATTACTACCTATCACAGTCACATGCGTTAACAGGTTGGTCTGCTATAGGCATGCATATTACTACCTATCACAGTCACATGCGTTAACAGGTTGGTCTGCTATAGGCATGCATATTACTACCTATCACAGTCACATGCGTTAACAGGTTGGTCTGCTATAGGCATGCATATTACTACCTATCACAGTCACATGCGTTAACAGGTTGGTCTGCTATAGGCATGCATATTACTACCTATCACAGTCACATGCGTTAACAGGTTAGTCTGCTATAGGCATGCATATTACTACCTATCACAGTCACATGCGTTAACAGGTTAGTCTGCTATAGGCATGCATATAACTACCTATCACAGTCACATGCGTTAACAGGTTAGTCTGCTATAGGCATGCATATTACTACCTATCACAGTCACATGCGTTAACAGGTTAGTCTGCTATAGGCATGCATATAACTACCTATCACAGTCACATGCGTTAACAGGTTGGTCTGCTATAGGCATGCATATTACTACCTATCACAGTCACATGCGTTAACAGGTTAGTCTGCTATAGGCATGCATATAACTACCTATCACAGTCACATGCGTTAACAGGTTGGTCTGCTATAGGCATGCATATTACTACCTATCACAGTCACATGCGTTAACAGGTTAGTCTGCTATAGGCATGCATATTACTACCTATCACAGTCACATGCGTTAACAGGTTAGTCTGCTATAGGCATGCATATTACTATCTATCACAGTCACATGCGTTAACAGGTTGGTCTTTTTAAAGCCCTACACCAGTGTCCTTTTCTACACTGTTTCTTTCAAAAATTGTAGTATGGACATGTTGTGGTCTGTTCTACTCCAGTCTCCTGTGTAAATATTAATGTGGAGGCAATTGATTTTTGCTTGAACCACAGTTTTTTTTTTACAGGTCTGTCTTAATAACCAAAATCTAAGTTGTTTTCATTCCAAAACTTTTCCTTGCCACTCAGGTACAGTTCAGACGTGGGTCTCATTATGTCTTAATACCACAGACCCCAAAGTTCCAGTTTCTTTCTCAGCTGCTCTGAATAATAATCTCTGAAGGTCACTTCACACTTAAGAATTTTAACAAATTCTCTGATGTGTTCCAAGAATTGTGACCAACACAAATTTAATATGGATTACTATGAGTCTATAGATCTAAACAAAATTTTAAAAGTATATAAGATGGGTAATAGATTAATAGGGATTTCATTATTAAAACCAGCAAGAAAATATGACATGAAATTCTTTTGCTGTTAAGTTGTCACTTTATTTGCATCTTACTGTACTAATCAGCTGTTTTTGGATAATTCCAGCTGGTTCATTACTTATCCTGACAAGGCTGTATGACTCAGTCATGCAGAGTGAATGTTTGCATGTGACCTTGTCTCCATCCTGTAAATTGTCACACAAAATAATATGGCTCCAAAAAATTGGTTTCTGAGGACCAGCTTTTTTATTGTTTGATAATGTCTGTATGTCATGATAGTTTAATAATGCAGGGTTTTAAAATAATAATTTTATTATTGACTTATAAGACACTTTCTTCACAGAGCAGGAAGTGAACTTTTTGTATATATAAAACATATTCAATTTGGCATTGTTTTTGCATGATACTGATGCATTTCAAGTGGAACAATGTTTAAAACATGCTGTAGTTCCATCTGTCATAGGCTCTGTTCTTTTCTCAGCTCCTTCTGCTGGGAAAATGGGGGTAGGATATTCCAAATGTCCTCCTCAAGTAGCAGCACTAGACACTAAAAATACACAAAACATTTTGGAATATTGTAGCCCCTCCCTTATTTTAGTTGGTCACATGGACTATTTTAACACTAAAATGCGTCACTGCAGTTCCTTAGATAATTGAAGTGGATGTGGAGAGCCGGCCACAATGGGACCATCTGTTCCTAGGCTCTGCATGTTCCCTACACTATGCCAGTGAGTGAAACGCTAAACATGTGCCTCCGCTCTGTTCGTACCTTGGCTGTTGTGACAGTCCTACTACATATTAACACCTTGGACACTGCAGTTGGGAGTTCATTAGACTGAATATCACCATTCAGTAAAAACAAAAGTACATTGACAGGAGTTTTAAACTGATTCATTATATACAATAACCTTAAATATTTTACAACATTGTATTTTCATTTCCTAAAACACTATAGACACTCTGGAAAAGGTTCAAACTTTCATGGTGTCTCTGGAACAAACCTTGTCAGCTCTGAGAACTGTTCTGACTAGCTCATATCTGCAAATGATATACTTTTTCTACATGGGTTGTAGATTTGCCATCCAGGTGCCATTTAAGAATGGTAGAGTTTGTATAGGATGGTGTAAAATTAAATTTTGGGGTAAGAGACATCCACACACCCAGAGTGCAGTTACAAAAAAAGGTTGGTTTAAGAAAAGTTACTTGTTTTGAGTGTGAAGCATCAGTTTACCAGTGATACAACCTATGTCTCGATACTTGGTTAGCAGTATTAAACAGCAGCACAGATTACATAATCTGCCAAAAATGTAATCTTTGACAAGGTAATACCTTAGGAACTAATTAAAAGCCATGCTATCTTAAACATTTGAGTACGCTGACAAAAAAAGACAGAAACACCAGAAATAAGGATTAAACAATTTCCCAAGTAAATAGGGTAATTCAGTGAATAAAACTCAATTTTCTGCTTTGTTTCATCTGACATTCAACCAAACACTTTGTCCACAGAATATTCTGAGACATCAAAGTAGTCTAATGAGGTGAGAAATCCACTTCCCATACCATTGCATATGTAGATCCAACTGTATGCTTCAACCTAAATGAATGGGAAAGATGGACATAATCAGACACATATCATTCTTATTCATTCAGGTTGTTTCTGCCTCAGTATAGAATTACAGTTATTCTCTAATAGATGTGAGTGTGGTAGTTTTGTGATGTCTGCACATGTGAGAGGTGTATGATGAAACATTGCAACACCTCATTCGAAAGTGACAAATTCTCCATTCCGACAGTAGTTTTTATGTGTTTGAAGTGTTGTGAGACTTGATACTCTTTGATTACAAATTGTACAAAATGTTTTTTTTTGAAACAAGTAATTTCAAACTTATTGGGAAACATTTTAGACAGAAACAAACCTGTCGGCTTGAGAAGCGATATAAATTATTTTTTTTTATGGACTCGTGAAAAATTTAGTTTTTAAACACGAAGAAATAAACCTTACCAGGCCACAAGGGCTCCTTTAGTTCTTGAGGTTGATTGTTGATTGAGGTTCCAATACTTTTTCTTGTGAATTAAGGTGTGCTGATTAAATAACATATGCCCTGAACTAAGCATTTCTGATTAAATCCTTGCAATGGTCTCTGTAAACATCTGCCATGAAAACTGCTCTTCCACAAGAATGCTTTTCAATGGGTTAAATTATTCAGCACTCTGAATGTGTTAATGATTCACTCCAAGGTGTGATACCTGTAAATCCCTTGTGTGTTCACAAGAGCCAATACAAACTCCCATCCCCTCTAACTGAGCAGTCAAGACTTCCATTTTCAGGAAGCAGGTGAAAACCATCTGTAATGCTAAATGATCAGTCTGACTGGTCACTTGGCAAGCAGAGCCAGTCCATCATTCTTAAGTGTGGGGTATGGATGTCAATGCAATGCAGTGCTCTCTTGGAACACATCAACTTGGAAAATAAAAAAACACTCCATTGTGAATTATCTGAAAAAAAAAAAAATGATGAATTACCTGTATACCTGGGGAGCATGCCTGCCTTGCAACAGGGGTATATAAGGTTATTTGGTATTTCATGTCAAGGGTCATAGCTATTCATAAGGATCGTTTTATCTCCATTTCTCCTATAAATACATAGTTTGGATGCCTGCAGCCCAACATTATTCCATATTTGTAAATATGATCTTGCAAAAGGTTACAATAGACACTGTTGCTGAGTTATGTTTACTGCAGCATCTTCTCAGCATTTGTGTCAAGTTCTCAAACAGGTCATCTTGGCCTTTTTCTTTAGAATACATTTATTAATGTTTAAGGTAAATTAATCTTGAACAATTTATTTTAATAATGAAATAATATCCACAGACCAATGTCAGAATGACACTGATATACAAGTGATTCTGTTTTATTTGGACTTCTCTATTCTCTCATAAGGACAATTGTGCTGAAGGCGATGCTTTCTCACAGCCATCCAGCTCTGAGTAAATGTGCATGAGGGGCATGCTGAAAATGAAATGTTTTAAAACTGCTGCATTCTTTCACACGTCTCTTTCTCCCATAGGATTGCTTTAGCATATCCCTGCCAGGCAGTGCATGCAAATAATAAAGGGTGCAATCACAGCTTTCGCATAATTTAAATAATACATGTTTCTGTCGCTGAGGGGAGATGGGTAAGCATGGGTGTGTTGATTGCGTTCCAAGCTGAAATTAATTTTTAAATAGTTTTGAAAAGAAAAGCTGCATTGCTAACCACAGTTTAATGATTTTAGAAAAAAACAAGTATTTAGGCTAAATGAATTGTGACATTTCAACTGAACTCTACAAGTGACCATTGGTTCACTGCTGACAGCCTGTTACAACTAATGAAAAACTAACACACCAAAGAAAATCTTTTGAACTTATAATTTCACAGAAAAGCAGCCCACAATTAAAGTTAAATTAAATTGTGTATGTTAAGGGAGTAAATGTAATTGTAATTTACTGGAAATAAAAAGATGCCTTAGCATGAGGTTTCACTGACATCACAGAGCCATCTCTACAGATGTAGCATCTGCAAGTCATTGCTGACTGAGGACAAAGTAAATTTTACAGCTGTTGTTTCAAAATGATAGACTTAAGTGGATATAATGTCAAATCCCGTTTAGTAACTTCATGCCTCCCCTGCTACTGAAGCATAATCCTTCCTTCCACAAAATGACACATGAATATGAATTGGCATTGGTGTCAATAGCGAAGCACAGTATGGTGAATCCATTCTTTTCACCTATCAAAGGAAGTCATGCTTATCAAATCACAGTGCTTTCCTGTCAGCTGTCTGCAGCACAATTCACTAGATTGGCCTAGTAAAGGTTAGTGAAATCATGTCCACCCACTCAATGATTTGCCACTGTGTATGCAAAGCCAAAGACAGCTGTGGTAATTTACACAGGAATGTGGAGCAGGTTAGCCTGAATCAATGACCATACATTAACCAGAGCACAGCTCACTAAACACTTAAAGCCTACAGCATTTTCAAAAACGTTCTTAACTGATAGTTGTCTTGCAAAAATGGAGATTATACATTGTTTCTCTTGCTACCTGGTCATCAATGGGTCATAGGTGTCAAAAAAGTGGATTGCTAACACTTGCAAGTTTTAAGTTTCTCTACATTCTATAGAATCACATACCAGTGTTGTTTAAATTGAGGTGAGCTTTACTGTTTCACCCATTTCAGTTGAAGATATCATCTGTTTTAATTCAATTACCTCAGTGGTTACATTTTGGTGATGAGGCAACAAGGTACCTTAAAGATACAAGGCGGCTGCAGACTTTACTGCCTTTCTATTTATTATGATTTGTGTTCTTGAGTGTGACATTTAATGTGTTTGCGGGTAAAGCCCAGCCAATAAGAATGTCAATATTACAGTGATGTCACAGCTTAAAGAACAAATCATCTCACAGTTTCCCAATAAATTGACCACTTTACATTTTCTGTTAACATTAGGCTATTTTCAGATCAATGATTAGATGGTTCTAGAGAATGAATGAAGTTATTTTTTCACTGTTCAATCAGAAGATGATGCTGCGCCACCAGGCGTGCCACAGGGAGGAAATAGCATGTTGTTTCTTTTAGTTTTGCAGATGTTGCTGAATGCGTACAAGTACTTTGCCACCAATCTCAGTGCTACTGGCTGTGAAATTCAAGTGAAGAGATACAATTAGATAAATGGAGGGATAAGGTTACCTCACTTTCTGCCCTTTTGATACGCAAAGGGAATAGTCTGTGTAGTACAATTAATTGGAAATTATTATGTGTACATCTCACCAGTCTGAAGTAAATGCTATCCTTTATTTCAAAGCAAAGCACCAGATGAATATTGTCTTAATGTGCTTGCTGGCATGCTATTCAAATAGACTGGAGCTCAGGTCAATTTAGCAGTAGCAACTAATAATATTTGTATTAAATTAGGCACTCCTATTTATAATGTATTTTGTATGACAAAATATTCACATTGCAAAGGCATTTGACAGTTATAAAGTTATAAATTAAGTCTAATTGTTCCCTCTCATTTTGTATTATCTCTTGAACTTGAAGACATCATCGCTAGATTGCTTGAGGTACTGTGTTACACATTGTAACAGAAAAGTTAGCCAAGGGGCCTCAGAGTTGAAATTTGCCCCACAATGATTAAGAACAGCAAATAAGAGGGTTTCAGTAGCCTGCATCTGGGCTCAAGTCTATACTCATCCATACATCATTTCACTTAATCACTGAAACTCCAACTCCATGCTAATGTGTGAGAGTGAGTCATTAGTCAATTTATACTCCTTAATTTATTGGTCTGAATCACTCATGCTTTTATTATGCACTGTTGTGTGCTGATGGTAAATGTTGAGGTGGTGATTCAGTGGGCACTAAAACACCATTACATGATTTATACCCCTAGCTGAAACTTATCAACAGTGACATAAGATGCACACTGTTTTTAAATCTCATACATTCTGCCACATATTTTCACAGCATGTTTTTCATTTGCATGTCTCATGGGTACAAGAACAGTGTCTCACAATTTATGCCTGTTAATTTGAAAGAGCAATTCCATTTTGAACCAGGACCTTATCAGGCACAAACCCTTGAATTTACTTCACATTCATTTTATTTTGAGCAATAGCTGAAACCAAAATTCCAACTGAAAACAGGATGAGTTCCATGCATAATTCATGGGGACAAGAGTCTTGGCAGGCAGCATTCACTGTGATCAGCAGAATGTGCTTGCTTCTATAGCCAATAACGCGCCAGTGTTCAAGTGAAGGTCTCAAGAGGTCTCACACACTGCATGGCCAAAGGCAACTTATACGATTCTCCTCATGGCCATAGCTGGTTGTACCATAACCTAAAATCTAGAACTTTTCCCATAAGTCTCTTTTTTATATAGAAACATGTGAGTGGTGTGGCAGAGCGGATGTTATGACTGGCAGGTTGATATGGGCAATCTTCTTTGGTTGAGAAGGTAATCTGCATTAGCAGAGACTAGACTCTGATGACCATAACATTTGAATAAGAATCAATAATGGCAATTTCACAGTAAGATGGAAATCAGCTCCCTCAGGCATAGTTTATGATGACTTCTTTTGAGAAAAGAAGAAAGGAGGAAAAATCATGAGTTTAATTCTGCAACCCATAAAGTTTAATCAAAGCAGCCTTTTGAAAAGGTTTACAATTAAAGGCTACACCCTTTCCAGGTTATGGCACAATTCTTATTAAATGAGCTTTTGATTTTCAATAGGAATAAAAGGAGAGCAGAGCATTAAAGTCAAGGCAGGCCATGTGAAGCCCCTTCAAGTATCACAATATGAATAAGATTAATATATTATGCACTCAATATACAGAATGTACCTGGGGAATACTTTATAGCCACATTTGTACAAATGAATGTATGCTCATATAAAATATTGAACCTGGATCCAACACACCTCTTTATAAATGTAATATTCTCACAAGGATGTATATGTGAATGAGCTTTATGTCTCTGTCCAGGGAACACCCTCAAACAGCCTTATATGGATACTTTTTATAGCTTATTTGGCCATATATCCATTCACTTGGTCATACTTAGGTTGGCCGGTGTCTGAAATCACACCAATAGCACAATCCATTCTCAAAGGTCCTTCAACAGAACAAGGCAGCTGCAGTTATTTGAATTTCAAAGGCTCACAGATTCATTTACTGTGATGTCTACAATTTTAATGGTATATCAACTGTAATGTTACAGTAACATTAACATTTCATTCCCATAATGTGCATGTTTCTTGCTGAGGTCATAACATCATATTTATTGCATTTTCCAGCAGCATATTGACATTTTGCATTTCACATAATTTCCATCTAATTTCATTGGAATAACTTAGTTGTTATTATAAATGTATTACAAAATATGCATATCAGCTGTTTTTGTTACTGTATTTACAGATGATTAAAGCAATAGCATGTTATCCAGGTAATTATATGTACCCAATTCACAGCCTAAAATATGTATGCACACTGTCCCATGAGAGCACATTCTCTACCTACAGAACTTCACTTGAGTTCTGAAAAATGTTTGTACCATGACTGCAACACATCAAAGCTGTTGTTTTACAATACAGCACATCAAACTTTCTCATGCCTGCAGTAACACATCACAGCCACAAGGAAATGTTTGTACATCCATGAAGGTTGTAGAGACATGTTGCTATTACCAAAGAGTTGGTTTAACAAATTATTACATATAAGGGTGATGAGTATGTGACTAATGGTGAATACTGAAGCTGAAATTGAGGTTGCACATTCCCATCAATTTTTGTTGTGTTGACACTTCCATGCAGGAATGATGATCCCCGATATAGGTATGGAGTGTTCTGCCAATAAGTACCATTTTCATTTTTTTTTACATAATGGTATGAAAGTTTGTCCTTCTCTTCCCTTTATTTGGCCCAACCAAACTTCTCATTTTTGAAGGAATTACAGGATCGTTTTTTTACAGTGAAATCCTGTGTGACAGTGCAGATCTGCTTCAATACATTGGCAGTTGGGGCAGACTGGAAGAACTAAGTCTAGCAGGGGAGTGACTGAGGCTGCAGTGAGACAGGGACAAACCTGCTGACTGGTGCCCTCACAACATGGACAGTGCTGCTCACAGCTATGCCAAATCTTCATGGCTCCTAGCCACGGCTGATACTGGCAAGGTCAGGACTTAAAACTAAGACTTTGCAGCAAGTCAATTAAACACTCATACCCAGGGCAAGTCATTTGGAAGCCCTTCACCCTCTCAGTCATTTCAGATGTGTAGAAACAAAGCTGTAAATATCTTGTTTTGGGGTTCCTATTCCATGAGTCCTTGATAAAATAAATGTTTTTAGTATGTAATAATTTGTCAAAATGTAATATTTATGCACAAGTTTGCAGAACTATGCAATTGTTAACTATTACATTATGGGTAATGTATTAAGTCAGCATGTACTAGCTTTTAATCTTTCCTAGCAATCGAATATAGCTATAAATTGTGCCAATGCCTGTATGTGTTTTGTATAATTGTCATTATAGCATATATATAAGGTCTTCTTGAAATAGAAATGCCAAGTTTGATTTTCCTGGCAATATAAATGACAAGTAAAATTTACACATGCTCTATCTGAATTCACTAATTAAATATCAAATGTACCATAAATGTATCAGTAAGTTTACAGCTCGAAAAGGAGACATCTTCAAAATTTACCCATAAATGTATGCATTTCAATTGGTGTACTACCACAACCACCGTTTGTGCAGTGACAGAGCCTAAGCGGCCTGTGAACAAACCTCTTCCTTGTTTTTGCACTAAATATGTGCAAAAAAAGGATGGCAAATGTTAACTAGCCAGCTAATCTATAGAAGGGCTAACACAGTGTGGTGCATTAAGATATAAGGAGGGGAAAGGCATATCTTTAAACCAAGCTGCTAAAAATGTGGGCTCACCCAATCTTATGGAACCTTCTTCTCTTTAAACCATTGGCAATAACCTTGTCCCAAATCGGCTTCTTCCACTGTAGTTGTTAGAAAGAGTCTTGGTTTAATAAAACATTAAAATCTTGTTCAAATGCAAAATCAGTCACACAAGTGAGCTGAATGAAATGCATCGAATACAGCAATGTCATAATGCTGTTCTGCTCCACTGGTGTATTGGCAAAGATATGACATGGTATGACAGGATACAAGAAAACCGAGTATGGGTCTCCTGTGAAGTACAAATGGATTCTCCTGTGGTTATCATCTCTCATTGGATTGATACTGAGAGGTATTGGTTAATATTCAAGTACTGTATAAGCCTGTCCAAGGTTGCTATTGGTTGTGATCATCAATGCAATGAGCTGCTATGTAAGTGTTATGATAGTGGAGTTATCTTCCATTATTATTTCCAAATTCAGGCAGAATGCTTGGGTGACAGACATTGCTATTTTTAGGAATAAATTAATTACACTGCACCATACAGGTAGGTTTGATTTATAGATTCACCCTTTTTCATGATATTGTTGCAGTCCTGTGACCAGCCTGACAGGATGGGCTGTAAGATAATAGTTTTTTTTTTCTTTTAGAGTAATAGAAAAAAAGAACATTATAAAATAAGTAAGTAAATAAATATATAAATAAAGGAAAATTTTACTGTCTGAATTAGGCCAACTGCTTCTGATACCTGAGCTGTTCCAATTCTATTTTTTTTAACTGTAACCTGAGAAAGAGGGGAACTTTTTATTAATGATTTTGTGTTACCATTAGCAATGAACTTTATTGTACACAGTCATTACCCTGCCTGAAGAGGTTGCTAATTATATATCTACAGTGGCAAGCAATATGCCCTAATTAAAGGCAACTCATTTTCCATTCAAAAATATATTAGATACCCCAATGATTGATAAGACTCATGTCCTATACAACACTATATCATGCCTGAGGCTGATTCAATAGATTAGGTATGCCACTGTGTGTACTATGCAATTCATCTAAGTCCTTCTCACAGATAATGTTTAATTATAGAACATTTTCAGGGGGGATTGAATCTGTTCCATGCCAGAGCAGAAAACGGCTGGCAGTCCTGCAATACAGTGCATAACTGGCCAGGGGATGGAGGGATTTCAGTCAGCTGAACATTCATGTTTCATCACACACCAGCAACTCCCAATCAATCGAGCACACACTGTGTAAGTGCCCAATCAAGTATCCCTCTTCAAAACTGTGTCTGTGGAAGTTAAACTGATAAAAACTTAAACTATAAATTGAAAAGCAGCAGCAGCTTGCCTGTGCTTTCCCAAAGGTTGCAACAAGTTTTATTACCTCCATTTAACATACAACTTGCTCAATATTTTTAGTATATTTATAACACAGAATGACTGATAAAAAACATAAAGGAGAGGGATCATATTTCTGAGATACTATTTCAATATTTCCCATGGTCGTTCATTACTCTTCTCACAAAAGGAACTGAACTATGAGCTGAGGCATATACATAAAATGTGGCCAAAAATATTTGTTATCAGTCGTAAAATGCTCTAACCAAGCTTAATTTCACCATCTTCTATGTTCCAATCTCAACACACGCATAAAATTCAGAAAAAAATATAACTCACTGAGTGTTGCTCACTCACACAGAATATCAGACACACTCAGCAGATTATGAAGTAATTTAACAATGTGTACTCTTTAATAAAACTTGTATGTGTAGGGATTTGTTACAGTATTCCTCGCACAGGACACCAAAAGTGTTAGGAATTATCTAAACCTCACGTGTGGCACCAGTTACGCAAGACTTTATTATTATATTCCCCACAACAAAGGGCGTCACTTACGTGGTGGAAATTCTATAACATTATTCTACGAATAATGGTGCAACTGCGGTTAATCAGTCTCATATATCAGTCTCATAAAATATATCAGTCTCGTTATATAGCTATAAATACGTAATTCCAACTAATAATTAAATTAATAATTATAATCAAAATTACAATATCAATAACTATTCATAATCAAATCACAACACTATTGGTTCAGTTTTACCTGAATTAATAACGTTAATGATTGATAAAAAGTGAAGGCATTCGGAGTTCTTCAGAGTTGCAGAGGTCGGCAAACATTCAATATTTATGCAACATTAATAAACACACAACCTTGGAATATAACAAAGTTTATTGAACACATGTACCAAACGGCAAAGCACGATTTATTACAATGTAACAATAAACGATGCGTGTGTGTATGTGCGTGTATGTGCATATGGTTCAGGAATGTATAGGGCGTTGGCTCGTGTGTAGTGGTAGGAGTGTTCTCCTACGTGTGGGGGTCGCGCAGCCTTGGGTGTGTGCGCGCGATACACACGTGTTCATGGAGAACAAAAGGAGAGAGATGGTGGGAGTTTTGAAACTTAGCTGAAGCTAAGCGTTTCAGGAAAATGGCGCATGCAATGTGGACAAATGGATGTAATCGTGCAGATCATTAATGCCGGGTTGTCGTAAGTTAGTAGCTAAATAGATCACATGCAAAACCTAGTTTGTAGTGAGATATTTGCTTGCTAACGCTGCGCGGCGCCTGGCTAGGAGCCAGCTAAACAATGATCAAACACAAGAATGATTACAGATATGAAAAATAAATAACACAGTTAATTACATTTAGTTATGAAATAACAATATGTGCCTAAGCTATGTTATCTATCTGTGCCCAGTGTTACAGCCTTACTGTTGGGGGTTTTCTCCGTTGGTTAGACGGGTCCAGTGCGTTTCTTTGTTTCAGTCTCTGGTTTCCCAGGGCGCAGAGTTGGTTGCTCGCTCGCTCGTCCTCTCTGGGGTCCGATGCCGTCGTTCACGTAGCTGGATCCTTTTTGCAGGCTGCTGGCCTCTTGGGACTTACAGGTCTTCGCTCTGCTGGATTCCGGGGGTTGCTGCGTGGCTCTCTGCGGCAGGGTTCCACTCGTCTCGTCGCTTCTTGGCTGTGCGTCTCTGTTCCCTGTAGCTGACCACCGGGGTTCGAAGCTACCTTTTAGGCTGCATTGAGCGGGCCTATTTAACCGGGGAAGTTACTGCACATAAGGCAGACGAGGGACAGAATTCCTTGGCATGCGGTGTGCATGCCAGGCCCAGATTAGAGAGTTTTATGCGTGCGTCCAGCACGCGTGGTGCGAGCGTGGATAGAGTCTGAGAGAGTGACTCTGAGAGAGTCTGGGGAGAGAGCGCAGAGCGAGTGCGTGGGGAGAGAGAGCGCGTGGGGAGAGAGTGCGTGGGGAGAGAGCGTGGGGAGAGAGGGGAGAGAGTGCGTGGGGAGAGAGTGCCTGGGGTGTTGGTCCTTTTTATTACCTACGTTTTATGGCTTTTAACGTAGTTACGCTTTGAGTTAGTTATCTCTGGAATTTGGCTGTGGAACTTTGGGAAACGCAGTTCAGTAGTCCCTACATATGCATAAACTGAATTTTTGTATGCATGGATTATAAATATACTGGAAATACTATCAAAATTTAAATGGAAGTTTGTTCTGCGTGAATATCTGCCCCTTCCCTTGCTATGATTTTCTGAGATCGATAACTTTAACTCATCTGCCATTGACATTACTGGAATATATTTCCCAAGGAACTCTTCAACAAAGTCTTACAGATCCCTAATATTACTTTTCTGTTTGAGGTATCCTCTGTTTGTAAGTTTAGCCACAGTAGTTTTATTTTTAAGGTCCTTGTGTGGACTCTACTCCAAAAATGCTTGGTAAAGAGTTTATCATGAGTCCCCACTCTCAGTCATTCTCCTGAGCGAGTGAACTAGTATGAACCACTTTTCATTGGGGATACAGAATTGGCTCCCTTACACAGCATAAAGTCTTTGTTTATTCATCCAAATGGTATGTAATAAGGAAATTACATAAGTTTTACTATAGCTAACCACTCTCATCATCATCTGCACATTCTTAAACAGGACTACAGTTTGTTTGTTTGTTGTTATTATATGACACCATCAATCCATCATGTCATAAAACTTGGGCCTTGTTTAGAATGATTCACTTGTTCAGTAATTCACTAATCCCTATATCGTATTTCCTACATAGTAAGCTACCTAAGGGAATGAACAGAAGAGTTTTCGAACAATGGAAGCTTGACCGTTTCTGAAGATAACTTCTTTCGTATGCATTAGGAGGTATAGCTGACATCATTTTCCCCGTTGAATAAATAAACCTGCAGTTGTTTGGTAGCTAGTGAGTTTGAGATGACAAAGCAGTAGGTACACTGGTCTAACACATTTATTCAATAAAGGTTCTAAACTGAATGCTGTGCTTGATGTGTGTGTGTGTGTGCGTGTGTGTGTGTGTGTGTGTGTGGTGCGTGTGTGTGTGCGTGTATTGCATCCCCATGCTTAATTTAATGGTTTACAGCTCTTTACCAGCTGAAATTAACTCAATAGCTAACTTTAGCAACTTTTATAGCAAAATGTATTATGAGCAATCAACTTAACTGTTTCCTTGAGCTGTTGCCTCTTCATCTATGGTTACGACTTACTCATGTTGCATTACAGTATAGAAAAAACGATGGAGGGAACATCCACTGCACATTACTTTCACAGTGCATTGTGGGAATGTTATTAGTGGACAAGTTAGCGATCAAAAAATTCAGTTAAGAATTTAAACAGCACTACAAGATGGCTGATTCACTAATGAGTTCACTAAATCCGTTACAAAGGTCACCCACAGCTCCCTGGCAGCGCCATAAGCCATAAGTCCACAAGTCAATGAAAAGATAAACTATATTCACAGACCCCTTGAGGGGGAACTGAAAAACGACTTTCAAATGTGAGAGAATATAAATATTTCATTGATCCAGACATGGAGAGCAAAAGGTCACTTACTCAGACCCTTGAACATTTTATGGGGGTGATCACCTTATTAGCCCGAGAGATAGGCAGTGTTATGGCAACAATGAAATGTTGTCCACCTCTGTTACAAAAAACATTTGCATTCTATATGCTTGTTTGTTTTTTCATTCGTTTTTGTGGTCCGTCTGTGGTCTGTTTCTGCAGGGGAAATAACTTGGTCAAGGGCCCTATATACATCCCCACTCACATGTAGTTTTGATTCATTGTTTAGACCACAAGTTTAGCGGCAGCTGACACCCCCTGTATTTTTGTTTTCTTCTTTGGTTAGCTTAGTTAGGTATTTTATTTTTAGTTAGTTAAAGTTGCATTTTGTTTTTCCAGTACAGTTTTTAGTTCTTTTCTTTTATTTGACAGTACTTTTGGACCTTGTTGTTTTGCTCAGGTTTTGTTTGTAAATATTATTGCATATATTATAGACACAATTGATCACTGTGCACCTTACTCACTTGTGTACCACTGTCATTTTTTTTTTTTTTGGTCGTTGTCGTTGTAAACACACTTTTGCACCCAATTCCTGTTTCCCTGCCTATTCTTCCCACTGAGCAATATCTCCATAAAAAAAGTATGTCCTATGAAATCCCATCTTCCCCTGGACATAACACATGCTGTTTTCTTGTAACCTGTGTACTGCCTCTGCATGTTGTGATACCACTTACAGAAATCCATGGAAACCCATTCTCAAGCTTGAGCAAATCATAAGCACAGAACAAATAAATAACCATACAGCCAACAATATTATAATATCTTTAAAAACCAAATTTCATTCATATTGTTTAATTAAATTACTTATTGTGTTACATTGAAATGTAAAAGTTTTTTACATTAAAACTGTGAAAGTGAATGGTATCATTCTCACAATTACACAGTTGTACCAAGTGTGTGTTCAGAAGATGAGCTGAGACAGTTTTCCTTTATTCAGTGAATCATTGATTTATCATGGCTGGCATGGGTAGAGGAGCAATGACGATGTTGAAGTCATTGGGGAATGAAATCCTTATGATGACTGAGAGTCACTCCTACAGCAATAAAGATGTCTGTTCAGGCTGTAACTTTTTTAACATTGTTGCTCTGAGGGAGTTAAACACCTACCAGGAAGAGGATAAGACCTCAGGCACCTGCCACTTTGCCTGATTCCTCATGATTCATTATTTTATATAAAGGTTTTCGAGGAACAGGAATTACACTTTGCAAAACAATGTTTCCTTGGGGCCTTCTTCCTCTTGCAAGAAAGGGAGGAACCGGTCGCAGAGCTTGTTAGTTTGATAGACGGCATGTATCAGAAAAAAGTAGCAATGACTTTTCAGCCCCTCAAAGAAGAAAAGCCCATGAGAGGATGTATGCATAAGTCTCCTTTGTGAATTTTTTTAATTAGTCCATAAGGGAGTACATACTTGGGGGAAGTTACAATTGAATGTGTTTCCAGTTACATTGTCCATGATGTATATAATTTTCGAGCAGTGGACATTTTGCTTAGTCAACATACTATTTATAGCATGCAATATTGCTTTATATGTTCTCTGCCTTTCCCCCAACAGTCAAAATAAATGCACATCACAAAACAAAGTCTTGGTAATTATATTGTTTCTCTCTATGGTTTGTTTTGTATTTGAATATTTTACCTCCAGATATGCTCCTCTTAAATAACTGGAATATACAGAATGTAGCAGAGTTTCAAGCAGGGGATTTGTTCACTTCAAATGTTTTGGGTGCTATTCTAGAGGAGCAGTCAAAGGTGGATCCTAAATTTTGATAAAGGAAAAACCATGTGACAGCAGATTACACATCAGAGCAATTAACTAATTTCTCATCCAATAAATCATGTATTTACTCATGAGGACTTTAATGCTTGCATTGTAATATTTGTACAGCCTACACAGTCTGTATCCACAAGCTTCCTGAGAAAACAACAATAATAGGATGATATCACCAGACTTCCTTTAATAAAGTTTTCAATTTATCCAATTACTCAGAGCAACACTGTTAATTTATGGGTTTATATCCAGATTTTTTTTGTTGTTTTTATTTTGTAAAGGTATGCATTAGTCATTTCCAAATATTTTATTCTTGAAAACATTTAGTCTTGTTTGAAAAATTCATCTGTATTTTATTGTGCCCTATAATTTATAGAAAAAATGGTATTACACTCACTGAGAGGGCAATTATGAAGAAAGATCTGGGGAAAAACCTGTCACATTTGATATATCGGCTATTTAAGAACCTTACCCAGTCACTGTAAGCCCCATGCATCCAGCTTTTATGATGCAAGAGAAAATTGATTCTATAAAGGGCCAGAAAGGAACACAATTGATGAAATTAATATTCACTGTTCATAAGCACCCCACACAATAAGTGTGGGCTAGTGAGAGACTAAAAAGAGAAAAAAAATTCTGACCAATTTTTCTAGATGAAGGTTAACTTAAATGACCATGCTTTAATGGTTGAAGGTGGAAGCATTACAAACTAGGCACATGCATTTACTGATTAAACATGTCTTTTCACATGTGTATTTAGCACCAACCTATCAGGTCAGCAAACCACATCAAAAACCCTTCTTTCAGTAATTGACCTTAATTTCATTAAGTTTATTCAGTTATTTATTGTTAACCCTTACATACTGTTCATATTTGGTGCCTTCATAGTATGGTCTGGGTCAATTTTGACCTGGGCCAAAAATTCACTCATAAGAAGTGTCTGTAACACTAAGAGCTGGAATGTTGACAAAATGTCAGGTGCATGGGAAGAAGCCAATCTTGTGGGTCCTGGAGTCATTCGAATGACATTTTCTGCTGCCGTCCTGCCTGCAACTTAATGTGGATGTGAAGTCCAACTGATAGCACTGTTTTTCGACATAAATATCTCCCTTGCTGCTTGCTCCTCTCCCTCAGAGTCATCTTCATTAGAGGGGCTGTAATCAGAGTTTTCCTCCATGTTGTCTTCCTGCTCTGACACATCCATCTCCAAATCACTGTCTGCTTCCTCATCTTGGAAGATCAGATCTATGGCCTCCTGCACAGTAACTCTTGCTGCCATAACCTCAGTCACTGAAATGGCAGCTCAGGTTCCTTTATAATCCTATGCCCCCTCCAACCCCTATTTTGATTGTTTTTTTTTAGATTGTTACATTGTTGTTACATTGCAGGTGCTTGTGCTTGCAGGTGCAGATATCTTGTCTGTGTCAAGGCACCCTCTGAACTCTGTATGACTTCTCTTCCTTATGTGCACCATATATGACCACTACTCTGCTGTTCTACTATTTCAATGTTTTGAGATTGCCCCATGACTGTCTCTGCGGGAACCTCAGCAAATGTGGTGGGAGCACAGATAGTTCTCGTGACAGTGCCAAGGTTCCCCATCAACTCTGTCACTACTGTCCCATAAAAAATACAGACAGACATGGCATGTACATGTTTCACAGCTTCAACATTCTCTAAAACCACCATTTTCCTTGATTTGACCTACACTGGTGGATCTAAAATCCATCTCACTAGGTACGGGTCAAATTTGACCCGGAACAGCCTCAATGTACAAAAATTTGTAGCACCTGTAAAAATATAAATATGTAAAATATTTTTTATTTTTGTGTATTTTGGGTCACTTTAGGAAAAGTCATCAAATTTCAGGACAAAAAAATGACGTTTATTTTTACTGCTGTCAAATGTCAAAACGGGTCAAATTTGACCCGAACAGTATGTAAGGGTTAATAACTATTGAAACCAACATCATGCAGCATGCCTGGAGTGCCTGCAGGATTTGATGTTATGGTTACAATGAAGCACAATTGTGGAATTCTTTGACAGGAATTTGTGCAATATGATAAAGCTGTGTTGGATTCAGTGTCGGACTGGAAAACAGGTTGTTAGGCAGACATTTCAAAAATAATCAACTTCATTAAGCAACTGGGGGAGCCACCGAAATGAACCAGGTCTTGGGAAATTAATTTTACCTACATTTCAAGCTAACCAGCGGATCAATATAAGCAGCAAACTTCAAGTATTTTACAAACAATGCACAAGTGAAAGCCTATATGCTCAGGTATAATGCCTTTAGCTAATCAATGGAGGGTCGGCATTGAAAGCTATGAAAAGAAACTGATGGGAACATCATATCTTTCTCTGGCTGATTGTTTGCATGGGCTGTTGTTCAGGATACATGTGGATACACAGTTGTACTTTACCTGAGCAAAGGCAGGAAAATCACCTCTTTAAAAATACAGCCAGCACATCCCATCCAAATAAAAACCATTACTCAACAACACTTGGGCCAGGAATGGTCGGGGTGTAGGTTGGTTAAGTTCATCATACTCTAGCAACCACTTTTGGTTGGCAAGGTGCCTGCCGCTGCACAAACTGAACATATAATGACAACATAATCCTCCAATGACATAGGCAGCATGTGATTGATGAGGCACCTGCAGCATGGAAAGAAGCAAGGGTCAGTCATCACACAAGTCACCATCACGTGCCATGGCATCCTGAGTCAGTGGGAGCAGGTTACTGCGGTGAACTTAACAGTTCTGCCTTGGTGGGAAAAAACAGGGGGTGGGGGGGTTCAAAATACTCCACATTGCTGCTCTGGTGAGTGATTGATTGTACTGCATTGATCTCTGCCTCATACTGATGCCTTGAGATTTGCTCCACACCCGCCCTTCTTAATGCCCTTTCATGAATGTACAGTATATGCCTCAAGGTTGTCACTGCAAAGAAGGTGTCTTAACTAAACCCCTATCTATGCTGAATGTGTCATACTAATGATTTATCAGGAAACACAACAGAGTATACAGTATTTAGAAGTTAAAAATCATCAGTATGATCTCCTTCACTCCAAATTCCTGACAACATGCCCTGGGGTGTTCTGAAAATGATTTCTTTTCCTTATACTACCTCTTTTTTAAAGCCTTCATTTTTAAATTATGTAAGGTCAGACCAGCATCACCTTCTACAAGGTTCCCTATTGACATCTTGTTTGTTTTCATGCAGTCAAAAAGCATTAAGGGTGCATATTTAATGAGATATGTCCTAATCTGCATATTTAAATGTGAATTTCTGGAAAACTTGCAATACAAAAAAATTATAATAATTAAAGTAATCAACTGGCAAAGTTTCATGGTGATATCTTTTAGTTAAAAATTCTTGCAATGATACTGAACATGACAGGGTTCCAATAACGGTCTCATAACTGTATCTCACTGATAAACTTTTGGTAAACTCTAGATGAACTTGAGAGTACAAAGTAGACAAAACATAGTGAAATTAACATCTTAATGTGAATTTTGTGGGAATTTAATACATTTGTCTAAATGAAAACATGTTATTGAGGCATAATAACACAAAATCAATATTGACCAGTGACAGCAAAAAAAAATGTTTTGCCTGCCATGTCTCACCTTAAGTTGTAATTTCTAAATCAGAGTGGCTTGCTCTGACTTCCAGTAATAGTGTGAATTCATGTTAGACCACAGAACTCTTTAGTCATGTACACCATCGGTATTCTTGACATCAGAAAAGGGATGGCACAAAACCTCATGCCTAAAAAAACCTGCTTGTGGGACATCAGGTTTCATTGGATTTGTGTTTGGGGGAAGTAGTGAAGTCTGAGATTTAAAAAGGTAATGGAAACCATGCATTTGTTCCAGAAACAGACAGCCACACAAGTCATTATCCCAATGCTTTTTTGGATGTAGTTTTATATTCTAAAGTTTATTTGTACACATGCCTATACACATAGGTGAGTAAAAACGCTTTTACCGAGCTTTACCTTTCTCTTCAATTAGCAAGATAGTTGAAATTGGTACTACCCTACTACACAATACTGTTACCTAACATGTCAAGTGATAGCTAGCTTTAGTGGAGACTAACACCCAACTGCAACTGTTCAAATTAGCCATCAGATTACACCAATGATGTATTTGCTTTTTTACGTTTAGATGATCAAAGCACATAGCATCAGATGATCAAGTGGCAAAGGCAACCTTTTTTGAGCCAGGAAAAACCCTGAAAATGTGTATGTACCATGAAATTTTTACCATGCACAACTTTCTGTCTCTCAATTTTGTACCTGCTACTGTGCTGGCAGGTGAAAGAATCTTTATTGTGGACCTAAAATAATGGCCATGTATGAGGAACTTTCCTGTTATACTTGATGCCCCATTTTAAACGTAAGGTCACATTTGTTCCACCTAATTTTTATAATTCCCCATAAAAATGGTGCTTTTATGTATGGATTATGGCAAAAGAACATTTCTTCTTAACTTATGTTTCAAAGTAAGTAACATCTTTTAATCTGGTAAGTAATGAACCTGGTTGGTATATTTCCTCCTTAAAGTAGATTAACAAGAAAGACTCTCATAATAAGTTGAGTAATCAACTCAGTGAATGTTTTCCCAAATGATAATGAGGACCCACTGTTCATTTGAGCTAAGTTTACTTTTGCTAGCTAAGTTCAGTCCTATGAAGAATCAACCGCCTTCTCAAAGATGTGGAGAATATTGGAAGAATAATGCTGCATATAATGGGTAGAAACCATTTTGTAGTGTTTGAGGCCCATTCTGAAGTGAGATGAAACAACCAAATTGTGTTAGTTTGCGATCTCTGCTGAATCACAGGATTTTCAGTTTGGTACACTACTTTCAGTGTTTTAAAACACAAAATTGCTTTTTTGAGACACTTTCTTTTAACAGTGTTCTTTGTCCCTTTAAGAGCAACACCTTCATTCAGAAACTTCATGTTTTCCACTTTTCCGTAAGACTACATTTTAAATGGTAGCCTAATCTTCCTCCAGTGTCATTTCGAAGTAAACCACTTATTTTCCTATTTAAACTTTCCCCTCTTTTTTTCACACCCCAACTCAGCCAGTCTGTTTAGTCCCCTGGAGTATCCAGCTCATACCAACTCAGGATGGTGTGACTTGTGACTCCTACGAAGTGTGTGATGACTAGCCCTTGCTGCTTTCCACACTACAGACACATCACCAATTACATGCTGCTTATATCATCAGAGGATGACAAAATCTTCTATATGGTCTATTTGTGTATTGACAGATGTGTGGATAAGAATGGCCACTAAAGAGTGATGGGACTAACTTAACCTTACCTAACCACTTGTCCAGTGAGGCTGACCGAATTGTTGCATCGCCAATGAGGACCTCTGGCCATAGGTGTTATTGGGATGGCTTGGCCTCAAATCCCCTCTCAGAGCTCACCTCTGCTTCCCAAACAAGTGTTTTTTCTTCAATAACCACCCAGAGGCCTTAGATGCAGACCATAATAAACAGCACACAATCTGTAGGTTTAATAGCAAAAAAGGAAATGGAAAGAGAAACATTTTAATAGGGTTTAGAGGCCATCCTCTTTTATTGAAGCTGAGCATGCAGGTGCTCCTTGACTGAAGACATCACATCTTGAGGCCATTGGCTATTTAAACAGTGTATCATTGTGTTGTGAATGAGCAATGCATTTCAGCGTTCTCAAATAGAGAAAGAAAGTTAAGAGCTGCATGACATGCAAAATCATTTATTGGATGAAAATTTTTCCTGAGAAAATAATTCCTTTAAAGTCTGAGATTGTCAATGTCCAAAGCCCCAACGTTAAAAATTCATAAAAATCCTTGTGAATTTCCCAAAGCAAATTGTAGGCTTTTGCTAAAAGAGTAACAAAAACTAAACTCTGTTACAAACTGTAACTGCTAATTGTGTGTCTATATGATTTATAGAATGTTTGTTGTATCAGATAAGGTCTTAGAACAGGGTACACAGGATTGATTGCCTCCTGGCTCCCATGCAAATGGGTCACAATCACAGTCTAAATATCAAACAGCCAATGGCACATAAGGCATGTGGGGTGAAGATATTAAATCGGCGAAAGCACAAAATGAATCCAGGCCAAAGTCAACAGCACCAGTGTGCATGATCGTAAGCGTCTGCATAAGTGTTTTTGTGCATGTCTGTTTTTAATAGAGTGTGTGTATTAGTCACAAAGGGGCAATGCAGGCTAGTGCATTCCAAGTAGCCCATGGCAGCTGTGGAATAACCTCACAAAAGCATAACTGTGGAGGTGCGGGGGTGCACATGTAGGGTAGGTGGAAACGACAGATGGAGAAAAACAGGACGGATCTAAGGGCTTTTCTCAAGTTCTGAGTTGAGAGGCAAGGGATTACATCACTCCACGAAGAGACACTCTGTGGGTGACTCACCATCCGGTGCTAATTTTGCTACTTTTGATTCCTGCTACACAATCTGAACAGTTAAAATGTTCAACATCTCTAAGAATTCTCTTTGACGAGAGTAGAAGGATATGTGTTTGAATTCAGTTTGAATAAGTTAATCAAAATAAATTACAACTGCCAATAAATGATCCCTTTCAATTACTTTTATTAATCTATGAAGAATTCATTTTCTCTCATATCCTGGGCAGCCATCTAATTTCTTATACGGTAACAATCATCATACAGGGTAAATATTGTAACACTTTATAACACCTTTTTAATCATATAACAATTCATAATGCATTGTGATGTGATTTAAAAATGTTCCAATAAAGGATGTGGATTGCATTTTATCTCTCAGGGATACAAACCAGCCAAAGCTGTTAATATGAGATTCTATTGAACTCATAATAATGCAGTATATCTCTTATAACAATACTAAATGATGTACAGGTCATACTATAGTCAGAACTGTCAAAATTTTAATGGCCATTCATAACACTTCATAGTGTGTGTTAATGTAAAAAAAATTAACACGAAGTAGAATCAAATGAAGAAATATGCATATTGCTTATCAGAAAAAAACACAGACACAAATACTGATTCTAATTATAGTCCAGTTAATGTTTTATCTTGTAAGACAGAATGTGTTTTGTGTGATAAAACTTCGGATTAAACTTTCTGCTGGTAAGCAATATGAAAACAACCTCTTTTCAGGTCAAGGGTCATGCTGTGAGATATGGAAATAAAATCACTCAGCAAACTAGTGAATCATTAAAAAATGTTACCCAGGAAAGCAGGCAGTTTTAAAATGCATGGACTCATCCCATGTTTCAAAGCCATGTGTGAATGCAGTGCAGAGCCTTGACAGTCAGTCAGAGTCAGCCTTCATATCTAATACAGCTTTCTGGTCTCAGCAATCCACATGCTAAAGAAGTGTGTTGCCTGCATTATAATTCACCTCTTTGCTGCATGACCAATGCAATTTTGTGGCAGGGGACATTTCTGTTTATACCAGTGACTGGCATGGCCTATGCCCACAAAGTTAGATAAGTTAGACTGTCAGCAGCGATGCTACAGACCGTGGGAACAGGGTTCCATTGCATGCTAAAAGTGCAGATATACTAACATGACAAATTGCCAACTAGAATTAGTGATAAAGCCTTAACGTCAAAAACTTGAATTCCATATCTGCCCTCATGAGTTTAATGGCATCTGCACATGGAGGAACTCATTCTCTCATGTTAGGAACTGTGGAAAAGCTAATTATTAGTTAGATAATGAAAACTAAGCAAGTGGTTTGGCTGGAGCAGCTGCTTCTATTATGCACAAGAAATCAAAAGCCTATCAATGGAATAGCTTAACCCATTTTCAGATCACATGACAGCACTGGCTATTGAGCTTTACCAAGGAGTCAATCAGACTGAAGAAGCAGAGGAGGAGTAAGACACAAGCGCAAGACATAACCTACAAGTACTGTACTATGTAGCTATCCCAGCTCCCCCATAGCCCCTCTTTTCCAGCATTCAACAGTGCAAAAATTACAAGACATTTAACAATGGGAAAAATAAACTTGCCCTATCATATGTAAATATAGTCAGTCTTAATCTCCTCGTGGTTAATATTGCTGATACAGCCAAAGCTATGCTAGACCATCATTGAGGAAATATAAGGCATGCTTGGACATCCTAAGAGATTAGAAATAATCCTGTTTACACAGATGCCTGTTTTTATACCAACCACCAAAATTTTCCACAGACAGCACAAATTAAAAAAAAAATGTTTCTCTTGTGTATTTCAATTTGCTATGACAGAGACATTCAAATAAGACTGTAAAATCTGGGGAGAGGCAGTGACCACAAGGCTCTGTAGAAAGCTTGATGCAGTAATAATAGTTGTGGTTACCTTGCCTTAATGCTGCCAATTAACATAGTAGAAAACCTAGGGCTGTTTGCTGACCAGTGACCACTTGGATATACTCTTAGCCAAGACAAGAGATGCCTTCAGTTACTTGCACAGCCTCTGAGAGGTTTTCTACTGCCTTCCTTGCTGTAGTATGCTAAACCTCTTAGTTACATGATACCATGATGGTCCGAACATTCAAAATGCAACAGGAGGAGTGAAAGGTGTATCACATAAATGTGACAACTACAACAATATGTTATTGGGGCTGGCATTCAGTGCTGCCATTTGCATGTATAACCTGTTGTGCTACATTCCACAGCACTAGTAGTTGGATTATGTTTCTTTTTAGAGCCATTGAATCATTTTTTTCACTGATATGTTCGTAGGAATGCATAGGACCTGGGATGGGTTTCTTCATAATATCGAATCTTGGCTTTTACGAATGTGTTCAAAGAGGTTCTTCAGCAACGAATGTTGTCAAACCTGCATGTGGGTTTCTCAAAAATATTTGTTTGACAGACTCTTAATAGGAGCTTTGCAAAGAGCTTCATTGTAAACTGCATCCCCGCTAAATCTTTACTATTGGATACATCAATGCAGTGTGGTCATACGTCAATAGTTTTTAAGCAATCAATACTGAAACATAAAGTGTATAAATACACAAACATAATGTGTCAGCATTACATACTTTTAAAAATGTTGACTCCCAGTGTGTTTATTAAATTAATATATAAATATTGAAACTGTATTTTGCTTGTTTCCTGTTTGCCTTATTTACATAATGCCCTGAGTAATTAAGAAAAAATTGTTCTTATCTGCACATTTCACTGTTATTTGTGACTGCCTGCTGCCAGCCCATTCGTTAGTGTAAGACCCTGGCTATCATGCATTACTTGCGCATTTAAAACTGGTGCTAATATAATTTCAGGTCCAGGTAGTTAATATTTAACCAGGGTACTGTTAATGGTATAGTTATCAAGTGGATTGATGCTGATACCTGTCATAACATTTATATCCACAACAAATGTATTCTGATTTTGTCTGATTTGAGTGCAGATTTTTTATTAAATACAACAACGACAATATATCTTTTCTCCTCAATGCAGGGGTGGCAATGATTTGGCAGTACAGCCTGTTTTGTAAAACTGTACAGGCGGGGCAATTCATTTCATTAATGAAATGGCATCAAATGATTACTTAGCACCCTTTTATTAATAATCTCTGTTGTAAACTGAATTTCAACTGAAATGGGTAGTGTTTTCATTACATAGCCATGAATGAGGTGATTGCATTATAATTGGTGCTCTACTTTTCTTATCATTGTCATTGACTCTGGGTCATCCAGTATGTCATATTTCCATTTATGTACTGGACTCTCTCAAGTAGGGAGATTTTTATCAGAAGTCACATTTGTTCTAAAGATACACATTTACATCTTTTAATGTTAATCTTTTAATTTTCAGAAGTAAGCTATCACTAAGTTTCTACAAACATACTTCATAACTAAGGGGCCTATTTATTAAAAGCTTGCATGTATAAGAGAAACAATTTTTTCAAATATGCAAACCAATTAATAATATTGTTTTGTTACAGTTATTTTGTCTCCTTACAAACCCCAATTTCTGTAGCAAGAGACAGCATAAAGAAACCAAGCACAGAAAGGTAAATGGGACTATAGAAATGATAATACTTCGGTACATTACACGGACTGCATTTTCCTCATGAGGTTCGGGTTCTCTCATGCCCTATAATAATCAATACTTACCACAGTATTTCATTTTGGCCAGGATTAGCCCCCACTCATTTACCTTGCCAATGCATTTTGGTTTTTGACTTCAAAATGCATAGCTCCCAATGGCACCAATCAAGCAAACAAGCTTAGGTGGTTCTAGTGAGGGGCCTCCATAGGTCCACTAATTTGTGCACTTGCGATATATGTCCGTAACAAGACTTAAGAAATGACCTTGCCATCAATATAAAATACTATTGATATAATACAGCATATTTGTATTTCCTAAACATAGTACTCAATGTTAGAGGCATTATTTTACGATCCAGATAGATTTTTACATATCTATTAAGTATCTATTAAATATCTATTACATTTCTATATATATATATATATTAGCCTGCTATGTTTGTGAATAAATGTACTTAATTTATGTAGTAGCTACATGTTGCATGACTCTGTCATAGCATTAACGGTTTTGAAGGCAAATTGTGGCCAAACTCCCTTTTGTTTACCCTCTGTACATGCTAAGATTAGCTAATCTCAACCTACCTGTACATGAATGGCAAGCTATCAGTTGTTCATAACGCAAAGTACATATTATATCTTTCCAAAGACACCTTTATGGCAGGTTTAATATGGTGATAACACTATCATTTTCATGTTATGGTCATTCACGCCAAGTGTTAAAGTTTCTTCCCAAAGTCATTTTTACAGGAGTCTTATTTATATATAGTTGTTTGTCTCTAAATAAATACAAAAAACGGCTGGTAGAGAAGTAAAACAGGCTGTGTACTTTCTGAATTAGTGATGGGGTTCCAGAATTTGTCTGTCCATGATCTCCCCAGGGTTTACCATCTCCTTTGACAACGAATGGTGTAATTTAAGGCTATGCCAGCTAGGAGGTAGTGTCAGGATCTGTTGCATGTACTTCATTTACTGAAGCACCCACAGTGAATGGTCCAATCAGCGCTCCCACCTACACAAGATTCCGATTCGTCAGAAGTGGTCACAAATAATTTGGCTAGGCAGAGTTCTATCACATTGGTGCACAAAGTTGGTCGAGGCTGACAAGTGAGGCTACTTTGTGCCTGAGGCACTCATGGCTTTGCATTCCCATGGCGATATACGGAGGGCGTGGGAGTGATGCAATTTTATAATGATTAAGCAGAGGCACAGTGGGCCTTGCTGGCCTCAAGGGCCGGCACTGATTGTTCATCAAAGAACAGTTTGGCAGAAGCCTAAGTTGTGACACCAAGAGCTGTTTACTGAATCCCCACAATCACTCGTGTTCTGACCTAAAATAACTTTTATTCTAGTCCAACTCTGATGAAAATGCCACATCAAAGTCTGACTGAATTAAAACAGGACACAGAAGAGTCTGTTAAAATTTAAGTCCTGTTCAACTTTTTTTTCAATTGTGTTCTTTTCAGCTACAGTTCTTTTGAGGGTTGGATTTGAAGACATCTACTTAATACTGAACTCTCAATGATTGTTAGACCATGCTGAATGAGAGAGGACATTTCTGTTTTAACAATGGTCTAAAATAATCAATGTCTTAAACTGAAACCCTTTATCTTCATTGTCAATAATTTTTAATGCAAGAAGCAATTTATGTATTTTCCATCAGTGGTTTACAAGTCAAATATACCTTGTGTGTTACAGGCAATTATAAGGTGAGTGTTTTCTTTGTACATTGTTAAAATGTGCTGAAATTACATGTAACATATGTATACTACTGTAGGTACATTTGAGTTTCTGCAGGAAGTAAGCACCATAGGAGCAAAGGTAGAGGGAGTGCTTTTATCATTCAATGTTCAGATTTAAAGAGAATCAAGTATGAACAGTTCTAAATTGAAATTGAATCTCATTGTAGGGCCTATACTGAGTTGTGGAATAGGAAATAAGAGAATGAGAGGAATTAATTACCATTTTATAAGAGGAGAAAATGTGACACTGCTATGGTTTGATTCAGTTTAATTTAGTATAAATTCAGCATAATTAAAATTTTGTTTAATTTAAAAAAATAACAAGACTTTAAATTGCATCATTAACAGATTTCAGATATGAAAATTACAATTACGTTGTCCTTCGTATTATTAAAAGCATTGCATCTGTTGGTTGTGCATATGCAAAGTTTGTGTACCATGGACTGTCAAGCTGAGAACAAGAAACTGGTGTTTTAATTTTGTTGTTCCTGTACCTGCCCATTGAAAACAATGCACCCAGCTGGAGTGCCATTGGAGAAAAGGAATTGTAATTTCTTTTTTTTAAGCATTTCAGCAGTGGCTCAATGACCTGTCTGGTCTTAACTCTTGACAGGCCAATCTGACTGTTCATTGACATTTACCTGATCCCTGACATTTTGCAAGATCCCCTAGACGCAGAAGTACAGTACTGCTAAGGTGGGAAGCATCTAAGGGCCCTCAATCTTAGACTGGGTATGTTCATCCTGCAGCAGACTGCAGCAGAGATGCACATGATTTCATGGCTGTGCAGATAATAAATCAAACAAGCTACTTCCCAAGCTACTCCCCTGCTCTGGGCTCTTTGTTTTTCTTTCTGCTGGGTATAGCTTTAATATTCATTGTAAGTGAACCAAGGGGAATTAAGATTGTCCATTTAATTCGTATTAAATAGATTCCATTATTCAGAGGCTGATGTAATATTCATTTTGGGATAAAGATATTTCAAAGAGCTGGAAATCTGGGACACCTGTCTTTGCTGAACTGCTGGGAAAGTGTATTTGGAAATAATGTACTTGGATACAAGAACAGTGCACTAGCCCACATGGACAGTGTGCTTAAAGCAAAGGAGCAGTATAATTGGGAATGAGAGCAGTGTATTTAAAGTTCTATTGCTTGAGATATTCTTTGATACATGCACCTAAAGCTAATTATTAATATTCTTTCTTTAGTTATACACATCTTAGTATCTCTGTCCTTCACATTAGGCTGTTTTTACTTCTTTTCACTTCCTCTCAATTCAAATAGAGTATTCATCAGTCCGGATCCAGTCCAATGTCACTGTAGCAAGACATCTGTGTTATTTTAGAGTACAGCTCTTTTAAATATGGGTATGCAGCCATATGGCATATGGAGGTAACCCTAGGCCAACCTCCTCTCTCTTGCCCACAGTGCACACTGTTCAGCTGAGCCACTTGTTCAACTGTGCCAGCAGATTCAGGTCTCTGGCAAAGGGAGACTCATCATACTAAATGAATCCAGAATATGACCTCACTGTCTGTACAGACATTCCCTCAAGTTAGTCCCTATTTTTACAGACTATCACGTTGTAAAGCCACTCTGTACAACACTGACACCGCTTGACAACCCTCTGTTCTGCTGAGTCATACATGCTCTTCAACTTTCAGTGAAATAATTCATTTCATTTATTTTGTGTGTGTGAAAATATTATATCTGTATGGCACTGTAGAATTGCTGTTAAATATCCAACACCTTTGGTGGTTCATCTCTGGTTAATGTGTCAGAGAATGTGTAATAAATGTATGAAGGAAAATCATGCACAGTTGCTGTTTTAAACTGAAAGGGCACCTTAAAAAATGACATTTTCTGAAAATGTAAGAAGTTTTATAAAATATGACCCATATAAGAAACCTCAGGGGCCTACTGAAATACAAATATTAAACAGAGAAAAGGTGACTTAATAAATAACCACTCTGCCAGGTGAAATTATGTTGGACAGTACGTGCATGATGCAACAAAGGGGTGAAATTGTTAAGGCTGCACCTTTACAAAAGCAAGATACATCATATAAAAGGTTTAAATAATAGACCAGTAATGAATGAACGAACTGATCTTCAAATGTATTCCTTTTTGTGAAAACTTCACCAGATTTACTCCTGGTCTGATAGGTGCCTGCAGATGCACAAACTGAACATAGACTGACTACATAATCCTCTGACCACACAGGGAGAGTATGATTTGTGGTGTGCTTGCTGTGTGAGAAGAAGCTTGGGCTAGTCATCACGCGAGTCAGGAATTATAAGCCATGGCATGCTCCTCCCAAGTTGGCAGGAGGAGGTCGCTGTGGTGGACTAAACAGGCTAAACTAACTGATTTGCTTTAGTTTAGGGACTTTCACTGTTTTGTTCAGTGGAGTTGCTTTAAAAAGTATTTCCCTTTTCCTCAGTTTTTCTGTCCCTTTTCAGCTGGAGACTTCAAACCAAAGTCACATGTGTTCATCCAAACTGTGAAATGATTTTTAGGTTGTAATGGTTGCCACGTTACACTGACATGAACTGCCCAACCACAAAGGCCCAAATGAAACATGCAGTGGTGTTATATAGTGCAATCATTTAAACAATTCATAATTCACAAAAATAGCTATTGTCCTTGAGGGATTTAAAACTTGCTGTAGTGATCAATTGCTCATCTGGAACATATATCTGTACATTATGTGTTGCCACCATATTGGATTGGATGCCATTTTGGGAATTCTTTGAGCCATTTTCCTCTATACTCAGTTTTGACCCATGCACATGTGACACCTATGAAACGTGTTAGTACAGCTACAAACAGATACTGATTGGCCACGTGATGGCATGATAACCATCATTTGAATTGTTTTTACAGGAAAATACGCACTATTCGCTACTCTATGGTCCTGATTTTTCACATCGGTCACTATACTGCTACAATGGCTAAGTTGTGCATATTCGTGCTTGGCCCTCTTAATCACTGCTTGCAGCTATATTCCCTATTGTGCTGTCTCTGTGGAAACACCATTTTAATCCCTGCTGTGCATTAATGCATTGCGGACTTACACAGAGCACGTGTGCTGTGTGGTACAACATGCCACTGATATATAATGAAGGGCCATAGCAGTTGAAGAATTAAATTATACTAATGCACAATTATTTTTTAAAATGTATCAGTCATAGTGTTGAATTTAGAGACAATTATTTAGCTGCTGCTGAATAACATGATAAACAACAGATTTACATTATGAAATTGAAACGAGTCACAGTATGCATCTCTGACCTTCTTTGCTGAATGATCTTTGATGACAAAACCTGCTCTTGAAGATTTTGCAATTTCCCGACTCTGGGTTACCATAGCAACAGCTGAAGACCTGAACTCTGCAATGGAATGGCTAACATGACAGTAAACTGTACCACATCTTTACTGGGTATGATTGCAGGGTCAATAACCAGAAATTTCATATGACAGACAATAGTCACATAATTGTGTGTGTGTGTGTGTCTGTGTGTGTGGTTTGAGAATAGACAGAGTACATAATGAGAGATGACGTGAACAAATTATGATTAAAAGATCACAATGACAGTATGCTGTCAATCTCTCTAAGCAACAGAAAACTCAAGAAGCACACATGCCTTTCTGTCACCATTAAATGAAGGCTTTGCCTTCAGTTCTGGTAACTGGGCTTTATTTTCAAAAAGTTAGGGCCTCTGAGACTTAAGTACTCTGGTTTTTTTAGAGATGTTGTACATGCTATTGTGAATTGGACCTTATTTTTCAAATGCTTGGTGTTCAGGAGTCTACTGAGTCTCATCATGTCACTTAAGACCTCAGTACTTTGTGTTTTCTGGATATGCTTTACATCCTGAATGAATAACTGGAACTACATTCCTGAGATACACTGAATGGTTAACTGTTATTTCATTATAAATTCAGTACATAAGGAATTGTTTAATTACTGATATAATTTTTTCCTGATTTTGCATGCCACCATGTTGACCAAGAATTTTTTTTTTGTTAGTTAAGCGATGCTCACACAGCAAGCAGAGAAAGCTTGCCCTTTTAGTGTTGTCCGAAATGCTGAATGTAACTAGCTAGTTATTAGTCTCCTTTGATTGATGCAAACAACGTTTTGTTTGGTTAGACTGAATATGTCAACAAAATATTTTGTTTCACCTTTTGATCTGCAAGACTATTCACTATTCACAAGACTATTCAGTCATTCACTTGAGGATATCATGTACAGCATGTCTGTAAAAAACAATTCTGAAGTCTCTCATGGCACAATGATTTTTACAGACCCAGAACAGAGAAAAAAGTCTGTTGCAGAACATAATGTACAGTCTAACTGGAAAAAAAACAAAGCACTGAGGTCTCATGTGGCACAACAAGACTCACAGAACCTGTGTATTTAGAAAACAAGGTCCACTTGCTGGAATTGGAGACACTGGCCTAAATTAAAACCATAAACATATTGCATGAAATGAAAACCTTTTAAATTCCAAAGCATAATTTACTCAATTTATTTCATCAATCAATTCCTTTCATTACAATTAAAATGTATCGGCAACAGACAAGACTGGATCTTTGACCGTATGCGTATTTGACACTGACCACTATTTGAATGCTCAGTGTATTAAACGAATGAGTAGGATTTATGCAAATACTTCGATGTTCACAGATCTACTGTTGAGGCTACATTTTTCATAAATAATAAGCATAGGATTTTGTTATGTGCTTTCTCTATGAGACACCAACTACCGAGAGAAAAAGAATGCAGCTTCATGCAAATCTGTAAGTGTATAAACTGCAAGGAATAGATGGTCAGTTTGTAGCATAACCTTGTGTAATACCAATGCCACATGGTAAAGTTCTGTTGTTATGATGATTATTATTATTATATTTTGGTAATTACCCCCAAATGCCTCCAATCACAAATTACAAGCCTGTACTGTGGCATTGGTATCTTCCAGTATTCCTTTTGTTGGGGGTCTATTTGCCTTCAGTCTGGTGTTTGTCAAGTTGAACGTATGCTTAATTGGTCTGAAGCCATGTTACTGACATGGCCAGTCAAGAACATTCTACTTTTTGGTCTTAAAAAACGTTCAGTGGTTGGATGGCTGGATGTTTGGTATCATTGTCCTTCCACAAGACAATGATTGACAAGATGTTTCTGCATACTTCCACAATTATCCTGGTGCTTTCATCAGCAGTGACATCATCAATGAAAAATGAGCTGGTTCCTTTGGCAGCCATGCATGCCCAACCCATAACACCACCAGCCCCATGTGTGACAGGTGAGGTGGTACACTTTGGATCATAAACTGTTCCTTCTTTCCATCACACTTTTCTCTTCTCATTATTCTGGCACAGGTTGCTCTTTGTCTCATCTGTTAATAAGAAAATTTTCAAGTAATCTGTAAGTTTTTAGTGTACTTTTATGCAAACTGTATTATGCAAACTGGTAAACCTCTATTCTTGAGGTTTACCAGGGGTTTAGATCTGGCAATTCTATTGTTTTCTGGCCTACTCTGCCATTTGCAAATTCTAAGCTCACCAGTGAGTTCTTTCTTCTGAAGAATGAGTTTCTTTCAACACCTAATATTTTTATTTTGAAGTTGTTTACTGATAGCATTGAATGAACACCACAGAAATCGGAATGAACAGTGAAAATGACATTAGGGCAGGGATGCACTGTTTTGTTTTCAGTGTGTTATGGCTGTCAGTTGAAATGTTGACCTGTTGTGAGTGATTCATGGGCACACATTCATTCACACTGCTGCAGTAAAACATTTGGAAACATTAAAACCCTACACTCGTGGAACCTGTCACATTCTGTGCCCCCGGTTCTGAGGTTTTATCATTCTATCTTGCACTGGGGCCTGTCATGAAACCAGCCCATCTCTTTTCTCTTGATATGTAGATGAAGTGTGCAAAGTCTCAGCAGAGCTTTTGATGAACATGTCAAGAGCTGAGAAAGGACACTGTGGCTTTGATAAAGAACATGGATTAAGACTTTGAAGAAATGATAAGATCGACTGTCTCTTGGGATACAAAAAAATGTCATGAAGTCTACTATGATCAACAGACACCCTGCGCACAATACTCATCCTCAATTAGTTCATCAGAGAGAAGTCTCTTCAAATGTTTCAGTGTTCCTAATTGTCTGGCCCTTCAATCAGAAAGAGAGGTCACAGACTGACTCATGGATGAATTGGCCACTGTGGAGGACCCTGTGCTCTTTATGGATGGAGAAATGTTAAGCAAAGCTGACCAATTCAAGATAAAACATATGTGAACTAATATTTCAGTATTATTTAATTATTTGATATTAGTTATATCAAAGCTGCAATTTTATTGATAATGGTGAAAGAATAAAATAATGGTCATATCCATATTTTATGCACACTGACAAGTCCCCCCCCCCCACCCCCCACATATTCCATAGTCATCAAATGGGAATGTGTGTGCATATAAATTCTACTTTCAAGCATACCTTCACTATTTATTTTACAAACTGTTTACTCCTAATTCAAAGTGTGAATTTAAGCACAGGAGCTCATGAAAATGATGGATAGTCTATTCAAGGGTGTGAGACATTTCTGTGGCTATAACTCAATGAAGCACTCACTGCATGTGATGTGCTGTTGCTTAGGAACCACATAAATCATTACACAACATTTTTCCCTTAAGCAGAGTGTAATTATGGTTAAATATTTTGGAGATATTCAAAGGCACTGACTGTTATGATGAAAAAAATATGACAAAGCTTTAAGTTTCTTTAAAGAGGTTGTTTGTCTCTGGTTTGAAGAAATTGTATGGGAAGTGGAGCAGCACTATAAAATAATAATTTTGGTTATTTAAGATTATTCATGGGAAATAACTGGTTGTTCACTTGGGATGTGTGTTGAATGATGGCAAAATGACATACCCATATTTTTTGCTTGAAAGATCTGTTGAAGGGGATAACCATCCATAACTTTTTCTGCATTTACAAAATTTCTCTTGAATGGCTCTGTTGATCTTAACATTGCTAGTTAGTTAGTGGCCTGGATCATCTTCTGCAAGTTTTCTGTTTTGTTTTTCACAAACACAATTTTATTAATTCAAAAATTGCCAAAATTATCTCCTCACTACATCACCTTTGTCTCTGAAAAAAGACATTTCTAATGTACTAAAGTTGTGAGTTTAGGATTTTTTTTTACTATAATTTTATAAAGGCTATTTCTATTCTGCTAGGATTTAAAAGGAAGAATAAAATGTGGTCATGTATACCTTCATTAAAAAATGCAGCTCGCTCCATGACTTTACTTTGCTACACCATTAACAATTAGCTTACAGTTCTAATGTGAGATCACAGGAGCAAAAGACAAAGGGCCAAGCATAAACATATTTTGTCCCTATGAAATCCTGGGGAACCTTTGTATTTGGCACTTTTTTGGTAAATGAAATCCATAGCCATTTTTGGCCATGATTACTACTTGGCTCCTTGAGGAATGGATGCTGGGAAATTAAAAATTTAGAGCAAAGTAAAAGGATGCCCTTCCAATTTACCTTGATATACTTTTCAAACACAGAGTACCTTGTACACCAGCAAATACAGACCCCCAAACACAAAATGATATTTCAGTTTCTGTGATTTCATTACAGCATTAACCTTATTTTCAGTACCACAAATTTAATCAGGTTCTAAAATGACCACTTGCAGTGGCAAAACTGAAGGAACCTCTTTGCATTCAGAGGGATATAACATAAAAGATGTTTATGCTACACCCTCATTTCTGTATGATTTCATCCTATTATATAAGTCCCTGAGCACAGAGGAACATTTAATTTTGTATATATGAATACTATGAAGTTAAATGTGATAGGATGGAATCACATGATGTTCACATTTGTTGTAAATTCATGTAAATTTTCTGGAGAGTCATAATTTGGCCTTATGGGAATTTTTGCTATTTCATCAATATAGAATCAGAAGTGATTTCATAAGAAATTAAGGACTTCAGTTACATTCAAAGAAGGGAGAAAATCCAAAGTGATATCAATTAAACTGCAAAATGATTTGAATGCCAGTCATGGGACTCTGAACTCATTTGCTACATTTCTGACTATTCTGACTATAGTGTGAGCACGAAAAACTTCTCTCAGATAAAGGTTAAACTCCCATTAGGTTATTGGTTCATAACTCACCCTATCCCAAGTGTCTAAAGGGCTTTGGAGAGTTGCATGAATGTGAAAATTGACCTGCATACCAAAAGTCATTTCAGTGACATCAGATGTATACTGAGAATGTTAACTTCTCTGCTCTTCTTCAATCCTGACCTTATGAAGCTTTGTATGGAAAGTACCATTGATCACTGCCCCTTCTCCCCAACCTTCCTCCCAACCCCAAAAACTCTGCCCACATAGATAAGGAGTAAATAATGTCTCCAACTACAGCTACTGTGGTGCCTCTCATCCAGGAGACAGGAGCAGCTCTGCCTCAGACATTGTGTGTGCATAAATGTTATTAAGCACTTGGAAAGCATAGTTAAATTGCTTCCTTATCGCAAACATACCCTGCTCCTACAGAATTAAATGAAAATGCAGGACATCAATAACCCACCAGGTAATGCTTTCAGTAAATGGGAGTTCACTTCTATAGAATCCAAATCTCTGAACCACACACTGTAGTTCATCTGGTCCAGCCTAGGTCAGTTCTATAAGAGATGATGGAAATGCAGACATGAATGACAGAGATGGTTTATGTCTTCCAACTTCCCATGTTCTCTCTCTCTGTCCCTCCCACTCTCTGTACTTTACATATTAAAAACAGTAGCAAATGGGAATCTGTGAGCTGAATGAAAGTAATTGTTCCTGCTCCTTTGATTCATGGAAATATAATTTTCTTCTTAGACGTCTGGAGCTTATGACATCACAGGATGCTGTGTGAGTCATCAAAGCCAGTTATGTATGACACCTCAGTAATAACACAGACACAACGATGAACCCCCTCTTTTGGTAAACCTGCTATTGTGCACTGAGTGGAGTGTATGAAGTTGAAAATAGTATTGCCATCCTGCTGTTTGAGTGACATTGCTTGTTTCCATGGAGGCAGGATGAACAGAACAGTGTGTGTGGATTGAGATAAGAGAAAGAAAGAGAGGAGAGGGACAGAGAAAGAGAAAGAGGGGGAGATTTATAGAGAGCACAATTACAGATAAATTATTAATCTTCCTGGCAAAGGAAGACGTGAGCTGTAATGTAAGACCTGCACATGCATGTTGCTTGTCAATGGCTTCAAATGTTCAAAACCTTGTGTGCTTTCATTTAATTTCCAAAGAGAAGAAATCGCTTTTAAAATCTCTTTTTTGTCTGCATTACATTTCCTGGAATTGCACTGCAATGTAAGCACAAATTGTATTTAGGGCTCTCACTAACGATTGTATTGGTAATTGAGTAATCTGTCAATTCATTTTACAAATCATTCGAGTAATCAGAAAAAAATAGTAGAAACATTTTACTAAAATGACCAGAGTCTATGTGTTGACCAACCTAGCTAATGAAATTACAGGTGCCCTAATCCCTCTGCTACAAGTGGCCATGTCTTTTGCTTATGAGAGCTTCTGCTCTTGTTACTGACTGGCTGAATTTGGATAATTCTGCAATTCAATGGCAAGATAATCTTATGAGAGCAGTACCTCAGTGGTCTGGTAGGGTACTCATTTGTATGCTATTCATTAAATATATTAGTTGCAGATATTACTGTCTTGTGTTGATCAACCAGAGTCCAGTATAGACTCATTGATAGGTGAAACAGTTTGTCCATAATGCTGTTATCTAGGCATGCCAGGCATAAATGTGCAAAAGTTCTACTTATTAAAAATAGAACTGACTTGGCAATACAACATAGAATTGCATAGTTTGTTAAGGGTGGGGGGGGGGGGTGTTTCCCTGTTACAGTCAAACTAGCATATTGCAGTGCAATTGAACTTCTATTGGTTTCTGCAACTGCTGGCTCCTCCTGCCACTTAATTTCCTATTCATGCTGTATTGTCTGCACTGATCCATTTAGTACCTACCAAGTCATTACCAACAATGTAACTAACATGGAGATTATGTAGCATTTCAGGCTAAAATATATTGATATACAGATCATTCCAATATAGATCATTCATGTACATTCAAGCAGTTCTTTTAATTAGCACACACCTTTCCTGCAATGGCAGTACTATACAGAGTTCACAGCTAGGTCAGTGACACAACCTACTAGAAGACAAGACAATGTGTGACACTGCAAATAAATTCTTTGGCAACCTTGGAGAGGTCTGTAACACAGATGAATGCAGGATAGGATACAGTGAAGTAGGAATATATCCGACATGCATAGAACATCCTACTAGCTACCCCTTACATGTGCACCCTTATAGCTTTTTTATCAGCTACACAACATAAACATCAGATACATACTGCAGATAGGAAGTGTCACTTCCAGTACAGAGCAGCAGGTCTTACCTTGTTGGGGTGACTGTTCTGCCTCTTCAAGCTGAAAGGAATGGGGTCTCTGCCATTTCCTGTTTTTGTGGCTATCTTGACTGCAACTCACTGTTCACTGTGACAAAAGATAGAGCTTGTAATTATTCACAACATGAAATGTAACCACTGTTGGGGTACCATCTCCTTTAAAGCTCACTTTCAAAATTGTAATTACCTGGTAACAATTACACTTCAAAATGTACTACAGATAATGTGCAATGAATAACAAAGAAACACTGTGCTGTTTGTCCTGCACATGAGAGGGTTTTTAAACTTTCTCTATCTAAAATTGTCTGCCTGTTTTTGTGTCAATTTTTTTTCCTCCTTCCACTAGATACAGTGCAAGAAGAAACATTTTTTAACATTCACCTCTTTACATTTTCTTTAACATTTTGGCTACAATAAATGTGAAATAAATTCAATCAATCTCATTCAATCAGGATGTGCGCTGTTTTTTTTTTTTTTTTTGAAGCATTTCCTTTTTCATGACATGCCAACTGAACACACCTGACTATTTTGTGTTCTTTAATATGGTTATGTAAGATCAGTTTGTTTCTGAAGAATGTTGTATTTACTCTCTTGCTGTGGACATGTAACAAATATGTTGTGATATTTACATACTGTTCCTGTTTCAGTATTTGCTTCTTTTTCTGTGTACTCTGTCATACATTCATTCATTTATGAATTACGAGACAGGTGTACATCTATACAATTGTATTTCGCTTAGCGTATATAGCATGGCAAAATGCTCCCTGCAGGCTTTGCACCCTGTAGATTCAATCAGCTATTCTTCCTAAGGTGTGCCATCTTGATTATCAGTGAAGACAATGTGTTTTTTACGCTGAGACTTATAGGAACCATGTAATCATTGAAAATGGAGAGAAAAAAGGTGTCTTGTTTTTCTATTTGCTGGCTGAATGCTCTTATGCAGGTTTTCCAAGCACACTTTACTGCCAGATTTTACCAACGCAATGTAGCAGTGTGATAAGAAGAAAGCACAACAGCTGTATTACACTTGAAATTTAAAAGTTTCCCCTGTACTGCTAGTCAAGGTGGAAAGCAATCAGTCACAAACCAGTTCATGAATGAACAGGTTACTCAGAGCTATTGTTACAGTCATCTTTCTGGAAAAAAAGAATTTGGTCATAAGGAATGGTACTGGAATAATCTATTATACATAGGTAATATTCATTATTCTCTTCTTTTTTTCTCTTGATCACACACACACACACACACACACACACACAGGCACAAATTGCAGACACAAATACACCACAACTCCAACTGTAGGATCTGTCCCAGATATGACCTCCGTTGATCTGTCACACTAGGAACAAAAAAAGACAGCAGTCACAGGTTTGATTCATGTTTACATCTGGATTAATAAGCGCAATGAGGGAGACAATTCATTTTGATTGCTCAAACGAAGATTAAAGAAACCATCTAACACTTGCAGATAAGCTCAGTGACAAAGTAAAAAACACCTGACAAGTAGGTCAAAATAGCAGTTCTTTCACTGTGCAATGCTGCCATGGCTTGCAAAAACAAACAAGTCTCTCTGTCTGTAGGTACATCCACACATGACAACCAGGAGGACAGTTCCACAACAAACTTCCAGAAAGACTACTACAAGACATTCCTAGGGTACCCACTGAATCTTGAGAGCATCTCCCACAGTGTGCTAATCAGATATTTTCATTTCTCAACAACAGCATGTTGCCCTGTATACAATTTTGAAATGTATTAGATAGTGGTATATATTTTTTGAGGATTAAAAAATATTTTCCAAAATGGCATCTTAAAGATCTTGAAGACTATATTCACTGAATGGATCATTCAGGGTGTGAGTGTGAGACTAGTAGGGAGAGAGAAAAGGGGCCCTATTTTGAAAGTCATACGTCATTGCCTAATAAATTAGTCATTGCCCAATTCTTGCTACATTTGATGGGAGGGGCAAACGCCCAAAGCTATTTTCGTGGACACAAGTTCAAGGCGATAAATCAAATTGGGCGAGTCCATTCCATGGCGCTACTCACAATAGGAGGTCCTTCACATGGCGCAATCTGCAATGGATGGAGTAGTGTGTTAATATCAATTAGAGGCGTTGCCATGAGGTTGCATGTTTCAGCCAATCATAATGGGTGTTACATACAATAAAATGTTCTCAGCGCTCGCAAGAGAACATGGTTGAGCTAAGGCAGAGGATGGTGATTCATGCCACAGGAGATAGAAGTACTGGTTCATGAGGTCCATGTCCAACATGAGCAAATTTTTGGATCTGCCAGCATAACCCCTGGTTCCCCAATTGACGCTACTCTAACAGATGCTTCATGGACAAGATCGCTGGGTTTCAGTAGTTTATTGAGCTTGGCAAAAACCCCCAAATAACAGCTGGTAAAATTGACAGTTGCTTGAGAGGAAAGCCAAAACAGCCAAAGGCTGATTCATTCATTCTTATGGTTCAAGGATACCCTGAATTGTATGATATCAAAGTCGTACCACAACACTGACAGAAAAGAGCATGCACTGATAGTTGTGTATTTTATTTTTTGAATAGTTATGACCTTAAAAAAAATGTATGCTATCCTATCTAGCTCACTAGTGCTAGCTAACTTGCTTGTTATTTTGTGTTAAAGTCATAGGGGCCTACCTTAGCTAGCAAGCTAAATATTTTGATTATAATTACTTGGCAATCAGCTATATTTATTGTCCTTTGTAATAATGTATCACAGTCTGCTGCAAAATGGTCCCAATCAGTGATCGCTGATTTTTCACAGGTGTGACATTGTTCTGCACTCTCACTTGCAGAATGCGGAGCGGAAATTCCGCTTATGTGTGAATGTAGGGTCAGTCATATTAAAGAAGTAGTGCCGCTGTTCTCCTTCTACTTGCAATTATGTATTCGATACTATTGGGATCAACAGCAAAACCGAGATGTTGAATTCAGTCAACATTAAAAGTCTGCATCCATCATATTCGAAGCATTAAAAGAATTTCAATTTAAAAAGCACGGGTCTCACGTTTTCCTGGCTCTGTTAATGTAGATTGTTGGGGAATTCAATTATTTGTGCCATTATGACATTTTGACCATTATTGCCTTTTGGTAATATCTCCGAAGTCATGTTATGACTGCTGTCACCTGCTGGCCAACTAAATGTACTACAGTTTAATTGGCTACCTTCCAGTTTTGCACTCTGAATAGTCCTGCTTTTGAGCCCTCTTAAGCACAAGGGTGTCACTTTGAATGAAAATTGCAATTCGAGAATTGCAGAGGTGAAAGTGTCTTTTTTCCTTCTGCATTTTTCCTGTTGCACTGCGGGCATGTTGCCGAAAATAACTTTGCAGGTGTCATTGCAGTCATGTCGTAGGACGTTGCACCTGCAGGCGAAAATAGGGTCCAAGGTTTGCTGCTTGTTTACAAATGTTTGTCATGCCAAATGGGGGAGAAATTATGCAAGGTATTAGTGACAACCAGTTATCTCGTTTTCTCTTTCCAGAAAATTGGAATGCACTTATGCTCAGAGAGAATGCACTGATGCTCCTTTTGTATTTTAAGACATGTTTCTTCAGTGGAGAGCCTGAAAATAATGCTAATGAGCAGAGAATGGTTTCATCAGGACTGAACTATGCTGATGTCTCTTTGCTCATCTTGAACCAAAAGCAAAATGATCTACATTATCATTGTTTTTGATCCCAGGGTTGGGGGGGGGGGGGGTGTATGTGACAGGGCTATGTTGGGGGGGTTGGTGGGGGTGCAGCAATGGCACGGCTGCACCATGCTCATGGTAAGATTAGTCACAATGGCACATTAGTCACATCTGGGAGTCACATGGAAGCTGCCGCAGGCTTGCTCATGTAGGCAGAGAGGATTGAAAGCAAGAACTTTAATTTCCTTAAAGAGGGAGAGGTCACATCTGAATACAATGGATTATCTTTTAAGAGCCTTCTGCAAACTCCAATTGTCACATCTGCAGAATTTCAGCAGCTTCAAAAATTGCCAGTGAGGTTACACAATTAAGTCGCTGTCTTTGATTTAAATGTAGTTTCCAATTCAGAGGAACTATATTTAATCCAATCTGAGCTTTGCAGTCTTAAAACAGTTCCTCACATTACTTTTTACTGTAAATCTGTACAATTTTCTGTTGTTGGAAGCAGGGGTGAAAGTAATGACCTCCCTGACCCACATAGGAAAAAAACACATGCCACCCACCTGGGATCATTATAAAAACTATGATGATCCCAGGTAAAATAACCAGGCAAAATAAAGCTTTTTCTTCATATATACGAATGTCAAATGTAAACCAGATATCCATGTAATCTATGTAATGGAGCTGCTTCATTCTTAAATCAGTGTTTCTATATCTGCAGACTGTGGATATAAGATAAAGTTTATATAAGGACATGGATTTGAACACTAATCCTGTACTCAAGATCACCATGTCCTTGGTCACAAATCTATCCCTAATTCTCAGTTCAGTGTAATTAAAGCATTTTCATTTTCTCAGATAATCACACTTTTAATTACATCATTTAATAAAGAACACTTTATTTAGATTGAACAAAATGAAACAAATTGAAACAAAAGAACACAAAAACAGCTAATATCTGGTAATATATTGCTGGGGAAAATTTTCAGCAAATAATAATTTAAAATCAGGCCATCTGAGACATTGTATATTCTCTCAATGTCACATCTCCAAAGGTCTGCTTTTTCATTTAATTGACTGTCATCATATTCATTAGGTTTTTTTCAGTCTGATAGTAATATTTTTACGCCGGTATTATTAATACCCCTATTTCAAAAATGCATATAAAAGAAAAGTGGATGGCACTAGTTAAGCATATAATGAATCTTAGACATTGCTCTTCTTCCAGCATGTAAAGTATTCAATTAAATCTTTTTAGTACAAGTGAAAAACATTGTGCATTCATTAATTTGGAGAAAATGTGAATAAAAGATTATCCTACCATAGCTCTTACATCATGGTTAATTCAGGTAACATCTATTACTAGTCACTCTTTGGCCGATTGTGCAGTGATTATGTATCTTGATTCCGGAGGGATCCAGCAATGATGGTAGGTGGTGTGGAGCTGCCCTTACAGCAAATAAATTGTGGCTTGTGCTCAATCAATATTTGTCCTTTTTCTAGAAATGTAGTTTGTGTTATGCTGTGTCTTTCCAACAACAGTTTTGTGAATGAATTTTTATGATTGCTGAACTTGGCAAATGGTGGTGAAGATAAAGATGATGAAAATGAACATCTGAATTTAGCTGTGAACACATTGTATTGGTACACCTGAAAAAGGCCAAGTTGTGCAGTTTGTTAATAGACAAGTAAATTAGCCAAATGCTTGTGTGTCGAGTGTAGTGAGTAAAAACTGAATTAATGTTAATACATCAAGAATAAAGTGAGATCTTTCCAGAGTGTGAGCATATAATGAATTAACCTTTTTGCAGAGGCTTCACAAGTCGTATCTCAGACAACCAAAACATTTTTGACCTGGTATTTCCTTGAGACTGTGATAGTACCCAACCAGGATTTATAGAATGATATTGTTTTAAAATCTGTATGTCACTTTGTCTCCAAAGCATGATTGCCTTTTGTAATGTTGGAGATATAACAATGTAGACTCAATATTCTTTTCACTTCTACAATGTTACTTGAATCACCTGTCCTTCATTTTCTTAAAGTGCATCTTTGGAATCAGTGCTGAAAGAACTCCAGACAAATCCTTTTATATCCTGTTGAAACCTTTTCTCAGAAGTCTAAAAACAATCTTTAAATCCCCAAAAACTTCACTAAAGGAATTTCATAAGATTTTTTCAACTAAAATAGAAAATGTTTTGTTAAAGCTGACATGGTTTGATTAAAGGGTGAGAAGAGCTGCACCTCATTCAGTTAAAAATGGTTGATTTGACCTCAACACCATCAATTCTGATTGGACCTGTTATGAGTTGTGTGAGTGTATGCCATTGGTGACATCAGCAAGCCGAATCATATGGACAGCTCAGAGTTCAAAAGCTCTTTTAAATGAGAATGCCTCAATATGATGTTGCAAACCCACCTGAGCCATAGCTACACCACTGCATGCAGTGGCAGCCCTGGCCTGGCCTGGCCTATTTTATAAACAAAGGGCTAATTGTTTCACCACATCAGATGCTGTTGTGAAAAGCATCGTTTGAGTTATTTAGTAATCATTTCTGCTTTTGGATCACTTTTGTAAATAAAGCTCCCGATAGCACCGCGAGGGTGACATCATGGATAGCAGGGCACAGTTTTGCCTGTGCCTAGAATTGCTATTGGCCACATGCACTAACAGAGTGACAACAGACGTTATGTTTGAGCCTTTCATGTAATGCCTCCTGAGAGGACCCTTCCTTCAGGACATAAAAGCATCCATTCATATGAATGAAAAATGCAAAAGACAACCACTTGATTAATGTCCTCAATGTATGCTGGATCAGGTGAATGAAATAATCATTGTTCTTCCATAGAGAACAGGTTTGCATTGTGCTCCTACATTGAAATGCATAAGGAAGACTCTGTGAAAATCTCTGACCTGCTTTGGATTCTGCATATGGCTCATTAAAATTAATACAGATTGTCTTCGGATTTATTTGTGGAGAGGGGGTGCTAATAAATTTTTAAATATTAAAAGGACTGATGTAAATATGAGTTTACCTCAGATTTTCCCTGTGATGACCCAGAAGAACACCAAAGTCAAAAAAAATATTCACTTTTGGTGTTTTGAGGAAAAGTAATTGTATCCCTTTATGCCCAAAATCAATTGCAAAATGTTCAATTTTTTAAAAAAGTGTCCCTGCAGTAGTGTCAAACACAGAATAGTAGCATTTCTACTAAGTAGTCTAACTTAATTTTATATGTTTTTCACTGTATCAGCATTTATATCAGAAGATTTTTTTCCTTTTTTGGTGGGGGTGGGGTTATAGGTCTCTGACTATTAGAATTAAGAGAGAGGAGCCCTTTGCGTGCCTTATAGAGTAGAAGCACATTTTGGAGATTCAGATATAAGACCAGCTATGCTGTTGCTGGCTATTGTCAGAGATCCACATTAGCAAGGCAATGCTAAGGCTTGCTGGGGAAAAATATGGTGTAAGTCAGTTACGATTTTCAGTCCCATTGCTTTTAAGCATCTCTCCTTGCTAGTTGGGTGCCTTTAGCTTCTTAAATTGATCGTTCGTTAACTGTGTGTGACCACTTCCTCCTCAGTCTATGGGAGAAAGTCAGTTTTTAAGAACCTACCCTTCATCTTGGATGGTTTGAAACATGCATGCTTAGAGCATTTGCCTCCAGAAAATTAGGTGGCAATTAATAAACGCCCAGCAAGATACAATGTATTCCAGACTATTAATAGGTTTTGTTTCTCATCCTTGATAAAAAAAGGCCCGTTAGTGCACTAAAAATACCATAATGCAACTGGAAGCACAACTTGCTTTTGTTTGGCCCTCCAGACTACTTTTTACAAATCAGTGGTGCAATGACAATTTAAGTACAATATTTGTGCTCTGGTGTAGAAAAAAAGTTGATTAGCATCATTGATCGGCTTAATCCTTGTACAGAGTGGGTGGCAAAAGTATGCTCTGATAATATCACTACTACTACAACTCTTACTAGAAATACTTCTAGTAATGTCTGCAAGTACATCTATTATAATGTTTGCTTTGAAATAAACATCAAAACATGTTAAACAAGAAAATGTATTTAACAGAATAACATTAGCTACAGAACAAAACGAAAAACACAGAATCTGAAGGGAAATAATGGAATGGAATTATAGTCTTAAATTCAAATTGCTTACAGGGGTCTGATTTGTCTGTGGAAAAATAATCTAGGCATGCATAGAGCCTCAGTGGGGTATGTATAGAAAGTGCTGAAATTTCTATATCATGGTGAAACCAAAATGTGTAAAAAAATAGTTTTTCATAAAAGCAGAGAATTTCCGCCTTAACTGCAAGTTAACTATTTTATTACAAATCTAAAATTGTGGAGTGCAGATTCAAATCCAGGATTGCGGTGCTCTGTGGTGTGTAAGCTGTCTGCAATAGATGTCTTATTGAGACAGATTCGTATGCATAGAACTTTACTATACACTGAACAATACAAAATATCTTGTGTTCCTTGCAGTCATTTCTGCAGAGCTGTTACTGTGTGGCTGACAGTTGCCTCGTCCATGTGAAAAAAGGGCTCAGAAAAAAATAATGTTCTTTGTTATTTTAATGTTTTAATACATGATGGGGAAGGTGAGGTTTCACCTGAAACTGGCATGTATGAAAACCATTTAACAGTATAATTTCTAAGTACACTGTGTGCTGGTCAACTACATTTTCATACTGTCATACTCAAAATAGATCTACATGTGCTACCTTTCTGTGGGCTGACAGTGTAAAACTTCCCTTTACTCTATTTTGGGATTTCACGTATGCCCCGCTTCTGTATACCTTCAAGGTCCTGCATCCACTTAAGTATATGTACTCTACTCAGGGTCCGTTTAAAATTCAGAACACACACCTGCTCTAATCCACTTCATTGCATTGAGAGATGATTGTGTGTATCTATAATAGCTTGTTTTTCTTCTGGCTAGCTTAATTCTGCAATCTACGTGCATTCGCAAGAATATGATGTGGCATGTTTCCAGCAACCTCACAAACTGCTTTGGATGCTTTTGGCTTTATTTCCCCCAATCACAGTCATGATTAACACACCACCAATATGTTACATACGAGCTATATTACATACCAGCTGTTTAAATCCACAGCTGCCTTTTACGTCTGTGATCAGTAACAGCTGTATTGGGGGGTCCTTTAGTGTGCATAATGTGTGTACATTTGTGATTTATTATTTTTATCTGTACATCTGGTTAACTGTACTTTTGTGTAGTTGTATGGATCTGCAAGTACATTTTTATACTGAGGTAGAAAATTTAACAAATACACTTTAAGATGGATAAATAACCATTGCCATGAGTGTAATTTGCAATCAAATGGGACGCACTGATGCAAACTCAATCTTATTGTATAAACAAAACCTTATGTTGCATAAAAATATAAATAAATGATCCATTAGAGGCAGTACCATTACAGATGAACAAATGCACAAAAAACCTGATCATGTGATAAAAAAGGTCCTATTGTGTGTAAAAGAGAAAGGAAAAACAGTCATCTTTATATGCTAATTTATATTATAAAGTGCTGATAACTTGTACAATATCAATGACCAACCATTGATTTACTGGAAATGTATGCTCATGGAGGCTACAATAGATACAAACATGAATCACTTGTATGATGACACAGCACAAAGAAAAGGAAATGCCCGGTGCTATTCAAATATGTACTGTGGACTGGTAAATTAGTCTGTGTCTGTTTCTACGTAACTGTGGCTGACAGCCTTCATCAGTGTCTCACTGTCAAAGCTGGGCTGTCATTTCACTCTAATAGGGATACAGTTTCTGTAGCTTTAGAGGGGTGGCATGAATGTTACCTGCTGCCAAAAAATAGGTTTTGAAGCTAAAGACAATACAAATACACAGCAGCAGCTTTCATAGGCGCTGTAAGCCAAAGAAGACCTTTACACAAATAACCTATTGACCAATTTTAAGATCTGTATGCGTACACTGAGATATATGACAATCACTTTGAGGCATAATCCATTCAAAAATGCTTTTGCATCAAGGTTGCACACCTAAAAGGTTTGCTTATTTTGACAGTTGAGCATTTCATGTAATTACAAATTGGGTTTTAATACCAAAATGACTGTAGTTTTGACATGGTGCCATTTTTGTATTATGTTTTTTTTGATTCCCATATTTAATCTTTTTTTTGAAGTAATGCCCTAAAGTTTTGTTTTCTTTTTAATGCAGGTGGCTGTCATTTTCACTGCAGTTTCTTAAGTACTGACCTCACTCGACTTAGTGAAGTTCTTGATGGAGGCGACTAGAGGCTAGAGGTACACTGGAAAGTCATTATCTGTACCTGTTAAACCACTAAAATTATGATATACCTGTATCTGTATTCAGAAATAAAAGTGAAGTGGCTGTAGTGTAAATTTGAATTGCATCTTCATTATCTCAGTCTGACATCACCACATAACCTCGACAGTAATAAGGAGCTTTTAGATAATGATTCAATAGTACCCTTCCCATTTGTAGCCTGTCATTTAGAAACTTAATCAGAAAATTTGCGAATGCTTAAATCTCAGGCCATAATACTACATGACTTTGGAAAACAAATATTATTTGTGCCATCTAATTTGAAATCATGAATGAAACCACAGAGAAGTCACCCTGTTCACTCAAGTAAGTCAGACAAGTTGTCTAACAGCCCTAAAAGGAAACCCTCAAGCCTCATGGGCCTCACAGACACTTCATTTTCACCAGATAGCAAAACATATTCCTGCAGAGAATTCACTATAGCTATCAAGTTAGAGAGAAAGATCTCCAAAATAAGGGTTCACTTTGAAGGAAACCTCAGATTTGCAGCATTATTTTTTTATCTTCCCCCCTGGCAGATATTGTGTCTCTTACTTGAAGAAAAACATTTTCAAATTTGATTTCCAGAATGTAAAAAACATAATGTAAAAAATGTCAAAATGCACTGCATATTGAGAGCAAACCATAACCCAGGCGGTTTGGTATGGTCTCTCTTGAAAGGCATATGATGTGATGTTTGTTAAAATCTATATCTAAACATGTCCTAAGTCAGGGCTGTCTGCCTCTGGGGTCAGACGTGGCTAAAGCACAGAGCACTCCTCACTGACATCAGGCATCACGACGCCTCAATCATTGCTTGTTTTCCAGTGAAGGCTAAAGACTCAAACTCTCCAGACTGCACTTTACACCCAATTGAGGTTTTTCTCTGGCCTTGAGTTTTGGGTATGTACTTGTGATATTATTTGTTTGTATTTCAGTTTGGACTAGCATGAATATTCTGCACTGTTGCTAAGGGGTGCTGCTTAGGTACTTGCTTGTTTTGAAATGTGGTTAGCTATGGCCTGTAACTATTACTCATAATCAAGTGGATGCACTTATTGTTCTCCTGCTTTATAATTTGGTCTGGATAAGAGTGTCTTCTTAAATGACTGTAATGTGATGTAATGAGAAAAAGGTTTTGGGCCTTGTCCCAAATGTGGACAAGCTCATTGGATCCCACTCCAATAGCTTATAGCATCTTTATCATTGTCTGTAATGGCTATTGAACCATTTATATTGTCTATGGTATTTTTCATTATCCTTGGTGGCACCCTTCACCCTTACACTGAGTGGCTCAATATTCATGAAGTCCATAAGATGAATGGCTTTCTTCAGCATGGCATTTTAATGCAGCCCTTCATTTTCTCAGTGTGTAAACAACAGTGCAGGGTAAGGCCATATTAAACAAGCTCACTGCCTGAATAACAGTTTTGTAAAGGCTAGATGTCTGATATGCTTGCAGACACATTACAGCATGGTATCCTTTTGTCTTTGATCTGGTTAGTGTTTTGTGATTTATTGACCTTATTCCGTTTAACCTTATGTGGACCATGAGGGCAAATCTGTATAGCCGAAATACCTACAGACAGATACATATAGCAGAGGCAGTTTATCACTACACACACTTTCAGGCCATATCGGGGTGAGAACGTTATTGCCTGCAGGGTCAGAGCCTCAGGGTGACATCGCTCATCCGCAGTGACTGCCACCGGATGGCCATGTCTCTGATAAACACACCTGGCTCTGTGTGAGGACAGCTAATGGGCTCCCTGGGTCTGTCTGGCCCCCACAATTTGGCTGTCACTGCCCTGCCTCTGATAATGGAGCTTGTATTTCACTGAAATGACTTCTGCTACCATCCGTAAGCATGTTGGGCCTTCCCATGAGTCCTGCTGGGAATGAACTGACTGCTGTTCTTAATGTAGGGGAGTGATCCACCACATCTGTGATGCTGCTCCTCTCCCCTTGAGATGGATATGCATTTTACACCATGGTGCATCACAGGACTGAGTGAGGCTGAGTGAAGGAAGTTGTTGTTCAGTTTTACAGCTCACATGAAGCTCCCTCATCCCCACTTTCATACGGTCTTGCTCCTTACGCAACACTCCACAATCCCATAATGCCCTGCTGCTTACCTAACTCTCCTCACTCCCATACTGCCCCGCTTCTTACCCAACACACCTCATACCCATAATGCTCTGCTCCTTACTCAACATTCCACACTCCCATAATGTTCTGCTCCTTAACCAATAATTCTCACTCACTACTCCCTATTCCCCTCTTGCTCACTGCAGCCCAATATATTTACATTGTCTGCTTACTTTCTTAGACCCTACCCCCAATTATTTGTCTTCAGTTACTTCATGAAATGTTAAAAGGAGACAAGGGGTGAATGACAATGTGCATATGGAAAGGTACTCTAGTTATGGCACTCCATGGTCATAAAATCTCACAAAAACAAGTTAATCTGATATCCCACTGGAGTTCAAACACATAAGAGATAAGTAATTCCTCCATATGTGTTCTTTGAATGGTGGAAAACAATTCATCATAAAGTAAAATTTAATTTTTACATTTATGATACATTAAAAGCCTCTTTATTTTATTGAAAATAATTAGCATTTCATTACATGACTTTTTTTTTTTTACCAAGAAGGCTGTGGCTCACAACCTAGCCAGCCACAAATTTAATTTGAACTTTTTTCAAGAACTGATATTTAACTAGAATTAACTAGTTAAAATGTTGAGTTGTGCAAATCTGATATTTATGGCAAGGCAGGGCAATTTGAAACCAAGACCAGTTCTCAGCAATGCATTACCTGGTTATGAGCATAAAGCCTTAAGTATGTTCACTTCTGAGGAGTGGAAGAAAGTAATACAGTATGATGAGTCATCTTTGAATTTATTACTAAAACTAAACTTGGTTGGGGAAAGTCTTCAGCCCACATTGCCATCTGCTGCCAATGGTTTAACATGATGATGATGGATCTGTTACAGAAGGGACAGCCATCTTGTGGTAGTCTTTGGGTCTAATTAGTACTCTGCATGGTAGAATTACGGCCAATGAATACAAAGCCATTTTAGGCCATCAGTCACACCATATGATGGAAATGTTGTTTCCTCAACATGCTCCAAAATGGCAAGATGCTGCTTTACCATACACAATGCTAAATGGATTCATGCAGGGTGTTAATGCACATCATTGTAAAGTCAAACATCAATCACCAGATCTAAAAGGCATTGAAGCTTTATGAGATGCTCTTGAACAGAGAACATGCAGGATAACATTATACTTGTGTAATGGTATTCCAGTGGCCCAACTTGCCAGATTAATAAATACTGATATTGTTACATTATCCTGTCATATAATTTATGATTCAAAAAAGGATGCTGTAACTCAAGCATAGTTACCAATATAAGAGCACTGGGTAAAGTGATCAGCTCAGAAAGGATTAAAAGTTACATCTGGGTCCTTCAGCTTAACTGAAGAGAAGAGACAAAAAGAAACAGTTTCCATCTGCATTTCTTGTGATTTCTTGGTTTCTTCTCCTATTTGCACACAACTGTGCTCATGAAAATGTTTAAAAAACAGCAAATACAGGAGCAATATTTCAGTTTACCGAAAGGAAAAACCAGAATATAAATTTCAGGTCCAGAGTTCAGTTTGTAATGTTTTATCTTGGTTTGATAACTTCAACTGCAAAGCCATTTGCATTGGCTGGAGCAGTGCTGACAACTTGTTTTTATTTTCTTGGGCTGATACTGTGTTTTGGGAACAAATTAAATTGGTACTTTTGTGGAGGTGGAAGGGTAATTTGTGTTGGTTGTGACTAGGCTGCATCAGAAAGGCAGCTGTGCTGTTTCATCTTTGTGTCCCTGATTGTAATATTTGCATGTTCCACTCATATTCATCGTTTTTGCAATTGTTGTTGCTGTGGTGGTTTTGGTACACCCATATATAGTATAAACTAACACCACCAAACTGCCTCCAATACTCAATGGGCAAGTTTACTCAACATGGTTTTTTTTATTATTGAATATAACATTTAATTCAACATTGGCTCACCTGTAGATATGCTTTGAATGAATCATGCCATACATCTGTGTCATGCAGTTGAACATTTTAAAACTACATTAGCATTATGAATATGTGATACACTAGTTATGAGGCAAATTAAGTATGAACATAACATTTTTACAAGTTATGAGAATTCATATTCAGACCAAAATGGTGCATCAAAGACTACATTCAGCAAAAAAATGACAAAGATATGTCTTGCTGAATATTGCTACTCTCTGACATTTTTTCATACTTCTCCAGTGCAAGCTAACAATTTCCATGTGGTTAGAGCAAGTAAGAGTGTTGGAATTAGAGGATTATACAATTATTGTGATATACTGTTGACATAAAACATCATCACTCAGGCTCTGCCACCTGTACCCCTGACAACCATCCACCTACTTTTTTTCATCAATGCACAAGCTAGTTTCATAACAATAACTAAACAGTCATCATCTAGCCTCCCCCATATTTACACCTGACAACCATCCACCTACCCCACTCACCTATACACAAGCTTATTTTATAATAATAGCAACAAACAACTCCTTGCCTCCTCTGTCACTGTAATACTAATGTCAAAAACCCTTGCAAATACAGCCAGTGATCTCTTTTAAAGTTTTTTTTACCTGTTTTGTTGATAGATGAGAAATTATGAAAAAGATTGTGCAGTCATAAGAGGAAAAAAGTCATAACATTTCTAGATGTTCTGTCCACTGTATTTCTTCACCAATCACTGCATTCTGCCTCCTAAGCCTTACATTCTTACATTTGTAGGAGAAGCAAATTGATAACATTTGTGATTTTACAGCATTACATTTGTTTCATCAACATGGTGTCTTATTTTGTAATTAATTATGAAAATGTTTTAGAAAACTTGGCTACATGTTACTGTCCTTCATGGATTACTTCAACATTCAAATATCTCCTGTGAAGGCCCAGTAAAATGGTAATCATATTTAGAACTCCTCTCTCATTAGAGTATTATGGAAACATTTGCTATTTAGGATAATTTTTTGGATACATATTTACACCCAGAGTTTTATTTTGCCTTTAAGCTGAGGCAATGTTTACATTTTCAATATTGCTTTTCTGCAAGAAGAATTTTACTTTACAGTTTTGCAAAAACAACAGGTATAACTTCAGTCTGATTCAGAGCCATTGGAACACATAATTATAATTTCAATGAACCATTTTTGGCCTTTGCAGTAAATGGCTGATTATCATAATGCCACAAATATATTGAATTGAACCAAATCGTGCTGCCCATTCTCACACAACCATCCTCTACCGCATGCTGCTCCCTCCAACACTGTCCTGCCCACTACAACACTACTCTAAACTTTGCCCCACCCTCACCACTATCCTAGTCAGCTTAACCCCTTATATATATCATGAACGATCCGCTATGATTTGTCTGTGACCACACTTTTTAATGTTAGTATAATCCACTGCAGACATTATATGCTGCTGTACCCCTTTCTCACTCCCAAGGTAATCCATGTAATTATGATCATCTTTCAAGTGTACCTTGAAGTAATCTCTGATCACGAACTACAGTATGGTATATTTAGGATAAAGATGTCTGTTAAGAAAATAGGCAAATAATAACTTGTACTATTAATCTTTGACAGGACTATCCTGTTATCTTCAGCAGTAGCTGTGGGATAGTGGGTCTTTGTCATTTATGAATGCAAGTGGAAGATGAGAAATACCCGGAGCCATTTAGTTCAGATCTCCTGCACCCTCGTCACTCCCCTCTCTCTTTCTGATTAATAACTTGGGTGAAACTGCCACTCCTCCACCAGTGGAGATTAGCCAGCAGACTAATTCCCTCAGTAACCAGCCGCTTTGAAGTCTACTGCTGGGAATGAGTGCTCCTCGGCATGATTTACATAATCCCTCTACTGCTTTCGCATGAAGATATTCTATCTATATATAGCCCCAGATAGTGTGTGTGTGTGTGTGTGTGTATACGTGCATGTGCAAATAAATGTGTTTGCAGTGCATCTGTTGTGCAAATAATTGAACCTGACCAAGGACCTACATTCAAAAGCCCTATTGAACTATAGACTAAATGTCATCCAGTTATACTTAAAGAGACCAAACAGGGTACAGAACTCTCATCTCCATACGTCTGTATCCTTCCCTATTCTGTTTATACCTACTAGTAAGGTTTATAATTTCGAAAATCATTTCTGCCTCCAGGCAGGGCATTCAAAGATCCCTCTATCCTTGGTAATGGATAAGCATCCTAACTCATTTTCACAGTAAACTGCCAGCAATCTACACAAAGTTGAATAATGTCATTTTTTGCACAATCCATATTTCTGAAGAATAAGGACAGCAACTGGAGTGGACTATATCTTACACAAGTAGCTCTTGGATGTGTGCTTTAATCAGCTCACATTGGGAAGGGGGCAACTGCTGACAGCAGTAGTGTACTGGAACTTCATCCAACACTAGTATTTCATGTTTAATGACTGTTTTGCATCCAAGATTCCAGAAGGGCACTAAGAGCCAGTTTTTCCTGATATGACTAGGTGGGCCAGGTCAACACAAGATCTCGGGCTAACTCTCTACCCACCCTCACTGACTCAACAAGTTGCAGCCATTCTAATCCTCCTCCTTATTTGCATAACTGATAGGAAAGTTTGCTGACTGCATTTGGGTAATCTCTATCTTCCCCAACACTGTTTTGTCAACATTCCCCCACATTAATTACTGGCATGCTAACTTCTCCCCTATGTACAACAAGTAATTCATTAGAGACTCACTTAAATGGAGAGGGCCACTTACCTACCCACCACTTAGCATGGGCTCTAGAAGATCCAAGTGATGGTCAGCCCCATCCCTTGGTGAAAAACAGCTGCCACTATTTAATGGAACTGGCTTGGCTTTGTAAGGCAGGACCTGGTCCAACAGGAAAACTAACTTCATGTCCAGTCTTGAAAATGCAAATGTTGGTGCACACACAACATTTACATGTTTTTGCTGCAGTTTGAATCTCAGGAGAGCGAAACAAATCATTACCAAGCAGGCTAGCAGCTACTGATAATGTTCATTCCCAGCAAGCCTAGAACAGTCAAACTGTTTGAAGTTTAATAGTAGGGTCTTAGGGGTCCTTCACCACAAGAATGCCCATGTTTGGAAGAACCTTGCCAAGAAAAGTTCAGTTCCAAGTAACCCAGAAAGGGAATTTCCAGTCTATTAGTGGCATTTAGTTGGTACCAGCTGCACAGCTGTAGTTGTCCCTGAAAAGAAATTCTTGAAGACCTCCTGGAATAAGTTGATTAGCAATTTCGATGGCCTTGCGACTCAACCGCTCAAGTTTGTGAATCTTTAGCTTTTTTGATCATTATGGGTATTAAATCATAAACCAGGATACATTAAATGTTTAAACTAATTTGATATTTTAAAAAATGTGACAGTAAGGGCTTAATTTGTGCTGGATGCATCCAGCATCCTCCAGATCGGGATCAGAACCTGTTTTGCCTAATTCTGTAGCTTAGTCACATAAAATTTTATTTTATCCTTAATTTAGGAGGAAACCCCACATCTATTCTTCTAAGGGGGCCTGAATGTAGGCCTATGGAAATATATTTCAAGAAAATACTTGTGATATTATGTGTGGATATGATCACATCTCCTATGCCTCACTCTACATTGACATTTCATAGCATTAATGTGATAATTGAAAATTGTCACAAGTTTCCAGATCAAATTCATTCTTGATAGGGCAATGATGTGCAGTCTGATACTGTTTCTTAAATATTATTTCTGCTTCTGCTTCCACCAATGGTTACAGTATAGAACATTGCATTGAATGTGAATTATAGCACAAAGCTACCAAATGTTTGCACCTTGAATGTACCCCAGGTTTATGCCTCTACTGGACTGACTTGGCAGGCACTGTCATACTAAATTTTGCACAACATTGGTTGTGAAATGTAAAAACCAAATTCAAAATTTCTTGAATCCCATCCTCTACTTAGCACACAGTTATAAGTAGCCTCATCAAACAAACATTCTTTGAAAAAAAAAATCTGTAGTTTACCTTACAGTAATAATTTAAAATGTGCGCCAAATTTTAGCTTGATATTAATTTTATGCTTTTATGGAGAAAACCAATGTGTGAATGAAAATGAACCCCAGGGAAAGTATGTAGCTTGATCTACAATTGACATGTCAAACCCAATAGATCATATCAGCAAACAGAGAATGAAGAACCAGAAAAATCTCTCTTCAGTACATTTATTATTACTAATTTTACATTATATTGTCAAACAATACATTTATCCAGTGAATTCACAATTTCAGAGGATTTCCTCAGATCTGCATGCTTAGAGAATATTCAACATTCTGAGCATACAGATCTCCTTGGATTTCCGCAAAAATTTCATGTTTGAGCAGCTTATCATTTCTTTGCACTTTTTTAGAAGTCGGTATGTGAGCATCAGTGGATCCTATGCTTCATACATCAGGCTGATATATATATATATTTTTTTTTTTCCAGTATTTGGCTTATTATACATTCTTGTTGCTTTACCAGCACATCACGCAAACTCAGATAGTTCTTACATTTGCAGTGTATTACTGACAGGCATATGTTATCCAGTGCACAAAAAATTATCATATTATAAGACATACTACTGTACACAAGGATGAGTAGAAGTATTGCAGACATATGTTTCAGGCTAAGATAAGACCAAGAAGAATCACATGCTCAGCTGAGCTTAGAGATCTCATCTTTATTTTGTCATTACATATGTATGTATTTCAAAGGCAGCTCTGCAGTACATACAGGCTTGCTAATGCTAATCAAATGTTAATTCATGCAGGAAGGCTGCGGCTGGCTGCTGGCCTGGAATGAAGCGCATGTATAAGATACATACTGCACTGATTAAAATGTGTGTTCATTATTCTGCTTTGTACTTTTTCAAAGGGAAAGTGCAATTATCAGCAGAGGCAAAGAGATATGTGTGTGCGAGCAATGGACCTTATGTGTACATTGAGGAGGTGGGAATGGGGATAGAGGGAGTCCTTACATGGGACAATTCTCTCCATCAAGCCACACCTGTGAGAGTTAAAGCTTTCCACTTTACAGTGGATGCATGTAGACTGAAAAAATGCTGCGGAGTGACTAGGGGGCATATATGCTCTTAATGTGTCAGTAAGCTGTGAACAAACTCCCTCTAGAGGTCTTTGTTTACACTGTGAGGCAGATGCAGTATCAGCTTTTCTCAATTTTTTAGTCCCTAATCATTTGCTTCTGGCCCACTGCTGCACACTAATGCTTTAAAGACTGGTCCACACTGCTGTAATTCACATGCTCACTCGACCTGTTAATAATGATTGGTAAGGGTGTCTTGGTCATATACATTTGAAAACCTCCTTCCCACATAGTAATCCCCTTCCCTCCAACAATTTTAACTGTTTGTTGTCCTTGAATCATACATGATGTTAGTCGAAAATAGATGAATACATTATTTTGGTTATCAGTTGAAAGCGATGGGAAGAAAAATCTTCAGTGTGAGGTAATCCTTGTACGGTAATTAAGGTCCAATCATCATCATGTGCACTAATGAAAACATTGTCAGAATGCCTGCCAAAATAAACCTCGCCAAAGGAGAATTGTGGTTAATTAATTTATTTAAGAGCTTTTCATCTCAAATGATTTTATAACCAATTTAATGGGCTGTTTTATTTAAGTACACGGATATGTACTAAAGATTTACACACAATTTGCATCATTTAGAAGAGCGCCTGACATAATAATAAAGAAGCTTCCAGTATCCTCTAGGAAAAAAATATGAATGAAAATGATGTCTCTGCTCTCTATTCCAGCAGTGATCCTGCTTGTTTATGGGTTGGGTAATGACAGTTCTTACAGCTGTAGACATGTAGAGACAACATTTCAAAATCCCAGTAGAATGTTGTAACAGATGGATAAAAACAGAGGTGCTGGTTGAAATGCATTTTCTATATTATAGCTTAATAACAGCAATTATTTAAGAATAATTTATACCATTATACTATTCAATATATTGTAATAAATTCTCTAAAACATGTGGACTGTGACATTTTGTTAATTCTTTCACCCCATAGCATGAAAATCACTTCCAGGAAAATGAATTGCCTGTCTGATATAAACCGCTGCATATAACACGCTTCAAAAACTGAAATAATCCCATATAAATTTCATAATACTGTATTTATCTCTCTGGCTTTAGTCCTTGGCAAGCCAAAACCTCCCAAAGGCCAGTGAAACAGTGCACTGTAGCTACTGCACAAGGTCGACATACATGACTGATTCCACAGTACACAGGGGAATAGCCCTTCCAGATAATTCTATTAAAAAGCAAAGTCAAAAAACAGAAGCCACAGTCAGTACACTACAAGTATAAGTCTCTTGCACATATCTCAAAATATATCTTATGCTTACAACCTCCAACTTATGTGTAGTGTTTCTATGCCCCTTTACCCTGTGCAGATCATGATAGACCATGCCTAAAAAAATGTCCGGGATTTTTTTTTAAACAAAGGTATGTGTTGACTAGAATTAGTCTTTTGACATTATATTTGGACCTCCAAAAAGAATTTCACATTGACATGTGAGAATCTCATAGTCTAAATGTAATCCTTAGGAATTACAGGAGTTGCTACAGAGTGGGTTTGAAATTAATTGAACTGTAGAATACAGACAGTAACTGTAGGAGGAATCATATCAGGAAATGGTCTGGCAAGAAGTAAAGTTCTGCTGGGTGTTTGTTTGGGGCTTTTGCTCCTCCTTATCTTATTAAACAAAAACCAATAAAGATTACCGTCAATCTTTTTCATCCTTGTTGTGGAGATTCATACCAAAGAAGTTGCATTTGCAGAAGCAGAACTTAGGGTTTAACAAACACATTATAATGAATGTAAGTAATACAGGAGGGCTTCAAAAAGAACTCAAAAGTGGGGAGAAATCAGACAAGTTACATGAAACTTATGCACTTGGGAAAAAAGAATTTCCGACAGGTCCATTTAAAGGGAGGAACAAAATTGTGTGTTTGATTTGAAACATACATTTTCTAAATAAAAATTAATTCGGATTTAGCAATTATGCTGTATCAGTAAACAGGCCACCAGGCTACTGGGATATAAAGGATTGATTACACATCAAAGAGTATTGATTACATATCAAAGGGGACCCGTCTGTATGTGCTGTACTCCATTCTGTAGAATACTGCACAGACAGTGGTTAGCCATAACATGTTGGGCAGACAAATAGTTAGCTAAGCACAAATAGGTTAAAACTAGGCTACTTACACACAGCTAGCTATCCAATTAGTTACCCTATAATAAGGGTGCTATATTTGTGTGCTACAATTTGGCTAACCAACATAGCCCTTGAGGCTTGGCCAACAGCAATTTCCACTGTGATTCAGACATGGCTAGCCAGCTGGTGTGTCAGTTAGCGTCCGCATTTAAGTTAAGCTTGATATTTTGCTGGTTTATCAACAAATAATGGATGCAAACCTGTAGTACTCACTGCACAAGTGTAATGATAATGGTATGCTGATAGTGTGTTGTAGCCTATTGATATTATATTGTAGTGTACAAGTGTGCTACTGCAGCTGTGTATACAGAGTGACACTGCAATGCTAAACAGATATAATAATGCTGAATATCTGATTGATGCTTTTATGTGATAACATATCTAAAGTGATAACAATGCCAGTCAAGGCCTTTTTGCAGCTGCACTGTATGCTGGCAAGACAGCCTTTTTCCTTTTCAACAAATATTGATAATATAAACTAGCTTTCAGACAGCTTTCAGAGTGCCCTATAGTCAGCAGTTTAATAAAGCAGGTTTCACACAAATTCCATGTAATCATTTTAGCAGACCCCAGAGAGATGTGCTTTAGTGAATTTTTACACAGCAGAAGTCAATTAAGGGCACCATGGGCTCCCAGGCCCCTTTGCTCTGATGCAGAATGTAAAAATAGAATACCCTTGAGCTCTGTGCCATCTGACTCACCATTCATTTACTCTCTCAAACCCATTTTCATGTATTCAATACAGTACAACTGTCAATAATTTTCTCTTCAGCCTAATATTGTGGTCATGTTGATGTGAAAGTTGCATGTAAAAGAAAGTCTATTTTCAGTGGTAGGATGACCATTTTTGTGTGTTATGCGTATGTCTGTGTATTTGATTTATCTGTTTAGTGTAGTATCATTGAAGTTTTTGTCTAACGATATAACAAATACATTTAAATTGTATCTCATAAAATCTATTCTGTGAAGTTTCAAAAGTTAACTATGAGTGCACATTTTCTGCATTTATTTTCTTGTTTTCTGTCAGAAAAAAAATCGGACTGTACCGCAAGGGAATGGCACAGACCTGATAATGCCAGCGCAGCCAGGTGGTCATCCTAAGGCAGGTAATGAGTGTTTTTTTTCCTATAACCAGTGGTGAGAATGCTCCTTGTGGCCTCTCTTTGCTCTGTGTGTTGTTGGGAGAAAACACTGTGAAACTGCTGCTGGAGGTGAGTCTGGTGTGCCCTCTTTTAAACTTTAAGAAAGCCCTTAAACTTCTAATATACAGGACCCTATGACACAGTGCTTTTTGTCTTGTTTTGTAGTTGTGAATGATTACAAACCATAGTAAATTGTGATAATTTTGTACCAAAAGTGAATGTCAGCATTGGCCAGGTGGCTGCTACACATATGTGGTTGAAGAAATATTCAATGAGTTTGCCCATCACTACCCCCTACCCCATGGGCTAATTATTGCTGTGTCTCACCAATTAAGTGTTACATTTAAGCCATTTATTTGATGAAGAATTGCCACACCTTGCTTTGGGCCTAAACTGACAGCTGATTGAGTAGAGAACTAAAATACTGTACATAAAAGGGCAGTATTACACAGGACATGACTACAGCGGAGGAACTGTGTGGTATCCCACAGTCCAATAGACACCAAGTGCCACATTTATCAGTCTTTAGCTCAAATTAAAATTTTTGCACATGCAATGTCAGTGATTTCTTGCAAGTGAGCTACCTCAACCAATCACATGCTCTCTTAGTCCTTTTGCTCCAGCAAAAAAATTATGCATGTAATAAATGCGTTCATATGACATAACCCTGGTGGGTATGGCACCTTGACCTCGAAATCAAGTTCTCTAGTAAGAGTAGACACACTAGAACAAGTACATCTGTATGATGTTGTCATGGCCATCTGTATCACATTGGTTGGTAAGAAAGGCAATGAACTGTCTCCATAGCGATCAACCTATATTCCAAATGCAGAAAAACAAATTAATAATGGCCCCATGATTTGTGACTTTGAATATTTGACAGTGATAAAAGAATATAATGCATGTCTCTTGTCTGGACATCAGCTCATATCAAAATTAAATTTTTCCCAGCTCAAACTGTTGATGAACTGAACCTCCAGAAAAAAAATCTAGCCTGTTGAAAATATACAATTTTTATGGTTTTAAAATGTTCTTACCACATTTTAATACACTATTATTTTAATTGAAATTTGCTGCCTCCTCAAGCTTGCATTGAGATAATAATTTTATCTTTGATTCTTGAATTTGTTTGTATCAGAATAAAATGACCAGGCAGACTCTAACTTACAAAAATACTGAATTGAATAAACAGTATTAAAACAATTACTATATAACCTTCTCTCTCATATCAGATAGCTATTGACATGATATGGACATTAAATCATTTTACGTTACTGCAATGTGATATCAAATCACAGTATCATACATGGTCAAAAAAATCAATGATGATTATTGATGAAATTATGTTTCACAGCCTAGCGCAATGTTTTGCTTTCCTAAAAACAGTACAAATACCTTTGTGAACATCATGAAAATAGTGCTGAACAAATGTAGGGCATTTTGGATTTAAAGACCTAGTTTTTTGTCATATCTCTTCAGCCAGAATTAGCCTGTGAAGCCAAAAGCAGGAGCATTTGACAGATGTGGCCTTGCAAAGGCAAGATAAGCACACCAGACCTCGACCTTCCAGTAGCGCTACCCTACAGACCTGCCAATGAATGGATGATAAAGAAAACCAGGAACCAGCCCAATGGTTCATCCAATATGGCCTTCTGGAACATCCCCTGCTGCTGCTCTGTATGATTCCAAGTTGAATGCCTGGTGCACCTGTGCACTGTGGATGCGGCATGCCTTCTACAGGCTGAGAGCATTCATACTAAACACTGACCGGCTGATCGTGCATCTCTTTGGCAGGTCACTGAGCTGTCCATTTTGGGAACAGGGTGAGGAACCTGCCTTCTGTCCCCATTTAAGGTCTTGCAGCCTCATTTGCATCTGCACAGTCTCATATTTTGGAATACATTCAGACAGCTGCCCTCAGGTACTGCCAACTCAGACAAATGTTTCCGCGACCACATGGATGGACTAAACTTTTGAATTGCCAGATCTGTTGGCAGAACCCTTTCATTCTCCTTCAGAAAATCTCAATGTACTTGTACAATGTGAATTCAAGCAGACAAGAGCCAATGTTTTGGGGATAAGAATTACATTTTGATTAATGGGCAAATTATCATTTTCGAGTTCAATTGATACTATCCGTATTAATGATGTTTACAGTCCAACTGTTGTTTTAGGTTTTGATCTCTGGAATTAAATTTTTATATATTGTATCCGTGTTAGTCACTTTCAGAATGAAAGGGCTTGTCTGTATGATTATACATCTATGTGATAACAGCATCCTGTAAGGCGAAATGCAATACCTACTTAGTGTTCTTGGATGGCCAACCAATACAAACAAAGTCATGTAAGGATCAAGGGGGTTAAAATCAAAGGGAGTTGGTTAGCATGGTTAGCTTTTCCTGAATGATCATCTGGTCGCCTTCCTTTCCACACCTTTTGTTCCTGAGACTGAAGGAAACAGGGGTGTGAACCCAAAAGACTAGACTTGTGTGTGTGTTTGAGTGATTGAGATACTGTGTGAGGTGTGATATCTCTGACCTTTCCTGTGATGAACAGGGAGGAAGAGACTCTGTGCAGTCTCAAACCATTGATATGCAACAATGTCCATTTGTCTCCTTGTTAGCCAATCAGGGACAGGAGTTTGCATTTATTTTCAACATTTTATTTCAGGTTTGGGTTATTAGGCTTGTACCTACACCACACCACTTTTGTAATTGATCTGCCTTTATTTTACCTGGTATGTTTCATACTGTACACAAATTGCTTTTAACCTAAACTGTGAAAGTACGAGTCTTACTTTACAAGAAGGAAAAACCCAACAATCCAATGAACAAACATGCAACATGGAATGTTATCTTAAATGTAAGCTGTTGTCTCTATTAAGACCAGGTATGAAAGAAAAGTGACTGCACATGGATTCTAGGGGTAAATCTTTCACATGTGAAGACAGCAATATACACATAGTTTCTCTCTCACACAAACACAGAAATGTTCCCCTCACAGCACTCAGTGACTCAAACACATAAACACACACATACTGCATCATGCACACATATGGTACAACATAAAGGAGGCACATGTTAATCCTAGCTCTGAATTCAGATATTGCATCCTAGTGGCACGGAGATCAACTCAGCAATCAATTCCTTTCAATTTCCATGGCAACACAATTGGCAGAAGTCAGATTTTGCTGAAATCACTTTTTGTCATTTTATCAAGGACCACCTGCATAAACAAAACCTTGTTTACCTGGTCATTCATTGTCAATTACAATGGTCTAGACCATAGACCATAGAGAGGCCAAAGAAGAAAAGTTACTGGGACATAGAACAAGGAATAGACTAATAAGTATTCAGATGAAGATTACTCATTAAAGTTTTATAGCTGAAGTACTGCATGAAACAGCATAAATTTAATGACATACATAGTTTATGCATGAATGAATCTTAATTAAACCTGCTGGTGTGACTTGGTGTTGATACAGGGATATCATGATTTTTTAAAATCAAAAACCATATTGGGAAATATACAAGTTATCACATACAAATCATTATACTCAGTGGTTTACTTGTAAAAAAAATCAAGGGCCAAAAATGGTCAAACTCAGAGTGGAAGGATGGTGGTATATGCCTACATTTATATTCATGATTAATCATAAGAGAAAAAGACAAAAAATGTACTTGTACGTTATAATTATTAATACAAATACTATCAAAACTATCCAATGATTTGCAATATTATTATATATATATTAGAACAGCAATAATACTACTAGTTTTATTATTTTTCATTGTTATTCATTATAGCACAAACTAAATATAATGAAGAAGCACCCAGCCATTCGCAAGATGGTTTGTGCATTGCTGCAGCAGCTCAAATACAGAGTTAGTCTATGCACCTGAGATCAATAGTCAATTACACAGAGAGCAATCTGACTGGGGGCTTACATGATTTAAGAGTCTGTCGTGCTCACCATGAGGAGGGGAGGATTCTACCGCCACCTGGCTGAACGATGTTTAATGAAAGAATGGAGTAAATAAATTCCATTCTGCACAGCCGGATGTTTCATTTAGCTTCAAATACCTGTCCTGTGGAGTTTGTTTGCTCATGAACATGCCATCCAATACAGAGATAAAATGAGAGGAAGTGTGTATCATGTCATATCAGGTAATCTCAATTCAGCCTCCCACCATTGCACACATGCAAGCAACACACACAAGCTACCTTTGACTATACAGTGAGCACAGATGATGCGTCATGGTGTTGGATCTCTGCATCCTCAATATCACTAGGAATCCTTAAAATGAATTTAAAAACCTTGTGTCTATAAACACCCTAATTAAGAGGGAAACAGTTACTTTTTGTTTTTTTACTTTCTAAAAGGGTCTCAAAAAGGTTGCTGCAACAAGCAATCCCTTCAATTAACTTCTAAAATTTTCCAAAAAAGTACTCTTAGATCCCCTTAGGAAGGTCAGAATGTGATTATCTTTGTATTCCAATTGCTAATATGTTATTAGTATGCTTGAATACCTCTCACTTTACAGATAATCTGTTTAGAAGCCAAGGTAGTTACTGAATAAATTTAGGTTAAGCATTTTTGCCTCAGGGTGCAATGGCAGTGCCATACAAAAAATACCCTGCATCCTCAAATAAAACCTGCACCTGAACCAACAAAACCACTGTCTAAATATTGAAGAAATATCTCTCCTGGAGTGTGACATATTGACAGTTAAATAAGAATACAAAAGCAAGATTAAGCATGTTTAAAAATTATTACAAGAAGAAGGTTGAAGAAAAACTCATCAATTTAGATACAAGAGAGCCCCTTAAGGATTAATTCAGGCTTATTGCAATTATGTGCGGACATAAAAAATCTGAATTAAATGGGATGACCCCCTATACATTTCTAAATATTCACTCCAACAAGTAGTCCCTTAAGTTAACAAATAGTAAAATCTACAATATTAGAGAAGTGAGGTTAACTCTGTTTTAAAGTGTGTGAATATACTGAAGGGACAAGTCTTAAAAGAATGAACCTGTGAAATGGAATATGATTTCCCAAAACTTTTACAACAGTTTCTTTGTAACACTATTATCCTTGATTTATGGAAGGAGTCAACCATATCACTATAACAAGACCAATTCCAATGTTCAAAATTTATTCAGGCATTTCCTCACTAGTCAACTGAGTCCAACTACACTTACTATTTATATGCATCTGCCACCTCAACATGGATCCAAGCTTTTCAATTGAACATCCTCACTTCAAATGGTGTGGTCGGCACTCTGCTGTGTACACCATGGTCTGGTATATGAAGGCCACATGAGCTTCATAACATGTGTAGATGACATGACCCTGGTGCTGTGCCTGCAGGTGAGGTCAGGACTCACCTACTATCTCAACGTCATAGACAAGAGATGGGTCTGTACCTCCCCTGGAGGAAGTCCACCAGGGCCATGTCATCTGTATAGCTCTTAGTCAAAAGATCGAAAAAAATTACCAAGAGTCCATCGATAATTCAGAAGCAGTAGTTATGTTCCTTGCTGAAAAGCTAATGCTATCATGTGACTGAACAAGCTCCATCGCAACATTTTTGCTTGGGATTTTCCAAGTTTGCTACTTTTGGCAGGTGAACAGACGCCTAACTTGAGATATTAAGGGATAAACTTTTGATTAGAGTGATCCATAATATACACAAACATGCAAATTGTGAAAATAAAGGGATGTACACATTTTCTGAAAACTAAGCACTCATGCATAAGAAATCTTTATATTTATATTTTACAATAATAAAAAGTATTGACATGTGAAAATATCGTAAGTGACAAAAGTGTAGATGTAGCTAAGCCTTTCTGATGTAAATGAAGAATCCTTCTCTCTCTCTCTCTCTCTTTTGCTCTCATTTGGCTAATTGTCCAATCATATTCTTGTATCACACCCTTTCAGGCAGAAAGCAAATTGTAAATAATGACCAGTTACTCATCCTCTTTGTGTATTTCCGATGTCTCTCAATGTTCTTTTCATTAATCAGCTCAGTCTATTCATTCAGCTGTTTGTTTAGAAAGCAGAACAAAGGAGTGCTTTGAAAGTGTCTATTGCAGTGAAACACAAGAGTAAATTGTTGGATTGGTGAGAGTTGGCCTTTCAATGACAATCACTGTGCATTGTATTGACAACTGTTGTCCAAAGGATGAATTTGTTATAGAAAAAAACAACAACATGTGGCTTGGGATTCCATCAAATGCACCCTCCAAGAGAATATGCCATTTAATTGAACCAAACCTTACCAGAATAACACAGAGACAGATCTTGGCTAATGTTTTCTAAAGCACATTATAGAGACTGAAGGAAGAAGCGAAGTACTTGCAAATGGAAATTATGATTCCCTGAATGACTGACACCATGGTTTGATTGGTCAGGCTGTGGTAAAATATTTGCTTTTTCATTCTTAAATTGTTAATTTGGATTGAATGTTTGTAGCAAACCCAGCTCAATGTTTACATCTCGGTATAATGTCACACTGTGTTCTGAAAATATACATAGGAAAACAGATTTTTAAAACAACATGAATGAATACAGAAACAATAAATACATTATTTAAAAAAAATAAATGTTTATGTGGAAATGTAAGAAAAACTAAATTTACAATATTGTATTTGTTAATTATGTATATTATTTTGGTTGTACAGAAATCCATATCTTATCAAGAACAATATACTACATAATAAATTGAGCAAAACCCCAATCATTCATTGTAAAGTTATTTCATTACCCCAAACGTTTAAATCATGGAGTCAGGTCTCGTTTTCATTGTTGCTAACCACTTAAGTGGACAATTAAAGAAGTAGATTTCTACTTAGTACTGGTTCATTCTTGGGAACTAGCTGTTCATTTTGGGTCAACAATAAAAGCCAGCAGACCCTACTGCCCGCAGAACAATGTTACTCGCCTTTGAGCAACAGCAAACTCCAACAAATCTTACTCTTGTACTAAAGTGGTGCGTGAAAACTTTCCTTCAGTCAGTGTGCTAACAATAAAACATTTACCATAGTCAAAGCAAGATCATTTTGTGAATAAAACCTGGTAGATGTGGAACAATAGCAATCTAGCACAGTACTATGGCAGTTAAAACAATGCATTTGACCTAAGTAAAAGAGAAACATGAGATTTCCATGAGATTTTGTTTTTCAGGAATTTTGTTTGTTAGAGTGTAAATAGTTACAAGTTAAGTTTAGACTTGAAATAATTACGCTGCAATTAATTTGGAATGTTAGGCCAGAGGAAATTAGGCTGTGAATTTAAAGTCTTACACACAGACATAGGGTCTGTATCCTGGATGAAGGGAGCAGAGTTTGAGGTCTGACCCATTAAGATGATGTAAAGATGATGGGGCGAAACCCCTAATAGTAATGGAACTAGCACAGGGTCTCTAGGTATAGACTAGTGACCTTCCAGGTGGCCCTCCAGGTCCTGCTGACTCACCAGAGCCATAATCGATGACATCTACATGCTGATTACTATTTGTTTATTCATTTTTAATTTGGCTCTTGTAAACTGAGACCTAGTTTGTAAATTGGTTTAATTTTTGACAGTGTTGTAGCTGAGGTGGTTTTACAAGGCAACAGGGGTGCTCTCCCTGCCACTCTGGGTAAGACAGACCGAGAAGACTATGGGAAACTGAAAAAATATACAAATATAATTCTAGCTTTGTAATTAGGAGCAGGTATACTGTAAACACTGTCTGAGTAAAGGGAAAAAAACAAAGGTTGGGTCTTTTATGCTTCCTTATGTGTCAGTCAGCGGCAGACTGGCCATCTGGCAGGGTAGGAAAATGGCAGAAGGGCTGCCCAACCATGGGTCACTTAGGCTGCTCAGAATGGATGACTACTCTGATCTAAAAAAATAAAATAATAAAAGGATTTTTATTCAAAATAACATGTCAGTGGTCCAAAAAATGTATGATGACACTTATATTTGTAGTTTTTGACATATACACATTAATTTTCCCCTTGTTGCTATGAAACATAGCTGGTCAAGTGAAGTGTCATAGATGAAATGAATGAAGCAAAGAATCAGGATACCAAACAACAAAAGGGGGGTCATAGAAAAGACAGAAAAAAACAAATTACACGTTTATTTTCAAAACAGGCCATCGCCAGGGACTCAGTAGGTGTTACTAGCAGTAATGTCCCTGACAGTGCTGCTTCTGTTCGCACTAACATTTGCATCAGTGGTGACACAACATCGAAGTTAAACCAACAAGAGGCAGATGAACTGGACTTGCTGTAATTGTGGCTGAATTCATGCTGTTATTTTCTCTCGCTACAGCTGAACTTGTTGGCTCGTGCTTACCACACAGTTGGTTTGCGCTACAAACTCTTTTAACCCTCTCCTGCACACAAGTGTCATGTGAAAGATTTCTCTGCAGTGCAGTTCATCAAGCATTGCCTCTGGCGCTGAAGGTTACAGGACAATTTGGAGCCCTTCATGCTGAAAAAAGAAAATCTAATGAAGCTTGACTCCAACAATGTGATTAACAGAGTTGCAGAGAAAAGATTCCTATGTACGTGAAGGTAAGGCCCATTTTTTATATACTGTAGCTGTGTGGTGCTCTTCATGTTTTGCTGAAGCTGGTGTATTCACTGTGGTGCAGTGCTCTTCATACTTTGGTGAAGTTTTTGTTATTCACTGTGGATGACAAATGCATAAACAATGAGTATAAATCTCAACACTACACAAGTGCCATACATCTCTTGACTACTGCAGCCAAGGCAAGCCAGTGATTAGGATGTGAAACTAATAGTGATTTTTTGAGTTCTACTTGCTGAGATTCCCGGGTGTTAGCAGAAGACAAGGGAACAAGTTGCAACTCAAACCACTCAAAATCACAAACCAAAGCCATGTTAGAGAGGACAGATAGATATGACCCTGTCTCACTGTGTCTCCAAAGCAATGTGTATATAAAAGAGACATCCCTGGCTAGGTGAACAAGTGAACACTGACAGAGTGAAGGGCTGGAGGACATTGACATGCTAGATTATTATGAGGTAGGACACAGTGGGGTGGGTAAGCATTAGTTGATGAAATGAATGAAAGCGATATTTGGCAAAAATGTGAAACTCAAATGAGTTCTCATTACCCTAAAAGGGATCCTACCAGACAGTTTTGCTGCAGAGAAATCTAAAAGAGAGTTTGTTTGAAACCAGGGTTATACTTTTAAAAATAGGGCAAGAAATTATTCTACAAAATGAGGTGTGACAGAACAGGATGAAAGAAGAGAGAATTGTGAGAGGATCAAGAAGTGGTGAATAATAACTGAACAAGGAAAGGCTAGAAAAGGAAAGTAGTTATTTAGAGTACAACGGAAATGTTGTTGCTTTCATTTGTAATACATACTCAACTTTCGAAGTGCATGTTGTACCAATATGTCTCTGACCCAGTTTAGAGAGACATTTTAGTGTTTGTTCTGACAGTAAATAGAATATGACAGTACTTGCAGGGGGCCACATTTGGATGTGACTTTGCTCGTGTGTTGAATAAGCAGTTTCAGAGCCTGGGAGCGGTGAGCAGGGACAAATGTGCTGAGGTGGGGAACACGGCCTGAGCTATGGCAACTGCTCCCTGCCCTTACAACCCCTCCCCCAAAGGCACAAAGGTCTGCCATTGGAGGGAGGGACTTAATGATCTGTCATCCAAAAAGGCAGAAGGTCACTGCTCCTCAATCAAACTCCATAATGTAGACTCTTGAGGACTCACAAGAACAGGGGAGTAGCGATGGGAGGAAATACAGATGGTGCCATGAATTCATGTGGGACTTCAGAGCAGTTTTAGTGTCCAGATTTCAGGCTTTAGAAGGTCAAATTACATTGGCAGATGGCAAAATTGCAAGTCAATATTGAAAGGTGAGGTTTAATGTTTTAACAAAACGTCTACCACAGCTTTATGCTCATACACAGAATATCTATGATCAGTAGCTCAGCAGCCCCCCCTCCCCCTCCCCATATGACTGCTATTGTTAAAGAATGACAATCATCTAAAGTGCTTTGCCAGTGTGTAGATAGGCTCCATCATTGGACTGTAGCCACAAATAACTGGCTGCACCATCATCAGGATATCGTTGGAAAAGGATTAAATCACTTTGAGGACATGCCTGTCTCACTGCTCTCCTCTGGTCAGTCAGATGCCCACATTGTGCCTGTACAAAGCTGCACATGAACTTGCCTTCCCCCTGCTCATGGCTATGCAAGCTCAACTTGTGGACTGCAATGTGAAAAGAAGCAGCAACTACCATCATGTGTTTCAGAGGAGAGCACATATATGTCTGCACCCTCTCATATTTACAGCCGATATTGTAGCAGTGAATGCAGCTTCTGTTTATCATTGGGAATACTAAAAACTAGCATCTTGTTCAAACCATCATCTAAAAGGTTTTACAGTGGGACCAGAAACAAACATTCAACAACAAGTCAGCTACAGGAAAAGAGATGATTACTTGCAAAATATGAATAATTTTATGAGAAAACAGGCTTTGTAAGATTTTCAAACACTCGTGCTTGATAAATATGGATAACAGAATAGGCCAGATTTATCAAAGCCTTTAGCGCATGTGCAATTTTATTCACATGATAATTTAGTGACATCATTTGTCGTTTGTGATTGGAGCAAACAAAAAACCTCATCCAATCACATGGTCTCTGTGCACCTGTTTGCACCAACAATACAGTTGTGCATGTAGAAAATGCTTTAGTAAATCAAGCCCATTATTTTTATACAGAGTGAGCCTTGTGGCAGTCTATTCATAGTCTCTGTATTTACACATTATCTTTGCTTAAGCATGCAGTGCAACATAACTTCACAAGCTATAATCATATTCCTAGATAACCCAGTTTCATTTCTGTTTCTGGATGCTGAGATAGGTTCTGACAGCATTTCTACCCTATGTCACTTCTTTCTCTGTGCAAGCACTATAAGTTCAACTCCTTTTTGATATTGAGTCATCTTGATTGCTCCTCCAAAACAGTAGATTGTTTTTGAATCCTGTATTTAGGTGAAATGAGGAAGTTATGCCATACGAAGAAACATGCACAAAACCTTAAAAAATATGATGGCCACAGAAAATTTTGCCATACAGATGTGCTTCTATGAGTTTCAGAATTTCAGAATTTTCTATTAGTACAGTTAGAGTTGCTTGGAGCCCAAGAAAGGGATTGTACTTCCCTCTAATAGAAGTTCCGTGGATACTGGAAAGAATGGGGAAAGCATTTTTCAAAAAGACAGAATAGATGGGTTTGGGTGCATGGTAGTTTTATACCTTTTGTTGTGTATATCTTTTTACACAGTTTAATCATATTTTGGGAGTTTTTCTCAAGACAAATGACTGGTTCTGCATTATATCCTGTTCTATTACCAGCAGACAGCCAGGGGTTATTCAGTCCACTTCAGAAATGTGCTATACAGGACCCCCCTGGACCATTGAAAAAGATGAAATGTCATGGAATATATATTCTGTGAAAGGCACATTTCTACTCATATTTTTGTAGAGAAACATATCTTGTCAAATGCACAAGAGATTGCTACACCAAATTCAGAGGAAGTGTCGAAGAGATCTGCAACACTCACTTCCCAGCAAGGAGTCCCCAGCACAAGTGTAAAGATAAATCTTTCTTGTAATCTGACTTTTTGATTATGTGATAAGATATTACGCAAAATGTTATGACTGTCAAGGCCAATTTGCCGACATTTACATCTTGAACATATAATTTTGTTTCACACAGTAAAGACACTTTCATCTCCTCTGAGCATCATGAGAAAGCACTGAAGTTTGTTTGCTCGCCCTGAGCCCATTGAGATATACAGATAACACAGGGATTTAGTGCTTTAATGTAGCCAACACTTTGAAATGATTTAGGCCTAATTGATTCTACAAATTTATATTAAATTATATGCTTAGCAACATTCTCAAGCTTGATTGGACTACAGATAATGTTACAAAATGAGAAAATTATGAGAAACCTTTTGGATTTCCTGGCAATGGTTTATTCAGGTAATTTATATTTATTTTAGTCAAGCACAATTAAAAGAGGCACTGTGACACACTCCTCACAGATTATACTCTTGCTGCTCCATTGTGTGTAACTGAAGTTTTGGTTGTCACTGGAAATATCTCCATGCAACATCTGGCCACAGTGTAAAGGGAAATTTGATGTTGGAAAGTGAATTTCCCACTAGCTTTGGTGAAACGATTCCAGAAGAGGTTTTTTTTCATAGAAAAAGATGCTGTAAACGATGGACCCTAACTCTTGTCTTGTTCAGTGCTGGCTGGGTTTTTGGATGCCTCAGCATTACAAGAAATTTTAAATAACTAACTGGCTAAACTGGCTATCAAAACATCTCATTTCAAAGGCCTTGACTGGCTGCCAACTCTGTGGCATTAACACTGCTTGCCAAAACTGTCTCACCTTTGAATCTGGAAGAAGATTTATGCTCAAACTGAGTCAGCCTAGATTTGTAAATCAGATAAGTTGTGAATTTGCACAATAATGTTCCTCTTCCATCCTCTCCCCTTCCTTAGATCTCTGAATTAAGCCCTAGTGGATCCAGGCCTAACCATTGTGTTGAGGCCTGCTGTCCTTTACACAACTTACACACAACACAACTGGCTTCTATAACAAGGGTAACCTCTTAGAAAAGTACCAGTTGCTGTGTCCAGAAGTTTGTTCCAGTAGAGACCTTTACCAGCAGGCTTTTTTTTTATGATTTTAGTCATTGTATCAATGTCATTGTGGTGCTGAAGGACTGCATCCAGCCATGTGGCCATCGCACACTGGACAACTTAACCAATTCCTGTGAAGGACTAGTTGGAAACAGTATTTCCCATTAATTCTATTTTATGGTAAAAACCTTAAATACAGTATTTCTATACAAATTCTACCATCTTTTTATTCTAAGTCATGCTCAAATGATAGAATGACATCATATTAAAGGTATTTATGGACTCCTAAAGCCAAATTAAGGGGCATTAAAGATTTTATATCTAAAAGAGCAAAACCATGATTCCATATCTCAGGTGGGAAATGCAAAACTGCAGAATCACACCTCCCCACCACAGCTGTGAAGTATAATGGGCAGGGAACTGGTCTCGTAACTCAGTGGTTGCAGGTTTGTGTCCCAGCTAGGATACAGTTATTGTACCCTTAAAGAGAATATTTAGCCTGAATTGTTTGGGGAATATCCAGTCTTATAAATGCATAGTGTGTAATATGTAAACAGTGAGTCACTCTGGATAAGGGTATATGCTAAATACCTGAATGCAGATTGCTTTTTCCTAGGTACACAGAAGATAATAGCAACTGTGGACCTTATATTTTAACATAAGCAGTGAGCATGAAGCATTTTTGTCAGTGTTTGCAGACCCTTATTCTTTGCAGATAAAACTCAGATATTCATCTGCATGTTCATTGGAAAATGGGAAAATTTGGCCCTTTTTCCACATGCAAACAAACTGAATCCCAATGACTTCTCCAACGCTCCCTCCACCTCAAGAAGATTTGCACTGTGGATGAATCATTTATGCCACTAACCCTGTCACAATCTTTTACTCATTCTCTGTATGACACATGTCTGTGGAACAAAAGAGAAAGTTTGAATACTGCTTTTCAAGGCTTCATCTGACCTTATTTAACTTTCCCAAAAAGACATGTCTTTGTATGAAAAGGGCTTTTGATGTGCTTCCATTTTCAGTTAATATGGTAAAGATGGTGTCAAGTAATTTTTGTTCCCCATGTAAGACAAAGCCCCATTGCTAGTTGCATAAAAACCTCAAAAAAAAAAGAGCACAGAGCAGGCTTGTCAACTGTCAAAACAGTGACAGGAATGGTTCCTAACCTTTTCATACCATGGGAAATGTCAGTAACAGCAACATACAAGGGTTTGCTTCAGATGTGCAAGACCAATGTCATCCTCATTGTCTTGGCGTAGCCGTAATGTTGTTCTGTGAAATATTAAGCAGACCTAAGGGCGTCTCGTCATGACACGGGGATCATGCTTTAGAGAGGGCCATAAACATAAGAGCAGCTTTAGCAGGAGTATGTCACTGGGGTAATGAGCCTGTGGGTAAGGGTTACATCTTTATTAAACTTTATGACTGCACTGGGAATGTGTATGGCGTGGCTGCCAGAGCACAGAGTCAGGCTGGTGACAAATTCAGATTAGCACAGGCATGGCTGCTACAAAAACGCTAATAGAATCAGAGCTATAGCGGCAGAGGCCTTCCACAGACACACATTAAATTAGAGCTACTGTAAAGCTGTAATGGCTGGCACAAATGTTCATGAAACTGGAGCGATGGCTATGGTATTCATCCACAGACACACAATGAATCAGAACTTTGGCAATTTGAGCTGTGCACAGACACACAATACATCAGAGTTATATCTGTGCAGAGAGTTCCCCAGTCTTGTGCCCAGACATGGCTGTAGCCCAGCCATAACTTCATACAGATGGAGTTGCAGGAAAATCATAAATAAACACATACACATAAACATGCACACAGCTTGACATGGTGACAGATGAAGGGGAAACATCCATTGCTTTCTCTCAAACAATCCCTTATGGCAGCTCTCTACCAGCCAAGTTACAGTCAAACCTGCAGTCCCATTTCAATTTAAACTCAGTTTCAAAGAAAGTTTGGTGACTTGAGCTAATGACGGATGAAAACATAGTGCTTTGAGTAGATCTGCAATTATATAAGATGTGTTGTGCTGAACATATGTAAACGCTCGGGAGAAGGAGCGACAGATGGAGAGGCAGTCCCTGCAGGCTGTCTGTATGTGAAAAAAAGAAGTTGGGTCCTTCACTGGGGTGCTCTGAGGATCTGCTCTCTCCTCAACCCTTCATTAGATTGCATAGTACCTTATCCAGACAACTAAAACTCTGTAATTTCTTGAGACCAAAAAAACAAAATTTAGAATGACAAAAAAGAATTTACAACACTGAAATGACAAAAATTTATCATCAAACTCTTACTTGACCTGAGTAATGAAAACACTTTCCGGCACACTGCTTTAAAAAATTGTAGTCTGTGTATGGCCTCATTTCAGATAAACATGCTCACCACTAAAGGCCACAGGTCAGAGGTAGTGTGATGGGAGGATTTTTGTATGTGCAGTATAAAATAAACAAAGATAATTTTATAGCGCTATAAGTTATCTTGGAGTAAGTGAAGATGTACACAATAGGCTGTGTACATTATACAAGTTATTGTGAGTTAGTCAATTCTGTGTTTATTTCCTATTTTTTCATGACTAATATTGCAGACAATGCCACTTCTCCTGCATGGAATTATCAAATTAGTGGGTGATAATTGTGAAAATGATTCAAATTCTTTACTCATAAAAATCTTGTCACATACATCAATTCTCATTAATATTCAGAGCTAAGCAAAACCTATGAAGTGTGAATTTAATGAAAATAGTCTCTTAATCCAGGGGTTCTGAACATATGCATGTTGTCCTTTGATGTTTGGCACTCTGAGTACTGGACACTGTACTGAAACTCCAGACTTCACAAACTTGTCTATTTGATTTAAATCAGTGATATTAATCATCAGTTAAACTAGTGAATCTGTTTCCAGGAAAAAGCAATCTGATGGACTAACCTTAGTCAAAATATAAAACTCACAATTACATTAAAAAATCAGACATGAGCATCATGCCTGCCCTTTATGACAGAAATCTAATGTTTTCATTGACCAGCCGAGCTTATATTGCAAATTCAGTTGTCAAGCATACAAAAGCCACTTAATTTAGTGGCATTTATCAAAGTTTCGTCTCTCATCAATGTAACCAGTAGTTTAATTTTACATTACTCATATGTCATTCTGTTTTGTGCCATAAGGTATATTTTTAATATTATATGATACAAATCATACTGTTAGTTGTGTTTGTCATTACACCATCGTCTGCACAGAATAAACATACAATCCCAAGTATGCAAGAGAATCAAGACCTCAAAACTTAAATCCCATCTGAACTCTAAAAAAACCCCTCTGTATGTCAATGTAAAACTCTGGTCCACAAATTCTGTGTGCAAAAGAGGGGGACTTCCCCGAATTGTCCTCTCGATGCATACATAATTACTTTACAATCACAGGAGAACGAGAGAAAGTCCACAGGCCTTTTCATATTTTTATTTAATAAAATAAAATAAGATATAAAATACCTTACTGAGGTTATTGTAGTACTATTTTCTGAACAAACATAATGTATACTCCTATCATAGTTATATTGGGAAAGCTAATTTTATATATGAACAATTATTGTGCTCTTATAACTAGCTTTACCTCAAGCAATAATGTATCAAGTGCAAACAGCAGTAGCCTCTGTAGCAAACCACATGGAGAATAAAATAGAAGCATCTGGAAGCATTCTAAAGAAATACCAAAATGTATTCTTATAGCTTATATGTACATTCATTCAAGCTAAAAGAAATCACATGTTATGAAAGGGGACCTAGACCCCTAAGCATGTAATCTCATTAGTAAATAGATTAAATGAATGCAGGTGCCCATGTGATGGAGTTAGCAGAAGGTTTGTCTAAATATGTGTGCATTACCTGAATAATTTCAGTCAGTGTTTAATTGTAAGTGATTAAATAATGTGGTGAGAGGGAAGAAAAGGACATTCCAATATACTTAAGCCTTCACTTCGACACAGACATGGAACACATTCAGACACAGGTAATGACTTTCAAAAGGTACTCAGGGGAAGCAGCAAAGCAACATTTTGTGCTGCAAACTTGCAATGAATTAAAGTGCAAACTTCTGCTTTTATAGCTCATATAACCTGTCAAAACTCATAAATGTCAGATCTGCAATCAGACTTCCTTAGCTTAAATTACCCCATTGAGAAAAGATCTCTTTGCCCAGTATAATTGTAGTCAAATCTAAGCAAGTATACTCCAACCAGGAGACTTGTGTTCCCATCAAAGAAGGCCTTTTAATCTGCCACTCAGTAAAAGGAAATGCTTTTCACCACATAGCTGTAAACCTCAGAGAGCTATCACTATTACAATAGTGCAATCATTAATTTATGAAACATATCTTTTTATAACTCCTCTAGAATGGCTGCCAGTTTCTTTGTGGGTCCAAACAATTCACTTCCCACAAATGTGTTTGTGTGTGAAATTGCCACTATTATATCCTTCATTTAAGATCCCTCAATCTGCCAAAATGGCTGACTGACAGCAGCATGTGGCATCATAGAGACTGAGATGGTCAGAAATATATCAGGGTGATTCAATGGCTGGAGGCGGCGGGGCCTCCTCTGGTCTGTCATTTCATTAACTAAAGATTCTGGAACACTTATAATGAGTGTCAGACGTACACAGTCACACGTATTTAAGGCTTATGGGTCAACGGGACCCATGGTGCTTCTGTAAATCATACATTTCCAACAAATACAGAAATTGATGTTTTGAATGAGCATTATGGCAAATGGAAACATACCAACTGTTAAAAACCTGCATTAGAATCATCCATTATCACAAGCAAATGATTTATTTTGTTTTCACCAAATGTGTATTACATGGTGCCACGTTTCCTGACAGAGACGCATATGAAAGTACCTGTTAAATTTAATTTTGGTCTTTTTTGAAAAAATAAAGCAATGAGAAATGTGCAGCAACATGTCAAACCCAAATCCTTTTTTGCTCTGTTTTTCTCATCTATCTGTGTCTAATAGAGACCTTATAAACAGAGGGTGCGGACACATCATCAAGGCAATAATTTCTTTTATACATTATGTGCTGAAACACATAGCAGCCTGCAAATAGCATGGCCCTCCGGGACTGTAGTGTGACATCCCCGTTTTTAAGTGATGCTAAGAGAGTGGGTGAATATTGGTTTTCAGTAATGACAAGAGTAATACTGCCCCCCAGAGGGGGAATTGCATATCTCTGGGTCTCATAAAGGAGGCCCTGAATTCTCTCAAGTAGTTTTAATCTAGAGAATACAGAGCCTAGAGTTAGATGAAACGTAACCGTAATGTTAACACAAAACAATAGACTTATATTATCATTTATTAGCTAATAAGGATGCATGTCCTCCTTTGCCCTCAGAAGTGTTGCTTCTTAAAATGAAATGCTTTGAACTTTTTCTCATGGGATATTTGATCATTCTTCTCCAGAAGATAAGCCTTCAATTGCTTGAGAGATGTCCACATGTTTAAAAAGAGTAAAAGAAACACAAAAGATCAGATTACTTTCCTCCCTTGTTTAGAATTTCAAGTTTTTTTCCTCATTAAACAAATAGCTTCTCAGCTACACTACCAGCTGCTTTAAGTTTTGAACTATTTCTTCTGTGGTTTTTGGTAACTATTCTGGTATGTGTCTGTCTGTTCTATTGGTTAGCTTTGGCTCACAACCACGGTTCCTCTTCTCAGGCGGTTTTTTTTCTTTGGTATATGCTACCATGATATTTAAGAGTGTTGCTTCTGACACAAAATACATTTTCATGTGATTAACATACCTGCCATTTGGGCACAAACTATCTGATCTGTTGAAAAGTTGTTAGATCCCTCACATTGCTGTGCAAATGCCCTTTATAGCAGAAACACAAGAGTAATTATTATTGACAAGAACTGAAAGCTGTGCATAGACTCCTTTAACTCTGACTTAATTACATCAAAATTTGAGTCCCTTTCCATTTGGCTTTTCCATTTTTTCTGAAAAAACTTGTTAATTGAACTTACTATTAGCCAGTTCAGCCAAAACTTTGTCTGTGAATATTAAGGTACTGGCATGTAAATATATTCAAAGAGTATTTTATAATGCCATTTGATCTTACCTCTGAAGATGAGAATATAATTTTCTCCATGAAGATCGCCATGGTAACACATCCTTGAAAATTCAAAACTGAAATGGGTAGGCCTCTGAGAAATCAAGCCTCCCCAACAAATCTAGACAGCTGTCTTACAGCAACAGTTAATAATTAAATCTGTAGATGTTAATTTGAAAAGCTGTGATGCCATGATCAGACAGTCTGGTTCGAGAGATGTGAATTCAATACAAGAAAGCCTTAAAATTATTGCTTGCGTCGGAATTTGAGAATTTCCGTAATCATCAAATATTCTCAATTGAACATCACAGAAGACAACACACAGGGGCGTCACCAGACTCTATTTAATGGGGCCCATTGCCCAGTAATAATTTGTTGTGTCCCAGTAATTGATCATGAAATGTAGTCGTTTTTGCAATTTATCATAAATTGCAAGTGTGAAAATGTGAGCACTGGAGGCCCGTGCCCCAGCAGGGCTTCAAGTCTGGCAACATCCCTGACAATATAGATTTATTTTTTTACTTTAAAATAAGGTCATGGCACTCCCATTATCAGCCAGTAAATAGTAAGAAGGGAAAGAGCGATAAGGAGAGATGTCATACATTGTAATAACAAAAAAAAAAACTAGATATTTGAAAGTTAAAAAATATTTTGTAACATTGCGGTGTCAAGAGAGAAGACGCCTAATCTGTTCTTCTCCTTTCATGCCTTTCATCATTAGAGGCAAAATCCTGCAAACAGTTCCTCTGGCCCCATGTGTCCTCCTGATATTTCCCCTTTCCTTTAGGGACACACTATGGAGCTACTTCTTGCCAATGAATGAGGAAGGACTTCACAGAAGTGCAAATCCAACTCATGCACAGCAAATAGCAGATTTCATTGAGAAATCTACCATGATCTGACAAAACTAATAATTTTTTTGGGACACACCTTTTGGGGTGCAGTGATTCACACTGGTGATGGGCTGTGGCTCCTGCTTTAGCACAGCATAAGCTGGCTATGTTTATTATAGAGACTACTGCCTTTCAGCACTTCCTGACGCTGTTGTTCACTGGAACCTAACATTTTTTTTTAATGGATACTTTGTACATAAGCAATATGAAAATTACATGCTTCCATGACATCAACAGCTGATCAAAACCACACCACAGCACAGTCAACATTGTTTTACCATGAGTGTGCTTTCACAAAGCTTTATTTCAGAAAAACTGTTTACAAAAAAACTACATTTATACCAAGTACTGGTGCCAAGTCAGTTATATTAGGTTTTAAAAAAGGAAGGAAATGTGACCTGAGAGCATTAGATGTAATTTCTGATTTTGTACTAACGTGGGAGCAATTAGCTGAAGGAGAAGAGAAACATCAATTTTCCTTTAAAGCAGATGTCAGTAGTTTGGAATGGGTTTTTAATCATCACAATGGCTCCATTTATAATTGCCTTTTAATCTGGCATGTATCCCATTTCTTGTTGCATTATGTGTGTTTTGCATGATTGTCGGTTAACAAAAAATCAAATTTTATTCACTCCTGAAGGTAGTACAGATTGTCTGTCACCACCATGTTACTGATGTATATAAGTTCAAAGGCATTGTGTTACAGAGATGATAGCCAGGTCAGATAATACTGATAGCTCACATGCTGATACAATCTACATTTCACATTCACATAGAGAAACATTCTATATTTCATGCATTTTTAATCAATTTTTTGATTGAACAAGGTTCCAGTGCAGCTACTATGAACTGCTGGTGGAATATTGAGTTAGGTGACTTCACAGAAATCCTGGTGTATGCAGACATGGATATTGCAGAGTTTTTTCCTTGGTGTTTTGAACCACCATGAATGAATGTAATACGTAGCCAATGTACAACTGATGTGGACACAGTCACTGTGCTATCCATTATAAGGAAATGGCTTACTACCCAGTTCATACTCTGTTAATGTCAATTAAGAGGCAAGGGTACTCCCATACACAGCAACACATTTCAAATGATTTTTGTGATGATTTTTTCCTCCACTGAAATACAGTTTCCCTTGAATTTGCAGTGGAGCCTTAATTTTTTGTATTGTCTTAAGGAAGAACTTTTTGTATCGACCCACAAACAGCACTATCAGTATCACTGGATAAGCCCTTTAGCGATAAAGTAGGAAAAACTTACAAGACAGAATGGCACATTTATGTCGAAAACAGTCAGGCAGTGTGTGGTACTGGCACACTCGCTGTTACATAGAGATTACCACAAACCAGAAACATGCCATGTGTGGAAGATTATGTATTGTTTTTTTTTTTTTGCCTGTATATTATAAGTCAGGAATTATAAGTATATGCTACACATGTCATGGTATTGATGTAATCAATAATTTAATCATTCTACTATCTACTACTATCTATTCAGATATCTTCTATAAAAAAGACACATGACTAGGATGTGACATATGGAAGTTCAGATCATTACACTGTAAAAATGAAATTTTGAATGCTAATAAACAATGCATTCTTTGTGTGTAGTTACTGACATCTGACATTTCTGACAACGCAAGGAATTCATGTAAATAATTTATGTAAAGGATCTGGATCATTTATTGATTTGAAATGTTTCTTGTAATAGCTTTGCTTTGATACAAAATGAACTATTCTTGAAGAGCACAGTTTAATTTAGTCAGCATTCAAACCAGCAATAAGTGGAAACTCAATAGGACATTAAGATTAACAGGTCCTTTACTGTGGATTATTTTTTGTGTTTTTGTGACAGAGGTAAGAAAATATTTCATGTACTATGTATGTACTATTTTTTGTGCAAATAGGAGCAGACAATTCAGTGAAATTGGCAACCCACCCCAGTGCAATTATAATTGCTGTTATCTAATTAAAGAATGAAGTCAGACCCACTTTGTAACTTCCATTTGCTGTTTTAATCAAAAATTGTATCGTCTAACTTGCAGAATTTATGTGCTGGAATGTTCATAATTTACAATGGTATGAACATCAGTTATAATCGTTCTGTACATGGAATCTTAACTAAATATTTTAAAATAAGTACCTCTGCAGATGTCACTATTAATCCATCATTTAGCTTGAATTTGTAAGGTATGCATTGTACCCATTCATTTACGCAGCAATTTTACATCAAAGAGGAGTCTGAACCTCATACTTTCTGGTAAATTACACGTTCCAAACCAAAATGTGTTTGAATTCATTTTAATATTCTGTCTACAAAAGAAGACCCATTAAATCCAAACCTGAGTGCAGGAAAAAGAAAATGATTCACTAAATTATTTCACAAAAATGAAAAAAAAAATTAGTTTTTTGAAGATCACTTCATGAGTCAAAGTTGTCTTGTCTTTCATTACTCGCATATATTTACTGTGCATGCTCAGTGTGTACCTGCTCCCTGTTAGGTATTGGCAGCAGTCACTTGGCATGGAACTAACCTACAATGTAGACAGGACTAGGCAAAGGCAGGGGAGAACTGGGCTATAGTTTTTATCCCTGTCATCTGGCTTTAGAGCTTCTCTGACCCTCCCAAGTGGAAACAGTCATGATTGCTGTGGCTGTTAGGTACCAGCGCTTCCAAAGCAACTTAAATTCTTTTGGATGAACAGGGAACAGCATATGACAGGCTTAATCCTTGTTTTTTTAAATTTGTAACAAGTTTCATTAGAATTTTCCCCCCATTTATCTTATTTATTCATGTTTAAGTCTGCTCAAGGATGTAATACCAGACCTGTCATATGTGTTTGTCCTCATGTCTGCCCCATGTAAGTGAATCACGAGAACGTCTTTACACATTTTTATTCTTTTATCTTGCCTTTCTTCAAGCAATGACGCCTGTATTCTAGTATCATATTACTTGATGACATACAGTTTTGTAAGTAGTTAGTGGAATTATTTTACTCACTTTGGTGGACACTGGAACTCTGAACATAAAATGGTGTTTATACAGTGGGGTGAAAGCCGCTAGTCTTGGCTAATGTTTTACATTACCTCTAAATGTTAATAAGGACAACCAATAATATAATCTGTAATGACACCCCACAGGCCCCCTTCCTCTTATATACTAAATGGTTTAGTCCTAAAATCTGCTCCTCTGTCAGCTCGGCAGTGTAACATTCAGATACAGATTCCCAAAATGTCACAGAGATGCTTGATGGAAAATGACACACTTAAGAAACATCACTGCCTCATCTGTGTTTATAGTGCCACCTCGTGGAGAATGATCATTACAGATGAAATGTCACTCCACATGATAATAAAGGCAGACATGCCTCATTATGAAAAGGAGTATACGCTGATGTTTGAGGGTTACTTCAGAAAAGTAAAAGCATCAAAAGGGTCATCTGGTTATCTTTTTAATCGGTCAGGCCTGCCCATTATAAATGTGACTAACCTTGGCCTGTACCATCAGAGTGAGGTTGACAGTAGAGAGGCTATAGAAGCACAACATGTTCAAAGGAAATAAATGAAATTATGGAAATATGGAATTTCCATATGGAAAATGCTGATGTCAATCAGCCTGCCAAGGCTTACAAACCAAAGCAAACTTAAGCAAACCAAAGGCTCTGGAACTCCCCTGAAACACAGTCAGACATATATTGTGTGAATGGAGACAGTGTGGGAGACCAGTGAATCTTCCAGGAGTGGCTATCCTGCCAAATCTGTCCAGAAGCTAAAATAAAATCATCCAAAAAGTCACAAAGAACCCTAGAACAACATCCATGGAACTGCCAGCCTTTCTTGCCTCAGCTACGGTATGTATTCATGTCTCCACCAAACATTATGTTCTGTGTACTTCCACATCCTGGTAAAGGTCTAGTACCAACACAACAATAATTTATTTCGCTCTATGAAGCTAATTCATTTTTCTATAAAAAAAGGGAAAAATTAAAAAAAAAAAAAACATTGGACTGTTGAAAGCTATGAGGTAAGGTCCTTGACTGTCTTTGGTTGGATCAATCATTTTAATTCTATGGCATCTGAAGTTTGTTAACCAGTGCACACCAAATGCCTAATGAATCTGAGAATGAGCATTACATTACATTACAGGCACTTTGCAGACACTCTCATCCAGAACGACTTACAATTCAAAGTGCTGGGTACAAGAGTGCTAGAGTGGGGTAAAAGTCTCAGGTGCCAAAAGGGATAGCACTGATGACACCCTGTAGATGTCCTGTTGAAAAAACAACAAAATGAAAACCATTAGTAACAACACCAGCAACAATCATAAAACAGCTAAATTAGGCTGGTACAAGTAGGACTATGGCTAACTAGAAGAGGTAAGGAGGGATGGGGAGAGGTCAGTCCTCTGAGCATTCCTGCCTCCAGAATCCCAAAAGCAATTTTGATCTTCATCTTGGCAATAAACACTACAATTTTACCTGGATTTTAGTTTTCATGAACAGAGCTGATGAGTTTTGCCAGCAGAAATGTCTTGCAAACACATATGTGACCGAACGTATGTTTAAGGGCACATTTGCAAAATTCAAAACTTTATTTTATCACATGATACTAAAGTACAGATTCAGAGCTACAAAATGAGGTATCACTTGCCAAGATTGAAGAAATACTTTGACCATAATGTTCAATCGAACATTTTACTTTTGCAAACTGCAGTTCTGAGAAAACAGCCTTTTTCATTTTTGCATACATTCTCAGCACAAAAATCACTTTTAGAAAAGGAATTGATGCTTATAATGGTTAGATTAGGATAGTGATTCAATCAATTAGTAAGGTCATTTTGAATTTGCAGTTTTGAAAAAAAAAATCATAAATTTATATAGAATATGAAAAAACATTATTCAAGTTAAAGCATTAATTTAGTGGTAAATTGTGATACCTCTTTTTACTCTTCTCATTCCCAGCCTATCTTTGCATGTCTCTTAATCATTCTGTGACTTCGGTACATTAACAGTTGCTCTCCTTATTGTTTTATATTAAAGACAGTATTAATGTGTGTTCAAAGTGGCATTGCTCTCATTCTCACCTACTCAGCTCTGACCAAAAAGCTATCCCAGGATGCAATTGCATCTGAAAGGCTGGAGGACTAATGGCTGATGATGGCTGAGAATCCTTCCCATTGTTCTTGGGAGTGGTGTGGGGATTTATTTACATTTTTATTGGTGGAGGTCTAACAGGGAGGGCTACAGTGATTGTCTGGGCATATGAAATAGAAGTGCGTGGTTATAGTCTGAATATATTTATAAAACAAGAAACCATTTTAATGACACATGTAACATTGTAGCTTATAATAAAATACAAAAAGGCACAATGAAAAAGACTGATGTGCAATGAACATGTCCTTTTCCAGCTGTGATAACGCATTTACTATGTCGCGTAGCTCATAGATGCGTTCGTGAGGCAGTTTGTTTGTACAGGATTCCAGGCCTAGCTTTGAGTTTTCTTTTCGCCTTCGACCGCAGCCGCAGGTGAAACTGAGAATTTCTGTAAGTTGTTGGTTACAGTCAGAGTCAGTAACGTCAACTAACTGCATCGTATCTTCGGCTTCGTTAGTGACAACAGTGAAAGTTGCATCGTCATCATCATCATCTGTCAGTTCTTCTTCAAAATCCGCTTTGTGACCTCTTTCACATACAGTACTTTTTATCCAAGTCCGGAATGGTTTGTTCATCACTGCTGTCCTCATCCTCTACCTCTGACAGCACAAGGTGCATTTTATCCTCCTCCACCTCAAGAAAGTAACCCAAAACTGTTTGTTCCCCAAACTTTTTTTATTTCAACAAAGGATTGTTGGCCAATTGTAAGAGTGATTTTAGGTGATTATTTTGCTGTGTGGCAGCTTTGCTTTGCTGTTATGGGAGTTTACTGCATAATGACTCCATAAATGGCCACAAAAACCCCCAAAAACACACAGACACTCAGACACAGATGCCACCATGTAATGAGTACTACTGAACAGCAGATGACACTAAAGATCTATTCTGAAGTCCATCAAAAGCATGCTCTAAAGCAAAAAAGCACCTCACTTATGACATCATATCTCAAATCAAAATAACTATTCCGAATACTCTTCTAATCTTTTGCAGGACACTGAATAACTGATGCAGTGAAATAGTAGTAGGCTAGCAGTAGTAGTTAGCAATTACATTTCATATTGAAAAGAGGTGGATGTACGTTTTGCCACATAGCGAATTTGAAAATCTCTTCAGGGGAAGAGTATGAAAAAAACATACAGTGTATGGAGTGTAAAAAACACATGGCATATATTTAAACATTTTGTAGCATAAAACCATTCAAATTAGCATGATCTGAACAATACTGTACATGAATCTGCTGTTAGCGATGGGCACCTGCTTGAAGAAACACAGTGCAGATAAACCAGTAATTGCATCCCTGAATTTTGATATCTCAATCCATATTCTCTATTTTCTGCTCAGTTTTCCAAGCTTTTCGCATTTGACTTTGGTCAAAACTGGTTTTGGTTTATGGCTTTAATTTGGAGAATGTATGTTGTACTGCAGGTAAGATATATTTGCACTGTAGTCCTCAGATAGTGATAGCCCCTGAGATTATAGGCTAGCATTGACTAAATAAGCTGCTTAATCAAGAGATCCCTATAAATGCAAAGCAGTCAAGGGGTCCTGGAGTAATCCGCCTTTGGAACCACACAGTGATAGTTTGGTTTAGAGCAGCGGAATGAAAGGTTACAGGTAAGAGTAATAGACTGGGTTTCAACTAAATGCCTATGGCCTCTCTGGGGCTTGCTCCTTAGTTCACACTTCACTGAAGATGTTAATATCTGAAAATACTTCTGATACTCAGTCAAACTATATCAGTTTCAATTTAGATTCTTATCTTAGCGCTGATCATACTCATCTCTGACTGAACAAGACTCTTCACAGACAGTGTAATTGGATTTTACTACTTCTAAAATTGGTGTGTCCCTCAGAGTCTTACACATAGGCATGTTGTATAGGCATGTTGTGCTCTGACATGCTTTTGTTTAACCAGTAACAAAATCAAATAGACAGAGGTGGAAAATCCTGGCTTCAGAAAGTAAAAGTACTGCCATGTATTTGTTCCATCCATTTACATTCTGAAGCTGGGGTTTTCCTCTTCTGTACCTCTAAGTTAAGTATTATGAAGTGTGCGCTGCTGGGAAGTGGTGCTAATTATCATTTATTTATCTTTTATAAAAACCCAACCCCCCTTTTGTTCCCATACCCAACTGAACTTATCAGGACACCAGAGTGAAACTCTCCATTGTTGGAGGCTGTGAGTACATGACTCTGCCAGCTTACGAGGCCACTGGTGCTTCTTTCCACACTGCAGATGTATCACCAACATGTTATCTCTGCCGTCACAGGAACATAAAGTCAGCGTATACTCTACATATTCACATACTTACAGTTACCCAACCGGCCAGGACTGGCTGCTAAAAAGATGACAAACTGCCTAAATCCCATCATCGCAACAATCACTGATTGTTGTCTGAATGATGCAGGCCTTTAGCCAAGGATGACACAGCTGGGACTTCAAACAGCCAGTCATGAGACGTACTGCTGCACTTTGAGCACACGACTCTACTGCATGAGGCCCATTTTATTTATCATTGACATGATTGTTGATGTGTCAAACAGCCCGATATTGATATACTTTACTCTGATGTTGACCCTCCAGATATTTTATCACTCCAGATATTTCATTGCTCTTGACAGTGAAAACAATGAGTAAATTGAACCAGTAAGATTTATTGCTCTTATTCAGCTGAACAACATAGAGCTCAAACTCTCACTTAAATTATATCAATAATCACAGGCCACACTCAATTGCACAAGTCATATATAGGATGAATCCAAGCAGATTGCTGGACAATAAATTCCCATCAGAAAATGTGTACAAGACATGTCTATGTTAATATGTAGGTTAATACAACTATTAGAATTAGATAATCATGTACATTTGCATGAAAGTCACCTTGTCCTACTACTTTTCCCATACTTTATGGCTGAAATGATTGGGAAGGGCTCATTATAAAATTCACAATGTTGTGTTTGGATATTTGATCCATCAATCAATACCAATAATTTACCAGGTCCACCCATACCTCATACAGGCTGGCTAACAAACCACTTCAATAAACAATAGCTAGCCACTGCAGAGATGGAGTCATACTGAATGGTGAGAACATTGTCTTCACAGCCATCATTCTTAGCAATCCACTCTTCATTTTGGTTGACTTCAGCAACTAGATGGAATTATAGGATCAATTATCGGAATGAAATTACTTTATCCATCTGTTTACTGATGTCAAGGGATTAAACCTATTGACATTTGCTGGCCGAATTGGTAAAGTACTTCCAAAAATGAAAGCACATCCTCAAATGAAAAATTTTGTTTTGGAGGACACTACATAAGTTGTGCAATATGCAATCTTTTTCTAGTAGAAACCAGAATTGAAGTATTATAGCTGCATTTTCTGTATATAGATTTTACTCCATCATTGTAGACAGAATTAGTTATTGGTACATATCTCATGGTTTGTCAGTATAGAAAGAATAGGGCCTGATTCTTTTTCTTTTAAAAGAGTGACCATGTTGTACGTACAATTCTCTGTATGGTTTATGTTTTGTCCTATCAATTAAATATTCCTTTTAATGTGTAATTTAACAATGTTCTTTGTACAATCGCTACAGCCTTTGAAGATAAAAACCCGGAGTCAAAGTTTTCATTTGTTTTGAAGTCAAAATTAATAGACATTTATTTCAAGGCTGAAAATGTGAATAATTCACTTTGGTTGTTGGTGATTGTTTCATCAAGTGTCAAAAAACACTTCAAAGGTTTTCTTTTTTTTAAGGTTTCTGATACAGGTTCATGTGCCATAAAATATTACAAATTCTGGCAGTAATTTATAAATTTGATATGTCACATCTGTTTTGATGTATTGTAATGATCCTTGCCCATTGTTAGGGACAGAGAAAAATAATTTTAAATAAAGTTTATTCATTTTTGAAATTCAATTTTCATTGGCACAGTACATACAATAACACTTTTAAAAGTTTTTTTTTTTTTTGTGACCGACACACAGATATGGCTACTGACAAAGCTCTGTTAAGACCATTGGGGGATGAGAACTGATCTGGTAATAATGTGATTATTTCCTGAGATGAGTAGGAGGTAGATAATGAGCTGTTTAGTTAGGTAATGGTATGTTTTGTGTCTGCTGCTGTGTGTGATTACTTTGTATATAGAAAAAAATGTAATGAGAAGGGTGCATTTGGAGGAAGGTTACAAACACAGCTTGAATGAAATGCAACGATATTATGAGCTGGACACTTACCAGTGAATAAAGTCAGTAGATCAGTAAAATCCATACATTTTTTCTAGTTTTCTGTTTTACTTCAGTCTAGGAATTTGTAGAATAAGGGTATATATGACTACTATATTTTCTGCAAAGGAGGTATTGTCAGCATCAAAAATAATAATAAAAAAAGATTGGACAGAAGACTTGTACCCAAACTTCCCTTTTAATGATGTCCAAAGACAAAGACTATAATATGTATGTGTGCCTATATTACATAAAAATGATATTGGGTGTCACAGAGTACAGAGAGGAAGTGGGGGCTTACCTTTCTGTCCGTGAATAAAAATGAACCCTGGCAAATGTAATGATGACTCTCCACACAGCCCCCTCTGCCCCCACCTACCATTTGAGTGTCAAAGTTTGACATCCCAGCCAGAAAAACCCTTATATAATGTAATCCATTTTTATAGATCAACAAGGCCAGCACCCTGAGGGCACTTTGGGTGCCAAATAACAAATCCCTGGGATATTCAGAAATGGGATTTTCTAAGAGGGTCTAAATGCAGATGGAACCTTATAATCCTGAAACATCCTTTCGAGTTCAGTCAAAAGGCTCTCACAGCTCACAATATGAAACCCTCTGCTTAAAAGAAAAAACATATTTCAAAGATAGTGTTAAAAACATAAAAATGTATACATGTTTGGGGGAAATTTTATTGGGAATCAATAGCTTTATAAAGTGTACAAGTTGGCTGAAATTATTATGTTACAGCCAACTGATCATGGCAGATTGGCTGAAACCTAGAAGGGGCTGTTGGCCTTACCTCCAGAACCGTAAAACATCAAGCTAGTGTGTGATTTTGGAGGAACAAACCGCTACATAGACAATAATAGACATCCAGCCATCCAGTATATCTGCCTAATTCTAATTTTGACAAAAATGTCTGACAAAACCCTATAATTACAATTTCATGAAAGCTTCTAAAATGCGTTGTCTGTCTGCATGCAATTTACGTCCAATTCCTTAGTTTTTTCCCTTTTTTGTTTTTTTTTTTTTTCACGTGTTGGTCTTTTCAGAGTACAGTAAGCTACTTTTTCAAATAAACAGTGGCTATTGAATACACTGATTAATACAAATTATTTGAAATTTACTGGTAATGACAGACAGTGTTATCTTTCATTACTTTTCAATTTCATAAAAATCATGCTTCTAATATACATGTTCTCAAATATGAAGTGCACTCTCTGTCATGTATGCATACAATCTGTTAAGCTAATTTTCTGCAGATATATCAATGGCTTTTTTTGTCATTATTAGAGTAGTTGCGTGTGTCTGGTTTGCATACAGAAATAGAGTGCACCAATAATATGAGACTGAACTTGACAGAATTATAGCTGTTGAATGCTGCTTACTGAAACTTGCTTTGACAAAACACAACCTGCTATCCAAGCAATATCTAGTGATCACTGGTAAGAGTACTAAGTGGCACCCAAGCACAAAGCATTCATCCATAAACAAACCCAAATCACAATATGGTTTTTCTGCCTGTAGTTTTACTTCCTGCTTTGCCTTAACTGCTGCATTGCCCACTGTCTCAACAGTGCCCCTCCAGGTCAGACATAACTCATTTGCTACCATTGCTGTTCAGCTCAAGAGCTTTGAGAAAAGCTTGACAATGCCATCTGTCTGTTCTGGTCAGATAATGAGTTTGTTGTTGATGTTTTCTCTTCATATCACTCATTGCCCTGGACATTGCATGCATTACTTGGAGTTTGTTAATAACAAATTTTGGGAGAGGCAACCTTCGGACAACCCTTTATGCAAATGCCAGTATCTGTCCAATCTGGTTGTCCTCATATATATTAATTTGCCACGTAACCTTCTCTCCTATCACGCTCTCTGTTTCCGGCATCCCTCCCCCTCTCCATTTCCACCTTCAAGTCTACTTCCCTTTCTTCTGTTTTTTAACCCTCTTTTAACAGTCAAGGGGGGGAGGGTTCACTTCATCATAAAAAAAATACTGAGGCATGACACTGCCCCCCTGAACTCCAATCCCAAGATCAATGTCCGTACCAATATACAACTCGCTACATCATAATAAACTCCTTCCAAATGCATTCATGTTGTCTGAAGGTTCATTCTCCTGAAATAATACAATGATAACCAAAAAGTAATGGTTCTCTGCATTTAGGGATTGGTACATGTAGACTATTAACTTTTGTGTTCACATGGGCAGATTGGAAGCTACCGTTGTTAACACCCTCGTGACTCATGTACATTTTTTATTAATACAGCCATTTCACCAATGCAACATTTCCTGTGTTACTATTCCTGAGCTAGGCCTCTAACAGACGGGTGTGTAAGTGCTACTGATGCTGAGCTGCATCTATGACACAGAGGTGTATTATTCTTGAGCTACAGTATATCTCATCTTAAAATCTCCAAAGCAGCCCTCCCTCAGATAGTGGGATCTATTTTGTTGAGAATAGTACTGTAAATAGACCTGGCTAATAGCGGAATTACTAATCGCCAAAAGGAACTGCTACTCTCAAAGGCAAATTTTCTCCTTTGCCAAGTTTGATAATGTCATGGTCAGCAATAAAGGTGTTTGCATCAACATGGATGGGGTAATGCAGTAGGGTGTGTCAGTAAAAAACATTTTGTGTAATTTTTGACTTAATTTGTTTGCATTTCTGTCCATCCAGAACACCTCTTTGTGCACTGTGTAGTTTAGCGGAGTTACTAATATTCCCTCATGAACATTCAGCAGGTGGGGAAAACAAGCCAATCTCCATCACACAAGAATGTTTGTGAAATATTCATCCTACCTCTAAGGCGAGTCGTTAAATGATCATTTTCAACGCTACTTTAAATTTCCTCACTTAAGCAGCAGGGCACTTGTAAACAGTACTTTTTTCAATCACTTGACTGAGGCCATCTGTACATCCATGAAGTTTTATAAGACAGGTTTCTGACTCATGAAAAAGATGCAGTCCTCCTCTTGCTCTTCTATTTTGAGGATTGTACTTGTGCAGGTAGACTTACAACATGTCTGAGAACATGCAGGTCAGGCAGATTTGGGTCAAAAATGCATTATTTAAAATAAAGTTGAAAATTTAAAATTTTTAATTAAAATATTTCAAGAAACGTTTAATTTATGGAAATTATTTCAATTATTGAGATGATAATTTCTTATGTATTTGTTGCATTTGGTCTATAACTGGCAACAGTAACTGTAACAGTATTGTATTGGTTTTTATCAGATCAGTTTTTATCAGACGGGGTTAAAACTTTTCCTGTAAGCCAATTTCTATTCTAATCTGTGCCGATTGGCAGGTTATTCCATTTGGCCTAATTGTGTCTCATGGCTGTGTTCTCATTTTTCTTGTCAAGGTAGAGGATAGAAAGGATGCAAAAGATGCCTGTGTGTGTCCGTCATGCAGTCTACTTGCACACACTCATATACAGCCACTCCCTGACATACGTCCACGTTCCATTCTGACCAACCGGTCGTATCTCGAAATGGACATAAGTCAGACATATGGTAACATGGCATGTAGAAGTCGTATACCTGTACAGAATTCTTTTATCCAACTCAATTTCTGTCATGATTATCTTGTTTTTATCAACCAGCTTTATTAATTGACATTTTATATGATTCTGTAGTTTTTAAACCTTTTATTTACGATTCTTTTGTTCATATTTCATCATTTTTATTTTAGTTTTTTCAGGCGTATGTGTAGATGGTCGTAGGTTGCATTGGTTTTAAGTTGGGGAGTGGCTGTGCTGATGGTTTTTTTGTGTGGTGAAAAATTTGGTGGGTTCTGAATCATTAAATGCTCATGCTTGTGTTACTGGAGTTACTACAGTTGAATAAAACAAAAGTTTGGGAGGATAATTCTCCAACAACCTTCCAACCTACCACAACCAACCTTTCTGGTCCTATATAAGTATATAAATGTCACATACCTCATCTCCTATCATGTTCAGCACTTCCCGCATCCCTCCCTCTCCCCCATTTCCACTTTCCTTCTTTCCCTCTCTATTTCTGACACATATCCTAACAAATATTGTTCCTCCTAGTGTCTTCCAGACACCTGTACATTTTGATATTTCCAATTTTTTTTTTTTGGCTTTGTTACTTCAACAGGCCATCCACAGGGTTTAGTCCGTGCTAACCCTCCTGACGCTTGAGCATTTTACCCCCCCAGCACTTTAACACCCTTGTTCTAAAAGAAGTGCACTTTGTGTTGTAGATCGCTCTAGATAAGAGCATCTGCTAAATGCCTATAATGTGATGTAATCTATAGGGGGATTGCTCCTCACCTATGAGGACAGGTAACACTCCTCCCCCTTTGGACCCCAAGCCCAAAATCATACTTGTTTGCATTTTATACCATTCCTTATCAATAAATACATCCCAAATGCACTTATGTTGTCTGAGAATTTGATCTACTGAAATACAGATTTAGAGCTATCATCTGTTTAAATGTGCAGCTTCCATCACCAGCTCACCAGCAGACACAACTATACATTTATGGTAGATGTATAAAATACTCCCTGCTTTTACCCAGTTTTGATAAACAACACTCCTCTCTTCAGATTATTTTCATCAGGGCTCATTTTCAATAGGTTGAGGAAATGTTTTGAATCAATGTGTTATTATGAAAATATTCAGCGTTGTATCCACTAAGATTTCAGTTGGATTGTTCTTATCACATTAATGTTATACTATGTTTGTTTCAAATTTCTATTATTTTCATTATTTATATACAAAACAAGCTATGGAATGTGGTTTTCCCAGCTGTACTTACTTTCCCACGCATCACTTGGTGCATAAAGACACACAAAAACAGTCATCAGAGGGCCAGTTTAAAAGATTACCCTTCTCTATGAAAAATTTGGAGTGGCATCAGATTTCATAGCTGCCCGTTCAGTGTCCATGTGGTGCTGGCTCCAGGGGGAGCTCATTATTTCTCCATTCCCCTCTGAGGAAGTTTGTTGATAAATGATGATGTTTAATTTTTTTTTAGGTCAAAGCATTAACACTTCAAACATCACCGCCCTGTCTGCGGGCCCTGTTTAGCACCACTAATGTTGACCGTTCCCTCCCTCTGGGCATGCTCCTCTCTCCCCCTCTGATCTGCAGCAGACCTCTTGGAGTCCCGCTGCATGCTGAGCACCCTGGGATATTGAACAAAAAGTCAGTCTTTACCTCACTGTCTTTCTATCCCACCCTCTTTTACTCCCTCCCCACTGATAAAGACAAGGATTGTGATGAAGGGAAATGCTTTTATTTTTAACTGATTAAAGATTAATAAGTTGTGGTGTTCTAAAGTCTCCAATTAGATTAATAAAGCATCAGAGGAAGGTCCTGATTCTGCTCATTTGACACTCTCACTGAAGGATTATGAACCATCCAAAACCGGAGGTATCTGTCAGTTAGTATTACAGAGAAAAGACTTGAGAATCTATGCCTTTTATGACAGGTTTTGTAGCTACATTCTGCTACCTCTACACCCCCTGGTGGTAGGAAGGGACTGGGAATGTGTACTATTCTTACATCATAATTTTATTGAAAGCATCTTTTAAAGGTTACTTTTACCTGTAAAATCCACCACCCTCCACCAGCTGCAAAAAATCATTCCAATCAAAACTGTCTATGTAGAATGCTATTATACAAGTTTTTAACTGTTTCTAGTTGGATATTGGCAGGGCTGGATTACTTTAATCTGATCTTGGTCTTCAGTCTGGACTCAAGACTCTTATTCTGTTTTCTTGGACTTGTTTGTATTTATACTCACACTTTTCCTGGTCGTAGGTGTTGGTCTTGCCAAATATGGTCAATATAATCAAATATTGCCATTTGTTTAGAAACATTGAACAGTAGACATCTCACTCTTGAAGGCCAACCCCTTTCCTGTTTCCTTCATTTTCATATTAATGATCATAAGGCTGATCATTAATAACACAAGAGATTGTTTGTTTGTTTGAATAGCATGTGCCCTTAGATATGTTTTGGTTCATTATGATTAAATTCCACATGCCCTTAAAGTGGCTAACTGCCATTGATTGAATGCTAGCCAGAATCTTGTTCGGCCACAGCCTCACTTACAGGAAAGCACACCTGGAGAGGATTTAAAGTCCAGGTGTGAGCCAATCCTTTTGTTAGGCCTTTTAACAATGCATAGCCTGCCAGGCTGCAAAGGCAGGTTTTTGTGTCTGATTGGGTGATGTTTTTCTCTACTAGGATGTGGCTGTGCACATTTTCTTTTTGAAGTAATCTCATGTAATGTTGGTTGTTTATTGCTTTTCTTTGGTGTTTTTCATTTCTGTTTTCCTGGCCAGCCTTGTCAGTACTTACAAACAATAACTAAATGTTAAGAAAATATTGGTGTGACTAAATGAAACTTTAAGTCCTCCCGACCCACCCCCACAGAACTAGGCTTAGTCAGTGACTGTCAGATCACCACAAAAATATGTTAATTAGCATGAATGGCGGAGTCATTGAAGATGACAGAACATTTGCCCTTTTTGGTCTTGTCAGTACAGATCAATGTGTAGGAGGCCGATGTCCCCTTTCACTGTAACCTGATGGGTAGACTTGAAAGGCTGGTGGTGACCAGTCACACAGATACTTATGGGACAGTCCTCCACATCACAGATGAGGAGGGGGTGGCTAGGATAGATAAGTATGTGGTGGTATTTTTTTGCTAATTTCTTTGGGTTGGTAATTCATCATAATTGCTCTATTGAATATTAAGTTTCTGAGAGTGTGTTCATCCAAGCTTGCTCTGTATTAATATTGTTATTCCCATCATTGTGTCTGTCGTGAGCAAAATTATTATGGCTGCATCTCTGCAGCAATCCCCATTCCAGTTTAAACAAGATCAGCACAGTATTTTTGATAACACATTTATTCAGCTGGGGCATGACGTGCATTACAAAACATCACCAAAAGGGCAAATTGTAAACACAGAAGCAAAATAAAAGGCTTTTACTTAATATTGTATGGTTGGATACTCCAGTTAGGCTGAGCCATAACAACAATTTAAAGGGGGAGGCAGATTTTTTTAAAGAAGTTTGTGAAGCAAGAAATACTGCAGACACTTCCGGTATAGTAAATGTTTGCATCATGAACCTTTTGCATGAAGAAAACATTTCAAGGGAAGAAAATTAAGTGTACTGTTAGAAATTTTGGAATAAAAAATTCAATTTTTATTTTATCATAAGAAACCCTATAATCATATTTGCCTAAAAACCAACATTATTTCAAAGCTAAATAAAAACCTGTAAATTTGAATCCTGCACATTGAATCATGGAGAAATTTTAATGAAAGTTTAAAAACAACACAAACATTTCACAATGTATTGTGTCAAAAATAAAATTGCAACACTTGTATCAATGTGTATTGTGAAGCAAAGAGAGGACATTAGTGGATGAGAATGGGCAATATCAGATAAGACAGACATTGCTATTACTTTGCTTCTTTGTGTTTACTTTGGCCATTGTTGGTTGATGGCTTTGTGCAGCCCCCGTAACACAGATAAATAAGCAGTGTCTGCCAGTCTCCATTTATTTGACATAAAAAGCTAAAGAAACTCATTTTCACCAGATATTATATCAGCTAGAAAGGAAAAGACACTCTGTTTTGTCCTTAAGTCACATTTTTCATTCTGTTCCATTCTGGTGCATTAACAGTCTTTTGAGTGAAAAGACAGAGACAGCAGGATGATTCATTTTCATTCAGACTTGGTGCAGAAAGATCTGAAGTCAGATATTACATGTTAATTGTTGATCCTTTTAGCTTTTGATCAGGTTTTGAGTCACGGCACAAAGATAGGGAAAAAAGTTTTAAAGAGAACGTGTGATTGGTGTAGCTCCATATAAACTATAAGTTTATGGAGCTATAACCCTGCTGCAAGCAAGATAATGTGTGTGGACATGTTAACATGCTAAATAGCATTTACAGTGGTTTATTATAACAAAATGTATCTTTTTCATTTTCTTGCCTCCCTCTGTGCCATCCTTCATATCTAATTCTCTGTCAGAAATTACCAAAATGTCAGGGCAGATTGTTTATATCATACTCTTAAGTATATTTAATAGATAAAATAAAAACTGGTGACAGCCAGTGTGATTATGTTTTTAAGACATCTGAAAACTATCTGGCTAGGTGCAAGCCCAATGTGAAAAGTGAAATAATATATTGGAAGAACATATTCAATTAGCATAAATATATGCCCATAAGTTATAATGACTTACTGATTCCTCAAAATTTTAACAGAGACCCAGCTATGCAGAAAATTTCTGTCCATGATTTTGAATGTGGACACATCCACCTTCCCACACTCAAAAAATACTGCATGGATTAAAGTATGGATTTCACACCATTGCTAGATTAAAAATGTACATCATGAAAATGGTTGTGACACTTTCTGCTTGATCCAGGGGGAAGGCTCCTTATACAGATCACCAGCTGCATTTCCTGTGGCAGAATCATTTTCCCAGAATGCCTCTCTTAAACGTAGTAAACATGTCTAGCTATGCTTAACTTCAGCCATAGCTGTCACTACAAGGTTATAATTTATGACCACTGCTATATATTTCAAGTGAAGTAACAATTTTAGCTGGGATTTTTATTGCTGTTTCCCTTACTGAAAAGATGTGATAGTTTTGGCATGTGGAGGGGACTTAGAGGAAGCAGGGTACAGTGCTCACTCATGCTTGTAAGTACTAGGTACACAGAAAAGATTAATAAAACATATCACATTTTATTTTTCCACCAGAGATCTTTAAGGTTGTCTGAACAGTGTCTGATTCAGTGTTGTAGTGCTGAGTGGAATTAAGTGTTTTTATTTTAATGTGACAAGCTGTGTTGAAGAGCTTCATCTGAACAAAAGAAGTAGCCTACTCTCTGTAAGTCTTTTTGTGGGGAGGCTCTGTTAACCTGAAATACACTCAGTTGTGCCCTGTTCACACATTATTATTGTTATCATCATTGTTATTCAACAGTCACTTTCCAATCTCAAGACTTACCCTATTTGATTATTGGGTCTGTATCCTCATCAAATACTTGGCACTCTGAACACAGTGCACTAACTTGTCATATTATGTACTAAAACTCCTCACTCATCAAACAGGTTAAATACATTTCATTTGATTTAACTTTTAACTTTAACCTTTATGAAAGATACTGTTTATCATTAAACTGCTATTTTTCTAAATAAAAGTGCAACATTTTATTATGTGTTCAGAGAAGGAGAGGGTTGCCCTTTCTCCTCCCAGCCATGCAGAATTAATTAATAATGCAAGGCTTAATTGCCTTTGATTTGTACTTTGATGCAGATTACTTTAAAGATTATTATTATTATTATTATTATGGTGAAATGGGTAAAGCATTCTTCAATCAATCACATGAGGGCAAATATCAAATGGTAATGTATTTTGCTCTGTGAAAACCACCACTTGTGAATGCAATCAGCTGGAGTTTTTGTTTTGTTTTGACCATTCCCAATAATAATACAAAGTGATGTATATAATAATGTCACTTGCACTCTTTTCAAGTACAGTCAGATACGGAATTATGGTGGTCACTGAGCTTAAACCTGTTCGGTTTTGTTTTACTTCTCTATTTTTTCTCTGCTTTTATCATCAGGCCATAGCCACAGAGAGAAGCTGTTTATAGCTACCCCAGGGGGAGTAAGGGAAAAGGTCCCATTCCATTGTGCTAAATGCATATTCAGAAAAATAAACGGACTGAAAGGAGATAGGGAGTGGAGGGGAAAAAGGCAGAAGTCCACTTCCGTCCTGCTGTCTGGCTGCCTCTGAGAGGAGGCACAGTCCCTGGAAGGAGCACGCAGGCAGACAGTTCCAGGTCATGGAGGATGATGGAGTCTCTTTGTCTTCAAGGGCTCTCCAGTGCATTTAAAGGGTAACTCTTGCACTAATAAGACAACCTGTCATTTACACAGAGTTGTGTTCATCCATGTTGGGACTCTCTCTCTCTCTCTCTCTCTCTCTCTCTCTCTCACACACACATACACACACACAGTTATCACTGCCTTCTGTATTGAATACTGTGATGGTGATTTTTGAGACATTGATAATTTGATAATGAGATCTAGACTGTCTATTGAGTGGGAAAGAGACCCCAGAGCCCTATGTGGAATTAAAGCCCATTATCAGACTGTACACAGCTGATTGTTTCCCCTGCTTCTTTTGAAATATTACACATCAGGGAGCTTCAGACTCCCAGATCTCCTCTTGTAACCCATCAGTTCATCATCATTAACCCCTCTATGGTGTCAGTACTGGAACATCTTCCTGTTGCAGAACGAATAAACAGACAAACTTTTGCTTGTTTGTTTTGCATTGCAAGCAATTCTCCACCACAGACATCCAGTTATCAATAGTTGACCTGACATAGGTTAGATGGAGCATCTGGGGGAATTATGCAGCAAACACTATCATAATTTAAAGGATTCCCAACGTATATAGTCCTGAAATACAATGTGTTTTGGTGGAGAGGAGGGAAGGCTTAATGTAAAAGGACTTATATTTTGAATCTACACATGTATATTATATTAGTGTCATTACTGATTACAGATATGTTCAGTGGTCCCTTGTTAAAGCTCACCAACAGGGACAAATGGAACAGGGTAGTTGCTAAAATCCATCAAAAAAATCCTTGAAAATGACCAGAGCTGAATCTAAACCTCTGTAACAGTCTTCAAAAACACTGTATGTTGTCAGATTCTTCATGCCATTATTTATGGCTGGTCACCAAGCTGTAGGGCTCATAAGCCTGTGCTAAAAAACAAATAACCTTCTGTTACGTCTCCGTGTGGTTGCTATTGTTGTGGTGTTGTATGTTTATCAGTTTTCTCTCCCCAGACGTTTGCCGCTATCCCCCCCCCCTCAGAAGTCCGCTGCTGCCGTCCTCCTCGCCATCATCTCGCCCCTGCCATTCGCCCTCCCTTCATTCGTCCTTCTTGCTGCCATTCATTAACGTCATATACAGTTTCAACCATTCAGAAGGCGACGCGACTTTTAAGTACCCTTTTGTAACAGTGAAGACGTTTGGATGATGCTGACTGTATGTCTATGCTGGTTGTGTGTGTTCGTGCAGTGTTTCTTTTGCCCACGTTATCCTTGCTGTGTGTATGTAGAGTGTGTTGTTCCGGTCTAGTGAGATCCTGTTCTTTGTATATCTCCTGTGTGTTCTTTTGTCGGTCACGCCGGGGCTAGGAACAGGTTAGATAGGGGCCCCTATACACCGCACGCAGGGGTATGTTAATGTATAGACGCACTAGGGTAGGAGTGAGTGCCAACCATTGTATCTTCGGTTTGTTAGATAGAGTAGTCAGGTAGGTTTTGTTTTGCGGTTGTAGTTAGTTAACCTATTTTTGTTTTAGCTAGATACGTTTGGTTTTGTTCTTTTCATTCCTTTGGCGCCACTCACAGTTCCGACCCCTCGGTCGTGTGTCTGTCTGTGTGTGTATATATATATATATACTGTACATATTGTAAATATTGTTGTCACTTTTGCACCCTCTTCACCTAATCACGTAATAAACACTCTTCACCGTACTCGTATATTGTGTGGTTGTCCCCCTGCCCGTTTCACTGCGGTTATTTTCTTTCTTTTTCATCCCGACTACATGTTACGCTCCCTTAACCATACCCCTAGACGGCCAGGGTCGTAACACCTTCAAACCCACATTGCTGCCTGTTAAGCATGATAGTGGATCTGTTATAGGATTAGCAGCCATCATGTGGGAGTTTTTGATTACGATGATTTCTCTCCTTGGAAGAATTATGGCCAGGGAATACAATGGACTATTTTAGGCCGCCAAGGGCACCCATACATGGCCTAATCTAATCACCTGATCTAACTCTGAAAACCTGTGGCCAGTTTGTTAATGTCGGGCTAAAAGTACGTTTCAAGTTCGTTCAAACAACTTGAGGTATTGCTTTTTCAAGAATGGTCCAATACCCCAGTAAATCCAAGTCTAAAACTTGTGTAACAGCATTCCAAGAAGTATTGAAGCTGTTCAGAGGTAAAAGCGTCATGAAACTCTTTATTACTCAACAAATATTTGTACATTCCATTATTTTGTCCACCCCTATATAGGATTGGATGATTATTATTCCTGCAAGACATACAGTCCCAGTCAAAATTTGGACACACCTGCTTTTTAATGCATTTTTCTATGTTTTACCCATGGTTTTTGTCTTACAGTTGCAAGAAGGCCTTGAAGAAATTAAATAATACAAATCAAATATTGCGAGGACCAAGGGAAGTGTTTAATAAGTCAAAATTATCTTAGATTTTAGACTCTTCAAAATAGGACCTTATTGCTTTGGTGACAGCATTGCAGATTCCTGGCACTCTTTCAGCCAGCTTCCAGAATGCTTCTCCAACAGTCCCACAAGTTCTGGGCACAAGTTGGCCACCCTAATCTTTCTCTTCAGACCAACTCATCCTAAACCAGCTCTATAGCTTTAGGCTGGGGGCACCACTCAGTCTCTTTCCTTGTTTACAAGATAATTTCAACAAAACCTTGAGGTGTTCTTGGGGTTGTTCTCATGTTGAAAAACAAATGATGGTCCAACTAGGCACCGACCAGATGGGATGGTGTGTCACTGAGAGATTTTATGGTAGCCAAGCTGGACCAGTTTGCCTTTATTCATTTCTGACTGCATCACCAGCAAAACACAGTGGGCACCACACATGCTGATGTCGTCTGTTCACCTCTGTGTCTCCAAAAAAAAAAACCTGAAACGGTTGGAGCCTTCTTGTTTACATCCTTCTTGTTTCCATCCCCCAAAAGAGGTTTCTTTGCAGCAATTCTACCATAAAGACCTGATCTCCACTGGACAGTTGATGCTGAGATGTGCTAGAGCTCCATGAAGCATTTAATCTGCAGTGCTGTTAACTTGTGAGTTCTTAGGCTAATGACTCTAATATAATTGTCATCTGCAGCAGAGGTAACGCATGGTTTCATTGTAGCGTTTGATGGCTTTGGCCTCTACACTTTCAGTTTTTGTGATTTTCCTGACTGACTAGCCATCATTTCCCATATTAATTATAGACTGACGTTTCTTTTTGTAAAGTTCAGCTGTTCTTCCCATGTTATTGATTATTACAACAAAAAGCAAAAGCTACTAAATATGTCCCTTGTTATCCACTCTATCTTCGTAGGACATAAATGATTGTCTCAGGTGCTTAGACTAGCAAAGAAGGTTTTCAGGATGATATATAGTACTTCTGGAACCTGCAATAACTTTGCAATCATTCTGTTTGTTAATATTTTCTACCTATAATATCTTTGTGAAATTTAAAGCAAAACCACAGCACCGGGATATTGGCTCAAAAGACCTTTTTTCCAATAAAAACTTTTGTTTGGAAAAACATTTTGTGTGGAAATAAACTTGTCTATTTATGTTAATATGAGAAACACATTTCAGTTATTTTAACATAACCCTTTGGGTGAAAATGGCTATTAGAAAGAAAATATATGATTTTCAGTAGGTGTGTCCAACCTTTTGACTGGTTCTGTATATAGAACATCTTATTCACAATCAAAGGGCCCACTCCACATAATTACTGAGGCAGTTATGCTGTTTGACCTCGCATAAACTGATGTATATAAAGTGAACAAAAAATGCACTAACTCATGGGCTTCAGTTCATGTTTGATGATGCGAGTAGAAACTCCCTCAGATCTTGTGATCTGGGTACACTGTGCTGAATTTCTGTAATTTATGTGCATATTATATTCATCTTTCAACCTAAAACTAGTCCTGTGCTGTAAAACGTTCCCATCCCCTAACTAACCAGGCACTTTGCTGAGTCACCATCTGTCTTTTATTTTTCCATATATCAAATTTTCTTTTTATCTTTTTAAACACTTTTATAGGCTTGACTGTGTGACCTTGTGTTGAGATGAACTTGAGAGCACAGGAGGACAAGAGAAGAATGAAAGACTTACTTCTATCAAATTAAGTGCACAGAACACTTTTCTGACAGGTCAGTGTGTTGTGTAACCAACCTTTGGTTTTTACAAAAGTTCAGACTTTTATAGTGAAGGGTTTCATGGGTATTTCATACTTGGTCTCTTTATTTTCTTCCTCTATCTTTCTCACTGCTCCCATTGACAGTGATGGATTACTCCACATTTAATGAAACATAGCAACATGATGCAATCATTGATAAAATCAGTTGGTAAAATCATAAAAATGATAAGAATGATAAAATGATTTTTACATTTTCTTTTATTATTAGTTGAATTAAATGATATACAAAGTAAATGTCTTTTTGTTCACCTGGATTTTGTTCTTATTAAGTAGTTGGACAGTGATAAATGCTTGTTGTTTTGGCTCTGGAACCCAGCACATTGGATTTGAAATGACAGGGGCCAAAAATAATTGGAAAAGTTAACATAAAGTAATCATATGTAATATTTGGTTGCAAGTCATTTGCAACAAATAACTGCCTGAAGTCTGTAACCCTTAGATTTCATGAGACACTTTCCTCTCTCCATCACTCTTATTCTCAACTGTCCATAACTGGGTTTTTAATGATTTTGTTTTTCATGCATTTTTGCTGTATCCTGATCATTCTAACATTAACTGTAACCTGGCCATTCTGTTCTTGAGACTCACCAGAGGTTTGCATCTTGTGGTGAATCCCTGAGATTATACTGGTGTGGTCTTCTCTTTGTCGCAGTCTTTGACATATCTATCTCTACATCCTACTGTTCTTGATCAGTTGTAAAGGGGTTTCTCGTCACCATTCCCTGTTCTGGTCCGTTCTGGTCTGTTTTCCACTACACTGCTCCACTGAGCCATTTACAACTGCTGACATCACTATTGTGTTGTTGCAGCTAAATGTAGCAAACTGTTGATTTTGACACACGTAATAGTCTAGCCATATGTCTAGTTGAGTTTTCAAATTTTTAAGCCTCATGATGGCCTGTTTTATGGCCATTGACCTGTCTTTGGTTTCTAGCCATGAGTCTAGTTGAGTTTTCAGATTTTTAAGCCTCATGATGGCCTGTTTTACTGCCATTGACCTGTCTTTGGTTTCTAGCCATGTGTCTAGTTGAGTTTTCAGATTTTTAAGCCTCATGATGGCCTGTTTTACTGCCATTGACCTGTCTTTGGTTATCTTCAGCACATGGAGTCTCTTATTTAGACACCAAATGCAAACACCCTCAAATTAAAGCTGGAAGTCAGCATCTTGAACTCATAGTCATGGTTTCATTCCCAACCCAATTTGCCGGAGTACAGAGCCAAAACAAAAAAGATTTATCACTGTCCCACATACAGACTGCACTGTATATGCAAAAAGATGCAGCTGAAAATCATCATTCTCCCACCCACAGTCTACTTCACTGTCACAACCTGAACAGACAACGATGGTTATTTCTGCACCCACACCAGCAATTCTGCAGATGCACAGCTTTGTCTGTCCAGCCCACTTGGCTAAATGTCGCCTGATGAGGACTACTCAGAGGAGTTCAGACGTCATGTGTATGGCCAATGATTCCTTTTAAATTCTGGACAAAAGGCCAAATACAAATGCTGCCATCTTACATTACATGTCAGATGCACTGGCTTTTTCATTCAGCCCTGAGAGATTTTATTTCTTCTCAGTTGTAATATTTTTTGTGTTGATGTCATAAATAGGTCCATCTGCCTCCCAGTAGGAACAGGTTTACACGGGCTTTGGTCTGCCCACACAGACAAGGCTGCGTTAGCATTTCAAATCAACAAGACATGGTGTCAAACAATTGAGTAGTTATACACAATACAGACTTCCATTTACAGGTACACGAATAACTTAATGACATAAGAAACAAATGATTTTCATGCAAACTTCGCTGCAATTTTGGTTGATGAAAGTAATATGTCCTTGGATAGCATGTAGAGATCCTATACTTAAAGTGGGTTGAAGGGATCAGTCTCCTGTTAACAACATAAATGCTGGGGAAAAATTAGCCTGACTCAATAAATTATTAAAATAAATGAAGCGATCAAGCTCATAAGAATAAACTACAAATCTCTAACTTCTTGGTGTTTTATTGTCACCAATGTAAAAGTACAAATATTAAACAGGAACATTGCATTACATCAAGGAATTTGTTAGATGCTCTTATTCAGAGTGACTTATAAGGCAAAGTGCATAAGAATCGCACAAAAAGTGCAAAAATAACCCTAGAGAGGGTATCATCGGATGTTGTACAGGAGGAACCTGCACGCTCGGCTCACTGCTGCAATGTTCTCGGAGTGTGACAGTCTGCTGTTGATCACCACTCCGAGGTTCTTTGCACGAGGTTCTTTGTACAGGATGACAACGAAACCAGGATGACAATGAAACCAGCATCCCCAAGAGCAATGGATGGGAGAGGAAGGAGTAGGAAAGAAGAGCAGCTCGGTCTTGCCTGGGTTGAGCTTAAGATGGTGCTTATCCATCCAGCTCTGGAGGTCCCTAAGGCAAACCAAGATGCGAGCAGAAACCTGTGTCCGATGAGGAGAAGAAGAGGTACAGCTGAGTGTCATCAGCATAGCAGTAGTATGACAGACCATGAGCAGAGATTACAGGGCCAAGAGAATGAGCATAGAAGGAGAAGAGAAAGGGACCAAGGACAGAGCCTTGAAGAACACCTGTGGCAAGGGGATGAGGCGCTGATACTGTACCGGCCCAGGTGACCTGGAAGGAGCGACCAGAGAGGCAGAACTCAATCCAGTCAAGGGCTGTGCCCCAGATCCCCATTGCTGCCAGGACAGGAGGATGTGGTGGAACAATTCACAATCAAGCAACCATATCAAATCCAGATGATAAAAATAAAATTCTGCTGAGTTCTACATTACAATAGAACCATTGGTGCCTACATGCTCCTCCTCCATGGACGTACTACAAGCAACTATAAGCATTCTTGTTGAAGGGTCAGAAGAGCAGACTAGTGTAGACGAGACATTCAGGTATGTTAGTTGTCTTATTGTTATGTCTTATTAGAATGTTAACAAATTCCACAATTTCCGCCAAACACTAAGTTGTAGTAATTATCTAGCTAGCTTGCTTATATGGTTGCAAGACTACATGAAAATAAGAATTTTGTACATTAATATTCTTGTTGCCATTTTTGTAATGCCTTTCAGTATTTTGATGTTGTAAGTAAAAACAAAGATTTATTGATTCAGGCTTTATGCAGTGCAGAGTCTCAAGCACAGATAGAGGTAGGCATTACTTTATATTGTGCAAAGCATATCACTTATTTCAATAGTCATTTTTACTCTTTTGCAGTTTTTTTTGCATTTCTTACATTTCAAGTACAATTTTTTTTCTTTAACAGATCAACATAAGACTCTTAGACAAAAATCTGTGCGTGGAAAACTGACTTGTCATTGTCATGCCTCTCATAGCTCATTATTTTAATTTTATGTTTGCTAGGCTCCTCAGCTTTCACTATGCATTGTTTTAATGATCACCGAGGCAACTTTAAAATTTGTAATAATTAGTTATGATAATCTTGCCCAATATCATGCTAATTTCAGAAATAACAGTATCAGGGATATCTCATGAGTGCAGCTTTTTGTTATTACAACAGCTAATCTTAAAATCAAAGTAATATTACTGTGTGAGATCTGCACTGTTCTGTACTAATCTTTTATTCTCATTACAGCTTGACTACATGTGGGGCTCATTTGTATGTTGATTGGGGTTCCCAGCTCAGCACGACCCTACCACAATATTGATGTAGTAAATACTGTGAAACCCTTACAGGGGGTCTTAACAGAATGTTGTTTCTGCAGATTGGAGCAAAATGACAGTTTGGAGTCTCCCCAGCCCCAACATGTTCTTGAACATTGCACCATACCTCAATGGTACGTTTAACAAAGATTTGAGTAGACCTCCTCAGTTTTTAAATGCTGTCTGAATACAAGCACAGTTTCAGAGCTGGTAGCCCCAAAGTGGTGATTGCTTTAGTTCTTACCCATAGCAATAGAGGACTATGAACCAAATCCGTACAGCCATTAAATGGGCAGCCCAGTAATACAACCAAAGGGTAGGAACCTGCAATTCCCCTCTCTCATATTACATGTATGGCAGAGTAAATTACAGCCTTGGGTGATTGTTAGTGAGTCTGGCGGGATAAATTAGTTCCCTTGGATGAGTCATTAGTTTCATTTCCTCACCAAGGAATAACAATAACAATTAGATGGAGCACTGAATTGGCCACCCTGGAATCATCTTAGCTTTATTAACAATCACAATACTTTGTGTGAGGGTGCAGTATGAGCTCATGTGCAGACAGAGATTAAATAAACCAGAGTTTGTTGTGACGGGCAAATTCAAAAAACAGTCAAAAAAAGGCACAGGGTCAAACCAGGGGAACACAGTGACGGCACAAACAGAATCCAAGGTCAAAGTAAAAAAAAACAAGCAATGTCGGAACCAGATGGACAATAAATAGGCAGAGAAAAAATCCAAAACCAGAAATCAGGTACACAGGCAAAAATCAAAACAGGCAGGTCAGAACAGGGAAAACAGAAGCTCATGGTGTAACTGATCACACAGAAAACAGAGACGAACTCGCACATTATTAAACTTGGTTTAAATACACAGACTAAGGAGCAAACGAGACAGGTGAAAAACACGGCAGGTGAAACACATGAGCAAGTAGCTAGGCAGGTAACAAGGAAGGCGGGGCAGACACAAGGGGGAATGAAAACAAAAACACATGGACAGGGAAACTAAACACCAAAACACAGAATCAGACGGCATTACTGACACTTTGATGGATTGGAATGAGTAGATAGCTCTGCTGTGCCATCAGAAAAACCTGCGGTTCTCTGTGGAGAATTTGTACACATTTGAGCTCACATTCTGCTCAGAGCCCCACTGTGGAGTCTCTGTCATAAAGTCCATGTGAAGTTTATACTTTATCAGTGTTTTGGGAAGGATCTTCTTCAGCTTAAGTGGCCTCAAAAGTTCTTTCAGGAAAACTCTCTCCACTGTGCTTCATCAGTACTAAACATTACCATCCCCGTTGCCACTTCCACGAATGAGTGTAAAAGGAAGCTTATTTGACTCAAGGCCGTTTTATGTGTCCTTTCAAGGACTACGATATGTCTCCACTCTGACTAAATGCTTGTGTTGGTTCATCTTCATTTGTGGTTTAATATGACAGATTTAATATTTTACATTGCAAAACAGGGTTTATGCTGTTAAAAAGAGCAGACAGAATATACATTTTGACTAGATTGCTGGTGTCCACACATTGAAGCATATCATGTAGAAAATTAATTAAAAGCCTTTTATTCATGCATTATTGGTTTAATTATTGAATAATGCTGCAGCTGTATCATTGCATGTACCTGCTTGCCCCTAAAGCAGTATTTTTTTGAACCTGCACAGTAATCGTAAACTTGTGAATGAATTTGCATAAAGCATTTACATTTTCACTGCAGTATTTAATTACATTATTCTTAAGTTAAAGTATTCACCATAAACAAAAAGAAATTAAGGAACAACCCAGCTGCAGTCCTGTGAAGATTTCATTATGTGTAGTTACTTTCATGTATATTTTTTGGAAGCAAGTGCAAAACTCACATGACAATTTTCTGATTGCCTCTTAGAGAAAAACAGCAGGGCACAGAAGAGCATCACTTTCATAGTTTTACATATATATTTTTTTGTATATTTTAACCTAACGTTATAGGTGACATAGCTATATTTAATGTAATACTATTCCACAATGTTGAAACAGGAGCTCTAATGGGAATGGATCTGGGTCAGTCTTTGTGAGGTGTGGAAAATTTGTTTTCCACACCATCCTCCTGTGTGCTGCATCTGCCCTGCATGATCCACACACAAAACATTTTGCACTCAGCTCTTATCCTCCGCACTTCTCTCCTCTCCGCAGTGGTCCCCATGTAAAGTCGATTTGTTTGTGTAAACATTACTTCTCGCTGCTCAGGCTCCCGCATGGAAGGCAGTACGGAAGCCTCCAGGACATCTCATTTGGTCTCCACAGGTGGTGGGGAACACTGAGCAAAAAAGAACTCTGCTTCTGATCTTTTGAGTTCTTCAGAGCATCTTTTTCCTTGCACAGGATAACCACACCATACGCATATTTATGCCAATTAAAATGAAAAGATACATAATATGAACAAGGGTCGGAGGAAAAAGTAAAATGTCCTTTTCCACAGAATACTAAATGCTAAAACTGTAAGGTAGATCTCTCTCTACGTGTGTTCTTTTGGCCTTTTCTTTGTGTGGAGTGGAAAAGAGATGGTCACAATCCCCTTTGGCATTCTGCCTCAATGAATCAACTTCTGATGTTAGCTTTAACAGGTTGTGACAATCCACTACTCATCTGTGCAGTGAAAAACTCTTAACAAGACTCTGAATGTCTCCATGCTTTAGTTCTAACAGAACTGGCTGCTCTCTCCTTAAAAGCTCATCTCAGGGTCAATATTTCTTGACATCTCAAAACAGCAAGTAGCACCATAAGTGCAGAGACTCAACCATAAATTACAATCCTCACAATGCTGAAATGAGGTTTTGCACTGGTAATACATCAAAGTGGTGTAACTGTAGTGTAAATTACATTATCTTTTGATGAAGGTGATAAAGACAGTGTTGTCAGTCCCTGACTGAGAGGGAAAGTAAGGCATGCTCCATCAGACCTTCAGGTAAATAAGCTGGGAAGCTAACTCAAAGTTAGAGGGGGAAGCAGGTCCCTTTTGAAAGATACATGGATCGTCTCAGGCCATTTATGATTTGCAGGTCTATTTTCTTTAGTAGTCTGAAATGACAGAAACTTGTAAATTATTGAAATTGTTTCATCTTCAAGGAAAATAGAGGGTGGGATAGAGATACGGTAAGCCTTTATGCTTCTGTTTAATTTATTGGAGAACATTTTTAAAAGTCTTTTTCCACTTTGAACTTTTAAAATGAAATTACTGAAGCAAAAGGCAAGCTAATCAAGCCTTCGGTAAAACAGCATGTAAATTTTAGAACACTTCTCTAATCTATTTCATGTTACTTTTTTTTTTTTTAATAGTATAGAGACTTTTGCCATTGACCATGGAGGCCACATTCTGGGAACTCAGGCCTGGAAAGGGTGGCTGAAATACTGGCAGTCAAACTCTGATCTAGAGACATAAAGTGATCTTTTTGAAGTTGATATCAGGTCTGGAGCCAGTAATGTGTACTGGGTCTAAAGTGATAGAGGGCCTAATTTGGTTGAAGCTTTGGAGGAGTACCTGTGTGTCTGGGGAGACCTGCTGTGGCCAGGCCAGCTGTGGCATCCAAAGTCACCCTTATGTTTCATCACAGACTCATTCTCTCTTGATGCCTGTTCACACATATGTTTTATGTTATCAGAAGTTGTTCATTATTGATGATGCTACGCTCTTTTAAACAGCACTCCAGACTGAGCCAGTATTTCAGATGCATTTAATTTTTGAAAATTAAAATGATGTTAAACATGACTCTCACAGGACTAATATATCTTGTCAACGGAAAGCAAGTTGCAGAAAAAGATGCACTGTGAAACCCAGGAGATCATATTACTCAAGCAGTGTAACTTAAAGTGGCCATTGATTTGCCAGTTTTTGTACTCTGTGGCATGCAGACGGCTTGTTTTCCCAATCTACATCTAAATATATTTGCTTGGCGACTGGACTGGACCTGATTGATACATTTTGCATTTTTAATTATTCCCTGCAGTCTATGAATGCGTAAGAATTTGTTGACTAGAAAATGTAGAAACATTTTTTTCATTCTAAATTACACTTTGGGGGCCTTAAGAAAAGGCCAGAGTGAGCTGCTGCCAAGCCCTCAGTTGAGAGGTCAGTTGTTCCTAGATTAATAGCATTTTTATTTTTCATAGGATTAAGTAATCAAGGTTTGTCATGAAGTAATTTCCTGGAGTATTCCAAATCGTGAGATTATTCTCCTTACATGTTTAAGATTATTTATTCATCTTCATGTACATTTCCTCATTATATTTTCAGTGCATAGTATTTCAATTAATCTATTACATACAATATACAATGTTTGTTTAGTGTATTCACTCATTTATTAGTTCTTGATTTTGCTGAAATATTTTAGTAAGATATTTCAGTTCTCTGACAATGTGACACTGCAATAAAACTTCACCACATTATATGGTGGAATGTCCTGTAGAGTTGATGACATACTAGAAAGGAGTCATTGACTTAGAATGTAAAATTTATAAAGCACATTTTTGAATAGTTGTTTGACGGTTGTCTATCAGCCTCTGCTCCGCCTAGGAAAAACATCATATTGAAACATAATGAACACCGTAACATCGTGTGGGTAGTACAGTGAAAGCAGGGAAGCAGGAAGTAAAACCCTGGGGTTGTGCCACGATTCAAGGCCAGCGGCCATTTTATTAGCTCATTTTTAGAAAAAAAAAAATAATAATTAAGCTTAGCTCAAACAAGGGCAAAAATAGACACAATATAGTGAAAAAGGTAACAAAGGTTCAACAAAAGAGTAAACTAAACACAAGAGTCTGTTGGGGATTTTTAATGCCTCAAGTTCCTCCACCAGCATGAGTTTTAGCAGGTGGCAGGGAGACAGGCTGCTCTAATACCCCAGGTTGGCATGTCTCCATGGAATCTGGGAGAGACCCAGGGAGAGCCATTAGTAGTAGCACACAAGGATGGAGATACTTCCCTGAAAAGCCGGGACGGTTAGCTTTTAAAGTTCTGGAGTCTTGATTACGAGTGGCTGCAGCTGAGGAGAACACATTCTGCACACGAGTCAATTTGCTGACAGCCACTCCCCAAGGGTCCTGACTCTCCCATGGCGCTGCTGTCCAGGGTGCTGCGGTCCTGAATCCTGCCGGCAGTCCACCAACTTCAGTGAATTAGGCCAGCCTTGGAGTGACTGCGCACAGTCCCACACCACAATACATAATAGATTGTCATCTTTGCATCCTTTAAGAATAATTTTTTCATTAGTTTGAAGAAAATGGTACTCATGAAAATGCTATTCTCCATAGGCAAGATCCAATGCAATGCATGTTAAAAAGGTCAAGGGTCTGCCCAGTGATTATACTGACTCATGAATTATCATAGTGCAATTAATTCCTGCAACAGACATACCCAGTCATTGTAGATGGCTATTATTTTTCAGAAATTCTTTATGTGCATATAGGGTGCATCTAAGTCCAGAAAGGCCATTGTAATTCTGCTTTGCTGCTTTAGGGGCAGCCTGTAGTCTAGTGGCTAAGGTACATGACTGGGACCCCTGGGGTTGGTGGTTAAAAACAAATTAATAACAGTTAGTTTACATAGATTAAGACAAGACACCGTAACTTCTTGTCACTGTGGTATTCTTTCTATTGTGTTTTGTTTCCGACATGTATACATTTTTGATTATTTTATTATAGTAGATTTAATTCAGAACCCTACTTCTCTGCAATCCTGATGTTTAGAGTCAGATTAGGACGACTCTTGCAACATTTTGCATGTATTCTCAGAATGAACGCATGTTGAAGAAACTTATTCTATGGATTTTTAAAGGAGCAAGATGAAAAAAGGAGATACATCTTTGAATAAGCTCTGTGGGGAGCAGGCTATTGTGCTAACTTATTCACACGTCACACCTGAGAGTAAAAAAAAAAAAAACAAACAACATCTTTGTGCTTTCACATTGACATTAAAAGATTGGGTAGAGAATGACTTTGTAATATTTGTAAAGGAAACTTGCTGTTACAGGCCTTAGATCAACAATAAATGAATGTAACATGGTTCTAGGGGGAGAAAAAGACAGAGAAAAATGAATAATGCGGTTCTGCCAGATCATGACCAATGACATTATAGGAAATGACATCTCAGCATCAATAGCAATGTGGTTGCTTTGATGCTCAATAGTGTAGAAGACGATGCAACCTTTGCTTCTGTGCCACAAGAAAGCTGCATGCTGCTGTGGAATGCATGAAAAACAGCTTCACCCTTCCTTGCAAGGTAAGTGCTTCAGTTATTGTATTAATTGTTCCACAATGGTTCCACCAGATGCTGGGGATAATCCTGCCAAGCTATTATTTAACCATGGCTTTTTAATTACTTATTTATTATTTGTTTTATGCACTTTTTTGTGTTACACAGTCTTTTATATCCTAATTTTACTTCATAGCTAATTTAAATAAAGTAAATTATCTTTTGCATCCAGACATTCGTTTGTCTCTTATGGCATTCTCAACTACTTTGCACATGAATGTACTATGGAGTAGTGTTCAGAAAAATGGACTCTGGATGAAGGTTGTTGATGTTTGTTCCATGAGTCACACAAAATGACTGAGATACTTGAGATGTTAAAAGACAAAGTCCTTCAGCCATTTAAAAGAGTAAACATCATAACATCATATGGGTTTATGGGGCTGTGCTGTAAAAATGAATACACCAGGTGAGCCACATGTGACTGTATTTTCTATTAAGGTCTCACTGTAGGTACCTCAGAATGAAATGCTAAAAGGAGCAGGGGGAGGGAGAGAACAAATAAAACCAGAGAGCTGTTTTGTGGTTGTCTAGGTTTCAGCGAGTAGCTGGACATGTTTTGGTTGTTTAATTGTTGCAGAAGGCAAAAATGTGTCAAGGGAATATATATGCTGGCTCTGACAGACAAAGACAGTCTGGAAGAGGTCTATACTTAGTATTACCAGGGGGCAGATACGATTTTTGCCCATGGGGGGGGGGGGGGGGGCGGGGGGTGTGGGGGGGGGGGGGGGGGGGGGGGGGGGGGGTCATCTGTCCTCAGGCCAAATAAACAGAACATGGCTAAAACTGTCTATCTTCATTTGGGTTTTTGAAAGACTTGGTAAGACAAAGTTTTGCTAAAAGTTTTAAAATGTGTCATTGTAGATATAGATTTAGACAGGGCAAAAGGAGAAATGGCCTTTTTTGAACCAGAAAGCCTTAAAAATGTGTTAAATTAATTAAATATTAATTATGATAAGTATGGATCTGACACATGCAGGTCTAGGTGATAATATTGACATGAGCTCCTCTTTGTAGAGAATATGTACAGGTTCAGTACCCAAATTGGAGGCAGACATATCTTGAAAACAGACACACAAATCCTGTCAATTGTATATGCTTATTCTGTGACCCTATGGGATGTGGCATTATGTAACTTTACAAAGTGCTTAATGAATGATTTGGTGCCTAATATCATACATAGTATTACCAAATCATAACAAACATATATAAATTCATAGGAGCCTACCTACCTACATTCATAGATACATAATTAGGCTTGTTTCAGATTTGTAAATTGTTTTTTTATTCAGTATACCAGCACATTTCCTTGGGAGATGAAACCCATGTAAACATTTGCATTTTCATTGCAAACAGTGTACAAAATTTGTTTGGAAGCAGCCTCTGATGTCCTACAACATACATCTCAAACACAAAGCAGCTTCCTATTGACCTGGCAAGTTTCTATGCTCACAGTTATGTAACTGTTCCGTTTTAGTGGATTCAGAGGGAGATGGAGTGAGAGGTAATGACTTTCACCAAAGAAATATTGCAGACATAACATTGCCCCCTGTTTTGTCTGCACTTGTTTGAGTTTTGTGTTGCATCTTAGTTCTTTGGTCTAGTTAGATAACTCCTGCTTATTGACCTGTCCGTTTTCTTATATTGGGGAGTGGGGGGGGGGGGGGGTGCAGATGTCTGTAAGCTGTAGGTTTACAGGGTGATATCCTTCACACAGTGCTTGCCTGGTTTGGTTTAGATTGCAGTGCAGCTCCTTTCACAGACTTCTTTACATCATGGGCGATGCTCAAGTTCAGACATGTTTTAGAGGTCATGGAGGTCAGGACAACTTCTGCAGAAGAAATATATTTTGGTAATTAGTATTTACCATTTACCAAATATGAAAGACTCGTTTTTAAATCTGATTCAGGTACATAAAAATACACAACATTTTTATTTTGCTATTACCATTACTTTTTCCATCCAATATATGTGTGGGTGATATAATCCATGTTCACACAAACCAACCATTTAATGACAGAATTCGATGGGATTTACATACAGCTGGGATTGTGTTGGGCAGCCAGCCTTCCGGTGAAGACTGGGAGATGAAAACATGGCCCATGACCATGGGTCACACATATCCTGAACTGGAATTTAACAGAGCTGTACGTCAAATCCACCAGTGTGTAATATATATTGAGCTGTTGGTGCCGGATAGCAATATACTGCAGGGTTAAAGGAAAGATTCATACAACTCTGAATATTCTCCTGATTATTAGCAAACCAGAAAGACTACTTGCCTGCTTCACTCCAAATGTGATCATTCAATGCTGTGTTCTCTGGTACACTGCGGTGTGTTCATCTTTTCATATTAATAATATGGTTAGGACTTCTGCACCACATAAACTAATGTGTGGGGATTGGATTCAGACCACATTTGCGTGAAGGTTAGGGGATGTTAGATTGGACTTTATTGTCTAAATTAAATGTGTCAACATCATGGAAGGAGTAGACACCTGCTGAGCATTTTCTCCCTTACTGACGAGGCATTTTGAGCATATGGAGCCAGCTTTAATAGCCATTTATCTCATGACTATTTACCAACTATTTACCAAACTGGCCTTTGTCCTTAGAACAGAAAACTTCATTGTTAGTTACAAAATCCGTGAAAAATTTCCTTTGGCTCATAGGCATACAGCCTCATTTCTAAATACACATTTATTTGTCTGTGCTTTTCATTGTTCATGTTTGAAATTATGTGTATCAAAATATTGAAATATTGTTACAATGCATGCCAGTGTTTGAAAACAAAAGTAGAATGATTAAAAGGAAAATCTGGAGGACTGAAAACAAGTTATATCTAAAACAACAAATATTAGTCATTCAGTTCCAAGGAACACCATTAGTTGTTGAAAGAAGAAAGAATTGAGCTCATGTATGTACCTTAAAATGCAACTGAGGCTGTGGAAAATTTTACACAGATTGTACATAAATCCAAAGTGAGGATATAAACAATCAGAAATATGTGGAATTCAGTTTAAAGATGTATTATTTTTGTTTCATAACTATCACACCATTAAATTCAGTAAAGACCCACTAAGAGATTAAATTTGGCAATGGAGCATCTCCAGGTACATTTATTTAACAACAGAGAGTGGCAGACATGTTGTACTCTGCATCATTAGTTATGCATTTTTGACTTGCAAAGCTGTTTTCTCATTCCCTTTGGAAATTGACAACATTGGGTGGTAAAGCCAGGTGTTTGTTGGCTTTGACCCTCTGCAGGTCCATCCATTTGGCAATTTCCATAAGGACCTTGTCGTGCGTCCACCTGTATCAGCTCCCACTGCTTTTGGACATTCAATCAAGATGTCATTCAGGGTGCAAAGGTTTGCCCCACACCACTTGCAGGATGGGTCTTCTTCTTTGCTCCAGATCTTTAGGTTGTTTGGATTTGGCAGGAGGTCAGCTACAGAGGAAGGTCAACTTGCCCAGGCCGGTACCCCCGAGTTCTTTCCATGACAGCGATCGCTCGAGTGCCTGGTCCCACTGCATCCACTGTCCCTGGTGGGCAAACCCTACTGCTCTTTTGCGGCAGTCTTCTTCTGCTGCCTCTCGGACCCTCTGCACAATGAGTCCTCTGTTGCCTTTGGCATTGGCCTTGCTCAGTCTCTTTGTATTGTACTTTCCAAGTCCTAATATAATAATGATTCCATTATAATAATAATAATAATAATAATAATAATAAAGTCAATTCATCACTTGCAAATAGACTCATAAGTGTATATGAGCAGATACACTCATAAGTCTACATGACCAAATAGACTCTATAAGCTATAAAATGCCGTTGTAACATGCTTTATGTACATCTTTCACATTCTAAAAACTATATTACTGAACACAAAGGTGATATTTGTGGAAAACTATCAATCATGCATATTACCTACTTTAACTGGATACCCTATTAGCCCAAGTTGGCCAGTTGACCATGTCTATGTTTCTGTCTGCTTAATTGTTTAGTAACTTCACCAATCCTTTGGCAGATGGATGACTTTCATCTCTTGTCCCGTAGAGGCTATACCTAATTGTCCTATTAGAGTTAAAATAGCTGTACTTGTGTGATGGCCTGCTACTGAGGAAGTTACCCATCCAAAATGTCTGAACGGACTTGTTTTGCACAAATATTTTTTCATCACCATAACCATAGAAACATGCATTCAGTGGGTAGAAATGTCTGTTCCATTATTGACTATAGTAAAGGAAACAAAGTGACTTTATCTCTGATATAATGGATGAGATCAGGAAGTACTTATCAGTCAACGTGACACTAAAGAACCGTCATTATGAGAATGATCACATGTGGACAGTCTGGAAGAATTAGCCTGGTAAAACAACACCAGGAGAAAGGGCTTAATTTTATTTAAGCCTGCTTGTGTACTAAATGTATTGTGTTTTCTCTTTCCTATAACAGTCAAGGACAACAAAAAAAACAAAAAAAAAACTGGAATTTACAATGGGATTCTGCATGTATTGACCTCATCCTAATCTCCAATGAGTTGTATATGAAAAAGGGCCAACAACTACAACTAATTTGGCTGGATGTGG